>OX123193.2:1070909-3470909 GCA_944739405.2 Euclidia mi | reverse complement strand
TGTTTACTGCTGACATCGCAATATATACCGTTGATTCAACCCTACTTTTGTCCCAAAACACTGCGTCGGCTGAACTTCGGCATAATTCATTATCACTAGCTTGTTTTTCTACCAAGTTTTGCGGAAACATAGAAGTAAGATCAAACCCTCAGATATATTCTTAGATAATATAATTGAATAGGGCTATATGTTGTTCGATATGTAGATATATGTTACTTAATCCTGACATTCTATTTGTTTGTTGGGCCTTAGGGAACTTTTATATAGGACAGCCGGGCATTGTCAATAAGCAGTAAGGTATTTGGATATATTTGGAGTTCAGGTTATTAAGATATTTTCGGATATGCGTATATTGAAACTTTGTATTTACTATCAAATACTGTATTACAAGTCGGTATTTCATAAAGTATTCTTTAAAAAAAAGGATTAATTAAAACTTTTTACGTTCGCCAAAGTTCTGTATCCAATAAAACTGAAAAGATTTTCATTCAAACTATTTTTTCCTTTTTGATCTTGTTTCTTCTATCTGTGTAATATTTAAATGCTAGAAGGCCAGATTATAGTAATGTCTTTAGTGTAAAATTGCGATGCAATTGCAAGATAGTTTTTGGTTTGAAAGCGATCATGTTTGTGATTCCTATGTAGGATAATGCTTTTATGAGTGTTTTTTTTTACCTTTACTAGTGGTATGAAACCAGGCAAACTGCCCTGTAAAGGGCAGTAGGTTTGGCTATTATAACAAGTTACCTAACAGCTGGTGAAATCTAAAATGCAGTATACTTTGCCTCTACATAATGGTACAAGCAATATTTTTATAATTTTGCTTCTTGACTGACTTTATATCTTTGTATTTACTACATACATACATAGACTCACGCCTGTTTCCCCGAAGGGGCAGGCAGAGGCATATTAAACGCCCACTTTTCGCCTGTGTTTTGATCCCACGTAATAGGTGGCGAGCCTATTGCCGCTTTTTTGTATTTTTTGTATTTACTAATTGATGTTTTTCTTTGTTTCAGGTTTATAAATGCGAGACGTAGGATAGTGCAGCCGATGATCGACCAGTCAAATAGAGCAGGTAACATTTTTCTTATACATCCATAATACCGCAGTTACAGTTGAAATCCAACAAGCAAATTTTCTTTCCAAGAAGTGTAAATATAATAAATTGCTTTGATTGAGTCAGTAATGGAGCTGTCAATGCACAAATTGAGAAATAAATTCTTTTCAGAATAAGAATCGTGCTCAAATTACCACATCACATTTTAAAAATAGAAATACGTCTATGGTACGTGTCACTTACTAACAAAACACACGAAGCGCAACAAAAAAACTGCATTCAAACGTTCTCTATTCAAAATTCAAGATCGCATTACACGCCACTAACGCGTCTTGACCGCGTCACGTATCGGCTGGCCATTTCAAATTCTCCAGCGCGCCCCAAACGACTTTGAAGTCTAAAATCGAGTTTGCTGACCACAAAGTGCCACAAAGTACCGAGTGGTTCATACAGTATGCAGGCCGTCGCATGCGACGAGTAACGTCCCATGAGGATGTTCTAGCTTTTAGCGCTGACCGCCCGCCGAGTTATGACCGCCTAGTACTCAGCTGCGTTTAGAAAGTAGATTAGATGGAATTACTTGCAAATAGAGTGGTTTTTTAATACCGATAGTTTGAAAATGTTTTCTGCCAGTTTTTAGAGTACAAAGGCTTTTTTTGTTTATGATATTCTGGATCATTTTCATGAGGCAAAATTTATGCATTTGCGTTACTCAAAATGTTTATTGTTATTTTTACTACTAGGTTAGCAAAAAAGCTTCTAAACCGCGAACAGTCCAAATAAATACAAAATAATACTACTTTGAACGGGCACAAAAAGCTCAACTTAAAATCTCATCTCGAATCAAAACCGACAAAAATATTCGTCGACGAAATACCTTTTTTTCAGCCATCCCGCCGACAATATGGAATAGAATTACAAACGACCAATTCTATTTTTACTTTGTAATTGTAGCACAGTCCATAAAACGTCCGGGTCGTACGTAGCCAACAAAAATTCCGTCCGGGGGAAAAAAAGGACGTCGCAGAAAAAGGGCTTACTCCTGCGAACGCAAGAAGGGTAAAAAAGAATAATGTCCGAATTCGTTGACCCGTCCCGAACGATCCATCACTCGCCCCTCGGGCGACTATCGTCGATGTATGCTACCCTGGTGCCTTTATCTAGATGTGTGGATGTTGCCCCCTTTCCTATTCCAAGATTAGAAACGGGTATTTTCTTCATTTCTTGTTAATTTCGTTTATGAGAAGGAAGAACATATATCACAGGTTTTAATCGACGGAGCCTTTTTATTGATTGAATTTCTTGATTGATAAGATTGCTTTTACAGGTAAAAAGTAGCTTTCTTTTTAATGGGTTGTCTTGTTTTTAAACGCTTGTAGTTTGTTATTAACTTTTATTCCATTATGATGAGAAATAAACTTATTATAATGTGTTTATGCTAAGTTGTACAGTACAACTCGCTATTGCTTTCATAAAGGCTTCGTGATGTTAACATGATATTTATCATTAAATGGTAGATAGTGTAATTACTTTTATTAAAAGTTGATTCTACACAATTCATGAATTTGTGCTTATTTAAAAGTCTTTTCTCTCCTGATATTCGTGTTGGGATACGGTATGTATCTCATAAATATTCTTAATGATTTACAACTTATCTTGACATCAGATCAACCAAACAGAATTACTAGTTCACTTATTTTCCATTTCTTTCTAGACATATGCTATAATTAATATAATATGTCACTGTGTAGGCATAAGCTTGATAACAAGCTTGGCATTTAGTTATCAATAGGGATCAATAAAGGACACGCGATCTGAGTTTGTATCAAAGCTTTAAATAAAGTATATAATCAATTATTTTTCACAATTTGATCACTCCCTTAATTGATATCTTCATAAAGATCTCAATTAATACAATCGTCAGGCAGTTGCCGTGCGTAAACCTATTAACTCTTACAGATATATCGAAAGATTGCTAAAATGCTCAGTTGTAAAATTTTAATTGAATATGTTCTTTTTAAGAACACTACGTTATGACCTTTAAACCAAACATTTTCAATATGTTTCGTGTCAATGATAGCGCAGAGGAACAGTACCTATATTAAAACATGCAAATAAATGTTGAGGTGAAAGAAACAAAAGGTTCCATCTCAGGATATTGCTTTCTCTTATCAGCTCCTTCTCTATCAAGACCGTTAAATGTAAATTCGTTTTTTGAGTTAATGTTCAAACCATGTAATTGCTAACTTTGAAATAAACAAGTGAAAAGCTACCTACAAGCAATTAGTCTTGATCGATTGATGGATCTTTGACAGTTGTTACAGTCAGTATCCTTAAAATAACGCTGCTCTATCAAACATCAGGCTTGCAAGCTTATTCGGTTCTGTCAAATCTAGTATGGTTAAAAATTGCACCCTGCGTTCTTCAGTGACGGATTTCAATCGTCGTTGCAAGTATGATAGTCATCACGTGGTCATCACCTTTGTATATTTCAAAATCAATGTATTGATTTTAGGTATTTTAGTAGGTATACCTACATTCCAACTTACATAAAATAATCCTGTATCTCACAAACCGTAAACATAACCACACCTTCATTTTATCTCCTCCTCAGAGCATAAATAAACAAAACACTCCTAATCTCTCCAACCACAATACAAATAATATTGAATTCAAAGCTCAGTGTACAAAACTTTTATCGCATTAAAGTTAGTATTGTCAGCACTCAAATATCGCAACCACCAGGGCAACATAAAACAAGTCTGTTCTAAATCTCGCGAGCCAAACGCCCGGATGTGGCCCCAGCCAAGTTTGCCGACGACGGAAAATGGAAAAACCGGAGGGGTGGAAGGATAGATGGAAAATTGTTTTGGCAATGGACTAAAGAAAATGGCCACCGCATTTCCTGCGGTCAAGCCAAAAGGCGCTTTTCCAATCACTATATTATTTGTCGTGGCCGCCTGCCGTTTATGTATTCCTGGTGCGTATTGCGTTCCGTGTTACGTTTGCCAACCTTTCCTTTTCCAACGATATAGTCGAATGTTTTTGCTCTGATGTTTATTACTAATTATTACTTCGTGGTATTGGATACAGAAGCTGGAACTTGTTTCGCAATACGTGAACATGACAGAAATCTACTAGTAGTTTTTATTACATGTAGCTTATGTACATACTATACGATTGTTCTACGCGATCTTTACATAAAGTTTTCGCAAATTTAAAGTATCAAGAAAAGTTTGCATAAAATCATTTTGGCTAGGGTAAACCAGCTAATCACGACAAGACTATACTACAACCTAAACAGACATCGCAGCCATGTCCAAATTAACCAAACTAACATAGAACATTGCACATACACACATACTACAGACATAAGACTCCACATGGATAATACAAATGCGTAACCACTGTCTATCTACCGTTCGACATGTATACACAGTCATGTATGTCCGTCCGCTAATGAATTTATTATAAGAGCATAAATTGCCCGCTGATGCGTCCCATTACCGGGCCAGACTGTATATTACAATTCGTTCGGCTACACACCGATCGTTTATTGGGCATTCCACTAGGATTAAATCCATTCTCGTCACTGACGTTATTAAAAGTGAAATTGATATCCATATTTTTGGACATCTAGTTGGACATGGCTTTGTTAGAAAAGATAAATATGAAATCCAACAATTACTAGTCATTACAATGTTACCGAAATTTAAACACATTTTTTATTGTTCACTAGGAGTTTCTTCTTTATTGACAACTGGGATTCTATGTCAGTTTTAACTGCTCTACAAATGTTTTATGTACTTAAGTTTCGTTTTATTAGTAGAATATAGAATTTTAATACATTATTTTACAAAATAATAGCTTTCCATATTATAAACTGTTGCCATATTATAAACTTTAGCTGTGCAAAAGTTCATACTCCTCTGTCTGAGTATTTTTCGTAAAGGTACTAATATCACAAACTGTCTAAATTTAATGCTATCAATATAAATGATTTTTAAATAATTATTGCAAGTCCGAGTGTTTTAAAACTACGTGAATTGGTTGGTATATTTTACTGCCATCAAAATAATGAAAGCAGCAAACTATGTGACTTGAATGACGTTGCGCAGATTACTTCCTAGTAAATCATAATCTCCTGGTAGTTGGGGCTGCGCCCCAGTTTGGGCTCCGTTATTGCTTCCTGTGCCTTGGTAGGAGACACGCATCACTGGACCTACTCAATCAGAGACTTTTGCATTGTTTGCGAAAAAAACAATAAAAAGCTTTACCCAAAAATGGCTTTTGTGGGTAATTTTGTAAGGAAATGAAGTCATGGTAAAAAATGTAGCAAAATATATATAGAATCAAAATACTAATAAAATATGGTAAAATCCTTGTTACATTATGGAAAGATAAGTTCTCAGTTTTACTTAGTACTTTAAGAGAGTGGACATTTCTCGAACGAGATGATGATAATGATGAAGGCTTAACCTTTAGGTTACTCTGCGCAATTAGTAGTGGTTCACGGTTTAAAGACGAGATCCGTAAATCCTGTAAAGCAATCAAAATGTAAGACAGTAAAACAATAGTGAAAACGTCATTCTAGAGCTTGCTTTATAATAACTATAACACGAAAATAAACTGCAAATATATATGTCAATGTCAATATGTTTAATTACACGAAGAATAATTTCGTGACACGAATTTAATGAAGGACAAAATATTAATACTATAACGATATTTTTTTGAATATCCAACATCAATATGCCCTAATAAATCCAATACTTACACACAAAAGTCCAAAAACTATAGCTCACTCGAACAACGACACCGCATACAAAAGCAATTGTAAAAGTCAAGAAATCCGTTCAATTTTACCACAAAACTGTTATGGCTTCCGCATGCCATATATCCATGGGATTATCAATCGCGATGTAATGGTGTTCGTCCATTATAGACGCCGATTTCCGACATCTCATGGGGTCTTTATGGGGCCACGCACCATTGCACCCTGAGCGTAAGACACATTCACTATCAACTAATGTTCGATACATACTTACTATAGTTTTTACGGGTAAATCTTTTTTCGGGGTAATCTTGTGGTGGATTGTTGAAACTTCTTGGAAAGAAAATTTTTGTTTTAGTAAAATCTTCAAGTTCTTTTTTATGAATAAGAACTTTTAATTTATGCAAAATTTTTATTGATTTTCTGCAAGTAGCAATTATTTTACAAAACCTGTTGTTATTTGTGTTTTTGTTTAATTTACTTTCATTTGATGGCTTAAGTGGAATGTCTACAATATTAGATAATTTAACGTTTATTGCAACGACACTGTCAGGGCGTGTGTGATGGCTTCCTTCCCATAAGTACTTGTGTCTGTTATTTTAATATTTATAACGCCTTCGTGACTCAGGAATAGTGCACATTGTCTTTATATTAATTCTACATTTTAATACGAGCCATAACAATTTCTATGATAGTTCATACTTATATCTTACTAGAGGACGCCAGCAGCTACGCCTGCATTTTTTTTTAATTTACGCGTTTTGGCCGATCCCGTGGGAATTTCGTGAAATCCCTTCTTAGTGCACCCTTACGGTCCCCAAGGAACATACATGCCAAATTTTAGCTTCCTGCGCCCAATAGTTTCGGCTGTAGCGTGTCTGTCAGTCAGTCAGTAACGCAAGGATTTTATATATTAAGATTTCAAAAAATATTTTTGCATTTGCCATCTCATTTTACTGTACATCACCACAAGCCTCAAACCCGAATCCCCCCGGCCAACCTGATTAACCGTTCAGTGTTCTACCCATCAGTATTCCCCCACGCCGGGCCGAGCGGTGCCTACAGCCCCGAGGCCACGATGGGCTACATGATGGATGGCCAGCAGATGATGCACAGGCCCCCCACGGACCCTGCCTTCCACCAGGGCTACGCGCACTACCCGGCAGAATACTACGGACACCACCTCTAATGTAACCTGCAACATTTGTACATGTGAGTATCAATTTATTAGTAAAAAAGTCGGTTGAAAACAGTTTTCAACCGACTTTTTTATTTAATAATAGACAAACGATCAGATGGACAGCCTGGTAAGCGATTTCCGCCAAGGGTAACTACAACAGCAGAGGTGCCACAAGTGTATTGCTAGCCTTTGGGAAGGGAAAGGAATAGGAGTGGGATTATGGGCAAGGAAAAGGGAATGCAATGCTCTCTCTCTCTCTCTCTCACTCACCGGAACGTCGTTTACGTCGTTATTCTGTGGGAAGGTGGCACTTCCTCGGTCAAACCGGCCCATTCATGCATCAAATTAGAAAGGCCCTCTACTACCTACATGAATTAAAAAAACATTATTAATTTCCAAGATAATCCTCGCCTAAGAAAATTATATATCCAATTCATAAAATGTGATTATCCCTGCGAGTAATTCTGTATACACAGTGATTTGTGTTCGTGGCCGAACTAGAAGCTTACTAATAAGCTTACGAATAATAAGTGCAGTAAAATATCTAATTTATTTACTTGTCGAATACCATACACAATTGCACCCGACGCCAGTAACTTGATATGAAAGTTGTCATTAGCATTTCCGTGGCACCTTTCATTTGTACATTTGATCATAGATATAACTACGTTAGCTTGTGCAACCTCAGATACCGTTGTTAAAATAAATTCAGCCATTTAGGTAATTTACATATAAATTAAACGTGTCTCGAATAAGTTTACATATTAAAAAACGTCGTGTAAACCAATTTTTTACGCGTCTCGATCTGAGAATCGGATTCCACGAAAATATTTTATCAAAAATTATAATTATGCTGTTATGACTATCGAATAAAATTCATAATTAATGCTTAAATTATCCAATTGTAAGTTATGTGAGTGAATTGAATGGAGCGTCAATATATCGAGGTTTTTATTTCCAGATATGAATAACGTAGACAGAGTTTGGGCGCGAGGCGACTGCGCGAAGCAACGCGAGGCAGCGCGAGGCATCCCACGCGGCCTCATGTGATACCCTGGCACGTGATACACAACGGGAGAACGATGCTACATGTACATAAAATACTAAAATAAAGTAAAAAAAAACGCGACATTTTTGTAATATTTGAAACAGTATACGATCTCCTAAAATTAAGTTTTGAAGTCAACTTTAATGTTTAAAAAATGTAAATGTTAAACCAGTGACACGGACACTTTCAGCGTGACGGTGCAAACACCTTATACCTAAACGAAACGGTTTTATCAGTTGGAACAATAGGAGCAAAGTTGATGAAATGTAACAATAACGTGGTTTGATAGTTATCGTATAAATAATATTTATAGCTAATTGTGTATTGTTATTACGTAAATATAAATAAATAATTGAATAGTTGTGTAAGTTGTAACTATCACAGTACTTGGGTCGCTGTCGACAGAAAGGTAATAGATATGGGACAGAGTTGTATTAATAGGTTTTAGGTTTTTTGAAGCAACATTTTTGTTATACGAGGTTGTGGGCGCGTAGCAGACCGAGGCAAGAAGCCGGATGAGGCGTGTTTACGCCTCGTAGTGCTCTGCGCCTCGGCTTCACACTTCTACAATTATTAAATGTAAAACTGTAAATTGCGTTTACGTGTTGCGTCTGTTACCTACCAACTAATTTATTAAATATAAATTAAAATGTCAAGCTCAAATTGTACATCTATTAACGAATGTCAATTTCTTGAAAATTAATTAATTGTCCGCGTTTAATTTACAGAAAAAATACATTTTGAATACATATCTTTGAATTATATATTTATTGTAATGATATTGTATATCGAATATCGTTTCTCACCTTGCCTTGGTGTTCGATAATGTAGCACAATTTGTAACCGATGTATACGAATCACAAAATGATATTTTACAATGTTAAAAAAATGAGATTTTTAGGGTCTATTTTTTGTCTTTGTGGATGATACCTGATATTGATTGCCTTCTATGTATGTTACCAGGAGACCATAAACTAGAAGATGTGCAGATTAAAAAATAATTTTAAAATTTAAGAGCCGTGTTCGGCACGACGGAACCAGTCACTTGTTTGTTTTTTAATCTGTAGACCTTTCACACATATAATATTTATAATTGTGTGATTTTCACGACTGATGAGAATCTGTGAGCTTCTCCTAGTATATAAAGTTCCGTGGTTTTTTTTAAATAAATCTTTTTTGCGTAAATGAAAAGCGAATGTTAGAAATTACTAATTAGATTCGCCACGGAACAACTTTACTGTGAGTGTTAAATAGATTGGCCATATTGAAATTCTATAAATTAAATAATTGAATAATAAATTATAGAAAGAAACCTTTAGCAGGATTTGAACCTGCTCCCAGACGCGTGCGGTCTATTTGGGCCTGTTTAATTAAACGAATCAGGGTGACATGGAAGTATACGATAATCACATTTCTATATGTGAAAATACTGTTATAAGGAACACCGCCCAAATATTTCTATAATTAATTTTAGAAAATACTATTAAACTAAAAGTTAAAGTTAAGAAATTTCAAAATTGTGAAACGTTAATATTCAAAAATCGAAGACAATGTTAAAAAACATTCAAAGAAATAAAGTGTCAAATTAAAATTTCGAATGTTTAACACTCGCAGTATGGTAGCTTTGAAACTTAAAGAATCACGTGAAACACTTTATAGTAATGCAATGCATTACAGCCTTATGTCATGTATACGAACGGGAGAATTAAATGTCATAATTGGTCCTAGCTATGATACTTCGATAGCGGAAGATAAGTTATCTGAGAACAAGCTTTATTCTAGGCTAATTGAGACCACCATTTTATTTTTTAAATTGCCACTCGATTATTGAGACGAATATTTTGAACGGACTTTAACGTTCAAAATTGTTTTTGAACGGACTTTAATGTAAAAAGTCGTTTCAAAAAAGGAATCGAGATAAGTTATAAGTTTGATATTTTGAAATTCGAATGTCAAACATTTAATGCCCGATCCGTTGAAATAGTCGTGTGACAAATTAAATGAACTCATTGAAAAAAAAGTTTGTTAACTTTTGTAAATAATAATCATCAAATAATAATATACATACGTCATTTTTACTTTGTATAAATACAGTTTTTTTCTCCAATGAAGTCGCAGTATTAAATTAATTGGCAGAAAATATTATTTTTCTCTCTCGCAACACCAGACTTTGTTGATAATACACAGTTATTATTGTTATTTGCATTGCGTGTAATATATTTTTATTAAGAGAAAAATCTTAAATAGTAGTTAGTAGGCATTAATGTATTAATTGAAGAATTTTATTTTGATTTTTCTCTTTATTATATATGTATATGTACATTATATATAATGATTTGAAAGTCATCAAGTTATTGTAAATATAGCTACTAAAATGGTGAACAAAGAATGTCAGAGTCAGCGGAAACATTTTCAATTTTTGAAAAAAAGTTTTAATTATATATTTGTAATGTATAATTTCGGCGAGGTACATATTAAAAATATAAAAAATATACGTTAATAGTGAACTGGTTTATATATAATAGCAACAGTGGTCGCTGACCGACATTGAGACGAATCTGACGAATGTGTCGGCATTATGAATGCTACGAATTGTGTAAAAAATATTAAAACCTAAAAAAAATATGATTTGTTTCATTTTCGCATAACCCTATTACACTCACTTGATTGAAATCTAACTTTTCATTTTGTAGCTGAAATTATTAAAATACCTTATTTGTTTAGTAAATTTCAATAAGCTAGTCTCTTTGACGTTTGCAGCTAAAAGTTAACGAGAAGTAATTTGGCTTACATTATAGATTGAAATAATAATAATAATTCGTTTATTTCTCTCTTTCACAAAGGAAAACTTAATTTTAGATAGCACAATAGAGATAGTTACAACAATAAATTGTTACTCCTTTGTGAGAGACTGGTGTCTATAGTAGGTAAAACCTGTGTTACAGATAACCAGGCTCCCACCTCTTAGACACATGAACGTTGTAATTTAAACATTTGCTTTAGACTACTTAATCTAAAATGTGATTTCCAGAAATAAAGTACGTAACAAAGATTTTTTAAATTTGTAATTAAGTATAACTAACATGCATCAGTGTGTGAGTGTATGTATGAGTGTGCATGAATTTATGTGTGTGAATAAATGTATGTGTGTGCATGAGTGTAGGTGTGTAGTTGTGTGCATGAATGTATGTGTGTGTGCGGTTGTGTTGTAAATGTTTATATATATATACCCACTATTTTTTTTATTATATATTGTTCATGCTAAAGTTATTTAAATAATCGGAATTAGTATATTTTCAGTCTCCTCGTATGATAACTTTTGCAACCATGATGTCAAAGTTAGTTTTAATTTGTATTTATTTAAGTTATATATTGTTAGGAAGGAATTAATTTTATTGTATAAGTATGGACCTAAAAAGCAGTAGAATCTATGCGATAACATTGATTTATATGTTTTAACATCTTGATAGACTTTGTGTTTGCGGCGTTTGGCATTGAGATTGAAATCAAAGAAAACATAATACTAGCCTTCACAACTTCAATTACATCAAAATCTATTATTCCATACAAGGAAAGCATAAAACACATCATACACACGCATACAACTTCTACAGGCACAAGTGCAATATATAAACTGCCAGCTAAGTTTCAAGGCCCACGTAATACATAGATTTACGCATCTGCAGCTATCAGCTGATAATAATCCAATCAATATACTGCAACTAGAAATTCCTAAAAAGCATCTCAAAATTTGCTTATGAAATTACTAAATATTATTAATAAATAGATCATATGAATATCCTCGGCAGACCTCGTCGGACATTCGTCGATCAGATTAGGGACATCTAAAAAAATGGCAAGGTCCGAAGCACCCGGAACCGGCGAGCATGTATGAACAGAGTAATTAATGTAGAGGAAGCGCGTGAGGTTTGTAAGGATAGAAGCAATACCAAAATACAATTATTAAAATGATTAATAATTGCATTTATTTAGGTAAATTAAGACGCCAAGACCTCAATGCATTTATAAACCACAGAACAAAATCTTTTCAAGGCGGACAAACTCAGAAAGTTAAGGAATTTCGTCAAAAAATCATACAAAGTGAAGGGTAGTTTGTAGAAAATACATGGTTAGTAGGCGTAAAAGTCTATCCCGCCTTCATAATTGCCTACTATTTTCTTCATTTCCAAAAACTAGCTGCCTTAAATGGTCATCTTAATATTGATGTAAGTAAGTGTGTAAATGCAAGACATATTTTGTAGGCTCTGAAGACCCTTTCTCAAACTACCTACTTGCTACCTTAAGTCTATAGGTATAATACCTTCGTGCTATATCTTGAAAGAAAGAGCTGCACATCCCTAGATTACCTATGCCGAATCATCGACAACTTTGCACTTTTTAATCTTATTGAAAATACAAACTATTCCTCGACCTGGTACCGAACTTGGGACCTTAATATGTATGTAATAGAGCGAGATCGAGGTAAAATTCGTACCTAGGCGATGAACAACGTCTATACACACATATAAAAAATAAGAGCCTCTTGCCCCATCTGTCTGTGTGTATAGACAACGGCCATTTTCAATATTCGGATCCATACATCGACTGCACGGTTAGCGTAGTGGTTTAAGCGGTCGCCTCGCTGCTTGACGCTGCGCGCAGTGTTGTGGGTTCGATCCCACACGAGACAACACTTTGTGTGATTCATAAATTGTTTTTTCGAGTCTGGGTGTTCATTGTGTCCGTTAGATGTATGTTTGTAAAGTCCCCCGCGACACAGGATTCGGTCCTAGTGCGGGAGTTGTCTTTTTTAAAAAATCAAAATCATACATGGATTTTGAGATTCGAGATTCGTGTTTGACATATTTTGTATGGAGCTTAGGTCAAAGACGAATCTAAAATCTACAGATCTATCTATAGTTCGAATATTGAATTCCGTAGATAGACGATGTTATTCCTGAGATAGGTTGTGATAACAACAATAAGACCTAGGCCCTGTTTCACCGCCTCTGGGTAGGCTCTATCTGCCAGTTAAAACCAAACCAGGAGCACGTCTGTTCGTGTTTTCTGACATATATAAACTTAACAGAAACTTATCAGACGCTGAAACGGGCTACTAATATGTTTTGGAATTAGGAAACTAATAATAATAGAAGTACTAGGACATCATTGTTCTCAAGGCGGTTGCTACGTAACGGAGCTACGCGTCGTAGCTCCGTAGCGCAGCGTAGCGGGCGTGGCGGTTCGAAAATGGCGGCCGACAGTGAGTAATGGCACGCTGGGACGAGTCCAGTGACGCGTGCTCCAGGGTTGTCACACTAGAAAATACCATTGTTATTTCTACAATATTCTTCTTCTATAATATTTCTCAAATATCTCTTATTTGAGAAATATTATAAAAAAGATACCATTATTTCTATAATCCACAGGCCCTTTTTCTCAGGCACGCAGTGCCTTAAAAATACTTCTTTCCTAAGCGATTTTGAATTTATACTCCGTGTGGTGATGAATTAAGAATACAGTCTTACGACTTCATTTCATTCTGTGACTGTCGTAAGAGATGAGTAAGGAAAATATACAACAAAAATAGTATCCTTGTGAAGAGACGAAAAACACGACGTCAAACCCTAAATCAGCTGGTGTGTCCAGTGTGGTATGGTAGACTAAATCCTTGATCCTATACTATAAAATATCCTCATAATCCTATTGTGATCTTTTTATTTTCATTCAGCCAGTATGTGGCCAACTCTAGTGTCAGTCTGGCCGAAGGCATCCGACGTGGCCTAGCGATTTTTATCCTGAGACATGGTTCGGGACTGACACGCCCTCTGAAGCACGATAGCTCTCCGATGTAAATGCCACTCTCAGTTACTCAGCCAAGTGCCGAGTGGCGTATGTCCATTACGGCTGTAAGATGCTCTATAATACCACAGTTACCTATATACAATATAGCCTTGGCTGACTTGTTGTTGGTCTTGTGGTTACTGACGCTTTCCTGCTATGCCGGATGTCGTAGATTCGATTTTCCCCCAGGACAAAGCTTTGTAAGATGATTTCTTTGATCTGTTCTGCATTTAGGTGTAAATTATGTATAATAATAATATTAAAAAAAACTTATCAATGATAGTATGTTTATCAATTACTAGAGGACGCCAGCAGCTACGCCAATATTTTTTTTAATTTACCCGTTTTGGCCGATCCCGTGGGAATTTCGGGAAATCCCTTCTTTGTGCACCCCTACGGTCCCCAAGTAACATACATGCCAAATTTCAGCTTCCTGTGTACAATAGTTTCGGCTGTAGCGTGTCTGTCAGTCAGTAAGTAACGCAAGGATTTTATATATTAAGATTATCTACTTACCATATCACAAGCTCTGCCTAGTTCAAGATCAGACTGCGTGTAAGTTGTCCGAGGATTTAATTATAATTTATTAAATATTTTTATTCTAGCTAAAAACCCTTTGCCTGTAACACAGCCTCCATCACCAATTCAGTTCGTACCAGCCCTACGTTTTTTCCTAGAGCGGGGAGCACAGTAAGCAACGCACCGATTGTATCGTTCGCGGATGCTCAGAGCGGCCCATTTGTCAACCTTAGCCCCCTCTACCCCTCTACCCCTCGGCAGGGTCCTGCCCTCCCCGCCGTTGACAAAAGAAAAGCTACAGATGAACACTGAAACTATATCAATTTATGTTAGCCTGGTATGTGCGGCTAAAATGCCTGGCATTTTGGTTCGATTAAAGTTTTATAATTATTTGGAAATTTTTGAGGATTCTTTACTCTAAGGGTGCCAGCTAAAATCCAAAACATATTTCTTTAATTATATCAGCCCTATTTATAAACTGTCCCACTGCTGGGCACAAGTCCAGTGTTCACTATTAGAAGGGTAAGACGATGGCCAAGTACGGGCAGACAGACTTCTCATGTCTTTAAATAAAATTATGAAAATCTTCCACGGATACAGTGACCTCTCGATGTTTGCCTACACCGTTTAGCAAACGATAAAAAAAAAAAGAATACACTCACAATTTAGTCAAGTTAGCAGTGCACGCTGGGTGCCTGTGGTTACGCACCCAGCCATCCAAGACTGCTTATATATTATGATAAGACTAGGTATAGCTCCATAATAAAACATATTTTGAAACTTGATAAATGTTACTAACAGCTAAACCGGCAATAGTTTTCCTCATTCAGGACTGTTTTAGGTGTGGAGGTTTCCTCCTACATTTAGATTGCTTTAAGTCTCCGCAAGCATGAATGGGCCGGCTCGACCGGGGAAGTACTACCCTCTCACAGAAAATCGACGTTAAGTAACAGTACCTAAACTGTTGCGATTTGTTCGCTACGTTCAATGAGTGAGAGTGCCGGAGGCCCTATCCCCTATTCCTTCTCACTCATCCCACTCCTCATCCTATCTCTTTTCCCAACCCCAAGGGAGGGCGACGCACTTGTGACTCCTGTGTTGTTGCTTGTGTCCATGGGCGGCGGTAATTGCTTACCATCAGGCGATCCGTCTGCTCGTTTGCCGCCTATTACTATGAAAAAAGGAGCTGAACGTATTATTATTATGTTCCACAGCCTAGAGACGTCCACTGCCGGGCAATAGGCCCCTCCAACGCTCTCCACACAGACTGATTTTGAGCTGCATCCAAATTATCCAATCCAAACACTCGCTTTTCGTCTACAAACTCTTCACTACATTATTTCAGAGAGAACAGAAATTAATCTTGCTCTCAAAAAAGCAGTAGCGATAGAAAAAGTGATAGCCTAAGGCCTTCGCCACACTTGACGGAAATTCCGTCGCGGATATTCCACGGCGGAACTCCTATACAAGTTATTGTATATAAATAACCAGGCACACTATGCGGATGAACCGTCGCTCCGATTGCTCTGTGTTTACCGTAACGGAAGATACGCGATGGAATTTCCGTCAAGTGTGGCGTAGGCCTAACAGAGAAACTGACAGACTGCTACGCAGACAGTCGCAGGTTCGAGTCCACAGCGCGCACCAATGAATTTTCAGAGTTGACCGCATTTAATTTAATTAAATTGCAATTATTAATTATCACTTGCTTGACCGTGAAGAAAGATATCGTAAGGTAAATCTGCATGTTTGAAAGTTATCTATTTATGTTCTTGACAGGCATATGAAGTCTGTCAACCCGCATTTAGCTGCGTGGTGGACTATGATCGCCTTACTCTTTGTATACTGAGAAGGGGCAAGTGTCCAGCAGTGGGACAATATATACAGAGCTGACGAATATTACGGGTTTTTGTTTTGCATAAACTCTATTTGCCTTCCTAATCGCAGTAATTCTTTATTTACTACATCATCTATCTGTCTGTGAAACCTGCTAAAATCGGGCCAGCCGTTTCATGACTGCCTCGTTGGTGTCGCGGCATAAATGTGCGCGTGGGATTGGGAGGTCTCAGGTTCGATTCCCGGGTCGGGCAAAGTGTCATTGGGTTTTTCCGTTAGGAAATTCTCAGTAGCAGCACGGAGTCTGGTAATGTGCCCGGTACGGCAATAGGCTCGCCCCTATTACGTGGGACCTAAAAATTCCTGGCGAAATGTGGGTGTAATATACACTGAAGTAATACTAACTTAATGGGCTGCCTGTCAATCTTAATCTTAATTACTAATATTTTTAATTTTGTCTAATTACTATGGACCCAAGTCTGAAATAAATGAATATTATTATTATTATTATAACACCTCTGCCTACCCCTTCGGGGATACAGGTGTGAGTCTATAAGTAAAGAAAAATTAAAAAAGTGTAGCTGATCCATATTTAGTTACTAAAAAACTGCAAATAAGTACTGGTCGGATGCTACTCATATTAATTAATTATTTGCTAAAATAACTCTTTTATTTTTTTATTAGTAAATGCATTGGACTGACGGCCAAGGATAATACTGGGTTTAATACTAATAACCAATATATAGCTCACAATGTAGGTATTTACAATAAGGTGGTTACAGAAATAATGAAGAATCCTTGTACATTCTACCATTTTGGCATGCAAACATTGATACAGCTCATCTTAATATATAAAATCCTTGCATTACTGAATGACTGACAGACATGCTACAGCCGAAACTACTGGTCGTAAGAAGATGAAATTTAGCATGTATGTTCCTTGGGCACCGTAGGGGTCCACTAAGACGGGATTTCCCGAAATTCCCACGGGATCGGGCAAAACGGGAAATTCGGAAATATGTGTGTGCGAAGCCGCTGGCATCGACTAGTCATTAGATATACATAAAAGCCCAACTAAAATGTATCAGCTAGAAAGTCCGATACATACACTTATTCAGTAAAAGCAAAGTTAGTTCCTTTTTGAAACTTGTTACTGGGTTTCTCATAATGTTCCATTTACGAGTAACGTGACCGACGACCGCGACACTACGGGTGATGGGATTAACCACGGGTTAACTAGAATACTACCTACTAGTATTTAATGGTGAAATCCCATTAAGCCTCTTCATATCAAAGAAAAATTCACACCTCGGCCTGTTGTCTTACAATATTCGAACTATAGATAGATCTGTAGATTTGAGATTCGTGTTTGACATATTTTGTATGGAGCTTATGTCAAAAACGAATCTAAAATCTACAGATCTATCTATAATTCGGATATTGAATTCCGTAGTTAGAGACCGGCCAGCTTTTAGAAGATTTCCCCTTAAAAAAAATAAAAATAGGTACTAAAATGCTTCTTCTTAAAGAAATGAGTAATCTAGGTAGGTACAATTTCAAGACCATATTATGTCATAGGAAACCCTTAAGGAATCTTTTCTTACCCAAAATCGCCTACAGAACCTCACAGTCCAAATGATCCAGTTCTCAAACAGACACCTTGCTCTAAATTCAGATGACAATACTATGTAATTTAGAAGCAATTACACGAGAGTTTCATTACAGGCCTGCGTAGGTACCAGGGCGTCATGACTGCTGCGGAGGCATCGAGCAATTTCCACTCTCAGCTAATTTAAGACGGGACCGCGGCCGACATGTTTATTGGTTAATTAAAGTTTTACTCAGAAACAAACATTGCGAGCGCGGAGGGATAGCAAAAAAGAGATTGCTCGCAATGGTGATAAGTTCTAATAGTGTAAGAAGATTTTAATTAGGTTTCTAGATTGAGGTGAGGGACAAAGTGGAAGGTTAAAGTGCTATCATTTAAATATTGCTGTGAGACGTGGCCTTTAAGATTCAAATTATAACTCAATGTATAAGTCTTTGAATTTTAGGTATTATAATTAGGTCATAAAGTGTAATTACGGAAAATATTTTATAAAACAATCATGAGAATAAATCAGCTTGTTGGGTGTAGACTAAAACCACAGCCTTATAAAGGAATTCGTCTTTTGCATTGTATCTTTTTGACAGCGATGTGTGCATCTAAGAAGACCACTGATTTCTAAAAGACGGGGCACTTTTTCTAGGTTGAGATTTAAGATTCGACTGCCTCTTTGGTCTCGCGGCATGAATGTGCGCGTGGGATCGGGAGGTCTCGGGTTCGATTCCTGGGTCGGGAAGTGTTATTGGGTTTTTCTGTCACGAAATTCTCAGTAGCAGCACGGAGTCTGGAAATGTGCCCGGTACGGCATATCTTAAAACAATATATACAAAACATTTTGAACGGACTCCCGATTTTCTTGCAAACGCTACAATATCAAAAACACCTGAACAGGCTACGGTTGGCAAAACAATAATCCAAGTTCACAATTTATCCGCGATCCCGATTATACTACTCGCGCCTACGACTCGCGCGAGTTACTGGCGCCAGTAGCTACTTGTCGCTTACGGATATTGTCTCCGCTTGGTATGTACAGAATAGAAAATTTCCTTAATTCGATTGTGTCGAATATTGTTATTCGAATGCGTAATTAGAATTTCATTTCCTGTGTCATATCATTGAATGTCTAATCGTAAATATTAAATGATATTAGGTGGTGGTTGGTTCCAGGAGGGAGAAGATAGGGACTTGTGGAAGAAGAGTGGGGAGGCCTTTGCCCTGCAGTGGGACGTTACAGGATCATAAAAAAAAATTTGGTGATTTGAAACATTAGAAATTTAAAAAAAAATCACTTCGCTCTACTACAGAGCTCATGTCTTTGCATTTTCTATTACAGGATAAGAAAAATTTTATTTATATGGTGTATATGTATAAAAGGAAATACATAAAAAAAAAAAGTTAAAGCAGAATTTAAAGGGCGTCATGGAAATCCTCCACATCGCCATCAATTGGAAGCGTGCCCAGAATGCTGGCAGCATTGCCACGTTGTATGGCAATGCTGATCTTTTGTGCCAAATACAGGCCAGCCTTCTGGTCACGCGAGGTGTCAACAAGTCTCTTTGAAAGATCTCTAAAAAGAGATCTCGCACTTGGACCCCATGGTCCCAACGTTTCAACTCCAAACGGCTCAAATACATAATCCTCTACTAGATTTATGTATTTGCGCCTTTTGAGAGTCTCCGCTGAAGCAGCAGCAGCGCCCGCACAACCCGCTGTGCTAGGAAGATGAGATGGCGCAAGGGTGTCGACACATGTTGCGTCCCACACCAAAGGCCTACCCAGCTTCCATGGCAGTAAAGACATACCGTCTGGTCTCTTACCATCGTCGCGTGCCAAGCCCTGAGGTTCAAGTTGGGCTGGAACGCCAGCGGTGACAAGAGCCCGACGAAGTATGTCATTGAGGTTGGCGTGTCGTGAAATACGACCTGCGCTCCTGCTACATGACAGACCATGGTGACCAAGGCTGTCGACAGCCTCTCCACAGTGACAGCGATGTGGAGAAACACATGGCGCACCTAAACGAAGGCAAGAAGCAATGCGGAAGGTCGTATCGTCCAACATGGTACCTATGTTGGACGATACGATTATATATATAATATAATGATATTATATATATAATATCATTATACGATATAATGATCTTGAATACAATTCAAATTATAGACTTAACGTGGAATAGAAGAATTTGTAACGAGAAAAATTCATTTGATTCTTTATAATTTCGAAGTCATACTGAATTCAAATGAAAAAAAATTCATTGCAAAGATATTGATTTAAGAACTCAAAAAAGAACAACTTCAATTTGGAACGAGGAGGAACTTTCATACGATTTTTCATTCGAATACAGAATCATTCGATACTTTCTCATACTAGGGAATCATCTAAGAACGAAACATCTCTAGTAACAATCTCCCCCCATTCCGCCCCCCCTTACACTTAACGTAAGCGACAAGTCCAAACGCCTTGGCTACTGAGGCAACATAAATAAATTGATTTTGTTAATCCAAACATTGTCAGGTAATTGCCATTTACTAAATTGCTTGTTTTTGTTACTGGCTACAAGATTTGTTGCTTATTTATAAATGGTTGGATATCGTACTTGAGAGAAGTGATAGTAGAGAAGAGAGTGAAATTTGCCGCGCAGAGGGTCTTAGGTTCGAATACAACTGTATTTTTTTTATCGTTAGTTAGATCAATTCAGCTCTTCTTGTGCTCCGAATAGGTGTTAGGTAACTATAGCACCAAAAGGTACATAGTGAAAGCCTATGTTGTATTCTGTAGAATAAGCTATATGACTGTAAGATTGCGTCCGATTCCGTTCTCATCTACATGTATATATAAACAGTCCTACTACTCGGCACGGGCCTTTTCTCACTGTGAGATGGGTAAAGCTATAGTCCACCACGCTGGCCAAGTGAGGTTTGCCAGACTTCACATATCTTTCGAAAAAAATGGTACTCTCAGACATGCAGGTTTCCTCACGAGGTTTCACCGTTTAGAAAGCGATAATTTAATACGCTCATAACTTCGAAAAGTGATGTGTGACGTCGGTTTGAACCTGCGAACCTCTGCGTAGCAGTCTGTTGGTCCACTGGGCTATAGTTGCATTAGTTTTTATGACATCTCGAAGCTAGCAAGCTTTTTTGCAAATGGTAAAAACTACATAATTATTATTTTTATAAAAGACCCGAACCCACACCAACTGAGACAAGACCACCTAAGCCCCAAACCATACTCAAAGAATTCTAATAACAAGATCACATTTTATATAACTAAACTGTTCATATAAATCGCATTTTAAAACCTCCTCGCTTATTCTGCTAGCCTAGTACTCGTCGCGAACTATTTCACGTTTAATGGACCAAATAACTGGCATGATGGTCCACTATGTCCAATGGTGGGCTCGTCGAGCACTTTCAACATTTTTCTCGGATATTCTAGTTTTTGGCTGAAAATATTGCTATTGTTTTAGGCCATGCTTTATTAAGGTTATGTGGTCCTGGTATCATGCGTATATTTGAGAGAAAATTGTAACGGAGGGTTTTTTTTGTAACGGGAATTTTGGTAAAAGTCAATCTGTCCACAAGAAGATAAGGCAGAAAGGTGTACATATAAATTACCAGATTTGATTTGCCCTTTGCAATAGATAAGCAAAGTTAAGGAACGTTTACACACGCCAACACTCGGATGGGTGATCACTTCTATAGCGTTTAGATCAGAGCGCTTCCGTGCTTCTGGCTCTGGTTTTATGTATCAGGACATGAATTATAAGGACATGTCACGGCGCAGGGCTTCGAGCGGTCGCCGGTTACATGACGACCTACAGAATAAATGACTTATGTAAAAAACCTAAACAACTACTATTGCAATACAATACATAATCTATCCTACTTGCTAGTTCTGTAGGCTATTATGGCTTTCTTGAAGTTCACATGAGTGCAATATAGTACATCCCTTTTTAGAGTATCGTGGTAACCTACAAGGAACCCTTATTAATATAATATTGTACGTATTTGTTCTTTTTAAGGCAGATTCAACATTACTTTTACTTCAGATCATTCGTTAGTAAATCAAAATCACACAGACTCGAAACAATAACTTGTGAACCTCACAAAAAATCTTGTCCTCTTGAGATCGAATTGACAGAATTCGCCGTAGTGTTAAGCGAACTTATAATCCATTAATACTGTGCAGTCGAAAGTGCTCACTCTTCCAAGTTCAAGTTGAAATATTATTTTACTTCAAATTGGTATTCATATACTTTTGCAAATGTATGTGATTTTAGATGCACAGTTTCAAAGGAAGTCTAGTCATTGAAAAGCATGCACCTTAAATAACTAACAGTTGCAAATTCATCATTATATCAATACCAATCAGCTTAGCGATACGGGGAAAGCAATAGCAATTTAAAACGCACATAACTAACATCATAAAGTCCCTGGAGCGCTTTGAGGGTTTGAACTCTCTGCATGGCAGCCTGTTGGTAGGTATCTCAACTACTCTATCTATTATATATCAAAACTAGAGGATGCCCGCAGTTACACCCGCGTTATTTAAGGCAACTCCTCCGCTCCCGTCGCTCATAGCGTGATGTTATATAGGCTATAGCCTTCCTCGATAAATGGTCTATCTAACACTGAAAAAATTGTTCAAATCGGACCAGTAGTTTCTGAGATTAGCGCGCTCAACCAAACAAACAAACTCTTCAGCTTTATATATTAGTACTAGAGGACGCCAGCAGCTACGCCTGCAATTTTTTTAAATTTACCCGATTTGGCCGATCCCGTGGCAATTTCGGGAAATCCCTTCTTAGTGCACCCCTACGGTCCCCAAGGAACATACATGCCAAATTTCAGCTTCCTGCGCCCAATAGTTTCTGCTGTAGCGTGTCTGTCAGTCAGTCAGTAACGCATGGATTTTATATATAAAGATAAGATATATTACAATAATTCTTCTTAGAGGGCTTTTATCTCATAGACAAACTATCCTTTTACTGCTGCAAATATTTTTCATCCGACGATGTGAAGCCATCCATTGCGTTTTATTTCGTCGCAGCCCGAATCCAACACATCGGACAGAAAGCGACACATTTACTCGTAACAAACTGCCTAAAATTAAGCAACAATTTTAAAACGCATCATCTATTACGTAGCGCGTTCTAAATCGCGTGCCCGCGCGGCGCCGCGGGTTAGGGCCGCCACATCGAATCCATCACGAGCGCGCAATGAAAAACGTTCGGTTGCGCGACACGCCGCGACAACTAACGGCCGTGTCGCTTTGTTGCTCGTGCGTCGCGGACTGTCATTGTAGCGTCAGCATAAAAATGCTTTGGAAAGATGTAGTTCACGCATTTTTAAACGAGGAAGTCTGGTTTAAAACGATGCGTCTACGGTATTCAGTCACTCTATCCCATTGGGCATAAAATATACTATATGTTCTTAACAACAAAGCAAATAGGAAGTCGATTTCAGTCCAATCAGAAAGAAGCGACCCATTGCAACATTATAACATAAAAAAAAAAACTTGGTAAAGCTTTCATGTTTCTACTATTTTAGTGCCCGAAAGACTACAATATTTCAAACAAACCACGTAGATGACCATCCTAAACTATAAAATAATCAATTTTGTTCGGTACCGAACCAATGTATACAGATTTACATAGAAGCGCAGTTCTTAAGCATTTCTTGTGCCGATTCCAAGTGGGGCCTGTCTCCAGTTAAGTTCGTAGTTGGCACCGTTGGCGGCGCTGGCGTCGTTTGCAGTCTCTCTTGCTCTCGCAGTTAAGATACACAGGATGAACGTGCGTCTCTCTTGCTCTCGTAGAGACAGCTGTCACAGCGCGACACGCCACCAAGCGGCAATTTGGGTCACAGAAAGTTTGTCTTCAGAGCGCCCATAGGAAATGCGCCTCTATGTAAATATCTGAGCTCTTTGACTTTTCACTACGATGATAGATCAAATAAACATCGCATAATATGCCTTCACAAAGCGACCGCTTACTTTCTCGCTATATCCGGAGCATCGCTGAAAGCTTAAATCATCAATTCCGCTGCTAACGGTACAAAGTCAGTACGAACAACAATGATCGCTTTCCGCACTGGCGGCGACTGAAAAATTTGTGCAACGAGCGTCGACGGCGCATATATCGTGTCTCGGCCTACAACCGATGTTGACTGTACCGCCACTTGACATAATACGTCAATCGGATGTTTCTGTCATTTCTATTTGACGTGAGATGTCAAATGTCTTGTGTGAAAAGTACGGTCGTTGACTACTGAAATAATTTGTTGTTTAGTTAAGGTGATTAATGCAACCGACATAAATAAAAGTTAGTTTTTGGCTGGTTCGCACGTTGTATTATTTTCTCGCAAAATGATAGTTTCTTTGTGTTCGAGTCAATTTCATCGATATATATGTACTAAAGCACGTCAATTTACACTGCCTCCATAAAGATATTGAGAAGTAACGTCACTTCGACTTTGCCAAGTCCCCCTTTGCCTAATTTCATTAATAAAATGCCTTGTTATGTTGCGCGGTGGAAACTCCTTACGACCCATCTCGACTCCGTCACTTGATCATATCGTACGATCGAGTTGAGGGCTGGCGGAGGAGGTGTGTGAGGCTCTCCCCTAAAGGCGTACTCACTAAAACCACCGCGGTGTCCACTACGGTCCCATGTTGTGGCGGAGTCACGCGAATCGCAGATAGCATACTTTACCGTGACCCCACCAGGGATTCGGCCCGCCAGCTGGCGAGCCCCGTCAATAAAAGTCAGTAATATTAAAATGCCTGTAAGTCGCTATATTTGTATGCAAGTGGTTGTTGTTGTTACTCTGACACTTTCGTTTTTAGGGTTCCGTACCTAAAAGGTAAAAAACGGAACCCTATTACTAAGCCGCCGCTGTCTGTCTGTCTGTCTGTCTGTCCGTCTGTCTGTCACCAGGCTGTATCTCATAAACCGTGATAGCTAGAAAGCTGAAATTTTCACAAATTATGTATTTCGGTTGCCGCTATAACAAGAAATACTAAAAATAAAAAAATAAAAATATTAAGGGGGGGTCCCATACAAAAAACATGTTTTTTTTTTCGTATTTTTTGCTCAAAATTACTAACTGTTACAGGTGGACGCTTAAAATTTTCACAGAATATGTAGTTGTATATTACCTTTCAAAATAAATCCATACAATAAAAGTAATTTTTAAGCAATTTGTTACTCGATCTTACAGGTAGAAACTTAAAAAGTATTTAAGTATACATACAACGAACGTGATTTTCTTTTATAGATGATGGTACGGAACCCTTCGTGCGCGAGTCCGACTCGCACTTGCCCAATTTTTTCTATATTTTTCTCCACACTATTTTACTCTAAGGCTGCCATACATGCCCTGTCAACATACCTTGGCTGTAATAAGGGTGAGGTTATCCTGAAGGTAGACTTAAAGAATGCCTTTAACTCGGTTAATAGGGACACCTTGCTGACACAAGCTAAATTAGAAACACCCGAAATTTTCAGTTTTCTTTGGCAGTGCTACAGGCACCCTTCAAAATTGATATATAAGGAAAATGTTTTGGAATCCGCCGTTGGCTGTCAACAAGGCGATCCGCTTGGACCACTACTCTTTAGCTTGGCCATTCACCCAATTATCAAAGAGCTAAATTCAAAATTTAACATCTGGTACCTGGATGACGGGACCCTTGCAGGTGACGTAGACTCAGTTTATCAAGACCTGGCACTTCTAAAGTCGAAATTTTTATCCATTGGCCTAGAGCTTAATCCCAGTAAATGCGAAATTTTCATTAACGATAACTTAGACAAATCCGATATACTTTCAAAATTTCAACATCTTGCTCCCAATATTACTCACGTTGAAAAAAGTGCTCTTCGCCTCCTTGGGTCCCCAATATTAGACGAAGGTTTCGATTCATTTATACAAGAAAAAATTCAAAATTTTAGTGATATTTCAGACAGGTTACTCAAAATTAATATGCATTCGGCTTTTACTATTATCAAGTATTGTCTTTTTGTCCCTAAATTTACACACGCTCTTCGATCTTCCCCTTTTTGGAAAAACCCATCTGCACTCGCCCAAATTGACAAACTTATACAAATTACTTTAAGCAAAATTCTAAATCTGGCCCTGAACGACCGAGTGTGGCTACAGGCGTCCTTGCCTGTACGCCTGGGCGGCCTTGGCGTTCGCAAAATTACTGACGTAAGCTTACCAGCATTCCTGTCCTCGGTCCACAGCACTGAAGAATTGACCAGGAAAATTTTAGCACCCACACTGGTCAATTCTGAGGTGCCGTGTAAGACCGATGCCATGAATGCTTGGAGAATGGCTTGTCCAAGCACCGAGTTACCCCGATTCCCATCTTCTCAGAGGCAGTGGGACGGGCCGCTTTGCAGCGTGGTACGAGAAAATCTCTTAAGTACGTCGTCCAATGCTGCAGAGCGTGCTCGTTTGCTGGCTGTGGGAGAGTGGGAGTCAGGGCTTTGGCTTCAGGCACTGCCATCGTCCAACATAGGTACCATGTTGGACGATACGACCTTCCGCATTGCTTCTTGCCTTCGTTTAGGTGCGCCATGTGTTTCTCCACATCGCTGTCACTGTGGAGAGGCTGTCGACAGCCTTGGTCACCATGGTCTGTCATGTAGCAGGAGCGCAGGTCGTATTTCACGACACGCCAACCTCAATGACATACTTCGTCGGGCTCTTGTCACCGCTGGCGTTCCAGCCCAACTTGAACCTCAGGGCTTGGCACGCGACGATGGTAAGAGACCAGACGGTATGTCGTTACTCCCATGGAAGCTGGGTAGGCCTTTGGTGTGGGACGCAATATGTGTCGACACCCTTGCGCCATCTCATCTTCCTAGCACAGCGGGTTGTGCGGGCGCTGCTGCTGCTTCAGCGGAGACTCTCAAAAGGCGCAAATACATAAATCTAGTAGGGGATTATGTATTTGAGCCGTTTGGAGTTGAAACGTTGGGACCATGGGGTCCAAGTGCGAGATCTCTTTTTAGAGATCTTTCAAAGAGACTTGTTGACACCTCGCGTGACCAGAAGGCTGGTCTGTATTTGGCACAAAAGATGAGCATTGCCATACAACGTGGCAATGCTGCCAGCATTCTGGGCACGCTTCCAATTGATGGCGATGTGGAGGATTTCCATGACGCCCTTTAAATTCTGCTTTTACTTTTTTTTTTTTATGTATTTCCTTTTATTTGTTAGTTTTTTAAGTATAGAAATTATTGTTTTAATTTATGTGTAAATAGGCACTTAGTTATAGTTAGTTTTAACAACATTTATATTTATTATCCGTTAAATTCATATAATAATAAATAAATAAATACTTCAAAAAAAAAAAAATTACTCTATAATAATAGTGTAGTGTCCAATACTCTCAGTGACTGACACAACATTTACACATTTATCCGATATTTATTTTTATAAAACCGTTACTGAACTAAATACTGAGCATTAGATTACATAACATACCACAGCCAGACACAAGCTTTTTCCTCAAAATTATATCAAAATTCTCTTATATACTTTGTGGTTAATAAAGTCTACTTTTCTATCTAAGAAAAAAGTAAGCAAGCAAGTCAAGGCCGAGAAGATGAAGAACATTAGCCTAGTAAAATGAAACAGTGGTACCAGGATAACATGAGCGGCAACGAATGAATGAACATTGCGTCAGAGCAACCTTGGTACAGGTTGTAGAAGGTGAAACAAGTAGGAACGAAAGTACTAGGCGAACAGAAAATAATGAGAGCTGCTTTACGCACACTTCGTTTAATTATTATTTTTGCTGTGAAATCGAACAAAAAATTAATAGAACTGTTGTAAATCCAGTGAAGCATATCATCGGAGTAAAGCTATTTAATCCTAGAAATAAAAATAAATTTGCCCTCAAAAAAAATATTAAAGAAATCTAAAAACTTAAATTTATGTTACACTGGCTAATAATTTCAGAGGATTTGTACCTAAATCAATATTAATAAAAAGGCGATAAAAATATTATGTTTATTTGCAATAGGTATAAGTACCAAAGATTATATTTGAGAATATGCAGGGATTTTCCTATTTTGTTGTAAAACATAATTACAAACTTATAAATCTTTATTTAACTAACATAATATTAAATTAAAAAAAAATGGGCAAAGTATTTTGAGATACAGCCTTGTGACAGACAGACGGACAGACAGACAGACAGAGAGACAGACAGACAGACAGACAGCGGAGGCTTAGTAATAGGGTTCCGTTTTTTACCTTTTAGGTACGGAACCCTAAAAATGATAATTATTTCGCGTTGTAACATTTCTTACCAAATACCAGAAGAGCAATCATATTGATATTTCGCCTTGTACTCTGTAACCAAAAATACCAGGCGAGCATAAGCATCGATAAATTTTAATGAATGTGTTCAGAGCAACCTAGTATGAACGCAATGAAGGAGGTTAGATCGCAAGGATCAAACGTACCAGGCGAACAGATCATACCAGGAGATGTTTAGAACACTTGTGTAAGAGACCAAATTACTATAGTCACAGACGAAGTTAAACTTCTACTTCTTTTATAGTTTAAAGTGAACCCATAAATAGCATGGCATATTAGTTTAGTAACTCAGACGGCCAAGCTTTAAGGAGGCCTACGAGGGGAGTTCAATGTATTCTCGGTATAGGTATGAAGGAAAAGGCGGAAAATTCTGAATAAATTTTATTTTTCAATATACTCCCCTAACATCTCAATACATTTATTTGTTCGTGAAAGTAACTTTTCAATTCCCTCTGAAAAATATTTTTCTTCATGGCCCCCTTCAACTCTTCATCGTCCGAAAAATGCTTTCCACGAAGGTCTTTTTTAAGATTAGGGAATAGATAATAATCACCAGGGGCCAGGTCCGGACTGTAGGGTGGATGATTGATTTCTTCAAATCTGTACTCCCGCACAGCAGCCTGGGCAAGGCGCGCCTTGTGAACCGGCGCGTTGTCGTGAAGCAGCAACACACCTGCGGTTAATTTGCCACGTCTTTTTTCTTTAATTGTCTCCTTTAAATTACGCAGGGTGGTTGCGTATGATGCAGCAGTAATACTTTGACCTTTTTTTGTGTACTCGATTAGCAAGATTCCCTTAGAATCCCAAAACACCGTGGCCATGAGCTTTCCTGCGGACGGAGTGACTTTGAACTTCTTCGGCGGGTCTGATCCTTTTTTTGCCACTGCATAGACTCTTGCTTGCTCTCAGGGTCATAGTGATGAACCCACGTTTCATCACCAGTAACAATCCGATCGAAAATACTTTGCGGATTTTCACCACAGAGGTCCAAAAACTCCTTACAACAGTCAACTCGCACTTGTTTCTGTAGCGCGGTGAGCATTCGCGGCACCCATCTTGCACTGACCTTTGACAAATTCAGGCGCTCATGAAGGATTGTGTGAATGGTACCCACGGATAGTTTAGTCAATTTTGCTAATGTTTTCACTCTTACACGGGCTTCAAGTACAAGTTTTTCGACTAATTTGACGTTTTCTTCAGTAGCGGCACAAATTGGCCCACCAGCGCGGAGGTCGTCTTCAATGCTCTCTCTGCCCCGTTTGAATTCACTTGACCACTTCTGAATTGTAGATAATGAAGGCGCAGAATCTTGGTAAACAGCCACCATTTCTTCATGGATAATTTTTTGTGTTTTCCTTGTTTTGTGAGGAATTTTATCACTGCACGATGCTCGATTTTTTTCATCATTGTCGAATCAGTCATCATAGTTGTCTTTTCGCAATGATATCTTGAATACTAATGGTGGCAATGAAATGAAATTTTGTATTTATACCCTCAAAGAGTGTCATTAACTAATGACATAATTAAATTACCATTATCATTAGTATATCACCTCGATACCGAGAATACATTGAACTCCCCTCGTACCTACTGTTTGTTTTATTGTAGCAAATTTGCGTATTGACAATATAAATAAATAAATTAGGTACTTACTTATTAATACAGCTGTAAAATGCTAACGGAAATTTTATTAACTTATTAGTTATGTTTTAGGAGAAGTTTAATTCTAATTAGGTAATCTTCACAATTAAAGTGTTATTCTAGTTCTTGGTTTACCACTGCTCCTCAGCTTGAATATAATTCTTGAAATCCTATTGAGTTTATTACTATAAGCAACTACAGGATTAGATTAGATATAGGGACCTACCCTATATCTAATCTAGTACTAATATATAAAGCTGAAGTTTGTTTGTTTGCTTAAACGCGCTAATCTCGGGAACTACTAGTCCGATTTGAAAAATTCTTTCAATGTTAGACAGCCTATTTATCGAGGAAGGCTATCCGCTATATAACATCACGCTGCCTGTGAGTGACGGGAGCGGTGCAGCAGCCTTAAAACGCGGGTGTAACCGCGGGTTCATCTAGTTTTTTAATAAACACATTGAAGTATAATACTATTCAACAACAGTTTACCGAAAACGGTATCTAAAATAACTAACTTTAAAACACATTGAAATTGAGAAAACACTGTAAATATTCATCAACAAATCTTTCAACAACAACTAAACTAACAACAATCTTTCGAACAACAAAAATTCAAAATGGCGCATTACATACGTCGTCCTGTATTTCTTCATTCCCGGCGGAGTTGCACAGCGCGGCTCTTTCACAAGGATTATTCAATTAAGTAGCATTCATTATCCAGAACATCAGCAATGTTAAAAAGGTACATAAAAGGATTGCAATTTCTTTATTACCCCATTCCAATTCTAGTGACGGCATTGTCAATAATAAGAAACAAAAGATATATGCCACTTCGCGACGATTCCCTAACGAATTCAATATTTTATCATAACTTCCACCAGCTTTTCATATCAAATATCAACTTTGGATGAACGTTGCAAGACACAAAATGGAATGCGAAAGCTATCTAAAAATATAAGCAACTAAGTCGAAATTTAAAAATTAGCCGTAACGTTTTATTTTGAAACATAAACTCTTGCAATAAGATATAAAATGCTTTGCAGTGTAATTTGAATTGTAACATTTTAGAACCGGCTAGTATCCGATTGTTTACATCGATCATCCGTCTTCCTCGCACTTACAGTTAAACGTATTCGTTGTCCCGTTTGTTCGGATACGTGACCGGACATTCAGATGTTCGCTTGCGCCCAGATAATGGCTGGTAGGTTTGACAATAACATTAGTTCGGATACGAGCCGCTTTGATTGGATTATTGAAAGATATCGACGTTCGAGTGATTTATGATCCCCTGGTACATCAGACGTATGGGCTCTATACATATATAAAATAATTTTATGACGTAACTTTAGGTTTGTCCTACTGATGAGCTGGAAAGCCATCATGCCAATTGTTTTGATTGCACGAACTGTGCAGTGGTTAAAATAAAATTTATAAAAGCTTGTCCTAGATAGTCCTAGAAATGTACCTAGGTAAGTACTCCTAATGAAAATAGTTTAGAAAATGTATATTTAATACGCAGGCAGGCTATGAAAAGCTAGTACTACCTATCTAATTATTTATAGGCTGAATATCACCAATCTTTATTGTTAAAAATGTAGAGCCGCTCGTGGCATAAAATAAACATGTTTATAATCCAGACACCTCCGACTGCCTCCGTGGTGGCGTGGTCCAGTGGATAGCGTATACGACTGCTGATCGGAGGTCCCGGTTTGATTCCCGGGTCGTGCAAAAGTGTTACTGGGTTTTTCCGAATTCTCAGTAGCAGCACGGAGTCTGGTTATGTGCCCGGTAACGGCAATAGGCTCGCCCCCTATTACGTGGGACCAAAAATTCATGGCGAAATGTGGGTGTAATATTACACCTCTGCCTACCTCTTCGGGGATAAAAGGCGTGAGACTATAAAAATAAAATATAATTCAGACACGGTTTCGAAACAAAACTATTAAGTACATCACAATTTACCTGTGATTCTCCTTAGAATTTTTAGCATAAGGCAAAATCTTCTCTTCAGGACCTCCTAACCGACTCGAACTCTGAACATGCCAAGTAAACACAGAAGGCAGCACCTATAACCCAGTGGAGATACCAATGGACTGTAATATGGAGAAAACCTGGTTCAAACCCGAAGCTCAAACTACATTTTTATTGCTGCCAGTGGCAGGCTAGCTAACGACTCAGCTGATCATACAATAGTTATTTTCACCACAGCAGCTCAAACATGCCGCTTTTGCTGCGAGACAACAGTGAACAAAACGCGATTTTGATTCGAGCGTGAGTAAAAGTAACTTTTTAATTTTTTATCACGAATTGACATTGTTCAGCCATAAATTTGAAACATTCGAATTTTACTGTGCTCTATCTCTTTCACATGCATATAAAAAGTGAGTGAAAAAACAAACCCCATCGAATTTGAAATTCGATTTTGGAATTCGACCTCCAAGAAAACACCTTCGGAAACGCAAATAAAAAAAGATATTTGTAATAAAGAAATTACTTTTTTTTATATGTTACTAGCTGACCCGGCAAACATTGTTTTGCAAAATTTTTTTTTTTTCGAAAAATAGATCTTGGCCGATTCTCATAGATACCGGATAAGCACAAAAAATTTCATCAAAATCGGTCAAGCCGTTTCGGAGGAGTATGGCAACGAAAACTGTGACACGAGAATTTTATATATTAGATTGTTTATATGTTAAATTGGATTTTAATAAAAATAAGTCTAATTAATAGTATAAAATTAGTATTTAACCAATACATTTTTATTTGGAATTACAACAATGATACATTTGAAAAATAAATGTTGATTTAAAAAAGTACATAGCGGGAATAAAAATTTCGCTGATGCTGATACAGTATAGCGTAACGTGTTAAATTATATTAATATATAAGTATAATATTCTAAAAAGATGAGTGAAACTAGCGATGATGACTGTACTTTAATACCAGAAGAGTTAAATCAACAAGTGATTAATGCAGAATTCAATCTATTCCTGTTCATTTTTTGTTGCACAAAATAATTTTATACGTCTCTCTCTTCGACCACGCTCGGTGCAAGACGACCGAAACTTAAATAAGTTAAGTTAACGCGATTCATCATCATCATCAGCCTTTAACAGTCCACTGCTGGATTAGGCATCTCCTTTGAAAGGAGGAATTGGCCTACTATACCACGCTGGCCAAACGGGTTGGTATAGCGTTTGTAATTTGTATCAAGTTTTCCTTCTCTTACAGTGCTGTTCTCTGCATAATACGCTCCCTCTGTCGGCTCTTACGACACCCATGGGATGATATGGGGTTGTGACATGCCGTATTCTTAATCTGTCACCACGGACCGCGATTAAAACCCGCTAAATTATTTTGTATGATGTATACAAATCGCGAACGTTTAAAATCGATTGTCTCAGCTGATGATAGATGGTAATCGATACTCATGGACTTCGTCAACTACAAGGAACCCAGCAATATTGTGAAAATATGCTTTCTAAAACCTCGTTTGAAGAACGACAAGTTATAGCACTCGGGAAACACCCTAGCAGCTACTAAGTATACTTAGTTAATTCTGAATGATCATTGAAAGCGTAACGTAAGCGAATTGTTGAAGAGCTATTTTCTGCTGGTTAGTTAGCAGGCTAGCTAACGACTCAGCTAATCATCTATACATTTAAATAAAATTGAAGTGTCTGTCTGTGATTTCAAAATAACTATGTTTTTTTAAGTGCATATAGTAAGTTACACGATTCTAAGTCCAAAACAACCCTTTTTAACATTTTTGTCTGTCTGTCTGTCCGTCTGTCTGTCTGTCTGTCTGTCTGTCTTTCTGTTTGTCCGGGGTAATCTCTGGAACGGTTGAACCCAATCAAATGAGACTTTCACTGCAAGGTAGAGGACTTTATAGCGCTACATATAGGCTACAATTTGACCCGGTAGTTGGCGCTGTTGTCGCGATAACAAGTCTTTACTTCTTCTGCTCATCTATACATATAAATAAAATTGAAGTGTCTGTCTGTGATTTCAAAATAGCTATGTTTTTTCAAGTGCATATAGTAAGTTACACGATTCTAAGTCCAAAACAACCCTTTTTAACATTTTTGTCTGTCTGTCTGTCTGTCTTTCTGTTTGTTTGGGGTAATCTCTGGAATGGCTGAACCGATTCAAATGAGACTTTAACTGGGACATACAGAATTTTATTGCGCTACATATAGGCTACAATTTGACTCGGTAGGTAACGCTGTTGTTATGACACTAATTTTTGTATAATTATATATAAAAGCAAAGGGTCAGTCATATTGAAATCTGGAATACCGCCGGCTGTATAAAGATGAGATTTGGCAGAGAACTTTCTAAAACGTTACTTTTTTCCGCGTGCGAAGCCGCGGGTACCAGCTAGTACAAAATAATTTTATACGTCTCTCTCCTCGACCACGCTCGGTGCACGACGAGCGAAACGTCGGAAATATAGACTCACGCCTGTATCCCCGAAGGGGTAGGCAGAGGTGAATTATTACACCCACATATTTTCGCCATGAATGTTTAGGTCCCATGTAATAGGGGGCGAGCCTATTGCCGTTACCGAACACATTACCAGACTCCGTGCTGCTACTGAGAATTCGGAAAAACCCAGTAACACTTTTGCCCGACCCGGGAATCGAACCCGAAACCTCCGATCAGCAGTCGCATACGCTATCCACTGGACCACGGAGGCAGGCAGCCTCGAGCGAAACGTCGGAAATAAATAGGTTTTTTTAATTTATACCTTAAATAACTTAAGTTAACGCGATTAAGACCCGCTAAATTATTTTGTATCATGTATACAAATCGCGAAAGTTTAAAATCGATTGACTCAGCTGATGATAGATGGTAATCGCTACTCATGGACTTCGTCAACTACAAGGAACCCAGCAATACTGTGAAAATATGCTTTCTAAAACCTCGTTTGAAGAACGACAAGTTATAGCACTCTGGAAACACCCTGGCAGATACTTAGGTATACAATTCTGAATGATCATTGAAAGCGTAACGTAAGCGAACTGTTGAAGAGCTAATTTCTACGGGTGCTGATCAACTCGAGTTTTCAGTTGTAACAGAACATGGAGCATTCGCCGATTCCGAATTTGTTAATCGGTTATGAGACTTAAGTATGAGGTGCTAGATGTCCACGGGAATAATTGCCATACATTTTCTTCATTTTCTTAATTGCTGCTGCATAGGGTTCCCACCACAGACTATATTGTACTAACGTGCAGACGGAGCACTGCCATAGATCAAAACTGGACTGTAATAGGCTCACATATCATAAATGACAGTTTTTTTTTTCATCGGTAGACGGTAACGTTTCGGGCAATGATTAGGAATGATTCAGCCTAATTTTTCCTAGTAGGAAATATCCATTTTACTATTTTAAGTTAAGAAAGGGCATTTCTAAAATAAAACACTGCTTTTTCACTTCGCTTTATTTTTTAATTTAGTTTTAAATTTATTTAAAGCTTTAAATTGCATCACAGGTAAAGATTTGTTTTGTAGTCAGAAGACATCCGTGCCTTTTAATATTTAAAGACGAACTCTATCGCACGTTGCAGAAAGAAACCTCTTCTCGAAGTGCTTTTGGCTCACAAACTGTTTACGAAGTTCCTGGAAATTCAAGCTTCGCAATCGTTCACAATTAATGGACTTCAACCACTTTTTGAGTCCTGTCTCACTTTTTGGAAATATGTGGAAACTGACGTCCTTTGTCTACTGGCACATGTCGCAACACAGCACTTGTTGTATATGATGATATCACAGCTTCAGAAATTGAGAGGATAAGTTACGGAAATAAATAAACGCAAAACTTCACTCGATCAACTTTGTTGAAAATGTTGCTGTTGACAAAACTGACATAATTGTCAAAAGTTTGACAAATTGACAGATTAGCAAACATGGCGATAGGTTCCAGGGGTTCGGAGCGGGAGGTAACTGTCAAATAAGATATGTAAGTCCCATAGACTAAGGTTGAAATATTTTGTATGAAGATTACCTGCCGTGGTTCCCACCAAGAACTTAGGGTCCCAAGCCAACCTCACCTGCAAGTGGTGCACCTGCCGATCAACGGACGAGGCTCTGGCAAACAAAATATCCCGATAAGCGGCAATAGGCTCGCCACCTATCACGTGGGATCAAAACACTGGCGAAAAGTGGGCGTTTAATATGCCTCTGCCTACCCCTTCGGGGAAACAGGCGTGAGTCTATGTATGTATGTATTTTCTTAATGCGCCCCTTAGTGGTCTATACCGATAGCTAGATATTTTGGAAACTTTAAAGCGTCTGGTAAGAAATACCGCCAACGAAATGAGTGCAACAGTATTATTTATAAATTTTTAATAATATTTTCTAAAACATACATAAAAACCAGCACTGAGAATTTAAGAAAAGTTAATACTATTTTTACCTAACTTTAGGACCTCGTATCTAAAAATTGGCCCAGGATCCAAGCTAACAAGTATGTACACTCATGACACATACTAACACTACATTATTCTATATATTTCGTTTCTGAGAAAATAAGTAAGGTCTGGCGGCCCTGGGACCTTGGACTATAGAGCATAGAGACATCGCTACGAACATTTTCATAGCTCGAAAGTTCGAAATAAATCTGTCCGTTCGCTAGACCGCTCGAAAGAACTCTCGATAGAATTCTCATCAAAACGCTCTCGTTGATTTTTCTGTAATGTAACATCCACAAGAATGCTCATTATAAGTGAATGGTCAAGGTTATCAGCGCCTTAGAATATAGACGTTGTCGGTGCCTTCTCACTAAAACCACCGTGGTGTGCTCTACGTCCCATAGAGGTAACGTCATACTGCGTTATTTCCCACGACTCTGGCTGGTATGAGAAACCCTGCAAGAAACTCATGCCGGTCTTTTAGTACAACCTTTCACAGTAAATATTAATATTTGAGCCACTGATGCGTTCCACTCACTCAGTAACAACCAGAAGTAACACTTTTCTCTCTTTTCTTTTCTGGGCCCTGTCCCGTTAGACTTCCCATCCTCTTCTTTTCTCTTTGTTTTACTTTGCCTGCAACCTATAACGCGTATATACTTTTTGTTTGTAAATACATACATATTATACATAGAAACACCCAGACTAAGACAAACATCCATGTTCATGAACACAAATGTTTGACTAGAGCGGGAATCAAACCCGCGACCTTCGGCGTAGCAGTCGCTTACCGCTTAAATAAATAATCATCATCATAGTCCTAGCGCCCGCTTGCATCCAAAACTTTCATTTTGGAGGCCGGGGCCGGCTTACTTGTTTAACTAGATATTACGTTAGTTTCCGAAATAAATACAAGTTTATTAAAAAAAAAATGGGGTAAGTGCGAGTCTGACCCGCCCACCGAGGGTTCCGTACGCATTTTACCTTATTTGAGGTTGATGCTAAAAGAACGCTAGTCCTCTAAATCTGTATGAGCGCCCTTACAACTTAGAGGACTATCTTAAATGGAGTCTACTATGTATGTATGGGGACACCCTTAAATTTTCCACTATTTTTATTTTTTGTAATTTTTCCTTTATTTGTGCTGTAAGATCCTGCTTTTGGCCAAATTTCGTGATTCTAGTTCAACGGGAACTACTATATAGGTTTTCGACCCAAAACCTATAGGATACTTACGGTTGACCTAGAATTGTCAATTTTGGTTAAAACCAAGGTCTTACAGCACAAGTAAAGGAAAAAATCCGAAAATTAAAAATAGTTGAAAATTAAGGTTAATTTTGGTACTTACAAGTTTTCGCAAAAATCTAATTTTGACCATATCTTTTTATCGTGTTGACCCAGGACCCTAATTTTTATACACCTAATAGGAACTACAGACCTCAGTATCTGGTATAAATTTCAATTTGCTAGGTCCACCCGTTCCTGAGAAAATCGGTGGTGACACACGGAAAGACAGACAGATAGACAGACGGACAAGAAAGTGATCTTATAAAGATTCCTTTTTACCTGACTACGGCGAAGTCAAAAGGAAGGGTTATGTTTTTGGCAGTCTATGTATGTATGTTTGTATGTTCCACCGTAGCGCCTAAATTACTGAAACGATTTTCATAAGTCGCACCTATTGTATAGGTACCTATTGTGGGTGCCAGGAACACTAACAGGTAAATAAATGTACACTAGTATAAAATAGGTGCGACCACGGCTCTAGCTTGAGCATTTCTGTACTTATACTTTTCTGGATTTGTATCTGAATGAGCTATTTTCTTGTTTCGTTTTGACGTTAGTGAGCTTGTTTCGTTCTTTTAAGACCCCATTTTGACGTAGTCGGGTTTTAGTTTTAAAACTTATTTATTTAATCCTTTTCCGTATCCCAATGGGGCATGTAAATAAACTCACCGTGCAATATTTATAAAAAGAAAGAAAGAAAAATAGGTAACGCAAAGCGTCTGAACCGCGTGAATTGTAAGTACAACCGCGTTTTAAAGTTATATTTTATCTGAAGCGGTATAATATATGTACATATTTGTAATGTGCTCACCAACACCTTTATTTTGATATCAAACACGTGATGATTATCACAGTTTTTTTTTGTGGATGGAATTTTAGCTATTAATTCCGTTATAGAACATTATGATAAAATGTATATAGCCTATGTCACCCGGGCCATTTTTACGAATCCATTGACCACGACTCTAGCTTGAGCATTTCTATACTTAAGTATACTTTTCTGGATTTGTATCTGAATGAGCCATTTTTTGCTTCTTGTTTCGTTTTGACGTTAGTGAGCTTGTTTCGTTCTTTTTAGACCCCATTTTGACGTAGTCGGGTTTTAGTTTTAAAACTTATTTTTTTACCTTGTGAGGTACGGAACCCTAAAGGTACGAATGTAACTTGGCACAAGGCGAGAACCTTTAATAGTTTTGATAGAACTGCCTCATCCTTAACACATGGTTGTTAAAAACAACTTCTAACAACCTTACACGGACTTCATAACTCATGAAGACAATGGATAATGATGCCACTTTAAAGAAATACTAGCGGCCCGTCCCGGCTTCGCACGGACATTAAATATAGCCTGCATTACTCGGTGATAATGTAGCATTTTATTGGTGAAAGAAGTTTGAAATCGGTCCTGTACTTTTTGAATTTATTCGTTACAAAAATACAAAACTTGCCGATTTCTAAGTAAAAGACTTAGAGTCTTAGACTAGAGTAGCATTTCCTAAACAATGAATCGCGACCCGTTGGTGGGTCGAAAATTGACTGGGTCCTGAAGGCGATACCAACTGGCTAAGCTGACGACTGGATGAAAAGTAATTAGGGTAAACAGTATAATAATTGGCACCCTAAGCGGTTTCTACTACTAAGTAACAAATTATCAGGAAAATACAAATTCAATAATATTTTCTATGGTTTAGTCGGAATTGTGTTTAAATGGGCATTAATAAAAATAAAACATCGTATTTAATAAAGCCGTTTTATTAGCATAAAAATGTGCTCAAACTTATTTTTAAGAAAAGTACAATCATTGGCACCCTGGTATAGTTATTGGCAGTACCCAAAAGGTACAATCATTGGCACTGTTGGCCTAAGGCCGTGATATCCAGATAGTCTTAAGACTTGATATCCGGATCTTTATACATGTATTCTACGTATATTTATGAATGTTTATGTATCCTTCTAATATTTCTAACATAGGTCTATATTTGAAAGAAGTTTAGTTCATTTACCACGTTTTATATCTTTCTTTCGGCATATTTTTCTAATGTAGCTCATTTTGTCTCTTAGATACATTGTAGCAAATAAGCCCTGTTTCAGTTTCTCACAAGTATTTTGTTCGTAATATTTTTGTCTATACTAAGTTCTTTGTTTTTAAGCGATATCTGTCCTGATTTCTAGGAACTTTGTAGAGAAAGGTTGCTATCTCTGTACGACCGTACCATAGTAAGTTGGGTGTAAATGCGAAGAAATATACAAGCTAAAGTTGTTTGTATGCGAATTTGACGGAAAACAAACAAAAATCTAAAAAAATATGATTCTAAAATGTGCCAATGACTATGTTGTTGAACAATTTTTAAGTATAGTCATTGGCACTATCGAAAAAGACGATCCATCTATTTAATAGCTCAAAACGAACGTTTATTAAGCTTTAATGAAGATAACAGATACAAATAAATAGGTACTTTTGTGTAAAATTAATTAAAAACATATTTTTTCGCTTCGGAAAGTAACTACCTAACCTAACATTTCACTAATTTTTTGGGCAATTTTCCTAACATTTTTTTAAAATAGTTCATAGTTAAGATTTAAATATTTGTTCTGTGTATAAAAAATAGGTTAATTCTGCTTATGAATGTATTTCTGTGACATAATAATATAAGATTTTCCTAATATTCAGGATAATTCAGCAGAGTGCCAATCATTGGGGGGGTGCCAACATTAGTATAGTTTACCCTACCTAGCGATTTGTATACGAAAAAAAAATTAGAATTAATAACAAAACGATAAATGATGCCACGACTTGCCACAACGGAATCTGAGCATTACCTACCTAACAATGTATAATTTTATGTCCCTCATTTTTGCTTAAACAGCTAAAAGGTGGATCTCGAGATAGGAATTTTTGTTTGATGGGTCGGAGCTCAGACAACTTTGGAAACCACTGGTCTAGAGGGTTAGGGTTGCTTGTTACTACAAAAGTTGTCTCTTTGCGGAGTCTTTCATGAATTAAAACTCCTGAGCTATTATTATTACTTAATTTATAAGTTAAAGATTTAGGTAGGTTTTCTTTGTCTAAAAAGTGTGCAAGATATTGAGAGTAATAATTAGTTAGGATGATGTAAATATTCAAAATCACGTAAATGTAGATTTATGTAGCTAACTGTGCATACGTTTTTTTATTTGACGACTTAAAAAATATCGCATAGTTTGATACAAGTTAGGTACATAAATGTCGCAATTTGCAAGAATGGATAAATGTTCATTACTATCTTCGGATCTTTGTCATTACTAGTCTTAGAGTCCCGAATCCGTTTACTAGTACTAACCGGCTTTGAAGAAACATTCGTTCTTCCACAAAGCGACTGCCGCCTGACTTCTCAACCGAAGATATCGCGATTTCCAAAGGCTTAGTTTGACCAGTGTCAATAGTCAAAGCATGAGGTCTGACTCATCCTCGACTGTCAAAGACCTTTCTGACAGCGTAGCTTATTACGTACAAGTCTTATAGTTTTTATTTTTCAAGAACTATTAATCAAAACGTGTATCACAGGTGACCTTCCATACACTCAACTAATAGATACAAAGAAAATCCAGATTCCAACACAAATTGTGGATCACAAAAAGTATTACTCGAACCATTGGAACCATTGAACCTTGTCCGGTGACGGATTAAGAATATGGATTGTCACCACCCCATATCATCCCGTGGATGTCATAAGAGCCGACAGCGGGAGCGTATTACGCAGAGAACACAACTGTAAGAGAAGGAAAACCTGATACAAACCCTATACCAACCCGTTTGGCCAGCGTGGTATAGTAGGCCAATTCCTCCTTTCAAAGGAGAGGCCTAGTCCAGCAGTGGACTGTTAAAGGCGATGATGATTACTCGAACTCTTGCATAGTTCTAAGCAGCGTGCAGTGTTGCAACCGCTTAAACCGCTACATCATACGTGCAGTTCAACTGATTTTATTATAAACAAAGCTGATAAATGATCCATGGTCTTCTATGTTCTTTCATGGTTGGTGTAAGAGTATCAAAACGATATAAGAAACGTGTGCGTTCGAATCGAGGAAAGTCGCGCGTCAAGCTTAAGTACATTTCCTTCATTTCGGAATTCTCTCTCACAATCATTGTAGCAATTTTCCGGGGCATCCGTCGTGAGAGGCCGCGGGGGCTGTAGTATAGGAGCTGAATGTTAAAATCTTTGAGATGTTCCTTTTATAAAAAACCTATTAAAAGCTTTTTTAAACTTCAGCATAATAAAATATTAATTATTCAACTTTCTTTTTAACTTATTCCTTGAAATGTTGCTAGTATTGCATCCTTATGATGTTTCAGACGCAATTGCCGATTTTGCGAAAAATACTTTTATTTTGTTGTTTCCTGTTATCCAATTCCCTAGTATACGTACAACTGACGGAAGTATATCTTGTAAAGAGTGATAGAACCATCCTCATACTCAATACTGTAAGTTTAATTTTCAGTACCTACTGAAGGTTATCCTTTAATCTTACATTTTCTTATTGTCAAAAAACCTTCTATGACATTTTATGTGTCTTTAATGATTTTACGAATCCATTTTTCTTGCGTATTATCAATTTTACCTACATAATACTCTGCCAAAGAGCTCAGATATTTACATAGAGGCGCATTTCCTATGGGCGCTCTGAAGACAAAATTTCTGTGACCCAAATTGCCGCTTGGCGGCGTGGCTGTCGCGCTGTGACAGCTGTCTCTACGAGAGCAAGAGAGACGGAGAACGACACCAGCGCCGCCAACGGCGCCAACTACGAACTAAAATGGAGACAGTCTCCAGTTGGAATCAGCACACGAAATCCTTAAGAACTGCGTTTCTATGTAAATCTAATCTGTATTTCTTTGACTCTGCCATGAAAATGACATTGTATCGTTTTTGTGATACAGCCATATTATACAATTAACTTAGTGAAGAGTCACAACAGTAAAGAATTAGTTTCTGAAATATAACTCACTAGAGGATACCCGCAGTTTTTGCCCGATCTTGAGTTTCAGAGGATTTTATTAAAATCCCCTCTTAGGGCACCCCTACGGTCCCCAAGGAACATACATAACAAATTTCAGCTATGTGCGCCCAATAGATTTGACTGTGTTGTGTCTGTCAGTCAGTCAGTAACGCAAGGATTTTATATAGGTAAACATATTTTCAACTTATACTACTCGTTGATCTAATCTACCGTTATTCAAAAATACATAACATGCCACAGTATTCTGCTAGCTCCTAGACTATACGGGGGGGTATTCTTCACCCGAGGGTGGCACAAGGGGCGGGGGCTGCAGTGACGTCGTTTGAGCGTGTGAAAATTACATTCCGAGAGCGCCTGGCATATCTATCACTTGCAAATTTAACTTTAGTTTCTGAACGCTGCTAGTGCGGATTCCTACTGTGTATTAATGTTATGTACTTAGTACCTATGTGTTCGAAGGCACGAAGGGTTGATAGCTTCGCTTTTAGATTAGGCATAATGGGAGGTTGACGTGGCTTTAAAAAAAAGAAATGTCATTTTGACAGGTAATCAAGATGGCGGACACGTGTTTATTTGTAAATCTTTCAGAATTTGTTGTCGTCTCACATTTTCTTTCGTCGTGAAAAGATATAAGACTTGTTATATCATAGATAAAACTATTTTTCGTTACTTGTACATACTACGCATATAAAAAGCTCCATGCCTACACACATAAAAAGCAGCAACATCATCAGCCTCGTTTTTATAATTTTGTCCCATTGCTGGGCACAGGCCCTCCTTATTATGAGAAGGATTAGGTTCTAGTCCACTACACTGGCCAAGTGCGGGCTGGCAGACTTTATATTTTTTTGTCTTTCGTGTACTTTACTGAGAACTATCAGACATGCAGGTTTCTTTACAAAGTTTTCCGTTAATGTTTAACACGCAAAGTCATTAATGAGCGCCATGGGTTTGCTATTGTAATAAATATCAAACATTTTAATCCTGTAATCTAAAGTTAATACCTACTTGCCTACTGCCGAAATGGAAAACTAGACTAACCGCTAAATTCAATATCCGGTCTATCCATGGACAAAGAGCTCAGATATTTACATAGAGGCGCATTTCATATGGGCGCTTTAAAGACAAACTTTCAAATTGCTGCTTAGCGGCGTGGCAGTCGCGCTGCGGCAGCTGTCCCTCTTTCCTCCAGTGTATCTGAACTACGAGAGCGAGAGAGACGGGGAACGATGCCAGCGCCGACAACGGTGCCAACTACGAACTGGAGACAGTCTCCATTTGGAATCGACACACGAAATCCTTAAGAACTGCGCTTCTATGTAAATCTGTATTCATTGCTATGGATTTAGAGATTTGACATATGAGTACATGTTTAACATAATTTTTATTTTAAACATGTACTCATATGTCAAATCTACAGATTTATTCTATGTCTGAGAAGGTTTATACAAATTTTAAAATAATGAAAGCAATGAATACCCAGACAACTAATTTATTTCTAATTATGTAAAACAAATTTAATGATTCCTCAGATCAAACGTTTGTAAATTCAGTTTCAAAAACGCTTGTAAAGACCATTCAGTAATTTATTTATGGATTAGAAATAAATCAGTACTTAGTATTGCGTATTAAACAGTCTTATATTAAGTAATACAACAGTGAAATAAATATATATCTGCTCAAAAGGCCAAAATCAAATTATACCTTTATTTTTAAATTATCATGCGACTGACCCGTTCTACAAATATGGGTACCTATTTGTAAGTAAGACATTGTGCAAAATAACTAAACATGTGGACTTCTTATCCCCGGCCCAGTCGCACATTCTATATGATACTAATGTTTGACAAAATTTCATTACATCAAAATGTCGAAAATATTTTGACAAAATTTCATTACCCAAACAAATTTTAGCAACCTTTTTTATGCCATTGCAATATTTCGAATGATTGTAGTACGCATACTTTTATTTGGTCAAATTTTTACTTGGCAAAATATTACCAAGTATACTGTCATTATGGCATTTGGTCTTTAATCAAAGGATTTATTACAGCAAACAATCTTCAGACAATAAACGTTTGGTGATATTAGTTTATTTATGCAAGAAGTTAGAGTAGGATAATTATAAAAAAAATGGTTAGTTAGGTTAGGTTAGAACTGTGACCTCCTACGCACGAGCCGAGCGAGCGAAGCGAGCGGTGCCGCGAAAGCAATTTTTTGGGAAGTGAACATTTGTCAAAATCTTTTCGGTCAAACAAGGGAGACCGAGTGTAGTGCACCTCAATCTTATATTTAGTATATTATAGCTTTACGCATTATATTCTAGAGAAACTCAAATGACAGTCAAGACGAACGCTAGTTTCCGTTGCGCTTCCGATCGCTCACCAAACTTTGTATGGCGATCCTGCTAGGATCGTCCACCAATCTTTGCACCGCACTGGTAGATTTGCGTGACTTCGCCCTTAAGGGAAACCGAGGTCACCACAGTAGCTTTTAGTGCCAAGCCAGGCTCCAAGCCCAACTTTTGAATTAAATTCAACTTTGAGTGGGTAAAGGAGACCCCGACTAGGGCTTTCAACTGCACGCGGCAAGAAAATCTTTACCTTTTCTTGGCAGTTGGATAAAAAATTCTCCTTAATGCATGCAATCAAAGAGCAAATTCTTCGAACATCATTGTTTTCTCATCAGTGTACGTGGAAGTCTTGGAACAAAGTATTTTTACTTGCAGAACAGGTGCCGGCGTCAAACAGTTGCGTTTTATGTAACGTTCGCTTTACTGCCTCGTAAAAATAGTTCCAGTCGCCATTACTGTAGTTGTTTGTGTTGATAGAAAGTGCGGTTGTTACATTGATAACTGCAGAAATATAACTAGCTCTGCCCTGTGACTTCATCTTGAAACTACAGAAATTTCTTCAAATAATGTTGAACTCTAAATCAAATCATTTCACACTTCTCACGCCGAAACAAAACTACCTACCCTACCTACCGTACTTTTCGGGGTGGTATTTTTAAAAGCGCGTCCTTGGGTGTAAATTTTGTAAATAGTGCAATAATTTTTCCTCTTAAAACTATAATTGATTTTTGTGAAAATAATTTAAAAACGTTGTTGCATAATTATCCAATTAAACTATTAAAAATGAAGTATCCCTCCAGTTTAGAGATAAGTTTAGTGAGAAATCTGTATATATAAAATCCTTGCGTTACTGACTGACTGACAGACAAGCTACAGCCTAAACTATTAGACGTAGGAAGCTGAAATTTGACGTGTATGTTCCTTGGGGACTGTAGGGGTGCAGAAGGGATTTCGCGAAATTCCTACGGAATCGGGCAAAACGACGGAAATAATATGCGGGCGTAGCTGCGTGCGTCCTCTAGTTTTACATATTTTTGAACACATTAAAATAGTAGGGAAATAGGGTTTTACGTTTTGTGAAAGATATTTACCATAATATAACATAACATATCTTCACGCCTTTTATCCGCGAAGGGGTAGGCAGAGGTGTATTACACACCCACACTTCACCAGATATGTTTCGGTCCCAATGTAATAGGGGGCGAGCCTATTGCCATCTACCGGGCACATTATTAAGCGAGCAATAATTAACATTTTTAATACACACATAACTTCGAAAAGTCAGAGGTGTGTGCCCGAGGTACCTGGGGATCGAACCCGAGACCATCGTCTCGGGAGTCCGTTACGTACACCACTGGGCTACCGCCGCTTTTTAGATATTTACCATTATATCTAAATCTATGGTTCTATCAATCTTCAACATCTGACTGCCTCGGTGGTCGAGTGGATAGCGTATGCGACTGCTGATCGGAGGTCCCTGGTTCGATTCCCGAATCGGGCAAAAGTGTTACTGGGTTTTTCTGAATTCTCAGTAGCAGCACACAGTCTAGTGATGTGCCCGGTAACGGCAATAGGCTCGCCCCCTATTACGTGGGACTTAAAAATTCGTGATATACTAATAAATGTGGGTGCAAATATTACACCTCTGCCTGCACTCAAATGTGAGTGCAAATATTACACCTCTGCCTACCGCTTCAGGGATACAGGCGTGAGTCTATGAGAGTGTTATGTAGTGTAGTGCACCTCTGCCCCATTATTAGTATATAGGTAGGTATGCAGTTTTTTTTAGGTATGATATAATTATTTCAATTAATATAATAGTAATTATATTCATTGAAATAATTATATCATGCATCCATACAATATCTAATTTAATTACTATACTAATTATGTAATTCATTATGGGAATAAATGAGGCTATATTATTATTATTATAGGTATGCAGTTTTATGCATTACATTTTTCAGAAACTCAATAAACGACATTCAAAGTAGACACTTGTTTCCTTTGCGTTTCCGATTGTCCACCAACCTTTACAGTATGTCTGTTTAGTCAGTCAGTCCTTTTTACATTTCCCCAGGACTTCAACAGTTTCGAACCCTTTTTGTTAATAGCCATCTGAAAGCCATCTTGTTGAAATTGGAGTCAACGAGAAGAGGTGTGTAACTTTCTTCTTCCAGTCCGGTTATCAAAGTCATCTGGATTGCGAAGTCCTCGCCACCCGGACCTACAGCAGGGTTCAGGTGCGGTCAGTATACCCGTTACGCGATCTTCTTATTATATCTACATAACATAACATAACTTCACGCCTTTTATCCGCGAAAGGGTAGGCAGAGGTGTATTACACACCCACATTTCGCCAGTTATGTTTAGGTCCCAATGTAATAGGGGGCGAGCCTGTTGCCATCTATCGGGCATAATATTAAGCAAGTGATAATTAACATTTTTAATATACACATAACCTCGAAAAGTCAGAGGTGTGTGCTCGGGGTACCTGGGGATCGAACCCGAGACCATCGTCTCGGCAGTCCGTTACGTACACCACTGGGCTATCGCTGCTCTATTATTACGTCTACTTCTTAATAATTTCTTTACAAGAGAAGATGGTCGCATTCTAAGACATTTTGCGCCAGATTATAGAACCAGGGTAGAGAACAACGTTAGATAGAAGACGAGAGAACGACGTTATCAACTTTCACAAACTGATGCCCAGGGTAAACCACCGTAAGCAGCACCGTGTTCTAGCCAGGGTCACACCCGCTGCCACAAAGCCGGTACATGGCCAATTCTACACATAAACCGATCAAAACAAAACATCTCGAAAACTGATTATTTGCCAAAATATTCGCCCTTGCTTACTAGTCTAGTTAAACACTAGATGAGCCCGGTTACACCCGCGTTATTTAAGGCTACTGCTCCGCTCCCGTGGCTCATAGCGTGATGTTATATAGCCTGTAGCCTTCCTCGATAAATGGGCTATCTAACTCTAAAATAATTTAGCTTAGCTGAGATTAGCGTTTAGTTAGCGTAGCGTTCAACCAAACAAACAAACAGACAAACGAACTCTTCAGCTTTATATGTACCTATACTAGAGGAGGCCAGCAGCTACGCCTGCATTTTTTTTAATTTACCCGTTTTGGCCAACCCCGTGGGAATTTCGGGAAATCCCTTCTTACTGCACCCCTACGGTCCCCAAGGAACATACATGCCAAATTTCAGCTTCATGCGACCAATAGTTTCGGCTGCAGCGTGTCTGTCAGTCAGTCAGTAACGCAACGATTTTATATATTAAGATTAGTAGGTATAAGATTTACCTAATCGACCGACAGAAAGGACACAAACTCGTAACAACAATTTGAGGAACACACAAAATGTGGATCAAACCCTCGACAATCGGCGAAGTGTTGAATAATCACTACGCCATCCATGCAGTCAAAAATAAAAAAGCATACATACATATACTCACGCCTTTTTCCCGTCGGGGTAGGCAGAGACAACAGAACGCCACTTGCATCTATCCTTACAAACCTCACGCGCTTCCTCTACATTCATTAGGTACTCTCTTCATAAATGCTCGCCGGTTCCGGGTGCTTCTGACCTTGTCAAATAAAAAAGCTTACATTTAAAAACTATTAGCGTTTCCATTGGTTTAAAAGAGGAAAAGTGTCATCCTAAGGTGCCAGTGTTAAGATTTCGTAGACTCCATAACGAGTGCTAAAGATCTTGGCTGACGTGGTAGATGCAGTAAGTTAGAATCCTTGGACCACTGCATAACAAATCAGTTGATCTGTCTTTTAGGTCATCACTGCTGTTCCTGAACAAGACTACCATCTATTTTTGTCCTGATTAAGTGCATTTATGGATTTTCATCCTTTTGTTAATTTAAAGCATTTAGAGAAAATTCACACTAGGCTAATTCTTCTTCTTCATCGCCCGGTTGCGATCCTTGATCCTTACATTGGAGCCTGAGGTCTTCTAACACAAGGTATGCAAGGGTCAAACACAAGAAACGAAAAAAAAGTGTTCATGCAACGTAAAGCCGTTATTAAAATATTATATCAATATTAAATATTTCGTGTTGAAAACTAGCTACATTTCAAAAAAAAATCGCGTTGTATTGAAATTTAATTTATAATTTTTGCTTTTGAATCTGAAAAAATCTCCTTCTGTGGACTGTTCGGATACCAAGTAGTTGAGTTTAAGTGATGGTTAAAAATATATACACATACTTTCGATGATTTAATATCGTTTCATTACATGAGTTATATTATCAAATATTCATAACATAACGTATTAAAAAATATATAATTCAAAATTTTGTAATAAAACGTATACACATGTTGTTATAAAATTTTTAGTCTACTTCTGTAGACTTATAAAATAAGCCAAAATATGCCGAAGATAAACGCATCGTTTTTATTTTGTTTTATAGGTTGGTAGCACTGTATTCTCTGTCATTTGCTTGGTTGGGATTTTACGTAAAGTGCGTGTGACATTAAAAATTCCAATTTTATTTAATTACACAGGTTTTCGGTAAAGATCAGTGTGTCTTGCCTGTGCAAGGGATATCGGAGTAAGTAGCTTTTACAAATAAATAAAAACATCAAGATAGTTTAAGCTTATGGGCGCAGTATGCAAATATCGCATTGCTTAAATTATAACCTCATAATAAAGGATGCCATCTTTGATTTATGAAAATATGTCTCTCGTGTAGACATCTTTACTGTAGACATTGTATCTACAGAAGAGACGTATGTCAACAGAAGTGAATAGGCAAAAGAAATTCGCTGTGTTTGAAAAAGAAATTGGCAAGTGCGAGTCGGACTCGCGCACGAAGGGTTCCGTACCATCATCTATAAAATAAAATCATGTTTGTTGTATGTATACTTAAATATTTTTTAAGCTTCTACCTGTTTATTAAGATGGAGTAATAAATTGCTTAAAAATGCGTTTTTTGTATGGGAGCCCCCTTTTTATTTACTTTTTTAAATTTATTTTGGAAGGTAATATACAACTACATATTCTGTGAAAATTTAAAGCGTCTACCTGTAACAGTTAGTAATTTTGAGCAAAAAATACGAAAAAAACACGTTTTTTATATGGGACCCCCCTTAATATTTTAATTTTTTAGTATTTGTTGTTATAGCGGCAACCGAAATACATAGTTTGTGAAAATTTCAGCTTTCTAGCTACCACAGCTTATAAGATACAGCCTGGTGACAGACAGACAGACAGACAGCGGAGGCTTAGTAATAGGGTCCCGTCTTTTACCTTTTACGTACGGAACCTTAAAAAAACAATAGCGTTATTCACTGTTTAATTATTCCATTATACATCTATTTTGTTGAATATTTTATAATGTTGCTTGCAGCGATCTTTTGTTTCAGTTACTATGCCACAAGCAATTCATCCTTGTACAATATGTTTCCTGTTTGCCCTGAGGGATCAAGATCACCAGACTCTTTATCTGAGAATGTGTCTATCCGTGATTCTCCTACGGCTCCAGTTACTCCTGAGGCTGCAACTGAGCCAAATTTACCAAGCCTCTCAGATAGACTGACTCCAGATCTTTCTATCGAAATATTTAACCAAAGGCATAAACCCCAGAAGAGAAAGAATCTATTTAGACGACTCTGAAGCTACTGAAGATTCACCACATAAAAAACGACCGACGAATTCCATGTGAGATGATTCTGACGAGGATAATATATTTTAATATTCTGTTCCTTTATTTGCCTACAGAAGCATAATGTCTGTTCTGTGGACAATTTCTTTTTATTTTTTTGCACTGAATTGGTATAGAATTTTGATTATGTTTTGTTTGGAGGTTGAGGAGAACTCCATTTTAAGTATTTTTTTATTGTTTCTATTCTTGATCTTATTGATATCATTATGTAAGGTAAATTTTTGTTCCCTTCTGTAGACAACTCAATCTCTTCTGTAGACGTGAAAAAACTAAAAACTTGATTAATTCCTAAAATATTCAAGACTGATCTCTAATGATATTTTTGTAAGCATAACATTAGCTAACTTTAAATAAATATAATGTTTCATAAAAAATCGTGAAGTTTTATTTTAAATATTTTGCAATGTTCACTTTTTGTGTATGACCCGCAAACTAATTGGAACCAATACTAAGCATCCTACGAAGCCTACAGGAAGTTTCGGATGGTGATTCTAACGGTAGTAGAGCCTTGCTGAGTTCAGCATGAATGGGCCGGCTTGACCCGGGAAGTACTACACTCTCACAGAAAATCGACGTAAAGTAACAGTACCTAAACTGTTGCGTTTCGTTCGGTGAGTGAGAGTGCCAGAGGCCCTAGCCCTATCCCCTATTCCTTCTCACTCATCCCACTCCTTATCCTACCCTTTTCCCAACCCCAAGGAGTGGCAACGCACTTGTAACTCCTGTGGTGTTGCTTGTGTCCATGGGCGGCGGTAATTGCTTACCATCAGGTGATCCGTCTGCTCGTTTGCCGCCTATTAATAGGTAATATAAAAAAAAATACACTGAGCGCGCATATCTTCCTTCACATGTAATTCTATACGCTTAGATATAAAATGAGAAAAAGGAGAGAGATTGGACAGTTTCGCGGTCTTACTCCTTTTTTTGAGTGGTGCAAGTGCAGTGGTGGTAAACAGGGGTATTCTTAAACACTTCAGACATTCATCCATTCCATTCCAACAGACAGCACATAGCTCAAAGAAATGGTTGCGCTGGAGAGGCGGCCGGGCACCGGACGGTGCAGTAGAGTAGGTTGCAAGTGGATCGAATATTTTGGGATATTCAAAAAGCTACAAAAAGCAGCGACATCCCAGTGGAGACACCGACGGACTGCTACGCAGAGAGTCTCGGGTTCGAATCCACGGCACGCACCTATGACTTTTCTAAGTTAAGTGCGTATTAAATTGGATCGCTTGCCCCGTGCCTCGGAGAGCACGTTAAACCATCGGTCCCGGTCATCATGAAGATTTTTGACAGTCGTTACGGGGAGTCAGTACCCTCAAATAAACTGATACTGGTCTTAACCATGTAATATCGCTACCCCTTTGGGTTGCGGAGGTCAGACGGCAGTCGCTCTGTGGAAAATTGATTTTCTGTCATATCTGGTTAGACCAGTAAGCGGACCTCGGACTCCAAGGCGTCTGATTGTATGCGTCTTGGATGCAACCGGGATAACGCTAGGGCGATGATGATGAGTAATGTAAATTAGTAAAAACGTAAATTTTTATTATTATACCTATTCATAACAAGGAAAACTTATTCTATTAAAACTGTTTCTAACAACATCTTGTCGTCATATTTTATTCACTTTATGAAAGACATTTTAATATCTCACAAGTTCAAAATATTGCTTGTCATCCTTCAAAGGGCAGCACTGTTACGTTTGAGAGAAACTGCTTAAAATTATACAAGTAGCGACATCTAGTATGCGGTAGCGACACTACACGGTAGAGCCACCTCAGTAAGAACCATGAAAGCTCTATGCGAAGTTTGACAACTTGGTTGTTTTTTAAATAATAATGGTAATGTGTATTCAGAGTAATATGGATAAATGGATAAATTCAGGAAGTCATTTAATAGGTCTAGAAGAAATTCAAATCTATTCAAGTAGCCTAACTTAAATTTAAATCGCTTAAAAGCAAATGTCGCACATTAGTCTCATCATCATTATCAGCCTTTAACAGTCCACTGCTGGACTAGGCCTCCACTTTGAAAGGAGGAATTGACCTACTATACGACGCTAGCCAAACGAGTTGGTATAGGGTTTGTATCAAGTTTTCCTTCTCTTACAGTGCTGTTCTCTGCATAATATGCTCCCTCTGTCGGCTCTTACGACACCCATGGGATGATATGGGGTGGTGACATTCCGTATTCTTAATCCGTCACCACACGGATTTGATTAGTCTCATATAAACTCCAAAAGAGCTAGAATTAATTTAATTTTGTTAATAAAATTATAAAACAACTGAAAGAACAGCCAAAACATCTAAATCAGTTATTTTGTATGGGGTTTCTCACTTTGGTTTACTTTAGGTTCCCCGTACAATAATCCGTTCGGTGGTTTTTGAGTTTATTGCGATCATACATTCAGACAGGACGATAAGGGGACTTCGTTATATAAATAGCGAATAATAATAACGAATCGTATGAATAATCAGTATGCAACGTTACAAATGAATACCTAATCATTATCACAGACCATAGATGTCTATTGTCTACCCACTGCTCAACATAGGTCTCCGCCAGGTGTCAAATTGCTACCGTAAGGTATTCAAACTCAAACTCAAACAGGTATGTTTATTTCCATAAAAATGGCAAAAAAATTTGGACACGTCGGAAAGTCATGGATAATAATAATAATATAAGAAGAAAAGTAAGTCTATATGCATATTTAGATAATTGAGCATTGAAAAAAATGCCTGCTCAGAAAGTAGAGCCTCTGAGTGCCTCTGAGAAGAATAAATTAAAGTCACACAGTGGCTCAGATTCGACACTATAGCTACGACTTAGTAACTGTGTATGATATTGATAGTTAGACACCACATTGATGAAAGCTGCAAATCTTTAGCTGCCTTTCCATGGTGCGTAGTTTAGTGGATGGACGCGCACCACTAGCTGGTAACTTTAACTTCAAAGCGTGAGCATCTGTTCGCAAAACCATGCACAGTGGAAGCTTAAAACTCTTAAAGATAAGGAAACATTAATTTAGATATTTTAAGACAATTAAAATAAAATAAAAATAAGATGAGGAAAGCTTAAGAGGAAACACTACGGGCGAGAGAATTGAAAAATAGATATTAGTAAAATCTATTGCTGTCGCGCAGCCTCAAGCCTCCCCCCGCAGAGCGCGATAGAGACAACTGCAGCTTGGAACAAAAATACCTATTAAATGTAAACAAAATCAACGTTTCGTATTCCCTTGATTCCTTCTCCAAAACTTCATCAATTTAACTAGTTTTTTTCATATTAAATTAAAGAAAGGCTTTGGCCGTGTTCCTATGTTTTCCTTTTTTTAAATAATGTAGCCAAATTTGTTTTTTGGATGTTTGAACACAGCGGAAAATCTGGCCAATTTTTGAGGTATTTGAAGGTTCATATCTTTTTTAATATTTAATTTATGAAAAAAAGGAAAACATAGGGACATGCCAATCGGGGCCATACATCTTTTGGAATAAAATAATTGCTCTACTGGCATTATGCAGGGCGAAAACAGGAGACTACGTTTGTATGGAAAAACGGCCGTTGTGTTTCCTCTTAAAATATTTCCTTATCTAATGTTGAACTGGACAATACACTTAGTTGTTCTGGAGGTCTAAGGAAGTCCATTGTTTGAATATTCGTTAGGTCCTCCACGACACAGATTTGGGACCTTAGTGGAAGAGATATTTTGAAATTAATCTTAGTGGGTCAATAAAATGCATTGCAATATTTTTTTAATTGAAGGATGACCCAACAGCTATTTTCTACTTAGATATGGCAGGAGCAATGCGTTGGAAACAGAGTCACTTAGAATCCACTGCTTGAGTAAGAATGTGACAATAGGACTACGGAGTGCAACGGGTAGTCATTTGCTGCCTGAAAAATCCGGCTGCCTACAATCTAAATTCGCTGTAAATCACCAGTGTGCCTTCATGGTCCAGTGGATAGCGTATGCGACTGCTGATCGTAGGTCGCGGGTTCGATTCCCGGGTCGGGCAAAAAGTGTTACTGGGTTTTTCAGAATACTCAGTAGCAGCCCGGAGTCTGGTGATGGGCCCGGTAACAGCAATAGGCTCGCCCCTTATTACGTGGGACCTAAAAATTCATGGCGAAATGTGGGTGTAATATTCCACCTCTGCCTACCCCTTCGGGGAGACAGGCGTGAGACTATAAAAAAAATTATAAAAAATCACCAGTATCAATACTCATCGGCACGAGTCGAAAACTGAGCTACACCTATCAGCACCGCATCGCACTTTTATATGCTTCTATCCTTTTCTGTCACCTAGGACCGTCATTTACTAGAGCGAGAAAGAGAGAGGGAACACGATCGCCTTTTCGATACCGCGGCGTGCTGAAGCGTTCCGTCTCTCTTTCTCGCTCTAGTAAATGACGGTCCTAAGTGACAGAAAAGGATAGAAGCATATAAAAGTGCGATGCGGTGCAGATAGGTGTAGCTCAACCCTAATACTATTCCGAACGTATCTGTCAACAGCAACTGCTGACAGCACTTGCAGCGGCTGCATGCAGTTTGTTGCAGCTGTTCGACTGATATGCACACATAAAAGAGGAAGAAGTTCTCATTTAATATAAATACACATATTTATATTAAATGAGAACTACAGACCACCGCGGTAGCAGCTTGTGTAGCCAACGGAGTTTTTGCAGCTCTGTTTAGAAAAGTAGGTGGACACATACAGATCGACATTAACACCAAACACGTAGTTTGACACTTTGTTCAATTTACAATCAACTCGCGATACCATTCAAGTGTCAGTTAAACTCGAAGTCAAAATCCTTTATTAATTTAAATCACAAATTCCTAGTGCGGGAGTTGTAAAAAAAATTAAAGAAAAACAATATGACACTCATGAACGTCAAATTGAAGAAATAATTACTTATCTAAAGCTTACTACATTAACTTGTAGAACCATGAGAAAGAACGGGCAATAAAACTCACGGTCTCTCTCTTTCATTAGAAGAAAACCAATTATGACATAAGCATGATAACGAGACAAGATAGAAACTGCATTTTGAACAAAATATAATAATTACGAAAATAGGCCCTCTGATTGCTAAGCTATTTGGTGATATTAAACTTTTGTCAATTAAGTACACAGTCAAATGCAATCTGGAAGTCTTCAGAAGGCAAATACTTGTATTTTATATGACATTGAAATTATATTTTGAACGAATTGAGATTACATTTTGCATTGACTCAGAATCGATAGTCTGCTAATTTAATGTCATTATCGTTTATTTGACTTCTATAGTTCGACGTTGACAGATTTTTCAATTTACGATCTAGCCACGATAACATTCAAATATCAGTTAATTTAGAGTCTATTAGAGTAATACCATTTGTGACAAGAATGACACTGGCATTAGATCGAAACTGCATTTTAAACAAATATAATTAGGAGATTTTGCCGTGTGGTTGACGGCATAGAATACAAGTGTCATCTTCCCGTGGGTGTCGTAAGAGGCGACTAAGGGATAACACGATGCAAATACCATCTTTGCGTAGAGAAGGAAAACTCGACATCAACCCTATACGACTGCCTCGTTGGTCTCGCGGCATAAATGTCCGCGTGGGATCGGGAGGTCCCGGGTTCGATTCCAGGGTCGGGCAGTGTTATTGGGTTTTTTCTGTCACGAAATTCTCAGTAGCAGCACGGAGTCTGGAAATGTGCCCGGTACGGCAATAGGCTCGCCCCTTATTACGTGGGACTAAAGTATATCTGGCGAAAGGTGGGTGTAGAAATACACCTCTGCCTACCCCTTCGGGGATAAAAGGCGTGACGATATGTATGTATGTAATTAGGAGAATAATTGGGCCTTGGTATTTGAAGAAGATAATAGAAAATTCTCAGACATGTTGATTGCCTCAGTGCTCAGGGTGCTTTCCTTCAATGTTTTTGCAAGCGATAATTACCATCTTTACCATAAGGCCACACGGGACACGTGCCCAGGCTCCTGTCATTACGCGATCCTCGAAACTCATGACTGGCTTAATATTCTAACTTATTACAAATACATAATACCATAATAAGTTTAAATTATTATTTGATTATCATATCAAACGCCTGTATCATTCATTTTTGTACCTTTATTGTGTGCCCAAGGGCCTCTATATTGTTCCTTTGGCCCATACAATCATAAACAAAAATTGGTATTACAACTACCTTATCATCAGCCCTTTATACTGTCCCACTGCTGGGCACGGGCCTCTTCCCATTATGAGAGGGGTAAGGCCATAGTCCACCACGCTGGCCAAGTGCGGGTTGGCAGACTTCACATGTCTTTCGAGAACATTATGGAGAACTCTCCAACATGCAGGCCTCCTCACGATGTTTTCCTTCACCGTTAAGCAAGCGATAATTAACAATTTAATACGCACATAACGCTGAAAAGTCATCGGTGCGCGGCGTGAATTCGAACCCGGACCCTCTGCGTAGCAGTCTGTCGGTCTCTCCACTAGGCTTTCGCTGCTGTGTATGTTATAACTACCTACAGCACAGCTATATCCATCAGAGTCTTATTCCCTAGCGCAATAGCATGACTTGGCTTCATAGTTTGTCGGCAGAGTTAAGCAACTCCTGCATTGGTCACAACTTAGATGGGACACGCGGCCGCACGTGCTACGGAGGGTGCGTAAAGCTGTTGGTCCTGGTTTTTTTTGGGCAATGTCGGAAGCCTTCACGTGATCTGAAAACTTACTAAAATTAGTCTACTTCTGACTTTTACGAACATTGCAATGCGGGAAAATGCAATGTGATGAGAATATGTTTTACGGCGCTCGTTGAAATTTGTATGGTTGCTAACCTATTGAGGCTTTGACGGAACGGGTCCCAAATTTTATGTAGACAGTCATCATCAGCCTTTAACAGTCCACTGCTGGACTAGGCCTCTCCTTTTAAAGGAGGAATTGGCCTACTATACCACGCTAGCCAAACGGGTTGGTACAGAAATTGCATCAAATTTTCCTTCTCTTAGTGCTGTTCTCTGCATAATATGCTCCCTCTGTCGGCTCTTACGACACCCATGGGATGATTATGGGGTGGTGACATTCCGTATTCTTAATCCGTCACCACACGGAATGTAGACATTGTATTTCCCAAAGCTTCCTCAACCTCTCAAACCATACTCAACAACAAACCTCAGTATCATCTCAAAAAACATTAACCTTTTTACGTCGGTGCGATCAAAGGGCTAGCGCACGCGCGTCCACATTGTACGCTAATGCGCGCATTGACGGTGCCGACGAGCGACGGACGAGGTCGATTGTGCCCCGTACCCGTATGTACACCATTGTTCGGGTATTTAATAATAAATATGCGTACTACATAGATACGTACGTACGATATGTACGTCTTGAAAAACGGAGAAGTCCGAAGCACCCGCAACCGGCGAGCATATGTATGAAAAAAGTAATGAATGTAGAGGAAGCGCGTGAGGTTTGCAAGGATAGAAGCAAGTGACGTTCTGTTGTCTCTGCCTACCCCGACAGTAAAAAAGGCGTGAGTATATGTATGTGTGTATGTACTTCATACATTACACGTTTAAAGAATTACGGACACATTTTGAGAGATATTTTTAGGTGATATTTTTTTCTCTCGGCACTATTCATTAACTCTAGTTTAAAAAAATAAATTTATCTACTAGTTACAAATTTTGTCATTTTAAAATCTAAAATTTTCGCTATTAATTTTTAGTAGTACCTGTAAAGCGGCGATAGCCTAGTGGAGAGACCGATGGACTGCTACGCGCACCAATGACTTTTCGAAGTTATGCGCGTATTAAATTGTTAATTATCGCTTGCTAAACGTTGAATAAAAACATCGTGAGGAAACCTGCATGTCTGAGAGTTCTCCATAATGTTCTCGAAAGATATGTGAAGTCTGCCAACACGCACTTGGCCAGCGTGGTGGACTATGGCCTTACCCTACTCATGGTGAGAAAAGGCCCGTGCCCAGCAGTGGGACAGTTTATATACAGGGCCGATGATGATGATGAGTACCTACGTAGGCGGCAATGTGGACCGATAATTTTATTAGGCTCAATATCGGTCTCTGTGGATAGCATTGAGGGAGGCCTACGTCCAGCAATGAACGACTTGACAGTGATGACAGTGGTTACATGAGGCAGCGATAGCCTAGTGGAGATACCAACAGACTGCCGTGCAGAGGGTATCGGGTACGAATCCATGGCGCGCACCAATGACTTTTCGGAGTTACGTGCGTATTACATTATTAATTATCGCTTGTCCCGTGCCTCGGAGAGCACGTTAAGCCGTCGGTCCCGGTTGTCATTAAGATCTTTGACAGTCGTTACAAGCGTCAGAACCTCTAAAATAAACTGACACTAGTCTAAACCATGGAATATCGCTATCCCTTCGGGTTGCGGAGGTCAGACAGGCAGTCGCTCTGTGGAAAAGCTAGTATTCAGCCACATTCGGTTAGACTAGAAACCGGACCCCAGATTGAAACCGGGATAACGCTAAGAGGATGATGACAGTGGTTACAGATTAAGAGTGCAGAGTCACCACCCCATCTCATTCCGGGGGTGATGATAATAATAAAAAAGTGGTAGGTGAACCAACCGCCAACCTGATGGATAGTGGTGACCGCTGCTTATCGTCATGACTTATGAGTCTTATGACTGTACACAGAAAAGTCGTTTCTCATCGTGAGAACTATTTATTTATTTGCTTATCTATCTATCGTCACGCCTGTCTCCCATTGGGGTAGGCAGAGACTAGGGAACGCCACATGGTTCGGTTCAAACATACCTCATTCGCTTCCTCGACATTCATTAACCTCATCATGCGCGTCGGTGATGGGTAATTTTAATTTGGCCCTTTTTCAGTACGTCTCCTATTTGGTCGGCGTACGTCCGGCTAGGGCGCCTCCTACCGACATTTTCATTCATTCTCGCACGATACACTCCTGTCGTATTTCTTCTTTCATCGTTCGTTCGTCCGTTCCAAATGTCCAATCCAACGCAACATTCCTTTTTCAATCTTTGTCACTACATCTTCTTTTTGATCACACTTTTCCCGTATCACACTGTTACGCACTTTATCTATCAAACTTATTATTTACTTATTTATACCTACTTTATTATATTATACACCAAAATCATCATTCAGGAAATCTTACAGTTGAGTAAAATCAACGACAACCCAACCTACTAGACGGCACACGTAAGGCGAACACTTTCTGACAACATGTTAGACTTATACGTCTTACATAAGACCAATCCCAACACTAGATATGAATTATGACGTTCCGCAAATTTTAACCGGCCAATTAGAATGCATTTTTGTAGCCCCCTTCGCCCCGCATACCTCACCGCTTTGACAGAATTGTTTATTTTTTTATGTTTGTTTTTTTGTTAACATTAGGTGTCTAGTAGGCTGGGTTGTCGTTGAGTAAAATACAAAAGGCGGCTTTTACGCGTAGTGCGATCTCTACCAGACAACCTTTGGATGAAAATATTATTGGTAGGAAAATAGTAGTCTTTAAATATAGGGACTGCCTCCGTGGTCCAGTGGATAGCGTATGCGACTGCTGGTCGGAGGTTCCGGCTTCGATTCCCGGGCCGGGCAAAAGTTTTACTGGGTTTTTCCGAATTCTCAGTAGCAGCACGGAGTCTGGTGATGTGCCCGGTGACGGCAATAGGCTCGCCCCCTATTAGGTGGGACCTAGATATTCATGGCGAAATGTGGGTGTAATATATCTGCCTACCCTTTCGGGGATACAGGCGTGAGTCTATATTTTTTTTTATTAAATATAAGGTTGGTACCAATCAAGTCTATCAATCACCTAGAGTTAATTTGAAAGCCAATTTTCCTTCCTTTTTCCCACCTTAAACAATGTATCGAATACCTAATGACGAGAAGCTACCCAATCAATGCGACGTAACACGAGATAAGGCTTAAGTTGTAGTAAGGCACCTAGACAATTTATTATTGACTAGACAGTGGCTCTCAAACTTTTTAGGGACGGAACATTTTGGGTAACTAAATATGCGGTGAAGCCCTAAAATAAAACAAACCCAAATGCTTTGTGCACTTTAAAGCCATTTGTTTTACTGACATAAACCCTCGTGGAGACCCTAGAGATGCTTAGCAGAGTCCTGGGGTTCCGCGGAGCACACTTTGAGAATGGCTGGACTAGACTTCGGTGCCGTCCGCGTGGGACTTTTAACTCTTTAGAAAAACGTATTTCCGAAAATCTTCTCCTAGTGCTCTCCTACTCACCTCGAGGAACATAAATGCCAAATATCAGTTTCTCGCACCCAGTGCTCAGTAGTTAAGGATGTGCGTTGTCTGTCAGTCTGCCAGTATAGACTCACGCCTGTATCGCCGAAGGGGTAAGCAGAGGTGTAATATTACTCCCACATTTCGCCATGAATTTTTAGGTCCCACGTAATAGGGGGCGAGCCTATTGCCGTTACCGGTCACATCACCAGACTCCGTGCTACTACTTACTGAGAATTCGGAAAAACCCAGTAACATTTTGCCCGACCCGGGAATCGAACCCGGGACATCCGATCAGCAGTTGCATAGGTACGCTATCCACTGGACCATGGAGGCAGAATTTTATATTACTAAGGCCCAGTGCCGTATTTCATTCAGAATTCAAATTGAGCATCTCCTATCAAAAGATCCCAAAGTCAACATTAGAGACGACTGACTATTTGAAAAGAAACGTGATTCACTTTTTATTTGGCCCAACAATTTGGCGTGGTCTACACCAGCCGTGATGGTAAGATACTAAAATCAAACCTGGCATTACCGTATCAATAAAATGTAAGTAGCACCTTTCCAATTTAGTACTGCTGAATGACTAATAGGGTAGTTTCCAGGGTCAAAATAATTACATTTTATTTAGTACGTATTTTAGATTATAAAAAAATATTGTACACATATTTTTTCTTTTTTCGATTAAATAAAAAATAACAAAGATATAGCCCATTAAAGTTACGTGTGACGTCACCTAGTGCGAAAAAATGCAGCACGGCGTGACGTTATACGTAACTTTAATGAGCTATATTTTCGTAATTTTTGGTTTAATTTACAAATAAAAAAATACGTATCGCTTATTTTTGAATAATCTAAAGGACGGACTTATAATTTTTTTTTTGTCAACTAGCCTATTCATTCAGTGACACAAAATTGCATACCAAAAAGTTTGTTTTCTTCAAATGCAACGACCGAATTCTATAATAATAAATTACATATTATTACTATAACATCATTTCCGTTACGCCTAAAGGCAAGGGGGCACCAAACGCCATAATTTTACACAACATAACCTCAAATAAATTCCATGATTATATTCTTTTGATAAATTCGTTCAAAGCTATTTAGACATCCCGCGTTCAATTTACATAAAATTAAACATGGAACACAGTATTTTTTTTAATTGACAACAGCATAGAGCAATGGCAGGCGATAATTATGAAATGCCTGACGGCCATATTGTAATCAGTTGGCTCCGAGCGATCAAAACAATTTAAATGAAAATAATTATAACTTCGCCTTTGTTGGGTATGAACTGATAGTAATTAAAAGTAATACAACGTTTCTTGGTTATTTAAAGAAAGGCTTCAGTATAATTAACGTAATAACATTGATATTTAACTAGTTGCTAGTTATCAAAATATTTAATTATCTTTTATTTTATTTTCTCGTTCTATCTATTGAACAACGAATAAAGAAGATATAGCTAAACTATTAAAAAAAAAAAACACAAGCATTGTGAGTAGAAGACGCGTATTGTATCCCTTTTCATCATCATCAGCCTTGAACAGTCCACTGCTGGACTAGGCCTCTCCTTTGAAAGGAGGAATTGGCCTACTATACCATGCTGGCCAAACGGGTTGGTATAGGGTTTGTATCAAGTTTTCCTTCTCTTACAGTGCTGTTATCTGCATGTGTATCCTTTTTCGCATAATAATTATTAGTATGGGGATGTTTAATGACTTATATTAAAATGCTTGTACTTATGCTAAATACTAGCTCCATATTAGGAAAGTAAATGACTTCCAACCGAAGCAGGCAGTAACTCGATCAATTTAATGACGTTTTCCTAAATAAACTGCTATTACTTTGCCCTACTGCTATAGGAAATGAATCAAAGATTACGTTAGTCAAAACATAGATTTCTAGATTTCACTCAATATTAAATAGTTTTTTTTTCTTTTTATAGTAATAGGCGGCAAACGAGCAGACGGATCGCCTGATGGTAAGCAATTACCGCCGCCCATGGACACAAGCAACACCATAGGAGTCACAAGTGCGTTGCCGCCCCTTGGGGATGGGAAAAGGGATAGGATAAGGAGTGGGATGAGGGAGAAGGAATAGAGGATAGGGCCTCCGGCACTCTCACTCACCGAACGAAACGCAGCAGTTTAGGTACTGTTACTTCACGTCGATTTTCTGTGAGAGGGTAGTACTTCCCCGGTCGAGCCGGCCCATTCATGCTGAAATCAGCAAGGCTCGACTACCGTGAAACCGTGAACCGTGTTGGTATTAGTGTCAACTTTAAACATACATGTTTAAAGTTGACACTGGGCTTCTGTATCACAACCGGGATAGCGTCAACTACGTTTTATCGTACGATAAGACATTTTTGTCTATGACAATTATTACTTTACTAGAAGCTGTTATGCCACATAAACACCAACTAACATATTCTCTCCTATCTTCCACCCGCAATTTCGTCAAATTTCGCCAAGCCGTTTTTGAGTCACAACAACTTAAACAGCTTAAACTGAAATAGTATGTTACTTTTGTGTTTTTATTTTCCGTCTTAATTTAGTCTATTTGTTCGCGACAGACATTAAAACTATGACAGTGAATAGTGTATTCGAAACCGCGAGTGAAAATCGTTAAAATCAGTGTTATCTAATCGTGCGGTACACCGGGTTCGGTTCCCGGACGTGTCAAAACGTTACAAAATAGCTAAAATAGTGTAAATGGTTAGATTGCTAATATATAACAACTATGTAATACATGAACATTAGTCTTAAACTTGTGCTAACCGTAGGGACCTTAGATATCGAATCATAAATAGCGTTATCAGTAGTGACAGATAAGAGTTAATGCTTCATAAAACAGCTGTTTGTTTACATATTCGTATTATAGTTTTATAAGTGTTTTTTAGCTTCATATAGACTTGAAATCATGTCTAGATACCTTTTTATTGCTAGTTATTACCTTATATAGTTAAAATAAGCATAATAACAAACATTCGTATGTTTATCATAAAATTTGTTTACTTACGATAGTATTTACTTAAGAAATTCTGTAAATTTTTTATGCTTCAAAGTTATCATGTCATATGTTCGAATTGAATAAAGATATTTTCATGGTGTTTGTTTTAATAGATGCCCCATATAGTTGCACACAACGGCCTACCAAAATTATATATATAAATTTAGTATACGATAGTTTTTCAATAGAAAATATAGTGGGCGGGCCCTTGTGTGGCAGCATTTTTTGGGAGTTTTTATGGAATAACTTAGTGACGCTAATAGTTAGGTTTAGGTATTGTATACCAATAGATAGAACTTAATGAAACCTATCTAACGATGTATAGAACATGTATGTATGCATAATAGGATCGAAACATACGTAACATTTGTACTGTTTTGTAAATAAAAATAAACGAAAGATTCCCTGTGCACGTGTTCGGTGCGATGGTCGTCGATAAGGTAAAGTTTCGAGGTACTTAAGCGACCACCAATTCGGCCAGTTGTTGCCGTCTCAACCACCATCTTGTAACCATCAAGCACCGCACACCTGAACAGCATCGCTCTCAACGTATGAAGATGTTTCATTTCTGAAGCCCTTACACATCGAAGCCATACAGTCCACAAACATAGAAGAACACGCATCGTCGTAGGCACACGTCAGTAGCACACTACCAGCGCACTGTAGCGGACTAGCAAAGGTTCGATTCCTGGCATCCGTTACACTATTGCTTTAAGTTTCTTATTTTCTTTTTTTTTTGTTTATTTTTTTAAAGTGTGTGCCATTGGTGATAGAAATAAATATTTCTTTTCTTTTCTTTTCTTTCTTAACATTTACACGTTACTAGGATTTTTCCACCAACAAGCTACTGTAATAAATATCGTGCAAATAGCTTGCGAAGTAGTGGCGTAATTAATTAATAGATTTAGTTAACAGATAACGTTTTAAGGTAACTAAGTGTAATTTAAGTAAGTGATTATTTACATTAGACTTAGTAGGTAATGTATTGCTTGTTGTCTGGATATAAACATATGGCACTCTTGTGATTAGGATACGTGCTAGAAACATGTTCTTGCGATGAACGGTGGAATTACATGTTGAAGTATTTTTTTTATAGACTCACGCCTTTATCCCTGAAGGGGTAGACAGAGGTGTAATATTACACCCACATTTTGCCATGAATTTTTAGGTCTCACGTAATAGGGGGCGAGCCTATTGCCGTTACCGGGCACTTTACCAGACTCCGTGCTGCTACTGAGAATTCGGAAAACCCAGTAACACTTTTGCCCGATCCGGGAATCGAAGCTGGGACCTCTGATCAGCAGTCACTTACGCTATCCACTGGACTACGGAGGCAGTCATGTTGAAGTAAACTGTCATATACTTATTGGTCTGAAGGCATAAGTTTATTTTTATAATATGACTAGCGAATCGAGTAAACGTCCTCCTGCCTGTCCTGCAAACCACGCAGTCGGTGTGCCACAAAATTTGGTTGCCACTTAGATTTGAAATATACTAACAAAATTTCGTCCAAATAGGTCTAGCCGTTTGGGAGGAGATAGGTGACAAACATACGTACAGAAGAATTCCACTGAGTGGTTTTCAGGTCGCTTGTTACAAAATTAACATCCAACAAGGGATCGAAAAAAAGGTCAAGGTCTGGTAATATAAAACCTTTTGTAAATACTTGATAAAATTACTTCAACATAAAGACACAATATGATGGAAAAGATATCAAAATAAAGAAATCGAATCGCTTAATATAAGCTTACACTTCATAAAACAAAAAAACGAAGAAAACGAGGTTTAGTTACCAAACAAACGTGGGGTCAGTGACCTGTGAAAAAGGATGTAGATGACGTTGAACTGTCCCGATCTTATTATGAAACTCATTATTTTTTATAATATAATGAGTTTCTTAAACTTAATAGTTTTAATAAAACTTAATAGTTTTAATTTTACATTTTTAAACCCTCTACTAAAACCTAATTTCGACCAGGCATCAAGACAGCGTCTGTGTTAAGAACATGGCTGTGAAAAGTTTCATTTTATATTAAAACAACTTTTTCTGTACATACGTTTACATGGGACTGAAATCCTGCTGGATCAATTTTGATATTGTGTTTATTTGAGTGCCAGGATGGTTTCGATTTATGATTGGCCCAGGTGGCGCTGTCTTCTAGCTACAAAAGCGCCTCTGACGGTCACTTCTGGGGCCCAATTCTCCTAATTTTATTTATTCAAAACTTAGACTATATATATTAGATTCAAAATGCAGTTTCGATTTAATGTCATCGTCATGCTCATGTCACAAAAGGTTTTCTCCTAAATTAAGTCATATTTGAATGTTATTGGAATGTTATCGTGACTAGATCGGAAATTGAACAATGTGTCAAAGATTCTGAGTCAATTTAAAATCAAATTTCATTTCGTTCAAGACATAGTTTCAATGTCATATAAATACGAGAATATTGGCCTTCTGACAGCACGTCTGTGGTAAGAACATTTCTATATAAGCAGTTAAATAACATATCAATATTATGTATATATAATGAAGATTAGCAAGTTTTTGTTTTTATTATTTCTAATTTTATAAATATTATTTAATGAATTGTTATCTCATCCATGACTTGCATGCTATTAATATTATAGTTAAATAGGCCTGACCTGTATTAATACTGTACTGTAACACCAATGTAAAATAACCCTATTTACTGCAAATAAAGATAATTTGAATTTGAATTTGAATTTGAATTTGAATTTATTTTATACAGGGTGTCACAGGACCCATCAAAATCCGTAGTCTACTAACCAAAAATAATACCTGGGAAACGAAATTTGTTTTTGAGTTTTCACATTTTTTAAACAGCAATTAAAAGCGCGTGCGTGCAATGCTCGAAATACCTACTTATCCATGGGGTTATAGGGCATCTAAAGAACATAGTGGCAGGGTAAATGCATCGATTTTGTACCTAATTAGAAAAATTCCATACTAACTTTGAGTTTAAATATCTCTTGAACCAGTAATTTCCCAGGTATGGCGCCGAAGTAAAAAATGTTCATAGGAGAGAGATTGGTACAACATGGGATTGCAGTTTTCGTTAAGGGTCTTTTTACACCCTGTACTTGACGGTCATTTCCAATGTCATTTCTGAAATGAATGGTCTCATTGACAATCGACTGGAATGCGACTTAACTCCAAAGCCTTGATTTTGTCCACTAGGGAGTATTAAAAAATCCTTCCTTAGTCATAATAATATCTTAGAATAATATTTTTGTGAAAACACGTCTCCTACAAAGAGATTTTGAGCCGCTGCATCATATACCTCCCACTATCCTTACAAGATCGTTAGTCCACCTTATAGGACTAGATGTTAACTAGGCGCTTGGTCTACAGAAAGATGCTGCTTCTACTGCTACTCTAGAACCTTTCAATGTAACGAAGTTCTGCGAGCTTTGTATTAAGCCCACTGCTCTCTAACCTTACCTTACCGTGGGCTTAAGGTCTTAGCTCACATAAACGACTCGCCTCACACCCAACCAAAAGAATATCATTCTAATATGGGCTTTAAGTATAGCTCTTTAGGTATTCTTTACATTGGCATATAAATTAGCAGACAGCGCGCTGTCCGCCGTCAGACGCCACGGTAGTCGACGACTCGGTTACCGCACAGTGGATGGTGCCCGCGTTTCCTACACGAAAGCGGTCGCCGCTAGCTGTCACCGCTGCGACTGCTGGGTGCCCGCTAGCTGTCGCCGCGTGGACTGCGAGCAGTCGCCTCGTGTTGGGTAGGAGCGGTGTTGGAGCAGAGTCTTGTAGATGGGCTAAAACCTTTATGTTAACATGTTTAGTTTTCCCATGGCTTACTGCAATTCTGATTGGATCTAGCCAGAAAATGTTGAGCATAGTAAGTTCTCTGTATCGCACAATTTTAATTGTCTTTCTCTCTTGTTCAATCCAAGTTCGGCAATTAGAATAACGTCGTTTTAAATGAAATGAGATTTGCAGTCAGCTGTAAAAATGAGAAATTTTGATGCACGGTGCTGTTCATTTTAGAATTTCAGTCAAATCTACATCTGAAGACTAAGTATACTAGCTAGTTATTGTTGGAGTATCAAACAGTATTAAACATACAAGTGTTACCTATGTGGTGTACAGCTTCAGACATATACGATAGATGCAATATTTTAATTGTAGGTATATATGTATGTAGGTACCACCCTCCCTGGTCCAGGGGAAAGTGTATGCTTCTGCTGATCGGGAGGACCCGGATCGAGCAGAAGTGTTACTGAGATTTCAGAATTCTCAGTATCAGCACGGAGTCTGGCAAAGTGCCCGGTAACAGGCCCGCCCTTGTTATGGAGGACCTAAAATTGATAACATGGCGAAATGTGGTCTACCCCTTGGGGGATAAAGACGTGAGATTATAAAAAATAAGCAGTGCCCTGCGATTTCAAGCTTTTTGCTCGGGACGGAACGTGATAAAGTGAAAAACAGTGTGATACGAGAGAAGTGTGGTCTAAAAGAAGATGTAGTGACAAAGATTGAAAAAGGAATGTTGCGTTGGTTTGGACATTTGGAACAGATGGATGAAAGAAGGAATACGAAAGGAGTGTATCGTGCGAGAATGAATGGAAATGTCGGTAGGGGACGCCCTAGGCGGACGTACGCCGACCAAATAGGTGACGTTCTGAAAAAGGGCCAAATTAAAAGTACCCATAACCGACGCACATGCATGATGAGGCTAATGAATGTCGAGGAAGCAAAAGAAGTATGTTTGAACCGAAGCATGTGGCGTTCCATAGTCTCTGCCTACCCCAATGGGAGACAGGCGTCACGATATAGATATATAGATAGACGGAACGTGATCCTACAAGTTTCTGATGTAAACATGAATAAAAAAGCAACTTACTTATCTCTTTTATTTTTCAGTAAAGATACAACAATGACTGCCGCCGTGGTCCAGTGGATAGTGTATGCGATTGCTGATCGGAGGTCCCGGGTTCGATTCCTGGGTCGGGCAAAAGTGTTACTGGGTTTTCCGAATTCTCAGTAGCTGCCCGGAGTCTGGTGATGTGCCCGGTAACGGCAATAGGCTCGCCCTCTATTACGTGGGACCTAAAAATTCATGGGGAAATGTGGGTGAAATATTAAACCTCTGCCTACCCCTTCGGGGATACAGGCGTGAGTCTTGATATAATAATATTGTCTTAGTTAATCTCGTTAAATTTCAGTATGCGAGCAAAAACTATAATGACGCTCTCTCAATATCACTAACTGTTTACAATAATTAACCTCATCATCATCCTAGCGCCGTCCCGGTGTCGCTCCAAAGCCATCGCCGGCGTCCGCTTTCCAGCTGTACCTCCTCCACTTCGCACGGTCTTCAGCATCTCTGGTGGTTAGTCTACTGGCTTGCATATAATCCCCGACGATGTCACAATTATCCGTAGTCATCATCGTCCCGTTGCAACCAAGACTTACACGCCTTGGAGCCCGAGGTCTGCTTACTGGATTAACCAGATTTTACAGAATATCAGCTTTTCCACAGAGCGACTGCCGTCTGACCTCCGCAACCCAGAGGGATAGCGATATTCCATGGTTTAGACCAGTATCAGCTTATTTGAGGGTACTGACTCGACGTGACGACTGTCAAAGATCTTTATGACAGCCAAGATCAACGGTTTAACGCGCTCTCCGAGGCACGAGGCAAGCGATAGGTAATTCACAATTTAATACGCACGCAGTCAGTGGTGCGTGCCATGGATTCGAACCCGATACCCTCTGCATAGCAGTCCGTTGGTATCTTCACTAGGCTATCGCTGCCCATCGCACAATTAACCGTAGTAGGTATAATCAGTAATTATGATAGGAGAAAAAACAACCATTTCTTTTTATTGTTAATTAAACGTCATTCTAATCAAAGCGTATCTGAAAATAAACCTTTAACGTCAATTTTTATGTTAAAAATATCAAATAATTACCTCCAATTTCCAAACACTCAATTAACTAACCAATACCGCCCTTGACATCCCTACCATCGACAAAACGTCTATGTATACCATAAATAAATTTTCACGCGTAGTAACCCAAATCACAGCCTTAGTTCTTCCATCCTTTTCCCGCACTAGACTTAGCTATCGCCCTCTCTTTCTCGCAGTAATAAACCATAATTGGTTTTAAATGTATAGGCATCGGCAATGGTCGGCAAGAACAATTTACGTAGCCTCCTATTAGGGGTATTAAAATATAATTTTATACATAAACTGCTTTTGAGGAGTCGTGATGTGAAAAACGTGCTATGTGTATGTTTTTATGTTTATGTTATGTAAAATAAATGGATGATTAATTTTATGATTTCTTTTTTGGGAGAGGTATTGTATCGGGAGATAGGTAGTTGTGTAAACAAGATGGTCGTTAATGTTGGATAGAAGCTGACGTTTTAGCGTTTTGAGCAGGTGTGTAAGTTTGCCGAACATTTGATTATTCTCCTACATACATAGAGATATAAGGATAGAGTAGCAGAGAGGGGCCAATGAGTGTCCGCCGGTGCGAGAGAGAACGCTACAGTTAAAGGCCCCCTGCATCTCTCTCTAACAGTACATGGACAACATCAACATTGCGCAATGGCGTGCTACCTGTAACTATTACCTATTTATATTAGTTTATCAGTAATCAATAGTTTAAAAGTTGTTTTTATTGATACACGAAGATAGTTTGAAATGACAAAAAAGTGTATATATTGTAAAAATTTGACCATATTACAAATTCAATGTTTGGGGACACAACGACAACACAATTTGACAGTTGCCAACCCCATTGTAGAATGTAGAGCATGCGTTGTTAAATAGAGATGCAGGGGGCCTTTAATTGTTGCGTTCTCTCTCCCACCGGCGGACACGACACAGTATTGAGTTAGGTACTATTCTGCCACTCTATCCTTTATATCTCTATGCCTACATATAGTAGGTAATCTCGTTCCCCGAATGAAATAGTAATTTATACAGGATGTCATTTATCATTCACTCCTGTCTAAGAAGAATGTTTGCTACAATTTGATTGCCACGGGTTCAATGAGGACATAGCGAAACTTGGCTTACCGTTCGTTACCGAACAGCAGAGTTAGGCAACGCTTGCACAGGTCGTTACTTGGTGGAGGACCGCGTGTGGAATTAAGATCAGGGGGCCAATTCTCCTATTTTTGTACGACATTGATATTATATAGGTAGGGCGGTCAAAACGCGGAAATATCATATAATTTAGAAGAATACGCTTTTTGTGACGTAAGTATGACACTGACATGATATCGAGACTATATTTATTTAGCGGAATTGGGCCCCAGAGTTGGCCACAAACTCACACGAAAATGATTAAGCTAAGGACTCCTAACTCCCCCTATAAACTGAAAATCCATCCACCAAATTTCCGATTTCAAGGTCTTCGACTAAATATGAAATTTCAAATAATACTTGATATATTATAAGCCTTGACATTTAGCGGAGTCTTGAAATAAAGGTCGCAAGCAGTAGCAGATTCATGGGAATGACTATCTTGTTCTATCGAGTCTTTAGTGGAACATACGGTAAGTCAAGCAGCCATTTGTAACGTATTCTAAAATGTTAATGAGTAAAATTTTAGATAAGTATTTTGATTTTTTTTGTCAGTATAATATATAAATATATAATTGCTTTGCCCCGAAGGGATAGGAAGTGGTGTAGTATTATACTAAAATTTCGCCATTTTATGAATTTTAAGGTCCCACGTAACAGGGGCGAGTTTATTGCCGTTTCCGGGTACTTTGCCAGACTCCGTGCTGCCACTGAGAATTCGGAAAAACCCAGAAATCTTTTGCCTGACCCGGGAAGTGGCCCCGATTCTGATCTCCTGGACGCATACACTATCCACTGGACCACGAAGGGCAGCCTATTTTATACAAATACTCTAGAAACGAACAAATTGTGAAAAACGGCAGTTCATCTTCACCCAATAAAAAAAATTGGTCGTATTTTACCTATATGCACAAAAGATTGTAACACGCACAAATTAGCAACCCTAAACTACTTAGTGGCTGACCTGACTATGTCTCATAAAAAGCACCGAACTATCTAACCAAAAAATAAATGCCCAACATACCTAATTATTACAAAAAGACCTATCTTTACCACGTACATGACATACCTACATACAAATCAAGAAAGCGAGCGCAGACCTCCAACCTCACTCAATCAGCAGTTCGCCGATCAAAATGCAAATGCCGCCACATTTTAATCTTTTTGCGGCACAGGCCACCATAAACTGCCAACAAATTATACACTCGCTTTTATTTTTAATTGCAACAGACGAGCCACCGTCTTCGCCAGCGGCCGCCATTGCCCTTCTATTTTTGAATTATGGCGCGGCGACACGTGATTGGTCGGCGGACGCGCTAACGTTCGGTACTCGACATTTTATAATAAGCGATGCGTTCATATAGGGTGGAGATAACATCTAAAATGAAATACCTAATTGCGTTCAAAGAAGTCAGCGAATATATTTATTATGCTGCACGCCGGCGTCATAACGATTTGTTGATAAGTTATATTTTACAATTATGGGTTAAAACTTTAAGCTACTGTCTAAATTAGCATTATTTTTATTTATTAGCTTGTTACCTACCTAATTATTTGCGGATAAGTGTAGGTAAGTTACTACTGATGAATCAGGCTTCATCATCATCATCAGCCCTATATACTGTCCCACTGCTGGGCACGGGCGTCTTCTCATTATGAGAAGGGTCAGGCATTAGTCCACCGCGCTGGCCAAGTGCGAGTTGGCAGACTTCACATGTATTTCGAGAATAATCGAGAACATTTTTGGAGAACTCTCAGACATGTAGGTTTCCTCGCGATGTTTTCCTTCACCGATAAGCATGCTGTAATTCAATTTAATACGCATTTAGCTTCGAAAAGTCATTGGTGCCGGGTGCGAGCCGTGGATTCGAACCCGAGACCCTCTGCATAGCAGTCTGTCGGTCTCTCCACTCGGCTATCGCTGCTCTTCGCGGCTATTACGTACCTACCTACTCAATTATTTGTGGATAGGTGTAACTTACTGCTGGTGAATCAGGCTGCACAGCTGATTAATTCATAGGTTGGTGAGATTAGTCCCAAAAAAATTATAATATTTCCAGGAAGTAAATATTATGTAATTCCGATGCCATGTGTTATCGATATTAATACATATTATATTTTTTATTTTTGTTAATTTATAGACTATAGTCTCACTCCTGTATCCCCGAAGGGATAGGCAGAGTTGTAAATATTCCTCCCACATTTCGCCATGAATTTTTCGGTCCCACGTAATAGGGGGCGAGCCTACTGCCGTTACGTGTATTCGGAAAAACCCAGTAACACTTTTGCCTGACCCGGGAATCAAACCCATATTATTATAACAAAATAAACGGTTAAGGAATCACTGGTCTGGCTTCTCCGGGTAGCAGGCGTTTAGCTAGGAAGCGGTCACTGATATCGTCTATATTGCCTTGAATGTCTTGTTATCTTTTTGTTACCTTTAGCCTACGCCACAGCTAAGCGTGGTGAATTTGTTACCTGTCTTCCTCATTTTAGGTAAATAGATGTGAAAATATTTACACACCAATTAATGCCGTACGTATTATTGGTGCTATTAAACTTCCATGCAAAATAAGATTTAGACTGCACGGTTAGCATAGTGGTTTAAGCGGTCGCCTCGCTGCTTGACGCTGCGCGCAGTGTTGTGGGTTCGATCCCCACACGAGACAACACTTTGTGTGATTCATAAATTGTTGTTTCGAATCTGGGTGTTCATTGTGTCCGTTAGATGTGTTTGTAAAGTCCCCGCGACACAGGATTCAGTCCTAGTGCGGCAGTTGTCTTTAAAAAAAAATGTCAAGGAACAGTAGGCGTTTCGAACCGTTAAACTATCGAACAATCGCTGTAGGGCAGGCATTTCGCAAAAAGATTTTTCACACTAATGTTACATTGCACCAATGAAGCACCAATGGAATAAAATATCGTACAACTGAAATTATTGATACACCGTGTTCGATAATATAAAAATCTTATCAACCTTCGACCACAAATAGGGAACCCTTACAGTTCGCTTTGCATAGGCGGAATATGTTCTAGAGTTTTACAGCTTTTTAATGAGATCAATATAATGTGTTTATTACGACCCTACCTCGAAAATGTATGCCATAATATATTTGCTTACCTACCGATTTTGAAGTAGTGCGACACACTAGCAAAGTGAAACTTTATATGGTGTTCTATGGTGTTCTGTGAACTTTAGTAAGTATGTCATTTAAAAGGTCTTTATCTAGTATTCTAGTAAAACCATATACCTGCATGATTGGAAGATTTTCGCTCGCTAGAATTTTAATTTGAAAAACATGCTTTCTCTAAATATTATTATGGATATTTTAAATAATACTTAAGTTTTCACCTTAAAATTGCTACTCAGCGAAAGAAGAGCTAGTTTGATAGAAAATGCATGGAAGACGATTTCCTACCTATTTCAGTTTTTAGAAATAAGATTTCAGACATTTTCATACATAGACTCACGCCTGTTTCCCGAAGGGATAGGCAGAGACTGCGGAATGCCATTTGCAACGATCCTGACATATCTAATATCTCTCTTGCTTCATTCACTCCCATCAAATTTCTCGCTCTCTCTCTCTCTCTGCTTACACACAATGTCAGGAAGATGTTTTGTTTTTCGAGGTAGCCTATCTTCTTAATATATAAAATCCTTGCGTTACTGACTGACTGACAGACACGCTACAGCCGAAACTATTGGGTGCAGGAAGCTGAAATTTGCCCTCCCGACTCGTAGTCACACCACATTATTACACCAGTATGACAAACGGTAATTTTTTCTTGTTTGTCACACTACTGATTATCACACACCAAGTATACCGTAATTGCTAGTGCAGTGCCAACATAATGTAGTCGGTTTATCGACAAGTAATGCAACTGACCTATAACCTGGCATGTCTTCAGCTGTGAATAATCCGTGATTCATAATATGGTACTGCAACCTTATCTATAGTACTGGCCAGTTAGAAATGCATTGAGATAATGATAATGACTGACAAACGTCAACATATGAACAAAAATTGGGTAAGTGCGAGTCGGACTCGCGCACGAAGGGTTCCGTACCTACATCTATAAAAGAAAATCACGTTCGTTGTAGGTATACTTAAATACTTTATAAGTTTCTACCTGTTTATTAAGATCGAGTAACAAATTGCTTAAAAATTACGTTTGTTGTATGGGAGCCCCCTTCATTATTTACTTTTTAAAATTTAATTATTTATTTTGAAAGGTAATATACAACTACATATTCTGTGAAAATTTAAAGCGTCTACCTGTTACAGTTAGTAATTTTGAGCAAAAATACGAAAAAAAACACGTTTTTTGTATGGGACCCCCCTTTAATATTTTCATTTTTTTATTTTTAGTATTTGTTGTTATAGCGGCAACCGAAATACATAATTTGTGAAAATTTCAGCTTTCTAGCTATCATGGTTTATGAGATACAGCCTGGTGACAGACAGACGGACAGACAGACAGACAGACAGCGGAGGCTTAGTAATAGGGTTCCGTTTTTTACCTTTTAGGTACGGAACCCTAAAAACGATTTTCATTAGTTTCACATTGGCTTTGTATCATGGATATTTGTATTATTAACAGAAAACGTGGACAAGTGTTGTTATTTAAGCAACATCAATACTATAAAAACTTTCTGTTTACAAAAATTTGAATCAGATATGGTTTTGTCGTAACCGTCGTAACAGTATAAAGTGCTCCGGTTCAGTCACAATAAACGTAAGTGTATTCTTATCTAAATATAGGTACATACCGAGATCTGGTCTATCTATCTATCTTCCTGTTATGTCTCTAACGGGGCAGGTAGTGAGAAGAGAATGTAGTACTTCTCGATCCTCGAATGACTACTCTTTTTGTGTTTTAATGATTCATCAAACGCTTTATGAACGAGTCTCTAGAAGTTATATTATCGCCTAAATATCCGTAATTAAATCGTTCTTTAAAATTCAAAGGGACAAAATATTGTAAAAACAGTTGAGCACAAGAATACATGTAAACCAGATGAGAGCGATAATGAAATAGCGCTTATTATACACAAAATACATGAAGTTGCTTGTACTTCTGCGGGGCCAATGACTAAAATCTTCGAGAAACATATTAGACCCTTAAAAGAAAAAGGGTTGAAAGTACCACAATTTGATAGCGTAAAGTGCAGCCTGTACAATGCACGCAAACGAAAACTAAACGTGAATAAGACCGTTTTGAAACAAATTGAAGACGTAGAAGTACCTATTACATTTGAAAAATTTCTGATTGCTGATTATCAATATGAGAATACCAGACTATTAATATTTTGTGATGAAGACGCAAAGTTATTATTAAAAAAGTGTAAAAGAATATTTTATTGATGCGACTTTTAAGAGTTGTCCACAACCATTTCCACAATTGCTTTCGATCCTCGGTGATTTGGGAAGCACATCTCAAAAAACATCAGTTGTACCACTAATTCATGTGCTCATGAGTGACAAAAAAGAGTCAACATACGCTGCATTGTTCGACATCTTGAAAACTAAATTTCCCGATTGGTGTCCCACTGTATTTCACGCAGATTTCGAGATTGCTGTAGCAAATGCCTTAAGAATATTGTTTTCACTTATATCGATTAAAAAGTGTTACTATCACTACTGGTATTGTCTTATCTGTGCTATCACTAATGTCAGAGCTTATGGCGGAAAGCGAAATCAATTGGTTTGAAAAGTAAAATACATAAAAGAATTGCGGGATTATGTTCGGTACTGCCGCTAACTCCGTTAGAACTTGTTAAACACTGATAGGAGTACATAAAAACTGAAGCTAATGAATTGAGCGGGGAAAAGATTAAACGGTTCATAGCATACATGGGCCGTCAATGGCTAAATGATGAACAATATATTGCTGACTGGAATGTACCTAGTTGGTCAAAGACACAGAACCAACAACGTTTGTGAAAGTTGGCACTCCCAGTTAAACAAAAAGATAAATAAAAACTACGTAACCATACTAAAGTTATTAACAGTATTATTAAATGAAAAGGATATTAATATACAAAAAAACGAAGGGTCGACCAAACTGATAAAGATAATTTTATAATTTCGTCCCAATTAAAACTAATAAATGGCGAAATAACATTGGGTAATTTCCTTGAAATATTGCGTTAAATAGTTTAAAATAATTTAATATAATACACACACACCGGCAGAATTAGCGGAACACAAAAAACATAAGAAATTAATGTATTTTTTTATAACACTGGCTGGTTACTTTATTTTTTTTTATATTAGGTCTAATTTGAAAATGGAACATTAGTCGTCATTAATTTTTTCATTCATTTGTTTCAGTTTTTCATTCATATGTCTGTTTCGACTGCTTTGAAGTGGATTTTTGTTTTTGTAAAATTTGCAAATTTCTTTTAGAAACATTGTTTTGCAATTTAATGAAATCATTACGAAATCTATGAAAAATGCATTTTGTTGTTTGATTTTTTTTTAAATTAAACTTTAAGTATGGTCTTGCAAATTAATTGAAATATATGTTAATTTAAGTGTTGTTTTTTTTTTTTTTTTGGGCGGAAGCCCGTGCAGGTCAACTCATCTTTAGCATCACTGAGCTGCACTGACTTCTACTCCCTGCACCTGAGTCCGGTGCAGAAGTGGCGAATGGTCTCAGGGGTAGCGCAGGTCGTGATGATCCCTAAGGCAAGGCTGGTGGAAGGAACCAAGAACGGGCGGCAACCTCGAGAAGGATAGTCCACTCCTTCTCGAGGTTGCCGCCCGTTCTTGGTCCAGTTCCTTCAGAAATGGATGCAACCAAAACCTCCAGCCGAAACACAAATAACAGGCACTTTACACACGCATACACACACACGTACACACACGCGCGCACACACACACATTCACTTACACATCTCTTCACCACGCCTCCTCGTGGCCGGGTGGGCTTAGGCCCGTAGTAAACAGTCACGGGTAAGAGAAGTTGAACACCTGCGCTAGGACCTGCGCAGTCGAGCGCCGTACGCGGGGATGACGGAGTCCTGGGGGGTTGAGCCGAGCGGCGCTGGCGGTAATGCGACCGTGAGGCAACACGCCCTCTTTGGTCCCGATTTCACGCTAAACGGTAGCCCCCGCTGTGAGCCGCAGCGGGGGAAATGGCCATCGTGTCCCGTCAGAGGGCCACAGGCTAGGGACGTGGGGTCCGCATCAGCAGTTGGAATTTATTTCGGCTGTTGATGTGGTGGGTAAAGGCTATACTGAAGGCGCAAGCGAGGGAAGACGGATGGAGTTGGTAACTCGGCTCCGACCTTTGACCCGAGCGGGCGCCCGATGTCGTGCTGTAAGCCAGCCTTGCGTTCCTATATCCCTCTGGTAATCCTAACGTCCGGTATGACGTTCCATGTTGCGGGCTCCATGGAGGGTGGGAAGCCAGAGGGATGAAGTCTTTAAGTAAACGTATGGATACCGAAATCCTTTTCATTACCCCAACCGCGACGGGGACGGCGAAAGCTGTTCCCGCCGCCACAACCAAAACCATACAGATGGTCGACGCCGTGGCCCCGGCTGCAGGTGTCAAACCATCCCCCAAGGACGTGACTTCAGCGCTGGCTAACGCTAGTACTGGTCCCGTCCTTACAATCGTCAGCCCGTTTGAGATCAAGCGGGAAGATGACTCCTCCTTCGCGGGCTGGCAAGTGGTGAGTCACCGTAAGGGCAAGGGTAAGGGACCACCGGTCCTGTCCAACGCCCGCCCACCACACAACCGAGTGGCCCCGCTGCTACCAGTTCCACGAAGAAAAAGAGGAACAACAAAAGCAAGAGACAGCGCATGTCAATTAGGCGGAAGGCTGAACAAGCCGCTGCTGCTGCCGGTGCTGCCTCCACTAAAACAGCTGAGCAGGCTGCCGTCGCAGGTCCCAGCAATGTGACCAGCGCGCAGCCCACGCTCAGAAGCGAGGGGTGCACGAAGGCCAGAGGCAGTACGGGGAAGCCGCCTGCCGCCAAGCGGCGGGCTGGCCACCCTGGACGGCATCCAGCCCCAGCACCACCGAGAAACGCGGCAGGTAAAACTGCCGAAAACAAGGAAAGAGGTGAGGCCAAACGTGCTCTCAACGAGACCAGCTCGCCTCGAGGGGAGCACAAGAAGCCACGCCTCGACTCCTCCAGGATACAAGGTAAGTCCTACGCACAGGCCTCCAAGACGTCCCTGGGTGTTGCAGTAACATGCAAACGCACAGGGAACTTGCCGAAGGAGTTGGTGGACCAGGTACTCCGGGAGCTCCAAAAGAAGATCCTGAGTGATGCCTGGTCGACCAAAACCCCCAAACGCCCCACTCCAGTGTTCACCGGGAAACCCGTGCACGCGGACGGGGTCCTCAAACTTTGGTGCGCCGACGAGGCAACGCGTACCTGGCTGACGGAGGCAGTCTCTCTCCTGGTCCCACCACCGGGCTTTGAACTGGAGGTCAGGGGCCAGGAAGAGACCCCGAAGAGAGTGCGGTGCGGCATTGTCGTACCCGACGAACAGGGGGTCTTAGACGACGTGCGCGACGTGGGTCGCGCTCTTGAGTTTCAGAACCCCTGGTTGGAGGTTGACAAATGGTCGATGCTGCACTCTGAAAGGCAGTCAAGCAGGCAATATAGATTATTACGAGTCTGAAGTAAATGAAACACTTCTACAAATTATTAAATGGCTAGATGTAAATAAATTAAGGATAAATATTGAAAAGACAAAAATTATGCACTTTAGAACCTTCAAAAGTAATCAGTTAAAATTAAATATTAAATACAACAATAATAAAATAGAACTAATAGAAAGCACAAAATTCTTGGGAATAACACTAGACGCTCATTTTACATGGAGAGGTCATGTCGATAGCATTTGCAACAATATCAATAGATTCGTCTTTGCTCTGCGTAAACTTAAAGATATAACATCAAGACGTACCTCCTTAATGGTATATCATGCCTATGTTTGTTCGATTATACGGTATGGCATAGTGGTCTGGGGTAACTCTACTGACCTTATGAGGGTCTTCATAGCGCAAAAAAAATGCATCCGTTCAATTTATGGAATGAGATGGCATGAGTCCTGTAAGCCTATATTTAAGTCGGAGAAATTACTTACTGTCCCTGGTATTTACATATATGAAGTTGCAAAATTTGTCAAAGGTCATCCGTACCTCTTCGAATGCAACAACAACAAAAGTAAGCGTAAAGTAACTCAAATTCATCTCAAAATGCCAGTACCAAAATTGGAACTTTTTAGACGCAGTTGTGCTTACATGGCACCTTTAATTTTTAACTCTTTGCCAAAACATATTGCTGATTTGCCATATCGTAAATTCTGTCGAGCTTTGCGGCATTGGCTGACAGAGGAAAGCTTTTATACTATTAAAGATTTTCTTAAAAAGAGCTCCTTTCGTTTTTTCTATTATGGAAATGCATTGTAATACACTTAATATTATCATTAAACTTAGTAAGTTATTAATTTATTTTTTAACTCAATGTTTAAATTTGCACACCTTTAAAGAAGGTGAAATATGTCGTGATCTTATATTGTATTTTAACATCTTATGTACCATATTTCTTGCAAATAAATAAATGAATGAATGAAAGTCAGGTGGGTGGTTCCTAGTAGTGGGCGTCCCAGTAGAACAGGTCCCGATCCTGATGAAGAACGAGCGCCGCCTCGCGTTGGGGGTAGGTGCCGTCTACGTCAGGTTCCGGGACCCCTCAGGTTCGACCATCCTCCGGACGACAACTCCACACGAGTCAAGCAGGACTCAAACACCAAGCCAGGGTGCGACGCAGAACCCGGCCCGTCAGAGCCGGCCTCGTCTGGCTCGGGGGCTGGCCCGTCAGCCGAGGGTAACTCGGAAGATGAGAGCCTGCTCCTGAGCCCGGTGCAGCGGGACGACGGGGTGGAGGCTGGCGACATCCTGGCCGGCCTAACGCAGCTGACGGTCGGGGAGTTGGGGACATCATCCAAAGATGAACCCTCTGCCTAGTGACGTCAGTTGCCTTCAAATCAACCTCCATCACAGCCAAACGGCCACTGCGCAACTGCGCAAGTGGATGGAGGTCCAACAATCAGCCATCGTGCTCATCCAGGAACCTTGGATAAGGGGTGGCCTCATCAGAGGCCTCTCCAACCTGGGAGGTAAGATTTATTCTTCAACTGACCACACACATCCAAGAACCTGCATACTGACAACTAAAAACATCAGAGCCCAAGTTCTAACGGAGTTCTGTTACAGAGACATCACAGCGATACAAATTGAAATAACACAGCAGCCAAGGAGTCTACATGCCCGAGGCCGAAGACCCGCCACCGTTTGACCTCACGCGTCTGGTTAACCAGTGCGAGAGAACCAAAACGGAGGTCGTAATAGGAACAGACTCCAATGCCCACCACCAAATGTGGGGCATGAACTGCAATAACAACAGAGGTAAATCACTGGTTGAATACCTATTCACCACTAATCTTACCCTATTAAACACAGGTACGGAGCCCACCTTCGTCACAAGACGTAGTCAGACAATTATCGACTTAACTCTCGCAACAGAAGGAGCGGCTGAACGCATCAAGGGATGGCACGTCTCGAAAGAGGCATCGTGCTCAGACCACAGATGGATCAGCTTCTCTATGGAAGTCGTTATACAACCTACACAGCCACGCAGGAAACCACACAACACTGACAAAGCAAAGTATGTCCAATTACTTAAAGTGAAACTTACCCTTACTGCTACGCCTACGGTACTGGGTGACAATGAACAGATCGACGAGCAGGTATGTACACTGACGCAGTTGATGCTAGACAGCTACCACGCAGCATGCCCAGAAACCACTCTACCCTCAACCCCAGGTAAACAACCCTGGTGGTAAGAAGGGCAGTGAACACAAGCTCGGACGTAGATTGGGACGCTTATAAAGCGGCCAAATCAAGCTACAAGAAATGCCTCAGATTCAGACGCACCATGGGATGGCGAAAATTCTGTGGGAGCATTGAATCTTGCCAACAAGCAAACCGGGTAAGGAAGCTACTGGCTCAGCAACCAGGTACTCTCCGTAACCCGGATAACACATACACCACATCGGAGGATCGAAGGAGGAGACAAGACGCGTCCTACTAGAAACACACTTCCCAGGCTGCGTCCTCACCCCGGTAATAACGTGGCACGATACACCAACAGTGGCGACCGAACACGAGTGGAGACACGCAAACACCGTGGTCACAGAACAAAAACTCCGATGGGCCATCGATAGCTTCCATCCCTTCAAAGCAGCCGGACTGGACGGCATCTTCCCAGGGTTATTACAATGGGGGGGTGAACCGGTCCGCAAAAGACTTCTGGCAATCATGAGGGCTAGCCTGGCCCTTAGATATGTACCGAAGAATTGGAGGGAAGTCAAACTAATTTTCATACCAAAACCAGGCAAAACAGACTACACAAATGCAAAGTCCTTCAGACCAATAAGCCTGACCTCCTTCATGCTTAAAGCCTTGGAAAGGCTATGCGAGAGGGAATTAAGAAGTGGGCCACTTAAACACCTACGCCTACATACCAATCAACATGCATACAGCTCAGGGAAATCGACGGAATCGGCCTTACATCAGGTCGTGAACCAGATAAAAGCTGCTATACAACAAAAAAGCATCTGTCTGGGCACCTTCATTGACATAGAAGGAGCCTTTGACAAGACAAACTTCTCCAGTATAAGCAACGCCCTAGCCAGACATGGTGTGGATCAGATGCTCATACAGTGGATCCAAAACATGCTCAGCAAAAGAGTAGTGCGCCTGCACGGCGACTCCCAGACAGCCTTGATAACTAAAGGTTGCCCGCAGGGCGGTGTTCTCTCCCCGCTATTGTGGAACTTAGTCATCAATGAACTCATAGACAAACTCAACGCGAGATATTTTTACACAATAGGATATGCAGATGATCTGACCATTCTCACCTCAGGTAAGGTAACTAGTACAGTGTACGACCTTACTCAACAGGCTCTACGCATAGTAGGGTGGTGGTGTAATGAGTACGAATTATCAGTAAACCCGACCAAGACCGAACTAGTTATGTTCACACACAAACGCGCGCTGGGTACTTACCGACTGCCCAGACTATTCAACACAGAGCTCAAGCTGTCTACCGAGGTAAAGTACCTGGGCGTCACTCTTGACAGCAAATTGACATGGAACAGCCACATGGAAAATAAGCTCAATAAAGCCAGCATCGTCTTCTGGCAGTGTAAGAAGATGATAGGTAAACGATGGGGCTTATCCCCCAAAATTGTCTTATGGCTCTATAAGACAATAATACGTCCGATGATAAGCTACGGCGCAGTAGTGTGGTGGCCTCGGACCAACCTAACAACGGCCGCCAACAAGCTTCAAAAGCTTCAAAGACTTGCATGCCTAGCGGCCACGGGCTGCATGAAAACTACACCTACAGCGGCACTCGAAGTGTTGCTGGACTTGCCTCCATTGCACCTGTTCATACAACAGGAAGCAACGATGTCGGCGATCCGGCTAAGAGCTCTGAAGCTCTGGAAAGACACTAACACACCGCACACTAGCAACTTAAACACACTCTTTAAAGAAGTTCCTCTCACACAAGCCATTGGCGACCGAATACCGAAACAATTTGTTTTCGATAAGAAATACAAAATCCAACTGTACGAGGATCTACACGAGGGAGCGGTTGGCCACAACGAGCTCACGATCTTCACAGATGGGTCTAAGACGGATACAGGTACGGGTTCAGGAGTATTCTCCGAGGACCTTAACATCAACATCGCAGCACCACTGGGAGCCTACAACACGGTCTAACAGGCCGAATGTTTTGGCATAATCCTAGCTGCCACAGCAATCATGGCACGTCAGGTAAGGGAACGATCCATTAGGATCCTCTCAGATAGTAAGGCTGTCCTCTCAGCCCTCAAAAGCCATACTATCACCTCGGCACTCACGCTTGAATGCCACCAGAAACTAACAGAGGTAGGTTAACAAAACAAATTAACACTGCAATGGATCAAGAGCCACAGTGGCTCAAGAGGGAATGACGCAGCCGACGTACTTGCCAGAAGAGGGGCCACTTTAGAGGTGGTGGGACCCGAGCCCATTATTCCCCTCCCTTCTGGTTTTTATCGCAACCTGGTAAGGAATAGGACCAGGACCCAACACAACCAGTCCTGGATTGGTATTGAAACATGTAGGCAGGCCAAGGAGGCTCTTCCCGCAGTAGACGGTAAGATAGCCAAACAAATCCTCCGGCTGTCCAAACAACAACTGCGGACAGTCACGGCCGCCTACACAGGACACGGATTCTTTAATAAACATCTATTTACTATAAGGTATCACCGACAGCCCGCTGTGCAGGGCCTGTATGGCAGCAGACGAGACGGCAGCCCACCTGCTCCTCGACTGCCCTGAGGTCGCACAGTACAGGCAGCAGTACCTGACGAGATACAGCACCCTGAGGGAGGCAGTGGGCCACATCAAGAGTCTGCTGGCCTTCCTCGAAGAGCTGGGGTGGCTCGAATGAAGACACCATTCCCACCTGCACGCAAAATACACGCCAAGACGTGGAGTTGCGCAAACAGCCCGTGCCATCAAGTATCAAGTAAGTGTTGTTTTATGAATTTGTTAATAAATAAATAAATACATTACATGGTGAGTAAAAATCACTAGTGTGACAAATGAGAAAAAAATACTGTTTGTCATACTGGTGTGATTAAATATAATGAATTTTAATTCATTATATTACATATCGATAAAACAACACTAGTTGATAATGACAAGTGACGATAAAAGGTTGACGATAAAATTTGTATTAGTGGCGGTGTGACTAACAAGAAAAAAGCTCCTGATAGTCACACTGGTGTGATAACCTGGTGTGACCACGAGTCTGGAGCGGAAATTTGGCGTGTATGTTCCTTGGGGACCGTAGGGGTGAACTAAGAAGGGATTTTCCGAAATTCCCACGGGATCGGCCAAAACGGGTTAATTTAAAAATGCAGGCGTAGCTGCTGGCGTCCTCTAGTTAATAATAACAATCTAATTAGGTACACCACATACGCGTGGCTTCGATTCCCCCTCAAGACAGAAATTTGTGGACGTGAATATGAATGTTTGTCTTGATCCTTGAAGGTAGTAGAGCATTACTGATTTCAGCATGAATGGGCCGGCTCGACCGGGAAAGTATCGACTACCCTCTCGTAGAAAATCGACGTAAAGTATAGCTGTCTTTTACCGATTGTATCACAGTGAGTGAGTGCTCCGAAGAACTCTTTCAACTCATCCCACCCTCTCCTTTCCCATCCCGAACAACACGTGCCGGGTTAAGGTGCCACGCTTACACGGTAGAACAGATACCGTCACGTGGGAAAAGGTTCGGTACATCTTATCTTTGCCGTACCATTAAGATGTGGAACTCACTGCCATCTCACGTGTTTCCTTCCTCCCTTGATCCTGGGTCCTTTAAGCGGGGCGTGAAAAAGCATCTCTCAAGGCCGTCAAAGTGAGGGCCGCCATGTCACATTGCTTAACCAGCAATTGGGGATGGTGGCCTTCACAATAGAACTTCACTGTCAGCTTACCATCATGCAGCGTGAAGTCAATTTGAGAAGATTTTTAATAATAAAAAAAGAAAAAAATAGTAGCAGTGTTTAAACTATTGCGTTTCGTTCGGTGAGTGAGAGTGCCGGAGGCCCTATGCCCTATTCCTTCTCCCTCATCCCACTCCTCGTCCTATCCCTTTTCCCATCCCCAAGGGGCGGCAACGCATTTGTGACTCCTGTGGTGTTGCTTGTGTCCATGGGCGGCGGTAATTGCTTACCATCAGGCGATCCGTCTGCTCGTTTGCCGCCTATTACCCAGGTACTATAAAAAAGAAACGAGTGTTTCTATGTAGGTAGGTATAAATTGTAAGTATAATAGGTATGTATGTATTTAAAAAATATATATTATGTGTGAAAATTATGTATGACATGATGATGACATGTTTACAGTACAGCCGTTTGACGATGGCGAGTCTGCAGTTCGCACAGAAGGCCGCGCAATAATCCTTTTTAGGAACTACGCGGGGTCATGAAGCGGGGTGCGCGGTGCGGTAGTCTAGGCCAGTGATGCAGCTTATGTAAATACAAATTAATACTTTATTCGAACATAAATTGTAATCGATTAGTTTTATAATTGATTTTGAATTCATTTATTTTTGTTATAATAATCAAAATACTATAAGGTATGAAATAAAATAGATTTATTAAACCTATGTAATTAAACACACGTATATTTTTTCAAATTAATTTTAATCGATATCAATAAAAATCGATTGAATTGACCGTCAAACAAGTACATTGGACACCCCTTTTTACTTTTGAAGTTTTCGGTGCGATATAATGTATCTCTTGAGTACAGACGATGACAAAAGTCCATTGAAAAGTTAACACGTTCACTGTGTAGCCAAAATATTGGTGTCGACCCCCTACGTGTACACCCAAATTATGGAAGGTTTGTCGTGTTAGGTATAAATGTAATATAATACACCATTTTTTTATTACCTTAAAACCCAAACCCGAAAATCCCAAAATTGTGAATGACCCATCCATGGGTCACACACATATGAACTCTTTGTTGCATGCCCATGCCAAGATCCAACCTTTCCGTTCAGCCAGCAGCTGGTAGTTTACGATCAAATTGCCGCCATTTCCTCACTAAAATTCAGAGGCGTGATCCAAAAAGAATTTTCAGGAAACGATGCACTGGCTGCTACAAAACTTTGGTTGAAGAAGGCCTATCAGTAACGGCAGCAGCTCGAAAGGCAAAAAAAACGGATATGCAGTGTCTGAGTTACAAAAAAGCTTTTTGCCTGAACTGTTATAATACTTGTCATTAAATAAAGATACTTGAATTAACGTTAATTGTTTTATTTTTACCTCAATTTTGACCAATTTTTTATGCTAGAATACTGGCAACCCTAATTTTCAATTTCAGCCGGTTTTAACGTCAACGTTTTTTTTAGATTATTGGTCGTACGTGTAAGCAGAGAAACGATCATTAGCTTGCACGTGTTCAGATTTAAAAGCCATGAAAGTTGTATTGGACTCATGAGACGTCGATGGGGCATCCACGCACGGCGAAAAATTCAAAATGACCCATCGGTGGGTCATACACAGTGAACGTGTTAAATTTGGGGTTGCATTTATCATACGATGCAATTTTATTTTACAGATGTGTAGGAAGGGCTATTGTAAAGCTTGATTCTGTGGGGACGTAGCTCTTGTCCCTCGGACGCAACCTTGGAAAGAGTGCAGATGCAGATAGTTTTTCTTGATTATCTGGTAAACTATTGGCCGCACAAAAAATATGTGAAGGAGATCTTTGTTGCAAATTAAATTCTCTACAACTTTAGTCAAAACTGTCAAAAAGCTTTTATCATAATGCAAATAAAAAAAAATCTTTAGATAGTGACCTATAGAGGTCCTATGCACCCAGGGGTGCATACCATGCGTACCATGTTCCAAATACCTACTTATTTGGAATACAACACGCGCGCATTCTTAATTGCAGCTTAAAATTGTGTCTACCTAAAGAAAATCCGTTCGATCTATGTTTGTCAATGGCAAAAAAATACTGCAGCATTCAGGTATGTTTCTTTTGTTTCCGATTGTAGAACAGGCTTATGAATAACCTTCTAAAATATTTTTGATATGACTGGAATCAAAGCTATTTAAGCTATAAGTCTATTAATGCTATAAGTCATACTACTTATGTTTAAAATGTTTCTTAAAGAGCCGTTTTATTATGGCCTACTGTTTGTAGACCTTAGTTTAATATTGCACTGTTTATATTGTCATGTGTGGTTGGTGGTATAAATAAGGAACCCGAGGGTTTTGCCATACTGATTTTGGTTCTATCATGATCTAATTTTGTGATTTGATCTATATAATGAATTGACTTTATCAAAAACTCGTGCTTATGAGTGGTACAAAGCGTTCAAAAGCGGTCGAGATGTGATGGAAGATTTGCCTCGCTCTGGTAGGCCATCAACGTCTGCAACTGGAGTTAACATCGCAAACTTGAAAGAAACAGTGACTGAAAATCTTCATTCAATTTTGAGAGAGATAGCCGCCGAACTTTCTGTATCTCACGAGTCGATCCGTACCATTTTAACCAACCATTTGGGTATGAAACATGTTGCCGCCAGACTAGACCCAAAAAAATTTGCACGCACAAGGCCATCATTGTACCATATATATACCATCGAGCAATCACCAGCGTAAAAGTGAAAATTGTGTATGTTTACGGTTAAAATATTTATTTATTTATTTATTAAAGCTTTATATACACAACGTATACAGGCGGACTTAATGCCATGGGCATTATCTCCCAGTCTACCTTAGGGCCGTATTAATAAACAAGTCTCAATAGTGATCTCAAGAGCGGTATCAGTTGATACGGTCTCAAGATGCGACCAGCATCTTAATGTCGATACTAATTAATAAACCTATATCAACACCATCTCAGATGATACCGAGCTTAAGATCACGGTCTTATGATTCGTAATTCGACACCCAATGAAATCCTAATTTGACTTGCTACGTCACAATGAAGGAACTATTTCATCTTTTGTTCGTTACGTTTAGTACTTGCTTTGCAGAAGAATAATGTTTAACTTTGTATGTGTAAAAAACATTTATTTTACAGTTTATAGTAATTAAAATTTTATCATTTATACTTTAAAGTTATATAAACTATAAAAAAGTACAATTTATTTACTTAAGAAGTTTTGAATTTTATAAGTCAACAAAACGCATACGCTTGCTAATGCGCGTCGCCGTCACTTCATTGATTATATTATAATCTGTGGCAATCTGTGCTTGACTACTCAGCATCAGCAAAGTGTTTGTTTACTCTTCTATTTGAATAGAAATACTATAGTTGAATACAAACCTAAATAATAAAAATGGAAACAGGTTTTTAGCCCGACGGAGAGAAAAGTTTTTTAGAATGTAATAGGATCATTTCGCCTGTTCGCGTCCATTTAGTGCAGTTGGCAAGTTTGAAGGAGAAAATAAAAATGTTTCAGCAAATTTGCTGGAACATTTTTATTATATATATCAATTGATTCAATGAAAAATGTATGTAATGCGTTCATTATATAGTCTTTTTTAATAATAACTTTCAGTTTTGTTCGAAACTTATTGTGTTTTTTTTTAAATAGACAAACTTAAAAATATAGCATTTTACCCAGTTTGCGTCCAAAAAATCCTAATTGCGTCCACCTGTGGACCAGTTCGCGTCCACCAGCTTAGTCTTAACAATATCAGCCTTATAGTCCTTCATATAAGGGTGATATTGTTAAGACAATCTAAAGAAAGATTGACTTTTAACAATTTCTACATTTAAGATTAAAGTTATAAATCTACATTATTAAATCACTTTATAGAAACTATAAATAACTATTTATTGTTCTCAAAATCGATGGAACTTAAAATCAAAGATAAAAAATAATGATACATGTTGTCCAATATTGTGGTCTTCGGAATAGCATAATTTTTACATAACTATGTACATATTTGTCTTATCGATTTCTTCTTCTCACGAATATTACAAAACGCTTTCTTTATTTAATCATCTTTTGTATTTTTTTTCCTTCTTCTTTCTTGTCTCTTAAGAACTCATCTTGAATAGAAAAAATATGGAATAAATATGGAATATATACATATATATATATATATATATATATATATATATATATATATATATATATATAATGTATTTATGCGATCATTTCTATTTCATGAAAATATGGACGCAATTTGCTATAATATTATCCCTTGCAGGTATAGTTTGCGTCCACTTGTGATCGATTATTATATCGATTGTATCTTTTATTACAATCATAATAATGTGGACGCAAATTGGTCATTACAATTTCATACTATTAATGTTAAAATAAACAAAATCCCAATTTCTCTCTCATATTTTAATCACATAAAAATAAACAACTGAAGAAATCATAAATAGATGAGTTCGCGTCCATTGTTGACGCAAAGTGGAAGTTTTATAAATTCGGTGTTGTAATTCGCGTCCACCTTATTTTAATTGTTAACTATAAAAAAAACAAGCTAATTCATAATTCATACTATTCGTATTTTCATTATTATGTCTAGAAACAGCTATGTATCCTAAAATTCACATAAAACAATAAAATACTTACCGTCAAACACGCCGCTGCACACTATTTTTTTATTTACATCGCGCGCATCTGCACTCTTTTGTTGAACAACCGAGATTAACTAATTTTTTTAAACAGGATAAGCTGGGCGCACGGAACTTTTGTCTATTTATGCGTGTCTCTTATACGTCGAGGTATTGGCGATACTGACTTTTCATTTTATTAGTGTGTTAGTATACTTATTTCTGAGCATTTTTAAAGGGAGGTCCGCAAAATGGACGTGAATAGGGGGATGGACGCGAACAGGCGAAATGACCCTATGGATACTACTACTGTGAATATTGTAATATAGGTAGTGTGTAGCAGTGCTTGCAGTCGCGATACTTTTGTAATTATTATATTTGACACTGTAGGCTGTGATAAATTAATGAGATCTCCACAGACAAGCTGAAAGGTTTTTAACATTATTAATAAATCATTTTACCATTACTTCACTGAACACAGTATACACAACAAAGTCATATTTTCGTGTTTACAATTCAAGTGATAAAAATTTACCTGAAAGGATGCTGTAGCGCAATACCTTAAAGTTAACAATACAGCTATTTCCGGTGCAACTGGCAGACGTCTGTTATCACTTTTCACTAAATTATTTCTTATTAATGAAACAATATGTATATATAGCACTGATTCTTTGCTAAATCGAAATCGTTTTTAAAGTTTTCCGGAGGTAATTTGAATGGATTTGCCGCATCCGTTATATAAACTTCAGGTGTTGAATTTGAAAAGGCCATAGAATATCATCATAATAATCTACTTCATCGCAATAACTGATTTCAGCAATAATATTTTCGAAGTCCATAGTTACCGCCGATACAAGTTCACGATCTCAAGTCCCGGATCGACTGTACTCAACTATCCTGATCTTGAGAACCACCTTGATACCGATCTTAAAACTCGAGTACTGTTTATTAATCAAAGCGATCTCAAGTGATGACAGGTTCTTAAACCGCATCTTAAGATTTGTTTATTATTATGTCGGGATCTCAAACCAGCTCTTAAGATCCTACTCTCATGCTGATATCGGTTTACGGGCCTTAGAGTGGTGCAGAGAGAAAAGAAGTAGGTGTTATATAAAGAAAATGAATTTGAAAAAACACAAATAGGTAATAAAAACTAAAGATACATTCACATTAAAACATATATAGGTACATAATTTACATATAATATAAACATACATAATATAGATGTATTATAGAACTACATACATTCATACACATATAAGAATATATAAATATATATACATACATATGGTATATATTATATACATATTAAACCAATATGAAATTTAAACGACTTATGATACATTCGCTGACTCAGCCAGTAGAAGTTCCTTCACCTTGAACTTGAAAGTATTCTTAGTCTTGGCCATCCTGATTTCAAGAGGGAGGGCATTCCAAAGAAGAATAGATTGGACAGTAAAAGAGGAATGAAGAAAATTAGAGTTATGAGAGGGTACAGTGAGGAGAAGATTATTAGATGAACGGAGGTTTCGTTCATGGTTAGAGCATAAATATTGAAAGGAGGAAGATAAATACTGGGGAGAAGTTGAAGATGTAAGAATGGTATAGAGGGTAGTGAGAGCACGCAAACTACGGCGCTGACGTATGGGAAGCCACTTTAATTGGGAACGATAAGTAGACACATGGTCATACTTGCGAAGATTGAAAATGAATCGAATGCAGTTATTTAGAAGACGGTCGAGTTTATCACGGAGATCTGCATTCAGGTCAAAGTAACATACATCACCATAGTCGATGAGGGCGAAAATTAAAGTCTGCACAAGCATTGTCTTTGTCTCAGGTGGTAGAATGTTCCGGAGGCGGTAAAGAGCGCGCAGGGTACCGGTGACCTTTTGACTCACCTGGGTTACCTGGACTTGCCAATTCAGCGTCGCATCTATGTGTAGCCCAAGGTTTTTGACCGCAGGACTCAAATCGATGGTGATCTCATTAAAGACTATAGACGGCAGGGACGATAACTCTAGTCGTTTTAAAATCCATTGACTACCCACAATGATAGCTTGGGTCTTCCTAGGATTTACAGTTAGCCTAAACTTCAGACACCAGGACAATATAGCTGTCAAGTCGTTGTTAATTTTGTCGATCGCCTCATTGACGTGTTCCACACTTACTTGGGAGTAAATCTGCAAGTCATCGGCATACAAATGGTAAGCGCACTGAAGATTTCGAGTTAAGAGATTTATAAAAATAGAAAATAAAAGGGGAGAAAGAATGCCGCCTTGAGGAACGCCAGACGTCGAGATGGTGTGATACTACTTATCACACCATCTCGACGATAACTCGTCGACATGGATCGACTGCTGGCGACCTCGAAGATAATTTGAAAACCAATCCAAAGCTCCAACCGAGACCTTGAACTGGGAGAGGATAGATAATAGGATATCGTGACTGACGGTATTGAAGGCATTTGAAAAGTCAATTAACACCAGACAGTGATTTTGGTGTTTTCCATGCCAGTCAATATCGCCAGTCACTTTGAGGAGGGCAGAGGTTGTGCTATGACCAGGCCTGAAACCTGATTGCAGAGGACTCAACAATTTGTTGTGTTGGATAAAATTTGATAGTTGCTTGTGCGCACAGGCCTCAAGCACTTTGGAAATAAAGGGTAGGATAGAAATAGGACGGAAGTGTTCAGGGAGGGTGGGACTTTGGGATTTGGGCAAAGGTATTATATATGCCTTGCGTCACAAAGAGGGAAAGGTACCAGAGACTAGGGAAAAATTAATGATGTGGGATATCGCCGACAGTAGATGATCTAGGATCGTCGTAATCATACGACGGCTAATATTGTCACATCCCACAGCATTAGATTTTATGAATAGGATGACCTTTTTGATATCGTCTGGAGACTCTGGAGAAAAGCAAAAAGAATCAATGTTGGGTTGAGGTAACCCCGCTAAATAATTAACAGTATGACTCACGACTTGGTGATTCAGCGAAGCAGTAGTGGTGAAATATCGGTTGATATCATCCAAGTCATGAGTCCCATGAAAATCAAAATGCCGCTGTTTGCCAATGCCTAGTGTTCCAAGGAACTTCCAGGTACTAGCAGGCGATGTGCAAGAGATATTATTAAGAATATGTCGGCGTTTAGCATTGCGCACCATCTGATTGCACCGATTTCTTGCAGACTTAAAACGCACCCAATTTTCTTCACATCGGTCTCTTTTGTCAGGTGAGGTCCATTCAACATAAAATAATACTAGCTACTCGTGTATAAATTATATAAAGTCTGGCAATAACAGTTTTCTACACGAGTATACATGCGCGGTAATTCGCAAAGGCTAGCTTCAGACCCGCCATGATACGTCGGCCATAGTGTATGTTCATCCATTATCTAGTTGGTACCCAAAGTACATGCTCTGTTTAGTTTAGGGCTAGATGGTGGAATGTGTATGTATACACACAACACAACGCCATTATAATACCTACTGGGTGTAAGGAACGGCGTACCGAAAACCGATAGGTACCTGTGATTCAATACATAACACGTCGTCGGAAAATTCGACCGCCAAGGACCTCAGTATCATGTAGTGAATCACTGGTTCTTATCGGTTTTCGGCACGCCGTCCTTTACACCCTATATAGTTCTAAACTAAGCAGGTCAATTGGTACAATAGGCTAGACGCAGCCATTCTCAAAGTGTGCTCCGCAGAGCCCCAGGGCGCCACGAAGATGTATGTCAGTAAAATAAATGGTTTTTAAAGTGCACGTAGGACTCGGCTTTGTTTTATTTTAGGGCTCCGCCAAATATTAATTAGTTACCCAAAAGGGTTAAATCCCATAAAAAGTTTGAGAGCCACTGGGCTAGAGAACTAGAGGCAGGCACTTATTACACATCCATCAAGCGCTTTGCCAGTCTCGATGCAACGACAAAGAAAATCTTTCTTTTTTATAGACTCACGCCTTCTACAGTTTCCACTGTAAAGAAAATCTATATAAATAAATGACAGTTAAAGTCCCAAATGTTTACCCATTTACAACATAATTATCATCATCATCAAATTTAGTGGCTGACCGACAGACAATGCACCGCCTAAACTATTGGGCACAGGAAGTTTTGCATGTACCTAAGTAGGTAAGTACAATCAAACAAGTCGGCGCTAGACCAGTTTGAAAAAAATTCCTTTGGCTCGTTCATAGAGTCGAGGCACACTAGAAACTGATTTTGTATACGAGTGTCAATGTGCGTGTAAGGCTCTAGACAGACGGACCGCATTTCAACTGCAATCCAACTGCAATTGCAGTTCGAATGCAGTTCGGATGCAGTTTGAATTCAGTTGACACGACTGCAACAGAACTGCAAACCAAACGTGCAGTCCGATTGCAGTTCAATTGCAGTCAGCGTGCAATCGAACTGCACGTTTGGTTTGCAGTTCTATTGCAGTCGTGTCAACTGCATTCAAACTGCACCGTCTGTCTAGAGCCTAAAGTAGCACTGGAAGCGACGATGTCTTGCTTTGTCTTATGGTGGTCTAGCGGGAAGTTGTTCGACTGTACCATAGAATATATACAAGTACTAAAGTAACTGTACCTTCCTGGGCACCTAAGGGGTACACTTAGAAGGAACTTCCTAAAATTCCCACGGGATCGCGAAGAAACGGTTCCATTAAAATAAAATGTGTGGGCGTAACTACGGACATCCTCTAGTATGTATATAACATTTAATTACTTATCCTGACTAACATATCATAGCAGAGCCTGAAAGTTAGGTAAACTAAAAATATGAAATACTAGAGGACGCCAGCAGCTACGCCTGCTTTTTTTTAAATTTACCCGTTTTGGCCGATCCCGTGGGAATTTCGGCAATTCCCTTCTTAGTGCACCCCTACGGTCCCCAAGGAACATACATGCCAAACAGCTTCCTGCGCCCAATAGTTTCAGCTGTAGCGTGTCTGTCAGTCAGTCAGTAACGCAAGGATTTTTGCGTTACTGACTGACTGACAGACATTAAGATGAACGGTTGATCCCTTTTACAACGTATGGGCTTGCTGAAGAAGGATATTACAATATTCCACACCTTAGTGGTCAAAATCGGCGTTGAAAATTGAAAGTGCGCGGGCCGCGCGCGACCGCTAGTCATGTCTAATCATCATCATCATCAGCCTTCAAAAGTCCACTGCTGGACTAGGCCTCTCCTTTTAAAACAGGAATTGGCCTACTATACCACGCTGGCCAAACGGGTTGGTATAGGGTTTGTATCATGTTTTCCTTCTCTTACAGTGCTGTTCTCTGCATAATATGCTCCCTCTTTCGGCTCTTACGACACCCATGGGATGATGTGGGGTGGTGACATTCCGTATTCTTAATCCGTCACCACACGGACAATGTCTAAGCTAACATTTTATTCTGGTTGCTGAGACAACCTAAGAATAACTCCAGCCGTCTTGCGTGGCAACGTTACAGCACCGTCTTGAATAAATCCAATCCAAGTCCTCCCAGGCCATGGTTTCCGTCGAGATATCCTGTCACCAGCTGATTATCGCCAGCAGGTGGGTGTCTTTCTCGGCGATCAACCAATAAGTTAGTGTCTTGAGTTTTTTCATCTGAGGGTAGTAGTCGTAGTAGAGTTTTGATTGATCGAGATCCGAACAATTTCCATTCTTTCTTTGTAAGATGCAATAATTTAGTGAAGAAACTAACGGAGTGTTAAGGAAAGGGTCTAGGATTCGAAACCTACGTCACGGACGTCAAAATACTTACCTACACAGACCGATCTTGAGCCGCCTGCATCCAACCACTTCCCGCAATGTTAACCAGATCGTCGGTCCACCTTGCGGGAGGCCTACCCCTGCTCAGTGGCGTAGCGTGGGTTTCTGCCGCCCGGGGCCGTTCGGCAATTCGCCGCCCCCTTTTTACCCCAATGTTTCTGCAAAAGTATAACGTTTTTCGGGTTTTGGTATGTTTATTAGTATGTCCTTTATTCTGGCTTTACATGCTGAACGGCTTCAAGGATTAAAAAAGAAATGTAATAGCTGTAATATATGTATAGCTTAGTCTAGGCCTAGACGGCTAAAAAGAAGTTAATAAGTTAAATGTCGATGAATTTCCGTCATCACTAGATGCTTTGTTGTTTTTAAGAGCCGACCTCACCTCACTTTGTTTGACATTCGGGACGGCTTCGGTGTAGTGGTGTGTAGGGCACTGTAGTCGTCGATCTGCTCGCGAGGTAAACAAGTGTCGATAAAACCTGTCAACGTCTTCGAGAATCTCGAACATTGAGTTCACGATTCGGCCATCCGCGATTGTAGTGTCGTTTGATTGTGTCACCTCGACTGCAGAGCGAAGACTTATGATCCCCGGGGTTTTCTCGATCGCAGCCTCGATAGCCCGAGTGTTAATGCGTCGTAGGTCTCGTTGCGTAAGATTTCGTATTTGTCGTTTTACGGCCTCTCCTTCCGGCGAAGATAGCCGACAGGATGGCACCTCACGTCTTTTCCTCATCAGTTCGAGAGTCTCGGGTGGCAGTTTAGACTGCTTGTTTTTTCTCTATGCGGAGCAGATCTTTCGAGACGAATCTCCTAGTACCATGACCATTGCGGCTGTCTTCTGCTTAATGCTGAGGATGGGAGTCAATGTAAATCTGAGAGTAGGCTTCATTCACTGGGCCTTCTCAGTTCTGAGGTTAATATTTAGAGAGCCTCGTACTCGTCTGTGATCGCTTCAGATGTTTATCGTATTGATCACCGTCTTTAAGTTTCAGTCCGTCTTGATGTAGGCTTTCACCTTGCTTGTCACATTATCGCGGTTTGGCCACCACTGGCGTCTTGGCGTCCACTGCCTGTGACGCTTCTTCTTACAAAAGGAGTTCATTTAGAAAAGGCCCTCTGCTACGAGGTAGTTAACTAGCATTCGGCCATATGATTCTCGTGCCCCACGCCGTGGCCTCCGATTTTCGTTTCGCCGAGTTCTTGTACTCCACTTTCGCGTTGAAGTACTGAGCTTTGGTCTTACTAGGTATTGCCTTAACAGTGTCCTGGTATATGGCCTCAGCCATCTCGTAAGGCCTAAGGGTGAGTTGAGTTGCGCGTATATACCTACTTAAATCACCTTTAGACCGCTCCTATTGGTGAGTTTAAGTACGAGGTACGCTACCCGGGGCGACACCCTACCGACTTCCACAAACCTCCTCCAGACCAGGAAACCGACGCCACCCCAAGAGTAGGTCGCCTTCTCTATGGTAGCAAAAGTCACCTGACTCTGGAGTTACCGTGTCCTCCCCCTGTCATCGGACTTCTGATAACCGCAGTATGTGCCACGTTATGTGACTTAATTCTACCTTGAGCTCGGCGAGGTGTTCTTTTGCCGTAGATTATGTTCGTTGTAAGACGCAAGGTATGCTGTATAAATTATTTTGGTTGCCTGCCGTGGCCCGATAGTCTTACAGAACACATGCACCGACGTACCCGCCACCACGTCCTTGGCCGGGAATAACGAAGCTGCCGGGAATTGGGGCTGTTGCGTCCAAAAATTAGCAAAAGGCGTTTGTAGTATGTGAAATAATCGGCTTTGATTTTAATGCAAATATTATAAATATTGGAGTCAAAGTTCAAAAAGCGTATATATAAAACGCAGGTGTGACTATTGTCTTAGGAGACCTGTACCTGCTTTCTGCCCAATTCAACTGTAAAGAGTATGATGTATTATTTTATACGCGTCGCCCCTATTGCCCTGGCGCCTATGTGCGCCAGTTGCGCCATGGCAATAGGGGCGGCACACATCGCACACAGGGGCGGCTCAGCCCTGATAAATGGATTTATTAATTACTCATAATAGGCTCGTACATCACCGGAATATTGCAACCTACTCAAGCAAATCTTCACGTAATGAAAATCATGATGATTTTGTTTTCGATTGTTATTCTTTCTACTGCGCCCGCGCCGCCGCACGGTCCTACTGGGATCGTGTCAGTGCGCGCGCCAAGTATTTATTATATATTAATTTTTTTTTTCGCGGCGTCTTTTGCCGCCCCCTTAAATGTGCCGCCCGGTGCCATGGCCCCCCCGGCCCCCCCCACGCTACGCCACTGCCCCTGCTGCGTCATCCGGTACGTGGTCGCCACTCCAAAACCTTCCTGCCCCTACGGCCATCGGTTCTTCAAGCTATGTGCCCTGCCGATTGCCACTTCAGCCTGGCTATTCGGAGAGCTATGCGGATTCTGATCTTATTTATCATATTTTCTGATTCGATCTCGCAGGGAAACACCGATCATAGCTCTTTCCATCACCATCTCCTCTAAGTGACCCTGACAGTGGCGGCGCTAGACCACATGTGGACATCGGCGACATCAAGTTCGCGAGGCCCTTGAAATCTATGGCGAGATTACTTCGTAGAAAAAAAAACGTTATAATTAAGTGAGCCAAATTATAAAATAATGCATGAATAAATAAATGACAATTGAAAAATGTTCACCCAACACAGATCTTGTTATGCACGTGTTCGAAAATAATTAACGTCATTATCATCTGCTTAGCTTTTTCCCGACTTGTTCGATGTCGGCTAACTAAGCCAGGATGATTGGCGATATGAAATTAAGTATGTAACTTGTAAAACTTTTTGCGAGGCCCCCTCAGGCGCGAGGCCGTCGGCGGTCGCCGACGTCGCCGACGCCTAGCGCCGCCACTGGACCCTGAGCTTCCGGATAAGGCCCACTGTTAGCGACCACGTCTTGGCTCCGTAGATCATCACTGGCAACACACACTGTTCAAAGAATTTCGTCTTGAGATACTGCGGGATATCGGACGTAAAGATATGCTGTGACATCCTGAACGCCACCCAACCGAGTTAGATTCAACGAATGACCACTTTCTCGGAGTTGGACCTACCCAATTGGATTATTATTTGTCCCAAGTAAACGTACCTACTTGTCAACAAGTTCAAGTTCCCAACCTGAATAGGAGCAGGTACCTACCTACCTACAACATGGACGTTAGAAATGATTTTTGTCTTGTCCATGTTCATCTTAAGGCCAACTTGTTGCGACACTCTACAGAGGCCTTCGAGCATGAGGTTTCCCATGGTCTCAGCCATAACTACGATATCATCAACATATCGATACCTTTCCTTAAAATAAAATATTTATTGAAAAATATCTCAATGCCAATGGCATGATTATAAATTTACGGACTTCCTCAATCATTAAATTTATTAAATTATTATTAAAACGATGTTTATAAATACATCGTTTTAACCAGGTATGTAATCATTAATCTTTTCAAATTCCGTCTTGAGTAAATTATTCACTTCGTTCAAAAAAGATAATACACCCGTACAAATTATTAATTTATTGTTGCAGGTATATTTTAAAAGTAACAATCTGAAAAAGGATTTTACGCTAAAGTTAGAAAAAGTGATCAGTATCCAATTGTATAGGATATCAATAAAGAAGAAATAAAAAATATTATTATTGTAATCTTCGATCACATATACCATAGATGCACAAACGACGCTGAAAAAACGTCCCCACCAAAACTACACCCACCGCGCCTACCAGTGTGGACTTGTGGAGTTTTGATTTAGTCGCGTTTGATCGCAGCAACAAATAACATGCCGCAGTGCGTATTTAAAAATTGCAGTAATCACACTTCCCGAACTCTAAAGAAGGACGGAGTGTCATACTTTCGGTAAGTAATAATGTTATTGTCATTACTATATTATATTACTAATAAATAAGTCTTTAAATCACTGTATTAATGATGTTTGAGTCAAATTCAAAATAAAAAACGGTAGTATAAAGCCACTAAATTCAATACAAACTCATTGAACGTATTAATCACACTATTAGATTCCTACTTAACTTATACGAGTTATACGCCGACTCTGTTCTAATTTCAGTAGAGACGCCATTGATCTTATAAAAAATAATATTTTTTTAAATTACTTTACAAGTATGATCATCATTATTTCGTTTACGTGTTCTTACACAAGTCTTTGCTTTATAACAATATCATTTTGTAAATATAAAATGTTCAATATTTAATAGTAGAAAAATTAAAATCGATAGGTATTTTGGAATAATTTGCGGAAAGCTGAATTTTTGCAAGGGCTTTCGGTCTTTGGTTCTAAACTAAATACCTAAAGACCCGATAGATCTGTGTCAAGAAGAGATCTGCCTACAGATGTTGTTCAAGAACAAATATCAAAAAAGTATTTTCGTAAAAATCTCCTTAAAGGTGGCTTTTATCGACAAAGTCATTCAGTCATTATTCAGTCGAGCGACGTTTGTGGTTTTAAACAAAATCTGTAAAGTCGCCATCATTCCGTGAGCCGTTAACATAGTTATTCAAGGTCAAACGGCACAAAATAAGGGTGCTTTGCAAATATTGCTATGACGGTCACTGTTTGAATAATAGGTATCAAACATGTAGAATCAAAAGAATATAGCGAATAAAAATATAGTATTGACCTTTGACCGTGAATAATTTTGGTAGCGGCACACGGATGGTTTGGGACTTTTAGGATTTTGTTAAGAACTACAAATAGAAGATACATGCAGTAATCCAGCTTGCCGCTTATTATTCCGAAGTGAAATGTATTTATTTTCCGTTTATAACATAGAGGGCATCAATTTTCTATTTATTTTAATTTCAGTTTTCCACAAAATGAAATTCGGCGAGAGAAATGGCGGCTTATTTTATGAATTTTATAAACCTCTGAATACAAGCGTTATTTGTTCCAAGCATTTCAGTAATGAGGATATATATGTCACTAAAAAAGGTTTTAACCGATTAAAAAGAACAGCCACACCAAACTTACAGGTAAAAAAATTGCTAATAATATTGTTTATTTAAATCCATTTGATTTTTCAATTGAGTGTTCGTCAGATTTCAATTTTACATAATCATATAAAACTATTGCTTTTCTACGTTTTAGTACAAAGAATCGTTTAAATCAGCAGAGAATATAGAATTATTGCCTTCAACATCAAAATTAAATGAATGCTTAAGCCATAGTAATTCGACAGCATCTTCAAGCATTATTCAGGTACTTAACAATTATTAATTTAATATAAATTATTATTTATTTTAATATTAATTTTATAAATGAAGTTTAATGCATGTTGCAGTCATAAGAGGGTATATAGTTATTATTATAACAGATATTTTCTTTTCTAGTTGGTTGAATCGGTAATTGAAGGCGAAGCCGGTTTTCAAGTTCAAGCGCCAGCTGCTGTTAAATCACCCACTACATCACTAAGCCTTGGTTCAATTTTAGAGACTCCTCGAAAATCTATCTTAAGGAAAGATCTCAGAATATGTAAAAGACAGTTGATAAACAAAAACAAAGTAGTAAAAAACTTGCAAAAAGTAAATTAAAGGCTTAAAAAGAAGAACGCTACTTTAAAAACAACAATAACTCAATTAAGAAAACAAAAGGACTTGGACGAGGATGTACTTTCCAATTTATCCAGTCATATCGAAGTAAAAGATACTTTCAAGGCTTTGTTTTTAAAGAATATAAATAATAAGAAGAGGCCTTTTTTCAAATATCCACCGGGGGCTAGAAGATTTGCTCTAACATTTCTACTCACCTGCAGCCTTTAGATATATTCGAAAAGTTTTTCATAATTGTTTGCCTCATCCTAACACATTATTTAAGTGGTACAGAAGCGTAGATGCAAAGCCGGGATATACAGCTGAAGCATTTGAGAGGCTCCAACAGAAAGTTTCTCAGTCGAGCAATAAAGAAATTTTATGTGCGCTTATAGCCGATGAAATGTCTATTAGACAACAAAAGATTTGGTGTGGTGGCCGCTATATAGGTGTTGTCGATATGGGGTTAGGGCAAACAAATGACAACGATCCCATTGCCCAGCAAACGTACGTACTGTTACTCGTATCACTAAATGAAAGTTGGTTTTTTATTACAGGCTTAAAAGCTGAAATGAAAACCAATATAATAAACATAGCTCTTGAAAAATGTCCCGCAGCAGGAGTGAAGGTGGTTTCGTTAACCTTCGACGGTTGTAAGAGCAATATTCTTACTATGAAACTATTAGGATGTGATATTAGTAATATAAATAATCTAAAGCCATATTTTAAACACCCAGTATCCGATCACAACGTAATGGTTTTCTTAGACGCTTGTCATATGGTTAAACTAATGCGCAATACGCTCGAATCAAAAAGAAGAATTACCGACAATGACAAGAAAATCATTCGGTGGCAATTGCTTTGCAACTTAAATAATTTACAGGAAAAGCTTTCACTAAATTTGGCCAACAAATTGACAAACCGGCACATAGAATTCAAAAACGAAATCATGCGGGTTAAGTTAGCCACCCAATTGATGAGCCGTAGTGTTGCTAAGGCTATAGAGTTCTGTCAACAATTACGTTTGCCGGCTTTTCGCGATTCTGACGCAACAGTCTAATTTTTATTAATCATCAACGATCTTTTTGATATTCTCAATTCACGCAACCTTAATGATCCTGGCTATGAGAAACCGTTACAAACTAAAAATGTGTCTCAGTGTTTTTCTTTTATGAACAACGCCAAGGAATACTTAAAAAACTTAACAATCGACATTAAAAGAAAAAGAACAATCAAGCAAAGAAATAATACTAGAATTATTTTTACAACAAATACTGTGCCTCTTTGGCAATGCCAAGCAAACACTGGCGTAATGGGTTTGTTAGTTTGCATTGAAAGTGTCCAGCTGTTATATAAAAATGTTGTTGAGACACAATATCTTAGATTTTTAATGACATATAAAGTAAGCCAGGACCATCTGGAGCTATTTTTTGGTAACATGAGAAGTCATTGTGGTCACAATAATAACCCAAATGTGCAACAATTTATGGCTGCTTACAAAAAAAAAGCTTACATTTATTGAAACAGGCGATAATTTTACTGGAAACTGTATTCCTCTTGCGGAAATACCTATTTTAATTTGTGGAAACAAGTCCCTCATTTCTACTATCAATCAATCTACAGTAGGTTATCGTTTTGACCTAAATCTAGAGGAAAACTATTCACAAAGAAAAGAAAAAGATGATATAGATAATATAGAGAGCCAGAGTTATCAGAGAAATTGCGACATTTTTTCTGCCACTTTGGATTACGACACAGCCGGGCAAGAAAGAGAGCTAGTAGTGCAAATTATTGGATATATATCCGGATTTGTTGTAAGATATTTATTAAAACATATAAGATGTGAATATTGTAAAGATTTTTTGTTAGCCAAAGACAAGATGAGTTTTCACAAGTTAATAGATATAAAAGATTTTGGTGGTTTGTGTTATGCGTCACATGATGTATTTCTAATTTGTCAAAAGTCGGAAGCTATTGTAAGACGATTTCTCCGTACTGGCGGATGTATTAAAGAAAAAATGTGCATTTCTGCTTTAAAACAATTAAGTCTTGTCGACATTTTTGTTGGTATCAACGAACACTGTCAAATACAACCACCGAATCTTGGTCATCAAATTACGTTGATAAAGGCAGTCATTGAAAAATATTTTGACATACGTCTACACTACGCTGCAAAATTAAAAACTGCTAAAGCGAAGGATCGATCCAAGAGACAATTGTTTAATAAGTTGGTATTATTCAAAGGGACATAAAGCACTCATACATTTAAATATGTAGTTTCTTTTTACCTTGATATACTGACCTGCTTTTATGGAGAGCTGTAACTGAAGTGTAGAAGATAATTAGGCGTTTGGAGTTCTCGTTCATCGAAGGATACACGACAGGTATTGGGCGTTCACTTTGATATTCTGTGAAAGGGTAATTCTTTCCCAGTCGAACAGTTCCTTCATGTTAAAGCCAGTAATACTACTCTCTGTCGACTACGAAATAGAAACACAATCCTAAAAATAATAAGGATAGAATTATAACTTATTTGAAGAAATTAATATATAAATAACAAGCCTTTTATTTAACAACTACGAAATACGACTGCCATTAATTAAAAACTAAATAGTTAAAAATATAATATATAGCCTATGCCACTCGGGATGATGTAAGCTGGCAGCGATGGCCTAGTGCAGAGACCAACAGACTGGCACGCAGAGGTCTCGGGTTCGAATCCACTGCGTGCACCAATGACTTTTCGAAGTTATGAGCGTATTAAACTCTTAATTGTCACTTGCCCCGTGTTTCGGAGGGCAGGTTAAGCCATCGGTCCCAGGCCCCAGCTGTTATCAAAAGATCTTTGACAGTCGTTACGGGGAACTAAAACCCTCGAACATCCTGATTCTGGTTTAAACGATAGAATATGGTTATCCCTGCGTGTTATGGAGGTCAGGCGGCAGTCGTTCTGTGGAAAAGCTAATATTCTGTCAAATCGGTATACACTAGAAAGCGGACCCCGGGCTTCAAGGCGAAAAGTCGTGGATGCAACCTGGAAAAACGCTCGGAGGATGATGATGACTTGGGATAATGTAAGTATTCTAATGATATATCACACATCCAAATCGGTTCAGGCATTCAAATGTTATGACGGAATAAATAAACTCAAATACATACATACTTGCAGGCATACATTAACGCTAATATTATTACATTCCTTTTTTGTCTCGTGTAAAAAAATTACGAATTACAAAAGATTTTAAGAAAGGAAGGTAAGGTTTAAGATTGCATTTTATAAGATTTAAATCTTCAATTGCTACTTTGTGTATTATGTTTTTACACAATTTATGTTCATAATATACAACGTTATCAATTATATATATTACCCCGTGTGCATGTTCAAAACCCATATTTTTATTATTTACGTAAACTTGATCGGACGCAAAAACTAAATATATTCATTGACGCAAGTCTACTCCATGAGTTCCCTAGTCTTGGCGAGTGAAGTTCGTACCACGCGTGTCTCTGCGCTCTGGTACGTTGAGTAATAAGCATTGGGCGCTTTACATTGACGTTTTTTTTATAAACTATTGTGGCATATAGTAAGATAAACAGTCAATGTAAAGTCTGGTTTATTATTTGGGTGGTGGCATAAATTCACGCGCATAAAGTATGTAGCACTACTGAGTGCCACAATTTGGCGAAATTTATATTCGAGAAGGAGTATCTATGGTATATGTGATCGAAGATTGTAATACTTTTATCACTTCTAGGAATCGAATAATCATTGAATACTAAATTACTAAACTGTGCTTACGTTTCCGAACGAGTCAAGGTAACGTCAAAATAAAGAATGACATTGAATGACATAATCACTGTGCACTGTGCAAGGCGGAGTGTTTATAAATTAAAAAATATATAAATTTTAAATGTGAGAGTGTTAACATTACGTTTATCAAATAATACAGTGATAATGTCGTATACTCTAATGCGCCATTTGCGCCGCACAGCGGTATTAACGCAACAAATCCGGCCAGAATCCATAATGACTAACCTGACTCCCGAAGACATCGTATTTCGGCCTCCAATGGCCCAGTGGGGCAAAGTTATAAGAGAAGCTGAAAAGATAGTTGGATATCCGACCTCCTTTATGAATTTGCGATGGTTGTTAAGTGACGAATTTGCTAATTTGGCGATGCATTTGCGAACAGTCGTGAGTACACATTTATTATGTTTTTGTCTAAAAACATCGTTAACATGTATTTTTTTCCATCGGCCAGTCATGGTAAACCTTTTTTAGTAGTTTTATTATTTAAATATTACCAAGTTTGTATATTTTCGCAATAAAATTAATTATTATGTAATATTTAATAATTGCAGTTCACCATGTGACATTACAAGGTTACTTCCTATTGTATCATGTTTAGAGGAAGTGTTGTCATTAGAAAAAAGTTAAGGTCAACTTGTTAGAAACTTATTATAAGGTCACTGACAAAGGTTACTGATACTTTAGGATTGCTCAACAATAATAGGTAGATTAATATTTTTTTTCTGTACTCCCCTAAGGCGGGACGCAAAAATAACATTTTAATCAGGGAATATAATAATATGTACTTTCTAAATAGGTCTTTGCCCCCTTTACAATAGTGTACATAATATAATAATTATAATGTCATAATAAATCAGAAGTCTGCCTGGTGATTATAAATAGAGTTACAACATACTGAATAAATGAATTATTGCAGATTAGATAATATGCAATAAATTAAGTCTTGAATGTGCTAGTAGTAACAATATGGTATATAAAAGTGACTATGTAATTTATTATCTAAATTATGTGCAATATTGTTATGTGAACATTACGCTTTTTGTAATTGTAAACTACTTTTTATGCATTTTGTTGTAATTTATCTTGATTCTTATATTAAACTTTTACTATTACTGGGTTGGTTGGTTACTTAACAAAAACTATAGTTTGTGTGGTAATTAGTGGTTTACAATAAGCTGTTATAAAAACTATCATAGTTAATTTCATTTTAAAATTATTATTATATATTATTTAATACTTGAAACTCTATTTCCAACATGTAATGTTGTCATACTTAAATAAAATAATTTTATTTTCAACAGGTTGGAATGAACCACCCCATAGTAAAAACAGCGAAAATGCTTCTATACAACGAACACAACAATCTGCAGCCGTGGGGGCTCGTCATATTACTACTGTCAAAAGCGGTCAACCCACCAACCTCACTACTGACGAGCACTGTAACCGAAAATCAACGAATACTCGCCGAACTGACCGAAATGATTAGAACAGGCCACTATGTACACAGAGGACTATTAAACATACCTCCGAGTGACCGCAATAAAAACTCTGATACAGCAATATTTGCAAACAAAATTGCAATTTTAATTGGAGACTACTTACTAGTTACAGCAAATGGAATGCTTGCGCGCTTGAAGAATCAAGACCTATCATATTTAATATCTACTGCTTTGAGGGACGTCAGTGAAGGGGAATTCTTTGGACCAAGAGACGCTCAAAACATGCCTTTGCCTGGCAAGCCAGCGGACAGCAAGAGTGATGAGTATCAAATATGCAGTGACACATTACCGTTAGAAGTGAAAGATGTATTAGGTTCTCCAATACGAGAATGGACTTTACGCTCCTTATACAATGGTGGAACTTTGTTCGGTAGAGGTTGTCAAGGAGCCTTATTATTAGGAGACCATGATTTAGAAATGCAAGAAAATGCCTACAAATTTGGTTGCCACTTATGTTTAGCATGGCAAGCTGCGTCCGAAGTACAAAAGATTACATCAGAGAAAGATTCATTTTCTGTAGTAAGTGCCCCTACGTTATTTGCTTTAAAAGATAGTCCGCATTTGTATGAAAGGATAGAAGGTAGAAATATATCCGATTTAGATTTAGATGAACTAAAAGAAAATATATTGAAAACAAATGCAGTTGAGGAAACAAAAAGTTTGTATATAGAACATGCAAATAAGGCTAAAAGCTATGTTGAATTGTTTGGTGATTGTGAATCCGTAGATACTATCAAAAGATTAATTTATACATTGTAATGATAGTTTTTATTTAGTGAATGAGTTGATAGATGTAAAATATTACTTGTAGGGTAGTTTTCATTTTGGGTTGATTTTCTTTCTCAATCAATTTGTAATTGGTGACAAGTTTAAACATTTATAATTAGACAAAGACACTATTACTGCTGTCCTTGTCGAACTTAACTTACTGCCTGTGACGTCATAATATGTTAAAATAATGAAACAGCAGTCAAGATATTTTGCTATTACCAGTTTACTTAAAATCATTTTAACATTAACTATTTTACATATTTATTGTACCAATTATGAAATATTTTACGATTTTATAATTTTATCAGATGTCAACTACCCTATTTTTTCGTTCCTAAGTAGTTCTAAGAAAATAAGTGAAGTAGAAGAATGCTTAGTAAAGCCTTTTTTGATCAGATTGGTGATTATAGCGGCGATAGCCCAGTGGTGTACGTAACAGACTGCCGAAACGATGGTCTCGGGTTCGATCCCCAGGTACTCCGGGCACACACCTCTCACTTTTCGAAGTTATGTGTGTATTAAAAAATGTCAATTATCGCTCGTTTAATAAGTGCCCGGTAGATGGCAATAGGCTCGCCCCCTATTACATTGGGACCGAAACATAACTGGCGAAAAGTTGGTGTGTTATACACCTATGCATACCCCCTTTGGGGATAAAAGGTGTGAAGTTATGTTATGTTGGCGATTACACCGGTCATGTCTAATATGTTGGCTTTTTAAAGTCTAAATCTGTTATTCATGATGTTATTTTCAATGTAAATAGAATCAACTCTACTGATAAACTACAAGAGCAGAACCCCAAATGTGTAATCATAAGACATTCAACGTTTTCTTTGAAAGTTTTACATCCATCATGTTAAAATTTAAACACTTGCAACGTTTTGGTAGTTTTAGGCCTAGATTCACCACATGTGGATAGGCCTTATCTCCGCATAATTTCGAAGTTGTAACAGAAGGTCAAATAATTTTATCAGGCACTTAAGGTTAGCAATCTTGTAGTTTTTTATTAATCTAGATAAATTAAAAATTACGAACGAATAGCACTTGATTTAGTGAATGTTTTAGTGTATTATACAATATTATGTTAGAGGTTGTTTCGATACAAATGGCAACATTGGTTTTCATGCCGCGGCAAAGTATGCTAAAGGCAATTAGCCCTGACGCTACGGAACGTCAATGGACATCGCCCAAAGAGGTGGAGGAGTCCAAAGCATCCACAGTTAAGACAAAAGCAATACAATGAAATGTTTTGTAAAGATAAATATTTATTACAAACATATCAGTTACTATTGCTGTTTATTTATTTGATATCATAAATGTTGATGATGGATAGATAGCTTTTGCTATAAAATCGCCATTATACAAGTACACGTAACGCCAACGACGCTTTGTAAACGCAGCTTTAATTCGCCCAACCCACGTGCAAGTTTGACCACAGCTTTGCTTGACCAAGTATACATAGCAAGCAAAGATGGAAAAAGTATATCTGAATGGAAATATTCAATTAGAATTGCCAACAGCCTGATTTTATATAAGAGAAACATAATGATTTCAAGGCGTAATTGTTCCAAGCCTACATAAAAGTGAGTCTTAAAAAATAATTCTTGCGCGTGAGACTTTCAAACAAGTCGAAATACCATATCTTAAAATGTAAAAGTCAGTTCGTCGGATTTGTGCTCAACAATGCAAGTATGGAAGACGCATAAGAACCAACGCGAGACATTAATATAACTATATCACTGATAATGCGCTGATATTGCGTTTTGGTTAGTCTCAAAATTCTATCACTTTTGTGTAGGTACCGCAGACGTACGAACAGTTACATATAATACAAATACTCATCAAATAATAATTTATTTGACCACACCAATTTTTGCCAAGACACATAATATATGTAATGCAAGTTGATGCAAGTAAGCTTATTTGATTGAAAATGTTTTGCAATCAAGGCTACAAATAATAAAAGATGTAAATAGATATTTATTTGCTGTCTTGCATCATCTTGCATTACGCAACTTGCATCTCTAGTTTAAGTCACAACGTTTGTTATAATATGTTTTTTTCGGGCATTTATACTTGTACATAATGTTGTTGATCAATGTTTAGTTTATAATGTTAATAAGTAGTAAGATTTACGAAAAATGTTACCAATAGTATACATTGTTACGTTTTGTGTAAAATAAAAAGGATTTTAAGTCTTTTTAAATATTGTATCATTATTTAAACATATTTTAGATATAGGTATTTTTTTTAACTTTCCAAAGACAATAAAAATATCTTGCATACAAAGTTCTTGCGTTAAGAATACCGGCATAATTTAGTAATTTTGCTTGGATTTTTGGGAAAAATTATAATGATTACTTATAGCGAATAATTTTATTTCAATGTTTAGGTAATTATTTAAAAGAATAATCAACTTAATTTAAATAGTGACTGAATTTAGTCACGAATCTTGTTGGCTGAACGGTGCTAGGAGCCAGTCATACAAGCCATCTACAGTTAAAAGTTACAACATATGGATAAGCTGTTGTCAACGATCACGATAAACGCAGACGACATGTTTTAGAGATAGTCGATACAGAATAATATTTTTTTATAAGATTTATAAGATAAGAATGAAATTATAACGCTTTATCTTATCTACCTGGACATGAGTTGAAACGACGTTCATTACCTAATATTATTTCTGATGTTATCTGTATAATTCAGAAAAATAAAATGCTTGGTAGGTATTTATAAAACATTGAGAAGAATTTATGATTTAATGTTAATTTGTGTAAATATCAAATAGTAGGTAAATAATTTTCTACAACATTAACTTGAAACCAAGAGGTCACCGGCATTCGTGACGAATATATCTATAATTTGGAGAGCTTGTGATGTTGTAGCATGCAATCAAAATCAATTACAAATTCAGTTTTCGAGGATTTTTTTAGGTGTCGGAAAGGAGAACGCCCGTGGCTAAGCGAAAGAAAAATAAAGTACCTAGCTGAGTAAAAAAACTATATTTTATCACCAAGGAATTACAACGCAGCACGCAATACTGAAAAAATCCTACCTATTCATAATTCAGTGGCACTTTCCAATACTGAAATAAATTCACACGAAATCAGACTACAATTTTATTTTTAATATCATAATTGACATTCGCGCGTATATTTCCCGCCACGCCGCCATGTTTCCGCCGAGGTCATTCTGCAAATATATGCGAAAATGTTTAATTCAATTCTGCAATATCGGCCCGCGCGATCGGCATGCCCGAGTTTGACATGTGAATGACGGGCGCTAATGTTCATATTAAATTAATATCTATAATATCATATTCAATCTGGTTTTAACACCAGATAATTTCGGCTATAACGGTGGCGTCTGGCGGGAATATTTTTACTTTTATGGACGCGGAGTAAGCCTTTATCGTTTTTATTAGATTTGTTTTACATGGTGACATTAAATACCTAACTACATTATGCTAAAATAGAGATCATTCGTCTTCTATTTTTAATAGGGCCGACCTTACTGAATAAAGCTCAAGAAGGCAAAAGCCTGGAATGAGGCATCAAATCTATAATAATATAATACTCTACCACATTCATACAACACCATCTAGTCCCAAACTAAGCAGAGCTTGTACTATGGGTAATAGATAATGGATAGATTGTAAATACATACATAATTATTATACTTAAGTAGAAACACCCCCAGACCAAGACAAACATCCATGTTCATGCACACAAAATGTTTGACTTGAGCGGGAATTACTTCCGCCGCGCCAACCGGTCGGCATCTATGAATACACAACCAGCCAGGCAAACTGACGGTATTATATTTCGTCTCAATACCTCCTAAATTTCTTAAAGTCACCAACATGCACGTAATATTACGTAGATAATATAATTGTCTAATACCTATTATATAAGGTCGGTGTTATGCAACTGCATCTAAAATGCGAATATTAGCAGGTCAGTGCAAAATAAACGGATCATATTAACGCTTCGCTAAGTGCGACAAGACGCAGGCTCATTTTTATTAGCCGAGCACTGGAATATCTAATCTTATACCTACTTAATATATAAAGCTGAAGAGTTTGTTTGTTTGTTTGATTGAACGCGCTAATCTCAGGAACTACTGGTTCAATTTCAAAAACTCTTTCAGTGTTAGATAGTCCATTTATCAAGGATGGCTATAGGCTATATAACATTACGCTATGAGCCACGGGAGCGGAGCAGTAGCCCTAAATATCGCGAGTATAACCGCGGGCTCATCTAGTATTATAATAGGCCTCATTACAAAAGACTAGATTTATTAAACCAGACAAGGATGTCATTTTAAAAAAGGATTTTAGAGAGAAATCTTAATATATAAAATCCTTGCGTTACTGACTGACTGACAGACACGCTACAGCCGAAACTATTGGGCGCAGGAAGCTGAAATTTGGCATGTATGTTCTTTGGGGGCCGTAGGGGTGCACTAAGAAGGGATTTCCCGAAATGCCCACGGGATCGGCCAAAACGGGTAAATTTTAAAAAAATGCAGGCGTAGCTGCTTCCTTCCTCTAGTAGGTACTTCATAAAAATATTTTTTATGAATAGCCAAAACGTGTCACGTTTAGCTGTGCATAGAGGGGTGTTAGTACCTATGTATGGTAGTGATAGTTGGGTATGGCAGAAGAGGCATGAAAGTAGAATAAATGCTGTAGAAATTAGAGCACTGAGAAGTATGTGTGGTGTTTCTTTGACTGACAGAGTAAAGAATTGTGTGATAAGAGAGTGTTGTGGGATAAAAGAAGATGTAGTGACAAGCATCGAGAAAGGTATGCTAAGATGGTTTGGGCACGTGGAGAGGATTGATGACGAAAGACTGACCAAGCATATAATATATAAGGCAAGTGTGGAAGAGACAGGACGAAGGGGAAGGCCTAGGTGGACGTTCTCAGACCAGATTGGAGACATCCTAAAAACAGGACAGGTTAGGAGTACCCTGAACAGAAGAGCATGCATGAGGAATCTGATGGGAGTGAATGAAGCAAGAGAGATATGTCAGGATCGTTGCAAATGGCGTTCCGTAGTCTCTGCCTACCCCTCCGGGAAACAGGCGTGAGTCTGTGTATGTATGTATGTATGTACCTATAACATATTATTATTTTCTAGGCTACCGCAGGGAGCGCGAAACCTACTGGAGAAACCAACAACTGCCATGCAGGGGTATCAGGTTCGAATTCTCGGAGCGCATCACTGACTTTTCGGCGTTATGTGCGCATTGAACTGTTAATAATAATAATATAATATTCTACCACATACACTCATCACCATCTAGTCCCAAGCTAAGCAGAGCTTAATATGTTATGGCTACTAGACAAGGGATAAACATACATACCTACCTATATACTTTTTTTTTGTAAATACCACAGATAATATAGTAAATACATACATAGAAACACCCCTAGACCAAGACAAAAATTCATGTTCACGCACACAAATGTTTGACTTGAGCGGTAATCGAACGCGCGACCATGGGCGTAGCAGTCGTGTAAGCCGTCGGTCCCGGCTGTCATGAAGATCTTTGACAGTCGTTATAGGGTGTCACTACCTCTGAAAAAACGGACACTAAACCATCGAATATCGCTATCCCTTTGGACTGCGGAAGTAAAACAGACAGTCCCTCTGTGAAAAAGCGAATGTTCTGTCAAATCGGTTAAGCTAAGTAGCGGACTCCGAGTTGCATCTAGGATAACCTTAAGAGGATGATAATATGATGTAGAATCGCGAAAGTTGAAATATATTTTTACTTTAGGTAAAAATGATGAAGAGATACAAATTAATAGGAACGAATACCTTTATTCATTTCTCCATATACTGTAACGTCTCATCATGAATCGTCAGCGCCATTTTCTGCAGCGCTTTCCTCGCGTCCTCCACTGGAAATTTGTCACTGTACTTCATTATGGCTGCCAGTTCATCATCAAGAAAAGCCGTCAGATACTCCATACTCCTCGTTCCTCTGACAGCATAATACAGCTGCTTGAATTCAATAGGCTGCTTTTCCAGTTTTGACTCAAGGATATAACCGTAGACCTGAGGATACTCCCAAGTAGCAAAGATCACAGGTGCACCAACTAACGAGTAAGAAAATGGATGAGTAAAGAAATCCTTGACGTCTAAATAGATTTGCCAGAGAATCGCCAAGTGGCCGCCAAGAATGTAAGCGTTTTTCTCCATCTCTGGCCCTTGGTGTGACAGCTTCATGGCAGCCTGGCATCCTTTGCCGAGCATACTGCCAGTGGTTAACATTGTTCGTAAGACGAATTCATCTTTCCCACGGCCTAGGAAGTCGTTGGAGCCGAGTTTCTTCAAGTTGTCCTCGTTTTCCCAGTCGTATGGTGGAAGATCGTCCTGCCCTGCGTAAGAAAAGGCAAAACCATCGCGTAACTTTTTACTTAAAAAAATTGCCTTCGATTGTAGTTTGAAAAGCAGTTACCTAATCGATTGAATTTAAATGCCGATCTATAAACGTTGCACTATGTTTCCTTTTTTGGTAACATCTTGGTACTGTACTTTTACTTTACAACCATTTTACAACTGTATTTTAACCCTACAGCGCATAGTGTCCCAGATGTGGCACATACCAAAAAATCCTTCATATTTCAATACTCGTATTAAATGGCATCATGTAGTAAAAAGTAAATTAACTATGCAGTATTGGTTAATGGAATTTAATACCAAAGATTTTGTTTAGATGTCTCTGAATGAGTATTTATTTATGTTTTGTTCAGAAGTGACGGTACTTTGAAAGTGGTCAACAAGTGGCGTATACAATATCAATAATCTTTATAACTTCTAATAGTTTGGATACGAAATAATTAGTAGAGGTAAGTTTGTTTCTATTTGTTACTTTACTTGTTATTTTATAATTTCATAAATAAATAGTACATAGAAATACAATATTTTTGTATGTGCCAGATGTGGCACACCGTCCAGTGAGTGTTCTCAAAATATATGTATCGCTTGCAGGTGAACTAAAAGAAAAAAATATTTCTGATGAGATTCAATACTATCCTGATATACCTTCCGGCATCACCTGTAACTGTCCGCTGAAGACAGCGATGACGACTTGATCAGAATTGAGTATTTGGTGATAAAGAAGTCGAGATGTGCCCCGAAGTACTACAGGATGGCTTCTTCCATGAAAACATGAGCATACCTAGTCCAAGGTCAAGTAGTAGTATATTATTAGTGGCTCAGCCGACGAGCAGTATTTCTACTATAGCTAACTTTACACTGCAACCTAGTAATTCCTGGTAAGCAAGTCCTAGATGCAGCCGAGTAGCATCACGTCTTCGAGCAGTACCTACTCCCCGCCTGATTTCACCTTCCCTGCCTGTTCGGCCTGCCAGGCCAAAACCTAAGAGAGAATATGGAGGAAGATGGACTTTCAGTCACCTGATACCACATTTACTGGCATTGACAAGTTAGCACATCCAAAATACTTTTTGTAATTTTTTGACGAAGATTTGCTGGATCATATTGTTGAGGAATCTACTAAAAACAGTATTCAGAAGGATTGTTCAAAGTCAGTTATGGTTACAAAGACCCAGCTCAATAAATATTTAGGCATCTGTCTCTTGTTAGGACTGGTACCATAGCCAAACATTTGCTTGATCTGAAGTTCTGTGTTAGGTATACCCACAGGGTATACCACTCATAATTAAAACGATGACACTTGGTGACTTAGAAAAAATATGAAATCTCTTGAATGTCTGTGAAACTTCAATCATAACATAAATTGCAAACCTAGAGGAGAGCTAGGATACGACTGACTTTTCCACATAAGACCCTTATACCGAAAAGTCTGTTTGTCCTTCCTATTTCTCACTAAAGTTCCTATTTTTATAAGAACAGATAGTTTGATTGTATGGTTCTATAACCAAAGGCTAAATTAGTTATAATAAAATATATTATCTTTATGAATAAAATTTGATTATGATGAGTTTTGTTTTATTCATACCTGCTCCTAATACATAGTACAGATTTACACTAATTGCATGATGTGCCAGATGTGGGTCATACGGGAAAACTTACATAATTATGTTTCTATTGACTTCCGATTTTTTTTAATATTTTTCCGAGAAATAGTATAAAATTTTCTATCTAATATATTTTTTCGAAGCCTAAATAAAAAATCATGCACTGTAGGGTTAAGTCACCGATAAAACTAAGGCACATTAAAGCAAGGCTTAGTTTCGATAGAATTTAATCTATAAAAGCTAAATTTATAGTTTCACGCCTGTACCTATGCCCGAAGGGGTAGGCAGAGGTGCAAATATTACACCCACATTTCGCCATGAAATTTTTAGGTCCCACGTAAAAGGGGGCGAGCCTATTGCCGTTACCGGATACATCACCAGACTCCGGGCTGCTACTGAGTATTCGGGAAAACCCAGTAAAACTTTTACCCGACCCAGGAATCGGACCCGAGACCCCCTTCGGGATAAAAGCTAAATTAAAATTTTAATTTAACATCAAATCATTTAGCTTTGCATTTTTACCTGTTGTATAAACAATTGTAAAGAAATCGGCGTATACTTTAGTCACGTAAGTATGTAGTGTTGCCAGTATAGCCAGATTTAAAGTTTTATGAAAAGTAAGATTTACCTTTCGGCTGCGTCGGTAGGGGATTATTGTCCGCATCCCTATTTCCGAAGAAGTCACCCTCCACAAGGTCCCTGAGGCCAGTGGAGATGAGCTCTGTGACCTCGTTGTTCCTCAGACCACCCAGGTGCTGCAGACAGGTGGCCAGGAGATAGTCACCTAGATATAAAGCAATGGTTGACGGAATGACTGTGGTACACTTGGTGAAAAGTTCTAAAGTAAGTAGGTACCTCCTTAATTTGGGACTTTTGACTTCTGATAACCATATCAGGATAATGATAAGTAGTTTTCTGGGCAGCCAACACCATAAGAGCCTGGTCACGAGATCGGTCTAAGCGGCGAGCGGCGCGGCAGAGGCGATGTACATGGCGCGTTTACTACGCCGCGGCGACCGATGTCGCTTCAGAGTAAACGCGCCCTGTACATCGCCCCTGCCGGGTCTTTCGCCGCTTAGACCGATCTCGTGACCAGGCCGTAAGTCATCTTATTGGAGAGGGTAACGCGCGGGTAAACAACAGCAAAGGCTCTAAAGTAAATAAAGCTACTCTCATCTTCATAAAGTAAAATCGCCTGGTATTGGCGGTAGACTGCAGCACGGGAAAAATAAACCCTATCATGAACGGATAACATTGCTAATATTAATATTGTCTTAAAAGGGACTCAGTCTAGAAGAAATGCTAAAAACACATCCTTAGTGTGCAGTTTCCTTAGCCGTAAGCGAAAGTGCCAAGCTCTCCTCACGTCATTTCTCACATTATTCCTCTAATACTTCTAGTACCTATCGCTTTTTTTCTGACCTCTGTATCCAATGACATCTGCTTACCATCGAGTAGCATTGAATTACTAATAAATTCATCTCACCAGTCAACAAAACGATTTTATTCCCATACAGGAGATCCTTCAACTTCTTCTCCGAATGTTCATTCTTATTCTGCAAATTCACCATCGCCTTGTGTATCATATGGCCTGTTCTCTTCATCTCCACGATTTCTGCCAATGCCCTCTGGGCATGCAGGACTCCAGAGTTATAATGTTCTCCCGTATAGTCACCAGGGTTAAAGCCTGCTGCCTTCGAGACCAGCAGAATGTGGAGACCAACCGATTGGAGGTTGCTTTTGGAACCCATTAGAAGGTTCTTGGCCGATTTTAGGAGAGGATGGTTTGTGCCGACCTGGAGAAAGAAATGATGATATTTACGACTTTGCCCGTCGCTACTTAACCGCTGAAAATTACCCTGTTTTTTTCATTTCTTCATACGTCACAAATCTACATAATATGGGTCCGTAGCGATATAAAAGAAGGACATACAAACAAAAACATTTTCGCATTTATTAGATTTGGCACCACAGTAGGGTAAGCAATGGCTAAGGTCTGGTTTTGTTTCCCTCGTGGTTGATTTTTTTTTTTCGTTCGCTACCGAAGTGTAACAAGTTACTTATGTTTATTTTTACTGCACCTATTGCGTTCATGACTTCATTTAGTAATTATTACTGTGTGTTCCTATGGTAAATGTTTACTGTTATATACTTTTACACGTAGGTATACATATTAGTTTTAGCATTAACTGGACCGCTAGTTTGTTCATCGCCAGCTTTAATATTAATAAGGGTTTAACCACATTTTCTATTATCAGGAATAGAGCTCTAAAAAACCCTTTTTAGGGCTCTATTCCTCGGGTAGTTACATAATATTTATTGGCTGTCGTGTAATTATTAGTAGCAGCTAAATACTCATTGCACCGGTAATAGCCATTATGAGTTCTTTGTAAGACTGTACGGTAGTTAGCAACTCATAAACTTGGTTCAATGTGCACGCGACTGCATGCGACTTTGTTGCACCTTACGAACAAAACCTAGTATTATCGTGTTACGCTATGTAGGAATATGTACGTTGGATTGTGCTTTTTGCCTTTTTTTAGTTGTAAACTCGTACTAGACCCTTTCGATTTCAATTCCCGGGTCGGGCAAAAGTGTTACTGGGCTTTTCCGAATTCTCAGTAGCAGCAAGGAGTCTGGTGATGTGCCCGGTAACGGTAATAGGCTCGCCCCCTATTAAAATTCATGGCGAAATGTGGGTATAATATCCACTGCCTACCCCTTCCGGATACAGGTGTGAGTCTATAAATAATACCTGGAATACATTACACAGACATCGTAAATCGTCATCATCGCGTTGTTCCTGTTGCTACTAATATTTATATCTTGGAACACGGAGTTCGCTTTTTAACCTAACCAGATATAACGGAATGTTAACTGTTTTATGTTATGTTAGTGCACTGACTCCACTGAACAAGCTTTGAACTTTGAACGATGGCTACGTAAGTACCCGTTGAGCTATAGAGAAGTGTGATTCGCGAATCGGTAGACTTATGCGGTCGTCAGTAGGTAGATAGGTAGGTACATATACTATGGGCACTGAATACAGATTTACATAGAAGAGCATTTCTTAAGGATTTCATGTGCCGATTCCAAGTGGCGGGTTGGCGACTGTCGTCAGTGTAGTTCGTAGTTGGCGCCGTTGGCGGCGCTGGCGTCGTTCTCCGTCTCTCTTGCTCTCGTAGTTAAGATACACAGGTGAAACGTACGACTCTCTTGCACTCGTAGAGACAGCTGTCACAGCGCGACTGCCACGCTGCCAAGCGGCAATATGGGTCACAGAAAGCTTGTCTACAGAGCGCCCATAAGAAATGCGCCTGTATGTAAATATCTCAGCTTTTTGCTATGGGCCCTAATTGTCTATCGTAATCAATCTACGCTTTACGGATTCTATCGTGACATATTAATTTTAAAGACATTACTTACATTTAAATCGAACGAACTTAAACCGAATGATCCAGTAACTACAATATCTATTACTTACTACTATTACTTACATAGTTAGATTTCAATGTGTAACATTCGTATCGTTATATCTTGTGTACCAAAGGGCTAAGCTTTTCATCGGCCAGCGATTACAACTTACAGATCGGTTCACAAAAGTTGACCACAAATGGCGGCCGTCGCGCATTATATGTACATTCGTGCACCAATGGCGTGGCTCCGTTCTTGACGCATTCCCTAAGCATTCCACGCAGTGGTCTATACCAATTTATGTCTTGTACTTATGACAAAGGTCTAAAGGCTTTTTAACTTTTTATCTACCAGCGTTTAAGAAAAACTTACCAATTTCCTCAAATGTACCGCCGTGCTAGCTATCTCATCGTTGAACAGCCACCGTAGATTGAGGAAAGACGTCGGGTAGCCAACTATCTGCTCAGCCTCGCTGATCACGTTGCGCCAGTCCAGCTCTTCTTTACGGCCTAGGCTGACGTTACTGGATATGTGACGGACGGGCCTGGGACAGAAGGACCTATTTTCTCATCATGTCAGCCTGGAGACGACCACTGGACATAGTGGACATAATCCACCCCCAAGGTTCTCCACACACACAGATCTTGAGTCACCCGCTTCCGACCGCTATTATTCGGGATCGGTTCCCAGATAAAACTAAACTTGCAGCAAGTTTAAATCAAATTTCCTAGTTTCACTGTGACAAACTTGAACAAACTTGCATGAAGTTTGTTTTCCAAAGGATTTGGATGACGACGAGCACAGGTTGCCGTGTTGCACAACTTCATGCAAGTTTGTCACAGTGAAACTAGAAAGTCTGATTTAAACTTGCTGCAAGTTTGGCAAGTTTACATTGTTATCTGGGTTAGGACCTATTTAATAGTCAATAATTGATTGCGTTCCTCAATGTTGACTTCATCATCATACCTACTTATCAGCTGATAGACGTCCACTACTACTAAAATATTTTTTTTGTTTTTTTTTTACAATTGTCTTCTTATAGTATATTATTCTTTATCTTATAGTCAATAATCCTTAAATACAATGTTTTTTTACGTAAATACGTTAGCATAATTCTTATTTAACATTTGTAACATCTTAATATTTGCATGCTATCTAAATATGGCAAAATGTGTCTTGTGCTTTTAAAATTATTAACAACCTGTATTGTAATTACCACATTTTCTGCAAATAAACAATTATTATTATTATTATTACTAGATATAGGCCTCCTCCAAGGCTCCCAACATAGACAGATCTTAAGCTACACATCCACTACGTCGTCGGTCCACCTTGCGGTGCGTGGGCGCTACTCCAGAATGTTGAGAGTGGTGGTATAGCACCTATACTATAGCAAAGAGCTCAGATATTTACATAGACGAGCATTTCATATGGGCGCTCTGAAGACAAACTTTCTGTGAATCAAATTTTCGCGTGGCGGCGTGGCAGTCACGCTGTGACTGCTGTCTCTACGAGAGCAAGAGAGACGAACGTTCCTCGAGTGTATCTTTTAACTGCGAGAGCAAGAGAGACGGAGACGACGCCAGCGCCGCCAACGGCGCCAACGGCGCCAACTACGAACTAAACTAGAGACAGTCCTCACTTGGTATCGGCACACGAAATCCTTAAGAACTGCGCTTCTGTCTAAATCTGTATTCATTGACTATACCCATATTACTTAGCGTCATTGCGGACCATTAAAAACACAAGTTCAGTAAGTACAAAAAAAGTCCATTTCTAAGCGCCTATCTTCTAACCTCGTGAATAATTTTTGGGGCGTCTCACCCACATTCCCACTACTGAATCACCTGTGTAGCCAGGTGATTTCAGCATGAATGGGCCGGCTCGACTGGGGAATTACTACTCTCTCACAGAAAATCGACGTAAAGTACCTAAACTGTTGCGTTTCGTTCGGTGAGTGAGAGTGCCGGAGGCCCTATCCCCTATTCCTTCTTCCTGATCCCACTCCTCATCCTATCTCTTTTCCCAACCCCAAGGGGCGGCAACGCACTTGTGACTCCTGTGGTGTTGCGTTTGCCGCCTATTATCGTAAAAAAATAATTACAAACCTTCTAAGCAACCCACAGGAACCTTTCGAAAAATTCAGCTCCTGCAAAGAAAACCATTTTCTATCGACACGCAACACTGAATTTTCTTCTAACGCAGTATTTCGCCTCACTGTCAAACAACTTAAACATCTAAAGCAAACCACTTGAGAATTTAACACTTGCATAGGCTTTAGACAAATCATATTTGCAATTTAATTTTATAAATATCTAAATTCATTGGAATTTCAGATTTTAAACGACACGAAGGAAATAATTTTATAATTTGATATTGACATGTTTCTACACCAAAATGGTTTACAATTTAAAAAAGATAGTTTTGTAAAGAAAGGTTTTATACATTTGTGTAAAACCTTTCTCCTGACTTTTTTTTCTTAGATGTAGAAGGTCCAAAAAATTCATCATCATCGTCCCAGCGTTATCAAAGATCTTCACGGAACCGACGTGCTCCGAGGCTCGAGACAAGCGAACTTACTACGTTAAAAAGTCAGGGTTTCTGACACCGATACCAATGAATACAGATTTACATAGAGGCGCAGTTCTTAAGGATTTCGTGTGCTGATTCCGAGTGGGGACTGTCTCCAGTTTAGTTCGTAGCTGGCGGCGCTGGCGTCGTTCTCCGTCTCTCTCGCTCTCGTAGTTAAGATACACTGGAGAAAGAGACAGCTGCCGCAGCGTGACTGCCACGCCGCCAAGCGGCAATTTGAGTCGCAGAAAGTTTGTCATCAAAGCGCTCAAATAAAATGCGCCTCTATGTAAATATCTGAGCTCTTTGCCGATACCCTCTACATGTCAGTCTGTTGGTATCTCCACTGGGCTATCGCTGCCTTTAATTAAAGACTAGAGGTCACCCCCAGCTACGCCCGCACAATTTTTTTAATTTAAACTTTTCTACCCGATTACCTGGGAATTTTGGGAAATCCCTTCTTAGTGCACCACTACGGTCCCCAAGGAACATACATGCCAAAATGTCAGCTTCCTGCGCTTAATAGTTTTGGCTGTAGCTTGTCTGTCAGTCAGTAAGTAACGCAAGGATTTTTTTATATACCTACAGATTGCAGTTGAATGCAACAGCACAGATGACTTCTACCGGTGTTTGTGTACTGCTTATTTGCCATTTTAGTAAGACAATTCGGTTTTTTGATCTGGAACGAATGTAGTCTCCTTTATTTGTATTTTTCAAAGATCGTTCCTACTAGTAATAGGTGGTACATCCATGTCTGTGGATAAATGCTGTGTCACGGGGTACAAAAGGTACCCAGACTTGTAACAACAATTTGTAAAACACACAAATTGTTGTCTGGCCTGGGGATCAAACGGTCGAACCCACAACACGCAGGACAGTTCTAAACGGCGCCATTAACATACAGGGTGTAAAAAGACCCTTAACGAAAACTGAAATCCCATGTTGTACCAATCACTACAAACATTTTTTACTTCGGCATCATACCTGGGAAATTACTGGTTCAGGAGATATTGAAGCTCAAAGTTAGCATGGATTTTTTCTAATTAGGTACAAAATCCATGTATTTACCCCGCCAATATGTTCATTAGATGCCCTATAACCTCATGGATAAGTAGGTATTTCGAGCATTGCACGCGCGCGCTTTTAATTGCGTTTAAAAAAATTTGAAAGCTCAAAAAAAAATCGTTTCCTAGGTATTATTTTTAGTTAGTATGAGTTGGCATGATGTCCACAACGAGTAGACTTCGGCTTGGTGATGGGTCTTGTGACACCCTTAGGGCTTGTAATTCGAATATTCGAATGTTCGAATAATGCGAATATTCGTTCGTTTTTATTATTCGAATATTGAGTGGTGTTAAATTCGAATATTCGAATGATTTATAGTTACGTTTCTTAGATCACATTACCAAAGTTTACGTCAATCTCACGAATTATTATTGTATTTGCGGTGTGATTTATGATCTCTCATTTATCTTTATTTAATTAAAACTTATCATTGCTTACTATTTCGACAACAACATATGGAATGTACAAACGGAATTCGGAAAGGGTATGGGATGTACGGCTCAGGGCTTTTTTTGCGAAGCATAACTGAAAAGTTTTTGGCCAAAGGTTAAAAGGCCTATTGCGCATTCGTGGATTGTGAAAAAGCTTACGATAAAGTAGTGAGGAAAGAAATGTGGTCGATACTGTCAATGTATGGGGAGAACAGCAGCCTCAATCGAGCTCTGAAATCTCATTATGAGGATTCTAGAGCTTGTGTGAGGATAAGCATACACTGACTGCTTTACCATCGCGACAGGTGTTAGATAGGGATGTGTAGCGTTGCCGTGGCTGTTTAAACTCTTCATGGACAGTTGTTTGAAAGATCTAAAGTATAGTGTGTGACTGTGGATTAAGGATGAATGGACTACTTGTCAAATGACTCCTCTATGCTGATGATCAGGTAATACTTGCATCTTCAGCGGAGGAGTTGCAGGAGATGACAACAATCTTTGATTTTGCTGGTGCTTTAGAAAAAAGGGAATGTAAGTTATGGCTTTTGAAAAAGAGGAATCCGTTACGGCTTGTAATGTTATGATTTACGATCGATGGACAACGAGTGGAGCAAGTTAATGAGTTTGTGTACGTAGGTACGCTATTTACAAGAGATGGTTATAATGAACAAGATACTGAAAGAAGGGTTAATGTACCTAGGTAATAGAGTGAATGAAGCTCTGAAGGCATTTATCAACAGCCAAAACGTGTCCAGAAAAGCGCGAATAGAGAGAGTGTTGTGAAAGTTAGGTATGGCAGAAGAGACTAGAAAGTAGAATAAATGCTGTACTAGTAGAAATGAACACTGAAAAGTATGTGTGGTGTATTTTTAATTGACAGAGTAAAGGGTTGTGTAATAAGAGAGTTGTAGGGAAATGGAAAATGGATGAATGACGAAAGACTGACAAAGAAGATATTTAAGGCATGGGACAGGATGAAGCGGAAGACCTAGGCGGACGTTCAGATACGGTCAGTGTACATTGAAGACATCCTAAAAAAGAGAAGTAAGAAGTACCCTAAGAAGCAGAAGAACTTGATGGGAGTGAATAAAACAAGAGAGAGATATAATATATCTCTCCCTTGTTTTATTCACTCCACAATATGTAAAATAATATGAATATAAATAATATGTCAAAAATTACGCAACCACGATATGATCTCAATGATTCTCAAAATGTGTGAGGTGTTATTTTTATTTAAAATATTTTTGTTTCGTTTGTTTTGAATACAGTTTATTGCTTTTTGTTTAATTAGAATGCCAAAGTATGTATGTATGTTACTGAAAAGTGATTCAATTTTATGTAATAAATAAAAATATTCAACTGTCAGTTGTTTATTAAGTATTTATGCATGATTTTATTAAGGTTTAAAAGAAACAGCTGATATTCGAATAATATTCGAATAATTCGAATACTTCCTGTATAATTATCGAATATTCGAATTTCTAAAAACATCGAATAATTACAATCCCTAGACACCCTGTATGTAGTCGAGCTTCCCTCTTCAATTTGAATATCAGAACTCTTTACTTCATAGCAGTCATATTAATTACCCATAACAATATTCCCGACATATTACACGTCAAGCATAACGACCATGCTGCCTACCCACCAGATTTAGATGGGATAATGCGCCCTGCGGCGAAACTGATTAAAATTATACGACGCATTAGCTTTATATCGCCAGACAGGCTGACGGGATTATGGGACATTCGCTAAATACTAAAATTAAGTTTGTTATGAAGTAATTTTAATGAAGTTATAAATACCTAGGTATGTACCTAAATTTTAAAAGCAGAGTTAGCCTAGTGACGTAGGTACAAACAGACTGCAATGCAGACGGTATCAGGTTCTAATCCAGGGCGCGCACCACTGACTTTTCTGAGTTATGTGCGTATTGAATTGTTAATTATCGCTTGACCCGTGTTGGGTTGAGGAGGTCAGACACGCAGTCGCTCTGTGGAAAAGCTAATATTCAGTCAAAGCCAGTAAGACAAGTAAGCGAAACCCGCCGGTTACAACTCGGATAACGCTAGGAGGATAATGGAATGTGTACCTAAATTTTAATGAAATTATCAAATAGACTATATTAAGTACCTAATCTCCTATTAGATTTCCGTGTCGGGCAAAAATGTACCGTAGTTTTTCAGAATTTTCAGTAGCAGCCCGAAGTCTGGTGATGTGCACGGTAACGGCAATAGGCTCGCCCTCTATTGCGTGGGACCTAAAATTCATAAGGCTAAATCTGTGGGCTAAATGTGGGTGTAAATATAACACCTCTGCCTACCCCTTCGGGTATACAGGCTTGATGCTAAAAAAAAGTAGTTAAATCTAGTGCTATACACAAGTGTAATACTTAGATACCTATTTATTGCTTGTTTAATAATTAAGTGATTCAATTTAATGCTTGCTTATAAGTAGAATATAAGACAGTGATTCACTTAAAACTCCAAGCAAACAATTCCACCTCACAATTACATCGAAATCACAAAACTACAGTAGCCATATTTACCTTATGACTCCCTTGCATTTTAAAATGTCAAGTGGGCGATTAGGCGATCACTCGACGGTTTCCGAACGGCAGTCGTTTCCCGCGCACGCACGCTGCCATTATCGGCCGCGCATGTCATTTCCGCTGACATTTTGAAAATTCTTTAAAAAAATGGAAGCACAAAAACTTTAACGGTCTCTGATTTTTTGTATGCTTCTTATTATTGGGTAATGTTTGTGGGGTTTGATTTGACAACAATAGGAATCTAAGAAATACAACTTGCGCTGTGGGTATTTTTCCAGCGTGGTGAGTTTGCGTACTTGCGTAGATTGTCAATTTAAAAAAATAGAGCATCAACTTGTCTCTGTAAATGATAAAACTCCGTAACAAGGTCACCCGGAAGGGGACAGGAGTTACCGACATAGCTCGCCGCATAAGTAGGCTGAGCTAAAGTGGCAATGGGCTGGTTACGTCCTGGCGAAGAAATGTCTTGTGGTGGAGACCAGGTTACGGCAAACGAAGTTTACGACGCCCTCCGACTAGGTCCGACAACCAAAAAAAGGTGGCAAGTACGGAAATGTTTCCATTGTGCCCACAACAGACAGCCTAAGCCTACTCTTTTAATAATAATTTTGCTATGAAATTCAGTTAAACAGATAGACAAAAATAACATATTGTTACGAGCTGGGCTTCGCTTGGGGAACACTTTTAAACTACCGGTATATCCATTCTCTTCTAATTACGCCATTCGTAACAATATTATGTATGTTTTTTCCAAACTTCCTCCGAATCTTACGTTATGAACTGCAATTCCATAGCCTAACCGCTAAACAACTAGCTACTTAAATAGGTACTTATATTATAGGTACCCTTTTTGTTTTTTTTTTTTGGTATCGGGTTGGAAAATCCTCATGGAGTCCCTCCGCCCCGGGGGAAGGACGAAGGGGACTGTCAGACTCTTACTGACTAAAAACCAACCCGTGTTCCTCATGTACCCGTGTGTCGGAGGGTAGGGATTCGCATAAGCATTCGTCGCTACCCCCCGACGGGTATTGGCCCGCCAGATGGTCAGGCGGGCCCCGAACAAAACCCCCTTGGCGGCGGATGAAGGTGTTGGGCTCCGCCGCCAAAACACTCAGCGGCCGCAGAGGATAGGGAGGACGGCAACGCAACACCGCATCTCCTCTTCCTCTGCGGCCCCACCGCGACGCAACGATGGTGCGCCTCCATTTGGTCGCGGGAGATAAGGCGCGCGGCAACGCAACACCGACACGCCTCTCCTCCCGCGACCGCACCCGACTGCGAGGGACAGAAGAACTGTCCCTCGCACCCGCCCCTTTGGACGCATCCTGCGCAGGCCTCCGTCAAGCCCACGCGGAGCGTCCCCTCCTGGATCCCTCTTAGCTTCACCGCGGGTCACCAATCCACGGTTACTAAGCCCCCCACCACGACAAGGTGGAGATCCCACGGGGGGATATTATAGGTACCCTAATATCTACTTAGATACTTAGGTAGGTAGGTACAACTACAGAAAGCTGAGTGCAAGTGCATCTTGAAGGTTAAATAAAATTTGTATAACTATAATAACTACCCCTACTACAGCTGAAAATAGGCCTTTACTAGCAATGATTAGGCCATATCCATTGCCTTGCTAGCCAAGCGCAGTTTAGCAGACTGAACATGACTTGCAAGCTCACGATGTTTTCCTTCACTGTTTCATCATCATCATCATCATAGGTATCAGCCTAAAGACCACTGCTGAACATAGGTCTCCCCCAAGGTTCTTAATATTTCTTTTTTGTAAAAGACAACTCCCGCATTAGGACTAAATTCTGTGTCGCGGGGGACTTTACAAACATACAACTAACGGACACAATGAACACCCAGACTCGAAACAACAATTTATGAATCGCACAAAGTGTTGCCTCTTGTGTGGATCGAACCCACAACACTCGGCGCAGTGTCAAGCAGCTAGGCAGCCGCTTAAACCACTACGCCAACCGTGCAGTCAATAACATGAACGGATCTTAAGTCGCCTGTATCCATCCGATGCACGCGATCCTTACAAGACTGTCGGTCCACTGTGCGGGAGGTCTACCCATTATAGCTAACGATAATAATTAACAATTTAATACACATTCGAAAAGGCAGTACCTAGTGCGTGTGCGTGCCGTGGGTTTAACCTGCGACCATCTGCGTAACGGTCTGTAATGGAAATGAATACAGATTTACATAGAAGAGGAAACACAACGGCCGTTTTTTCATACAAACGTAGTCTCCTGTTTTCTCCCTGGATAATGCCAGTAGAGCAATTATTTTTTCCAAAAGATGTATGGCCCCGATTGGCATGTCCCTATGTTTTCCTTTTTCTCATAAATTAAATATTAGAAAAGATATGAACCTTCAAATACCTCAAAAATTGGCCAGATTTTCCGCTGTGTTCAAACATCCAAAAAACAAATTTGGCTAGATTATTTAAAAAAAGGAAAACATAGGAACACGGCCAAAGCCTTTCTTTAATTTAATATGAAAAAGCTAGTTAAATCGATGAAGTTTTGGAGAAGGAATCAAGGGAATACGAAACGTTGATTTTGTGTACATTTAATAGGTATTTTTGGTCCAAGCTGCAGTTCGTCTCTATCGCGCTCTGCGGGGGGAGGCTTGAGGCAGTTATTAGTGTATAATCTATGCTTGAGGCTGCGCGACAGCAATAGATTTTACAAATACCTATTTTTCAATTCTCTCGCCCGTCGTGTTTCCTTTTAAGGATTTCGTGTGCCGTTTCCAAGTGGAGACTGTCTCTCCAGTTTAGTTCGTAGTTGGCACCGTTGGTGGCGCTGGCGTCGTTCTACGTCTCTCTTGCTTTCGTAGAGACAGCTGTCACAGTGCGACTGCCACGCCGCCAAGCGACAATTTGGGTCACAGAAAGTTTGTCTTCAGAGCGCCCATAGGAAATGCGCCTCTATGTAAATATCTGAGCTCTTTGGTAATAGTGCCTCGACAAGGCAATCTTGTCGTAAATTGATTATTTCTTATAGTGATGACATTTCGTGACCATTGTCCAATTACTACTGAGTGCATATTATTTAATTAGCATTGTTTATCTATTTGCTAATCGCAAATTAAGTAGATATGTATTACATTTAAAGCTACTGGTGTCTCAAAAGTTTTAAAAATGCATTGGTCATCAAATAGATTGCATTGAAAGTTCAATTTCTGCAATCCTATTTAACCCCTGAGACAAAAAAAATGTGTTATAAGTTTGACTTGTCCGTCTGTGTGGCACCGTAATTACTAAATGAATGAACCGAACCAACCAGTTTTTCAGATTCATCTAATGTTTTTACCGAGGATCGGGTGTAGACACTGACAAATTGCCGTGGGTTCACACTTTTTGAAGATATGTATGTGTATAGCTCAGCACGTGCCTCGGAGAGCACGTTGAGCCGTCGGTTATAGTAATAGGCGGCAAACGAGCAGATGGATCGCCTGATGGTAAGCAATTACCGCCGCCCATGGACACAAGCAACACCACTGGAGTCACAAGTGCGTTGCCGCTCTTGGGGTTGGGAAAAGGGATAGGATGAGGAGTGGGATGAGAGAGAAAGAATAGGGGATAGGGCCTCCGGCACTCTCACTCACCGAATGAAACGCAATAGTTTAAACACTGCTACTTTACGTCGATTTTCTGTGAGAGGGTAGTACTCACTTCCCCGGTCGAGCCGGCCCATTCATGCTGAAATCAGCAAGACTCTGCTACCTGCAATTTATGACCATTGATTATTAATACTGTTCTAAGTTCATCCTAATGCTAGCGATGATGAGTTGATGGCCTTTTTGTAGTCTTATAAGTAGAGCACTCTGAACCAGAAAATAAAAACAGCATAAACGATAAGAATCAAACCATTAAAACAACAAGGTGTTCCAAGCTGCGATGATAAACGTAGTCGTAATTAAAATGATTGTGGTCATTCTATGGGTCATCGAGTTTAAGCGTAGTACATTATAGGATACATACAAAAATAGTCTAGTCTGTGAGTTTGTAGATATACCTATAATTTTTGTGATCATACACCATTTTTCTAATGTTGTCATTTCGTTTGTTCTAGTAAGCGAAAACCATACAAAAGTCCGTTCGGTACCTTTAAAGTTTTTTGATAGTTTTTAGGGTTCCGTACCTAAAAGGTAAAAATCGGAACCCTATTACTAAGCCTCCGCTGTCTGTCTGTCTGTCTGTCTGGCTGTCTGTCTGTCTGTCTGTCTGTCTGTCACCAGGCTGTATCTCATGAACCATGATAACTAGAAAGCTGAAATTTTCACAAATTATATATTTCGGTTGCCGCTATAACAACAAATACTAAAAATAAAAAAATGAAAATATTAAGGGGGGGTCCCATACAATAAACGTGTTTTTTTTTCGTATTTTTGCTCAAAATTACTAACGGTAACAGGTAGACGCTTAAAATTTTCACGGAATATGTAGTTGTATATTACCTTTAATACTTAAATAAATAATTAAATTAAAAAAAGTAAATAATAAAGGGGGGCTCCCATACAACAAACGTAATTTTTAAGCAATTTGTTACTCGATGGTAAACAAGTAGAAACTTAAAAAATATTTAAGTATATATACAACAAACGTGATTTTCTTTTCTAGATGATGGTACGGAACCCTTCGTGCGCGAGTCCGACTCGCACTTGCTCAATTTTATTTATTTAATTCATACACACAGACAGAACGGCTGTGAGACTTAATTTATAACAAGTATGCTGTGCAAGTATGTATAATAATAATAATATTCCACTACATTCACACAACACCATCTAGTCCCAAACTAAGCAGAAGCTTGTACTATGGGTACTAGATAATGGATAAACATACATACATACATACATATACTCACGCCTTTTCCCCGTCGGGGTTGGCAGAGACAACGGAACGCCACTTGCTTCTATCCTTACAAACCTCACGCGCTTCCTTTACATTCATTACTCTTTATTCTCTATATTCTCTTTCTGGATAAACATACATACTTATATTATTTTTTGTAAATACATACATATTATACCTACACAGAAACACCCAGACCAAGACAAACCTCCACGCACACAAATGTTTGACTTGAGTGGGAATCGAACCCACGACCTTCGGCGTAGCAGTCGCTTACACTCCCGCGGCGCCAACCGGTCGTCGTGTATAGATTTAATATGCACATAATTGTGGGTTTCAATCCATTATCCTCTGCATGGCAGTCTTTTCACTAGCCTATCAATAAACATAAAAAGCAATAACAAAATAAATATTCAAAAAAGTATTTTAAATAATATTTTAACCCTTACAATTCGCAAGCAGCACCGGGAAACATAACTAGTTAATCATACAAACAGTGACCCGTTCACATCGCAGTGTATAATTACGTTATAGCTAATTAAAAATATAACTACTTAACACATCATTGCCACGTAATAAACAACGGACAATTAAAAATTAACTGCAGTTACAATGCAGTAAATTATATGTCGGATAACTACAGAATAATAGTAGACCAATTATCTAGACAAGTATGAAAATAATGTATTATTATTTATCTCACTTGCGCAGCGATAGCTTAGTGGAGATTACATCAGAATGCCATGCAGAGGGTATCGGGTTCAAATCCCCGTCGCGCATTACCGACTTTTCGGGTTTTTATTAAATTGTTAATTACTTACCCCGTGCCTCAGGGGTCAAATACGAAATGTGGGTAAAGTACCCGAGATTAGAAAAACATACGTAGGTAAAATAATACACAGGTCTGTGTGGTGACGGATTAAGAATACGGAATGTCACCACTCCATCATCCCGTGGGTGTCGTAAGAGCCGACAAAGGGAGTATATTATGCAGAGAACAGCACTGTAACAGAAGGAAAACTTGATACAAACCCTATACCAACCCGTTTGGCCAGCGTGGTATCGTAGGCCAATTCCTCCTTTCAAAGAAGAGGCCTAGTCCAGCAGTGGACTGTTAAAGGCTGATGATGATGACGTAGGTAATCTATACTAGGATAATAAAGCGGAAGAGTTTGTTTGGTTTACTTGAACGCGCTAATCTAAGAAAATACTCGATCGATTTAAATAAAGGGAAGAAGGTAAAAGAAAGAACAAAGAAGGTAAAGTATCTATGTTGGATAGCCCATTTATCGAGGCAGGTTATATGCCATATAACATCACGCATTGACTCATGGGTGCGGAGCAGTATCCAGAATAACGCGGGTGTTAACAGAGAGATCAGCTAGTACCTTATAAAATTGTTTAGAAAATTAGATCCATAAAGTTTTGTATGTCATACATTCTCAACTTTATATAAGAAGTTTTCTCCAACTGTAGCTGCTGGCTACATAACACTGAAGTCATCTATCAGATTGCAGTGCACCAGGCACGATCACCCAGCCTGGTTAGAGGATCCTCCCTCTAGTTAGAAGAACACCACACCTTATTCCTTCACACAACATTAATATAAAATGCACTCCTGGTCTCGTATAGGAATTAAACCCGTGAATCCAGAGTAAATATTTAACCATCTCTACACAGTCAGTCAGTCATCTTATACTTAATATATAAAGTTGAAGAGTTTGTTTGTTTATTTGGTTGAACGCGCTAAACTCAGGAGCTACTGGTCCGATTTGAAAAATTATTTCAGTGTTAGATAGCCCATTTATCAAGGAAGGCTATAGGCTATATAACATCAAGCTATAAGACACGGGGGCGGAGCAGTAGCCTTAAGTAACGCGGGTGATACCGCTGGCTCATCTAGTTTATTATATAGATATAAATATAATAAATGACTGCACATTTGGCATAGTGATTGCAGCGGCTGCCTCACCGCTTGAAACTGCGCAGAGTCTTGTTGTGGGTGTTGTCTGATGAGGGGATCGACCCCTCACGAGACAACACTTTGTGTCATAGAGATATAAAGGATAGAGTGGCAGAACAGTACCTAACTCAATACTGTGTCGTGTCCGTCGGTGCGAGAGAGAACGCTACATTAAAGGCTCCCTGCATCTCTCTCTAACAGTACATGCACAACATCAACATTGCGCAATGGCGTGCTACCTGTAACTATTATTTATATCTGTTTATCAGTAATCAATAGTTTAAAAATATATAAACTTTTTTGTCACTTCAAACTATCTTCGTGTATCAATAAAAACAACTTTTAAACTTAAAATTACTAATAAACTGATTTAAATAATAGTTACAGGTAGCACGCCACTGCGTAATGTTGATGTTGTGCATGTATTGTTAGAGAGAGATGCAGGGGGCCTTTAATGTTGCGTTCTCTCTCCCTCCGGCGGACACGAATAGGCCCCACTCTGCCACTCTATTCTAATATCTTTATGCTTTGTGTAGTCCATAAATTGTTGTTCGAGTCTAGTTGTACTTTGAGTCATTTTTTGTAGAGTCCTGCGCGTTATAGAATTTATTACTAGTGCGGGAGATAGAGTCGAGTTAAAAAAAAACTGTACTAGTCGACCAAGCCAACTAGACGAATGTCAACGTGACAAAATTCAACATAATTCAACAATTATAATCCAGAAAATATTTATCGTAACGTGCGAACGCAGCGTGTGAACGTACAATGCGCCTGCAATCGGTACTAGGAATTTCTGGATTATAATTATTGAATTATGTTGAATTTTGTCACGTTGACATTCGTCTAGTTGGCTTGGTCGACTAGTAAAGCACAGGTGAACTTCAAACATCCGTTAAATTAGTTAAATCTGTAGCCGTTGCCTCTTTACAAGCAGATGTTCATCCTAAATAACATAAATTCGAAAAATACAATTAAAAAAATAGTAATTAAAACGAGTGTAAAATACGTTATTATAGTGACTCGCACCCTTTCGTTTCTAAATTTGAAAAAAAGCGGATGCAGTGTTGCCTCAATTAAAAAAGTGCATGCTATCATTATGTTAAAAGTTTAATGGTAGGTTTTGTAATAATTACCGCTCGCAACAATAATGCTAACAGAAAAATGAAGATAGCAACTATAATTTTAACTTTTTTACTCTGTTGCTAAAGGATATCGTAATATATGGTATCGAAACTTTTTTCGTGCGTTTACTCATGAAGTGTGTCCGTTGCTTTTATACCGTAATCTGGGGTGTATTGCAACTACTGAGGTGATTAACAACAGTTTTGCGAAAAAAGTTTATCATGGTAATGGCAACATTTAACGTTTCCCTTTAATAAATATGTATTTTCCAAAAATTGGTACGATTTTCATAGTTTAATATTGGCAGCATTTCGTTTTGACATTTGTGCAAATTCGCGGGTATTCGGGTGTTAAAGGTGTCATACAAGTTTGAGCTTGATTCGTTGCTCAAAAAACTTTACGATAATCTGTTAGAAAAACTTGGAAAACTAGCATTTGTGTGGTTAAATGTGATAATCTAGTCTCTTGTGCGACGAATTAAATAAACAAGTGAGTAATACAGTGCATATTTTTGTAAGAATACCATAATAATATGATTATTGAACATTTTCTCACAAAACGTGGTGAAAAACAACGCGTATTGGGGCGATTAACAACGTGTACTGGGGTGATTAACAACCACTAATGTGACTATTGTTATGATGAATTTTATACCTATATTTCTGTTTACTGAACCTTAACTATCTTTACAGATCGATCCTTATTACTTCTCCAAATATGCCACGACAGTATAAGCTTGATTACAGAGGTAAAAGACATAAATCATATAAGAAAGAAGATCTGGAGAGAGCATTGGAAGATTTACGAGTAAATAAATTATCATATAGGGTTGCAGCAGCTAAATATAATATAGAAAAAAATCTATATTATACTTATAATACCGTTATCTATAGACATAACACGCGGAATAATGTAAAAATACTAGGCGGCCAAACAGTTCTCAGCCCTGAAGTCGAAAATGCCATAATTGAGAATATTAATACATGTGCAGAATGGGGATTCCCTATGGATCAATATGATTTAAGACTTCTTATAAAAATGTACTTAGACAAAAAAAGGCGGTGATAGCCGAGTGGAGACACCAACAGACTGCCATGCAGAGGGTATCGGGTTCGAATCCACGGCGCACACCAATGACTTTTCGGAGTTATGTGCGTATTGAATTGTTAATTATCGCTTGTCCCGTGCCTCGGAGAGCACGTTAAACTTTCGGTCCCGGTTGTCATGAAGGTCTTTGACAGTCGTTACCGAGCGTCAGTACCTTCTAAATAAACTGAAACTAGTCTAAACCATGGAACATCGCTATCCCTTCGGGTTGCAGAGGTCAGACAGCAGTAGCTCTGTGGAAAAGCTAAAATTCAGCCAAATATGGTTAGACTAATACTGGGATAATGCTAAGAGAATGATGATGAAGGAAGTCTGTCTTCTGACTGAGATGGAGGTGAATTTCAAGAGAAGCTGATGTGATCAGTGTTGATTATTGTGATTGCTGTTTTATAACCACTGCCAATGATAAATAATGATACCAAAATATGTTACGAGTCTAATTACGTTATTTTTATGTTCCTAATTATTTAATAAAGTTGACTGTGCAATAAATCATAATTTTTTTGCTTTATTTACATTTTGACTTCTATTTCTCCAACAAAGTTCTAAATGTGTTGTATTTCACCTCTTATGTCGTTGCTAATGACCCCGTTTAAAGTATAATTTGCAACATGATATATTTTGTTCAATATAACATAGAGTTGCAATTGATCTCTTTCTGACGTGACAAAAATAAAAAAAGCAAGCCATGACTCACGTATTGAATGCTTTTGTTCAAGCATAAACAGCGAAATAAAAATAATATGACAACTTCAATCCATAAAGGTGTTGCTAATCACCCCAGTTTACGGTACATAAAAGATAAATGTATAAAGTAAATGTTTTTGTGTTCTGAAATAGAAACAATTTACTTAACGGGCATGTTGGTTTTTATTTTTCCACTTAGCACAGGTATCTGCAACATATTTTGTTATACAGAACAAATGGAACGAGCCATTTGCAATAATGTAGAATATTTTAGTGCCACATATTTTACTGCACCTAATCTTTGATTATAACCTCTTTGATTCCGTGACTGAAAATCGCGCTTTAGGTTTGCTCGCTTCCAGATAGTAGTAAGGTTTGATGCCGAGTTTTTTATTTAATAGTATGAACCTAGATTTTTATCTTTACGCATAGAATATTCTCAGCCATTTCGCTTCAACCGCACTGCTACACTAAAATTCTTACTTAACATGATCCTGAAAATTGTACGATTAAATTTTATATTAGGTAGTAGATAATTCTCTGAAGTAGAGTATCAAAGTTAATAAACATACGTCGGGAGCTGAAACAACATTCTGGTAGTAACTTCACGTAGGTAGGTAGCTACTGGCTACGTCTTACATCTATTGCAATAATCCCAAACATTAAAGTAAATTTATTACTCCAACGAAGTTTTACATGACACAAGTTGTATCTAATAACTGAAAAGGATAAAACTTATGTTTAAAAAAACAACACTGTCATTGGCGACATTTGCTGCCTCCGTGGTCCAGTGGATAGTGTATGCGTCTACTGGTCCCGAGTTTGATTCCCGGGTAGAGCAAAAGTGTTACTGAGTTTTCCCGAATTCTCAGTAGCAGTCTTGCAGTGTACACGGTAACGGCAATAGGCTCGTCCCGTGTTACGTGGGACCGAAAATTTATTACATGGCAAAGCGGGTATGTACTTACCTAATATTACACCTAGTGGTAGTTACCCCGATGTGGTGGGCAGAGGTGCCTATTACTTCGGGGATTCAGGGGTGAATCTATGAAAAAAGAAACATCAAAAGTTTTCATCTACGATGTCATGTTTGGGAAACAAGTAGAAATTCTTCTAATAAAGGAGAAAATTCTGGAGGCTGTTCGTTATTAAGGAACGTGTTAAATTTGAGGGTGCATAGGGTTCCCACCAAGAACGAAGGGTCCCAAGCCAACCTCATCTGCAAGTGGTGCACCTGCCGATCAACAGACGAGGCTCTAGCAAACAAAATATCCCGCTAAGCGGCAATAGGCTCGCCACCTATTACGTGGGATCAAAACACTGGAGAAAAGTGGGCGTTTAATATGCCTCTGCCTTCCCCTTCGGGGAAACAGGCGTGAGTCTATGTATGTACATATCTTAAATTTGTTACGTACTAAGCACAGATATCTTCTCATTACGAGAAGGGTTAGAGTGGTTAGACTATAGTTCACTTCGCTGGCCGAGTACGGGTTGGCAGACTTCTATTGAAAACATTATGAAGAACGCTTAGTCATGAAGGTTCCTTCACGATGTCTTCCTTCACCGCTAAGCAAGCGATAATTAACATTTTAATACGCTCATGACTTCGAAATCTATGGTGCGTAGGTACCGTGGATTTGAAGCCGATACTCACTACCAAGTAGACTAAATTTCAGACGAATCCTGTTAAAGTAGTAAGCGGACTCCAGGTTGGAACTGGGATAACGCTAGGAGGATGATGACTCACTACCAAGTAGTCATTCGTAACTTCACTAGGCTGTAGAATGAGATGCCTTCCACAATTTATATAATACTAGAGGACGCCAGCAGCTACGCCTGCAATTATTTTAAATTTACCCGTTTTGGCCGATCCCATGGGAATTTCGGAAAATCCCTTCTTAGTGCACCCCTACGGTCCCCAAGGCATTTGGCATGTATGTTACATGCCAAATTTCAGCTGCCTGCGCCCAATAGTTTCAGCTGTAGCGTGTCTGTCAGTCAGTTAGTAACGCAAGGATTTTATGTATTAAGATACTATGAATGTTTAAATTGCTAATTATCGCTTGTCTTGTGCCTCGGCGAGCACGTTAAACCGTCGGCCCTGGCTGTTATGTAAATCTTTGGCAGTCCTTAGATACGGGGAGTCAGTGCACTTAAATAAACTGATACTGGTCTAAGCCATGGAATTTCGCTATCCCTTTTGGTTGCAGAGGTCAGACGGCAGTCCCTCTGTGGAACAGCTGATTTTCTGTCATATGTGTATGGGTGGGCTAGTAAGCAGACCCCGGGCTCTTGCAAGTCTTAGATGCAACCGTGATGACCTTATAACGAAGATGACTATAAACGTGGGTGCATAGGGTTCCCACCAAGAACTTAGGGTCCCAAGCCAACCTCACCTGCAAGTGATGCACCTGCCGATCAACGGACGAGGCTCTGGCAAACAAAATATCCCAATAAGCGGCAATAGGCTCGCCACCTATTACGTAGGATCAAAACACTGGCGAAAAGTGGGCGTTTAATATGCCTCTGCCTACCCCTTCGGGGAAACAGGCGTGAGTCTATGTATGTACCTATGTACTATAAACGTTGAAAAATGTTCTCAAAATAACCACTTAGGCATTAAATTAAGAAAGCCTACCTCAAAAGTCACAGAACGAATCATGTTAAACGTGATTTCAATCTCGCTAATAATTTTAATGACCACAAAGAAATAGCAATTGGATTACACGTCGAGCGAGGCAGTAATGCCTGACCGCCCGCTGTTACCCGGTACGCAGTTACCGGGGACTTTATCGGCGCAGTAAACCATTACAATTTATCGACTTATTACCCTGTACGCCTTGTAATTATAACCAGTCAACTTTAGTACATAGATTTTATGTTGTATTCGTAAAAGGATTATAGATTAATAGTGTGAATATGTTGGCTATATCAGCTATATGACTGCCTCCGTAGTCCAGTGGATAGCGTATGGGACTGCTCCCGAGTTCGATTCCCGGGCCGGGCAAAAGTGTTGCTGGGTTTTTTCGATTTCTCAGTAGCAGCACGGAGTCTGTCCGTGTAGTGATGGCTTAAGAATACGAATTGTCACCACCCCATATCATCCCATGGGTGTCGTAAGAGCCGACAGAGGGAGCATATTATGCAGAGAACAGCACTGTAAGAGAAGGCAAACTTGATACAAACCTTATACCAACCCGTTTGGCCAGCGTGGTATAGTAAGCCAATTCCACCTTTCAAAGGAGTGGCCTAGTCCAGCAGTGGACTATTAAAGGCTGATGATGATTATGATGAGCACGGAGTCTGGTGATGTGCCCGGTAACAGCAATAGGTTCGCCCCCTATTAAGTGGGACCTAAAAATTTATGGCGAAATGTGGGTGTATAAGTAACTATTTAGAACTCTGCCTACTCCTTCGGGGATACAGGTGTTAGTCTATAAATAAAATAAAAAAAAAATCTGCTATATGGCACGTGCTTGAAGTCCCTTAATTGAAAAGCCTACCTTGTTAAAGACTCAAGTAAAATTTCAACAATAAAATTACTACTTACAACTTTCCTTAAACTTGGTTAAACATCAACATATTATTGTTTTAAACTGTAGTTACTAAGTTTGCAAATGTTATGGACGCCGTTATTATGATGCATATCAGAACATTTGTGTTATAGACATAATTATGTATCTATTGTACTTTTAATATGTATCATGTGGCAGTTCTTTAATAAATAAATTAATAAATAAGTAAACATATTTTTTTTCTTTAACAAATTATTGGAAATTGTTAATAACTAAAGGATTTTTGGGATAACATCTTATAGTTCCATAGGACAAACAGTGGGACACAGTTAAGACAGTAGAAGACCGGTACGGTAAACCTCTTTGTCGATCCCTAGGCAGAAGCAGTCCATAATTTTATTACTGACACAAAAAAATAACTATAAGTACTTAGAGAATCGAACCTTAGACTTTATACTCAGAGGCCAACAGCTTAATCGCAAATATATCATACGACTAACACTGTATGATATTAAAGTCTAACATTTTAATTTTACCCAAACATATCTTTACAATAATTTGGGTTTCGATTTATGATCACTAACGCCAGTAGGCAGGGCTACGCCCTATCATTAGGTATCCCTGTTTTTTACAACGATCCGGCATATAATATAAGCATTGATGCATAAACATGGTTATTTATATCTACAGAGTGTAAAAAGACCCTTAACGAAAACTGAAACTCCTTGTTGTACCAATCACTACGAACATTTTTACTTCGGCACCATACCTGGGAAATTACTGGTTCAGGAGATATTGAGGCTCAAAGTTAGTATGGAATTTTTCTCATTAGGTACAAAATCGATGCATTTACCCCGACAATATATTCTGTACATGCCCTGTGACCCCATGGATGAGTACTGTATTTCGAGCAATGCACGCGCGCGGGTTTAATTGCGGTTAAAAAAATGAGAAACCTTAAAAAATATTGGTTTCCCAGGTATTATTTTTGGTTAGTATGACTGGGCATGATGTCTACAACGAGTAGACCTCGGCTTGGTGATGGGTCTTGTGACACCCTGTATACTAGTTATAGTATATTGACTACATGATTAATTGAGACTGCCTCCATGGTGCAGTGGCTTGCGCATACGACTGCTGATTTTAGGTCTCGGGTTTGATTCCCGGGTCAGGCAAATGTGTTACTGAGTTTTGCCGAATTTTCAGTACCAAGAATGTGCCCATGTGGGATCTAAAATTCATATCATGGTGAAATAAAGGTGCAATATAACTCCTCTGCCTATCCCTTCGGGGATACACGAGTGTCTATAAAAAATCGTATAGCTAAAGAGTTTGTTTGTTTGGCTGAACGCGCTAATCTCAGCAACTACTTGTACGATTTGTATAATTATACAGGGTGGCGCTACCATAAGGGCACTTTTTGAACAGAGGCATAGCGTACAACATTCTGAAGCCTTGTACCAAAAATCAATTAAATCGGTGCAGTAGTTTAGCCACAATATCGATTTTAAGTTCCGCAATTTTTGCACTTGCTTTGAATTCCACAGAGCTGATACAAAACGGTCAACGACCCTACATTGCGCGCTGCGACTCGCTACGACGCGGGCGCCGACTCGACGCCGCGCGAGGATTCCCGCGTATCTTTGAGGACGCGCGAATGTTTTTTGTCAGGTTCATTTATGCATTTTATTGTAAAAAAATTAAGTTTATTTTCAAATGCGTTAATAAAATCCTCTCCCCTGCGCTCCGTTTTATCTGCGCTGAGGCTAACTTCGGATGACGTCAAGGCGTCGCGTCGTAGCGAGTCGGGGCGCACAATGTAGGGTCGTTGACCGTTTTGTATCAGCTGTGTGGAATTCAAAGCATGTGCAAAAATTGCAGAACTTAAAATCGATATTGTGGCTAAACTACTGCACCGATTTAATTGATTTTTGGTACAAGGCTTCAGAATGTTGTACGCTATGCCTCCGTTCAAAAAGTGCCCCTATGGTAGCACCACCCTGTATAAGCTTTGTGTTGGATAGCCCATCGAGGAAGGCTATAATATAACATCACGCAATGAGCCACGGGAGTGGAGCAGTTGCCCTAAATGTTTTGTTGTTTTTCGTGTGAGTGTGTGGCCAACTCTGGTGTCGGAGTTTCAGACCGCCCGAAGGCCTCCGACATGGCCTAACGATCTTTATCCTTAGACAAGAACCGGGACTGACAGCTTTTACGTGCCCTCCGAAGCACGGTAGCGCTCAGATGTAAATGCCACACACGGTCACCCATCCGAGTGGTGACCTGTGCAGGCGTTGCTTAACTATCCCCTTAATGACGCAGGTGTTTTATGTCGCAGTGCGATTTTTGATTCGGAACACACACACACATTGAATTTGAATCAAAATTCGCTTATGAACGTTAAATTTACAAAGTAATTACTTAAACTAAGATTCTACATTTACATTTAGTGCCACGTTTGCAAAGGCGTAGAAATATGACCAAGAAAGGGCAATATAACTCCTTTTTTTCTAAATCGCCACTCTTTTTTTCGCCATAAGTATAATATAAAAAATAAATTGTAAGGAGCTGCAAATGTTACATCTTCTAGAAAATTGGAAAGAAAATTTATTTAAAAGCAGTAACTAGAGTGACGATTTGCAACACAACCCTACGATAACAATGTAACCGATATAAGTTTATGTCTTCAACAGTTCAAACGTACTTTATGAAAAATAATTCAAGAAAATACTTATACCTACATAAGATAAAGCATAATTTACATAGATTACGGGCATGCAATATCAGCATCTATAATAATTAGTTATTTTACTTTAAATGGCAACCCTATTGCTCATGTACCGGCAAAAACACGAAACGATTATAAAATAATCTTAACCCAACGCAGTAAAGCTTAAAATTCAATAGCCTTACGCTAAATTAAGTTTGTTCCCATAAAAATGTACCCCGATGGTTGTAAACAAAAACATACAAGCTAAACGCTGATTGGTCAGTGAAAATATCTTCAAAAACAACAACCAATCAGAAGCTGCCGTTTTTTCTGCTGCAATTTTGTAATCAAGCATTTTAATGAGGCCGACTGTTTTTATCGCTGCGCGAGAGATAAGGAAAGGAGGCAAGAAATTATGGTTTATAGGTCACTAGCTTTTTAACACGGCTTTGCCTGCATTTCGGTAAAAAGTATAGGTACCTATTATTTGCAAAAACATAAAAAATGGCGTCCTAAAATGTAGCTAGACTTTAATTGCCCTATTTCAACTTCTCAGTCATTTTATTCCAGCCAATTAAACCATTACGCCATATGCAATCGACAGTCATCATCGTTTCTGGCGTTGTCGCGGTCGCATACAAGACTTACACGCCTTGGAGCCCGGGGTCCGCTTACTAGTCTAACCAGATATGACAGAATATCAGCTTTTCCACAGAGCGGCGGCCTTTGCGACACATTTAATTGATACCCTCCGCATGGCAGTCCGTTGGCATCTCCACTAGGCCATCGCTGCCGCATATGCAATCAACAGTATCCCTTTTCATATTTATAGGAACAATGTATTTAAACGGTTAATCAACGTCTCACGTGACCAGAAGGCTGGTTTATTCTTTGCTCAAAGAATCAGCATTGCCATCCAGCGTGGCAATGCTGCCAGCCTTCTGGGCACGTTACCCGATGATATTGATGGGGAGGCATTGTATGACGCCTAAACACACCTGTGTATTTTCACTTTTTATTTTTAGATTTATGTAGTACATACATATATTTACACATTATGAGTATGTAAATATAGTAATGTATAGTTAAAATTAATATTCTGTAATGTTCTACTAATAAATATTTTTTTAGCTAATGTATTTAAAAAATTGGGCAAGTGCGAGTCGGACTCGCGCACGATGGGTTCCGTACCATCATCTATAAATGAAAATCACGTTTGTTGTATGTATACTTAAATATTTTTAAGTTTCTACCTGTTTATTAAGATCGAGTAACAAATTGCTTAAAAATTACGTTTGTTGTATGGGAGCCCTTTAATATTTACTTTTTTTAAATTTAATTATTTATTTTGAAATGTAATATACAACTATATTAGATATATTCTGTGTAAATTTTAAGCGTCTACTTGTTACAGTTAGTGATTGTGAGCAAAACATAGGAAAAAAACACGTTTATTGTATGGGACCCCCCCTTAATATTTTCATTTTTAGTATTTGTTGTTATCCGTGTGGTGATGGATTAAGAATACGGAATGTCACCACCCCATATCATCCCGTGGGTGTCGTAAGAGCCGACAGAGGGACCATACTATGCAGAGAACAGCACTGTAAGAGAAGGAAAACTTGAAACAAACCCTATACCAACCCGTCTGGCCAGCGTGGTATAAGTAGGCCAACTCCTCCTTTCAAAGGAGAGGCCTAGTCCAGCAGTGGACTGTAAGGGGCTGATGATGATTTATTGTTATAGCGACAACTAAAATACATAATTTGTGAAAATTTCAGTTTTACTGTGTTTCTAGCTATCACGGCTTATGAGATACAGCCTGGTGACGACAGACAGCGGAGGCATAGTAATAGGGTCCCGTTTTTTACCTTTTAGGTACGGAACCCTAAAAATTAACTGTACTGTATCGATCATTGGATAACTCTTTTTACCTTTTATAAGAATACAAAGAATACTTCGAGAAAACATTTGCGATTTTGCCAATAAGAGGATTTGGTCCATACCAGGCTGGCCAGCAGCTATATGCTTCGTGTATTTTGACAAGTCGCCTTTTACGACACCCACTGAATGAAGTGGGGTAGTGGGTGACACGGATATAGCCTTGATGTTTTAATCATCAAGCAACATCAAGAATTTTAAATCAAAACTCAAAATAAGTTTGCTACATCAACAAAGCAATTAATGATTGTAATGTATGTATCTATGCTAAGGCACTACGTTCAATATATTATATTCTATTTTCTTGCAGAGTTTGAAATATTTTCATATATAATTATTTACAGTATTTATATGCAAATAAATATATGTATGCTTATATAGTATTATCATCTTAATATATAAAATCCTTGCGTTACTGACTGACTGACAGACACGCTACAGCCGAAACTATTGGGCGCAGGAAGCTGAAATTTGGCATGTATGTTCGTTGAGGACCGCATGGGTGTACTAAGAAGGGATTTCCCGATTTCCCGAAATTCCCACGGGATCGGACAAAACGGGTAAATTAAAAAAAATGCAGGCGTAGCTGCTGGCGTCCTCTAGTGACGTATATTTATAAAATAGTATGATATTAAGTAACTAAAAACCAAAATAGCGTAAGTTTATTACGTCTGTGCTCAACCATTAAAAAAGAATTGTCAATTAGAAACTCAAAAGGGGCTTCAGCTGAAAATTAGCGCTGTTATCACTAGCGGGTAGCGGCATAAATGCTGAGCTGTGGCCTTTTGGGTGCAGTTTGGGAACCACAAAATGATGAAAAGTATTATATCTATCAACACATTTTATGCTTGTACCAACCTATTTGTGATACTCATTAGGAATCCAATAAATGTATTTTCTTTCTTTCTTTCATTATTACGAGAGTAAGACATAAAAATATTAATGTCTGAACAAGTCGTCTTCAAGATTTTTTTGCCGACTGCTCTTACCTGGTTGATGTACGATTTACCCACATGCTCTCGGACAAGGGGCCAGTAATTACCGTACATTGGCTGGTCAGGATATGTATCATCATCCCTAGTCACAGCAGCGGGCAGACTGCGGGAGTCCCATTGCTTAAATGTTTAATTGTTGAGTGCACGTTGTGAGCTTGTAAGACCCCGCGGGATGGACCGATAGCACCAAAAATATTTTTTGAGTTTATGTTAAAATTATTCAAAGATCTCTGTTCCTACCATAAAATCGAGAAGAAGAAGTAGAATAGGGAGGAACGACTTTTGGTCTCTTTTCTTTCTTCTTCCAACTCGAGGCAGTATTTTCTCATGTCAGGTGGCCCTCGCTCTGACTGTTCAATTATGATTAATTTATTTAATTAAGTTGTGTCAATTTATCTACCAAGCAGTTGAATCGCAACTTTTCGGACAATGGGCTCTTCAGTCTGACATTTATATTTTTTTAAACGCGAAGGAAATACACATTTCTCTGAATTACCTATATTTTTCTTAAGCGTCGCTCACTGTTGTCAAACAAACACATTAGCTACCTCTATAGATAAATACGTTTATCAGTTGTCTGTTTGCAATAGTACCAGGTCTGAATCGTTTGGGACCACATTAGCTTGTGTTAATTGCTTCAGGATTATTATAATAGGGTACATAGGGTTCCCACCAAGAACTTAGGGTCCCAAGCCAACCTCACCTGCAAGTGGTGCACCTGCTGATCAACGGACGAGGCTCTGGCAAACAAAATATCCCGATAAGCGGCAATAGGCTCGCCACATATTACGTGGGAGCAAAACACTGGCGAAAAGTGGGCGTTTAATATGCCTCTGCCTACCTCTTCGGGGAAACAGGCGTGAGTCTATGTATGTATGTAGGTATGTATGTCAACAAGGAACGTTAAATACAAACACTCCATTAAACAATGTTTTATATACTCACGCCTGTATTCCTGAAAGGGTAGGCTGAGGTGTAGATAATATTACACCAAACATTTCGCCCTATTGAATTTTTAGGTCCCACGTAATAGGGGGCGAGCCTATTGCCGTCACCGGGCACATTACCAGACTTCGTGCTGCTACTCAGAATAGGCTTGTGTCCACTAAGAATAAATCGGTTTGATTGTAGTATCTATAGATTCATTACGATTTTAAGATCTCAATAAAGTTTATTATTTATTATAAAAAGGTAATCTAGATTAATGTTATTTTTAGGATTCTAAAACTAAAAATAACGTATTTATTCTTGTGATAGTGAACACCAATCAGAGAGCATTACGTCAAACAGTACGTTCGCCATTCATGTTGTTGACGTTGTAGTAGTAAATACAACTAAAACGTCAAACTTTCTACCTGTCAAATCGAATATAACAAAATAAAAGTGGGTACATCAGACCAGACTTCATTCACGGTTTGTTTTGTTTTGGACTTTGTGATATCACTCAACCGCCATGGTGGTTTAATGCGTTTTCGTGTCAAATTCAAAAATGTTTTTGAAAAGCCGTAATTAGTAATGTTGCTGATCGATTTTTGAAGAAAAAATCAGGTATTTCAGTTTAACATCTAATAAAGGAACGAATCAATCGCTAATTACATTTTGGGACACAAGCCTATTCGGAAAACACACTTTTACCGACCCGGGAATCGAACCCGGGACCGATCAGCTGTCGCATACGCTATCCACAGGACCACGGAGGCAGTCATCAACTTCATTATGGAAAGAAACATTTTTGTTTGATTTCAATATGGGCGTCAAATCTGCGAACGGTACCATCGCCGGTACATATTGTATCGTGCAACATGTAATTTCTCATGCTAATATCTGCCGCTACCGTCGTGTACCGTCGGCGGGGCGCTTTGCCTCACAGCCAGCGACGGTAGCCTCCACTTTATCAACTGACCTGAAATTATCAACAAATAAATGTATCTACCTACGTCCGTGGTCCGTCGTTGGTCTCCTGGCATAAATGTGCGCGTGGGATTGGGAGGTCTCGGGTTCGATGCCCGGGTCGGGCAAAGTGTTATTGGGCTTTTCCATTAGAAAATTCTCGGTAGCAGTACGGAGTCTGGTAATGTGCCTGGTACGGCTATAGGCTCGCACCCTGTTACGTGGGACCTAAAAATTCATGGCGAAATGTGGGTGTAATATTACACATCTGCCTACCCCTTCGAGGATATAAAAATAAAAAACGTCCGTGTGGTGACGGATTAAGAATACGGAATGTCACTACCCCATATCATCCCATGGGTGTCGTAAAAGCCGACAGAGGGAGCATATTATGCAGAGAACAGCACTGTAAGAGGAGGAAAACTTGATACAAACCCTATACCAACCCGTTTGGCCAGCGTGGTATAGTAGGCCCATTCCTCCTTTCAAAGGAGAGGCCTAGTCGTGGACTGTTAATGGAGGCTGATGATGATGAATTAATTTACCTAGTGCATTTTTGGATATTATTGAAATCAGTGGATGGTTCAGGAAAGTGTATGGGTGTAATTTGTCTATAACATGTATAGTATGTATTTAACAATATACAAGTGGCAAGGCAGCGAAAGCCCAGTGGAGATGCCACCAGACTGCCATGCAGATGTTATCTCGGGTCCGAATACGTCGATCTCGATTGCATGAAGATCTTTGACAATCGTTATATGGAGTCAGAACTTTTGAATAAACTGACACTAGTCTTAACCATGGAAATATGGAATAACGCTATTCCTTTGGGTCAGATAGGCAGTTGCTCTGTTGAAAAGCCAATAGGCAGACTAATTAGACTAGTAGGCGAACCCCGGGTGCTACTGAGATAACGCTTGGAGGATGATGATTTTACAATACATAAGTAATTATGCTAATCAGTTCTGATCACAATAGTCATGCAAGCTCTGTCTAGTTTGCGATCAGATAACCATCTGGGAGTTCTCCTAAGATATTATATTATTATGATGTCTGCCTCCGTGGTCCAGTGGCTACCCCTTCGGGGATACAGGCGAGAGTCTATAGATAAAAAAAAATAGAATCTGGTGTTTATATTTAGACTGTTTTTTATTCGACTTTTAATAGTATTAATAGTTTTCTAGGAACTATCTCACAGAGACATCTAGTAGCAAACTAGGCAGAGTGTAATGCTTACAGCAGCTCTGCTCTTATGGGTATTAGGTATGATTACTTACTAGCTAACTTCAGTTATGGCTTGGCCACGTCTTCGACTTTGTGTTGTTACAATCATCTCGTGTGTACTAAATATAATGACAATTGTCGATATACCTAAATAATGCAAACTACATTATTTCTAACTAGCCTTGAAGATAATCTCTTCGAGAGTAGAAATCATGTTTTCTTCATCTACTTTAACAGAATTATCTGAACTCAAGGGGCTTAAGCCAAAGGAAAAGTGTTTTCCTGTATAGGCAGAAATTTTCTTCGCGGGGTATGAGCCCTTCCCCCTCCTAACCAAAATAAATGCACCCTAAAACAAAATCTGGGATCTGACTAAATCTAAAGACCCTGCTACTTTTAAACTCACGAACATAAGGCATAAGGCCCCATCTTGCTCTGCACCTATGTACAATCAAACAAGTGGGCTGGACCAATTTAAAAAAATACCATAGAATCGAGGCACACTAGAAACTGGTTTTGTATACGAGTGTCAATGTGCGTGTAAAGTAGCACTGGACGAGACGATGTCTTGCTGAACGATTCTCGCCCTTATGGTGGTCTAGCGGGAAGTTGTTGGACTGTACATCGCATGTGCGCGTGTGCGCATGCAGGAGTGACAATCCAATGTTATTAATAGCTACTCGTATATGGATGAGCTTGCTCATCTGACGTGTATCTCCCTATGCAATAAAAAAATAAAATTGGGCACATGGTTAGAGTCAACATCCTCAATCTCAACCAAAATAAGGGCACCCTAAACCAAAACCCTGGACCCGTCACTATATCTAAAGATTTTCCCAGATTAAAGGTCACAAACTTAAGGCCCCGTTTCGCTATGCACCTATGTACTCCGCATGTGCGTGTGCGCATACAGGAGTGATAATATTGATAATCCAATGTTCTGCGCTATTAGTAGCTGTATGGATGAGCTTGTTCACCCGACGAGCACGTTACTGATCGGACTCACCTGTTGAGCAACGAATATGTGAGACTATTACTTGTATTATGTTTTAGACATACAATATGTTGTAGTGTATATAGTATTATGAAATTAAACACTTCCAGTAAAATCACTTAGTAACTTTTATTTGTTCACTTTTACACTCTGTAGGTAGGGTAAATACGCTAAATGTCGGCCACCTTACGGTTTTTCTGTTTTGGGATCGGTCTGGCACTGGCACCATCAATTTGCAACGAAAGGATAGCTTCCGATGCGGTTTTGGATAGTTTGATAAGTCTATTTCATGTTTATGGGCATACGGTTGACATTTCTACTACAAGGAAAAAGTACTTAAAACATTGTATTGAATTCAAGCCTCTCTCAACTTTAAACGATTTAGCTTGTAACCATTGTTTTGAATGTACAGGTATAGAGTTATCATCACAAAAAATTATTATCATTTGTATCTACAGAACTCCAAGCAGTAACCCCTATATATTTATCGAAAAGCTTGAACAGATGCTTCTACGCATAACACATCGAGCTAAGAAAGTCATAATATGTGGAGATTGGAATTTTGACATGCTCAAACCTAGTAAAAGCTGTCTATGCTTAATAAGCTTATTAAAAAATTTCAATATGGAAATTCATATTAAATCCCCAACACGAAATTCAGCATGTATTGATCAGTTTGCTAGCAATATAAAACGAAATGTTATTGGTGAAGTCCACCACCTCGCTTTATCAGACCACGAAACAGGCCAAACTTTAACCATAAAAACACGCGTTGAATGTGAAAGGAGAACTTGGTATGATCAAATAAGAGATTATAGTAATGATAATATTGCGAAATTTTGTAACAATATCTCTTCTTTAAGTTTTTCAGATGTATATAGTAACACTAACTTCAATCAGTCATTCCAAGAATTTTATGAAATATTGTCACTTTTCTATGAGTTACATTTTCCTTTTATTAAAGTCAAAAGAAATAAGAATATGAAATCAACCTCTTGGATTACAAAAGGAATAAAGAAATCTAGTGTGAAAAAAAGAATTCTGTATCTAAAATATAAACACAACAGTTCAGAGAAAAAACAGAATAATAAAATCTACAAAAACTATAGTACTGTTTTTAAAAAATGCATTCATAAATCGCAACAGATACAGAACAAGAAATACATAGATAATAAAAAAAATAAATGTAAAGCTGTATGGGAAATTATTAATGAAAATGTAGGGCTAGATAGTATAGTAACAGACATAAAGACAATCATTAATGGAGATAAGATATATAATAATCCAATAGAAATAAGCGAAGCATTTAATGATTTTTATATAAATTTAACACATAACACTAACTTTAGTATTGACATAACTGACATAAATAAGACCATGGAAAGTGTCAATTTCAATACAATATTCCTAAAACCAACTGATGCCATGGAAATTTATCGTATTATTAACAATCTTAATAATACAGCATCCGTAGGAATTGATGGCATTAATACAAAAATTATCAAGGCCTGTTCAAAGCACATCTGTGAACCCTTAAGCCATTTAACAAACATTTCCTTTGCGGAAGGAACTTTTCCATGCGCTTTAAAAAAATCAATAGTTAAACCCTTATTTAAAAAAGGGGACGTAACTGATCTGAACAATTATCGTCCGATTACATTAATACCAATACTCTCCAAGGTATTCGAGAAAGCAATATTAAAACGACTCTATGATTTCGTTACAAAATTGGGCATATTAAAAGAAGAACAATTTGGTTTTCGGCAAAATAGTTCCACATCGTTAGCATGCTTTGATCTCATTAAAGAAATAACTGAAGCTATCAATAAAAACAAACCAGTAAGTGCAATATTCCTTGACATGAGCAAGGCTTTTGATTTCGTTCATCATGAGATACTTCTACATAAATTAAACAGATACGGCATAAGAGGGAATGCTAATGACTGGCTTAGGAGTTACCTCTCAGACAGAACTCAATGCGTCGAAATAACAAAAATCCACAACAATAACAAGATGCAATATAAGTCTAAATTTAAGAATAATAAGTTTGGTGTTCCGCAAGGAAGTGTTTTGGGACCGTTTTTGTTCCTGATGTATATTAATGATTTGCCTAATGTCACCTATCATAAAACTGTGCTATTTGCAGATGATACAACACTAGTCGTGAAATGTGAAAATATAAATACTTATGAGCAAGAAATAAACGATGCACTCAAAAGTGTTATTGATTGGCTTAATATTAATAATCTAAAGATCAACTTAGAAAAAACTAAACTAGTTCAATTTCAAACATAGAAACGTAGTCGAATAGATTTAAATGTAGTTTATAATAATACAAACATAGAAGAAGCTGATACAGCTAAGTTCCTAGGTATTATGCTAGATAGAAATTGTAGTTGGAAGGCACATATTGAGTACATCTGTGACAAGCTTAATTCATTTGTATATGCTATAAAAAAGCTTCGGACTACAGTATCAACAGAAGCAGCACTGAGTGCATATCATGGGTATGTCTCATCTGTTCTTGCGTATGGTCTCTTGTTGTGGGGAAATTCGGTCGAATTTGAAAAAGTATTCCGTGTACAAAAAAAATGCGTAAGAGCTATTATCGGGGCATGGTTTATGGATAGCTGTAAACCCATATTTAAAAAATTACGTATTTTACCACTAGCTTGTATGTACATTAAAGAAGTTTGCATATTTGTTAAACAACATTCGGAATACTATGAACTTCAATCACAAGTGTCAAAAAGAAACGTAATCCCTAGAAATAAGCATAAATTGTACCAACCCCACTGTAATCTAGAAATTTTTAAAAGGAATTCGTATGTAAATGCTATCAAAATTTATAACAAATTACCAAATGTATTCAAAGAGCTTCCCTTGACAATATTTAAGACTAGACTCACGAAATGGCTTCTGGATAAATGTTTTTATGACCTCAACGAATATATGACATTCAAATAATAATATACAGTTTAATATAATATTATTGTGACGTATTATAGTTTTAGTTTAGTTTGATTTTAATTTAATTATAATTTAGTTTGAATTTAGTTTGAATTTAATTTAATTTAAATTTGGTTTAATTTTTGATTTAATGTTAAATTAACTTAATTTTAATTATCCATTTTATTAATCAGCACATATCGTAATGGAAACAGGCCTATATGGAATGAAATAAAGCCTTATTGTTATTATTATAGTTTATGATGTTCATCGTTGACACAATTTAATCAATAATTTCTGTTTTCTATATTAGCAACTCCAATATCGGCAATTTTGTATTTGTTTAGTGTTATATCTAAGTAATTATTGTCAATCTATAATTAATTATGTTACTTATATACTAATAAATTGTTTAATCTAAAATTATATAATAAGAGCCTTTTGCACACCATTGTTATGGTAGAATGTACAGAACCATTAATGTAATTACTAACATCTATTGTATGTACTACATTCTGGCAAATAAACGAATTCTAATTCTAATTCTACTAAGGTTTAGATGCGTCGAGAACGAAAAAACCCTAAAGTCCGCCATTCACGGCCCATGGTCGGTCGCGTTTTTCCCAAATGTCGGCCGGGTAATGTTTTAAATGAAGACGGACAAATATTATTAATATGATTTATTTTGGCAGGAGTCCCACTAAGTATACGTTATTAATCGCATTTGTTTAATAATAGGTAAAGTATTTTTTTATTTGCACTAAAATAATTTAAGGTATTACAATTTATAACAAAGGAAACTGCTGGCGTTTTCTAGTTTTGCATAATTTTGGTAACATTCAACGGTCGTGGTTTATAAATTTATAAAAATAACTGTACTACCTACATGTGCATGTTTCAGCCTTATGCAAATTTCCAGTAACGTTATTTTTGGTACACCATTTGCCTTCATATAACGATCAATCAGCCCCTAGCGATATTCTTTGAGTCTTGTTAATAAATGCAAGTACGGAATACAGCGGTTATCGTTAAATCATCCGGCGATGGTAGTCTGTCAGTAGCTCCACCTGTCGAGGTAAACACGCACTATTGACGGATCAACACCACTAGGCTAATTTATCGATAATTTTGAAATAACATCATAGTGAGATTAAGCTTTGCTTTTGGGTAATTATCATCATCATGTTATACAAAATAAATTAGCGGGTCTGAATCGCGTACAATTAATTTATTTAAGGCATAAATACCTATTTGTTTCCGAAGTTTCGCTCGTCTTGCACTGAGCGTGGTCGCGGAGAGACTCTCCGCGACTACGATTACATTAAGACCCGCTAATTTATTTTGTATGATGTATACAAATCGCGAAAGTTTAGAATCGATTATCATCATATTAGCCTAGAGACGTCCACTGCTGAACATATATAGGCCTCCCTCAAGGTTTTCCAAACAGACCGACCTCTTAAAACCAAATCGTCGGTCCAGCTTGCGGGAGGCCTGGCCTACCCCTGCTACGTATTTTGGGTAATATTAATTTTAAAATAATGACTTACTTAGTAAGATTTAGGTTTAAAATATTTTAATTCATATTCAGTTGCATTAGATCACTTTGACTTGTCTTTCCGCTCAAAATATCATAAAGGAGTATCAGAAAGCCTCGACTAATTTCCGCTCACGAGTTTTGCCCTCGAGTTTGACGGAATTGAATAGCTTCCGAAGCATTTCTACAGCAGGTGTGCCGCCAGCTTTCAGAAGCTCTGTAGTTATTCCGTCATCACCCGGTGCCTTGTTGTTTTTTAGTTGTTCTAGGGCTACACTAATTTAGTGCTGCTGACGTCCGGGATATGTTCGGTATAGTGTCGGGTCAATCCAGCTCTAGTGTCAGTGGCTGGAGTAGTAGCAGGTGTTCGTGTAGTCGTGTATAACTGTCCATTCCATAACCGTTCGATCTCCTCCAGGAGCTGAGGTTTAGACAAAAAAGTATATAAATACTACGTAAAGTTTGGACGAGATAATTCTGCCATCCTCCGTCGTCAGCTTTGTCAGCTGACTCGGCCCGATAGACAGATCCCTTTGGAACACTTTGGAACCCTTATTCCGCTCCGCTCTTAACTTTATTTATTCACCTCTAAACTTTATGCTCGATATTGATATCGCACAAATAATACAAACTCTAAACTTTTTATCAACAGTGTTGTCCCATGCGGGAATCGAATCCGTAATATAGGGCGCAGTGTCAAACGGTAATGGGCTCACTAAACCAATACAACCATGAAACCTACGACACATTTTACAGCATTTCTTTGCAATATTTACCATTAGGTATGCATAACGAAAAGGTTGGACATGCTATCTTTTTTTTAGATTCAACATTTTGAAACGAGACTAACTGTCACTTTTACTGACATTGAAAATTGAAACAGCTTTCAAGTTAGGTAATCCTCAGTCCGTATTTCTCTGATAAAGAGTTCTTCAAAATTTCATCTGAGACTTTTACCTAATTTAGTCACAAATCTTTGCTCAAAATATGTGGATTCTTTATCAGTCTTTTCATTACCCTTCATATAAAATAAAACGTAAATTTAATGCAACGTCTAACAAACAACATCCAAAATTATAACCTAAAATGTCGGATAAACACAAGTTTATTCATTTAAATACTTAACAATATTAAATCATACAGTTTATAGGCATTAAATTAAGACGTGTCGGATCGTGGGAATGTACCACGAAGACGCGAAATGCTAAAGTATGTAAATTGCGCGCGAAAGGATGAATGTCACTATGTCGGCCATATTTTATTCTGTTCGAGCGTTCCCGCGGAATTTATGTCGCGTTCGCGCATCGTATTAGATGAATGGGATGTTTAGCTATTGATAAACGAACGAAATGCAATAAGTGACGTTTCTGAACGAATATTTACTTAGTGAAATGTACGCCTTAAAAGACTAGTGGTAAGAACATGGATTGGAGACGTGTCGTAATAATTTATGTGGGGTGCTGAAGTGGTATGATCTATTTGGTTCTAAGATGCAGTTTATTTAGCGCCGTGCACCGTTTGGGTGCGGTGGACGGACCCATACATTATATGTAGATATTATTGTACAGACTGAAAACCTGTACCTATCTACCTCGCTGCCAGGTGCAATTGAAAGGACAGCTCTACTTTTTTACGCATATATTATGAAACTTAGATTGGAAGTTAAGAAATCGTCAGAGAAACATTTAATCCATATTATTTTCTTTATATACTTATATTATTATATGTTATAACAGGTCACTGCCTGCCTCCGTGGTCCAGTGGATAGCGTATGCGACTGCTGATCGGGGGTCCCGTGTTCAATTCCCGGGTCGGGCAAAAGTGTTACTGGGTTTTTCCGAATACTCAGTATCAGCCCGGAGTCTGGTGATGTGCCCGGTAACGACAATAGGCTCGCCCCCTATTACGTGGGACCTCAAAATTCATGGCGAAATGTGGGTGTAATATTTACACCTCTGCCTACCCCTTCGGGGATATAGGCGTGGGACTATAAATAAATAAAATTATAGCAGGTCAACTATCATCTTGATTAGGTACCTATCAGTCTGCCTGCCGCTCTGTCCACTGCTGTAGGTATATAGGTCCGCACGAATCAACACTTTGCCTAGGATTATTAGACCTATAGATATTTTTCTGTCGGTGTGTCCTTTATGTCCGTTTAATTATTGGTTGTAGTCTTCCACGATACAGGATGTATTCCTAGTATGAGTTGCCTTACATGAAATCAGGAGTCAACTAAACTTAAGCAGGTATATTTGAATTTTATGAGGAATTAGCTGTTTCCCGCGTGATTATAATTCATAAGCCTAAGTTACTCCTTGGTAAATCAGCTACCCGCCAGTGAAAGTCCCGTCAAAATCGGTCTAGCCGTTCCACTCCACAGATTATCGAGAACAACCAGACAGATAGATAGACAAACAGTCAAAAATTAAAAAAAATGACATTTCGGTGCCTATATGTACCGTGTCGTGTATACACCATTATGCATTTAGTAGAAAGCGGTTATTTTAATATTACAAACAGACACTCCAATTTTATTTATGTGTATCTATAGATTACGATGATAATTGCCAGAAGCCAACATCATCAATCAGGTGATATGACTCGACATTTTTTGGGTCACACTGAGGCAAAAGGGCTGATTTAGCAGTAAGTGCACGTTGCTATAATTGGTATATATGCAGGTTATAGGAGCCTTGCTGATTTCAGCATGAATGGGCCGGCTCGCTCGACCGGGGAAGTACTACCCTCTCACAGAAACTCGACATAAAGTAACAGTACTTAAACTGTTGCGTTTCGTTCAGTGAGTGAGAGTACCGGAGGCACTATCTCCTATTCCTTCTCCCTCATCCCACTTTCTTGCGCCACTGAGACGGAGGATCTCAGGTAGGATGTCGGGGTTCGAGAGAAACACTGCTAGGCTGAACAGGTTCTTTATTATGTCTCACTACCGCTTACATACAGTATGACCGAACTAGGTAAGCACTGGCCTGAGCTGGCTGGAGTGTAGACTCCTGCTGCTCTCCGACGCTCGCAGGGTAGCTGCTCGAAGGGTCGCCGATGAGCTGGCCAAGGTGCGCTGCGCAGGCAGCTCTGTGGTCGATGTTCAGGCTGAGCGGGTCTCAGGCGGTGCAGCCGATGTGGGTCGAGCGGTCAGGCTCAGGCGTCCGTGGCCTGGCTGTAGGCGCTCGTAGGCAGGAACGGAGGCTTGGGTGGCAGCTGGCTAGTAGCGGCACGGCGCCAGCAGCTCGTGGCTTGTAGCCCGTAGGAAGAACGTCAGGTGCAGTGAGCCCGTAGGAAGAAAGTCAGGTGCAGTGAGCTCGTAGGGTGAACCCCAGCGGGACAGTAGATAGGAAGTAGAATGTAGAATAATCGCGAGGTGTAGCGGCAGCGTTCCGATGTCTAGGGAAAGTCGGATGAGGGAGAAAAAGGGATAGGATGAGTCCTATCCCTTTTCCTGACCCCAAGGGACGGCAGCGCACTTGTAACTCCTGTGGAGTTGCTTGTGTCTATGGGCGGCGGTAATTGCTTACCATCAGGTCGTTTGCCGCCTATTACCACAGCTATTACCATAAAAAAAAAACGGGTGAATAAATTCAAATCAAATCATAGGTAATGACAATAAACATACATACATACATAAATACATAGACTCGCGCCTGTTTCCCGGAGGGGTAGGCAGAGACTACGGAACGCCATTTGCAACGATCCTGACATACCTCTCTTGCTTCATCCACTCCCATCAAGTTTCTCATGCATGCTCTTCTGTTTAGGGTACTCCTGACCTGTCCTTTTTTTAGGATGTCTCCAATCTGGTCAGAGAACGTCCGCCTAGGTCTTCCCCTTCGTCCTGTCCCATTCACACTTGCCTTATATATGTGCTTGGTCAGTCTTTCGTCATGAAATGTTTTGTAAAGATAATAAAGCAATGATAAATATTTATTACAAACATATCAGTTACTATTGCTGTTTATTTATTTGATATTATAAATGTCGATGATGGATAGATATCTTTTGCTATAAAATCGCCTTTATACACGTAACGCCGACGACGCTTTGTAAACGCAGCTTCTTTGTCAGTCTTTCAACATCCATCCTCTCCATGTGTCCAAACCATCTTAAAATGCCTTTCGGATTTTTAAAATCGGTCCATTAGTTTTTGAGTTTATCCATTACAAATAAACAAACAAAAATACAAATTTTTCCTCTTTATAATAGTGTAGCCTAATATAATAAAGAGGAAAGATTTGTATTTTTGTATGTTTGTTACGAATAAACTAAAAAAGTACTAGACGGATTTTAAAAATTCTTTCTCCATTGTAATGCGACATTATCCCTGAGTAACATAGGCTATATTTATTTCTAGAAAATAATAGGGAACCTTACAAAAACATCAATAATGTAACCCAAGGCGTAAGAAAATTTTCCAGAAAATGTCTTTCATGGCGTGCGCTGCTAAAACTATTAATGATACAGAAAAATAATGTAGGTACTACATTAATAAAGTGAAAATCCACAGTAACCATTTTTATGAATAGAAAATTCAAAACATAATGGGTTACTTTGGAAGCTATTGCAGTATTACTTCTTATCCAATTAAATACGCTAGATATGTTGTGTATTTGATGCTAATAATAATTGTCTTTTACAGTATATCATTATAATGAATATCTTAAAAGATATAGCAAAATAAAAATAATGCGTGAGAAAATAAATTCACCGCTCGCACACCGATATTCCGTCGGGACGAGACTTTCTTGATGCGATCGATTATTGAAAATGCATAATAATGAAATAAATCATATGATAATTGATAACATAAATAAATCATATGCGTCGGATTTGTAGCCGATAGTCACCACTCACCATGATTATGAGGCGTAGAAAAAGAAAGGTATGAAAGTGACAAAACTAAAGTCATGGTCATAGAGAGTGAAGATAGTGTAACTTAATGTAAGTAACATATTGATAGGAGACGAAAAAGTGGAACAAGTGGATGAGTTTGTGTATTTCGGGTCTTTGTTTACGAGAGATGGGAAATGTGAGGGAGATGTTGAAAGGAGAGTGAAAGCGGAAATTGTGTGAATGACACCTTACACTACATTATAAGTAATGGTATGGATATGTCAACAGGGAACTCCCAAGACGAAAAAGGGCCAAATTAAAGGTACCCATAATAGTTGCGCATGCATGATGAGATTAATGAATGTCGAGGAAACAAAAGAAGCATGTGGCGTTCCATAGTCTCTGCCTACACTAATGTGAGACAGGCTTGACTATATAGATAGATAGAAATAATCATAACTTCACGCCTTTTAACCCTGAAGTGGTAGGCAAAGGTGTATTACACACCCACACTTCGTCAGTTATGTTGGATCCCGGTCCTAAAGAAGATCTTTGACAGTCGTTACAGGCCGTCAGTACCTTCTAAATTAACTGACACTAGTCTAAACCATGGAATATCGCTATCCCTTCGGGTTGCGGAGGTCAGGCAGGCAGTCGCTCTGTGGAAAAGCTAATATTTAGCCAAATCCGGTTAGACTAGTAAGCGGACCCCAGATTGAAACTGGGATACCTAACGCTAAGAGGATGATGATCTCTTATTTGTTTTATTTTATTTTAAGCTCGTTTTTGTGAACATTAATATACAAGTTCGCAAAATACTCATACCTGTAGATATTCTGAATGTGCTAATAATATTTGCATGCCTAAACTTTACTATGTCCATCTTATTTTCGACGGCGACTAAATTGCAATCAGATATACCCGAAATAGGACACTAATTATATCTGTAATGATCACAGCACTTCTTTATCAAAGTACCTAATTAACATTTTCATCTCCCAATTTTACAAAAAATATAAAAGCCAGACATAGATTAGGTACAATTTATTTTAGTTTGTTAAATTATTTATTAATTTTTTTATTTTTTATTTATAGACTCACGCCTGTATCCCCGAAGGGGTAGGCAGAGGTGTAATATTACACCCACATTTCGCCATGAATTTTTAGGTCCCACGTAATAGGGGGCGAGCCTATTGCCGTACCGGGCACATTACCAGACTCCGTGCCGCTACTTACTGAGAATTTCCTAACGAAAAAACCCAATAACACTTTGCCCGACCCGGGAATCGAACCCGAGACCTCCCAATCCCACGCGTACATTTATGCCGCGAGACCAACGAGGCAGTCTTATATTTATTAATTATTTAACTTAACTGGAATTCATAACCGTATATACCTAAACAGTTTTTATTTAATTAATTTATTTAATAGTCAACACGTTGGAACTACATCTACTTAATCAGTTAGGTACATATATTTTTACACCTTGCCATAATTAGTCCCCCAGGCAAAGCTAATGAACTTTTGTTTATCTCTTATGAAATCAATGAGATAGTTTAATTAACAATGAAAAATATGTTATATTAATCCACATTGTAGTGACATTTAGGTATGTGAAATAATTTAAAGTAATTAAAATTAAACGACCTGTATGTTTGTCTTTTTACTGGCACTAAAGGCAACGGGAAGGTATGTTTTAGGCACATGCATACTACCCGTCGGGATGCGTCCAAAGGGGCGGGTGCGAGGGACAGTTCTTCTGTCCCTGGCAGTCGGGCGCGGTCGCGGGAGGAGAGGCGTGTCGGTGTTGCGTTGCCGCGCGCCCTATCTCCCGCGACCAAATGGGGGCGCACCATTTGATGCGTCGCGGTGGGGCCGCAGAGGAAGAGGAGATGCGGTGTTGCGTTGCCGTCCTCCCTATCCTCTGCGGCCGCTGGGTGTTTTGGCGGCGGAGCCTAACACCTTAATCCGCCGCCAAGGGGGCTTTGTTCGGGGCCCGCCTGACCATCTGGCGGGCCGATACCCGTCGGGGGGTTGCGACGTATGCTTGGGCGAAACCCGACCCTCCGACATACGGGTACGTGAGGAATACGGGTTGGTTTTTAGTCAGTAAGAGTCTGACAGTCCCCTTCGCCCTTCCCCCAGGGCGGAGGGACTCCATGAGGATTTTCCAACCCGACACCAAAAAAAAAAAAAAAAAAAAGGCAACCTAAAGATAGTTTCCACAAAGCTTGACTTACTTAATCCCAAAGATACTATCAACTTAACCGTTGAGAAAGTCTTAATTATACGCCAAATACAGTTTTATCCACTTGCAAACGTAATTATACCTTAATTAAGACCATCAGTACAAACCAACAGAACTTGTAAACATTGAAAATTTCAAAAATCTCAGTTTGCAGCGATCGCCGGCATTCTATCCCGCGTAACAAGACTTAATTAGATCCATTGACCAAATTCGTTCGTAAACACACGACAACCGAAAACATAAGTCCTCTTATCAACAACTGAGAAATCCATTCAGGCATTCCAATAGTTGAGGACAATTGTTTGATTCACAGCAGGACAATGTTTCTTCTTGTTAAATAGAGCAAAAATCATTGTCGGCGGAGAATCAGTTTGCGACATTTAAATGTGCCGGCGGCGCTTTTGGGCCCGCCATTTGCATTCGAGATCGCGTCGATCCGCCATCTTGTTGGCGTTTTTTTGCCGCCAACGCGATAGGGCAAGCGTGCGGTACACCGGGTGCGACTTGTTTATGTGTTGTACCACCTACGTTCAAAATGGATGGCCTTTCTGTAGTGAGAGAAGTTTATGAGTGTGATGGTAGGTACCTACGTAAGTACGTGCTTCAGTAGTTGTTTCATTTATTTTTAAGTCATAAGTAAATAAATATGAAACCATCATACAACTTCTCGCAGGGCTCTGCTGGACTAAGCCCGCTTCTAATTTGCGTTACAATCAGTCATTAGGAAGATTTGGCGTAGGTACTAAGTATCCATAGGTACCTACTACGAGCCAGATGAATAGGTAATAAGACCGACCCGTCTGGCTGCAATACCGACTTGGTATAGAAACACTATACCGAACTCTATCTCGAAATGTCTGTCTCTTCCCGAAGATACTACCTATGTGCTTCTTTTAAAAAAAAAGGCAGCGATAGCTGAGTGGAGAGACCGACAGACTGCTACGCAGAGGGTCTCGGGTTCGAATCCACGGCACGCACCAATGACTTTTCGGAGTTAAGTGCGTATTAAATTGTTAATTATCGCTTGCTAAACGCTGAAGGAAAACATCGTGAGGAAACCTGCATGTCTGAGAGTTCTTCATAATGTTCTCGAAAGACATGTAAAGTCTGCCAACCCGCACTTGGCCAGCTTGGTGGACTGTGGCCTTACCCTTCTCATAGTGAGAAGAGGCCCGTGCTCAGCAGTGGGACAGTTTATAGGGCTGATGATGATAACTTTTTCACCTAAAATTATTTCAAACAATGTGCGATGGTATATGTCCCTATTGTCATTAAATGTTACTTAGATAGGAAATCAGATTAAATTGTTGACTGGTGCAGAATAAGACTTCACGGTAGGTACGTGTGCTTGTGTGTGTTAGGTTCCTGAAATGCGTCGCCGATTAGGATTCGTTGCTCCGGGAAGCCGCCCAGAGGAGCAGATGAGGACGTTTAGCCTTCCCTGAGAACGGGTTCCGCTGAACATGGCGCCATGGGAGGAAGACTGGACAGCTCTTGTGTTCCTCCCGTAGGGCGTCTTTGGTCGGCAGTCGAGGTGGTTTTTAGTGGTAACACCATATACTCCGGCTCTCACTTCTCCAAGAATTGGAGATCCGAAAGGATTTTCCTCCTCATAACAAAAAGAACAAAAGGTTCCTGAAATGCGAGCTCGCGGCGATCAACTGAGCGGCTGCGTCGGTCAATACAGCAAGTTGATTTTTAAAAAATATGCTAACGAAAAAAGACGTTTTAGTGAGTTATTTTTTCATGTATTTGTATTCAGTTAAGTATAGTAGTATATTCACCCCTGGAAATATATTGCAAATGCATATCAACGCCCGGTATAAATTTATTTTCCAGCGTCTTCCAACTTTAGAAGCTTGTAAGCAGTAGGTAACTTCTTCAATGTTGAACCTACATACAGATACAGATCCTACATTTTCCTTATTCTTACATAGTTATACATCTAAAAACGAAATACCTACCTATGTTCTAGTACTAATACATAGCAGCGATAGCCCAGTGATGTACAGTCAACAGCAAAAGTAGATGATCAAAATCAGAAATTCAATACTAATGAACGGAGTTCGCGTCAGAACTGTGTGGCGTCGAAGTGATTCAAAAGTATGTGATTGTAAATTATACCAATAATTAACTACTAGTACAGCTGCCATAAATTCGTGATCAGTTTTGACTTCAAAAGTTATAAACTCAATTCGCATCAGAACTAAGAAGTGAAGAAAAATTTCAAAACTAGTGAACAGTTAAAATCAAATATAAATGATGAAACTGAGGCCACGTAATCATGAGGCAAATAATTTATTCATACTTATTTTTGAAGTACCCCAGTAATTTAATTTGTTATGTTTTACGGAAAAGCAGATGAATTGCTACCGGGCACATCACCAGACTCCGTGCTGCTACTGAGAGTTTGGAAAAAACCCAGTAACACTTTTGCCCGACCCGGGAATCTAACCCGAGACTTCCGATCAGCAGACGCATACGCTATCCACCCGACCACGGAGGCAGTCACTGGTCCACAGAGGCAGTCTTTGTATATTCAATATAATTTTACCAAATTTCATCTCTCATGTATTTTCTTTTTTGTAACTTCTGTCAAATGTTCAAAAGTAACTGATGTGATACAAAACCATAATTCAATAAATATTACTATCTTTGCATGTTTGTGCATTTATGTCAATGTTCAAAAGTAACTGATGTGATACAAAACCATAATTCAATAAATATTACTATTTTTGCATGTTTGTGCATTTATGTCAATGTTCAAAAGTAACTGATGTGATACAAAACCATAATTCAATAAATATTACTATCTTTGCATGTTTGTGCATTTATGTCAATGTTCAAAAGTAGCTGATGCGATACAAAATTATAAGTATTATAACTCAATGATTGCTTTTGCCTAGTCGGCTACAATATATCTGTCACAGTACACAGTGTATCTATCTGTCACAGACTAATGCCACAGTATAAAGATATTATTACACTGTGCTAATGCTATGCCTTGCGTTTTGTTTCTTTTTATATGTTGTACTTTTTCTGATAAAATTATGGTGATTATGCTTATTATGGTGCATAGGGTTCCCACCAAGAACTTAGGGTCCCAAGCCAACCTCACCTGCAAGTGGTGCACCTGCCGATCAACAGACGAGGCTCTGGCAAACCAAATATCCCGATAAGCGGCAATAGGCTCGCCACCTATTACGTGGGATCAAAATACTGGCGAAAAGTGGGCGTTTAGTATGCCTCTGCCTACCCCTCCGGGGAAACAGGCGTGAGTCTAGGTATGTATGTATGCATTATTTATATTTACTTCGCGCTTTTGTCACACTGTTAGCAAGAGTTCCAAAGAAATATAACCTTATTAGTCCAACCTCTCTGAAGAGTTCTGTTGGAATAGTGCAAAAATCCAAGTATCGAAACTCTTTAATGTCAATCTGTAATTCGGATGTCATGTACAATAATATAAATTTGCATTTCGAATACAATATTGATGAATTTTACTGATCACGAATATATATGACAGCTGTACTAGTAGCAAATGATTGGTATAATTTACAATCACATACTTTTGATTTACTTTGACGTCATATAGTTCTGACGCGAACTCCGTTCATTAATATTTGATTTCTGATTTTGATCATCTACTTTTGCTGTTGACTGTACCTACGTAACGGACTACCGAGACGATGGTCTCGGATTCGATCCCCAGGTACCCCAGGAACACATCTCTGACTTTTCGAAGTTATGTGCATTATAAATTAATTATCGCTCGCTTAATGATGTGCTTGGTAGATGGCAATAAGCTCGCCCCCCAATTTACATTGTGTAAAACACCTCTGCCTACCCCTTCGGTGATAAAAAGCGTGAAGTTATGTTATGTTTTAGTAGATACCTAATAATTAATAATTGAGTATTATAATACGAGTCAATATCCGATCCAATCAATGAATTTGGAGATTAGAGATGCATATTTGACATAAGCTCCGTACAAAATAAGAAGACATCATCATCATCAGCCCTTTATACTGTCCCACTGCTGGGCACGGACCTCTTCTCACTATGAGAAGGGTAAAGCCATAGTCCACCACGCTGGCCAAGAGCGGGTTGGCAGACTTCACATGTCTTTCGAGAACATTATGGAGAACTCTCAGACATGCAGGTTTCCTCACAATGTTTCCTTCACCGTTTAGCAAGCGATAATTAACAATTTAATACTCACTTAACTCCGAAAAGTCATTGGTGTGTGCCGTGGATTCGAACCCGAGACCTTCTGTGTAGCAGTCTGTCGGTCTCTCCACTCAGCTATCGCTGCTTCGAAGAAGACATGGTCTTATAAAATTTAAAAAAAAAAATTTAAATGTCTTTGCGCGCCAGTGTGTCCCCAGCCTACCTCACGCAACAATATTCCTTTTACTCTTAGTTACTTTATATTCGGTAGCGGCGAACCAAAGGGGCGCATTCAATTATTCACTCGCATTATTTTTGTTTACAACTCGTGTAGAACGTGGCACGTCGGCTTGATGAGTATCGGGCGGCTAATTGGGAAGAATACCTACCTACCTACATTCGTAGGGAACCGTGGTAAAAAGCTACTGATAGATCATCATGTTTATAATAGTAACTAGAGGAGACCCGCGGCTCCGCCTGCGTGAATTATACACTTAAACCTTTCATAAAAGTCAGCGTATCTATTGGTGAAATCTACAAAACCCGTTCGGTAGTTTGTGAGTTTATCGCGCTCCTACAGACAGACAAAAGGGCACTTCTAGACAGTTTCATCGCTGTCTGTTAAGTCCCTGTTAAATTAGTTTCCTTATTTTTTTCCCGCATGTTTTTTTACATCGCCCGCACTAGGACTAAATCCTGTGTCGCGGGGGACTTTACAAACATACAACTAACGGACACAATGAACACCCAGACTCGAAACAACAATTTATGGATCACACAAAGTGTTGTCTCGTGTGGAAATCGAACCCACAACACTCGGGGCAGTGTCAAGCGGCGAGGCGGCCGCTTAAACCACTACGCCAACCGTGCAGTCTATTGATTTTTGATTCTCACGGCTGCGGCTCCGCCTGCGTGAAACACACTGTGACACTGAAAGCTTTCATAAAAATCAGCGTATCTATTGGCACAGAATAGATAGTAGGTACTAACGTCTATTGGTGAAAACCTGCAAATACCCGTTCGGTAGTTTGTAAGTTCATCGCGCTCCTACAGACAGACAAAAGGGCACTTCGACCCAGTTGAATCGCTGTCTATTAAGTTCCTGTTAAATTAGTTAAGCGTTTTTTCCTCGCATGTTTTTTACATCGCCATCGCCCGCATTACGAATAAATCCTTTGTCGCGGGAGTCTTTAAAATCATACAACCAAGCGACACAATGAACACCCAGACGCGAAAAACAATGTATGGATCACACAAAGCGTTGTCTCGTTTGGGAATCGAAGCCACAACACTTGACGCAGTGTCAAGCGGCGAGGCGTCCGCTAAAACCACTACGCCAACTGTGCAGCAGCGGATTGTTAAGCAAACTTTCAACCTCAAAGGGCTTGATTGGTAGAATAGGGCTCACTATGAACGAACAACAAAACTAAAAATTTGAAAATAAAATAAAATAAAAACATTTTTATGCTAACCGGTCTTATTACAATAAAAAATATGTAGTTAGGTATGTACTAAAAGCTATAAAATAATTCGGTTAAACATAAAAATGATTTTATTTTATTTTATGGTTGCTATGTCTAACATTTGTTTCAATTTATAATTATGAAAGTTATGATGTTGATCATTGTCTGGTATTAATTTGTTAGTTATAAATAAAACATATTTTGATTCTTTCATTATTTTGTATTTATCGTTTGTCGTAAATATTAAAAAAAGCGCTTTTTTGAGTTATTGAACTAAAATTTACCTACCACATTTTCAAAGATTGGACACTTGGGAGAGGACATTTTGAGATTTGGACGTTTTCGACGATTCTGTCCAGGCAAGGAAAAGTAAATAAAAAAAAATTGGCTGGTCATTTAATATCATACAGTCATACTTACCTTTTTTTTTTGGTGTCGGGTTGGAAAATCCTCATGGAGTCCCTCCGCCCTGGGGGAGAAGGACGAAGGTGACATGTCAGACTCTTACTGACTAAAAACCAACCCGTGCTCCTCATGTACCCATGTGTCGGAGGGTAGGGTTTCACCGAAGCATTCCTCGCTACCCCCTGACGGGTATTGGCCCGCCAGATGGTCAGGCCCCGAACGAAACCCCATTGGCGGCGGATGAAGGTGTTGGGCTCCGCCACCAAAACTCCCAGCGGCCGCGGGAGATAGGGCGCGCGGCAACGCAACACCGACACGCCTCTCCTCCCGCGACCGCACCCGACTGCGAGGGACAGACAGACAGAACTGTCCCCCGCACCCGCACTTTTGGACGCATCCTACGCAGGCCTCACTCAAGCCCACGCGCAGCGTCCCCTCCCGGGATCCCGCTTAGCTTCACCGTGGGTGTACCTCAAACCCTCGGTTACTAAGCCCCCCACCACGACAAGGTGGAGATCCCACGGAGGGATATCATACCTACCTACGAGTTTAATGAATAAATTTAGTACTTAATACCGAATGTATGAACCCTAAAGGTTAAGTAAACATTAGGTTGTCTATTTTTTCTGGCGTATTTACCTACAGGGTTGGCAGGTAGAAACACTTCAACAGTTAAGTTGATAGTAGGTAATTATATTTATCAATTTCTTTAATAGACAAATCTTATATTAAAATGAGCGCTACATCGCTGCGAATACAATGATAAAGGGTTGTCTGCGAAAAACCTGTCTGGAAAAGCGGTTGGCAAGTTTTTTTAAACATGAACAGAATTTTTTTGCCAATCCATTCGCGATATATTTTCTATATGCAAAATTTGATATAAAATACTTTTCATCCAGTTATCAGATCGGTGCAGGTCGTACGGATCTAAGACTATAGGTAATTACTTACGTACCGACTTCTCAGTCTATATATTACTTACTAAGGTAACAGCTGGCTTTTAGTGGATAATCAGAATATTTTGGACGAGTGGGGCACCTAAAACTTTGTAAATTGTTTATCTTCATTCAATCTTCTTGTGCAGCTCCTGTGAATCCGTTCAATGCAATTTACGTAAATGCGATAATGTCGATTCCACATTGGAGGTGCATGTGCAAGTAGGTGCCAATGCCTTTAAAAAATAGGTACCTATCTATCAAAATACCTAGTGTTATCTATTGTGGGCATCGCTCCCACTACTAGGCATAAACTGTAAGGCGGTCGCTAAAACCACTACGCCAACCATGCAGTAGGTACTTACGCAGTATGTTAAAGAATAAGTTTTAAATCTCGACAGGATATTTTTATAAAGCCTGACAATTTTTGGCCACGTTTCCTGCACTTATTATTTGTAATATACCTACTTACTTACCTACGTGTCAATAGGATACCTAAATCACAAACGGTGTCTATTCCATTTGAAAACTTTCGCGAGTTGAAGGTACCAATAAGTCATAATTATACTGGTCTTATTTGCGATATTTATAAATACCCCTGTTTTAGCGACTTTTTGACCCTTTTACGGCCATGGTCTCGGCGGGACTCTAGTTGTGGTGTCTAGTTTGCAGTTTTACGCCATTTAGTGAATAATCTGAGTTTATAATATTTTTGTGTTACTGACTGATTGACAGACAACGCACAACCGAAATAGGTATGTCAAATTGTAGCTACTTGCGCCAATGAATACAGATTTACATAGAAGCGCAGTTCTTAAGGACTTCGTGTGCCGATTCCAAGTGGGGACTGTCTCCAGTTTAGTTCGTAGTTGGCGCCGTTGGCGGCGCTGGCGTCGTTCTCCGTCTGTCTTGCTCTCATACACGGGAGGAACGTTCGCCTCTCTTGCTCTCGTAGAGACAGCTGTCACAGCGCGACTGCCACGCCGCCAAGCGACAATTTGGGTCACAGAAAGTTTGTCTTCAGAGCGCCCATAGGAAATGCGCCTCTATGTAAATATCTGAGCTCTTTGCTTGCGCCTTGCGCCCAATAGCGCAAGGCGCAAGTAGCTACAATTGGACATTACATGATAATATGTTTGTTTGGAAGTGTAGAAGTGCACTCAAAAGTAAGGATTTTTTTGGAAATTCCCACGGGACCGCGCGGAAAAGGTCAAATTAAACAACACTCTGTGGGCGTAGCTGCACTGTGTGGGCGTAACATATAAGTATTAATACAGTGCCATGCAGAGGGTATCGGGACTATCGGGTTCACCACACTACTTACTGTTTTCTCGACACGCCGTCATGAAGATGTTAGACAGTCGTTATGACGAGTCAAGTACCCTGCCAAATACTGACTCTCTGTCTTATCTAAGAAAGCTAGTGTTACGCCATCTATCGCTGAATGGGGGTACTAGAAGAGATTGAATGTATCGGTGGTTTAATGGTAATTCAGCTACTCTGTACTAGATGGCGTTGCTGTATCGAGTAATCGACTGTTCGAGATTATTTCGACAGTTTTGTAGAAGCATCTAGAATGCGCTAGTGATGTTATCCGGCCAGTATAAATAGAGCACGAGCGAACGGAACGGACACAGTCAATTGAAGAATCGACAGCGATGAACAAGAAGCGAAGGAAGTAATTCGGAAGTGTTTAGTGTTGTTCTAGTGGTGTGAATAGTGTGTTTTTATTAGTGTTGTGTTTGAAAATAAGTGTGTATAGTGTTTGTGTATAAATAAAGTTCATTTTAAGTGGCATAGTGAGTTATAATTTATCGTCGAACCCCAGCTCGTAACACTAGTAATCTGTCTTATCTGGTTAGACTAAAAGCGGACCACGAACTCCAAGGCTAGGTTCGGGAGGATAGCGGGAGTGTAAGCAACTGCTACGCCGAAGGTCGCGGGTTCGATTCCCGCTCAAGTCAAACATTTGTGTGCATGAACATGGATGTTTGTCTTGGTCTCGGTGTTTCTATGTATAATATGTATGTATTTACAAAAAAAAATTATATATGTATGTTTATCCATTATCTAGTACCCATAACACAAGCTCTGCTTAGCTTGGGACTAGATGGTGATGCGTGTATGTGGTAGAATATTAGAATTTATATATATATAGGTATATATTAGAGGTTCGGCAAAGGCTAGAATGACGATGATTAATAATTAATTTTCTCAGCTAAACAATTTTTTTTGGACAGATCAGTCTTTAGCCTTTTCACCGCCCAGCTATACTAAACGCGAGGTGTCGCTGTACGCCAACGTATAAATGTATAACAATTATATAGTACGAAAGCAGGGATGGCGGTAACGTCATATCGATAATGAAAAAAACAATGTGTAAATTTAAATTGTTACTCAAATTTACAATTAAAAATACACACTGTTAAATTATAATGGTAATTTGTTTTATTTTATGAGCATTTAAAGTAAGAAAAATGGGTATCCGTTATCGGAGACAAAGATACATGCATAGACTTGCTAGAGATAATAATATAATAGGCACATAACTATTCATTTCCAAACGTAGTCCGTTTACTTCATATCAAGTCGTTGGCGTTCGTAGCACGATAAATTTCATAAGAAATAGGGTTGTCTATTGTTTTCTTTCTGTGTATAGATTTTTGTTAGTCTATACTAAAAACGCTTGAATGTTTTTAGTTTATACCTATTTGAAATCTAACATGAACGGTCAGTCAGGAACATGAACGGTCAGTGCAAATGAAAAACTGGCTAGTTTGATTAAGGATATTCGAACAAGTACCTAAATTCATAAAAACATAATTAAACTTAGCTATTCAAAATTATTATTATATGCTATTCTATATTATTGCCAGTATCAATTGAAAATCAAAAACATTACACTCCTTTTTTTGGGCAGTCGTGTCAAAAGATAAAGGTGTGCGCGTCGCCCGGCACTATGACACAATGACCTTGACACCTATGCGCTTACGACGTCACAGGTTTACTTCTATTGAAGTTGTCGGCGCTAGTGACACTGACATCTTGCCATTACGTAGAGATGGGTGTAGCAATATCGAAAACCCTCGGTACATTTAATTAATTTTAATGAAGTGATTTGATACGTACATCAATTTTAAAACGTATTATGTAATACGTTATTTACTGACCGGAATTACTTTTTAATCACAGAATCTAAGAACAATTGGAAGGAAAAATACAAATAAATCTAAAAGATTTTAATGAATGCAACTTTCGCGTCACATCACTAGCCTACTTGATATGAAGTCGTTGGCGTGCGGGACATAAAAATATTTGGGGCCTTTTATGTTTTTATCCATTTTAACACAGAAAAAAGCCTGTTTTGCCTGAGAAAATAATAAATAGGGCTTCATTCGTGTCCATCTACACAATTACAATAGAAACAAAAGTGTTTATGTATCGTAAATGTATTTTTTTTTATAGTAAACTTCTATAGAAGTCGTGGCGTGGACGTCACGAAAATCCTGAACTTCTATAGAAGTTGTTGGCGGTGAAAAGGTTAGCCCCCCCAATAAGAGGGATCAATCTTTAGCCCCCCCAGACTATTCTACACTTCTCGAAGGAGTTTATGTAGGTACCTATACTGTGTTGCAGGTAAACACACGATGTCAATGTCATTTAGTACTTCATCATCATGCAAGTGGTCCCACTGCTGGGCACTTTATGAAAAGGGTTAGACCATTGTCCATCAAGCTGGCCAAGTGCGAGTTGGCAGACTTCACACGACTGTACTGTATTTCTTTTTGAGGGAAAATATGGGCACTACTAATTATAACATACGTCCCTAATACGGAATACCGTCATATTTTATGGTATCTTTCCTGACATCATCACCATCAGCCTTTAACAGTCCATTGCTGGACTAGGCCTCTCCTTGGGAAGGAGGAATCGGCCTACTATACCACGCTGGCCAAACGGGTTGGTATAGGGTTTGTATCAAGTTTTCCTTCTCTTACAGTGCTGTTCTCTGCGGAGCATATTATAGGCTCCCTCTGTCGGCTCTTACGACACCCATGGGATGATATGGGGTGGTGACATTCCGTATTCTTAATCCGTCACCACACGGACACTTTCTTTCCTCTACTAAATAATAAAACACAGTTTTCAACAAAGTAGTAAAGTTTATTTCACAAGTTGATCAACAATAATTACAATTATTTTCATCTGTGTACATAAATTATTCAGGATGTACAATTGTATAATTATTTTTCAGTATATTCAGCATAGAACAAAGTGGACAGGGCAGGACTCAAACAATTCTCAAATATACAAAGTATACAAGGCATACAAATGTCGAGCGAGATAGTAACTCTTACGGTGCTTTTTTTATTATCACATGTATACAGGATGTAAAAATACCCTTAACGAAAACTGAAATCCCATGTTGTAGCAATCACTACGAACATTTTTTTCTTCGGCACCATACTTGGGAAATTACTGGTTCAGGAGATATTGAGGCTCAAAGTTAGTATGGAATTTTTCTAATTAGGTACAAAATCGAAGCATTTACCCCTCCAATATGTTCTCTAGATGCCCTATGACCCCATGGATAAGTAGGTATTTCGAGCATTCCACGCGCGCGCTTTTATTTGCTATTTAAAAAATGTGAAAACTGTGTTGGCATCATGCCGTTATGACTTGGCATGATGTCCACAACGAGTAGACTTCGGCTTGGTGATGGGTCTTGTGACGCCCTGTATGTGGGTCTTGGATTATCTTACAAGCTTAATTAGTAGCCTACAAATCCTTACAGCCAACGGTTTTCAAGCCGTAGCTTCCATTATAAACAACACTTAGCACACAGCGAGCTGTCTGCTAATTTATGTGTCAATGTAAAGAATATCTTAAGAGCAATACTTAACGCCCATATTTGAATGATATTCTTTTGGCTGGGTGTGAGGCGAGTCGTGTAAGTGTCCTAAGACCTTAAGATTTACGCGATGGAGACGCATCTTAGTTGCTGCCTGCCAATAGGAAGAAATGAAAAGGAAAATGGTGACAAGTGAGTGTTTATATGGGTGATCAGAGGCGGACCCATGATTTTGGTTCGAAAGGGAGTGACAAGGCTTTGTGACGGGAGTTACAAAACTCTTATGAGGATAAGTTTATCAAGCGAAACGCTAATAAGTCATCACATATTAAGAATACTTTAGTTTACTAGCCTTTTCGTCCCTTAAGGACTTATTTCAGTTTAATATCCTGGATGGCTTGCATCCCTTTAAATTTTAGATGACGCTTCTGTGGGACATTGAAGGATGTCTCTTAATATAAACTTAATATCAAGATTATCATTAGATTAATATCGTTTTATTTTCTCATTTGCGGTGGCGCTTACGTTCTTCTAACGACTCCTACTGACGTAAGAGCTAACGTTATAGTCACGTCAGACTTTACAAAAATAAAGGTTTAAAAAGAGTGGCTATGAGTTTTATTGACCGTTCTTTCTCGTAGTTCTTTCTATTGCATTGCGAAAGTGGCAGTAAATGAAGAATCATTAACTTCTATTTATTTATAGACTCACGCCTGTATCCCCGAAGGGGTAGGCAGAGGGGTAATATTACACCCATATTTCGCCATGAATTTTTAGGTCCCACGTAATAGGGGGCGAGCCTATTGCCGTACCGGGCACATCACCAGACTCCGTGCTGCTACTGAGAATTTCCTAACGGAAAAACCCAATAACACTGCCCGACCCAGGAATCGAACCCGAGACCTGCCAATCCCACGCGCACATTTATGCCGCGAGACCAACGAGGCAGTCTAAACGAATCAAACTGATAACTGACTAACTTCAATTTTGACGTTCATAAGCGTCACACTGTGGCCTAAATTAATAAACTTGCGTGACTTTGACTTCGCACTAATGTCAAAACGACGTAAGCGCCACCTACACACCTAGCCACAACCTGTGAAACCCTACATATTATATTATTTTTTATGCTTATGCAGCTGTGGCGCGGACAGTTTGACTTTGCCCGGGAAATTCCTGGCGATGTTCTCTTCTTTGACCGCCTTGAGCAGGTCCTTCTCGCGGGGTGTGCCCGCCTTGTCTCTCAGGAATACTTGCACTGCAGTCTTAGCGGCTTTGCCCCGTTTACTCGTACCTGGGGTTAGTTTTACTTTATATCTGGAAAATAACGTAAATATTAAATTTAAAATAGAATACGGAATGTCACCACCCCATATCATCCCATGGGTGTCGTAAGAGCCGACAGAGAAAGCATATTATGCAGAGAACAGCACTGTAAGAGAAGGAAAACTTGATACAAACCCTGTACCAACCCGTTTGGCCAGCGTGGTATAGTAGGCCAATTCCTCCTTTCAAAGGAGAGGCCTAGTCCAGCAGTGGATTATTAAAGGCTGATGATGATGATGATTAAATTTAAAAAAGGGATCTACGAAATGCCCAATGCCTTATTAATTCGGGTTCTATTCCCGCTCAAGTCAGACATTTTGTGAATAAACATGGATGTTTGTCTTGTTTCTGTGTACCTATGTATGTAATGTGACACACGTTGTATTGCCGTTTTTTGTGAAATTTATTTACTCTGTGTTGCAAAAGCTACCGTAAATTGGCTTACAGGATTGTTGTTATTTTGAAATTCTCAAAATATGGCATTCCTTGCCCAAAAGAGCGGCACGGCACTTGTAACTTTGCAATTTCGAGTGTCATTGGGCGGCAGTAATCATTTACCATCAGGCGATCTGTCTGGCCGTATGCCTCCTATTACATAAAAACACATTCATTCGGAGATACAATTTTTTTAGGTTGTGGTTGTATGAGTAGGCTTTATCTATGGAAAGTATCGAATTCGTCATGATCCAAGGGCGTCGCCAAGGGGGGGCAGAAAGGGGCAGCTGATAGAGACTAAAAAACCTTACAATTCATACTTTTCTCATTTCCATATCAACTTGACCCCTCCCCCCCAGGCAATCGGCTGGCGACTTTGCCCCCCCTCCCCAGGCAATCGGCTGGCAACTTTGCCCACCCTCCCCAGGCAATCGGCTGGCGACTTTGCCCACCCTCCCCAGGCAATCGGCTGGCGACTTTGCCCACCCTCCCCAGGCAATCGGCTGGCGACTTTGCCCACCCTCCCCAGGCAATCGGCTGGCGACTTTGCCCACCCTCCCCAGGCAATCGGCTGGCGACTTTGCCCACCCTCCCCAGGCAATCGGCTGGCGACTTTGCCCACCCTCCCCAGGCAATCGGCTGGCGACTTTGCCCACCCTCGCCAGGCAATCGGCTGGCGACTTTGCCCATCCTCCCCAGGCAATCGGCTGGCGACTTTGCCCACCCTCCCCAGGCAATCGGCTGGCGACTTTGCCCACCCTCCCCAGGCAATCGGCTGGCGACTTTGCCCCCCCTAGGCCATCGGCTGGCGACTTTGCCCCCCCTCCCCAGGCAATCGGCTGGCGACTTTGCCCACCCTCCCCAGGCCATCGGCTAGCGACTTTGCCCCCCCTCCCCAGGCAATCGGCTGGCGACTTTGCCCACCCTCCCCAGGCAATCGGCTGGCGACTTTGCCCACCCTCCCCAGGCAATCGGCTGGCGACTTTGCCCACCCTCCCCAGGCAATCGGCTGGCGACTTTGCGCCCCCCCCCCCCCAGGCAATCGACTAGCGACTTTGGCCACCCTAGGCAATCGGCTGGCGACGCCCCTGTTATGATCACGATATCAGATACTTTTAAGAAAATATGTATAACTCTTTTTTTCAAGATACGCCTGTAATTTTTTTTTTTTTGTATGTGTTTTTTTTTCTTTTTTTGCTTTTCCTTTTGGTCATTACCGTGAAACTTTGTTGTTCTGTTTTGTATTGGTGTGTCTAATAAATGTTTTTTCTTTCTTCTTCTTCTTTCTAAATGTAGACTTACTTGAAGTTATGCAGCGCGGAGTATGGCGCGACGACTGGCACGGCGAACAGCAGCTCATCTTCAGGTAACGGCTGTCCCGTGAGCTGGCACAGCATCTCTGTGTCCGCGTCTGGACCTGACTGATCCACCTGACAAAATACAGTTTAATATAAACACTGTTATGAGTATAATGCTTACGATTTACGAATCAACTTATTCTGATGTCAAAGTCAAAATGATTTATTCACTTAGTCGGCCTAAGTTTTATAAGCCTCACCTTGTGGCCTAAGTTAGGCCACAATAATATTCTACCATAATAATATTCTACCACATTCACACAACACCATCTAGTGTCCCAAACTAAGCAGAGCTTTTACTATGGGTTTTAGGTAATGGATAAACATACATATTATATACTTTTTACACCCAGACCAAGACAAACATCCATGTTCATGCACACAAATGTTTGACTTGAGCGGGAATCGAACCCGCGACCTTCGGCCTAGCAGTCGCTTACACTCCCGCTGCGCCAACAGGTCGTCAATAAGGCGTATGAAAATGCAGAATGTCAACTTAATTATTCAAAATTATTATTATTAACAATTACTACCACGTTTGTAATTCAACGTCCAGAACAACGAAAAAGAACGACATAGGATTGATTCTTAGTGCGCAAGAAATAAAACTCCCGCACTAGGAATCAATCCTGTGTCGCGGCGGACATTACACACATACAATCAGCGGACACAACAGGCTCGAAACAACAATGTATGAATCTGTCTCGTGTGGGGATCGAACCCACAACACTCAGAGCGGTGTCAAGCGGCGAGGCAGCCGCTTTAACCACCACGCCAACCATGCAGTCGATTTTTCTTAATTATAGTCTCACGCCTGTATCCCCTTAGGGGTAGGTAGAGGTGTAAATATTTCACCCACATTTCGCCATGAATTTTTGGTCCCACGTAATAGGGAGCGAACCTATTGCCGTTACCGGGCACATCACCAGACTCCTTGCTGCTACTGAGTATTCGGAAAACCTAGTAACACTTTTGCCCGACCCAGGAATCGAACCCGGAACCTCCGATCGGCAGTCGCATACGCTATCCACTGGACCACGGAGGCAGTCGAAGACACTCATATATTGTTTACCTCCGGTTCTTCCTGTGCAGGTTCCGGTTCCTCATCAGACTCAGCCTCTAATATCAGAGGGGCAGGTTGAGGTATCTTGGGAGTGCCTTTGCCCGCCTTGCCTCTGTGAGCCTTCGCCGCCGCCGCCTTCTTTTGAGCTTTCTCTGATTCTTTCTCTGCTTTTGCTGACTGTAAGAAAATTTGTAAGCTAAGTATATCAAAGACGAAAAGTAAACTGGTTAGTGCTGAAAATTGGGTATAAAAGACATAATTATGTCTTTTCGAAGTTAGTGCGTATTAAATGAGTAATTTTATTGTCGCTTTCTTATCTGTGAAGAAAAACATCGTGAGGAAACCTGCATGTCTGAGAGTTCTCCATAATGTTCTCGAAAGACATGTGAAGCCTGCCAACCCGCACCTGGCCAGCGTGGTGGACTATGGCCTTACCCTTCTCCTAGTGAGGAAAGACCCGTGCCCAGCAGTGGGACAGTATACAGGGTGTAAAAAGACCCTTAACGAAAACTGAAATCCCATGTTGTACGATTGGTACAACTACTACGAACATTTTTTACTTCGGCACCATACCTGGGAAAGTACTGGTTCAGGAGATATTGAGGCTCAAAGTTAGTATGGAACTTTTCTAATTAGGTACAAAATCGATGCATTTACCCCGCCAATATGTTCTTTAGATGCCCTATAACCCCATAGATAAGTATGTATTTCGAGCATTGCAAGCGCGCGCTTATAATTGCCGTTTAAAAAATGTAAAAACTTTACAAAAATCGTTTCCCAGGTATTATTTTTGGTTACTATGACTTGGCATGATGTCCACAACGAGTAGATTTCGGCTTGGTGATGGGTCTTGTGACACCCTGATGTATATACAGGGCTGATGATGTTGAAACCTATTTATATAACGCAGCTTTCCTTACTTGTAACATGTCCATCATAATCGCCCTATCCTCTTCATCTTGGTCCTTATATTTCTCCTTCATCTTCTTAAGCTTGCCCTTCTGCCCTCGCTTAGCGGCAGCAACCTTGTCAGCTTGCTTCTGCTCTTCTTTTCTTCTCTGTTCTTTAGTCTCCTTCTGAGACTTCTTGCCACCCTTCTTAGGGAGGGATGGGAAGGTTGGTAGTTTGTCTTCGCCTGAAAAATTAAATATGTATATTAGTCATCAACTTTGGAAAGACGCGGATAACTCGATATCAAGCTATTTTTTTTATAGTCTCACGCCTGTATCCCCGAAGGGGTAGGCAGAGGTGTAATATCACACCCACATTTCGCCATGAAATTTGTAGGTCCCACGTAATAGGGGGCGAGCCTATTGCCGTTACCGGGCACATCACCAGACTCCGTGCTGCTACTGAGAATTCGGAAAAACTCAGTAACACTTTAGCCCGACCTGGGAATCGAACCCGGGACCTCCGATCAGCGGACGCATACGCTATCCACTGGACCACGGAGGCAGTCTGATTATATGCCCTGATAAAGGCATTAAAGACATTTTATACGAACTTACAGGTAGGTACCTACTAATATAATTTTTCATGGGTTATTTTTGGGTGATTTAGCTTATAAGGTATGGTTTACTTACTTTTGTCTGATGATTCTGATATCCTTGATGTCTGGGATTGTAGTATTACTTGCCCCGTGCCGTGGTCCACCTAGAAATAAATTTAACAAGCGATAGTGAATTTCATCTGCTCACTAAGGCCGCGCGCACTTTGGACACGAATTCGTATCTCATTATACGTACGATCGTGGTCGTACGACTGGAGTGCGCACACTGTATACGTTTTTGTTAGTCAAATGAGCAGTGTTCTAGTGATATCGCATTTGTGAATTCTGCTTTAGTTGAAGCGCGATGAATAATCTGTATCTTCACGACAATTCTCTAAGACTGTGTCGTCGCTATCGTAGAACCGAATTGGTGCGTGAAATATATTTAAAAAGACACGATTTTGGTGAATTTCATCATATCATGGAAGACTTATAACATCACTTATACAATCATTCAAACATTTATGTTCGTGAATCAGGTTTAATTAACTTTTCTACATCCACTTCTTATGTAAAAACGTACGAATGTGTTTTGAAATCCCAACAAGTTCGGATTGTTTTCGGACGTCTGAACTACGCGTACGTATACGCACGACTAACTAGCACCCAGTTTTCGCGCTCCCATAGTACTTGGAATATCGGGATCTTTCGTATGTGTACGTACGTGTACGCACGAGTTAAACTCGTACGAAAACGTGTCCAAAGTGCGCGCGGCCTAATTTATACATACATACACATACATAACGTCACGCCTTTTATCCCCGAAGGGGTAGGCAGAGGCGTATTTCTACACCCATTTTTCGCCAGATATACTTTAGTCCCACGTAATAGGGGGCGAGCCTATTGCCGTACCGGGCACATTTCCAGACTCCGTGCTGCTACTGAGAATTTCGTAACAGAAAAACCCAATAACACTGCCCGACCCAGGAATCGAACCCGGGACCTCCCGATCCCACGCGCACATTTATGCTGCGAGACCAACGAGGCAGTCATATAGGGTTTGATGTCGAGTTTTCCGTCTCAACGCAAAGATGGTATTTGCATCGTGTTATCCCTTAGTCGCCTCTTACGACACCCACGGGAAGATAGGGGGTGGTGACACTTGTATTCTATGCCGTCAACCCAGTGGCGTAGCTAGCATGGGTGGCACCCGGGGCGGTAACTGGCGGATGACCTTTTTTTTTTTTTTTTAGTCGACACACCTAAAAATTCCGCGCTAACTCTCGTAGTGCTGAGCTAGTGCCTGTTTTTGTACATTGTTCTTAGTTGAGTTTTGGGTGTCACCCCTTTTTTTGGATGGGTGGCACCCCAAAAAGGGTGGCACCCGGGGCGGTCCGCCCCCACCGCCCCCCCCTTCCTACGCCACTGCGTCAACCACACGGTTTTATTTATTTATTTTATTATTTAAGCTTACAGTTTATACACCAAAACGCTTACATGTTATAAGTACTAAATCTAGGAGCATCAATACAAACACAATTAACAAGTACTTAAAGACTAAGACATAATATAATTTAAGTAAATAGGCACAAGAAAAGTCAAAAATTTAATTTATTATGGTAAATGGTATATAGAAAGAAAGAAAGAAAGAAAGAAAGATAAATTTTATTGCTGCTAAAGAAACACAAGTCACAAAAAATACATTAAATACAATCAAGAAAACAGTAAGGGTTATATATAAGTATACTAGACAAAAAGAAACAAATAAAAACAAACAATAGTGTGAAATATCATAGAGTAAGTATATAGCTGATATTGTGTCTCACGAAGCAACAACCAGGTGCTCATCTCGACATATGCCAGGCCACTAAGGTCTGGCGCCGGTTTTCAGACGAGCCCTGATGTGAAGGCACGGATGGCAAGTGGACCCGAGCCGTCCACAATAACATATCTGTGTAGTGACAGGTGATTATAATAATTCATAATATGCTTTTATAATAAGTATCAATAAATAATTAAAATACATTGGTTAATTTTATTACATTACAACATAATTATCACATCCTATATGAGGTATAAATTAAATTATAGATTGCGTTAAATATGAAAAATAAAATATAAATATAAAAATTGAATTAAATTAGTACCTATATTAAATGATAAAAAAAAATTGATTAAATTAAAAAGTTAAATGATAAAAATTTAATTAAATTAGAAAATTAATTGATAAAAATTTAATTAAATTAAATAAATAATAATAATTGATAAGTACTTAATTTTATTAATCAATCAATTAATAAATAAAAAAATCGTTTATATAAAAATAAGAGCAACATCTGTCGCCGCGTAAGTATATGTATGAGTGACAATGATTGTGATTGCAGCGCCTAAGCGAAACTAACTACGTATACGGTGGGCGCGATGAATGAAACATTATAGGCACCGATTACACGACCAGACAAACACATAATAGTAAATAATTATTTAATATGGATTGAGTGCATAGCGGCATTAAATTGTATTTAGGTAGGACATTACGCATTCCCCCCCGTGGGATCTCCACCTTGTCGTGGTGGGGGGGCTCAGTAACCGTGGATTGGTTACCCGCGGTGAAGCTAAGAGGGATCCAGGAGGGGACGCTCCGCGTGGGCTTGGAGGGGCCTGCCCTGCGCCCAACGGTGCGGGTGCGGGGGACAATTCTGTCTGTCCCTCGCAGTCGGGTGCGGTCGCGGGAGGAGAGGCGTGTCGGTGTTGCGTTGCCGCGCGCCCTATCTTCCGCGACCAAATGGGGGCGCACCGTTCGATGCGTCGCGGTGGGGCCGCAGAGGAAGAGGAGATGCGGTGTTGCGTTGCCGTCCTCCCTATCCTCTGCGGCCGCTGGGCGTTTTGGCGGCGGAGTCCAACACCTTAATCCGTCGCCAAGGGGGTTTGTTCGGGGCCCGCCTGACCATCTGGCGGGCCAATACCCGTCGGAGGGTGGCGACGAGTGCTTTGGTGATGCCCCACACTCCGACACACGGGTACATGGCGGAAGTCGAGGTGGTTTTTAGTGGAAACACCACATACTCCGGCTCTTATTTCCCCCAAGAGTCGGAGATCCGAAGGGATTTTCCACCTCGTAAAACAAAAAAAAAAAAAAAAAAAAAGGACATTACGCATTAATATTATATAATTTGTAAAAAAATATATCTGCATCTACATTACTCTGTAAGTTTACATTACTATGTAAGAATCTCTAATGTGTAATCAACAGTACACCGAGAGTTTTAAACTCGAGACTCCGCGTAGCAGTCTGTCTGACAATCCACTAGGCTATCGCTATCTCCTTACAAAAACTTTATAGCTTTATTTCTTCTACGAAATCATTAGGTAGTAGAGCCTTGCTAATTTTAGCATGAATTGCCAGGCTTACCCGGAGAATTTCTACCCCCTCACAGAATAGCGACGAAAACTAACAGTGCCTAAACGTTTCGTTCGGTGAGCGAGAGTGCTGGTGGCCCCATCCCTATTGCTTCTCCCTCATCCCACTTCTCCTCTTATCGGCAACACACTACTGATTCCTCTGGTTTTGCTTGTGTCCATGAGTGGCAGTAATCGCTTACAATCGGGCGATCTGTCTGCTCGTTTGCCGCTTATTATCTACATAAAAAGAAAAGAAAAAAATATATCTATTATTTTTACTAAGCCTACCTTTATATGTGTATCAAGTACATCATCTTCTGACGAATCACTCTCACTCTCCAATTCATCTTCTTTCTTCTCCTGACTATCTTCCACAGCTCCCTGCGACTCTTTCTCCTTCTGATCTCTTACGTTCAGCTCTTCTACTGCGGTTTTACATTCTTCTAGGACAGTGTCCAGCTTTTTAGGGTCTGGTTTTTCATCTTCTTTGTCTGATGGTTCATCTGAAAATAAAAATAATAGTGATTTATTTAGGAAGACTAATTTGACAGATTCAATTTACAATAATTGTGTATTAAATCATATTAATTATACATTTTAACGGGCAGAAACGAAAGCAATGGCAATTGCTCCACCGTCAAGAGCTAGCCTCTTAAATGGAAGAACAAGAAGAATTATAAATGAAGTTATCCATAATTGATAATTACATACACACATAGTCACGCCTATACTCCCGAAGAGGTAGGCAGAGGTATATTGCTGCACCCACTTTTCGCCAGATTTATTTTAGTCCCATGTAATAGGGGGCGAGCCTATTGCCGTACCGGGCACATTATCAGACTCCGAGTTGCTACTGAGAATTTCCTAACGGAACAACCCAATCACACTTTGCCCGACTCGGGGATCGAACCCGAGACCTCCCAATCCCACGCGTACATTTATTGCGCGAGACCAACGAGGCAGTCGGAACCACTAAACATATGAACATCATCAGTCTTGCGTTGTTGTCTCGGTTGTATCGGAAATTTCTTTCTTGCAGCTCAGGGCAGCTTTTTAGTCGAACGATATATTTTTTTAAAGGCCTGTGACTGTGCAATGGATCAAGGGCCACAGTGGCTCAAGAGGGAATGACGCAGCCGACGTACTTGCCAGAAGAGGGGCCACTTTAGAGGTGGTGGGACCCGAGCCCATTATTCCCCTTCCTTCTGGGTTTTTATCGCAACCTGGAAAGAAATAGGACCAGGACCTAACACAACCTGTCCTGGATTGGTATTGTCTTCTATCGTCTACATAAAAGGATAGCGATATTTCATTGCTTAGACCAGTGTCAGGGTACTGACTCCCAAAAAACTTAAATACCTAATAATTTCCACGTAGTAACTAAAACCACAACTTCTACCACTTCCAAGTTATACTTCCGCAACCAAAGGTCAACTTTGTATGTATCCAAGAGTTCCACCCTCCCCCCTCCATGGGATCTCCACCTTGTCGTGGTGGGGAGGCTCAGTAACCGTGGATTGGACACCCGCGGTGAATCTAAGAGAGATCCCGGGACGCTCCGCGTGGGCTTAGAGGGGCCTGCGCAGGATGCGTCCAACGATGCGGGTGCGGGAGACAGTTCTGTCTGTCCCTCGCAGTCGGGTGCGGTCGCGGGAGGAGAGGCGTGTCGGTGTTGCGTTGCCGCGCGCCCTATCTCCCGATACCCGTCGGGGGGTTGCGAGGAATGCTTCGGTGATACCCGACCCTCCGACATATGGGTACATGAGGAACACGGGTTGGTTTTTAGTCAGTAAGAGTCTGACAGTCCCCTCCGCCCTTTCCTCAGGGCGGAGGGACTCCATGAATATTTTCCAACCCGACACAAAAAAAAAGAAGAAAAAATGTATCCAAGATCTTGTAACATAGCATAACTTCACGCCTTTTATCCCCGAAGGGGTAGGCAGAGATATATTACACACCCACACTTCGCCAGTTAAGTTTCGGTCCCAATGTTATAGGGGGCGAGCCTATTGACGTGATTGCGAGCGATAATTAATTCGTAAAATTTTGTTCAACCATTCTGGTGTGAAAACGGAACATATATTATACACTTTCTTATATGTATATTAATTTTTTCCCTTATCGGCTGACAGACAGAGAACTCAGCCAAAATTATTGAGTGACATTTGCTGGAATTTGGCAAGCATGATCCTTATGGACCTAAAGACCTAAAAAGGGATTGCCCAAAATTACCACAGGATTGGAAAGAAACGGTTAAATTAAAAAAATATTGGGCCCTGCTGCCGGCTTCCTCTAGTTTATAATATTATTAGCGATAGTTACAGACAGTAAACATATACATATAATAAGTAAAATGTATGTATTTCCTGAAAGAGGTACCTACAATATCTAAAATAATTGACGCACATACCCACACCGAGCTATATTTGTGCCGGTAAATAATATAATAATATTATGTATATTATTGCGTTTATTAATATTTCTAATTTATTTAAATAATGAGGACATCGATATACTGGATGTCACATGACCCATCACCCAGCCGAAGTCTACTCGTTTAGAACATCATGCCAAGTCATACTAAGCCAAAAATTATACCGGGGGAACGACTTATTTTTAAGTAGACATTTTATAAACTGAAAATAAAAGCGCGCGCGTGCATTTGTTGAAATACCTTCTTATCCGTAGGTACATAGGACATCTATAAAACAAATTGGGGGGATAATTGCATCGATTTTGTACCTGATTAGAAAAAGTGCATAGTGATTTTGAGCCTCAATATCTCCTGAACCAGTAATTTGCCGGGCATGGTGCCGAAGTAAAAAATGATCGAATTGATTGGTACAATATGGGATTTCAGTTTTCGTTAAGGTCCTTTTTACAGCCTGTATATGTAGAGGATGACACACGTGATCCCAAACTAGGCAGAGTATGTATGACAGCCCAATAATTTATTATTTTCGTGTGAGTAATAGGTAATAATATTTTATTTTCTTGTGAGTGTGTGCCCAACTCTGATGTCATGTTGCCTAAAGATCCTTGTGCTGAGACAAGAACCGGGACCGACAGTTTTTCGTGCCCTCCGAAGCACGGTAGCGGTCTGATATAAATGCCATACGCGGTCACCCATCCTTTGCCGACCTATTACGAACGGCACGTCGAGCCTATCTATGAGCGCTAAACCACTTTTTTATAGACTCACGCCTGTGTCCCTAAAGGGGAAGGCAGAGGTGTAATATCACACCCACATTTCGCCATGAATTTTTAGGTCCCACGTAATAGGGGGCGAGCTTATTGCCGTACCGCGCACATTACCAGACTCCGTGCTGCTACTGAGACTTCGAAAAAACCCAGAACTCTTTTGTCCGACCCGGGAATCGAACCCGGGACCTCCGATAAGCAGTCACATACGCTATCCACTGGACAACGTGGGCGAAGTCTTGTACATTTTATTAATTTGATAAAGTCTCTATTGCGTCCCGTCTGACTATATGAGTAGGATAAACCCAAAAACTACGGAGATCATTTTTGTACAGTTTTCACTAACACACAACTAGGGCCCAATTCTGCTAACGGCCATTTTCAATATTCGAACTGTAGATAGATCTGTAGATTTTAGATTCGTGTTTGACATATTTTGTATGGAGCTTATGTCAAAAACTGTCAAAAACTAATCTACAATCTACAGATCTATCCATATTTCGAATATTGAATTCCGTAGTAAATAAATATAGTTTCGATATCATGTCAGTGTCATAGATACTTACGTCACAAAAAGCGTATTCTTCCAAATTATCTGATAATTGAACGAAGTTGTAACGAGATCGTAAATTAAAACAAGTGTCAAAATATGTGTCAACGATGAACTGTTTATTTCAAATTATACGATAATGACATTAGGTTATCAGAATACCGCTTCTGAGTCCATTCAAAATATAATATCAATGTCACATAAAAATAGAAGAATTGCGTTATTAAATCCCCCTAGCGTGTGATGAAGGTTTAGGTGTTATCTTATTGCGGTCTGTCTATCCGATGAATCCATAATCCAATAAAGAGGGATAATCATTAATGCGATGTTTATATGGCATGTAAAAATATTGTAATTAAACACATGGCTTGTACCAAAGAGCTCAAATATTTACATAGAGGCGCATTTCCTATGGGCGCTCTGACAACAAACTTTCTATGACCCAAATTGCCGCTTGGCGGCGTGGCAGTCGCGCTGTGACAGCTGTCTCTACGAGAGCAAGAGAGACGAACGTTCCTCGAGTGTATCTTAACTGCGAGAGCAAGAGAGACGGAGAACAACGGCAGCGCCGCCAACAGCGCCAACTACGAACTAAACTGGAGACAGTCCCCACTTGGAATCGGCACTCGAAATCCTTCAGAACTGCGCTTCTATATAAATCTGTATTCCTTGCTTGTACCTAATAAATTGTCAAAATGTTAATCGAATTTCTTATATGTATCTAAAAATATGTCAATGACTTGAAATCAACGACAAACCATCCTACTAGACACCTAATGTTTTCATTTCTACAAACAAACAATTCTGTCAAAGCGGTGAGGTATGCGGGGCGAAGGGGGCTACAAAAAAGCATTCTAATTGGCCGGTTCAATTTGCGGTACGTCATAATCATAATTCATAACCAGTGTTGGGATTGATCTTATTAAAGACGTATAAGTCTAGCTTATTGTCAGAAAGTGTTCGCCTTACCTTTGCCGTCTAGTAGGCTGGGTTGCCGTTGCTTGAAATGTTTATCTAATGACTTTTATCTTCGATTCAATTTGTAAGATCGCTAAAAATAATTGAAAGGCTTGTATTTCAAATTAAACTGGAATAGACTTGTGTCCTAAAATGTAATTGGTGATTGATTCGTTATTTTATTAGATATTAAACCGAAATAACTGAATTTTCTTCAAAACTCAATCAGCAACATTTAACGAACCCTATTAGGTGGGACCTAGAAATTCATGGCGAAATGTGGGTGTAATATTACACCTCTGCCTAACCCTTCGGGGATACAGGCTTGAGACTATAAAAAATATATACCTTAACTTCGCCCACGTGATTTACACACCTAAACTTTTCTCAGAATTCACACTATCTAATCGTAAAAGCCGTTTAGTAGTTTTTGAACAGTTGGACGAAAAGGTGACTGAATTATATATTAAGTACTAGCTTTTGCCTGCGGCTTCGCGCGCGTTACATTTGGGGTTACACAAATCTCTTATTTTGTACAAATACTTTAATAGGGGGTTAAATACAATGACTACCATAAAATGCTTTGATACCTTAAGTTCTTTAACCAAAAATATATACCTACTTAACACCAGAAAAATAAAGTCTACAATTACAATAGTACTAGCTATTTTAATCACGACTACACTTCAAATTGTATTCGAACACCAAATGTAGTAAATTATCACCAAGTAAATAGGTTATGTTAGGTTCTCTTGTGACCTTCAATTCAAAAATAGTTATTAAAGTAGGTGGTGTAACCAAATCCAATTGATGTGTTGGTATTTCATACAACTAACAAAAAAGCTTTGGTTATAATTTTACATTAAAATGCTGGTTTAATTTTCGGTGATCATTTACTACTTTTGGGTTAACAATGATTTATTTGGAGTCATTTTGCTTATATAGGATAGCGAAATGATCCCCCCGTGGGATCTTCACCTTGTCGTGGTGGGGGGCTCAGTAACCGTGGATTTGTCACCCGCGGTGAAGTTAAGAGGGATCCCGGGAGGGGACGCTCCGCGTGGGCTTGGAGGGGCCTGCGCAGGATGCGTCCAACGGTGCGGGTGCGGGGGACAGTTCTGTCTGTCCCTCGCAGTCGGGTGTGGTCGCGGGAGGAGAGCCGTGTCGGTGTTGCGTTGCCGCGCGCCTTATCTCCCGCGACCAAATGGGGGCGCACCATTGTTGCGTCGCGGTGGGGCCGCAGAGGAAGAGGAGATGCGGTGAGGCGTTGCCGTTCTCCCTATACTCTGCGGCCGCTGGGTGTTTTGGCGGCGGAGCCCAACACCTTCATCCGCCGCCAAGGGGGTTTCGTTCGGGACCCGCCTGACCATCTGGCGGGCCAATACCCGTCGGGGGGTAGCGAGGAATGCTTAGGTGAAACCCTACCCTCCGACACAAGGGTACATGAGAAGCACGGGTTGGTTTTTAGTCAGTAAGAGTCTGACAGTCCCTTCGTCCTTCCCCCCCAGGGCGAAGGGACTCCATGAGGATTTTCCAACCCGACACCAAAAAAAAAAAGGATAGCGAAATGATAAAATGTTGGTTGTAATTTTACATTAAAATGCGGGTTTCATTTTGGTGATCATTTTCTATTTTTGTCAGTTATAGGTACAGAACTCCCAAATTAATAATGCGCATGCAGATCTTCGTTAATTGTCGTATTCCCGGAAACACCCGAATCATTGAATTGTAAGAGCCCTAAACAATGCACTTGCATTTTGCACCTTGTACGAAAGAAATAGGAGTGAATATTATGTGTACACAATCGAAAACAATTCGGGCGGTCGGCGGCGGTCGCCGGTCCGTCAAAGGTCCGTCAGTCGTCTTTATATAATGGTGGTGACTGCACGTGTTCTCTCTGTGTGGAATTATATAGAGCTGCTATTACACACCCTTCTTGGTTTTGTTTTCAAAGGTGAATTTAATTATGTTATTCAAATTTAAATAGTTTATTTTGTAAAATAGGTAAATATACTAACATTTTTCACGGCTTGTTAATACAAAAAAATTAAAAATACCTACTTTAAATACATATTAAGTACTAGAAAAAACATTTTAAAAAGATACACACAATAAACAAATAGATATAGGAATAAATAATATTATAAAGTATATTAGTACATAATGCAATAATACAAGAAATAAATAAAAATATGTCTAACTCTGCCCATACCATTTTCTTTCAGACGTATTCTTTCAGAATGGATAAATTTAAACGTGGAAAGCCACTTAAGTCACAAGCACGGCAAATGGTATTTAATGTGTACCTTTATTTCTTAAATGAAGCCAATGTTTAAAAAAAAACCATGATGGTTATTTTTAAAAAAATCAGGACCGTGTTACAAAAGCTACAGGAATTTCACGAAATATTATATTATATTTCATGAAAATATTTGGTCCCAAATAAAGCAACACGTAGCCAAAAAAAATATTGTAATGACTGTCACGTCAGTTAAAGATGCTATATTAGAAAAAAATCAATAATATAGGACCAGAAGAATGGAAAAAAGTTTGTGATCATGCTGTTAAATGCGAAGATGAATATAGAAAATTTGACCCAAGAATCGATAGTTTTTCTGATGAAATGATTATTTACACAGGTGATAGCAGTGAGGAAAGTGTCAATGAACAAGAGCATAATGAAAGTTCTGATGAATCTACGATGTCAGGAATAGAGATCCTCCCTGATTCTGATTATTTTTTTTGGAATTGTAATATTATTCTGGAATGATCACTGCTTAACTGTAAATACTTTTGAACTGAGATGTTATGATTAGATTTCAAAGATTTTAATGTAACCTGTGTTTGAAAACCATTTTTCTTCTTCTAATATAAACCTTGTATTACTTAAACCTTCTTTTCTTACATCATTACACCAGCTACAGCAAGACACTTAAAAAGTATTATAATCGAAGTAAATCAATTCAACAAAAATAGTAGCTTATTCGCTATCGTGTGGTTTTCTTCACTATTTACTTATATGGAACTATCGAATCAAATTTCTTTACTGATAAATCAATATTTATGTTTTTTAGCACAAAAAACATAATTTTACTAAATTATGCACTTAACAACTCTATATACATATCGTCTGCCGACGCTCGAGGAATACGACCGTTGCCGAACAGTGACGAAGATTTCTATGCGCATTATCACTTTGGGAGACCTGTATGTTACTATATCTGGTGGTAAGCATAAGCTAATTAAACATAAGCCCTTTAATATTTACTTAAATATGACAATATGTATGACGCGACAGTACTGACAGATACGATAGCACATGCGCAGCGCTCAATTATTACAGCGCATGCGGTCTTACTTCCAACAGTTAGATTTGTGCCCTACAAACTTTGGCCCTGTCTACAATCCCTCCCAGGTTAATTTTTGTAACTAATTGTAGCCCATGTCCGTCTCCATAATCCAATATATATCTACATTAAATTTCAATAAAATCGGTTCAGCTGTTATAGCATGAAAACAGAACATACATACATACACACTTTAAAATTTATAATATTAGTAGGGATAGATACGAGGGTGGTTTGAAAAGTTTCCGACCCAAAATAGAAACAACAATATATTCTTTAATTTCCGATGACCAAAATATCATTGTGGTAAATGATGGAGCAGAGAGTCTCCATAAACAGAGTTTAACAAAAATTAAATTACTTCGGCGTAGTGCCTTTTAATTTAAACACAAGAATTTAATTACAGCTCGATACAAAATTTCCCATTTTCACATAAACACTCATATCAACTCAATCAAATGGCTGTCAAACACCAACTACAGGCTTAAGGCGAGGTTGCAGTACAGTGCGTAGCTCGACCTCACCCCCCGCAAAAACAAAAACACGGCGGTGGCGTCAGCGAGTGAGCGGGGGGGGAGGGGGGGTTTCGTGTGTGCGTGTGCCACAGCGCAGCGTAAAAAAACCGTAGATGAGTTATGCGAACTTCAAAAGTGGCACATTAAAAACTGACAAATTCATGACAAACTTTTTTTTTCTAAATGTCTCATTTGGCTTTAGTCGCGTACGCGCTGCGGTCGGAAGCGCTCGCTCTTTTACTCGCGTGTGTGTACGTTACATTTGAAAATGCCGTCGTGTGTAATGAGATTTTGCAACTATAGTAGGAAAATGACTAAAAGTTATGGAATCACTTCTCATTCATGAGAATTACAATATTACAACGTTTTATTTTCAATTTATAATAAATTCACAACAAATAATAGAGTGAATAAAAAATTGGCATTTAGCGAGTGTAAAAGAGAAGCAGTATTGTGCGTGTTCAAAGACTAAAAAACAAAGTATCCAGATGGGACATTCGTAATAATAAAATACTGATGTGTGTTTTTGTCAAGTAATAAAAGTGATTTGAGGCTGAATCAACACAATATATTATTATTATAGAAATACAAAATCATAGTTACGTAAGCTACAAACATTGACGGATGATCAAAGTCCATTCACTTGTTCTTGTTTTTCTCATCATTATTAAACAACTAAGTAGATTGTACTGCACAGTTTTCGCTGCCGACCCTGGCAGTACCCCTGGGGGTATGGTGGGTCTTTCAAAGCTTAACCGTACTCCCAGATAATATTGTTGTGTAATTAGTTTATTAATTTCAGTTCGTTAATTTCAAGTTCTACTATTTTGTGGGATCATTCCCAGTATAGTAGTAGTATTGAACAATTCTATGATAGAACTGTCCTAATTATATTAGCACAACTTGATGAGGAGAACAGAACTAATGGGATAAGTAATAGGAAATGTCGCAGCCTAGTTCTATGTATGTTTTTACAAGGGTATTCAATAGAACTACTGGGAATGATCCGTAGTGTCACGACATCGCGCTCATATATCCGAATAAATATGTTTTGTAGACGTTCATTTGTTTAATGTGGAAAACAAATGAACGTCTACAAAACAAATGAACGCCTACAAAACAAATGAACGTCCACAAAGCAAATGACTTACAGAAAGTTATCAGCTATCGATAGTGATTGCAGAAAACAGGTGCATGCGATTTTCAACCTAATTGACATTAGTCAGAATTTATAATTTTACTACCCTAATATTGCCAGAAAGCGAGAAAAAACAAAAAAAAAAGTTTGTCATGAATTGTCAATAAGGTCGAAAATCGCATGCACCTGTTTTTTGCAATCACTATCGATAGCTGATCACTTTCTGGTAGTCATTTGTTTTGTAGACCTTCATTTGTTTTGTAGGCGTTCATTTGTTTTGTAGACGTTCAATTGTTTTGTAGACGTTCATTCGTTTAACACATTTTTATAAATACCTATATATTCGGATTTGTGAGCGCGATGTTGTGACACTACCCTTGTAAAACATACATAGAACTAGTGGTAAAGAACAATGGCAGAATTTGCTCTGGGTTTGTTGTGGCGACCTTCAACTTCATATTAACAAAACAAATTGTTTCTTTTTTCTACGATTTTTAATATTTTCACTTTGTCTCGTTAAAGCTGGAGTATTTTATGATGATAAAAACCATTCCAATTGATTACGAATACTTTATTATTTGATTGTTGCCATAGACAATGGTGTGACAGGAATAGAAGTGAGTGCTATATCCGTATTGATTATTAAATAATTAATCGATACGATCGACCTTTAAAGAGTTGGTTTGGTTTAAAATGCAGTTATTTAATATTTAACCAACATTATATCAATAAGCTAATATTTTTGAATCAAAACAACGTTTAAATCAAATAAAAACGTCACAGCATCGTTTTAAAGTTGTATTGATTTCACATAAAATCGATTTAAAATGTGCAGCTCTGCTTTTGTCTTTGGCTGTGACAGTTAGATGCTACAAAATACTTCCGCGTTTTGATGTCAATCTGACATATGTCATTTGATAATTCAAACGTACCTACCTACATTGTTTAACTTTCATATTATAACTTTCTTTTTACCTACATTGTTCATTCTTAACGAAAAATTCAAACACCGATATCTTCTTTTTCCACCTTTCCTGAGTGAAAATATAATCATTTATAGACTCTGTTACTTACGCCAAATTTTTTGTTTTTTTTTTTATTACTGTTCGCTTCAATTTAATTTCAGACATTTTGATGTATGGAGATCTGCCATTGTATTTTCCTATAACTGTTTCCCATTAGTTCTATTCTTCTCATCAAGTTGTGCTAATAGAACTAGTGGGAAAAAAGTATCACTAGTTCTATCATAGAACTGTTCAATAGAACTAGTGGGAATGATTCGACAGCGCAAGGATGATAATGATGACGGGTCTTCAACAGTACCACAGATTATACCTATAATATACAAAGCATTATAACCATTAGCAGTAATACCTAAACGTTTTATTCTCTAATTTATCTCCTTGTTGCACTATATAATCGTACTAGCAATTGTCTTCGCATGTCTAAAAATACAAAAACGTAAGCAGTAAGTCATTATCATGCGAGAGATAACACTGTTCAGTTTAATGTCCACGTAGCACGTTGGTCTATCACTACGAGCATTTCAGCCAGGAGTACGGTTAAGCTTTAAAAGACCCACCATACCCCCAGGGGTATTGCCAGGGCTACGGTGGGTCCGCAGCGCACAGTTTTTATATTAACGTACTGTTTTAGATTTCTATTGAATGAAATGAGAAGAATAAAATGTACTTTTTTAATAAATGTTATAAATAAATCACATCGAATTTTTATTTCCCTACCTTAAATGAATTAATCTTTACTTTGAGGCGAATTGAATTTACTCAAGACAGACAAAGTGATCACGTCGCATCTGAGTCAAATTATTGTTTGTGAAACTGTCAGCATGATGTCACAATGCGCGTCGGTCCAGAGAGTATATGTTTATCTCTATTTCGCGCTTGCGATTAGATGTGCTATCTCACTTACACTTGTTATCTAATTCTTAGTGTGTCGTTTTGACATATTTATATTAGTGTGCGTACGCTTTTCGCGATGCGTGCCACTCGTAAGCTCCGTCATGTTACCTTGTCAGTAACCTGTCTACGGTTTCTTACTAGTATGTCTATGGTTTGAACGATTGAGTTTGGAATACGAATTACTTTGTACTTTCGCGAAAACATACATGCGGGGGTGGAGGGGGATTTTGCGGAGCAACGACGTACGTCCGCCCTCAATCACGCCTAGACAGGCACTAATGAACGGCCGGCGAGCGATATAATGCCAACATTTTGACTATTTTTTTTCTTGGAGAAAAATGATAACGAAATTACGAAATCTGTTTTTACCATTTATTTTAAAATAAAGAGCTGTTTCTATTGATAATACTTTCATATAAATTCATTATGGAATCTCTAAGCAGTACACGTTTAAAATTGTGATTTAGTGCTATGTTTGACATTTTTAGGGTTCCGTACCTAAAAGGTAAAAAACGGAACCCTATTACTAATTAGGGTTCCGTACCTAAAAGGTAAAAAACGGAACCCTATTACTAAGCCTCCGTCGTCTGTCTGTCTGTCTGTCTGTCTGTCTGTCTGTCTGTCACCAGGCTGTATCTCATAAACCATGATAGCTAGATAGCTGAAATTTTCACAAATTATGTATTTCGGTTGCCGCTATAACAACAAATACTAAAAATAAAAAAAATAAAAAATTAAGGGGGGTCCCATACAAAAAACGTGTTTTTTTTTCGTATATTTTGCTCAAAATTACTAACTGTTACAGGTAGACGATTTAAATTTTTACAGAATATGTAGTTGTATATTACCTTTCAAAATAAATAATTAAATTTAAAAAAAGTAAATAATAAAGGGGGGCTCTCATACAACAAACGTAATTTTTAAGCAATTTGTTACTCGATCTTAATAAACAGGTAGAAACTTATAAAGTATTTAAGTATACATACAACGAACGTGATTTTCTTTTATAGATGATGGTACGGAACCCTTTGCGCGCGAGTCCGACTCGCACTTGCCCAATTTTTTTTTATCGAACCAATAATTCCAAATCGTGTTTCTATCTTTACGATTTACTAGAAGATATGTTCAACTATTATACTTTAATTTTTATTCATTAAAAATATCGTAGTTCATGGGACTTTCAGACGTTCAAAAATCTTAAAAAGTACTGCAACCTCGCCTTAATCTAGTCTATACTAAACTGCCTGTAAGACTGTTTTTGATATTCCGAAGGGCCAATTTTATTCTGGTACTTAGCGCCTTAAACTAGGGTCCTTATTATATTTCCGTAATATAATAGCTATTGTTTTTTGATTTTCGCCATTGATAAAAATGCAATTTCAAGCACAATCACGAATGTGCCAAAATTATTTTAATGTTAATTAGCTGTTTAACGCGGTTTCACTTGCGTTATTTTTGTTATTTCGAAAACAGGGGCACCCATCGGGTCAAATTATTGTCTATGTGTAGCCCTACGACATCTATCTGACCATTAAAATCTGTAAAGCATCGGTGCAGCCATTCTCAAGATTACCCGGGCAAACAGAAAGACGGCCTCTCTAACAGACAGACAAAATAGACCGACATACTCTTAAAAGACGTTTTTATGACTTCATATCATGTAGCTAACTATAGTCCGTGCCACGAGAACATAGACTTTTTGTAAACAAAGAAATTCTACTATGTGACTTAGCGACAGTTCTGTCAAACACAAATAATGTCAAATCGAATGAGCGCAACGGTACACAGGTACGTGTCATTGGAAACTAATACTTCAATGGATCGGGTTTTTATCGATATTATGCGCTGTCAACGGGATCGTTTAATATTTTGTGGTACTGGAACCTGGAATGCCAACATTTGGTTTTACTTCATTGAAATGTTACATTCTTGGGCTTAGCTTGCATTTATCTTAGGAAAAAAAAATTTTTTAGATGTCAAGAATGGGTAAGTGTAAAGTTAAATGCACGTTTATAGGATCGCAATGCTCATCCCGCGGCCGACTTTGCGGCAATACGGGTGCAAATTGCAGATGATATACTATTATTCGCACAGAACATTCTGTTCACCTAATAAAAATAAATTGCGTCATTTTACGCAGATTACCCCGAATGTAAATTTACCGTAACATTTTAATGGATTTTGTTTAAGTACATTCTGACGTTTTCATTCATACACAGCGTAAAATCTCCATGCCTATAATTTTTAATGCGATGTAATAGCTAGTTGTCTGTAATATATCATATTTGTGGACAATTATTTAATATTTTCGGATAGCTAGGCCAAGAGTAAATTATTTATTGCCTATAATTAAAAAAATCAAAGTCCATAATAGAGGACCCTGTTTGTACTCTATCATTGAAATACATGGTACTTTATTATTGACTTGCATTTACTCACATGTTAAAAAACTACAAAAAAGTCGCCAAATTAATGAAAATGATTCCAGGAAAATTCGACCACTCTTACATAAAATCAAATATGTTTATTTTCATTCAAATTTACAATTTTCTGGATATGACTTGAAGTCATAGATAATAATATTAACATATATAAAGTCAAATACATTTAAAAAAAATACCGTTAAGAAAGTATCAAACTTCACTAAAGCATAAAATGTAAAACACAACTGTTTGAAACAAAGGTTGTGAAGCCCTGAATGTTTGTTTACAAAAAGTCTATCTTCTCGTGGCACCAACTATACATACTTGCACTTGAAAAATAATTTATATAATATGTATTTCGATATACAGGGTGTAAAAAGACCCTTAACGAAAACTGAAACCCCATATTGTACCAATCATTACGAAATTTTTTTACTTCGGCATCATACCTGGGAAATTACTGGTTCAGGAGATATTAAGGCTCAAAGTTACTATACAATTTTTGTAATTAGGTACAAAATCGATGCAATTACCCCGCCAACCTGTTCTATAGATGTCCTATGCACCATGGATAAGTAGGTATTTCGAAAATAGCACCAGAGAATATATAATTAGTACCTATAGCACGCGCACATTTTTAATAGCGGCTTAAAAAAAAATCAATTTGAAAATAAACATATCCCAAGTTTTATTTTTGCTTAGTATGACTTGGCATGATGTCTAAAACGAGTAGACTTCGGCTAAGTGATGGGTCTTGTGACACCCTGTATGTATATGTAAAGATGTACCTATAGATTAGTAGCGCTGTTGTCAAAAGCCGCGAATAAAACCGACTTCAGCATAGGTATTACTATTTCCCCACCCATATTTATAAACTAGGAAAAGCCCGAGGAAAACCGTGTTTTATATTGTTATCAAGTTGTTTGTTGTATAAAACAGCCTATGACTCGATCGAGTGGTATCCAACTTGTGAATCTTTCAGTCATCGGTCGACGCCCGAACGAAATGGACAGGCGCAAATTGTTTATGTTACTTGTTTTGTGTACTGCATACGGATATACGAGTGAGTGATTACTTTATTATTTTAACCGACTTTATAATGGAGGAGGTTTTCAAAAAGGGGGTCTGTGCGACTTGTTTTACATATTATTATATAATATCTATAAACATAAATAAAATTGGAGTGTCTGTTTGTAAATAACCGCTTTTTACTAAATGCATATGGATGAATACACGGTACATACATATACCGAAAAGACATTTTTAAATTTTTTTGTCTATCTGTCTGTTTGTTCTCGCTAATCTCTGGAACGGCTGGACCGATTTTGACGGGACTTTCACGCATATTCATTTAGTGGCGTGCTACATTATGCAATCGCAAAAAAAAATATTATAAACTAATATTATATACATATATAGCTGTTTCCCACGGTTTCACCCGCGTCCTGAGACAACTACTCGTGTACCTACCTGGTTAATGTATAGCATAAGTTACTCCTTGGTACAGCCGCCAGTGAAAGTCCCATCAAAATCGGTCCAGCCGTTCCAGAGATTAGCGAGAGCAAACAGACGGACACACAGACAGATCGACAACAGACAAAAAAATTAAAAATTGTCATTTCGTTATATGTACCGTGTATACATCCATATATGCATTTAGTAAAAAGCGGTTATTTTAATATTACAAACAGACACTTCAATTTTGTTTATGTGTATAGATGTATAGATAAATAATTTACATATTGTTTCGTGTAGTGACTGATGTTTGTTTTGCTTTTCGTGTGAGTGTGTGGCCAACTCTAGTGTCGGAGTTTTTCAGACCGCCCGAAGATCTCCGACATGGCCTAACGATCCTTATCCTGAGACAAGAACCAGGACCGACAGCTTTATGTACCCTCCGAAGCACGGTAGCGCTCAGATGTAAATGCCACACACGGTCACCCATCCAAGTGGCGACCTGTGCAAGCGTTGCTTAACTTTGCCGATCTGTTACGAACGACAAACTAAGTCTCGCTATGAGCGCTGTGACTGATTAGGAATGCATTGTTTAAATATTCTATCTTATTTTGCGGATGTTTTAAGGAATTCGACATCATATCTCCTGCCAAACCCATAAGCCTGATTCTTCTATTAGCTCACTATGTTATTGTGACTCAAATTAGGCCCACGCCCAGCAGTGAACTGCTGTAAGGCTATAATTATAATAACAATTAAATTATTCATGTATTTGGTATTTGAAAACTATGAAAATATTCATAAGGAAAACAATGTTTTGTAATATGATTATTGGTACAGACAAGTACAATAATAATAATATTGACTATGATAGTTATATTACATTAACTGAATCGTGGTATACTTATGATTTAAGAATTTCATCTTTTAAACAATTTTATCAAACAACGACAACAGTGAATACTATTTTTGTATGCTTTTCTAAGCATTTAAAGAGAATAATTATTTGCATTGCGCATTGCTAAAGATAAGGGATCTTTCTTGAATTTATTCTTATAATTGCATTCCTTATGGGTTCCAAGACAGTTTTTCTTTCACCGGGTCTTCACGAGTGTCAAAACTCGGTGCCTTTTATGGTCACTGCTGCTAAACCTGGCTGACACAGTCGACACAGTAGTGGAAATGCGTAACTATACGCAGGGCCGAACCGTCCCTATGTGCAATGTGTGCGGCGCACACAGGCGCCAGGGTGACAGGGGCGCCGCGCGCCGAGATATGCGTTAATTATAACACTTATTTTCGAAAAAGGATGCCAAAAAAGGCGCTTCACAGATTTCGCACACAGGCGCAGTGGCGTAGGAAGGGGCAAATATTAAACATGATATCGAGTGTTAGCCCGCCCGGCACTATTAGGTACCTATCGACGAAAAAAAAACAAAAGGTCATCCGCCCTACGTCACTGCACAGGCGCTTCATAGATTTTGCACACAGGCGCGGGATTGGGTCAGCACGGCCCTGACTATACGACTAATACGAAATCCCGCATATTGTTGACACAAGTCCGAAAAATGTGCAGTATTAAACGATGATTTCGTATTTTTCGTATTATTATGCACGGGACAAAGTAGTTAAATAATAATACACATAAACAATGAAGAATGTAAACAAATTGTAACGATTCATAATATTTGATTGTAAATAATATTATATCATCCGTACATTACAAACAGAGAGACGATTTCAGGAATTTGCGGTTGACTATTATAGAGGGAGGCTTTTTCAACTGATGTCATTTCATATGAGTAAACACAGATGCTTTTGGACCTTAGTGTAATGTATTTGCCGTGCCCAGAATTTGCGCAGTTTACTATGCCGTTTTTTTTTTTTCTGCCGAACAAATTGGCTCCATGGTGCCTGATGTTAAGCCGTCAGTGAAGTCCCATAGTGATGGCCATCATCCCAGCAGCCAGCATGGCATTATGGCATGATGGCCCTCACCTTGACGGCCTTGAGTCTGCTATTTTCTGTCAAAATTATTAAGACTAGAAAGGCTCCAAGACTGACAAAGTCATCATCATCCTTTTAGCGTTATCCCAGTTTCAATCTGGGGTTCGCTTACTAGTCTAACCGGATTTGGCTGAATATTAGCTTTTACACGGAGCGACTGCCTGTCTGACCTCCGCAACCCGAAGGGATGGCGATATTCCATGGTTTAGACTAGTGACACTATTTAGAAGGTACTGACGCCCTGTAACGACTGTCAAAGATCTTCATGACAACCGGGACCGACGGTTTAACGTGCTCTCCGAGGCACGGGACAAGCGATAATTAACAATTCAATACGCATATAACTCCGAAAAGTCATTGTTGTGCGCCGTGGTTTCGAACGCGATACCCTCTGCATGGCAGTCTGTTGGTATCTCCACTATGGGCCAAGACTGATAAAGTGAAAATCACAAATGTTGTTCCAATTTCTCATTTTCGAAGAATTACATAATAATATGACATAATAAACAATTTCGGATAATTAATGACTCGTTAAATAATTTTGACGAGCCTGTAGCTTCCCCCTTAAATGAATAGACTTGTTGTTATAAATACGGCATTTTGGTTTGATAGCTAACGCAGTCGAGATGGCACTTATCTGACAACCCTCTAAAGCAGGGATTCCCAAAGTGGTCCCCCAAGGGGTCGATATCGGTTCGACCACTTTGGGAATCCCTGGTCTAGACTCTTGTGAAAACTTGTGTTAATTTAATAGGGGTCTATTTTTAGATCTCGTCGACCCCCAAAATCAGTTTTCGTTTATGTCGACCCCTAGGAAGCCAAAAGTGGTTCCAAAGTGGTCGAACCGATATCGACCCCTTGGGGTCGATATCGGTTCGACCACTTTGGGAATCCCTGCTCTAAAGTAAAGATCTATTTCTGACGCAGATTATAATTTTTGATTTTATCATTCTTCTAGATGGCTATACCTTGTACGCAGACACGGAAAGACCGCAGCGGGCAACGACAGAAAGCATCATAAAAAATGGTGACTACTACCAAGTCCCAGCCACTTCCCGCTCCTACAAGCTCCACGAGACCCCAGCCACGTTTGACCAGGCGAAAACAATCTGCGAGGCTGAAGAAGCTACCTTCTTCTATCCGGAAAACCATCGAGAGCTCAAGTCCGTTCTGATGTACTGGCAGAGTGTACTTGAGAAACATTTTCCGCAACGACTGCTCTTGGGATGGAAGCGACCGAAGGATGACCATACTATGCTGAGGGAACGTGAGTAACTTTTTATTTTGGTAACTATTGAACAATCTAAGTTCTTAATGACTTATAAACTGATTGTACTTGATATAAGGCAAGTGTGAATGGGACAGGACGAAGGGGAAGACCTAGGCGGACGTTCTCTGACCAGATTGGAGACATCCTAAAAAAAGGACAGGTCAGAAGTACCCTAAACAGAAGAGCATGCATAAGAAACTTGATGGGAGTGAATGAAGCAAGAGAGGTATGTCAGGATCGTTGCAAATGGCGTTCCGTAGTCTCTGCCTACACCTCCGGGAAACAGGCGTGAGTCTATGTATGATGTATGTATGTTTAGAGAGCTTATGAAGCCAAGGCTAAGCTACGCTAGATAAGGCTAGGCTAATTTTCTACCACATACACACAACACCATCTAGTCCAAAAACTAGGCAGATCTCGTACTATGTAATGAATAAACAAAAACCATCTGGTACAAAAACTAAGCAGAACTTGTGCTACGGGTACTAGACAATCATCATCATCAGCCTTTAACAGTCCACTGCAGGACTAGGCCTCTCCTTTAAAAGTCGGAATTGGCCTACTATACCACGCTGGCCAAACGGGTTGGTATAGGGTTTGTATCAAATTTTCCTTCTCTTACAGTGTTGTTCTCTGCATAATATGCTCCCTCTGTCGGCTCTTACGACACCCATGGGATGATATGGGGTGGTGACAATCCGTATTCTTAATCCGTCACCACACGGACGTTTAAAATTTATATATTTACTTTTTTGTAAATCATCATCAGCCCTATATACTGTCCCACTGTTGGGCACGGGCATCTTCTCATTATGAGAAGGGTAAGGCCATAGTCCACCACGCTGGCCAAGTGCAGGTTGGCAGACTTCACATGTCTTTCGAGAACATTATGGAGAACTCTCAGACATGCAGATTTCCTCACGATGTTTTCCTTCACCGTTTAGCAAGCGATAATTAACAATGTAATACGCACTTAACTTCGAAGTCATTGGTGCGTGCCGTGGATTCGAACCCGAGACCCTCTGCGTAGCAGTCCGTCGGTCTCTCCACTCGGCTATCGCTGCCATTTTGTAAATATATACCTACATATTATTCATAGTAACATCCAGACCAAGACCACGTTCATGTAGGTACTACAAATTATTAACTTGAGCGGGAATCGAACGCGACGCGCGACCTTCAGCGTCGCAGTTTACACTTCCGCTGCGCCACTGGGTCGTTAGAATTCCCAAATGAAACATTACAAATACACCAACGTTGTAAAACAACTCACGAGGAAAACAATAATATTATTACGTAATACTAGACGTGCTACTGGCACCGCCCGCGTGAATTGTACAACGAACAGTTTCTCAGGAATCACATACATACATATACTCACGCCTTTTTCCCGTCGGGGTAGGCAGAGACAACAGATCGCCACTTGCTTCTATCCTTACAAACCTCACGCGCTTCCTCTATACTCATTACTCTTTTCATACATGCTCGCCGGCTTCGGGTACTTCGGACCTCAGGAACTCTTGTGACTCTCATTAATCACACTATAGGTGAAAGCAAAGAACTACCATACGTAGTATTTTGAGTTTATAGCCTTCATACAGATAGACAGGGGGCCAATTCTGCTATTTTTATATGACATTGATATTATATTTTGAATGGATTTAAAAGCGGTATTCTGATTACCTAATGTCATTATCGTATAATTTAAAATAAACAGTTCGTCGTTGACACATACGATCTCGTTACAATTTCATTCAAATATCAGATAATTTAGAAGAATACGCTTTTTGTGACGTAAGTATGATACTGACATTATATCGCGACTATATTTATTTAGCGGAATTGGGCCCCTGAACGTCTGCGAGACTTCATTTTAAACATACATACATAGATAGACTCACGTCTGTTTCCCGGAGGGGTAGGCAGAGACTACGGAACGCCATTTGCAACGATCCTGACATATCTCTCTTGCTTCGTTCACTCCCATCAAATTTCTCATCCATACTCTTCGGTTAAGGGTTAATTTTAAGGTTCATTTTAAAATATGTAGGTATATGTCCGTGTGGTGACGGATTAAGAATACGGAATGTCACCACCCCATATCATCCCATGGGTGTCGTAAGAGCCGACAGAGGGAGCATATTATGCAGAGAACAGCACTGTAAGAGAAGGAAGACTTGATACAAACCCTATACCAACCCGTTTCGCCAGCGTGGTATAGTAGGCCAATTCCTCCTTTCAAAGGAGAGGCCTAGTCCAGCAGTGGACTGTAAAAGGCTGACGATGATGATGATGACAGATAGACAGAACGGCTGCGAGACTTCATTTTAAAATATGTAGGTAGGTATATGTCACCATAAAATTACAATAACCGTTGATTATAATATATTATACCGTGGGATGTAAGCAAATAGTATCTTTACGAAGAGACGACTGCCTCCGTGATCCAGTGGATAGCGTATGCGACTGCTGATCGGAGGTCCCGAGTTCGATTCCCGGGTCGGGCAAAAGTGTTACTGGGTTACTGGGTTTTTCCGAATTCTCAGTAGCAGCTCGGAGTCTGGTGATGTGCCCGGTAACGGCAATAGGCTCGCCCCCTATTACGTGGGACCTAAAAATTCATGGCGAAATGTAGGTGTAATGTTACTAATGTTACACTTCTGCCGACCCGTTCGGGGAAACAGGCGTGAGTCTATAAAAAAAGAGACGAATAGCTCGACGTCAAACAGTTTACCAACCCGTCTCGTATAGTAGGCGAAATCCTGCTAGTGACTCACAATGTATTGATGATATTGTGACGGAAATAAGAGTGACTTAAGTCCACCAGCAGTGGAACTCGGAAAGCGATATTTTTGTGTGCTATGAATTTAATAACACTTAATAATATAATAATAATATTCTACCACTTACACACATCACTATCTAGTCCCAAGTTAAGCAGAGCTTGTGTTATAGGCACTAGATAATGGATAAACATACATATATACTTTTTTTTGTAAATACATACTTAATATACATAGACACACCCAGACCAAGACAAACGTCCATGTTCATGCACACAAATGTTTGACTTGAGAGAATCGAACCCGCGACCTCCAGCGTAGCAGTCGCTTACATTCCCGCTGCGCCGACCGGTCGCCAATTAAACCTATGTAATCGATAGGCAGTCCTCACTTTGCACGCCCTCACAAAAACCATACTAATATTACCAACCTATCATTTCAGATGTTGCAGTCAACAGCATGTTCCACAATTGGAGCAAAACCCTACCAATAAACACTTCAGGCAACGAGAACTGTATGCAAATCACATACGTAAAACTACCAAGGAACGCTGGCATCGAAATATGGGTATTAACCGTCAGTTGTTACGAAAAACGCCCCTTCGTTTGCGTGAAAGAGACAAACGATGTCACTTCTAGACCTCGACAGCGAAGAGACATTGATGACCCAGACTATGGGTACAACGGAGCAGCCGATATAGACAAAGCTGAGCCTAACAGGGGTAAAAACACCGTCCAACCAAAATATGATGTAGATTTTGGAGAACCTGATTATAGTTATCAGCCTGAAAAGGCTGATACTACAAAGGCTGACCCCAAAAATGATAAAAATTCCGACAAACCGAAACATGGTTCAGATATTGGTGAATCCGAATACAACTATCTACATGCAGGTGCTGATATAAGCAAGGATGACAAAAGGGGTAAGAATTCTGAGGAACCTAAATACGGCCTTGAGGCTGGAGATCCGGAGTATAACTTTCCGCCTGGCACAATCATGGATGCTGGTAAGGATAACAGTTATCCAACCATGATAGATGAAGACTTTGATGAGCCTAAATTTTACAGGGATACTGCAGATCCTGAATATAATTATACGCCTGGCTGGGCGCCTAAGTAGGGACAACATACCATATACAAACATACAGAACTGAGTTTGAATGTGGAAGTCTTAAATAAAATTGTTTTTTTTTAATGTATTGGGTTTTATTTATGTTTACAATGTGACAAAGGATAAAACTATAATAGGAAAATTTCCTGCAAGTGAAATAAATTATACAAGTATTTTTATCTAGTGAAACATGTCAAAATAATAGTAGTTTCATTCATCAATTAATGTTAAAACTTAATTTAACATTTTTATCGTCAATTTATTGATAATAAGTATTCTACTTGACAGCAAAACACTATGACGTCACTACGTCATATTTCATACAAAACCAAAGAGGTTGGACGTTTAGACTAGAGAGAACATGCCCTATAAATTTCCTTATACCGAACGTGCAACATGTAATGTCAGTTGGTCTTAGTTGGTTAATCACATGGACTTATTATTATGAACAGGACTGAGTTCTATCGAAAATTCAAATTACAAAAATACACCTTAACATATTGCATTAAGAGTCAATTTGAGCTACCAGTATTGATAGAGACAAAACGAGCCGAGTGAGATATCTGCATCGAAGGCCGTTTGTCCCTTTCCAACTCTTGCCATGCGATAAAAACGTGGTAGTTGGTTGAAAATGGTAGAAATTATTTCAGACTATTAGTCAATAATTATACTAAATTTAAACTTAACTTATTAATATGAATTAAGTTCATATTTATTCAGATAGAATTTTGTAACTTACATATTTTTTAACCTGTCATTACTTAAAACCCGTGTTTAAAATTACATAAGTGTGAATATTATTATTTACCACTCTGGCAACCCTTTAAATGTGTCATGGCGCGAAAGTTTGCTCATGGTGTTATGTTTGATTTATTTAGGCGATAATCTCGTGATAGTTTCTTTAAAAATTGTGAAAAAGTGTTGTGTAAAGTTGTGTAAAAGTGAATCGTATGGTGGTTGTGGCATATCATTTCACAGGTAAGCCGAAAAAAGTATTAAGTTTGTAACGATATAGGGTGACCACGCAGTTTGGTATTCTGTGGACGATAATAATCGAAAGTAGGTTAGGTACAAAATTGCTATCAAATTATTTGTGTAATTCCCATTACCCATGGGCTTATTATGCAATTACTGCACAATCAGTATTTTTTTTTCCAACTTGAAAAACGGTAGGTACCCATTTTATTCATAAACAAAACTACTCATCACTACGATTCATCCAATGAAGATTTGTCACGATAAAGGGCGTCACAGACGCAGCTATAATATTTATAGCTCAACATATTTTATAGCAAAGGACCACATAGGTACGGTTAAAATACTATAGTACAAAAAAAAACGTTGTCCGTGTGGTGACGGATTAAGAATACGAATTGTCACCACCCCATATCATCCCATGGGTGTCGTAAGAGCCGACAGAGGGAGCATATTATGCAGAGAACAGCACTGTAAGAGAAGGAAAACTTGATACAAACCCTATACCAACCCGCTTGGCCAGCGTGGTATAGTAGGCCAATTCCTCCTTTCAAAGGAGAGGCCTAGTCCAGCAGCGGACTATTAAAGGCTGATGATGATGAAAAAAAATGAGAAAGTAAAATTAATAAGGTAATATATTTTTTAAGTTTTTAATTCTTTGACAGTTTTCCGAAGAATGAAGAAAGAAGAAAAATATGGCTGGATGTTATTCCGGTGTCACAAAAGATTACTAAAAACTCCGTCGTGTGTAGCCATCAGTTCAAAACAGAAGACTTTTATAAAGCAAACTCGCGACAGCTATTGAAAGCCGACGCAATACCATCTATTGTTCCACCGGTAAGCCCATTATTACTGACGGAAATCCACCTAATTATGTTTATTAAAATATTACATTTAGAGTCGGTGCGACTCCGCGTGCGGAGTCACATATATGCTGCAAAAAGTCGGACAGTGGGTCGCAAGTCAATGCGGCGCGCCGCAGTGACTTGCGGCAGCGGCGTGTGAGAACGCTCTTATTTTCTTTAAGCACAATTTATTTACAAGTATAAATGCGTAAAAATCTTTGTAAATTTCATTTATTACCAAAACTTTAGAATATGTGAGGATATGAATGTTATGTAATGTTAATTTTCTTTTGCAGGCACCAAATAAACAGTTATGGATACTGAGTAACATTGTGATACAGTCACCATTACAACCCTTCGAACATTGTAATCCTGGTACTTCGCAAGATTCTAGTATGTGCGAAGTTTACGCACCCGCCGCCAAAAAGTTCTGCTTAGGAGTAAAAGAAGTACCAGTTCAGACAGAAATGAAATCCAGCAGTCCTTCAAAAGATACGTTGAAGCAAAAAGTTGAAGTATTGTCACAGAGGTTAAAGAGGCGCGATATTCGATTAGAAAATATGAAGTCAGTTTTGACAATATTAAAAAAAGAAGCAATAACTATGATGAGGTTGAACATCTGATAAAAAATAATTTTGTGGGCATTCATAAGTATATGAACACTGATAAAAGTAACAAAGGTGTAAGATATTCAGAGGAACTCAAACAGTTTGCTTTATCCTTATACTTTTATTCTTCAAAAGCATATATGTATCTTAGATATTATACTATGTTACCACATTTTGCAACCTTGCGGAAAATGCTAGCGACTCATGAATGCAATGTGGGATTCATGGTTGAAGTACTTGAATATTTGAAATTATCGGTATCTGAAAATGATCTCGAGAACGTAGCTCTAATATTTGATGCAATGTCTATTAAATCTGAAGAAGCTTATGAAAAACATACGGATAAAAAGTGAGGTTATGTAGACTTTGCTGGCATTGTACCATACGATTCGGACCATCTTGCCACTGAGGTCCTGGTTCTGCAAATTGTAGCATATAAACGAAAGATCAAATGCCCTATCGCCTACTTTTTATTGATAAAATTTCAGATGCCGTACATGCACAGTTGATAATCACAGCAATACGCATGTTATTTGACATCGGTATCACTGTTCGAAGTGTAACATGTGATGGAACTGCTAGTAACGTTAACACATTTGAACATTTGGGATGCAGCTTTAATTTACCGGATATGGTTACGAGTTTTAAACATCCCAATAAAGTCACTAAAATACACTACATTTTTGACCCAGCTCACATGCTTAAATTATGTAGAAATGTATTTGGTGAGAAAGGTTTGAGTTCTCAAAAAGGATCCATTGATTTCGAATTTGTAAAAAAATTACATATCTTAAAAGATGCAGAGGGGTTAAAACTAGCAAATAAAATTAATGCTGCTCATATTAACTTTATGGGGAAGAAAATGAATGTGAAATTAGCAGCTCAGACTTTGAGTTCTTCGGTAGCAAATGCCATTGACTTCTTACGGGTTAGTGGTAACGAAGAATTCAAGAATAGTGAAGCTACTACCGAATACATCAGAATAGTGATTTAATAAGCATAAAAATAAATGTTATTACTATATACAGGTTCTTTTATTTTTGTCATAAGTTTTAATTGTAAGAAACTACTAAAAAATCGCGATCGCAAATGAATCGACCTTACTTTTACCTTTCTTTTTTTTTTTTTTTGTGTCGGGTTGGAAAATCCTTATGGAGTCCCTCCGCCCCGGGGGAAGGACGAAGGGGACTGTCAGACTCTTACTGACTAAAAACCAACCCGTTTTCCTCATGTACCCGTGTGTCGGAGGGTAGGGATTCGCATAAGCATTCATCGCTACCCCCCGACGGGTATTGGCCCGCCAGATGGTCAGGCGGGCCCCGAACAAAACCCCCTTGGCGGCGGATTAAGGTGTTGGGCTCCGCCGCCAAAACACTCAGCGGCCGCAGAGGATAGGGAGGACGGCAACGCAACACCGCATCTCCTCTTCCTCTGCGGCCCCACCGCGACGCATCGAATGGTGCGCCCCCATTTGGTCGCGGGAGATAGAGCGCGCGGCAACGCAACACCGACACGCCTCTCCTCCCGCGACCGCACCCGACTGCGAGGGGCAGACAGAACTGTCCCCCGCACCCGCACCGTTGGACGCATCCTGCGCAGGCCTCTCCAAGGCCACGCGGAGCGTCCCCTCCTGGATCCCTCTTAGCTTCACCGCGGATGCCCAATCCACGGTTACTGAGCCCCCCCACCACGACAAGGTGGAGATCCTACGGGGGGGACCTTACTTTTACCTACGACATGAACTTTGACATAGAATTCCGAATGCAACTCCGGCGAGTGAGCAGGATTTCGCTGACGTGCGATAACAATTGTTTAGTAGAAAATGCTTAAAATATTATACGCACAAAAACTAAAAAACTTTATAATAACCTGAAATATTAATATTTTAGTTCCTAAAAGAATAACATTGTCTAGGATATTTAGTAAATATAATTCAAATTACTAGGAAACCATATTGTAATTCGTGCGCCAAGGGTAAAATTTCATGCTTTGAGGTTAGAAAGTTGCGTATCTTATTGAAATCCTACTATCAAAGTACCATCTATAATGTAAAATAATAATTTCTTTAGAAAAATTACCATATTTTTTGCGGTTTTAATTATATTGTCCCACGTAACCATGGAGTTATTATTATAAGTCCATGCACGTAACAAAAATATTGTGGTCACCCTGTTAAAAAGGGACAGAGTGCCTCTGTATTAGACATCCTGCTCGGCTCGCGTTTAGGCTGCGAGTACTCAGTCCTGTTCATAATAATAAGTCCATGGTTAATCATAACGTCAAATTACGCGTCTCATTTAAAGAGGCATCGACTCTTTACATACTCATATCTTTGACTACATTCTCTTAATAGCCGTGCTGTGATCTGTCATCAGTGTAAAATTTGTTGGGCGTTTGTGTTTACATTTTTAATAACTTTTTTGCATTTAAATAGTAAGTAAGCTTATAATAATTAAATAGTGTACTCATTAATTAATACACATCGAGTATGTGATATCGGGATGTGGATGCCGCTATTCTCGGAACGGAAATAACAGGAGAAACTTTATCTTCTAGCAGTGAGTCGGAATTTTCCTACAAATTTATTTACTTTTCTCGTATTAATGCTATAATGAGTGTTAAGTTTACACAATATCATTGTGTTGCAAATCAAAGGAACAGCTTGCATACGTATGTGTTATGAATTTAACTCACAAATTGTTATTTTGTACATTTATTGATTTAATAGCCTTAGGGATGGGATTTGACAGTGAAAGGAGATATCGATGTTTTTTCATTGAGGGATAAATACGGAAACTAACTATCGGACATGAATGTAAAACTGTCACTGGAAGCGACAGCGGGTAGCCGCGGTTGCTAAGTTGGCAATAAACAAAGACGTCCAGCGGTCTAATTTTCTATCGCGTGTTTGATAGTAAGCGCAGTTTAATGTACATAATTTACTTAGATACCTACCTTAAAAGTAGCGTCTATTAACCTAAAGCCAAGTGTTCCAGTGTACGCGCGTGTGTAGGCTTACATTTTTGCATCTATAAAATAGTAGATGGATTAGCATTTTTTATTATTAAGAAGGTGTTTTATATTACAGGTTGCCTATTAATGACGTCACAAGAAAACGTTGGATAAATGCCGTTGGACGGCCTAGTTTGATTTAGCAGAAGTACCACCGTATTTGTTCACGTCATTTTGAGAAAGACTGTTTTTAAAGACAGAAAGCACCTGGCGTCGTTTAAAACCGAAAGCTCTGCCTACATTACATTTATGCCCGGACATTGCACACCCGGTAGAATTATTTATCCAAAGCTAAACAAAAAGTGTGTAATTTTAGTTTGAATATATTAATAAAATATAATAATTACAACGATTTTAATTAATCTACCTACTTCTATATTATTTATCATATTAGTGCTATCCTGACTGATCAAAGACGTCTTGCCTTGTAGTCCGCTACATAATATTCTACCATAAAATATAATATTCTTTCACATTCACATAACATTATCTGGTCCCAAACTAAGCATATCTTGTACTGCGAGTACAAGACAATCGATAAACATGCATATATACTTTTCTGTAAATATATTACATATTATACATAGTACCATCCAGACCAAGACAAACATCCATATTCATGCACACAAATGTTTGACTTGAGCGGGAATCAAACCCGCAAGCTTCGGCGTGGCAGTCGGATTACCTACAACTCTAAAAAAATCGAGCAGTGTCCAACGTTAGCGATAGCAAGCAACGTGATATGATGCGACGCAAACAAATTGCCAAAGCCTGCCGCATTAGCCAATCTGGTATAATTCGTACAATACATAATCTAAGTGACAGTTTCTTAGCATCTCATCGCCACGCATCGCTCATTAGTTTATGAATACTTTTTTTTTTTTTTTTCTTTATTTAAGGAGCTTCGTCAATTGTGACGATGACGCTCCATTCACCACAGTTACATTTTATTTACACACAACATTTTAAAGTAAAAAACTATATAATTTGTAAAGTGCCTTGGCTTCTCCCGACATGGGAGTAGCCAATGCACCATTACAAGCTCCAACATCACAACCAAAACACAGTCTCATCCTTAACCTGTCGTTCCGAACACATTCCATCAAGATATGATATACATCCTCAACAACATCACATTCTTCACAATTAAGAGATGGTGCTAAGCCCATAAGAAACTTGAATTTTCTTGATGGAATGTGTCCAGAACGAAGTCTCATTGCGGTTACACATGTTCTTCTACTTAAAGAGCAGTTATCAAACCAGGCACTTTGAAGGGGTTCGGGCTGTATGGTCTTGTACCAGATACCTTTCTCTTGGGATCGCTCATCAAAATATTCTTTCCATAGGATGTAACAGCGTTTCTTAACCAGATACAGACAGTCTTGGAAATAAGGTCTTATGTTTATTATAATGCCATCGGAGCAAGCAATTTTGGCCAATGTGTCTACGCGCTCGTTTCCATTAATACCAATATGGGAAGGGATCCACTGAAGCTTTACAGTTCTATTATTTTTGTGCAACTCCAGAATTTGATTTATAATCAAGTATGCTATCGGTGTTCCTCGAATAGTCGAGATGCAACGAGCTACGTGTTGGAGTGCACTTTTAGAGTCGGTTAATATTACAATTTTGTCATGATCTATTGAACTAGCATAAGATATTGCTTCACTAATAGCCAATAGTTCGACATACATAATAGATAGTTTGGTATTAATTTTGAATAATGTGTGACTATTCTGTTGCTGGTCAAAAAACGCTGCACCCGTTCCGTTATGTTCTTTCGAGCCATCCGTGAATATTTTATAATAGTTACAGTACGTTTCATCCAAGTAATCATTACAAAGATCCTTTAACGCATTTGAATTATAATACTGTTTTGGTTTGTCTAAGTTACTAATTTTGTGTATAATACTATCTGATATGTCTATGTAAGTAATCCACCAATCAAATGTAAACATTTCCAGACTTTCAGTTACATGTATCTGTGTATTCTTAAATTCCTTATGAATTTCAACCAACATGGGTTTATTTTTCCTACTCCAAGAGTTTATCATCAACAGAAGTTCTTCCAATGATTCAAGGATGATACTATTACTTTGTAAGGACTTGCATTTCAACCAATATTTTCCAGCTAAAAATGTTCGACGTATTTGTAAGGGCGGTAAGTGCAATTCGTTATTCATAACGTGTATAGGTGTTGTTTTAATAAAACCGCCAATTATGCTCATTGCTTGGTTTTGTATTTTTTCTATTTTGTAAAGATGTGATTGACAACTGTCCCCATATAAAACGCTTCCATAATCCAATCTACTTCGCACAAGAGCCATATAAACCCTTCTTAGATGCGTAGGATGTATCCCCCATTTGGAATTAGCTAATACTTTCAAAATATTGATGTATCCAGCAGCTTTTTCAACGATTTCATTTATATGTTTCGCCCACCTGAGTGATCTATCTAACCACAAACCTAGATACCTAATAGATGCAACCACCTCTAATCTTGACCCGTTAACTTTAAGCGATACGTTAGATCTATTGACTCCTTTCTTAAACACACATATTTTAGTTTTTGAGGATGAGATCTCAAGTCCTAAATCAAACAATAATTGTCTTATTGCGTTCAATGGTTCCTGTAATAAGTTAGTAGCTAGGAGAGCACTCTTTTCGGTAGCGTACACAACGAAATCGTCTGCGTATTGTGATATGTGTATGGTGTCACTGTTTATGTGTTTGCAAATATCCATGGTTACTATATTGAACAACAAAGGGGAGAGGGGGTCACCCTGAGCTACTCCTCGCTCTGTGGTACGTACGAGGAAAGTGTTATTGAGTTTAACTTTAAGATGTCTCTCACGCAGAAATTGCCATAAATAGTAACATAGTTTCTGTCCCACGCCTAGACTGTCCATTTTTTTTAATAAGCTTAATATATCTATATTGTTGTATGCGTCTTCTATATCAATGAAACAACCAACTGTGACATTACTCTGACAAAATCCTTTCTGAATTTGAATTACTAATCTAGACAAATTGTCCATGCAAGATCTACATTTTCTGAAGCCTAATGTATTATCTGAGAATAAGGAGTGTTTTTCTAAATACCATTCTAAGCGTTTTTGAAGAATTAAATGTAATATCTTACACAGACAGGATATAAGTGAGATAGGTCGGAGGGATGATGTGTCGTTGGGATTTCTGCCCGGCTTAGGAATTGGAATTATTTTAATGTTTCTCCATTGCATGGGCACAAATCCCTGAGAATAAAAATCATTATACAAGCGTACTAGAATTAATTTGGCATTTTTGGGAAGGTGTTTGATCATGCTATACGAAACATCATCATCTCCAGGGGCTGTATCTTTATTTTTGATACTTTTGTTTAATTCTGCTAACGTGATTTTAGCATCAAAAGCGGAGTTTTGAGAATTAAATATGGGATTGGGACGAGAAACGTAGTCGGGACACAACTTCTGTAACAAAAAGCTAATCTTATCTGGGTCAACAAATTGCTTTGGTGCCCTATAGCCTTTAAGCCATTTTAATTTTTGCCATACTTCAACGCTTGAGGCTTTTTCATCAAGGGACGTACAGAACTTTTCCCAGGTAGTTCTCCGTGCGTTGCGTATCAGTTTCTGTGAATCTGCAATTTTATTTTTGAGGATGTCATAATTTTGGGGCGTAGGATTGCGTCTAAAATTACTCAAGGCTAACCTTCTGTACGCTACCGATTTAGATAATTCCGAATTCCAATAAGGTTTCGGGCGGAATTTGTGACAAGGGTTAAAATTTATTTTACCACTGGGAATGTATTTATCAGCTGCCTCCTGTAAATGATTAGTGAACATGTCATAGGAGGTTTGAAGATTCTCTGGATAAATGAAATTGTTGAATAAAGATGCTGAATATTGTTCATACTCTGACCACTTAGCAAGCTTAAAGTTATGTTTGTGTTGTGGTATACTGTTGCAGTAAAATGAAGTTGATATTTTAATAACAAGGTGGTCGCTACCCAGCGTCTCTTTTAAGACCGTCCAATTAAAATTAAGAGAAACATCAGCAGAAATGAAAGTTATGTCAGGCGAAGACGATCTTAAATTACCATCAACCAATTGTATAAGCGTTGGAGTTCGGTCATTTAAAATTACATAATTATGATCAACCATTGAATCCAATATTTGGGTGCCCCTAATATCCGTTTTGCAGGACCAATTTGTATGATGGCCATTAAAATCCCCCAATAAAAGGGTTTTTCCATTCTTTATAGAAAATAAACGGTCCCAAACTATTGGGTTTGTTCGCAACTCGGGCGGACAATAAACGGCAATTATGTTTTCAATTTGATCACAATTATACAACTTCACATGAATTAATTCTACACCTGGAATACTAATTTGAATAGGCATACTTTGAGCTTGTACAGACTTGTGCGTTAGAATTGCAACTCCCCCGTAGTTGTCTCTATCCTGACGGAATATATTATACTCACGGATATTGAGTTGGGTATCCGGTTCCAGCCATGTTTCGCTGATTGCAGCTAAATGAACTTTTTCCTGGTATAATAACTGCTCCAATACATTTATCTTAGGTTTTAGACTACGAGCGTTCCATTGTATAATATTCAAGCTAGTAATTTGCTGCCGACAATTAGCCATGATTGGAAAAGAAAAATGATTTCATATTACCAAAATCGGGCATAATATCCATTAAAAAACTAGTGAACCAATCGACTATTGTTCTGAACCACAGTTTAACCGTTTCTAATATGTTATCTTTCTTTGCTTGGATACTATCTTTTAATTTTTTTAGCAGTTCTTGAAATGACGATTGTGTGTCCGTGCTACTGGTCTTGGAAGCGGGCTGTATTTCCTCATATATTCTTGATTGGTGCTCTTCTGTAGATTCCTCTGAGGTCGACATCGCAATATCTACCATAACATTTTCGCTCAAATATATTGGTGTCTTCTGCTTTTTCTTCTTCTGTTTCTTTTTATGTGTAATGTTTGTCTGTGATACCGGTTGAGTATTTTTCTTAACAGCTTCAGAGTATGATTGAGAACATTCAGTAGCCTGCAATGTGTTTGGTATGGGGATTTCTTCAGTAGGCTCAGCACATACAGTATTGCTTGGTTCTGAACGAGGAGAAGGTGGTACGTACGCTGTTAAAGCTTTCTGATATGTGCAATTATACTCCGACATCAACTCTCTGATACGCTTTTCTTTTTTATATATAGGACACGACTTGGAAAGCGCCATATGTCTACCGTGACAATTGACACATTTGTAAACTGTCGTGTCACAGTTGTCATGATTACCGGAACATTTTCGACAAATAAGTTTATGAGACGGACACATCTTTGCAGAATGGCCAAAGCGCCAGCATTTAGAGCACTGGGAAACAGGGAAAACGTAGTTTTCGACTTTTATCTTCAGCGCGTATAAGAATATATGACTAGGTACAGAAGATCCCTTGAAGCATATTTTAACAGTCTCACTGGGTGTCCATCCTTCGGTGTTCTTTCTATTAAGTCGTGTGGCTGATATGACTTCCTTTTCCGAGTAAATTTGCTCGAGCAATTCTTTCTCCGATATGTCAACCTCAATGTTACGGATAATACCGTACGAAAACCCTACCTCCCAAGTCTTTTGTCGTCGCCAACCAAGTTCATTTAAGCCGGGGGAACGTTTAAAATGTTCAGCCATTAATTCGTCTTCGAATGTAATTAATAGTTTATATAGATTCACGTATTTAACTTTTGTTATGCCAGTTATTTCGTGTTCCTTCAATAATCTAGCCAACCTAAATTGTTTTGGCAGTTGGTCTTTGGTAGTGACGCAAACTTGTACGGGTAAAATCTGTTGCATATTCTCCTGGCTTTTAGATTTCTTGTTTCTTCTAACTATTGACCATATTCCTTCTTCTAAACTGTGTTTTCTCCCTTCTATATCTTGTGTAATATCCTCATCCATTGATTGTGTAATGTCATCCGTAGGTTGTTGTTCCTCTAACTCATCACTAATGTTGTTTACGCTGTTACTAATATCATAAACTCGATCGCAATCCATTGTAATATGAATCACATTCCACTGCACTGAGTTGGGCCGGCAAATGCGCTCGCGCGCTGGCCGTGGCCGGCTGCTAGCGAAACCGGTCTGTTGTTTACGAGACTAGGATTAATTAACAACGCGTTCGAATCGCACGAGGTGTGAACGCTCACTGGGGTTATGAATACTTTTTGTCAATAGATTTTATGGCTAAAACGAACAATTAAACACGTGAATTATTTTAGTACTGTCTGTCTGGCAAGTCTTTGCAAAGCACTGTCCTGCGTCGACAGCAAAAACTACAATTTCAATATTTTAGTTGTTTACTTCTACGGCTTAAATATATCGACACATACTAAAGTTAGACATTTGACCAAAAATATTTATCGATAAATCATCACTGTTACGAACAACACTCGGTTTCCTAACTCTATGTTTTGTCTACTGTTTGCGTACCACGCGGCTGCTATAAGAGCGTGCTGCTAAACCTATCGACAGCTCTTTCTATCATACTGCATGTGCCATTAGAAAGAAGATATCAATCATAGCAACCGCTGTTGTTATTTAGTGTTACTTCTATGCCTTAGGTTATATTTCTTTGTACAAAACCCTTGGCAAAGGTCGTTTTTGACATTTCATTAAAAGTGCTTGATTTGACTAGTTGGAAACTTGGAAACAACCCTATTATCTGGTTCGCTTGGACATAATAATACAGATTGACATAAAGAAGCGCATTTCTTAAGGATTTCGTGTGCCGATTTCAACTGGCGTGTTTACGGTTGTTAGTGTAGTACATAGTTGGCGCTGTTGGCGGCGCTGGCGTCGTTCTCCTTCTCTCTTGCTCTCGTAGTTCAGATACACAGGAGAAACTTTCGTCTCTCTTGCACTCGTAGAGTCAGCTGTCACAGCGCGACTGCCACGCCGCCAAGCGGCAATATGGGTCACAGAAAGTTTGTCTACAGAGCGCCCATAAGAAATGTGCCACTATTTAAATATCTATGCCTGGACATAGATTTTATGAATTATAGCTAGGATCCATCTCAATTATGTCAGCTTTCAGAAAAAAAAAGCCGTATCATAATGTGTGCGTTCGTTTCGGGGCTACGATAGTACACAAAGATACACAGACTCTAAGACACGTCAATATTATTCTTATTACACTCGTCTTTTTGCATCGGGGGCTAAGAACTATCGCATAGCGAAAACATCGGGGCGGCAGCAGGGTACTGCCTAAGCTGATTTGCGACAGTTAGGAAAATGATTGGATAGTATGACAATAAAATAGCAATTGGCGGACTCGGCTGGGATGACATTTTTATGCTATTTGCACGCTTGTAAAATCTGCCGAAATACACAAATTTATCCTTGCAGGCATGTCTATTGTAGGATCGACCTATCGACCCCAAATAAATTGGGACCATGCCAGAACAATGATGATGCCTAAAGTAGGTACTTCATCTTCAGCCCTTTAAACTCTCCCACTGCTGGGCACGGGCCTCTTCTCACTATGAGAAGGGAAAGGCCATTGTCCACCACGCTGGTCAAGTGCGGGTTAGCAGACTTCACATGTCTTTCGAGAACATTATGGAGAATTCTCAGACATGCAGGTTTCCTCACGATGTTTTCCTTCACTGTTTAGCAAGCGATAATTAACAATTTAATACGCATTTAATATCGAAAAGTCATTGGTGCGAGCCGAGGATTCGAACCTGAGACCCTCTGCGTAGCAGTCTGACGGACACTCCACTCGGCTATCGCTGATTCTTCGTAGGTACTTAGAACTAATGATGACTACTATGTCTAACAGTTTCTTGTTTCAGCACAAATAGGTTAGCAACTTGGAAGTATTATCCTCTCGATGACTTGACTTGCCGTTAGTAACGTACCGTCAAAGTTAAGCAACGTTTACAGAGGCCACCGTAAGGATGGCTGACCGGTCAAATAACCGATGAACCCACGACTTTTAGGTGGAAATTGACTAATGTTATAAAAGCACCCTTAGTATGCAGTGTCCGTGTGGTGACGGATTAAGAATACGGAATGTCACCACCCCACATCATCCCATGGGTGTCGTAAGAACCGACAGAGAGAGCATATTATGCAGAGAACAGCACTGTAAGAGAAGGAAAACTTGATACAAACCCTATACCAACCCGTTTGGCCAGCGTTGTATAGTATCGGTTTCGAATCCACGGCGCGCACCAATGACTTTTCGAAGTTATGTGCGTATTAAATTGTAAATTATCACTTGCCCTGTGCCTCGGAGAGCACGTTAAGCCATCGGTCCCGGTTGTCATGAAGATCATTGAGAATCATTATAGGGAGTCAGTAGGTACCTATGAATAAACAGACACTAGTCTAAACCATGGAATATAGCTATCCCGTTGATTTGTGGCGCTCAAACAGGCAGTCACCATCATCAGCCAAGAGACGTCCACTGCTGGACTAAGGCCTCCCCCAAGGTTCTCCATACAGAGATCGATTTTGAGCCGCCCGCATTCAGACAGGCAGTCCCTCTGTGGAGAAGCTAATATACAGTCAAATGCGGGTAGACTAAATAGCGGACCCCAGGTTTCGAACTGGGATAACGCTAGGAGGATGATGATGAGTATGAACTGTTGATCCAAAGATAGTAGGTATATATGTTGTAAAAGAGATTAATAATAATATTTTACCACATACACACATCACCATCTAGTCACAAACTAAGCAGAGCTTGTGTTATGGGTACTAGATAATGGATAAACATATACATATATATATATATATATATACACCGCTATTTTTTAATTAGTACAAAAAATTTAACACAGCACTAAGTATCTTTAACTGATCATATTTATGTAGTTAAAAAATAAAAACACTAAGTCCCAAAACTGTCTCAAAACTGTCCACAAAAATACGTGATAATTGGTAAATGCAATACTAATACTATGACCGACCCGAGTACTACGAGTATCATAGTAAAATGAACCATTGACAAATTCAATTCTCTTTTCTTTTAGTCCAGAACACCTTCTTTTATTTTGATATTTGTTTGCTTTCTAATTACGTATGTCCGTATTTAATTACTTGTTAAACGATAAATTTTACCGGTCCTAAGCCCGAATGAAGTATGAAGGAAGTGAGATTTTCTACAATAAAGAAATGATAAAAACATTGCTCTTTATTGATATTATGAAATTCTTACGTCACATATATGATAATCATATCTTCGCTAATCTGTCTTTAAATTTTTTGTACTAATTAAAAAATAGCGGTGTATATATATATATATATATATATATATAAATAAATACATACATATTATACATAGAAACACCCAGAACAAGACAAACATCCATGTTCATGCACACAAATGTTTGACTTGTGCGGGAATCGAACCCGCGACCTTCGGCGTAGCAGTCGCTTACACTCCCACTGTGCCAACCGGTCGTCGTAGATTTTTATTGAATCAGCTCTAAATTAATGTGATTGTGGCGCATTACTCCAGACAAAGGTTCATTTGCCAAGTAGCCTCGCTAACCCAGAATCGTGCACGCTTAACGACCTCTTTCAGGCCAGAATAGGCCTGTGTCCTAAAATGTAATTAGCGATTGATTCGTTCCTTTATTAGATGTTAAACTGAAATACCTGATTATTTCTTCAAAAATCGATCAGCAACATTACTAATTACGGCTGTTTAAAAACCTTTTTGAATTTGACACGAAAACGCTGTAAACCATCATGGCGGTTGAGTGATATCACAAAGTGCAAAACAAAACAAACCGTGAATGAAGTCTGGTCTGATAGTCTGATGTACCCACTTTTATTTTGTTATATTCGATTTAACAGGTATAAAGTTTGACGTTTTAGTTGTATTTTTTACTACTAAAACGTCAACAACATGAACTCTGATTGGTGTTCACTGTCACAAGAATAAATACATTATTTTTAGTTTTAGAATCCTAAAAATAACATTAATCTTACCTTTTTATAATCTTAATATATAAAATCCTTGCGTTACTGACTGACTGACAGACAAGCTACAGCCAAAACTATTGGGCGCAGGAAGCTGAAATTTGGCATGTATGTTCCTTGGGACCGTAAGGGTGCACTAAGAAGGGATTTCCCGAAATGCCCACGGGATCGGCCAAAACCTACCTACCCTAACCTCTAGTAAATAATAAACTTTATTGACATCTTAAAATCATAATAAATCTATAGATACTACAATCAAACCGATTTATTCTTAGTGGACACAAGCCTATTGTTTAATGTGTTGCAGTCGACACGATGAGGAGAAGCAGTAGCGCTCATACCGTAACTTAGATCTTCGGCTTGCCGTTCGTAATCGGTCGGCAAAATTAAGCAACCCTTGCACAGGTCACCAGTTGGATGGGTTATCGCGTATTATATTACAGCCATGGACACGTAAAGGCATCGTTCCCAGTTGTTGTGTCAGGATTAGAATAATTAGCCCATGTTAGAGGCCTAATGGCGGTCTGGAAACTCCGACACCAGCGTTTACCACATACTCACACGAAAATAACAAACAACATATATATATTTTTTTTTCTTTTTTTATGGTAATAGGCGGCAAACGAGCAGACGGATCGCCAGAACGAAACGCAACAGTTTAGGTACTGTTACTTTACGTCGATTTTCAGTGAGAGGGTAGTAATTCCCCGGTCGAGCCGGCCCATTCATGCTGAAATCAGCAAGGCTCTACTACCTTGGATGCTCACGCTATTTTCCTGTCGGCGTAGGCAGAGACAACAGAACAGCACTTACGTCTATCCTTACAAACCTCACACGCTTCCTCTACATTAATAACTCTTTTGATACATGCTCGCCGGTTACGGGTGCTTCGGACTTTTCTTGACTTAAACAAAACAAGAAGTAGTGAAAAGTGACTCACCATCATCAGATACTTCTATCTCCACATCCTCCTGATCCTGCACGGAAGTGACGTCAGACGTGTCTTCTAAAGCTATCGGTTTGCGATCGTCTCTGTGACGCTCTATGCACGAGTCTTCAAGCTGCAACCAAATTATATTTATATATGCAAATTATATTTAAATGACGAGCCATTCGAGATATACAGGGTGTAAAAAGACCCTTAACGAAAACTGAAATCCCGTATTGTACCAATCACTATGACATTTTTTTACTTCGGCACCATACCTGGGAAATTTCTGGTTCCGGAGATATTAAGGCTCAAAGTTAGTATGGATTTTTTTCTAATTAGGTACAAAACCAATGCATTTCCCGCCAATATGTTTTTAGATGCCCTATGACCCCATGGATAAATAGGTATTTCGAGGATTGCACGCGCGCGCTTTTAATTGCGGTTAAAAAAATGTGAAAACTTAAAAAATAATTCGTTTCCCAGGTATAATTTTTGGTTCAAATTCAAATTAAAATAATTTTTATTTCAAGTTGGTAATTTACATACTCTTTTGAAACGTCACTGACTCTAGTTGCCGGTTCCAAAAGGTAGGCCCAGAGAGAAGACTCCGGCAAGAAACTCCTCTGGACACTCTTTTAAAATCTTTGGTTTTTTACAATTTTGTTTTAAGAGTTATTGGCAAGAAAAAGAAAAAGCGAGCACAATGTAGAATAGCAAATATAACTGTGAGCAGTAGTTTGCCAGATTAAAGATCTGGACTTTTATATGAGAGATAGGTACTTTGACGATCATAGTATTATCAGCTAACATTGTGCTCACTTTACAAAGTAGATTACTTTAAAAACGATTAATATAATAACCTACATGCTGAAAAAGGCAAAACTGGGATACCTGCTATAAAGTAGAGAAAATAAACTTTCTAGGTCCGGTTACTTACAAATAAATTTTACTAATAAATACTAAGGCCCACTTGCGTAACGTTTGATTTAAGTCACTCCTTATTTTAATTTGTTGAACAGAATTAACAGCATAAAATAATTTAACTTAAAAGTATTTAGCGGCCTCTTGCACAACGACAACAACGCATAGATTTAGTTAAACATTTTTATGAGGTCGGTAAAGTAGTTTCTACGTTTTGTTTCATGGCATGATGACTTTTTGTTACGATTTTAATGATGTTATGCGTATGCATTTGCATAAAACCTTAGACTATTACATCATTTACAAAACGCATTGTCGTCGCCTAGCAACGAAATGACAATTGACAAATAATAACTTGAAACTTTTGAACACTAACCCTAGAACCCTACAAGGGGTGCAGGTGCACCCCACACCGATTTGTTTTCTAAATATCTCAATTTATTTAATATCCACGCATTCGCCCGTCAGAGTATTTAAGTTTGGTGTGAACCTCTTGCGTTACGCGTTAACGTGACGAGAGCCGCGTCATGTGTTTGCCTGTAGAAGTGCTGTGGGGTACGCCAATACCCCAGTGTAGTAAAATCGTAAGTTACTTTGTTTATTACGATTGATGGATTTGTATGTAATATGTTATTGAATTTGATTGTTTATTAAAACAATACTCTTATATGAATTAAATACTGATATTTTTAGATTTTATGTAGGTGAAATTCAATGAAGTCTATTTATTGTGTCTCAGGTGGTTGTTAGAGGTTTGAATGACGAGGTAGTAAGCTCTATTCTAGACCACGAATGTGGCGACGAAGAAATAGAAGTTGGGATTAGTTGTAATTCCTGGGTTGTGTTCAAGATCAAATAATAAGCCAAATATAAAGTTTCCGCGAACATTTTTGAACCAATTAGGTTTGGAACTGATACATCAACATTTGGAGGATCAGTACCGGATGCCAACTTTGAGGCGGGATATAGAAGGGTCCATTGCAGCGATCCTCAAAAAACTACGAGATCCTACAAGCGCTGTTGCTTATCGTGTAAAACAAGGACGGTGTGGCTTTTGTCCAACATCCAAAGACGGGAAAACCAGGACTATGTGTCAAAGGTGCAAAATACCTATTTGTTTGGAGCATCAGGTACAAGTTTGTGCAAAGTACTCAAACTAAGTTTAACTTTGTGTAATAAGGTTGATTTGTGATTTCAAGTTACTGATTATTTATCATTATTATACGTATTTTAATTAATTGTTTTTCATTTTTATTTTAAGAATTACAATCATTTTAGTGTGGGGTGTTCCAGCACCCCAGGGTAGGAATAATATGTGCGCCAGATAGTGTAGGATTCTAGGGTTAACAATAACACAAGTAGGTACATTGTTATCAGTTATATCATCATCATCATCATGTTAGCCTCTTAACCAGATCGTCGGTCCACCTTGTGGGAGGCCTACCACTGATGCGTCGTCCGGTCCAGTTATATAATTATTATATAAATTATAGTTAATTTTCGTCGCTAATGACAAGTTGCCAATATCAGTGTGACAGTTCTTAAATGAAATTAGCCACTAAACAGCCGATTTTCGGTAATTAATTTTGACAGTTCTTAAATCATATTAGTCGACAAATTTTTCGTTGTGCAAGACGCTAGTGGTGTTTGGCTGGTTTTAGTCTTACGCTGACGGCACGCACAGCGTCAGCGCTGATGGCCGAGATATATGAACTTCTAGGAAGCGTTTTTGAATGACGCGTAGCTATCAGCGCGCACGGTGGTCAGCGCTGATAGCTACGCAGACGTACGCGTCGCGCGTCGGCCCCGCGTAGCTGTCAGCGCTGACGATCGCTCGAGCGCCTCTGCTTTCAGTGAGCGTTTTAGTGTCGAGCGGAGTGGATGTCAGCCTCGCGTACAGTCATGGCGAATCGCGAAGTGGATACAGGTCGAGTTATCGATGAGTCGATCAATCGGTGGTATAGGCTCGTTTCGTAGGCTGCAATGGACCAGTTTATCCTGTATCTTTGCCAGAATTTGTCAAAAGTTCTGTTTGACATTCGAAAGTAATTAAAGAATTAACTCTTGTCAGCCCTCAAAGTTCCATATAACAAGACAAAGTCTCCTGCAACGGCTCTCTGCTCAATCAATGGATGAACATGGAGTCTTCGTCGTCGTCGATTTTTATTTTTTTTGGGATAGATAGTACAAAGCAGCAATTATTAATACACTCCGCATTTTGATCATCGACTGTACAGAAAAGCGGTCAGTACGACATTAAAACGAGCCACGCTGAGCCTCAGCGCTGACAAACTGCGCGCTGAGCTATGAGCGCTGACGGTGAGCGTGAGACTAAAATCAGCCTTTAATATTTTTTTTTCTCATTAAATACATCTTAATTCAATTTAACAATCGTTGTGCAAGCCGGCCTAACGGCCCTGTCACGACCTACAGCGGCGGGCGGCAGCGGCGAGCGTTTTCGATGTACATAGCGCGCGTTGCTCCATTGCGGCCGCGCGCCGCGAGAATAAACGCGCCATGCACATCGCCCCTGCCGCGCCGCTCGCCGCTTAGACCGATCTCGTGAACAGGCCCTTAGGCCCACTTGCGTAACGTTTGATTTAAGTCACTCCTTAATTTAAATATGTTAAACAGAATTAACAGCATAAAATAATTTAAGTTAAAAGTATTTAGCGTCCTCTTGCACAACGACAACAACGCTTAGATTTTTATTCAGTTTTACAGGTACAGATATATATTCAGAAGAAATGAAACGTAACTAAGTCTTAAAATACTATACAAAGAAATATATACAGAACATACAAAAAAAAATATATACAGAAAAAGAAAAAAAAAATTATAGCGCGTCATGAAATTAATCCACATCGCCGTCAACTGGCAGCGTGCCCAGAACGCTGGCAGCGTTGCCACGTTGTATGGCGATACTTACCTTCTGGGCCAAATACAACCCAGCCTTCTGGTCACGCGAGGCGCCGACAAGTCTCTTTGCGATGTCTCTAAAAAGAGATCTCGCACTTGGACCCCATGGCCCCAACGTTTCGACCCCAAACGGCTCAAATACGTAATCCCCTACTAGGTTTACGCTGTAGCAGCAGCAGCGCCCGCACAACCGGCTGTGCTAGGAAGATGTGATGGCGAGAGGATATCGACACACGTTGCGTCCCATACCATAGGCCTACCCAACTTCCAAGGCAGTAAAGACATACCGTCTGGTCTTTTGCCGTCGTTGCGTACCAGGCCCTGAGGTTCAAGGTGGGCTGGAACGACAGCGGAGACAAGAGCCCGACGGAGAATGTCATTAAGGTTGCCGTGTCGTGAAATACGACCTGCGCTACTGCTGCATGATAGGCCATGGTGACCAAGGCTGTCGACAGCCTCTCCACAGTGACAGCGATGTGGAGTAACACATGGCGCGCCTAAACGAAGGCAAGACGCGGAGGCAAGACGCGATGCGGAAGGTCGTATCGTCCAGCATGGTACCGATGTTGGACGATGGCAGTGCTTGAAGCCAGAGGCCCGACTCCCACTCTCCCACAGCCAGTAGGCGAGCACGCTCTGCAGCATGAGACGATGTGCTAAGAAGGTTTTCTCGTATTCTGCTGCAAAGCGGCCCATCCCACTGCCTCTGAGAGGATAGGTTTCGGGGTAACTCAGTGCTTGGACAAGCTCTTCTCCAAGCATTCGTGGCATCGGTCTTACACGGCACCTCAGAATCGACCAGTGTTGGTGCTAAGATTTTCCTGGTCAATTCTGCAGTGCTGTGGACCGAGGACAGGAATGCTGGTAGGCTAACATCAGAAATTTTTCGAATACCGAGGCCGCCAAAACGTACAGGTAAGGACGCCTGTAGCCACAATCGGTCATTCAGTGCTATATTCAAAATTTTACTAAGAGTAGTTTGTATAATTTTGTCCATTTCATGTATGTCAATGAGTAGGCTCGAATTTTTCCAAAAAGGCGAAGCTCGAATAGCGTGAGTAAATTTAGGCACGAAAAGATTTAGTTAAACATTTTATGAGGTCGGTAAAGTAGTTTCTACGTTTTGTTTCATGGCATGAAGCCTTTTTGTTACGATTTTAACGATGTTATGCGTATGGTTTCGCATAAAACCTTAGACTACATATACTTTGAGCATAAAACAAAACGCATTGTCGTCGCCTAGCAACGAAATGACAAAATTGACAAATAATAACTAGAAACTTTTGAGCATTAACCCTAGAACCCTACATGGGGTGCAGGTGCACCCCACACCGATTTGTTTTCTAAATATCTCAATTTCTTTAATATCCACGAATTCGCGCGTCGGAGTATTTTAGTTTGGTGTCAACCGCTCGCGTTACGTCTATACCGTGACGAGGGACCGCGTTGTGTGGTCGCCTGTATAAAGTGCTGTGGGGTACGCCAGTACCCCAGTGTAGTAAAATCGTAAGATTATTTATTTATTACGATTGATGCATTTATATGTAATAAGTTATTAAATTTGATTATTTATTAAAACAATAGTCTTATATGAATGAAATACATATATTTTTAGATATTATGAAGGTAAAAGTCAATGAAGTTTATTTATTTTGTTTTGGATGGCTGTTAGAGGTTTGAATTACGAAGAAATAAGCTCTATTCTAGACCACAAATCTGGCGAGGAAGAAATAGAAGTTGGGACCAGTTGTAATTCCTGGGTTCTTTACAAGTGTTCAAGATCAAATAATAAGCCAAATATAAAGTTTCAGCAGACAGTTTTGAAATTAGGTTTGGAACTGATACATGAACATTTGGAGGACCGTAACCGGATGCCAACTTAGTCCATTGCAGTGATCCTCAAAAAAGGACCAAATCCTACAAGCGCTATTGCTCAAACCACATTTAACTTTGTGTAATAAGGCTGATTTGTGATCTCAAGTTACCGATTATGTTTAACAAAACGTATTTTCATGAATTGTTTTTTTTTATTTTAAGGATTACAGTCATTTTAGTATGGGGTGTTCCAGCACCCCAGTGTAGGAATAACATGTGCGCCAAATAGTGTAGGATTCTAGGGTTAACAATAACACAAGTAGGTACATTGTTATCAGTTATATTATCATCATCATCATGTCAGCCTAGGGACGTCCACTGCTGGACATAGGCCCTGCTGCGTCGTCCGGTCCAGTTATATAATTATTGATAATTTTCGTCGCTAATGACAAGATGCCAACATCAGTGTGACAGTTCTTAAATGAAATTAGCCACTAAACAGCCGGTTTTCGTCAATTAATTTTGACAGTTCTTAAATCATATTACTCGACAAATTTTTCGTTGTGCAAGACGCTAGTGGTGTTTAATATTTTTTTTCTCGTTAAATACATCTTAATTCAATTTAAGAATCGTTGTGTAAGTGGGCCTAAGACTTCAATAATACCTAAGGTTACTTAGTTGCCAGGGAAGCCGCATGTGCAGAAAACAACTAACGCCATACATCCCTATCGTCAATGTAATCACTTATCTTATAATATGCTTTTTTAACGAGAGCCATCTTAAGATGTTTTTTAAATCTCCCGTCAGTAACATCTGTAACTGCTTTAGGCAGTTTGTTATAGAAACGTACACAATTACCTAGGAATGATTTATTAGTTTTGGTTAGTCTAAATCTAGGTACTACCAATTTTTGTTTATTTCTGGTGTTGATATTGTGAATGTTGCTTAAAGTGCGTACATTGAAAGATTCCTACGTACAAACATGATGTTTTCGTAAATGTATAAAGAGGGCATGGTAAGAATGTTAATTTCTTTAAAGACTTCTCTGAGAGACTCTCGTGAACCCATATCATAAATAGCACGGACAGCTCTTTTCTGCAAAATAAATATTGAGTCACGATCGGCCGCCGCCCCCCATAGCAAGACCCCGTAAGACATTAAACTGTGAAAGTAAGCGAAATAAACAAGTCTAGCAGTAGCAACGTCAGTAAGTTGTCTTATTTTTCTAACAGCGAACGCGGCAGAGCTTAATCTACTAGATAAAGAATTAATATGAGCTCCCCATTGTAATTTCGAGTCTATAGTAATACCTAGGAATACTGTTTCTTCCACAATATCCAACTTGTTATCTTCAAGCATTATGTCTAAACCTTCCTGAGAAACGTTTCGTAGAGAAAATCTTAAACATTTCGTTTTTGTAGCATTTAGCAATAGATTGTTTGCGCTGAACCATTCTGATAAGGATAATAAACTAGCATTTACTGTGTGTTGGTTTACGTCTTTTCTATCAATTTTAAATGTAAGAGAAGTATCATCTGCAAAAAGAATAATATTAGATATGGCCGACATCATGTAAGGAAGATCATTTATATAAACAAGGAACAGAAAAGGACCCAAAATGGAACCCTGAGGAACACCCATCCTAACTAAAGACCCTGAAGAGGTTGTTCCATCTATACCTACCCTTTGCCGTCTCTGAGAAAGATACGAGGTAACTAGTTCGAGAGAACGTCCACGAACACCGTAGTGTCTAAGTTTGCAAATGAGTGTATCATGATCAACGCAATCAAATGGTTAGTATAACTTGGTATGCTGTCCACAACGAGTAGACTTCGGTTTGGTGATGGGTCTTGTGACACACTGTATAGTCCGTATACCTACAGCAATGGACTGTAGCAAGCTGAGCATGATACTAAAATGACAATTCCGAAAGTGTGTCTGTGTTATGTTGTTAAGAATACCTTGCTAAATCTCTCTCCGATTTTGATGAAATTTTTAGGTGACAGTATAAGACCCGATCGCAAACATAGGCGCTACTTTTTTGACTGCCGAAGGGACTAAAATTAGGGTACAACATTTTTATAAAAATATATTGTTTTCGTTTTAATAATGTGATGTTTATCAACACATCGCGCATTTGACATAAATAGCAATCATCTTGTTGAGACAGCTCTTTGTCTAATAATAAAATAGTTATTTCACGTAATGTCTTGATTAAATGTTTAGGAAAATTTCCTGCGATACAACATTTATCTTTCATCATCAGCCTTTAACAGTCCACTGCTGGACTAGGCCTCTCCTTTGAAAGGAGGAATTGGCCTACTATACCACGCTGGCCAAACGGGTTGGTATAGGGTTTGTATCAAGTTTTCCTTCTCTTACAGTGGTCTGCATAATAAGCTCCCTCTGTCGGCTCTTACGACACCCGTGGGATGATATGGGGTGGTGACATTCCGTATTCTTAATCCGTCTATAATGCTATACGGTGCGTTTAAATTAGATACATAACATACCCTGAACATAAAGCTGAACCCAAACTGCAGATGCTCCGGTAGCAGGTAGTTCTTCTTGCCGCGGATCATGAAGGAGCCCGTCGTCAGGTACTCGCCGGTGGGGGCCGATTTGGACACTTGGTGCGCGTGGACCCACCATGCCCGGGTCAGGACCTTGGCTTCCCACGCCACGCTGGATAAAATATAGAAATACAGTTAAGATTTAAAACATTAAAAGCTGCGATAGCCCAGTGGTGTACGTAACGGACTGCTGAGACGATGGTCTCGGGTTCGATCCCCAGTCCCCAGTCACTGCGGGTACACACCTCTGACTTTAAATATAGGCGCTACTTTTTGACCGGTTCCGAAGGGGATACAATAAGGGGTTTCAAGTAAGTAGACCTCTGACTTTTCGAAGTTATGTGTGCATTATAAATTAACTATCGCTCGCCTTAATGCCGCCCGGTAGATGGCAATACGCTCGCCCCCTATTACATTGCGACCGAAACATAACTGGCGAAGTGTGGGTGTGTAATACACCTCTGCCTACCCCTTCGGGGATAAAAGGCGTGAAGTTATGTATTTATTTTAAACATTCGCAATTTGTATACATCATACAAGTCTATTTAACGGGTGTTACCTAATCACGTACCAATAGGGTTGTTTCCAAATAGTCAAATCAAATTTTAATGAAATGTCAAAAACGACCATCCCTACTAATATTATAAATTCGGAAGTGTGTATGTATAGTCGTATTTTTCATTAGACGAAGTCAACTGACGTTTACTGTGTTGTCAGTTTATGATGAAATAAAAATAGTGTAGTGACAAAGTGAATGATTGAAAAAACTCTTGAATGAATGAAATTACATCGATTGTCTAGTGAATAGTTAGTGTGCCGAACTGCCGATATCGGGTACGTTGTTCGAGTTTTCGAAGACTACGTTCCTATAGTATTTACCTTTTTTTTTTTTTTTTCCCGGGGTTTGAGGTCCCGGAACTTGTTACGACTTCGGCAACCTCCCAGCGAGACACCCACAGTGAAGCGGGCTACCTCTATTGGGCGATGTCCTGGCTCATCTTAGGACATCACCCCGTCGCGGAACTCCGCGGGCGGTGGCTATCCTCCGGTCCAACGCCCGCGGCGCCACCTATGGCGGCATAAAGCGCATCTCAGCGCGTTGACGCCGCCCGGTTCGCCGGCGACGGATCGAATCAGGCAGGGCATTTTCCTCCCTGACTCGCTCCGCCGCTTCCTTCTGCGAGATTACATCCTCGCAGAAGCTTGCGACCGCCGCCCATTGTCTGTCACTGACGACCATAGCTTGAACTACAGCCGCCAGCGACAGGTCAGAACCAATGACTGCAACGAGATCACGGCGCCCCACATCCCAAGCCGGACAATGCTCCAGGGTATGCTGCGCAGTGTCCTCGCTGCAGTCGCAGTGGTGACAGATGGGACTCGGCTCTCTCCTAGCGACTGAGTGCAGGTATTTGCCAAAGCACCCGTGCCCCGACAAAACCTGCACCAGTCGGAAAGTGAGAGTCCCATGCTGCCGCCCCGCCCAACTGTCTAGGACAGGCCGAAGCGCATCCACGGTCCTTGCACCGGCTCGAGGCGTCTCCAGCCGGTCACGCCATTTGGCCATTGTAGCCTGGCGGGCATTTTCCCGCCAAATGCGTATTTCCTCCAGAGGTGGAATACGGCCCACCACCTTCGCCGCCACTGTCCGCCAGTATATTTCGGCGAGTGCTTCCGCCTCCAAGTCCCATGGTGGGGTTCCAGCTAGGGCACATGCCGCCTCAGTTGACACGGTGCGGTAGCCTCGTATTACCCTCACTGACATAACCCTTTGGGGTTTCCATAAAATAGCCCTTGTTTGGGCAGTCAGGCACTGTGCCCACACTGGCGCTCCATACAGTGCCATCGAGCGGATAACACCAGAGAAGAGTTGCCGACACGTAATAGATGGGCCACCTAGATTCGGCAAAAGTCGTCCGAGGGCAGATGCTGTGCCGACAAGCTTTGTGGAAAGTTGGCGAAAGTGTTCGCCGAACTGCCATCTTCCGTCCAGCTTGAGCCCAAGATACTTCATGCTGGATTTGATCGGCACGAGAACCGAGTTAATCGTTATCGAGGCACCAGTGGGCGGCTTACGACGAGGCCCGTGGAAGAAAAGGGCCTCCGTCTTGTTGAGAGCCACCGTGAGTCCCAGTGCCTGAATACGTCCGATCACTTCTGAAACTCCAGTGGTAGCCAAGTGAACCGCCTCATCGAAGCTAGTTCCCCGGGCTGTAACAAGGGTATCATCGGCGTAGCAAATGACACCCAGCCCGCGAGGGTACTCACCTCGAAGTACCCAGTCGTAGCCAATGTTCCACAGGAGCGGTCCCAGGACCGACCCCTGTGGAACACCGCACGACATAAGATTTCGTACTACGACTCCGTCTCGATCCTGGTGCACAATGCTTCTTCCTTCCAAGTAGTCTGCCACTAGCCGCACCAGGTAACCTGGAACTCTGTGGTAGAGAAGTGCCTCGCGGATGCAGCTAAATGGCAGACTATTAAAAGCGTTGGCGATGTCAAGAGACACCGCCAACAAAACACCACCTGTGGCGACCGCATCCTCGGCCATAACCTTCAGTTTCATTATAGCGTCCACTGTAGAACGTCCCAAACGAAAACCGAATTGAGCGTCCGACAGATTGGGGCCGACTTCATTGAGATGCCGGACGATGCGGGCAGCGAGAATTCTCTCAAACAACTTGCCCGACTCGTCCAGCAGGACAATAGGCCTGTAGGCCGCAGCCGAATCTGGAGGCCGTCCTGGCTTAGGCAGAAGAACCAACTTCCCCGTCTTCCAGCACTCAGGGAACTGACCGGATCGAAGACAAGCGTCAAGGAGACTCCGGAGGTGATCTTGAAGATGTTCAAGAGCCAGAGCGAGAACCCGCGCTGGAATCCCGTCTGGGCCGGGGGCAGTGTTTTTGGAGCGAATCCTTAGAACAGCCGCCCCAATTTCCGCTTCCGTGACGCCTGGGGCTTCCGGTTCAGTTACCTGAGCGTCAGCCGAGGGAGCCATTACCGGTGCCGTATGTCCAACCCGTAGAGGAAAAAGCCCTTCGATCACTTCGGCAAGGAAGCTAGGTTGGAGAGTCTCGGTGAGGGGAGGACCCGACCCGCGTAGCTTGTTGCGCACAGCACGATATGGACGACCCCAGGGGTCATTATCGAGACTCCTCAACATCTCTTCGCGAGCAATTTCTTTGGCGCGACAGATAGCAATTTTTAGATTTGTACAAGCGGATTGATACGCTTCGTACAACTGTGCCTCCCTTTCGTCACCGGCGTGCCTACGTCGGCCGCGGGTATAAGGCCTCCGAGCACGAGTACATGCTTCGCGGAGATCTGCCAATTCCCGGGACCACCAGTAAACTTCCTTTTTCGGGGGTCGACGACGAACGCGAGGCATGGCTGCATCGCATATATTCGTCATCGTATCACGAAAACGGCCAGCCTCAGCAGCAATATCAACCCCCTCGGAAGGAGGTGGTGTGATCAGCCAAGACTGAATAATGGCCGCCTCGGCTAGTAAGTTCCGGTTGAGCCTACGTACAGCCCATCGTGGAAAACTGGCAGTTCGGTTAAATGTGCTCCCTCGAGACGTCTGCGTTCGGGAGACGCGTATTCGGATATACAAGTGATCCGAGAGGGTCTCCACCTCCTGCAGTACGCGCCAGCTCCTCACACGCGCTGCAACTTCAGGAGTAGCGAACGAGAGGTCCACTATCGACCCCCCCTGTCGTCGCACGCATGTATTGGTAGAACCTCTGTTTAAAAGACAGAGATCAACCGATGACATCCATTGTAGGACAGCCGCACCACGTACGTCCGTTCTGGGAGATCCCCACGCAACAGCTTTTGCATTAAAATCACCCATAACCAAGACGTGGCTAGGTGATAAACGCCGTATCGAGGTCTCAAGATTGTCGAGAAAGATCTCAAAATCAGCCAAACTCCGGTTGGGGGAGAAGTAGACCCCGTAAATAACCAATCCCCCCCATTCAGCAGCGACATAGCCCGAACCCTTGTCTTTGAGCAGCAAAGGCGGGGAGCTAGATTCCGTGGAGCTGACGATTGCAACGGAGCCGTCCCAGTCACTCTCCCAATTAGAGCGAGTAGGAACGAAATAGGGCTCTGATGCAACGGCTACACCAATCGACCACTCCGCCAAGGATTGTAGGAAGAGATCTTGTGCGCGGGCCGAGTGGTTGAGATTCGCCTGAAGGAAGCAGCAGTCACGATCCATAATTAAATTGTGACCATTGCCTCCTCTTGCGATGGTGATCGCTGGACATCACTGGAACCAGGAATTGCAGCCCGGGTCGATGGACTATCCTTGTTTTTATTCTTGGAGGCTGCAGAAGATCGGCAACCCTTCCCACCCATTGTGTGGTCAGCAGGGAGCTTGGCCGTCTCACAAATTGGACAGTGTGGAGTGGCGGAGCACCCTGCTGCTTTATGCCCTGGGCAACCACAGCGATAACAGAGATCACTGCAGTCAAAAACACTGTTGCAAGTGGCACGAGTGTGTCCCTGCTCTAGACATTTGAAACACCTCGCAGGTCTCGACTCCAGGACCGTTACCTTGGCTGAGCTCCATCCCACGGCGAACCTACCAGTGGTAGCTAATATTTTAGCTGCAGTAACGGGGCAACTGACCCACACCGCGCCCATGCCTCCGGGGCCACTACGGATGGTACCGACTCTGATGGATTCCGGGGTACATGCAGCTTTGGTAACTATTGCACCCCGGATTTCCTCGGCAGTAATTGAATCATCCAGGCCAGTGATGCGCAGTTCCGCGCATTTCACGGGCCTGGTGATTTTTACACCATCTTCCCCAGCAAAGTAGTTTCGCAGCCTTTCCGCTAATGTATCGGCGGTTTTAATGCCTTCAACCCCAGGGAACTCAAGCATTCGAGCCCCTGTCCGGGTCAAGCGTGTCCGGGCGCCAGCGCTCCCTAAGTCAGAAACATCTACGCCCTGACGTGCCTTCCTCAAAACAGCCTCATAGGAGAGGCCCTTGTCCACGGCCTGAGGCAGCACTGTTATGATAACAGCTGCCGACTTAGGTGGCTGCAGTTTGTTCTTCGGCTTTTGGGCCTTTTTAGGATCTGCAGCTTCAGCTGCTTTGGCAGCAGCGTTTCTTCTCTTTCTTTTTTTCTTTCTGCCCGGTTCTACAGTCTGCCAGACCTCGCTGGGGTTGGTTGTGGCAGAGGAATTCTGGGCAGTTACATCCAGAGCATTGCATGGTGCACTTGCTGTTGCCTTCTTAGATTTACTCTGCGGTTGTGCCTGCTTTGCTGTAGCAGTCGCGCGGCTGTTAGACTCTGCCCGGTTAGACCTAGGTGTCACCGCCACCGTGGCATACGTCCCTTGAGGTGCCGCCGTACTTACAGAACTTGTAGGCCGTCTTTGTTTGTCTGCAGCCAGTGGGGGTCGAAGAACTGGTTCTGGAAGTAGCCTTGCTTCCAGGGCGGCCAGTCGCGCATCAACCAAGAAGCTGGTGCGATCCATAATCAGCCGCATTTGTTCCTCTGATAAGCTAGGGGCCGTGCTAGCGGTCTGAATCTGGGCCAATTCCTTCCGGAGATTTGCTAACTCCGCTTTAAGGGCAGTGTTAGCTGCTGCCAGACGCTTTATCTCGTCAGTTGTGGTGCGCTCAGATAACACCTCCACGGATTCAGAGATAGTAGTCGCTGCATCCTTCAGTGCTCTCACATATTGCCCATTCAGATGCCGGGACTTTGCAGCTACCTTTAAAACGATGGCGACGCCTTGCCCAGTCCTCTTCACCAAATCCGCCGCCAATTGGGGGTTATTATCCCGGTTAAGTGGGCGAATTTGTTGCAGTAACTGTGTAAGTTCTTCCGACACATTTTCCTCCTCCTCCTTCTGGGTAAGAGCTTCAGTCTCCGACCCAGATACTGTCGTGCTCCGGCCTCGTCCGCGACCACGACCTCGACCGCGCCTAGTTGTCGGTACCTTACCTGCCTTGGAAGAAGGTACGGATTCAATATCGGATTCTGACCCTGTCACTACCTTACCTACCTTGGGGGGCGGTACGAAGTCAAGATCTGACTCCGTCCCCTCCCTGGGGCGAGATCGAACTCGAGAACGTGATGCGCTGCGAGCATCACCATCATTCGAGTGACTACGACTTGAGTGACCTACCTGAGCCGTCAGTGTTTGCGACATATCAGTAATCATCGAATTAAAATGTTGAACAGTGTTATTTTCCATTTTGTTCCCACGAGTGTGGGGGAATAAAAAGTCCATCCGGGCAGTGCCCCCTGTACCCGGGTAAGCGTACATTTAGTACTCAACTGGGGGGTCCGCCGGTACCCCAGCTGGGGGCGCGCTCGCAACTGAACCTCCCGTCAGCCATGCATCCCTTCGCCGCGCGCCAGAGCTTGAGATTCGGGGTTATTTTTGAAGAGGTTGTCTTCCTCGCGGTCCGGGCGGCTAAGCCAGGACCATCGGTCCCAGATAAAGTTGCGAGACATGACCACAGCACTCTTTCCGGGATTACGATGTATGACGGAGGCAAAGGAAGAATGTTTCTCCGTTGCCTGCTCGGCGACAGTGTAAGTGTACGCCGGGCCCGCCGCTTCAAGCCCAGGTTGGGCCCCACTTTACCATTTTTATAGAGGTTTTTTCCTCTTGCCCCCCTGGTTTCATCCGCTGTACCTTCTGCTAGCTCAGAGGATATGCAGAGAAACTCCCCCAAAACGACCCATTCGGGTTAATACACCCTCCACAGAAAGCGGAGAGTTCCCTACGGCCAGATTATTGGCCATGAGCCAAAGACTCCCTCGAGTGGCAAGGGAGTCTTTGGCTTATGTTGCCCGGGTGCACCACGGGGAGGTTACCTGACACAGCACCCCCTATAGTATTTACCTATACTGACCGAGTGTTTTAAACATTAAGGAAAATATTGCGAGGAAACTTGTAAGACTTCTATTTTCAATACATCATGTGGTTGAAACTATACAGGATGTCACAAGACCCATCACCAAGCCGAAGTTTACTCGTTGTGGACATCATGCCAAGTCATACTAGCCAAAAATAATACCTGGGAAACGATTTTTTTTTTAAGTTTTCACATTTTTTAAACCGCAATTTAAAGCGCACGCGTGCAATGCTCGAAATATCTACCTATCCATGGGGTCATAGGGCATCTAGCGAACATCTTGGTGGGGTAAATGCATCGATTTTGTACTTAATTAGAAAAAATCCATACTAACTTTGAGCCTCAATATCTCTTGAACCAGTAATTTCCCAGGTATGGTGCCGAAGTAAAAAAATGTTCGTAGTGATTGGTACAACATGGGAATTCAGTTTTCGTTAAGGGTCTTTTTACGCCCTGTAGATGTATAAAATATAACAATTTATACTACTTACATAACTACTAGTAACTTATATCAGAGCACTTTTGTTGTAATATAGAAATAATATTATTTTATAGTTTGAAATGATTAACTATTCACACTCAATGTTCGTTCATCTGATTGAACGAGAACTAAACGCATCATTATTACTTTAAATATGACAACATTATTTTACAAAGTGACATTAGCTACTGTCAGTTGGCTTCGTCTAATTAAAAATACGACTATATGTATGTTCCGTTTTCACGCGAAAACGACTGAACCGATTTTGTTGAAATTTAATATAGAGATATATTGGACCATGGAGACGGACATAGGCTACCATAAGTTGCAAAAATTAAACTGGGAGGGATTGTAGGGAGGCTAGAAGTTTGTACGGCAGAAATTTTCTTCTTGGAAGTAAGAACGCATGCGCGAAAAATTGAGTGCTGCGCATGTGCTATCTGTCAGTACTGTCAAGTGTCACATCATTCATATTGTCATATTGTGCGAGACATACATTGTTCGCATATCTAAACTAATAATTATATACTACGCTCAACCAGCTGAAACGATTTTCTCTACCTACTAAAATTATAAACGCGAAAGTGTTTATAGATATTTATATTGGACATGTATTGAAACATGGCTTTGACATTGCCATGGATACTGAGCGAGTTACTTTGTACGCTTCTGACTCTTAACAATAATCAGGAGCGTCTTCACACAACTTGAACGTCGAAATCGTCGTCCAAAATCGCTAGTGCAAACAAGACGTGTTGCCAGTTCGCTCTACATATAAAAATCGAAAAAGTGTAAAAAAAGTGATCAAAATTACAAGTGACTATACTTAAAGTATTCAGTGAGTGACGCTCTTTAAGCCAATATAAACTATTAGTGTGATTAATACTGTAAACATTGGATAAACGTTAAAAAGTGAACGAAAAAACTGTTAAAATTTAAAGTTTCTCAACTAAACTGTGCAAAGTAAACAAAGGTCTGGACTTTGACCCCATTAGTGTTGAAGAATAACTAAAACAAGTACTTTTACTTTGTTACAATATACTCATTTTTGCCTCGAAGATCACAGTCATCGTGGCGTTACGGTTTAAGCGTTGGCCGTGTGCATTTACAATACCGAGTTCGAGCCTGAGATACCCCGATAAACTTTTTGAATATAAGTAAAGAATTTTGTTATAAGAATACATCAGCCGATACAAATTACAAAACAAAAAATTGTGTCTTCAAGTTAACATTTTTTTAAATTTATTTTTGCATTTTGTCATGGAATCGCAAAATATAACAACACGTAAAGACAAAAAGAAAATTAATGTATCTCCAAATCTCTCAATTATGTCCAGCGACTCAGAGTACTTGGGCCACAGTTTGCCAGATTTATCATCTGGACATTTGCTAGGCGAACAACACAGTAGTGAAATTTCAAAGTTGAAAGAGGAATTAGAAATAGCACATGCCGAAATAGAAAATTTAATAATTGAGAATAATATTTTAAAACGACAATCTCAAGATCAAAGTAAACAAATTATGCAACTGAAAGAGATATGTTCCGGTTCACCACGCACTTCAGTACTTTCAAATAGCGTGCGAAAAACAAAAAAGCTGCGCCGTTTGTTCAAGGATCCTCAAAAACTAAATTTAAGCAGTGGAGATCTCAGCTTGCAATTGGATAACGGCATTGAGGAATTGGATGTCTTCGAAGACAATTCGAAACAAACCCTTACACCACCGAGACCTGAAGCACTTGATAAACCGTCGATAAATGATACTTCCAAGCCATTACTAACCAATGACGACTCAACTTGTATAGCTCATTCTCATACACGCACCAGTAATACATGTCCGAGAATACAAATATTCTCTGACGTACACTCCCGCATGAGGAACTTGCTACAGAATCACATCGGCTCCTCCTACTTCGTATCCTCGATCTGCAAGCCTGGAGCTTCAAGCGATAAACTTTTGGAATCATGCCTAGAGACATGCAAAGACTTTGGTAAATTGGACTACGTGGTAATTATGTGTGGTAGCAACGACAGAAATCCGTTAAAATTACAATCGGCATTATACTATAATCTGGATAGACTTGCACATACGAATGTTTTACTTTGTAATGTATATAAGAGTAGATTTTTAAATGAATGGAAACTGCACGAAGCTTTTCAATTAATCTGTTCTCAATTTTCATACGCTTCTTATGTGCATGTGGAGTATTTAGCTTCATTTACACGTTATATTTTAGCAAACTGTAGGTTAGTATTGCGAAACATATTACATCTGAATTACAAATACAGTTATAATAAATATATAAACGAAATTACAAGGAATAACAATAACAACCATGTGTCTACAAGTACCCAGACAGATAATAACCAGGTAACAAGTGTATGTACTATTGAAACACAAACAGAAGAACAGTTTTTTCGAGACCAAGCGTAATTTTACCATATTGCACAACAATGTACAAGGTGTCAGATCCAAAATAGGAGACCTAGAAATTTTAGTAGAGTCCAGAAGCATAGACGTTCTGTGCTTAAGCGAAACTTTCTTGAAAAACGATTATTCAAAAATATTGCAATTATCGAATTATAAAACAGCAGCTTACTTTTCCAGGAAGAATAAAAGCAGAGGTGGAGTGTGCATATACGTGAAAAAATCCATTGACTTTAAAACAATTAATTGGCTTTCTGATATCTCCGTTGAACGGCATTTTGAGTGCTGTGGCATAGAAATTCCGGAATTGAATTGTTACATTTTATGTGTTTACAGAACGCCTAATAGTAATATCAACCTGTTTTTTGATAAATTAGAGTTATTGCTATTTAAACTTACCACTAGATTAAGAGTTATGAACAAGAAAATATTTATATTAGGAGATTATAACATTAATACAATACATGTCGACAATAAAGTTAAATTATTTATAAATACTCTAAATACATATAATCTTCACTTAGCTTTTAACCAGCCTACAAGAATAACATCACACTCTGCAACATGTATTGATAATATAATAACGAACCATAAGAATTATAAAGCTGAAATATGGGACCTAGGCATTTCTGACCATACTGCCCAAGTTATAAAATTACCATGTAGCTTGAGTTTTCATGAGAAATACTGGTACAAATTGCAACGCAAATTAAACGATAATATTGAAATTTTTATTAAATATATAGCACAAATTAATTTCTATGAGATTTATTTACAAACGGATGTAAATGCAGCGTATAATAAATTTATGGACTACTTCAACTTAATATTTAATTTGTGTATACCTATACAGAAAATAAAATTACAAAACAAAAAGGTACAGTCATGGAAAACTAAAGGAATTATAGTGTCCAGCAAAAATAAAAGGAACATGTACTAACAGTCTAAAAATAAACATTGTCAGGTTTTTAAATCAAGATATTCCCAATACTGTAAAATTATGAAGCGGGTTATAAAAAACTCTAAACAAATCGCCAATATTAAGTTTATCTCAAAAAGTGACAATAAGACAAAGGCAACTTGGGAGCTAATTAAGCAACAGACCCAACCAGTAAACCAGATCCAGCCGGACATAGATTATATTAAACAGAATGATGTTGTTATAAACTCGCCTAAAGAAATTGTTAGTGTATTTAATCATGTGTATATCACTCAGAATTTTAAACAATCATCGAGTAGTACACCCATATCATTACCTGAAAATAATGCAAAAAGTATTTTTCTAAATCCCGTTGATGAGTATGAAGTGAAAAAGATAGTAAATATGTTAAAAAAACAAAACTAGCTGTGGTCATGACAATATACCCATCAGAGTTATCAAAGCCAGCATTGAGTATATTGTTAGGCCACTTGTATATATACTAAATTTAATGTTGGAAACGGGTAAATTTCCTAATAGCCTAAAGAAAGCACTGGTTAAGCCTCTCTATAAAAAAGGTTCAAAACATGACATAAATAACTATAGACCAATCGCACTGTTACCAAACTTCTCGAAAATTTTTGAAAGAGTAATATACAACAGATTGCAGAAATTTTTTGATGTAAATAATATATTACACAAAAATCAATTCGGGTTTCAAAAAGAAAAGACAACGTCGTTAGCAATATATAAACTGTTTGATTCGATATGGGATAATATAAACAACAAAAGACAATGTGCCGCTTTATTCATTGATATGTCAAAAGCATTTGACTGTGTAAAATATGATATTCTACTAAATCAACTTGAAAGAATAGGGATAAGAGGTGTAGCACTAAAGTTAATTAAGGACTATCTAAGCAATAGACAGCAGGCGACTGTGATAGAAGTATATAATGAAACAAATAAAATGATGGAAGTAGTTAAATCCGAATTTGAACACGTACTACTTGGTGTTCCACAAGGTAGCATTTTGGGACCTTTGATGTTTCTTATTTATATTAATGAGCTCCCTAACATTATTGACCACCTATGTGTTATGTACGCAGATGACGCAACTATTTTCATATCAAGTGATTACAAGACTGTTCATGATTATGAAAACAACATAAACACGACATTAAGAACAGTAACTGAATGGTTGAAGAGTAGAAACTTAGATGTAAACTTAGGTAAAACAAAATTAGTGCAATTCAGGAACTACCAAAGTAAGCCTGCTCAACTAAAAGTATCGATGTCCAATACAGTAATTGAAGAAGTCAATGCAACAAATTTTCTAGGAGTAACGATAGATCAACACCTCAACTGGAAGGCACATATAGAAAAAATCAATAAAAAAATATCAAGTGCATGTTATGCATTATCTATTTTAAGGGAAACCACTAACCTTAGCACTGCTAAAAATGCATATTTTGGTAATGTATATCCACTTTTGACATATGGTGTTATCTACTGGGGAAACGCGACAGATGTGCAATCCACATTCATTTTACAAAAAAGATGCTTAAGCACGATTTACAACATGTGTAGTACTGATACCCTGAGAAACATATTTAAAGAAAAGAAAATTCTTACATTAACTGCGATATATATATTGGAATTGTGTTTGTTTGTAAGAGGTAATATGGAATACTTCGATTTTAAGTGTAATACAAAAATAAATATTCGTAACAAATATAAATATAACATTAATTTACACATACATACATACATAGTCTCACGCCTATAACCCCGAAGAGGTAGGCAGAGGTGTATTTCTACACCCACTTTTCGCCAGATATACTTTAGTCCCACGTAATAAGGGGCGAGCCTATTGCCGTACCGGGCACATTTCCAGACTCCGTGCTGCTACTGAGAATTGCGTGACAAAAAAACCCAATAACACTGCCCGACCCAGGAATCGAACCCGGGACCTCCCGATCCCACGCGCACATTTATGCCGCGAGACCAACGAGGCAGTCGTATAGGGTTTGATGTCGAGTTTTCCGTCTCTACGCAAAGATGGTATTTGCATCGTGTTATCCCTTAGTCGCCTCTTACGACACCCACGGGAAGATAGGGGGTGGTGACACTTGTATTCTATGCCGTCAACCACACGGCTACACATATCTTGATTTAATTCAAAAACATTACTGAGACCTAGTAGTATGTGGATCTTTTTTTTTTTTTATAGACCCATGCCTGTATCCCCGAAGGGGTAGGCAGAGGTGTAATAGGTATTACACCCACATATCGCCATGAATTTTTACTATTTTTAGGTCCCACGTGATAAGGGGCGAGCCTATTACCGTTACCGGGCACATCACCAGACTCCGTGCTGCATCCACACATCCAGTATTTGGATCTAGGATTTTTTATTGCTTTTGAGGAGCAAATTCAAATGGGTTGGTGCGTCGCATTGTGAAACAGATTCAAATAGTGTATGGGCAAAGTGGGCATTGTACCTAGTACCTATATTGGAATGGTTTCTGGGGTTGGAGCTTTGGTGTGGAGTCTACACCAAAGTTATCCTGACTGTAGACAGTTACTGACAGGCATAAAAATACTAAGATACGACGGCAAAACAAGTATCTAAATGATAAAAAATTTCGCCAATACCTGTAAGCGACAGCAGCCTGCCCCGCCTCAGCCAGCGTCCTGGGCGGCACCTCCCCCCCTCCAGGGTTCTTCACGATGACAGACGACGCGCCGGACAACTCCGCGTGAACATACAGGTCTACGGCGCGCATGTAACGCTTCACTAACAGCTCGTTTTGTTGCTGGTCACGACCGCCTATCACCTGGGTAACGAGAAATTAGTTCATTTTAATCATCATCATCATCATCATCGCCCTAGCGTTATCCCAGTTGCATCCAAGACTTTTCGCCTTGAAGCCCGAGGTCCGCTTACTAGTCTAACCAGATATTACAGAATATCAGCTTTATAGCATTTTCGTTATAATATTAAAATAGGTTTATTTTAATGTTATAACGAAACTATATTTGTTTGTAAAAGCGCGTGCGCATTAAATTATTAATTATCGCTTGTCCCGTGTCTCGGAGTGTCTCTGAGTAGTCTGTGGGAGTGTCTTAAATATATTGATCATCATCAGCTTTTAACAGTCCACTGCTGGACTAGGCGTCTCCTTTGAAAGGCGGAATTGGCCTACTATACCACGCTGGCCAAACGGGTTGGCACAGGGTTTGTATCAAGTTTTCCTTCTCTTACAGTGGTGTTCTCTGCATAATATGCTCCCTCTGTCGGCTCTACTGACCATGGGATGATATGGGGTGATGCCATTCCGTATTCTTAATTCGTCACCACACGGACAGATATATTAATACTGGTCTGAAATATGAAATATTGCTCGCCTTTGGGTTAAGTAGTTCAGAATTGGCTCTCGGCGAATCTTTAGATGCAAACAGGATAACGCAGAGACGTTGATAACCATATTATTATGAGAAATGTTCAGTTTGTGTATTAACCAATCCTAACCTTGGGAGAAGCTTATGTCCAGCAGTGGACGTCTCTAGTCTGACATGATGAACAAAATCCGGCTGTTAAATTAATGTATGGAGTAATATTACCTGATCATTTTGTATCCGCTAGATGAGTCTTACATTTTTGTTAAGCAGGCAGAGGGGAGGCAGAGCAAAAATGGATGGATTGTATAAAGGATGATATGAATGAAAATGGTATGAATGTCCTGATAGGGGAGAATGAAAGAGAAAGACATCGTGCGCCGACCCCAAGTAATATGGAAGCAGGGTAGGCAGAAGACTCACCAAATAATTATCAGAAGAGATGAACCAGAAGAACTTCTCGAACCAGTAAGTCTTCCTAGCCTTGATGATGTTGCTGACCGTGTGCGCTTCCTTGAGAGTCTGTTTGGTCTTGCGTTCAGCACTCTTCAGGGCCTTGCCCGCTGACTCTAGGGTCTTCTGCTGCTTTTTGGCCGCGTTGCGTTTCTGGTCGTAGTATCTGGTGGAAATAGGAAGTAGATTTATATCTTTCTTACAATCTTACCAAGCGATGCGACTGCTTATGAGGACGGAAAGATAAAATATTTTATATTTTCCTCGTCGTAACGGTATGGGTTACTCCAGCCGTGGTTTCGAGATGACTTTCTTTCTTTCTTTTCTTTCTTGTTAAAAAGACGACTCCCGCATTAAGACTTAATTCTCGCGGGGGACTTTACAAACATACAACTAACGGACACAATGAACACCCAGACTCGCAACAATAATTTATGGATCACACAAAGTGTTGTCTCGTGTGGGAATCGAATCCACAACTCTCGGCGCAGTGTCAAGCGGCGAGGCGTTCAGTTAAACCACTGCGCCAACCGTGCAGTCAATCAAAGACTAACGTAAATATTACGAAATGTACAAGTCGCTAAAGTTTAAAAGTATTCAGAACAGAAGGAATGGAATAATATCTTTCTTATGATAAAATTATAAGTAACACTAAAATTAAACCACAGTTTACGGATTTTATCGCGTTATATTGGTTTCACTTAGTATTAAAGGACTATGCGTCATTTTCGAATGATTCAAACAGAATGATCTAGAAACTAAAATCCGTAAACTGTAGTTAAACATTTGCGTGATCCCAAGAAGATGTTGTAAGTAAGATATTAAAGGATTCCGCCACTACTATACATTGCTCATCTGTGTGGTGATGTAGAATAACGAATTTCACCACCTCATATCATCCCATCGGTGAAGTAAGAGCCGACAGAGGGAGCAAATTATGCAGAGAACAGCACTGTAAGAGAAGAAACTCTTGAAACAAACTATCCCAACTCGTATGGCCAGGGTAGTATAGTATGCCAAATCATCCATTCAAAAGAGAGGCCTAGTCCAACAGAGGCCTTAAAAAGTGGTAGCTATTTAAGATACATGGATGGAAGTTTGCTACTTCTGTACGTATAAACTGCTGAATAGATTTTATGAAATTTTCGCTTAGCATAAATAATACATCAGGATAGAATATAGGCTAAAATATCTACTTATAAACTTATGCTAAACTGAAATTATAAAAAAAATGCACCTCATTTAGTTTTCACAAGCAGCCTAGCAGTTTCGAATGAGGTTAAATAAAATAAAGGTAATGATGAAAGTCAAAATCTTGCAGCGGTATTTCGTACCTTGAAGAAACATAAAAGCCTTGGACATGGGTGTATATTTTTAGCCCATCGACTACAGGAAAGAAAAGGTATAAAGATATTTACCTCCTAGCATTAGCGAACGCCGTGAGCGACAGGTCAATATCCACGCACATTGGCTCCAACTCCTCATCGTAAGGGTCCGTGAGCAATAAGGTAATGTGGTTGGTGTTCAGCTTAAGGTGTTTGATGCAAGACGCCACGGGATCCTTGTTGTCTTGAGCGGTTTTTACTAATAGTTTTATGTCGTCCCAGGACATCTGGAGAAAGGTAATATTCATGATTATCAAGCTATACTAATATTCATCATCAGCCTTTAACATTCCACTGCTGGACTAGCCCTCTCCTTTGAAAGGAGGAATTGGCCTACTATACCACGCTGGCCAAACGGGTTGGTATAGGGTTTGTATCAAGTTTTCCTTCTCTTACAGTGCTGTTCTCTGCATAATATGCTCCCTCTGTCGGCTCTTGCGACACCCATGGGATGATATGGGGTGGTGACATTACGTATTCTTAATCCGTCACCACACGGACAATGCAAAATTGTTTGTTTGTACTTGTTTCTGTTCGTCCACGGCGTGGGCTTGTACTAGCTCTGTGACGCGCTAATGTACCTTTAGCCAGTGTAACTTTAGCAATGAATACAGATTTACATAATAGAAGCGCATTTCTTAAGGATTTCGTGTGCCGATTCCAAGTGGCGAGTTGGCGGGTGTCGTCAGTATGTCTCTCTTGCACTCATAGAGACAGCTGTCACAGCGCGAATGCCACAAGTGGCAATTTGTGTCACAGAAAGTTTGTCTACAGAGCGCCCATAAGAAATGCGCCTCTATATAAATATCTATGCTCTATGCCTTTAGCGTCAGTGTACCTTATGATAGTATCAGTAAACCTTTTGACAGTATCATTGTACCTTTTGTCAGTGTCACTGTATCTTTTGTCAGTTTACCTCGCCTGATTAGCCAACGCAACCTGTACAGCGAGCCTGGCCTGTTCCACCAGCGGTTCGTTCCTGGCGATGAGGTCTGCGGCGTGTTCATCTACTGCCTGCGCTTGTACCAGTTCTGTGACGAGCTAATGTACCCTTAGCTAATGTAACTTTAGCTAATCTACCTTTAACCAGTGTTCCCTTAGGCAGTGTCAGTGTAGCTTTCGCCAGTGTCTGAATATCCTACGACAGCCCCTTACCTGGTTGGCCAACGCGGCCTGCACAGCGAGCCTGGCCTGTTCCACCAGCGGTTCATTCCTGGCGATGAGGTCTGCGGCGTGCTCGTCCACAGCCTGAGCCTGGACCAGCTCCGTGACGCGCTTCTCGTGGTCTTTGCGCACGTTCTGTAGCTTCTTCATGGCCTCGCGTTCTACTTGCACCGTCTGAAGAGAATTATGTGTGGTAGATTATATTTTATTCTAACTATAACCTTTTTTTATCGAGGGGGAACCTGTACAATACTAGCCGGTTTCCTAGGAGAAAACCGGGATGTATATCCGGGATACGTAGGATTCTTATGGCACTAAAACCTTCTCGGCCACCTTCTACACAATAGCGATGTGCTCTGGGAATGCTTTCTGCGATTGAAGCTCCTCCTGTGCTACACCGATTTGTTCTACCTTAGTATCTTCACGGTGTGAATTCTAAATCTAATCTACAGATGTAAATCGTGATCGTGACTCACGGGTATTATTTTATAGTCTAAACCAGTGATTCCCAAAGTGGCCGATATCGACCCCTAGGGCTCGATATCGGTTCGACCACTTTGGGAATCCCTGGTCTAGACTCTTGTGAAAACTTGTGTTAATTTAATAGGGGTCGATTTTTAGACCTCGTCGACCCCCAAAATCAGTATTCGTTTATGTCGACCCCCTAGGAAACACTTTGGGAATCCCTGGTCTAAACATATGTAAGTACATATATTTAACATTACCTACTCCACTAGCATTATGATTAGAAAATGCTAAAGCTTGTGCTAAAATTCATCTTCTTTTTCTTCAAGTTTGCCAATGTGGGACTGATGTAAACCAGTCATCATAATATTGTTTATGAACTATAGTTAGCCTCTTAACACCAGGCGGCACAAAGCGCATTTGCCACATAGTATAAAAAGTACAACTAACCTTCAAATCAATCTTCTGCCCCTCCAGCGTAGAGAAGAACTCATCCACAGCTCGGTCAAAGGTCTCGTACTCAGCGTGAGGCATAGTCCTGTGCTGGGCAAACAGCTTGGGATGGAACTCCACGTTGGTTATCAGGAAGTTACTGCCTTCGCCCTCAGGGTTCGGACGCTCTTCCTTCTTCTGGGTTATGTAACCCTGGTGGCGGAAAATATTTATTTTTTATTATTTTTAAAATACTACTTCTCTAGCAATACAGCCCGCTTCGTGTGATCTTCTACAAATATTCAAGAATACAGCCCGCTTCGTGTGATCTTCTAAAAATATTCAAGAACAATATTAATTAATTGATAATTAGTATATATTTAGTCCACTTGTATTCATTCTGCGTATATAAAGCTAATAATAAATAAATTCACACAAAGATCAGTCAAAAATTTATCTCGTGTGGGAATCAAATCCACGACACTGAGCGCAGTGTTAGACGGCGAGTCAACCGCTTAAAGCATTTGTAACCATTGAACGAAGGATCAAGGGCAAAGGTGACAAACTCTTACAGGATAAATACCATCGCAGTTTTAGCATGAATGGCTTTTTTTTTTCGTATATTAATAGGCGGCAAACGAGCAGACGGATTGCCTGATGTTAAGCAATTACCGCCGCCCATGGACACAAGCAACACCACAGGAGTCACAAGTGCGTTGCCGCTCTTGGGGTTGGGAAAATGGATAGGATGAGGAGTGGGATGAGGGAGAAGGAATAGGGGATAGGCCTCCGGAACTCTCACTCTATCGCTTACGATTAGGTGATCCTCCTGCTAGATTGCTGCTTATTACATTAAATGCCACTTCCACATACCTTAGCCACTTCAATCCTCGCAGCATCGAGCAGCTGTTCAGCTTGCTTCAAAGCCGTCACTAGTTTGTCCAGGTCTTGTTGTATGTTGAACCCCTTACCGGGCTCCTGGGTTACCTTCATGGTACCGTTCAGACCATTCTCCAGGAGGACGTGGTCTATGATGGCTGCACCGTATTCTGAGTGGGAAAAGGTTATTTATACAGTGGAAGCCGTTTATAATGACATCGGAGGGAAATGACAAACACGTCATACTAAGCGGACGTCATATAAAGCACTAGAGGACGCCAGCAGCTACGCCTGCATTTTTTCATTTAATTTACCCGTTTTGGCCGATCCCGTGGGAATATCGGGAAATCCCTTTTTAGTGCACCCCTACGGTCCCCAAGGAACATACATGCCAAATTTCAGCTTCCTGCGCCCAATAGTTTCGGCTGTAGCTTGTCTGTCAGTCAGGCAATAACGCAAGGATTTAAGATTTGGTAGAAAATAAACAGCATGCTTATGAACATGTATTTTTTTTTAGAAAACAACATTTGAAATCGGAGTAAACATTGTACGTAATGAGTACATTACTAAAAACAAAAGTACACTAATATTATTGATGTATTTTTCGAAACTAATCAAACCACGGCTACCAAGCCGAACGTGGCTGTGCGCCATCCGTCACAATAACCGGACTAAATTTATTAAATGGGTCAAAATCTTAATCTATAAAATCCTTGCGTTACTGACTGACTGACAGACAAGCTACAGCCAAAACTATTGGGCGCAGGAAGCTGAAATTTGGCATGTATTTTCCTTGGGGACTGTAGGGGTGCACTAAGAAGGGATTTCCCGAAATACCCACTGGATCGGTTAAAACAGATAAATTTAAAAAAATGTGCAGGCGTAGCTGCTTGCGTCCTCTAGTGTGGTCATACTAATAAACGGATTCTACTGTATCAGCACTAGATTTTACTGACCAAGAAGATATATGTATGAGGCAAGTGTGAATGGGACAGGACGAAGGGGAACACCTAGGCGGACGTTCTTTGACCAAATTGGAGACATCCTAAAAAGAGACAGGTTAGGAGTACCCTGAACAGAAGAGCATGCATGAGAAACTTGATGGGAGAGAATGAAGCAAGAGAGGTATGTCAGGATCGTTGCAAATGGTGTTCCGTAGTCTCTGCCTACCCCTTCGGGAAACAGGCGTGAGTCTACGTATGGTTCTCTGACTAAATTGGAGACATCCTAAAAAAGGACAGATCAGGAGTACCCTAAACAGAAGAGCATGCATGAGAAACTTGATGGGAGTGAATGAAGCAAGAGAGGTATGTCAGGATCGTTGCAAATGGCGTTCCGTAGTCTCTGCCTACCCCTTCGGGAAACAGGCGTGAGTCTATGTATGTATGTACTAGACTTTATTTCGATTTGCATTCTGTGAAAATCAAGGTTCTCTACAACGACGCGGTAACGTCAAAGATGCAGCACGGCGTTGTCATCACAATAAACGATTTTAAACTTTCGCTATTTGTATAAATTATACAAGGTTATTTAGCGGGCCTTACTCGCGATTAACTAAGATATTAAAGGAGACCGAACAAAGTTGGCTTGAACGTGAACAATCGTCTTAAAAAAAAGTAAATTACTCAAAGATTTTGTTTTAATATATTATGAATATTGATCGCTATCCAGTAGTATGAAATAAACACATAATAATGATGGATTTTAAAATACTTTCGTTTGATTATAAACGTGTGGGTACTTCAATGGACTATTTGAATGGTTGGTTTGTGTTGCCTTGTAAATAATCGATGGAAAATATCGTTAAATAGTGTTTAACAAAATCACATTTTAAAACGATTGCCGAAACCTGAAAGTACGTAGATATTTTTTTTTATTTTATATATTTGACGACCGGTTGGCGGAGCGGGAGTGTAAGCGACTGCTAAGCCGAAGGTCGCGGGTTCGATTCCCGCTTAAGTCAAACATTTGTGTGCATGAACATGGATGTTTGTCTTGGTCTGGGTGTTTCTATGTATAATATGTATGTATTTACAAAAAAAAGTATATATGTATGTTTATCCATTGTCTAGTACCCATAGTACAAGCTTTGCTTAGTTTGGGACTAAGATGGTGTTGTGTGAATGTGGTAAAAAAAAAATTATTGACTGCCGTCATAAATAACGTAAAATAATGATATTATTTTTAATAATATCAAAATGGTAAAGTATGTTGGGTATTTATTTTCATACTCCAGCAACACTTGACTAACTTGTCAATTCTATTATTACCGTCATTCGCTTTGCGTTCGTTTCGTTCGATCGTATTGTGGATTTGATTTTGTGTTAGCTGTTCTTTTTCTTCTTGTGCTTTCTAAAATGGACTCTGAATATTCTCCTCATGACGACCATGGCTTGCCTACGGACCCAGTACCCGCTTCGAACGATAACTTGCGCTTTAAAATGGATTACCCAATCGCGCTTCATGATCATGAATCAATGCATTGCATCAATTGTGGTACCAATACTACCAATATACACAGCGGAGAAGACATATTCTCAATCTCGTGGAAGTACGACAAGTAATACTTCAGTGGATTGCACCGTAATTGGTATGTATTTGGCATTTCAACAACTTACTCACATAATTATGTTTATTAATCCAAATATTAAATTGGTATTATAAATACATGCATTACAATTGTTTATTTTGGTTTGTCAACAGATCGAGGCTCATAGCCAATACATATGTCATTCTTGGTGGACTGTGGCATTAAACATATCCCGTATGCCACAAATCGCAAACCCATAACAAGAAGCTGCAAGTTCTGATTCAGGTCGTCACAGGCAAATATGTGTCTGCTGTAGAACTTCGCTGATGAGAATTAGGTCTCACAGCCTCAATAGTGATACAGAACGTGAGCGACATATCTCAGAAGTCATCATCAGCCCTTTATACTGTCCCACTGCTGGGCATGGGCCTCTTTTCACTATGAGAAGGGTAAGGCCGTAGTCCACCACGCTGGCCAAGTGCGGGTTGGCAGACTTTACATGTCTTTCGAGAACATTATGGAGAACTGCCTCGTTGGTCTCGCGGCATAAATGTGCGCGTGGGATTGGGAGGTCTCGGGTTCGATTCCCGGGTCGGGCAAAGTGTTATTGGGTTTTCCGTTAGGAAATTCCCAGTAACAGTACGGAGTTTGGTAATGTGCCCGGTACGGCAATAGGCTCGCCCCCTATTACGTGGGACCTAAAAATTCATGGCGAAAAGTGGGTGTAATATTACACCTCTGCCTACCCCTTCGGGGATACAGGCGTGAGTCTATAAAAAAAAAATTGCAGGTTTCCTCACGATGTTTTCCTTCACCGTTTAGCAAGCGATAATTAACAATTTAATACGCATTTAACCCCGAAAAGTCATTGGTGCGTGCCGTGGATTCGAACCCGAGACCCTCTGCATAGCAGTCTGTCGGTCTCTCCACTCAGCTATCGCTGCTCTTTATATCAGAAGTGGTATTGTACAATGGATTAACCCACATGAAGTAAGTTATCATATGATTAACTAGCTTTTGTAAGCGACTTTGTGCTACTCCACTCCTATTAGTCATAGCTATTAGCCGATAAGAAATAAGGAGTATGGAGTTTGTGAAAAAAATATGCCAACTGAGTAAATAATGAAAATAAATATTTATTTTTAACAATGTGTTTTATTTTACTATTCAACTGACTTGGTACTAAACTTCAAAGAATAATGTTTTCTACTTAGTTTAGACTATTGAAAATTAATATTGTAATTCCAATTTTAAATAGGGAAGATTACTGCCAAGTTAAACCACCAGATGGCGGTATCACCGACTACAGTAAACAATGAATTTTGGCAAGTATGACATTTGAGTGACAACTTGACAACTCGTTTAGACTTCGAACTTTGGATGCGCGATCTCATTATCTCATCTCAAACAAGTCACTAAAACAGAAACATTGTACCATTTTTATTGTTATTGATAATTTCATATATGAGAACTGTTTTGTCTATATAAATAAGTATAGATATATTGTTGTCTTGTTGATGACAATATTTGAAAAACGCGCTACGAAAGTTTGTTTACTGTAGTTGCTCGTGCTGCCATCTGCGTCGAGCTTTGCGTAATGTTCCCTATTGTTTACGCCCAGGCCAAAGTCCCATACATTGTGGTCGGTCTCCTTTAATGCATAAATACCTCGGCATTTGGCAACGTTTCGACCGACTTGCTCCGGTCGTGGTCGAGTCCCGGTATATTGTTAATCACAAGTGAGACCCGATAAATACCCTTGTATGTATAATGTTGTCTCAATGTAAAGTAGTAGTAAGCGAACTGACAGCCCTCTATCGATTTTCTATACTAACTTCATAAAATAAACTATACGACATACAATTTAAAGGTCAAATTTAAATGACAATTAATTTGCTTCAGTAGTACCGACTACTGCTAGTACAAAAACAAACAAAACAGAATTGTAGTATACTGGCTGATTGAACTCTTCTATTGAGCCTACATAGTTAAGGAAAAATCAGCTTTAAGACTAGCAAAATAGATCACAATTCACATTATTACCTAGGTTAGGATTGAGGACCTTTTTGAGGTTATCCCCAGGTCTGCATTTGGCGAATATTTCCTGCAATGCATCACTGGAGGGCGCTTGATAACTTGTCTTCGCTCGGTCTAGCGGGTATTTTTCTTTGACTGCAAATCTGGAATAAGAAAATGTTATAATCGTTAGTAAAAAATACACGTAAACGTTAGTAATAGCCTAGTCTGGCAATGCAGAGGGTACCGGGTTCTAATCGGCAGTATGCACCACTGACTTTGCCAAGTTAAATTGTTGTATATCACTATTCCTTTGGAGGTCAGACGGCAGCTGCTATGAGTAAAACCAGATATTTTGTAAAATCGGGTAATATGGCAACATCATAGCAGGAAAGCGGATCTTAAACTCCAAGGAAAAAGACTTAGATAGCAACCGAGACAATGCCAAGATGATAATGAAGAGAATATATGTGTGTTTCGCTTTTGTAATAATATAATAATATTCTAGCACACACACACATCACCATCTAGTCCCAAACTAAGCAGAGCTTGTATTATGGGTACTAGATAATGGATAAACATACATATATACCTTTTTTGTAAATACATACATATCATACATAGAAACACCCAGACCAAGACAAACTTCCATGTTTATGCACACAAATGTTTGACTTGAGCGGGAATCGAACCCCCGACCATCGGCGTAGCAGTTGCTTACACTCCCGCTGCGCCAACTGGTCGCCTTTTGTGTATTGTACATACATACATACATAGTCTCACGCCTATAACCCCGAAGAGGCAGGCAGAGGTGTATTTCTACATCCACTTTTCGCCAGATATACTTTAGTCCCACGTAATAAGGGGCGAGCCTATTGCCGTACCGGGCACATTTCCAGACTCCGTGCTGCTACTGAGAGTGCCTTTGTTATGTGAGTGTTGTGATGCTTGCAGCAATAAACGTTTCTTTCTTTCTTTCTTTCTATAATGACTTTTTGTGCAGTAGGCGGGTTGCCTGATGAAATCTTAGAAAACCGGTACTGGTGTATGCGGCCCATTGTCTACTGTCTGTAAAGGACTATAACAGTAGTAATTGACGTGACATCACAACTAATAGAAGTCAAGGAAACCAAGGAACATTAAGAGTATAGTGCGTGGGCTAAACTAAACAACGGGTACGCTTATTCATAAAAGAATCCATATTTACCTAACTTTATCCCCTTCAACATGCGGCCGTAGTACATTAAGAATGGTCCACTCATGGTCAGTCAATACGATGTTGCCTCTGTCGTACAACTCCAATATGACGTGGTAGGCAGCTTCCCCGCTGCCGAACTGCAGGTCCACTATACGATCGATGCCCAACTGTGATAGTTTCTCCAAACGCTTGTTTTTTAGATGTTTGCGGAGCTGGAAGATGACAATATTAAGATTAATATACAGCGCTCGTGGCGAGACTTGGCTTGACGTTCGTAACAGATCAGCAAAGTTAAGCAACGCCTGCACAGGTCACCACATGGATGGGTGACCGTGTGTGGCATTTACATCTGAGCGCTACCGTGCTTCGGAGAGCACGTAAAAAGTCCGTCCGCCTTCGGGCGGTCTGAAAACTCCGACACCAGAGTTGGCCACACACTCACACGAAAAGCAACAAATAACACAAACAATGGTAGTATTGCGTTTGAAAATTACTCCTCCATTGACGCCGAGCCGTCCCTATGTACAATGCGCGCGGCGCACACAGGCGCCAGGGTGACAGGGGCGCCACCCGCCGAGATATGCTTTAGTTATGACAGTTATTTTCGAAAAAAAAAGCCAAAAAAGGCGCTTCACAGATTTCGCACACAGGCGCAGTGGCGTAGGAAAAGGGCGCCGACATCGAGAGTTAGCCCGGAATTGTTAGGTAACGACTAAAAAAAAAGCTGGTCATAAAAATCTCCCAGTTTTCGTAACGATATCCAGCGTGGTAATATGGCTGGATGTTTAGGTATAGACTCTGTACCAACCCATCCAGCAACAACAACAATTCTACAACATGCTCTATAGTCTATACTATAGAGCATGATGTTGAATTGTCGGTTGATTCACAATGATACTATTGGCTTCATGTGTTTTTGTCACCTCTTAATTCGGTGGTGGGGTGCACCTCATAATAGGGTATTACACCATTTTTTAAAAAGTGTCTCAAGATGATCCTATGACTTTAAGAAAGTAGTAGAAAAATTACAAAAAATATATTCAGTTGATAAGTAGTTTTTAAACAACTTTTAAATTCACATTTTAAATGTTCGCGGGTTATCAGACAAAAACGTTGGAAGCCATCTTGCTTACGCAACATATTAGTAAACAACGTATAATGCTTGCATTTTTGACAGTCACGTGGTTTAGTTGCTTAAATTTCTACTAAGTTTATGACGTCATTTGACGTTAATGACATTCGTCATGGCGGCTGCCGTTTTGCGAGATTAAATCACAGATACTAAAACAGGATTCTTTAAAATGGTTTTAAAATTCTATTTATTCATTAGAGTGCCCAACAAGAACTTAGGGTCCCAAGCTAACCTCACCTGCAAGTGGTGCACCTGCCGATCAACGGACGAGGCTCTGGCAAACAAAATATCCCGATAAGTGGCAATAGGCTCGCCACCTATTACGTGGGATCAAAACACTGGCGAAAAGTGGGCGTTTAATATGCCTCTGCCTACCCCTTCGGGGAAAAAGGCGTGAGTCTATGTATGTATGTAAAATACCCTATTAGGTGTCCTCTATACTAATAGAAATATTAGTATAGAGGAAACCTCTAAGGCTCTGCGCAAACGAGCCACCGACCACCGCCTCGGTGGTTGGTGACAAGCTTGGGTCTAGTACGTGTTTGCACTCGATTGTCAATAGACTAGTCGACGGGAACAATTTCCATAAATTTTTAAATGACGAGAGAATGAGAAAAGCATAGTTACTTCACTGTTAAGAAGTTAGAACAATACTAAATATAATTCTTTACAAGTTGTAGACAATATTCGTTGCACGGCAGTCCAAGCATCCAAGTGATCTTGATGGAACCTCTATTTGAAAAACTAAACCTCATAACTCCAATTTTTTTAACATACCTTCATAGTAAACCCTGAAGGTGCTACATTCTTGGGCCACTCAAACTGTGTGGTGTGGAAACGGTTGCCAGATTCCAGCAGCAACACACTCTTCTCTTCGGAGCGCTGCAGTCGTATCACATACGTCTTGTTGTCTATGTCGTAGACTTGGTTCACTCGCATGCCTATCAGTCTGTGGATCAAACAAGATTTTATTAGAGACTAGCTGTTTCCTGCGGTTTCACCCGCGTTCTGAGGGAATTACTTTGTCTACCCGGTTAATTTATAGCCAGTTACTCTTTGGTTCATCAGCTATCCGCCAGTGAAAGTTCCGTCAAAATCGGTCCAGCCGTTCCAGAGATTACCGAGAACAAACATACAGACAGACAGACAAAAATTAAAAAGTGGTTATTTTAATATTACAAACAGACACTCCAATTTTATTTATGTGTATAGATGTTGTTGTCTATCTATTACTAGTCTTTGCCCGTGGCTCTGCCCGTTTGAGTTATAGACTTACAGGGTTAATCTATCTATTGGTGAAAACCATACAAATATCCTATAAAAAGTATTTGAATTTATTGCATTCATACAGACATACAGCAAGACAGAGTACTTCACTTTATAATATGCACAATAATACGTATAGATTGCCTGTTAAGACGGCTCAGACTTATACACAGTTGAAGGCCATTTCAAAATTTCTGAAATACTCTTAATAAAGGTTTTGGTAGCGCCATCTACCTTTCTATCGAGAATTAATTACATCAACGTCAATCGTTCCACGCTTGCTCGTCCAATACGAGCGATCCTTCCTTCCTTCCTTCTCAAAGGCACGCCTCGCTGATTGGTCGCAAGAATTCAACGACGCTACGAAACAGTCTAGAATAATTCGTGTCGCGCCGAACACATGTACCGCACCGCCATATATTTTACCGCTTTATACCATAAACGCAACAAACCGCCCGCGAGTGAAGTGTAGTGAAACTGTATAATTCTGGGTTGGATCCAGACGGAGTGATTAGTGAATCTTCAGGATTCCCGAAGAGACACCAGGCGGCCGCCATTTGCAAGGAAAAAGGACTGACGTACAAGGTAAGGCGTGCTCCCATACCCCCGTCTCCTATTCTTCCCATGAACCCAATCACTCACTTTTCCTTTCCTAGGCGATAAGAACCCACATCCTTACAGTCCACAATATTAATAATTTTTCCAAATCGCCTAGGAACATTCGGTTTCGGTGTAACGCCGAACCAGGTATAATATCCCAAAGACAGTAAAATTTATCAATGACCACAAAAGTTAAAACTGCTCTATTCCCAGTATGAGTGTTGATATTGCAACTTACTGTCAAAATATTATTGACTAGAGCATGCCCGCGGTTACACCCGCATTATTTAAGGTTACTGCTCAGCTCCCGTCGCTTATAGCGTGATGTTATATAGCCTATAGCCTTCCTCGATAAATGGGCTATCTAAGACTGAAATAATTTTTCAAATCGGACCAGTAGTTCCTGAGATTAGCGCGTTCAACCAAACAAACAAACAAACTCTTCAGCTTTATATATTAGTATAAGATTTGATAGAATATTTGAAATATATTTTGGATGTCAGTATAGACTTTGAGATTTATATTCTGAGAATATGTCAAGATGATGGCAAGTTGAGCAGTAATTCTGTGTCATCAATCTTCTATGTTTCAATTGACTTACTTAAAAGTATTCTTAGCATTGGTTTTGTGAAAATAAAAGAACTCAACAACTATTGCATTGTAATCTTGAACAGGGCAAAACAAAGCAATAAAAAAAAATAAACATCATTTCATCAACCACACAGCAGCGCAATAATTCAGTTAGGTACTTTGCAAGCCATAACTTTTTTATTATGAAAGTGACAAAATCTTTTGCAACTTATTCTGAACTGGGTATTGGTTACCGGTGATGATGATGAAATACAACTAAACACTGTAGCGATTTGCATTTCTGCTCATAAAATTGGAGATAAATGAAATACTCATGGGCAAATCCATTGTTAGTAATTAAAGGAGTAAATTGTGAAATGAATATTTGTAAATAATATATTAATAACCTATGAAATTAAAAATAAAAGTATACTACTTACTTGTTATATAAGTGTAGTTCGATTCAATACCAAATTGGCAATTATTTATTTACAAACGATCTAGGTTTTATGCCAGCAATGGTAAAAATCACATCTTGATAAATTGACGGCAAATAAAAGATTTAAAAAACATACCTCTGCAATTCAGTGACCATGCACATAATATCGTAGGTGTTAAATCGGTTCTTCATTTTTCTTGATTTCTTTTACTATCGGCAAAACATTAACAATTATTTCATGAAATGACGAAATAAATAATATGAAAACACAAGTTATCCTAATGTCAGATATACTTCACACAATTTGACACAACTGCATTGTACCTTCGCGCGTCAATTATGAAATTAGGTAAATATTGAATTTAAATCAACATTTCTCTCAATCAATTCCTATAGGAGTGACAGAGAAAGACGATTAAAATACAAAATAATTTTCACCTGAGTCTAGAATCGGGCACCTATTTGAAGTTATTTTGACACTTCGACAGCTGTGTTACTGACGAGTACTGACGTAACGTTACCATAGCACGTTCAGAATCACATTGTGTATTATAGGTACATACGTGTCGTTACTATATAATTCTGCAAAAATTATATTAGGTACTATTTATTCCATTTGGAACAGTATATTTATTTCATTGAATCGTTTTGTAAATAACTGCAAAAAGATCAGGTAAACTTCAATCAAAAATATTGATGCCGCGTTCACACGTTTGGCACCTGGCACTTGTTTAATTATTTTGGGAATTTAACCTTAATATATTAAAGTAACCTCTGCTACGACGTCCTGTGCGTGGCCGCCACTCCAGAACCTTTCTGCTCCAACGGCCATCGGTTCTTCTGGCTATGTGCACTGCCTACTGCTACTTCATTTCAGGACGTCGTAGCAGAGGTAATCCTTCCGCGAGGGGGACTTGCTGAGATCGCGAGCAGCGGATGGATGCGGGTGGCTCGAATCGGTCTATGTGGTGAGCCTTGGGGGAGGCCTATGTCCAGTTGTGGACTTCTTTCGGCTGATATGATGATGGCGATATAGTAACCTATTCTACCGGACTACAGGGTGATATTTCTATATATCTCACCCCTAAAAGAGCTATTACGGAACCCTGGAGGTAGAATTTTACCTCCATGATCGGAACCAATATACATAGTGTAGACATAGTGTTTTTATTGGCCAAAGATTTGAAGACTCACAGATCTGCGATTAACATGGATTGGACATACCTACGAAATTAGCGCATATCTACGAAACGTTGGGCGAATACAATGGCTGCCGTTTGTTTATACCAAAGAGATTGGATACCACATAGAGGTAGTAGGCCTAGTACTAGGACCTAGTACTTACAAATTGAACACAGTCAACTGACGCGTAAGATACAATTTAGACAATATTATGCCATCAAATTATATAACCTTAGTGATTTTTTCTTTTATAACAGTTCTATCATGATTTTGAATTTAGGCGTATAATATTTATATCGACTTTTCAAGTATTGTAAGAAATCTTATCGATATGTCTATCCACCGTATATTTTTACCTCGTTATTTTTTAGATTCTATGTGCACGTGATAAAGATTTATAAAATAAGTGGATTGCTGCAGTATGTCGTGGAGAAAACTGGGTGCCTAGAAAGCACCATAGAATTTGTTCCAAGCATTTTACTGCGGAATGTTTTTATAGTAATGACAGATGGCTCCTCTCTTCTAAACATATCAGTGTGAGTGTTTAAATAATTACTTGCTAATAATTAAACTATCAGCAACAGTAATGAATTCCGAAGCTTGTAAGAATCCAACATATTACAAAAAAAATTAATGCACCTATAGAAAAAATCTGATCTTTCTTTACAAAGACAGTAATATTTAAAGGACAGTAATTTGAAGGTTTGATAAGAATTGTTGTGTGCTTTCATAGTCACGACTACTGAGTGGATATGCATCAAAATAAGGGAATCTTAATTTGAAAGAAATTTTGTTAAATGTCATCTACCCAGAGACCAAAACATGGTTGTTCTTGTTCGACTAGTGGACTAATAATGTGCCAATCCCAAGATAAAATCGAAGGGCTAGTCTAGCCACAATTTTTTTCTCTCTAAATATTCTGTGTGTCACTTGTATGATCGAAAAGTGTCCGATCTCGCACATACATTTTTTACACATAGATTTGTATTACCTGCACTATGTAATGAGAAAATTTTAATAAAGTGATTATTGTTAATAACAAACTTTTGGGCACTATTCAAGGTTTTGTCTGATTTATCTATTTTAAGTAAATTTTTATGTTTTTTGCTTGATAAAATCCATGTCGACTATCTCCTATCCTTGTAAAGAATTCATTTGGATATGCCATTCTCAGTTATCATAATGCTTAAGCTATGAGTTTTGCTTTTTTCTTCATTTGAATGCTTTCTCTAATAAAAATATGTAATTGAGATTAGAGATGAGATTAGAGAGAGTAGGGGGTGATGATTTATTTATTTAATATTTATTAATCCCACTTACAGCTTTCATTACAGCTGAAAAACTAACTATAAATAAGTATAAATAAACATTTATGACGAGGGTGTCGTATGAGGCGACTAAGAGAAACACAAGAGAAGGAAATCTCGAAATAAAACCCTATACGAATACGTCTGGCTAGTGTGGTATTATAGTAGGCCAAACCTCCACCACGGAAGGTTTAAGACCAGCAGTGGACTTGAAAAGGCTGTTGATGCGTAAAGAAAAATACCATGAAAATTAGAAAATAACGCCTCGAAAGATTATGTGCTACTGAGTACCCATTTGAAACAAAAATATATAAGTTCAGTTTAAAAATGCAAGTTTGTGTAATAATTATTTAAAGACTGTCCATCAACCAGCGTTCTGACTGCTGTGGACACAAAGTTACGGAATTTAAAATGTATAACATATAAATAATATACTTTACAAGTCCGTTTGATTTTGAACCTATATTGAAACTTTAGTCGATATCGATAGCGGATTTGCTCTGTCACTATTACATTAAAAAGTTACGATATTTGTGTTCAAATTGTCTTTAGCCCTAACTGACAAACATAGTGCCATCTTCTTCTGGCAACTCTAATTTATCATATGAGTGAAGAGTGAAGCTATATTCAATTTGTTCTTAAAAATATCGTTCCTTCCATGCTTTAGTTATTCTTCTGTGGGTTATACCAAAGAAATATAACCTTACTGGGTTATACTCCAGAATATAATCGATATCGACATTGAGCCAGTTAGAGCGACGGGTCGGGAGCCTTCTGCGCTCACCCATAGTCCGCGTAAAATTGTCAAGGCTATCTGCGGCCAACAACTAGTCCACACACACAAAAAGGAAGAGCCGGTTAGAGGTAAATAATACATTAAACTAACCTACTACAAATATCCGCTTGACCGCGCACAAGTGACTATTTTCCCTTTTTACAAAAACAGATGAGCGCGTAAACTGTCATTGTTCCCACGCTTTTCCGCTGCGCACTAATCTGTTTGTGGAACTCGAATAACTTAACCGATTTCGGTATGTTGCATATCAATAGACGCGTAATTAAATGAGCTTTCCAATGATATAAATTAAAACCATATAATATGGTTGTAGCCCACGCAAGGGCAGTATAAAGTGAAAATTACAAATTTTTTCCCGCCATTTTTGAGCGCGATTTTATATTTCTGACATATTCCTTTTTCTCGTCGTTTTTTATTAAGGGAGGTATATAAGTATTATACACAGTTAGAAAGGTTTTTTAATTTACTTTTAGAGGAAATAAATATAATGAAAAGAAACATTTTAATATTAAACATGAACAGCGGGATAGCAGCCCTACGCTACTAACCCCACTGTACAAGGGGAGTGATTAAATTCTAAGGGATTAATCTAACTTGTTAACCTACACTATCCTAGAGTCGTAGCCTATCACCTATACCTAATATCCTATCCTAGTTATCCTAATCCTTATACCTATATGTATCCTAAACCTATCCTAACTTGCACCTAGCGTAAAATGCGTATAGGCTTGGTGCTCTGTGGTATTCTGTGATATAGACCAGCACTTATACGCACCTACTACTAAGCGCCTAACCTATGGCACGTACTATCGTGGTACTACTGTGGTATGCTGTGATTCAGACTTACGATTCGTACGCGCCTAGAACCTAACCCTATTTGTCCCTACAATCCCTATTAGATCCTAGCCCTACTATACGTATTTATATATACTTATATAGATAGGTGCGGGATATCTGCCACCGGAGACCTATGATGACAGACAGATTGTGGGTAGGACTTAGGTATGGTGGAAATGGTTTTCTGACTGCCAACTCAGAAGCTAAAGGTGTCTTGGCCACCGTCAGAGGTGTGGGAAGGGTATCGAGTCAAAGTCGGATTAAACTTGTGATTGCTTTATTTCTTATAATACATAATCTTATATACTAAACTTATCCTATGTACACACACGCAACTTTACGGTTGTGTGCTGTGTGTGTAAGGTGCCATCTCAGCGGTATGTACCTTAGGTGAGTACGTGATTTTTTCTTAATTTGATAGAAATCACGAACAATAATTGTTGCGGTAAAAACTCACGTAGGATTATATCGCTGATATGGCATGGCATGTTCATGTGTGAACATTCTGGCCTCTCCGAGGAACAGGCAACTCCAGTTGGTATAATTCTATGGAGTCATCCTTGGCTGCGTCCTGGTTCCGCGGCTGCTTCCTGGGAGGCTTCGGCAGATGGACCGGCTCTTAAAAAAATAAAACAAAGTTTTTTTCTAATTGGCGCCAATTTTCATATTTTATTTTTTAAAATACCGTTTTATGTTATATTATATTAGATTCAAACGTAGATAACTTTCTTTCCAACTAGATTTCCAAGTATAAAAAACCAATTCTGATAAGAATTATTTTTATTGCAAGCTGCACAGTTGTTTACTTTTTCCCGCCAAAAACTGAAGTTCCCGCCAAAATTTTCGATTACTAATATCTTATAAATAATATGAGTATTATATATTTTATCAAAGGTTTATTTATATACTCATAATAAAAAAATAATACAACGCATAAATGTAACCTTATATACATTCATATGTATTTAAACTTTTTTACATAAAATGACGTTTTTACGAAATTTTTTTGTCTATAATTAAAGTAATATACATTATTTATTTATTTTTTTGCTGTAACTTCATAATTGATCCGCTTGATGCCGCAAAACCGCTTGCCCTCTCACCATTTTTAAGTGCTTACTCAGCATCGACAAATTTCAAGTTCGCACCGCCACTTGAAGACGGGCACGCTCAATAAATTAGTTTTTTTTCGATTGTTAATAACGTGAGAGGAGTGGTGTTTGATTCTTCTGCAACCTAATGAATGACTCATTCTAATGATACGAAATAAATAACGATTGAATGAAATGTTTACCTTAGGCGAGCGGCCGTAACGTAAACAATGTCGTCTTTACCGACTTACTCGGCACTTTTGTTTATCATAATAAAAGTATAAGCTGAATCTGGTTTGCTGTTGTATTTTCATGTACCTGGTGATATTATCTATGTAATAAAATAAGTTATAGCAATACTTGCTTAAAAATTATTTAGATGTAAGCATTTGAAAAAAATATATATATTTCGCTGACTTTGCATTCCGCGCGCGGGGCGTAATTATGGATTATAACATCATTGTAAACAAATTATGTTATTAATGTTATTATACATGATACTTTTATGTTTTAATTGTAAATTAACTGATTAATTATGAAGTTACATCAAAAACTAAATAAATATTGTGTGTTACTTTAATTCTAAACAAAAAATATCGTAAAAACGGCATTTTTTTATTTTATGTAAAATAGTTTAAATACTTATGTATGTATATAAGGTTACACTTATGCGTTGTATTATTTTTTATTATGAGTATATAAATAAACCTTTGATAAAATATACATAATACTCATATTCTTTATGAGATATTAGTTATCGCAAATTTTGGCGGGAACTTCAGTTTGTTTTGGCGGCATAAAGTAAACACCTGTGCAGATTCCAATAAAAATAATTCTTATCAGATTCTTATCAGCATTGGTTTTTATACTTGGAAATCTAGTTGGAAAGAAAGTTATCTAGGTTTGAATCTGATATATAACATAAAACGGTATTTAAAAAAATAAAATATGAAAATTGGCGCCAAATAAAAAAAATCTTTGTTTTATTTTTTATGTTTAATAATAAAATGTTTCTTTTCATTACACTTATTTCCTCTAAAAGTAAATTAAATAACCTTTCTAACCGTGTATAATACTTATATACCTTCCATAATAAAAAACGATGAGAAAAAGGAATATGTCAGAAATATAAAATCACGCTCAAAAATGGCGGGAAAATATTTCTAATTTTCACTTTATACTGCCCTTGCGTGGGCTTCAACCATATTATTTATATCATTGGAAAGCGTTTTAATTTATATCATTAGAAAGCTCATTTAATTACGCGTCTATTGATATGCAACATACCGCAATCGGTTAAGTAATCCGAGTTCCAAAAACAGATAAGTGCGCAGCGGAAAAGCGTGGGGAAAATTACAGTTTACGCGCTGATCTGTTTGTCCAAAAAAGGGACAATAGTCACTTTGCGTGGTCAAGCAGATAATGCAAATGCGGGCGAACATGGTAAAGCGAAAAACGTCCCTTGTATCAAACATGTAACAAAATATTCTACATACATACATATACTCACGCCTTTTGCACGTCAGGGTAGGCTGAGACAATAATATAATAATAATAATAATTTATTAATCCTCAAAAATACAAAAAGGTACACTACAATTAGCCTTAAATTAGTTTAATTGGAATAACTAGCCTAATGTCTTAAATTTAGTCTTACATAATATCATACATGGTTGAAAAAACACTAGTGTACATAAGGCAAAAAAAAAAAAAGAAACTATTTGCACTATTGGCAAAAAACAAAGATTGCGTTATAATACATCGGCTACCTGCTCGAACTAGGTTATACCTGTGTTTCGAGCTGACGCTTGATTATTACATAATGATACAATCGACAATAATATTTTGTTGTATGCAAACATTAAAACACAGTATTTAAGTAATAAAACTTATTATGATTTATAGTAAAATTTTATAGACTAATTTATTTAAAAATAATAATACAAATACGAAATACAATTTAAAATTTCAGATCAGTTAGTAATGAAATTTATCAGTGCGTAACCACACGTAAAAATAAGGATAATATTCTGATAATATTGGTAAAGTTCATTTTAAAATGTCTAGTAATTTTTCTGTGTCGTCGTAATTGAGCTTTTGTAAATATTCTAATAATGTTGTACTGCACATTTTATAACTATGACTATATATATTGAGTAATTTATTAAACTTATTATACAAGAACGGGTCTAGAAATGTGTAAAATCTATTAACAAAGACATGATTCGTGTAAGGTGTTGTACAAACTAGGTCCTTTCTTCTTCTTTCAAAAGGAATAGGAGAAAGGAAGAAAAAAAAGGAAAAGGAATAGGAAAAGGGATTTCAGTGTGCTGTTTTAGTATAATATTGAGTATAAATAGTTGGCGCACTGTTAGCACGTTACATGACAAGTAGAGTTGGTGCGTAGGGAATTTAAAAGGACGAAAAGTAGCAACTTTAAGTATTGCTCTTTGTGCTCGTTCTAGCGGCAGTAGAACTGATTTAGCCGCGCCACCCCACGTTGTAATGCAATATGTTAGTATGGACTGACACAAAGCTAAATAAACCTGTTTTATTAATTTTTAATCGGCTATGTTACGTAGTTTTTTGAAGATATAAATTAATTTACGCGTTCTCGCGCATACAATATCAACGTGTTTACGAAAATTTAGATTTGTGTCGAGTGTTATACCTAGATATTTAATATTGTCAGTTTTAATTAATGTAGGACAAGTACATGCTAGGTCAGCGTGCATTCTACAGTTGTGTGCATAAATGTGTAGGTTAGCAGGTGATGGATTAGTATTTCTCATTCTAAATAAAATGTATTTCGTTTTGTCTATATTCATGGTTAACAGATTTTGGTGTAGCCAATTTGAAACAATATTAAAACCATTTTGCGCACGGTCATAAAGCTCAGAGTATGTATTGGCCGAGAATAAAAGCGCTGTGTCGTCAGCATATGATATTAATATACCGTTTTGAACATTTAAGCTGTAAATGTCGTTTATATATATAAGAAACAAAGTTGGCCCCAAAATACTACCCTGTGGTATGCCAAAACCACTATTTTTACGTTCAGCACCAACATATTTACCAATTTTCACACATTGATAGCGATCGCTAAGATAGTCAGAAAACAATGCAAGTTGTGTACCCCTTATACCGAATATCTCGAGCTTGCGCAAAAGTATGGAGCAGGATATTGTATCAAACGCCTTGGCAAGGTCTAAAAAGATTCCCATGGAGTGCATGCTCTTATCTAGACTATTGGTTATGTGCGCCGTAAGCTGGTGAACTGCTTGGTTAGTGGATTTTTTTGGCCTGAAACCAAATTGGTTATCTGAAAGCAGCTTATTATCTTCGAGGTACTTAATCAATCTAATGTTTATTATTTTCTCTAAGATCTTAGAAAGGCCCGTTAAGACTGAGATTGGCCTATAGTTTGATATACATTTTTTGTCACCGGATTTAAAAATAGGAGTAACTACTGCTTTTTTAAATAAGCGAGGGAAAATTCCTTCGTGTAAACATAAATTAAAAATATGTGTTAACATCGGCGCAAATATGTGTTTGAATTTTTTGATAATATTGTTTGGTATATTATCCCAGCCAACTGCACACACCTCTTTCAAACCACTTATGATACTTATTACTTCATCAACGTCCGTATCCAGCAACACAAACGAATTTAGCGTTGGTGAATAGCTAGTTTGAGACGGAAAGCTACTAGATTTAGGCGTATTTTCCGTTAATGTTCTACCGACGTTAATGAAATAATCGTTTATCTTATCAATTGCTGATGTTGGACTTATGTCTGTCGACAGAAGGTCGAGTGGTGCTTCTGAGTTTTTACAAATAAATGTATTTTTCTTTATAAATTGCCAGACGAGCTTACTGTTTTTCCCTGCCTTTTGCAATTGATTTTTGTCCTATTGAATTTTTAATTTTTTTAAAAGATTGTTGCAGAAGTTTCTGTATCTTTTATATGATACGGAAAGTATTTAATTGTCTGGTGCCAATTTTAGTTTTTGATGGAGTTTATCTCGATGTCTTATGCAACGAACCAAGCCGGGAGTAATCCATGGTTTTATGTTAGTATATTTTCGTGACGTATGTATAAATGAAGTATGTTTTGTTACTGCATCTTGTACTGAGCTTATAAAATATTGTAGAGAACTATTCGCATCGTTCGAATTAAAAATTGGTTTAAAATCTATGCTATTTATACTACTTGCGAGGGTTTTCATGTCCACTTTTGCATAGCTGCGTGTGCAGTGGTTCCTGGGCAAAGTTAATTTTAAGGTTAATAGAATAGCACAGTGATCTGTTAATGATGAATTAGTTATTAATGTTATGGTTGGCTTAGTTGATTTTATAACGAAATGGTCTAAGCATGAGCCACTTTGGTGTGTTGGGTGATAATGTGTTGGTAGCAACCCATGATATGAGCAAATGTTTAAGTAATTATGTGCATGAATGTCGGTTCTTTGAGCCGCGATATTAATATTTATATAACCTGTCAGTATAATGTTCTGAAAATGTGATAGTCTTTTTAAATGTGAGTCCAGTGATTCCAAAAATAATTCAATATTTTGCGAAGGGGGCCTATAAATTGCTAAAACTACTGTATTTAAATTGATCTTAACTAACAAGCAATTACTGCCCAGAAATAAAGGTTCCTCTACTGATATATTTAAATTATTTTTAGAGTAGATTACTAGACCATCATTTTGATTTAAATTAATTTCTGTTCTGTGTACACAGTAACCATCAAGAAGTGGAAGAGCAGTTGTTTGGCTTGACAGCCAACATTCTGTTAACACTATAATGTCGCAGCTAACATCGAGATTATGCAATAAAACTTCAAATCCATTTATGTTACGGTTTATGCTGCGAATATTTTGTGTCAGCAAAGTAAGCACCTTTTCACTACTCGGTATAGAATATTTACAAGCCTCGACATCACATATTTTTGTTTCAGACACAGAAAAATTATCTAGGTCACCGATCAATTGATTAGTCATTATAATAATATGGAATAAACTGTATACAAGTAGACTATATAAGTTAAATAAGTAAAAGCGCTTACTAAGAACAATAGATGTTGACGCTCTTAGGCGCCCTCATAATCTATAGAGTGTATATATTTGTCCTCAGCATACTTACGTGCTGGACAGTTTAGGTCACCAGATTGAAGGTCGGATTTCCTCTTAAAACGTTTACACGTTGCACAATTAGGAGCGGCCGACTTGTTGCTACATTCTTTGAAGGAATGACCAAGTTCGCCGCAATGATTGCAAGTGGGGCTGGTTTCTCGGCAATACTTTGCAGCGTGACCGAACTGTTGGCAATTGAAGCATCTCGTGACAATTGTAAAGTCTCGCACCGGGCATGACGTCCAATTAACGAAGACGCGTCCTTGATTAACCAGTGCCTTTCTGATAGAGGGCGCTACTTCCAATACATAGTTACAGGTAGGAAGGTTCTTCTTACCTGATTTATGGCTCAACTTAACTGCGGCTAAGAAGGAATCACGACTAGACTTCGGGAATTTGTCGGCAAGATTTTGCTCATAAACGCAGTCGAGGACTTCCTTTTCGCTAAGGGATACGGGTACACCGACGATGGTAATTCTTGGACGACGTTTTGTTGGTTCCTCCACAGTAAGGCCCGATGAGACCAGCTTTTGCGAGTTCTTTAGCTTTTCAATGTCCTGCTTAGTTTCGGTGCTTATAAGGACGCCTCCATTGCGTACTTTCCTCAGTGCACGTACGTGAAGTTTAAGTTGCTCCGGTGAAATTATCTTTTGGACGAGAGATTTCGTGTCGTCACTAGTTTTCGATTTGTCGCTGGGATAAATTGCAATAGTACTCAGGTTATTAGGCCGAACAAACTTATCTGTTCCTTTCTTCACCATATCTGCAAAAGAGTTACTGCTTACGGGTTGTAGTTTATCCTCCATTGTCGCCTTAATTTCCTTGATAGAGCTACTTAGGTCCAGCTGGCTATGTAGATGTTGAATGTTCGAGTGCGCAAGGATGGTTTTTTGTTTTAACAATTGATATACCACGGCAATATGCGCTGTCGCACCCATAACTTTACGGCACAGACCTGAAACGAGCTCCTTCTGGTTGGAGTTCATTTTTCCTTCGCCAACGACAGTGCACAACTCATTAAGGGAAGTCTCCACCGTATCCAGCCACCTTTCAATCTCCGGCGTAGGCACGACTTCCTGGGGCAGATCATTCTGGATTGGTTTTTTAGGCGGCTTGGGCAGATTTTCTACTACTGGAAGGGAGGATGGAGTTGGTGTTGACGGAGGACTTCGTCCTGTTTTTTGGCTCCGGCCAAACGGGCTAAAACCTGGGTTTGACATAACTAGCTAGTATTGTTTGTGTAGTTAATCAATTTAGATCATATTTGCTGATTGTTTATTAACACACACGACACAGTAAGGGTCAGACTGCTGACACGACGTCGCGAAATATTATTCGTAATTATTTAATTACTTAAAACAAAAAACACGTCTGCATAGTCAAGCGTCTAACAGTGCAAATAAGACAATAGACCGTAAATATTCTCTGGTAGCCAATATCGATACTGTGTCGCTAAGAAAGTACCGGACTTGAATGACGCCATACATACCGTAATGAAACACACAGATACACTAAAATACCATGAGAGGATAAGAAAAATCAAAATTGATTGATTAATTTTATTTCTTTGTTTTTATTTATAAATAAAATTATTTTCTTCAACCTTTCATTGCTAGGAATTCTCGCAAACAGTTGCTGTTCATGTTATCTGTTGGCGAAAAACATAAAATAATTATTTTAACTGCCTCATTTTTCTCAACTTTGGGCAGGATGCAGCGGTTTTGGGTTTTATGTAATCGGGGCTAAGTAAAGTAAGTTAGTCAAATATGGTTTTTCCTTAACTAGGTAGTGGTACAGACAAAATTGTTGGTATGTTTCATTTTTTTCCGATTACAGACATGAGATATTTAAAAAAACATTATAGTTCGTGGAAGTATTATGGATAAATTGATAACCCATATCGACATTAGCAGTAGAAAATAGAAGAAGAATAGCAAAATTCCCACTACGCCGCGTCAAAAAATTCCTCCGCAACGCTGTCGGCTGGTAGCGTGCCCAGAATGCTAGCAGCAATGCCACGTTGTATGGCAATGCAAAATATAAACCAGCCCTCTGGTCACGGGAAGCCAGCGTCGGTCAACTCAGTTCCTCGAGATTTTTTTAGGTGGGCTGTTAGCCACGACTAAGTCATCGATAGTGGAAAAACGAGATAGCGATATAATGGCATAGCATGACTGATGTAGTGAATGACCACTGGAAAAATTTACTTAAGATTAAAAAGTTTTACCAATACTATGTTAAACGCTTTGAAATAATTATGAATGTTTTTTTTGGTTTATCATGAATAGAGCAAAGTATGTTAACCGCAGTATAAAAAAGATAATTGAAAATATATTTGTTTGTTAATAATTTTGTGTCATTACTGTGTTTTTTGATAGTTTTATCAAATTAATCAGTTTCTATAGAAAACCAAATCTAAATCGGCAATTCGGCATGCACATGAACTTCAAGGAACTCTTCGAAAAACACAGTGTTTCCTATTTTAAACCCATAGTAAACAAACTAATGGATAGGTATATATATACCACCAATTTTGAATTGCCCGCGCTCATACAAACATGACGTTTACAATAGGTTTGTGTGGGCTGCAAATAGATGGCGCTAGACGCCAACGAGAAATTTCTTCACTTTGTATGAAGTTGTCATTCTTCTCTCTGAGTATAAGTCTAAGACCAAGAATCAAATGGACTCGACATTTGCGTACACCCGTAAAGGACGGACATAGAGTACATCTTGAGTTGGTGTTACCAGATGTTGTAAATGTTTACCCTACAATTCTATGTAGTACATATTAACTTTTAAGTAACATTGTATCAAACCTGAATTATAATAATAATATTCTACCACATTCACACAACACCATCTAGTCTCAAATTAAGCAGAGCTTGTACTATGGGCACTAGATAATGGATAAACATACTTATATACTTTTTTTTTGTAAATACATACATATTATACATTGAAACACCCAGACCAAGACAAACATCCATGTTCATGCACACAAATGTTTGACTTGTGTGGGAATCGAACCCGCGACCTTCGGTGTAGCAGTCGTTAACACTCCCGCTGCGCCAACCAGTCGTTCCGGAATTGAATACCTTACCAGACATCTGAGACCGCGTTCTCCTATAATTTTTAATCAATTTGGTATTTCAATGAATTTATGAGCTAACTCGAGAAGTTCCATCTATATCCGTTTAGGTATTTTTGCAACGAATAGTGACAAACATCTATATAATTTATAGCCCAATAAAAAAATAAAAATATACCTTACCTTACAAGGAGGTTTAAATCCATCCATAAGGTGTGCGATAAGTATTTTTTATACTTAATATTATTATGTATAACAAAAGTGTCGAATATGTGGGACTGACTTCACTCGCCAAATAAACACGAGGCTCAGAGTTATATATCTTTTATTATATTATTTTTTGTCACTCAACTTTACTGTCCTTTGAACAAAATTAATTTTGAATACAAATTTCTTATTTTCTCTTCTTTATCATTCGAGAATGATTCCAAATAAGTACCTATTGCGGGGAATTTTCCTAAAACACTTTTGTTCAAAGTTTTTGGAGCATACTCTGGCATATTTATTTGGATCCCAGTTTTCTCCTCCTGTTGCACGTATCCACAATTATTTTTGGATCGTGCAGTCCTTTGGGAATCTATAAACAAATAATTTCATTACTACAAAGAATCGGAAAACAAATTAAATAATTAATCTTAGGTTCATATGAAACTAAGTAACGGCAAATTACCCAAAATTTGGGTAATTTCCCAAACGCTTCAGTAGTATCCCTATAAAACATTTAACGCTGTAAAATTAAAAAGTATCGATGACTTTTGGCTAGCTCAACGTTCAACGACCTATTAAATTCGATTGTATAATACTAAAATCGCGGTGATAATAAAATAGCATTTTTTGGTTTATTGATGTAATTTAGAAATTCTTTCCTTATATAATGATACGCTATTTGTATCATTCTATCAATATTTTCATGTATAAATAGATATTATAACTAAAATATCGTACTTACGAATAAATGGTTATGTTCTCACATTTCCGCTCACTATGGCTTTTACAGCCTAAAATGTCACAAATCACCATAATAAATCTGAACCAATGATATTTTTACTAAGCATTCACAATTAATAACAATAATAACACAATTTTTCGCGGAAATTATCGAGAGCTCAAACGTTTGTTGGTCACAATATTCAGTTGTGACCAACAAAAAAAACGAAAACTCTGACAAAGACAAAAAATGCTATCTTTGTCTCTTTTACTCTTATGTATTTCTGTATGTCATTATCTCGGTCTGTCACGGTATTATTATTTGCTTGTCAAATCCATAGAGATACATCATCCTAGGTATAAGTATTCTGTGCGGGAAGCGTCGATCAGCCTTTTGGCGATTTCTTTGTACAGAGCACGTGCACTATGCCCCTATGGCTCCAGCGTTTATAACTTAACATTTATTTGGCATATTATGTTATTCAAAGCTGTAAATAAGCTCTATAGATATCACATTCGAACATATGGAGTTCTATCATTAGAGAGAATAAAGAGGCATATACGATTTCTACTCTTTTTGAAATGCTCTCTTCATATAATTATTGCTCCTTGATATATACTCTCTGCCCTCTCCATGTATATTCTTTCATCAAAGGTCTAATGTGATGTCACATGTCACTGTCATGTCAGTTGTCAATGTCATGCGTCCTAACCACAGAGTACCTACTATAATACTACGGAAAGTCCTAACTGTCATACGCACATGTTTTTGTTTTCAACTAGTTTCTCTTTAACATAGCTCTTTACTAAGAATATAGTTAAATAATATAATTATTTAATTAATTAGGTTTCTACGATGGTTACCGAGAGCTTGGAAGACTTTAAACTGAGGCCGATGAAATGTGAATGTAATTATCTCAGTAGATCTGATGGATCGGCTATTTTGTCACAAGGTACTTCAAACATTTATCTTAGATTTAAAAAAATATGATATTTTAAAGTAAATTGGATAGTTTTCTTTAATATGGTAAGCTTATAATTATTCTGTGTGTGATGTCTAAACATAGCTTTGTTTGCCAAACATAAAAATATCATACAAGGCATATTTGCTTATTCCAGCATTCAAATTGACTCACGCAATTCATACATACACACATACATATCGTCACGCCTTTTATCCCCGAAGGGGTAGGCAGAGGTGTATTTCTACACCCACTTTTCGCCAGATATACTTTAGTCCCACGTAATAAGTGGCGAGCCTATTGCCGTACCGGGCACATTTCCAGACTCCGTGCTGCTTCTGAGAATTTTGTGACAAAAACCCAATAACACTGCCCGACCCAGGAATCGAACCCGGGACCTCCCGATCCCACTCGCACATTTATGCCGCGAGACCAACGAGGCAGTCGTATAGGGTTTGATGTCGAGTTTTCCGTCTCTATGCAAAGATGGTATTTGCATCATGTTATCCCTTAGTCGCCTCTTACGACACCCACGAGAAGTTAGGGGGTGGTGACACTTGTATGCTATGCCATCAACCACACGGCAGAATTCATCTAAAGGGTCAAAAAGAACCCTAATCAATTAATAACCATGTTTAAACTAAGGCATTCGAGTTCTGTCTACAAAGATATGTAAGTACATGAATGATTAATCAATTCTTATCCATCTAAACTTTGCAGGACAAACAGTGGCCATAGTAAGTGTGAATGGACCTCTAGACATAAAGATGCAGAGTCAAAGTATAGAAAAGGCCACATTGGAGGTGTTATTTAGTAGCAAAAGTGGCAAACCATCAGTAGCGGACAGGTAATATATACTAATATTATGCTGAAGAGTTTGTTTGTTTGTTTGCTTGAATGCGCTTATCTCTGGAACTACCGGTCCGAGTTGAAAAATTATTTCAGTTTTAGATAGCCCATTTATTGAGGAAGGCTATATAAAATCACAAAATGTGCTACGGGAGAAGAGCAGTAGCAGTAGCAGAGCAATAACACAAGTGTAACTGCACACTCATCTAGTCTTAAATATTTTAGACTCCATTTGCTGAATTAAGGGCTATATTACCGTAAGTGTCTAGGTCACCAAAATCCAGCTGAACAAAAATATATTTAATTCCTAGCCATTATGAAAAGTCAGAAATCTAAAATTAAACAAACACTTGCAAAAATCATTATTAAAATTACATTCAAGTTGGCTTAGTGGTTTCATAGGTAGTTTATAGAAGCATATTCATGCAAGGTTTTCAGTTGCATAATATTGGACTGCATGGTTGGCATGGTGGTATGATTGACCGCCTCATCACTTGACATGCTGTATATTTGATTCCTATATGACACATCACTTTGTGTGATTCATAAATTGTAGTTTTGAGTCTGCTTTTGCATTGTGTCTGTTGGTTATACAGGGTGTGAAAAGACCCTTAACGAAAACAAAACTCAAATCCCGTATTGTACCAATCATTACAAACATTTTTTACTTCGGGGCCATGCCTGGGAAATTGCTGGTTCAAGAGATATTGATGCTCAAAATCACTATGCAATTTTTCTAATTAGGTACATAATTTATGCAATTACCCCTCCAATTTGTTCTATATATGTAGTATGCACCCATGGATAGGAAGGTAATTCGGAAATTGCATGCGCGCACTTTTATTTTCAATTATAAAATGTGCATGCATGCATGCTTAAAAAAAATTGTTTACCCAGTATAATTTTTGCTTAGTACGACTTGGCATGATGTCCTGAATGAGTAGACTTCGGCTTGGTGATGGGTCTTGTGACATCCTGTATATTAGTAAAGTCTCTCACAATACAGTTGTTGTTAGTTTGCTGTAGCTGGTTTAAAAAGAAAAAGCCATTAAATAGATGCATAACAAATTCAATATATATAAGAAGGACAATATAAGTTTGTTTTTTATAATATAGATACAAGGAGCATGTAATCAGACAGACTGCTGAGACGGCCATCTTGGGATGTTTATATCCTCGCACCGGCATCACTGTCACCATTCAGGAGTTAGAAGATTATGGTGGAGTAAGTACATTTTAATATTTTAATTTGCACACATTAATTTATTGGCATCTGTTTAAAAGCTAATAAATGTGCCACCTGAGCCCCTGTAAACTCAACAGTTTACAGGGGCTCAGGTCGCATAAGACTCATAAGAGATGGTGTGTTAGCCAATTAATTTATTGCCAGGGAAGCTGAAGACCAGGCTAAGTGGAGGAGATTTAGGAGAAAATTTGATAGCAATATTTGGGACTCACTCTTGTAGTACAAAGCGAACGCTGGTAGCACGCCGGGCGCCCGCTCGATGAACGCGCACGACCAATGTGAGGTCGGCCTTAATTTCATCATCATTGCCCTAGCTGGCGTTATGCGCTTTTATCGGTCGCGAGGACGCTCAGGGTACGCGCATTTCCAATGTGAGGGCCTTACATACCCAATACAAAAATTAAAATCCCTTTAGGCTATGCTGACTGACTAGACTGCCTCCGTAGTGCAAGGGATAGCGTATGCGTCTCAGGAGGTCCTGGGTTCGATAACCAGGCGGGCAAAATTGTTACTGAGTTTTTCTGAAATCTCAGTAGCAGCACGGAGTCCGCCAATATGCCCAGTGATGGCAATAGGCTCGCCCTCTATAACGTGGGCCCTAAAATTCATAACATAGCGACATGTGGGTGTAAGATTACCCCTCTGCCTACCCCTTCGGAAAAACAGGCGTCAGTCTATAAAAAAAAAAAATGCTACGCGTTCACTGGGTGGGAGTGGATGGAGCCTACGAAGTGTCGGTATTTACAATATATCTATGGTGCGCACTGCATTTGCGTTTTGCATCGGCAATACGTGTTTTCAAAGCAATCGAGTTCGTTTGTCTCCAAGGGGGCAGCGAGGGGCAGCTACCGCCCCTGAGAATAAAAAAATTCCAACAATTCGTACTTTTTCTCATTTTCCTCCCCTAGGTAATCGGCTGGCGAACGCCCTTGCCTATCACCCTACGAGTATTCGCATTATAAAATATAGCGACGAGAATATTGTTATCATTAGGTACTTGTTTCTTTATCAGCAGAGAAGGAAAAGCAAAAGAAAACTAAAGATGTCTGATAAACTTAAACAGATCGATGTTCGGAGAATTACATTAATTAATATTTTTTCCTCATTTGGTTATTTTATTATGTTTTTGATTATAAGGTTCTTCATTTCTACTTACTAAACGATTACTTCATTCATCCTCATCTATACTTATAAAGCTGAAGAGTTTGTTTGTTAGTTTGCTTGAACGCCCTTATCTCAGGAAGTACTGGTTCCATTTGAAAAATTCTTTCAGTGTTAGATAGCCCATTTATCGAGGAGGGCTATAGGCTATATAACATCACGCTATGATGTCATCTAGTCGTGAATATAATAGATAAACAGTACGGGATAAACAGTGCGTTGCAAATACATCCATATAGTGGCGTAACTGCACCCGACAAGACGGATAAAAAGCCACGGGCCCGCACACAAAAGCACGTCCCAGTTTGCGACTGCCAAAAATATCTGCGCACCACTGCATTTCTTCTCCTAAGTGGGAAGGGCTATGAGACTTATTGCCTTTGAGACCTATGGCAATGAGTACAGTTTTACATAGAAGCGCAGTTCTTAAAGATTTCGTGTGCCGATTCCAAGTGGAGACTGTCCCCAGTTTCATTCGTAGTTGGTGCCGTTGGCGGCGCTGGCCTCGTTCTCCGTCTCTCTTGCTCTCGTAGTTAAGATACACAGGAGAAAAGTTCGTCTGTCTTGCTCTCGTAGAGACAGCTGTCACAGCGCGACTGCCACGCCGTCAAGCGGCAATGTGGCTCACAGAAAGGTTAGTCTTCAGAGCGCCCATAAGCAATGCGCCTCTATGTACATATCTGAGCTCTTTGCCTATGGCATATGAGGCCTCCTAGGAACCATAGTGTTTGCATAATGTCCAGTTTTCTATCTCTCGCAAGATTTTAGTTGCTTCCTGCTTTCCGGATTCTCATCATCTCACAGAGAACATAAATATGCATTAGGGTTTCTTTTCGAGAATTCTTGTGGCGAGACTTTCCGAGAAATTTGTCTTTAGGTAGTCGTGACGGGAAAAAATGGTCGAGAAATCGAGAACTCGAGAAAAGTTCATCATCAGCTCTGTACAGAAACTATCCCACTGCTGAGCAAAAGCCTCTCTAATATTGAGTTAGGCCATAGTCAACCACTGCATTGCAAATTATTTTATATTTTTTTTATAGACTCACGCCTGTATCCCCGAAGGGGTAGGCAGAGGTGTAATATTACACCCACATTTCGCCATGAATTTTTAGGTCCCACGTAATAGGTGGCGAGCCTATTGCCGTTACCGGGCACATCACCAGACTCCGTCCTGCTACTGAGAATTTGGAAAAACCCACTAACACTTTGCCCGACCGGGAAATCGAACCCGGGGCCTCCGATCAGCAGTCGCATACGCTATCCACTGGACCACGGAGGCAATCATGCATATAATAATTCATCCAATTGTTGCAGTTCCTAGCGTGTTGCCTGAACGCTTGCTGCCTGGCTCTGCTGAACGCCGGCCTGGCGATGCGCCACACGTTCGCGGCGGTCAGCTGCGCCATCGACGAGCGTGGGGACATACTGCTGGACCCTAAGGCCGAGGACCTAGAGACCGCTAGGGCCACTATGACCTTCTTGTTCGAGAGCAGGGACAAGACGCTGGTTACAGGTACGTAGATCTTCATCATCAGCGCCCTAGCGTTATCCCGGTTGCATCCAAGACTTACACATCTGGGAGCCCGCTTGCTAGTCTAACCAGATATGACAGAATATCAGCTTTTCCACAGAGCGACTGGCGTCTGACCTTCGCAACCTAAAGGGATAGCGATATTTCTTGGTTTAGACCAGTATCAGTTTAACGTGCTCTCCGAGGCACGGGGCAAGCGATAATTAACAATTTAATACGTACATTTATGAACAGCCAAAACGTGTCCAAACAGGCACGTTTAGCTGTACATAGAGGGGTACTAGTGCCTACACTTATGTACACTAGTGAAAGTTGGGTATGGTAGAAGAGATTTGAAAGTAGAATTTATGCTGTAGAAATGAGAGCACTGAGAAGTATGTGTGGTGTTTCTTTGACTGACAGAGTAAAGAATTGTGTGATAAGAGAGTGTTGTGGGGTAAAAGAAGATGTAGTGACAAGCATTGAGAAAGGCATGTTAAGATGGTTTGTGCACATGGAGAGAATGGAGGACGAAAGACTGCAAAGAAGATATAAGGCAAATGTGAATGTGACGTGACAAAAGGGAAGACTTAGGCGGACGTTCACTGACCAGATCGGCGACATCCTAAAAAAGGACAAGTCAGAAGTACCTTAAACAGAAGAGCATGCATGAGAAACTTGATGGGAGTGAATGAAGCAAGAGAGGTATGTCAGGATCGTTGCAAATGGCGTCCCGTAGTCTCTGCTTACCTCTCCGGGAAACAGGCGTGAGTCTACGTATGTAATACGCACATATCTTCGAAAAGTCAGTGGCGCGTGCCGTGTATTCGAACCCGATACCCTCTGCATGGCAGTCCGTTGGTGTCCACTAGGCTATCGCTCCCTGTGAAAATAGCCGGCACAAGTACGTAGACCTTATGCTTCTGTACTGGGACTGATTTATAAAAAATAAAGGTAACTAGACCATTTTGACCTACTTCTAAAAAGAGATTTTCAATTCGACGATTTTATTTTAAGTCTCCGAACTGTTTAATTGGTGAACCGATGCTGATGCTTTTTTAAATATAACTCTGGCACTAGAACTTAGTCCTGTGTCGGAAGACGAACATTCAAACTACGGACACAAATTAGGTACATCCTGAATCGAAACTAGTTTGTGGTTCCGGGTTGTCTAGTACTAATATAATTGTAAATTCGACGCAGTCGGTTCTGAGATTAGCGCGTATAACGAAACAAGAAAACAGGAGGCAGCGATTGCCTAGTGGAGACAACAGACTGTCATGTAAAGTAAATCAGGTTCGAATCCACGGCGCGCACCACTGACTTATCGAAGTTAAGTGCGTACTAAATTGTTAATTATCGCTTGTCCCGTGCTTCGGAGAGCACGTTAAGGCGAGCTTGCGGTACTTTTTAAGACTTTTGAACGTCTGAAAGTCCTATGATATTTTTAATGAATAAAAATTAAAGTATAAAAGTTGAACATATCTTCTAGTAAATCGTAAAGATAGAAACACAATTTGTAATTATTGGCTCGATATAAAAAAAAGTCAAACATGCCACTAAATCACAATTTTAAACGTGTACTGCTTTGAGATTCCATAATGAATTTATATGAAAGTTTTATCAATAGAAACAGCTCTTTATTTTAAAATAAATGGTAAAAACAGATTTCGTAATTTCGTTATTATTTTTCTCCAAGAAAAAAAATAGTCAAAATGTTGTCATTATGTCGCTCGCCGGCCGTTCATCAGTGCCCGCCTAGGCATGATTGAGGGCGTACGTACGTCGTTGCTCCGCGAAATCCCCCTCCACCCCCGCATTTACGTTTTCGCAAAAGTACAAAGTAATTCGTATTCCAAACTCAATCGTTCATTTATTCACTGCGCTACAGTATAAGAAGTACAGTAGGTTTAGTTCATTGAAATGTTATTTTTTTTTGGGCTTAGCATGCATTTGTCAGAGGACACAATTTTATTTCATAGATGCCAAGAGTCCAAGTTTTTGGGGTGGTTGCAGCCCCTGTCCTGCTATTTTGAAAAGAGTGGTACACATGAGTTTTCTAGCATATCTAGCAAACTTTTGGCCGCACAGAAAAAACTCAAAACATGATGTAGCAAATTAAATTATCTAAGAAATTGGTAGCATTTAGCAAACTATGGACTAAACTCTTACTGTCTTACTAATAAAAATTACGACACAGTGTATACAAGTACTATAACCATTGCGTAACAAAAACGCAACTAATAAAAAATATTTTGACAGATTGCGTGTATACATGCGTTATAAGAGATCAAAATATCTATATAGACTTACACAAGCTCTACACACGCTTGCACCCTTGTATATGGAGTGCGTAAGAGCAAAATGGCGGCTATTTGGCCAGCTGAGGACGCTGAGGTTGTCACAAGGAGCAAGTACATATGGAGGGATAGCTTTAAGCATAATCAAGAAACCTATCGTTATTTCTTTTTACTTGTAGGAAATGTCATATGTGTAACCGAGACAGATGTATTGTATTTATTACCTCTTGAAATACTCATGTCGCATTTTTTTCAAAAGAAGAAATGACTGTCAATAGTGATGTACTCATGCATTAATCTTTGATTGGTATTGGTATATAATTCGGTATGTAGAGACAAGATAAGCATTTGATTAAGTAATATACCAGTAGTATATTATTTTACGAGCTTTTATTTAGAGTATAGTACTTAGGTGCCCACAAAGAAACAAATACTGTAAAAAGAGAGGTAATAATAAGATATGATTACTGTCTTGAGGAGACTTGTCTTATGTCTAGCAAAGATAGTATTTTGGCTGAAATAATAATGCAATATTAATCGTAAATTAAAATTTTCTCATAAAATTACGAAGTCGGCAATCTAATTGACAATGTCCTTTGCGAAGCTCCTCTCCTACCGCTTATTCACAGGAGGAATTCAAGTATCCACTTCGAACTGGTAGTCAGAGTATAATTTATCCACCTTTACGATGATTCGCATTTCAGAAATTTCCTAATAATATAAAGTTTTGCATTACAATAAAATGAAGTTTTGTCTAAACCGTACATTTAGTACAATAAGTAGGTTACTTGTTATTTGTAATTCTAAACGAATCCTCCAGGTATGTGCAATCAAACAAGTCGGACCAGTTCGAAAAAAATCCCTTGGCTCGCTCATAGAGTCGAAGCACAATAGAAACTGGTTTTGTATACGAATGTCAATGTTTGTGTAAAGTAGCACTGGAAGCGACGATGTCCTGTTGAGCCATTCTCACCCTTATTGTGGTCTAGCGGACAGTTGTTCGACTGTACCTAGATAGGAACAGTATACAGTGCAGTTTAGCATTGCTCGGTATCACAATTTGACAATTTTCCTATAATCCGACGGAAAATAATTACCTTTAATTTCTCATAAATTGGCAACACTGAAACATAAATACAATTTTTGAAGGAGTGAAAAACTGCGCTATTAGGTTTATTTAACTAGTTGAATGTTGCAATACCGACAAGACAGTTATACACAATTAAAAATCTATTATGGCTCGCAGTTCGCACTGATCAGTGCATTTGCAGTCAGCAAGTTATTTTATGTTCTCATTCTTTGTGACATTGTGTATTCGAAAATAATTGAAATAAAGTCAAAATAGTCAAAATCATTTATTCATTCCACAAAGTGACGCACACGATAACCGGCAGGTGTGATACTATATGTTACATATATATGTTACCAAAATGGGATGTACATGGACGGAAACAGTTAACATTTACGAACAATATTTTCATGGTGTTTCTATGTATAATATGTATGTATTTACAAAAAAAAAAGTATATATGTATGTTTATCCATTGTCTAGTACCCATAGTACAAGCTCTGCTTAGTTTGGGACTAGATGGTGTTGTGTGAATGTGGTAGAAAATTATTATTATATTATATTATCCTGAGTTCCAGAAGTGCAAGCCATGTTCTCTCTTGAAGCTTTATTATCGCTTCCAAAAAATAAGGTTTCGTTATTTCGGACATTTCTGAAAATCACAACACAAATCTGTTAATGATATACATATATGTATAAATGATTACTATAGCATATTTCAACAGTTGCAATGTTGGTATATATTGATTGATAGAAATATAAGTAATAATAATAAATTAGAAGTACAAACCTCAGTATTAGATATCTGGATAGTAAAAATAGTAGGCAAAGCATAAGAATGCAAAATTTTTCTTTGAAATCCTTCTTGATAACAAGTAGACGCAAAATCAAGCCAACAAAGTTTAGAAGAATTGGACTGTTGCCATTCTCCCTTTCTCATATTTCGGACCCAATTTAGTTTCAAACCTTCATTCTTTAGAAATCTACAAAAAATCACAATTAATAACAAATTATTCAAATTATAATCTTTCAGAAACTGGTTTTCTAACTGACAATTGTATTACAACACTATCCACATATTTTTTAACGAAATATTTCTATTATATTTATTTCATTGTGACTAATGGAATAAAAATATGTGTCAACGGTGGTCATTATCTTTATCTTTAAGTATAAGCTTTACAAATATCATTGTAGAATTATTACGGCAGATATCTACAATTTTACTTATTATGACTTACCGGTGGTAAGATGTTTTTTGACCATTTTCGGTCAATAGTCCCATTCGGCTTTTACATCCGACGCCATTACAAACTATGGTAATATTTTAATGTTTAGAAGTGATAATTTCTTCAACTGTAATATTTTGTAGCAATTAAAATTGCAGTTTATTTCGAAACGGCTTTCACTCCAGCTGGACGAACATCGACATGACATAACATTTTTTTGGCATATGTCATTCAAGGCTGTATAAAAGCTCTATGGCTATCACACTGGAACATATGCAGTTCTGTAATTAGAGAGAAAAGAGATGCATATACGATTTCTAGTCTTTTTGAAATGCTCCCTCCATATGAACTTGCTCCTTGGGTTGTCACTTTACTTAGATTATGCCACAGATTATGCGCGCAATCTATGACACAGAGGTTGGACTAGGAAGGTTATATTTCTTTGACCTATGAAATGAATGTTATTGTTGGTGGAGGCGTTCGTAAGCTATGAGTACAAATCAAAACATATTGATCTATAAAATACAATTGAATTATTAAAACGAAGTTACGATTTGAAGTTTTTAAACGTACTTCGTAAAAGGTTGTCAGCATATTTGACGTACACACAGCTACACATCAACCTATCCATAACCAATATTAGCTGAACTACTCAACAACAGGTTGTTCACACTAAGGGAGTTCGCCTAATATTGGTTTTGTTTAGGTTAATGTGTAGCTGTGTGTACACAGCGTGAGTAGTTACACAAGCTTGTCTTTGCGTTTATTAGTAGCGATGTTGTGTAAACCCTGTATAACTTCTATACAGACGTTATACGCTGTGTAAGTATTCATCCGTTAAACGTGTGAGTAATATTTTTTTATTAGTAAGACAGTTAAACTACGGCATTCTACGGCACTCTTTATTTATGGTTTTACGGCAAAAAGTACCAGAACCAAAGTTAAAGAAAATTTAACTTGCAGCAAAAATGCTTGAACAAGAACTTTGTGTGAATTAATCACAGTTTACCAGATAAATAAGAAAAACCTTTCGCACTCGCACTCTTTTCAAGATGGTGGCCGAGGGACAAGAGTTACGACCCCACAAATTTGGATTAAGCTTTAAGCTAGCCCTCCCTACCCATCTGTAAAATAAAATTGCGTCCTCTGACAAATGCAAACCCAAATGTAACTTTTCAATGGACAAGTTTAATTTTTGGATTTCTTGTTACTCGATTTCTAAGCGACGCGTGGACTGATATGTGTTTTTTGTTTCTAATGAAAAGATATACATATTTAGAAAGTAAACCTAGAAAAGGTATACTTAGAAACTATAACCTTTTCTTTTTCGTTGGTCCCATAACCATCAATGCGCGTCTATAAATTGTTTACATATAACGTATTGGGCATTGGGCATTCCCAATTTAAAGAACTGTTATCCGCAACGAACGTCCCCGTCTTTTCGGCACATACATAGGCGCAGATACAAAATTAAGTTTATGAAAATTGGGAAATAACCGCAGCTTATGCCATGCAAGCTGCTATTGATAAGGAAAAAGAAATAGCAATTTCTGAAAGAAACATTAGAAATGGATATCCAGCGATCGATGTATATGCAGACGTAGCATGGATTTTCTAACCTTTTCTGTAGCCGCTGCAATCATTGGTAGAAGATCAGGTCAAGTTTATATATAGGTGTAAAAAAGAAATATTGTTTAATTTGTAGTCGTGCTGAAAATATAGATATATCACCGAAAGAAAACCGATACTTTATAAGTTTCGAAGGTTCGTTCAGCTCAAGAGAAGGGCATTGTAACGTCACTGAATACGCGTTGTATTGTGGTCATTTTTGTTTACATAACAACTGAAAAAATACGCCTAATATTTATTAATAATAAATAACTGCCTTAATATTATTTTAATAAAGTACGTATGCACAAGTCATGTGCGCCGATGCTTATTTTTGATCGGCAGCGGCGTCATCCGCGTTGTTATCGGCGTGAATGGTGAAACTAAGAAAAGTATGCCTTAAGTCATAATAAACTACAACTTAATCACTATAAATTGTAAATATTAAAATTTTAATGACAAAAATACTTTAGATTATATAATATATCTTAAAATATTGTTTATGATGCGGCATTTCTTCATGTATGATTTTTTAAACCAATCCTTTTTCATATTTTTTTTAATTTACTTTTCAGATTTTTCTACAACTATATTTACTATATTACTATATTTAGACGCAAATAAGTATATAAAAATTGCAAATTTGTATTAAAAAATTTTTTTATACTAAATTCCGGTTTACTAATATGAGAATAATTGCATTTTCTAATTTTAACGAATTTCAAAATTCATTTGATGGACCGTCGGTATTTTTTTTAATTGACTCAGCAATTTCTTTTATCAAGCATATCTTTGAAGTCCCAGAAACCGGTAAAAATTAAAACCGGAAATAATGATAGCACGAAATATTATTAATGTCAGAATCGCTGCAAAACTTGCAGAAAGCGTTGAAGTTCATGTTCATCTACACTGCATCCCTCAACCAATTTTGGCCCAAGATGTAGCCCTCAAAATTGTTCAGGAATACATATACTTGGGCATAAATTGCAGTTAGGTAAAGCCAACTTTGACGGTGAAAATCGCCAGAAGAGAGCAGCATGGCTTTTGGGAAGTTACATCATTTCTTCGAGTTATTTTTGCCACAACTTGACTTATGGACCTAAGACAACATATGGAACATAACTGTGAAGACGTGGAACACACGTCATGTCATTCAAGCCACTCACAGAGCTATGGAAAGGTCAGGGATCTCCCTGAGGGGCAAAGGTTGCATTATTATGGCAGAAGACCAGGTGAAATGCCCCTAGGTTAATCTTAAATATTGTTTAAAATGTTGCCGCCGATGATACCGATGAAAAGGTCGGCGGCGGCGGCGTGCGCCGTGCCGATCGGCGCACATGTCTAGTACGCACTATGTAGACACATAATTTTCGGGACCCACCAATTAACTATAATTTTACAAAAACCTAATCCAGATACACTCGAACACAATTGACTTACTGCATTACGCTGCGCTGTGGCACACGCACACACGCAACCCGCTCACTCGCTAACGCCACCCCCGTGTTTATGTTTTTTGCGGGGGGTGAGGTCGAGCCACGCACTGTACTGCAACCTCGCCTTAAACCGTCGGTCACGGCTTTCATGGAGATCTTTGAAAGTCGTTACGGGGAGTCAGTACCCTCAAATAAACTGATACTGTTCTAAGCCATGGAATATCGCTATCCCTTTGGGTTATGGAGGTCAGACGGCAGTCGCTCTGTGAAAGAGCTGATATTTTGTTATATCTCGTTGGACTGCCTCTGTGGTCCAGTGGATAGTGTATGCGACTGCTGATGACCGACAGCTTTACGTGCCCTCCGAAGCACGGTAGCGCTCTGATGTAAATGCCACACTCGGTCACCCATCTAAATGGCGACCTGTGCAAGCGTTGCTTAACTTTGCCGATTTACTACGATCGGCAAGCCAAATATCGCTATGAGCGCTACAATGATGATTAATATTATGACGTTTTATTTTTCAGCGTTCACAGAGGGCGATTTCAGTGATTCGGCGTACAGCGAGGCAATGGAACGATGCCGTTCTGCCAGCGATCTGGTCTTCCACTTCTACAAGCAGATAGTCTCCAAATACTCCTACGTCATTGGATAATAAAACTTTATTATAATATCTATTGGTTTTATTTTTATTTTCATTTTCCAGCTTAAGCTTTGTACCGCAGTAGCACCCAATGGCCGGTCCAGAAATATGATTGAGACGTAGGGTCTCAGGTAGGTTGTCGGGGTTCAATAGAAACACCATATTATCGATATCGATATTTCGTTAATCACTAGAGGGTACATCCCTATATTGACGAATATGACAATGCTGACAACATAAAAACGATGTCAATTAGTATCTTTATGTTGGTACGAGTTCTCCCTGCACGTTTCATACAAATCTGAAAGTCTCGCATGATCTATGGCACATCCGCCTCTTCTTACGTAGTATTTGTATACTCTTTTAGAAACACTGCTAGAAGGAACAGGTTTTTTATTTTGTCTCACTACCGCTTACATACAGTATGACCGACTAGGTGTAAGCACTGGCCTGAAGGCTGGAGTGTATCCTGCTCCTCTCCGACGCTCGCAGGTTAGACAGCTCGTAGGGTCGCCGGTGAGCTGGCCGAAGTGCACGCTGGGTAGGCAGCTCGGTGGTCGAGGCGTGGGCTGAGCAGTAGGCTCAGGCGGGCAGCTGATGTAGGCTGAGCGGTAAGTCCCAGGCGTAGGCTGGTGCAGTCAGGCGCCAGTGGCCTGGCTGTAGGAAGCTCGTAGGCAGGGCTGATGCATAGGCAGCGGTTAGTAGAGCACGACGTCAGCAGCTCTTAGATTTTAGTCCGTAGGGAGAACGTCCGCCCGTAGGGAGAACTGGAAAGTAGCATAGAGAATACACAACAACCGGTCAGGAACAGGCTGTCCCTAGATCGGCTGTTATGCTTAGGAGAGACGATACACAGACAGAGCATATAGGCACACAGACAACTAGAATATGCTCACCCCCAGCGGGACAGTAGATATGAAAGTAGACGGCAGAATAATCACGTAGTTACTGTATAGTATTATCTTATCTGTGACGTAGTGTCGTAGCAGCTTGGCGATGTCTAGGGAAAGTGACCGATTTAGATCGCGCACCCATCTTATATAGGCATAGACCTATGAGTCAGCTGCCTGTGAGCCGGTCTATGACCATATAAGGTAATAATTCCCAGCGAAGCGCTCTTCGGACTAAGCTGGCTCCACCCACTGCGTTAAGCGCCTGCGAGATATTATACGCAATACGTAGTATTTCGTTACACGATCAATCCATAGATTTGGAGACTAGAGATACAAACAACAGTGGTGTACGGACTGCTGAGACGATGGTCTCAGGTTCGATCCCCAGTTACACACCTCTGACTTTTCGAAGTTATGTGTGTATAAAAATAGTTAATCATCGCTCGTTTTACGACGGCAATTGGCTATAGGTTCACCCCCTATTACATTGGGACCGAAACAGAACTGGCGAAGTGTGGATGTGTGTACACCTTGGGCTATCCCTTCGGGGATAAAAGGCGTGCGTGAAGTTTTGTTATAGTTGACTAAAATTTTTGTATTTAGCTTATTCCCTTATCTCTAAATCCATGGTTGGAATGGGTGTTTTTCATTAACCGGCCCGGTACCGGCACGGCACCGGCATGACCGTGCATCGGAACCGGCGCCGGCCGGCCGTTTATCCACTGCGTCGGTGTCGATGCGGCGTCCTCCTAGTCGCCCACACACACACACGCCGTATTTTAGTCAGTAATTGTAGCCGTGTTACAATTCATGTACAATAGACATGCACTTTTGCCGGGCCGGCACCGACTGGGAAGCTTGATACCCCGGCGACAGCGCCGGCAGGACGCCGGGCCGGTGCCGATGCCGGTAAGTGCAAAAGCGAGCCATAAATTTTCATACATTTTTGCTTCCCCGGAACGGGCACGGTATCGGCGCTGGTATTGGCGCCGGTGCCGTCCCGGCTAATGGAAAAACGCCGATTGGATATTGAATCCGGCGGTAAGATTTCAGAACGGAAGGGCTAGTCCGAGCTTGATCGAGTTACAAGTCGTTTCTCTACGAGAACAATTATTTTTCATTTAATAAGACAACGCCCGCATTAAGACTAAATCCTGTGTTTACAAACATACAACTAAAGGATTGGTTTCATAAATATTTTGATAAGAAAACTATAACTAAATTAGTTTCTAAATAAAATTGCTGATCATTATTATGGCGTAGCTCAAGGTAGCACATTTGGGCCAACGCTATTTATATATTTTGTGTAATGATTGGTTTCTGAATCAAAACAATTTTTAAAGTTGATAAAACTTGCCATAAATGTCTATATAAATATAAACACATAGACTCACCCCTATTTCCCGAAGGGGAAGGTAATGACTACGGAACGTTTGCAACGATCCTGACATATCTCTCTTACTTCATTCACTTCCATCAAGTTGCTCATGCATGCTCTACTATCTACATACAAATGAGAAAAGAGGTGTTCGCCAGTGAATAGTGTATTCGAAACCGCGAGTGAAAATCGTATAAAATCAGTGTTATCTAATCGTGCGGTACACCGGGTTCGGTTCCCGGACGTGTCAAAACGTTAAAAAATAGCTAAAATAGTGTAAATGGTTAGATTGTTAATATAAAACAACTATGTAATACATGAACATTAGTCTTAAACTTGTGCTAACTGTAGGGACCTTAGATATCGAATCATAAATAGCGTTATCAGTAGTGACAGATAAGAGTTAATACTTGATAAGACAGCTGTTTGTTTACATAGTCGTTTTATAGTTTTATAAGTGTTTTTTGGCTTCATATAGACTTGAAATCATGTCTAGATACCTTTTTATTGCTAGTTATTACCTTATATAGTTAAAATAAGCATAATAACAAACATTCGTATGTTTATCATAAATTTTGTTTACTTACGATAGTATTTACTTAAGAAATTCTGTAATTTTCTTATGATTCATAAGTTATCATGTAATAGGTTCGAATTGAATAAAGATATTTTCATGGTGTTTGTTTTAATAGATGCCCCATATAGTTGCACACAACGGCCTACCAAAATTATATATATAAATTTAGTATACAATAGTTTTTCAATAGAAAATATAGTAGGCGGGCCCTTGTGTGACAGCATTTTTTGGGAGTTTTTATGGAATAACTTAGTGACGCTAGTAGTTAGGTTTAGGTATTGTATACCAATAGATAGAACTTAATGAAACCTATCTAACGATGTATAGAACATGTATGTATGTATAATAGGAACGAATCATACGTAACATTTGTACTGTATTTGAAATAAAAATAAACGAAAGATTTTCTATGCACGTGTTCGGTGCGATGGTCGTCGATAAGGTAAAGTTTCGAGGTACTTAAGCGACCATGTATTCGGCCAGTTGTTGGCGTCCCAACCACCATCTTGTGACCTATGTAACCATCAAGCACCGCACACCTGAACACCATCGCTCTCAACGTATGAAGATGTTTCATTTCTGAAGCCCTTACACATCGAAGCCATACAGTCCACACACATAGAAGAACACGCATCGTCGTAGGCACACGTCAGCAGCACACTACCAGCGCACTGTAGCGGACTAGCAAAGGTTCGATTCCTGGCATCCGTTACAAGAGGGTTTGCTATGGCAATATCTTTATTAATGTTGCGTATACAAAATAGAGTAGGTATTTATGAAGAAGAAGAAAATAATCGTTTATTTTTAAACAGACGAAGAACATGTGACATGACATCATGTTTAAAAAAAAAGAACACATAATACTATTAGGCACAAATCGTACACGCCCGCCCGTCCTCTGTACAAAAATAGGAGGCCTTTATGAACAGCGTTTGGCGCACCGTGGACTATGGCCTTATCATTGTCATAGTGAGAAAAGGCCCGTTCCCGTGTAAAACAGTGAGGTTACCACTGAGTCATAATAGCCGAAAGAACACTACAAACAACCAATCTTAGAAGACTTAACTACAAGATTTCTTGGCTTATAAACTATGGTTGCGATAACCTAGTGAAGATACCAACAGACTGCTTAGTTGACGATATCGGGTTCGAATCCACGGCGCGCACCACTGACTTTTCGGAGTTATGTGTTTTTAATTGTTAATTATCGCTTGTCCCGTGCCTCGGAGAGCACGTTAAGCCGTCGGTCCTGGTTGTCATGAAAATCTTTGACAGTCGTTAAAGGGCGTCAGTACCTCTAAATAAACGGACACTAGTCTAAACCATGGAATATCGCTATCCCTTCGGGATGCAGAGGTCTAACAGGCTCTGCTCTGCTAATATTCAGACAAATCCGGTAAGACTAGTAAGCGGACCCCATGTTGAAACTAGGATAACGCTAGGAAGATGATTCTAGGCTTAGATCGATATTCTGCGCATTCATTAGAGTTCAGCAAGCCAATTAGAGGAGAATAATTATGCTTGCTATGCCACCTCCGCCGGGCCCCGGTAAACGGCCTACGAAATGCTGGGTTGACGTCGCAAGGGATGATGTGCATGCCAATCTACTAACCACTTGGGATGCCGAAGACCATTCGAAGAATAGGAGGCACAGCCAAAAAGTGACCCAGCATCAGAGATGAAAGACTTGGATTTCAACTGCGACTGCGCTAAGATGATGATGAATTAAGGTAGATATTTTGCTCGTAGGTACTAATGCTCCAGTTCTAAAAGCGGTAAGTCAATGGTAAAGAACACGACAAGAAGTTCCGTGGATATTTAGTTCGGCGTCTGGTATTGAAATCCATCTTTATTAACGAAAACTGAAATCACATATTGTACCAATATTGTAAATCAATAATTACGATCATTTTTTACTTCGGCACCATACCTGGGATTTTTTTGGTTCAGGAGATATAGAGGCTCAAATTCACCATATTTTTTTTCTGATTTGGTACAAAATCGATCAATTCTCGCGCCAATTTGTTCTATAGCTGTCCTATGCACCCATGGATTACTGGGTATTTCGAGAATTGCCCGCGCACACTTTTAATTGCGGTTTAGAAAATGTGTCTAAGTAAAAAAAAAAATTCGTTTCCCAGGTATTAGTTTTGGTAATTATGACTTGCTAATAAGTCCAGTATTTAAGCAGCGATAGCCGAGTGGAGAGACCTACAGACTGCTACGCAGAGGGTCTCGGGTTTGAATCAGGGCCGTGCCGACCCAATCCAGCGCCTGTGAGCGAAATCTATGAAGCGCCTGTGCAGTGGCGTAGGGCGGATGACCTTTATTTTTTTTTGTCGATACCTAAATCTGTGAAGCCCCGAAAATAACTGTTATAATTAACGTATAATTATCTCGGCGCGCGGCGCCCCTGTCACCCTGGCGCCTGTGTGCGCCGCGCACATTGCAAATAGGGATGGTTCGGCCCTGGTTCGAATCCACGGCATGCACCAATAATACTTCCAAGTTGCTAACCTATTTGTGCTAAAACAAGAAACTTTTAGACATAGTAGTCATCATTAGTTCTAAGTACCAACGAAGAAGCAGCAATAGCCGAGTGGAGAGACCGACAGACTGCTACGCAAAGGGGCTCAGGTTCGAAGCCTTGGCTCGTATCAATTTCTTACTACTTTTCGAAGTTAAGTGCGTATTAAATTGTTAATTATCGCTTGCTTATTGGTGAAGGAAAACATCGTGAGGAAACCTGCATGTCTGAGAGTTCTCCATAATGTTCTCGAAAGACATGTGAAGTCTGCCAACCCGCAGTTGGCCAGCGTGGTGGACTATGGCCTTACCCTTCTCATAGTGAGAAGGGCTGATGATGAATAAGTTCAGAACGCGTGAACTTAGGCTTAATGATGGGTCTTGTGACACCCTGCATTTCATCGAATCTGGATAGACTCGACATTGGACCCAGGGTGTGCCCAGGGCTCCAAGCGAAAGTTTTGGATGCAACCGGAATAATATAATGACAATGATGATGATATTCAAGTGCTCGGGTGTTTACATAGGTAAACAATAACATTTAACACATTTGCGTAATCTCTTCAAGCTCAATACAAGATGATAACCTTGGTTAAAAATATCACGAGGAAAAATGATTCTTAGTAATGTAAAGTTGACTTTAATTTATTTGTTGTTGCCAAAACAATATAAGCAACACGTCGGATATGATATGCCTTGAGTGTGAACTTTGTCCGTATAATCTGTGGAGGAAAATGTAGCAATTTCGACGGAAAGGACTGAATTGGACCGGAATTTGAAGCACTGTCAAATAGCCATTTAAAAGTATTTTTTTATAGACGCTGGCCTCTGAATCTGAATCTCCGAAAGAGTAGGCAGAAGTTTAATATTTCGCCATGTAATCAGTTTGTAGGTCTCACAATAGGGAGCGCGTCTATGTAGCACTTTTGCCCGAATCGGGAATCGAACCCAGGACCAGCAGACTCATACACTATCCACTGGACCACGAACTTATGACAGATCTAAAAGGGATTTACTTATTTACATTCTTATTGTTTTTCAAGATTTTTTGTTGGTGATAATGTGTTTAAAGGCCCAGGTGGAGCTAGGCTACTATGGGGCCTGTGAAGGCATGGGTCCCTAGGCAATACTCTTTTCTGGCGTATGTGCGTGGAGGATTTTAAAAACATTCACTTGACGGCCATCAAGGACGACATCCAGGCTCGAAATAACAATTTGTGGATGATACAAAGTGCTGTTCTGTGTGTGCGGATCGGATTCTTGACATTCGGGGCAGTGTTATAAGGCCAGGTGGCTCCTTGGAACACCTCACTTCACATTCAAGGCCAGGAATGCTGTTTGACCGACACGGCGGCGAGGATTGGTTCGGGGTTTAGGTAAAACGACTACCACGCTAAAGGTCGCGGGTTCGATTCAATTTACAAAAAAATAATTTTCATACAAAATAATTTTGTAGTACGCTCTCGAAGACGCAAGACGACCAAAACGTCGCAAGACGACCGAAACGTCGGAAACAAATTATACCTTAAATAAGTTTAGTTTACGCGATTAAGACCCGCAAAATTATTTTGTATGATATATACAAATTGTGAAAGTTTAAAATCGAATATTATTGTTGTTTTTTTTTTTTTTTTTTTTTTTATTAGAAAGAACCTGTCAAATTGACTTCACGCTGCCTGATGGTAAGCTGACAGTGAAGTCCTATTGGGAAGGCCACCATCCCCAATTGCTGGTTAAGCAATGTGACATGATGGCCCTCACTTTGACGGCCTTGAGAGATGCTTTTTCACGCCCCGCTTAAAGGACCCAGGATCAAGGGAGGAAGGAAACACGTGAGCTGGCAGTGAGTTCCACATTTTTATGGTACGGCAAAGGTAAGACGTACCGAACCTTTTCGTACGTGACGGTATCTGATCTACCGTATAAGGGTGGCACCTTAACCCGGCACGTGTTGTTCGGGATAGGAAAGGAGAGGGTGGGATGAGTTGAAAGAGTTCTTCTGAACACTCACCGTGATACAATCGGTAAAAGACAGCCATTGAGGCTAGGTCCCTGCGTAATTGCAGAGATTCAAGGGACTTAGTAGCCTCAAGGTCACCTATGATACGGACAGCACGCCGCTGCATCCTATCAAGGGCATCTAGCAGGTACTGAGCGGAGCCGTTCCAGAGATGAGAGCAGTATTCCACGCAGGGGCGAACCTGAGTCTTGTATAATAGACACAGCTGCTCCGGCGTGAAAAACCTCCTCACTCTGTTCAGGACTCCGAGTTTTCGAGATGCCGATTTAATGACACCCTCAATGTAGTTTCGTTGTATTTTTTTTTATTCCTGCCGAACAAATTGACTCCATGCTGCCTGATGTTAAGTAGTCAGTGAAGTCCCATAGTGATGGCCATCATCTCAGCAGCCAGCATGGCATTATGGCATGATGGCCCTCACCTTGACGGCCTTGAGTAAAGCTTTTTCAGTTGTTTAGTTATCCACTGTCAAGTACCTACCCATAGCAAAAGCTCTGCTTGGTTTGGGACTAGACAGTGTTGTTTGTATGTGGCGGAATATTCTTATTATTATTGAAATTAGGTCACTACAAATGTATCTATTCTCACCTTTCATTTACAAGGAAAATAATTTATTATTCGGGCGATAAAAATCGTCGTCTTGCAAGATAGTTTTACCGGGTAGATAAGCTAATGTATATATGCGGGTTATGCACCACATTATTACTTAGTATCATAAGTGACTCGAACCCGGACTCGTCTGGGTCATACAGTCACAATGAATCGTATTTTTATATTTTTAATTTTGTTGTGTTCTTTGTCCTGCTTTGCAAGTAAGTCTTATTTTTTTAATGGTAGAAAAGAAGTGGTTTCATGATAATTATATATCCTATATTTGTCGCATGTCGTTAATAGAGCAGTTATATATTAATTATTATTTTTATTGTCTAAGTCCTGGTGGACCCATATAAATAAAAAAATTATAAACTTTCTCCATGGTTACGAAAACTGGGCACGATTGATTGTTTACTCTTTGATTTTAATGTATGGTATACGTAACTTTTAATAGAGTAGTCCAATATTAATATTAAAATTATAATCCAAAATTAAAAAGCATAAGACGTAAGACATTTATTTCGTAACAAAATACATTTGTGTTGAAAATAAAATAAACAAGAAAGAACTTAATAACTAAGACAATTTAAACAAAATTGGAGAATAATACTTCGCACACATAGACTTTATTTTATATGCATAAGACACACATTACTATTTCATGTTAATTTTTTGTATTTTATATACTCCTCTACGCTATAATAACATTTCTGAAGTAAGTATGCTTTAAGCCTATTGTTGAATATGTTATGATTTACTATAGCTTTAAAATCTAGTAGTAATTTATTGAATAAAGAGACTGCTTGTACCCTGGACACAGAATAGATAGTTCTGCCCTGGAGCCATGTTGTACAACATTCAGCCTTGGTTGAACCAGGCTCACTATGTCTTTTCGACGAGTATTAAATCTTCGAGTCCTCTCCAATTCTGATTCATGTTTTGAGAGATGTTTAATAAAATTTGTAAGAACTACCAAGATGTAGAGGCAAGGTACCATCAGTATCTCCAATTTAATAAAATGTTCTTTACAAGATTCTATCTGCTTAATACGAACCATTGTTCTTATGGCTCTTTTTTGTATCACGAAGGCCGCATTTATATTGTAGTGATAACTGTTGCCCCAAAACTGTACACTATACCGAAGCTTAGACTCAACTAGGGCAAAGTACACCATTCGAATTTGAGCCATAGTAAGACCGTCCCTGAGACTCCTGATCGCATAACAAGCAGAACTCACAGAATTTACAATGGAGGCCAGTTCGTTTTTCCAGTTTAGCAAAGCGTCCATTTGTACACCGAGAAACTTTACGTTGTCGACGATTTCAATGTTTTTTCCCTGGGATATGACTTGCAATATTGCTTTATTTTTAACCGTTGACTTAAAGAGCAAGCATTTCATCTATTGGCATTTAATATTAGATTGTTGACATTAAACCAGTTTTCAAACATCTCAAATGTACTTTGTATTTTATCCTCTAACTCATTTATCTTCTTTGCGGTGACAATAGCATTTGTGTCATCTGAAAATAGCACAAGTCTAGCGACCGGAGCATTGTTTGCCATGAACACTGATAAGTCATTTACGAAGATGACAAACAAGATAGGTCCCAGGACTGAACCTTGTGGCACGCCCCGAGTAACATTATATATGTCCGATTTACTAATTATTTGTTCACCTTCTGCTATTGATTTTATCTCAAGAACTGTTTTCTATTTTGTAAATAGGATTTAAACAATTGTAAGTTGGTGTTCCTGATTCCGTAGTGTTCCATTTTTGCCAGTAGTATACTGTGATCTACTGTATCGAAGGCGGAGCTCAGATCTAGGAACAGCCCAGCTACTACACACCTATCATTCAAATTAGATAGTACTTCTTCTATCAAAGAGTCGATAGCATCAGCCGTACTAACAGATTTTTGATACCCAAATTGTGTAGTGTTTAGGATTTTGTTGTTATTTAGGTGCCTCACAAGACGATATTTCATGATACTTTCCAATAGTTTCCAGCAAAACATATATCTTGTTTAATAACTGCGTCTTTAAAATAAGGGGATATTTACCTCAATGAAATGAGACAGCATAGTAATTTATCAAAGTAATTTTGGGTCAACGCCAAACAAAAAATAAATATTTCATTTCATTTCAACAAAGCACAAGTCGTGGGAGTTGTTGAGCACAAAGTGGTTTCTCTGCATGCCCATTTTTATCGCTGGAGATTACACGGTGCCTTGTTAATTTGATTTGGTTATTCCGTTTAGTTTAAGATAATTTCAATAACCCAATCCAACTTAGAATTATTCCTCTCTTTTTATTAGTACAGTGTGCGATCAAAAAGAAAATACTTTCTATCAAATCTTATTGCGGTGGGATGTGACAACATGAGCCGTCGTATGATTACGACTATCTTAGACCAAATTGTTTTAGCCATTTAACATATTAAACTTTTTCCATTATTTCTGGTTCCTAGCTATGCGGCGCAAAGCATATGATATGTTCCTGCTTTAAACCCAAAATCCATCTCTCCCTACCATCTTTCATTCTTCCTGCCATCTTCATTCTTCCTTTCTTGACAAAAGTATTCTCGAGGCTTCTGTGCAAAAGCAACTATCATAATATGATTTGAACTATTTCGAACACACTCATCTTCGTAGCGTTATCACAGCTGTAACCCGGGTCCGCTTACTAGCCAAACCAGAATAAGATACTAAGTATAATAATAATGTTCCACTAGATTCACACAACACCATCTAGTCCCAAACTAAACAGAAGCTAGTACTATGGGTCGTGTTGTAAAAATACCGTATAATACCAAAAGGCTATGTATTACACGGGTATTTTATTATAACTTACGGTATTATTGGTATTTTTTGTATTTTATATTCTGATTCAGTTTTTAAGACCCTGCGATATTGACACAAGTTCTAGTTTAAACCATTAAATATATTTTAAGTTACGATCGTATTCTTTGTTTTAGAATCACTAATTTTTAATTTTGAAATTTTAACTTTTGGAAGAATTCATTGCAACGTCCGAAATCACTTAGACACATCACGTGTTTCTAAATTGGTCTCGATTTACGCGAATCTTCGTCTTCGTGACAGCACATTCGAAGTTAAAGAAAGTGGTGATGAAGATGATTCAGCTGAAAGTACGTTGCTAGAATACAAGTACTGCGTCGTCATCTACCGAGAACGTAGCAACACAAGAGGATTTTTATTTGAGGATATAGATTCTCTAAATCTCGGGTTTTTAAACTAGGAAGACAAAAGGCGTGGGCCAACGTCTGTGCTTTTCTTATGGATCTTGTATTAAGGGTCGGGCTGTACGTGTCTGCACACAGAGAGGATCATAATTTAATTTTGAATAAATAGAGAGATGATTCAAATGAGTTTGAGGACCCCTTTGCTCTGACATAACTAAAAATGTCACGTGTTTTTCTTTAAATAATATTTTGACTGTTTTTAGCGTATTTATAGGTAAAAGTTTCGAAATACGTCGCCGTTTTTAGGGGTTGTGAGTGATTGGAGGGGGAGGAGGGGAGGTCTCGGAAGCCCCCTTCATCATTTTCGATTGCCGGAAATACTTGGTTTCCTCTGAAAAAAATTCTCCAAACATCGGTGTGTATGGCACTGCCAACTTCCACATTCTTCACACTAGTTTAATAAACTAAGGTTGACGTTAGCTACGCTAGTTTAATAAACTATTTTTGGGTTAAGGGTCAAAAGTGAACCTAACAGAACCTATTTAGTTACTTATTACAGGCGCACCTAACCCTAGGCAATCGAAAGCAATAACAAATTTGACCTTAGCTGTCAATATCATCATTCCAAGATGGCGGGTTTGCGTTTCGTTACACGTTTTTCACATAAAACCTAAAAATGATATTTGTAAAACTGAACTAAAGTATAAAAACTACGTTCCGTTTTGCATAATTGCCGAAGTATTTAAGAATTTTAGCAAATTGATTAAATATATTTAGACGCAACTCCGGCAGCCAAAATTACTTTTAGGGGATTAAAACTAACTCCCTTAAGCCCCTTACACTACCAATACCCTCCAATTCGGGCGACTCGTTTCGAAACCCAACCCTATTTTTATGGTAATGTTGTTGTAGCTAATAGCAATTAATAATAATACAGACTTAAAATATAATTTCAGGGTTTATTCCTGTGCAATTCCACCGTATTCAGTTTTTTAATGATTACTATGATCATTTACTTCAAAAATATAGAACAATTGATTAATACATAAAATACCGTAGTAAATGGTATAATACCGTGTCAGCCCGTAAATTGTTTGGTTTCCACAATGAGTAAAAAAAAAAGGATGTATTGAAAAATAACAAGCAATTGCATTTTCTTTGTGCTATCTCTTATTTATAAATAAAATGTTTTCTATTTCCTGAAAATGCTTCGATGTAAAATAACATATGTCGTCTAGAAACATTTGTTTCTAATATTTTTCGTTTCATACATTTCAATACAAATGGTATAATACTGCACTAACATCTCTAACTATGGGTACTAGACAATGGATAAACATAGATAGGTACATAAAATACCTACTCTTTTTGTAAATACATACATATATTATACATATGTACTGCACTCAATTCGCACGCCCCAAGGGGCAGAATAGCCTGTACCCAACCATTTATAAACACCTGTTAATGTACCATTTTCTTGCGAATAAATGAATTATTATTATAATAATAATTATTATTATGTAGTAAAACCCAGACCAAGACAAAAATCCATGTTCACGCACACAAATGTTGAACCCGCGACCTTCGGCGTAGCAGTCGTTTACTCCCCCACTAAGCCACCGGGTCGTCAATGACGATACGCTATTGTCCCTCCTTTCCCACCTTTAGGTCCCATTCGAAGCTCTGGATTGGTTCTCAAGTAATCTTCGAGGCCTACAGCAGTCAGTCCACCACGATGAATAAACATAAAATAAAATTGGTGTCAAAAAGACTCCGGGGTTCCTCAAGGCGGTATTCTTTCCCCTTAATTTTTTTCTACTTTTCAGTCGCCATGTCGTTTTTCGAAGCAGTTTAGTCTATTTTCTACCTTTTAACGAAAACAAGTTTTGCTTGTCTCGAAACCTGAGCAAATGTCAAGCGATTCTAATGGACAGGGATACAATGCCTCAGGCATTAAATCCATCCGCTTAGTCTCTGTTTACAAAGTGAAAAAAAGGATAATGATCTCTGTACATTGATTAATGAATTGATTAATGAATCGCCTACTCGAAATATATTTTTATATGCTACAATTGATAGGATAGTGCGGTAGCAGGAAAGTGGACGCCGGGCTTTAAGGTCGAAGGTCACAACGGTGATGATGGTGATGCGATAGTGCAGATAGGAATTAAATCTAACATGTAATAATTATATAAAACTTCGTTAAAGAACTAAGAACTTACGAAACAACCACGACTTGAATGCGTTTAAACGGCTTGATCGATTTTGGTTATAAACGTTGCTACGGATTTTTTTATTTTTGGACATCTGTTTTTCTTTCACTTCCACGCAGCCTGCGCAGTTTAGGGGCCATCCATTAATTACGTCCCCTCCTGAAATGAGGATGAATGATACAACTGTGACATGGAGGGCCTTGTCACAGTTGTGTCATTCATCCTCATTTCATTGTTCATACAGTGTCACACTTCACCAACCCCCAACCCCCTTTATATGTGTGACGTGATTTGTGTATGTTACTAAGACTTGTCATTTATATAATCGATAGATATAATTATGAAGGCTTCTTATATTCATATAATTGATTGTTTGTTACAGATGCTGTCAAGCCAACTTTGAACTGGTACACGGTAGATAACAATCAGTATAAGCTTCGCGAGGCAGCCGATCACACGTTTGCCACTGCGACACAGCTTTGTGAACAAGAGGGCGCCACTTTGTTCTGTCCACAGAACGAACACGAAGCCAGGGCCGTAATAGAATATTGGAAAAGTGTTATCTCCCTGCCCGAAACCTTTATTATAGGGTTGCGGAGATCGGCAAACGATTTTGTCACTGACAAAGGTGGGCTTTAACTCTTTAGTAAAATATAAGACACCTACACTTCGCCAGTTATGTTTCGGTCCCAATGTAATAGAGGAGAGCCTATTGACATTTACCGGACACACACAGTGGTGCACGTGACGGACTGTCGAAGCGATGGTCTCGGGTTCGATCCCCAGGTACCCCGGGCACACACCTGTGTCTTTTCGAAGTTGTGTGTATTAAAAATGTTACCTCGCCACCTTTTACATTAGGACTGAAACATAGCTGACGAAGTGTAGGTGTGTAATACACCTCTGCCTATCCCTTCGGGGATAAAGGCGTGAAGTTATGTGATGTGTTATGTTTTAAAATTTAATGAAAGTGTGTAAAGAGTGCAAATTGATGATGAGCTGATGGGATTGCTCAAAGTAACAATGTGATCGATATAGATTGATATACAGTTATCATTAAAAATTCGTCCAATACGCATCGTAAGTTCGCCATAATTATTTCATTTAAGAGGTTAAAACCAATGTTCAATCTATTCATGGATAGCTGCATGAATGATATAAAAGAATGTGAATGCGGGATCGATATGGTAGGATTGCGTACTAGATGCCTCTTGTACGCCGATGATCAAGTCATTCTTGCGTCCTCGGCGAATGAGTTGCAACAAATGATGGACTGCATGAACGAGAGCTTTAAAGCAAAGGGTATGAAATTAAATACAAGAAAGACGAAAGTGATGGTGTTTGAGAAGAATGAATGTGTGACTGAGTGTAATATTGCGATTGAAGATGAGCATGTTGAACAAGTTGAAGAATTTGTATATTTGGGTAGCATGTGAATTATTAGATCAACTTCATACCTTACAGTTAAATAGTTATTGGAGGAATAAAACTTTACCATTATTGGCTGTTACATACAATCAGGTGAAAAACCATAGGATAATGTCTTCCAATCCACTCTTTATGTTTACTTTAAGGACATGGGTTAGTAACATTGATGTCAATAAGATCATTGTAGTGAATTTAGAGTCAGTTAAACATGCAAAACGATTCTATGATACCAATACATTAAGATGTGACACTGTTAGAGAGCTACAGACAAAATATAATGGATGGTTTTGTATATATACTGATGGATCGAAAGCTGTAGATGGTTGCGGAGCAGCATTCTATACACCTAATAATCCTAATCATGAGTACAATTGTTTTAAATTAAGTGAAAATACAATCATTATGACATTGGAACTCTTTGCAATCTCAGAAGCATTGACGTATGTCATAAATTGTGTACAATGTGAAAACATAGTGGTTTTCACGGATAGCAAAAGTGGATTACAACATATAGCTCGATGCGCCTCTGGACACAGAGGTGTATCGCTAGCATATGATATCCTATCTAAGATAGATATATTACAGCTAAAGGGTGTTACACTGAGATTGCAATGGGTTCCATCTCATATTGGATTACGGGGTAATGAAAAGGTTGATATTCTAGCAAAGTTTGCTGCAAAAGATGGCACAGTAATCAATATTAATTTAGACTACTCTGAAATGTTTCCTACCTATAAAAGAATATGCTATAATCAATGGAAAGAATATTTTGATAAGCGATCTTTAGCTAAAGGGATATGGTACAAAACACTACAGCCTCAGCCTCATTGTGTACCCTGGTTTATCAACAGTAGACTTAGCAGAAAACTGATTGTTACAGCCCTTAGACTCAGATCTGGACACATTCCTTGTAACAAATTTAGCTTCATGATGAAGAAAACGAGTACCCCTAATTGTAGGGAATGTGGTGTGGTTGAGGACTTGCATCATTTGTTAATGGAATGTGTCCGATTTGATTCCCACAGAAGTCACCTGTTTAGAGTCATGAATTTAAACAGAATCAATATAGGCTTCTTTCACGAAATTTTAACCCAGCCGAACGCAGAGATGCTAAAGCTTCTGTTTGAATTCATGGCTCAGGTATAGGTTGTTTGTTATAAATTAATATTTAATTTGATTTGATAAGTACGTATTTAGGGTATGATGGGACCGACATATACAATGTATAAAGTGTCCCTTTAAATAAAATAGATAAAAAAAAAAGGTATGTTTGTTTATGTTTATATCGTAACCTTATCGGTCGAGATCTATGACTTTCGGGATTATATTTTGTTAATCACTTTTCCAAATCCAAGTTTCATCCATTACCTCGCTCTCAATAAAAGTAATCTGTCCGCGACATATAATGTATGATATTTCCTAAATAAAAAATAAACAATTACCTACCTATATTGTAAATATCTTATTGATACGAATAAACATATTTCCAGGTTATTCGGTGAGTACAGTGTACCATAACTGGAAATCAGGTGAACCTAATAATCTTTACGGTAAGGAGGACTGCGTGGAGCTAAACTATGTACAAGGGAAGATGTGGTTGAACGATATTCCTTGTGATAGAAAAATGGCTTTCATATGCAAGAGAAATTCACCAGGTGAGCAAGTAAACATTATAAATCATGACCTCTGTATATAATCAATACGCCACTTACACCTGTTCCCAATATTTTATCTTTCGATGGATTTGGTTACCCAATACATCAGCGTAACACCAATAGTTGAACAATGTTCAGGTACTTTGAGATAACTTATATATTCAATAAAAAAACTCAGTCTTCCGTAAACACGAGATAGAATAGGGGATGGGGCCTCCGGGACTCTCACTCGCCGCTGCCGCTGCCGCCGCCGCTGTAGGATTTGGCTGGGCCGTTACTTTATGTCGATTTTCTGTGAGAGGGTAATGAAATAAAACGAAATAGTGCGTTATTTCGTGTAAGTTTTTTAGGTACTTACTTACTTACTTGTGAGTCGAATAAGAACAGCTCAGTCCCAAGCGTTTTTGGTCGTCTTTATAGTCAGATATTTTGTAATATGCTTTTGAATATAATTTGGCTTTTACAGTAATTTTGAACTTATATTATTAGACATATTTCTTATACTATAAGGGAGCTTTTTATAAAAGCGTATACACTGCCCCATAAAACAGCTACTAATTTTGTGGAGACGGGTGCTATGTGCTACGAGATTATTTCTGTTTCTTTTATTTACAGTATGTTTATCACTTTTTTACAACATTTCCCAATATTCTAATGGACATAATTATAACAGGTTTTCGCAAATATATGGCGATACAACAGTTAGAAAGTTTATTTCTTTGAACGTTTCTCTTAGAGAAACTCGAGGACCGAGGTTGTAAATTCCCCTTATAGCTCTTTTCTACCGAATGAATATTGTATTTAGGTCTGCAGCATTCCCCTAGAGAAGAATATCATACGACATTATACTATGAACGTAACTGTTGCCTGGTAGAAATCGCTGTTAGCGATAAGGCCGCCCTTTGTACTGTATATAATATGTAATTTCTTAAAAAGCTTTATGTAAGTGTACAATAAAGAATAAAATAAATAAATAAATAACTGAAATAAACCATTCTTGCTGTATCTATATCTGTGAGGCGTCTAATTTTCTAACTGCATAAGCTGCAGAACTGATTTGCCTGATAGCCTTTCTATATGTGGACCTCATTGTACTTAATTTTGTGTCGAGCATTATACCTAAAAATATGGTTGTCTCGAGGGACTCAATCTTAGGTTCATTAAGTTGCACAATGGTTTCCATTCCTTTAACATAGGGCATTGAGAATTTTAAGAGTTTCCTTTTCTTATTATTAAGTAATAGATATATTTACATTTTAAACCAATTAACAACTTTAGAGAGTGCATTGTTTACTTCGTCAAAATTAATCTGCTGTCGTTTAATGTTAAAAATCAAAGATGCATCATCCGCGAAAAACACAATCTCATGATTGTTCTTTACGTAATTAGGTAAATCGTTAATATATTATATCAAGAATAGCAATGGTCCGAGAATTGAACCCTGCGGGACACGCAATTTTAAAGCGGAACCTGGAGATATCTTACCATTAAATTCGATCTTCTGGATTCTGTTGGCCAAATAAGCGGTCAGGAGATCGAGAGCTTTGTTCCTAATGCCGTAATGATATAATTTCCTGATAAGAGCATCATGATGTACACAATCAAAGGCTTTTGACAAGTCGCAAAATATACCTAACGCCCCTACCGAACCTATTTTAATTTTTGTTGTGTTCTTTGTCTTGTTTTGCAAGTAAGTCTTATTTTTTAATGGTAGAAAAAATGAGGTTTCATGATATATATCTTATATTTGTCGTATGTCGTTAATAGAGTAATTCGATATTAATTATTATTTTTATTGTCTAGGTCCTAGGGTATATTAAGTAGACATACCTCGAAGGTGGACCCATATAAATAAAAAAATGAAGAACTTTCTCTATGGTTACGAAAACTGGGCACGATTGATTGTTTACTCATTGATTTTATGTATGGTATACATAACTTTTTATAGAGTAGTTCAATATTAATATGAAAATTACAAATAAAATCTAAAATAAAAAAGCAAAACATAACACACGCTATATGTATATTATTTAATAACTGCGTCTTTAAAGTAAGAGGATATATAGATTCGTCTAGTTCGGATGATAGACGACAGTTTTGATTCGTTCGCGTTCTTGTCATCGGTCCACAGCACTGCAGAATTGACCAGGAAAATCGTAGCACCTACATTGATTGATTCTGAGGTGCCGTGTAAGGCCGATGCCATGAACACTTAGAGAAAGGCTTGTCCAGGAACTGAGTTACCCCGAAACTAATTCCGCTTTGTAGCATGGTACGAGAAAAACTCCTCAATACATCGGCTAACGCTGCGGAGCGTGCTCGCCTGCTGGCTGTGGGAGAGTGGGAATCGGGTCACTGGCTTCAGGCACTGCCATCGTCCAATATAGGTACCATGTTGGATGATACCACCTTCCACTTCGCTACTTGCCTCCGTTTAGGCGCGTCATGTGTCGCAGTGACAGCGATGCGGAGAGGCTGTCGATAGCCTTGGTCACCATGGTCTGTAATGCAGCAGGAGCGCAGCTCGTATTGCACGACACGCCAACGTCAATGACATACTGCGCCGTGCTCTTTTCACCGCTGGCGTTCCAGCCCAACTTGAACCTCAGGACTTGGCACGCGACGATGGCAAGAGCACGGGCTAGGCCGTTGTAGGCCTGGGTAGGCGGTTGGTATGGGACACGACATGTGTCGATACCCTTGCGCCATCTCATCTTTCCAGCGCAGCAGGTTGGCGGAAATACGTACATCTAGTAGAAGATTATGTATTTGAGCCGTTTGGGGACGAAAACTTGGGGCCATGGAGTCCAAGTGCGAGATCCCTTTTTAAGGATCTCGCAAAGAGACTGATTAACGCTTCGGGTGACCAGAGGGCTGGCACGTACTTAGCACAAAAGATAAGGAATGCTATACAACGAGGCAATGCTGCCAGTCTTCCGGGCACGCTTCCGATTGACTGCGAAGCGGATGACTTTCATGACGCCTTCTAAATTTAATTCCTATTTATTTTTGATTTTGTATACATTAAATAGGCTTATTTTAATTGTAAAACAAAGGTATTAAGTTGCTTTTAATATTAATGTAATGGTTGATTTTGTTTGGAAAATAAATAAATCGCGATATAAACTACGATAAAGAAGTAAGAACTTACGAAATTAATACGACTTGAATGCGTCCAAACCGCTTGATCGATGTTGATTATAAACGTTGGTAGGCTATATTTTATTTTTTGAACATTTGTTTTTCTTTCACTTCCACGCAGCCTGCACAGTTTAGGGGCCATCCATTAATTACGGCCCCTCCTGAAATGAGGATGAATGATACAACTGTGACAAGGAGGGCCTTGTCACAGTTGTATCATTCATCCTTATTTCATTCTTCATACAGTGTCACACTTCACCAACCCCCAACCCCCTTTATATGTGTGACGTGATTTGTGTATGTTACTAAGACTTGTCATTTATATAATCGATAGATATAATTGTGAAGGCTTCGTATATTCATATAATTGATTGTTTGTTACAGATGCTGTCAAGCCAAGTTTGAACTGGTACACGGTAGACAACAATCAGTATAAGCTTCGCGAGGCACCCGATCACACGTTTGCCACTGCGACACAGCTTTGTGAACAAGAGGGCGCCACTTTGTTCTGTCCACAGGACGAACACGAAGCTAGGGCCGTAATAGAATATAGGAAAAATGTTATCTCCCTGCCCGAAACCTTTATTATAGGGTTGCGGAGATCAGCAAACGATTTCGTCACTGACAAAGGTGGGCTTTAACTCTTTAGTAAAATATAAGACACCTACACTTCGCCAGTTATGTTTCGGTCCCAATGCAATAGGGGGAGAGCCTATTGACATTTACCGGACACACACAGTGGTGCACGTGACGGACGGCCGAAGCGATGGTCTCGGGTTCGATCCCCAGGTACCCCGGGCACACACCTCTGTCTTTTCGAAGTTGTGTGTATTAAAAATGTTAATTATTAATGTCATTAGGCTCGCTAGCTATTACATTAGGACTGAAACATAGCTGACGAAGTGTAGGTGTGTAATACACCTCTGCCTACCCCTTCGGGGATAAAGGCGTGAAGTTATGTGATGTGTTATGTTTTAAAATTTAATGAAAGTGTGTAAAGAGTGCAAATTGATGATGAGCTGATGGGATTTTTCAACTAACAATGTGATCGATATAGATTGATATACAGTTATCATTATAAATTCGTCCAATACGCATCGTAAGTTCGCCATAATTATTTCATTTAAGAGGTTAAAACCAATGTTCAATCTATTCATGGATACCTGCATGAATGATATAAGAGAATGTGAATGCGGGATCGATATGGTAGGATTGCGTACTAAATGCCTCTTGTACGCTGATGATCAAGTCATTCTTGCGTCCTCAGCGAATGAATTGCAACAAATGATGGACTGCATGAACGAGAGCTTTCAAGCAAAGGGTATGAAATTAAATGCAAGAAAGACGAAGGTGATGGTGTTTGAGAAGGATGAATGTGTGACTGAGTGTAATATTGCGATTGAAGATGAGCATGTTGAAGAAGTTGAAGAATTTGTATATTTGGGTAGCATGTTTACAAAAGATGGAAGATGTGAAGGAGATATTGAAAGGAGAGTGACTGTGGGAAACTGTGTGAATGGAGCCCTGCACGCCTTTATGAACGGTCAGACTATGCCGAAAGAGACGCGACTGGTGACATAATGGTGTACTTGTGCCCACACTGATGTACGGTAGTGAGGGTGGGGTATGGCAGAAAAAGCATGAAAGCAGAATTAACGCAGTTTAGATGCGATCACTGCGTAGTATGTGTGGGGTGAGACTGATTGATTGAATTCCGAATGCAATAATACGGGAGCGATGTGGCCTGAAAGAAGATGTTGTGACAAGAATTGAGAAAGGAATGCTGAGATGGTTTGGACACGTGGAGCAAATGAGTGAAGAAAGAATGACGCACCAAATATATGAGGCAAACGTGTATGGGAAAGCCGGTCGCGGACGACCTCGTAGGACATTCGTCGACCAAAGTGGTAACGTTCTGAAAAATGGCAAGGTCCGATGCACCCGGAACCGGTGAGCATGTATGAAAAGAGTAATTAATGTAGAGGAAGCGCGTGAGGTTTGTAAAGATAGAAGCAAGTGGCGTTCCGTTGTCTCTGCCTTCCCCGACGGGAAAAAGGCGTGAGTATATGTTTGTATGTATGTAGGTTAAAACCATTCCTGTGCTCCCTTTTACTGAAGTAGGTAATTGATAGTCAAAGTCGTTACAAAGAGTCTCGGGATGTTTGTTCATGTTTATATTGTAACCTTATCGGTCGAGATCTATGACTTTCGGGATTATACCTTGTTAATCACTTTTGTCCAAATCCAAGTTTCGTCCATTACCTCGCTCTCAATAAAAGTAATCTGTCCTCGACATATGTATTATATTTCCTAAATAAAAAATAAACAATTACCTACCTATATTGTAAACATCTTATTGATACGAATAAACATATTTCCAGGTAATTCGGTGAGTACAGTGTACCATAACTGGAAATCAGGTGAACCTAATAATCTTTACGGTAAGGAGGACTGCGTGGAGCTAAACTATGAACAAGGGAAGATGTGGCTGAACGATATTCCTTGTGATAGAAAAATGGCTTTCATATGCAAGAAAAATTCACCAGGTGAGCAAATAAACATTATAAATCATGAACTCTGTATATAAATCAATACGCCACTTACACCTGTTCCCAATATTTTATCTTTCGATGGATTTGGCTACCCAATCCATCAGCGTAACACCAATAGTTGAACAATGTTCGGGTACTTTGAGATAACTTATACATATATTCAATAAAAAGTCTCAGTCTTCCGTAAACAAGACATAGGAGAAGGAGCGAGTTAAGGGAGATAGAATAGGGGATGGGGCCTCCGGGACTCTCACTCGCCGCTGCCGCTGCCGCCGTAGGATGTGGTCGGGCCGTTAGTTAACGTCGATTTTCTGTGAGAGGGTAATGAAATGAAATGAAAGTTCTTTATTTCGTGTAATTTTTTTAGGTACTTACTTACTTACTTGTGTGTCGAATAAGAACAGCTCAGTCCCAAGCGTTTTTGGTCGTCTTTATAGTAGGATATTTTGTAATATGCTTTTGAAAATAATTTGGCTTTTACAATCATTTTTAACTTATATTATTAGATATATTTCTTATACTATAAGGGAGCTTATTATAAAAGCGTATACACTGCCCCATAAAACAGCTACTAATTTTGTGGAGACGGGCGCTATGTGCTACGAGATTATTTCTGTTTCTTTTATTTACAGTATGTTTATCACTTTTCTTACAACATTTACCAATATTCTAATGGACATAATTATAACAGGTTTTCACAAATATGTGGCGATACAACAGTTAGAAAGTTTATTTCTTTGAACTTTTCTCTTAGAGAAACTCGAGGACCGAGGTTGTAAATTCCCCTTATAGCTCTTATCTACAGAATGAATATTGTATTTAGGTCTGCAGCATTCCCCCAGAGAAGAATCTCATACGACATTATACTATGAAAGTAACTTTTGCCTGGTAGAAATCGCTGTTGGCGATAAGGCCGCCCTTTGTACTGTATATAATATGTAATTTCTTAAAATGCTTTATGTAAGTGTACAATAAAGAATTAAATAAATAAATAAATAACTGAAATAAACCATTCTAGCTGTATCTATATCTGTGAGGCGTCTAATTTTCTTAACTGCACAAGCTGCAGAACTGATTTGCCTGATAGCCTTTCTATATGTGGACCTCATTGTACATAATTTTGTGTCGAGCATTATACCAAAAAATATGGTTGTCTCGAGGGACACAATGGAAACCATTGTGCAACTTAATGACTGTAGAGTCATTAAGTTGCACAATGGTTTCTAATCGTTTAACATAGGGCATTGAGAATTTTAAGAGTTTCCTTTTCTTATTATTAAGTAATAATTTTTTTTACATTTTAAACCCATTAACAACTTTAGAGAGTGCATTGTTTACTTCGTCAAAATTAATCTGCTATCGTCTAATGTTGAAAATCAAAGATGTATCATAATAAAAAAGAAAACACAATCTCATGAATGTTCTTTACGTAATTAGGTAAATCGTTAATATATTATATCAAGCATAGCAATGGTCCGAGAATCGAACCCTGCGGGACACGCATTTTTAAAGCGGAACCTGGAGATGTCTTACCATTAACTTCAATCTTCTGGATTCTTTTGCCCAAATAAGCAGTCAGGAGATCGAGAGCTTTGTTCCTAATACCGTAATGATATAATTTCTTGATAAGAGTATCATGATGTACACAATCAAAGCCCTTTGACAAGTTGCAAAATATATCTAACGCCCCTACCTAACCTATTTTAATTTTTGTTGTGTTCTTTGTCCGGTTTTGCAAGTCTTATTTTTTTAATGGTAGAAAAATAGAGGTTTCATAATATATATCTTATATTTGTCGTATGTCGTTAATAAAAGAGTAGTTCGATATTAATTATTATTTTTATTGTCTAGGTCCTAGGGTATATTAATTAGGTATACCTCGAAGGTGGACCCATAAACTCGTAAATAAAAAAATGAAGAACTTTCTCTATGGTTACGAAAACTGGGAACGATTGATTGTTTACTCATTGATTTTTATGTATGGTATATATAACTTTTTATAGAGTAGTCCAATATTAAGATGAAAATTAAAAATAAAATCTAAAATTAAAAAGCAAAACATAACAAACGCTATAATTATGTTTATTATTTAATAACTGCGTCTTTAAAATAAGAGGATATTTAGATTCGTCTAGTTCGGATGATAGACGACGGTTTTGATTCGTACGCGTTCTTGTCATTGGTCCACAGCACTGCAGAATTGACCAGGAAAATCTTAGCACCTACATTGGTAGATTCTGAGGTGCCGTGTAAGGCCGATGCCATGAACGCTTAGAGAAAGGCTTGTCCAGGAACTGAGTTACCCCGAAACTAATTCCGCTTTGTAGCATGGTACGAGAAAACTCCTCAATACATTGGCTACCGCTGCAGAGCGTGCTCGCCTGCTGGCTGTGGGAGAGTGGGAATCGGGTCACTGGCTTCAGGCACTGCCATCGTCCAATATAGGTACCATGTTGGATGATACGACCTTCCACTTCGCTACTTACCTCCGTTTAGGCGCGTCATGTGTCGCAGTGACAGCGTTGCGGAGAGGCTGTCGATTACCTTGGTCACCATGGTCTGTCATGCAGTAGGAGCGCAGGTCGTATTTCACGACACGCCAACCTCAATGACATACTGCGCCGCGCTCTTATCACACAAGAGGCAAGAGCACGGGCTAGGCCGTTGGTATGGGACGCGATATGTGTCGATACCCTTGCGCCATCTCATCTTTCCAGCACAGCAGGATGGCGGCAATACGTAAATCTAGTAGAAGATTATGTGTTTGAGCCGTTTGGGGTCGAAACCTTGGGGCCATGGGGTCCAAGTGCGAGATCCCTTTTTAGGGATCTCGCAAAGAGACTGATCGACGCCTCGGGTGACCAGAGGGCTGGCACGTACTGAGCACAATAGATAAGGATTGCTATACAACGAGGCAATGCTGTCAGTCTTCTGGGCACGCTTCCGATTGACTGCGAAGCGGATGACTTTCATGACGCCTTCTAAATTTAATTTTAATTTTTTTTTCTATATTTTAAATAGGCTTATTTTAATTTTAAAACAAAGGTAATTAAGTTGCTTTTAATATTTATGTAATGGTTGATTTTGTTTGGAAAATAAATATATCACGATATAAACTACGTTAAAGAACTAAGAACTTACGAAATTGCCACGACTTGAATGCGTCCAAACCGCTTGATCGATGTTGGTTATAAACGTTGCTAGGCTATATTGTATTTTTTGGACATTTGTTTTTCTTTCACTTCCACGCAGCCTGCGCAGTTTAGGGACCATCCATTAATTACGTCCCCTCCTGAAATGAGGATGAATGATACAACTGTGACAAGGAGGGCCTTGTCACAGTTGTATTATTCATCCTCATTTCATTCTTCATACAGTGTCACACTTTACCAACCCCCAACCCCCTTTATATGTGTGACGTGAATTGTGTATGTTACTAAGACGTGTCATTTATATAATAATAGATATAATTATGAAGGCTTCTTATATTCATATAATTGATTGTTTGTTACAGATGCTGTCAAGCCAAGTTTGAACTGGTACACGGTAGATAACAATCAGTATAAGCTTCGCGAGGCAGCCGATCACACGTTTGCCACTGCGACACAGCTTTGTGAACAAGAGGGCGCCACTTTGTTCTGTCCACAGGACGAACACGAAGCCAGGGCCGTAATAGAATATTGGAAAAATGTTATCTCCCTGCCCGAAACCTTTATTATAGGGTTGCGGAGATCGGCAAACGATTTCGTCACTGACAAAGGTGGGCTTTAACTCTTTAGTAAAATATAGGACACCTACACTTCGCCAGTTATGTTTCGGTCCCAATGTAATAGAGGGAGAGCCTATTGACATTTACCGGACACACACAGTGGTGCACGTGACGGACTGCCGAAACGATGGTCTCGGGTTCGATCCCCAGGTACCCCGGGCACACACTTCTGTCTTTTCGAAGTTGTGTGTATTAAAAATGTTAATTATTAATGTCATTAGGCTCGCTACCTATTACATTAGGACTGAAACATAGCTGACAAAGTGTAGGTGTGTAATACACCTCTGCCTACCCCTTCGGGGATAAAGGCGTGAAGTTATGTGATGTGTTATGTTTTAAAATTTAACAAAAGTGTGTAAAGAGTGCAAATTGATGATGAGCTGATGGGATTGGTCAAAGTGACAATGTGATCGATATAGATTGATATACAGTTATCATTATAAATTCGTCCAATACGCATCGTAAGTTCGCCATAATTATTTCATTTAAGAGGTTAAAACCAATGTTCAATCTATTCATGGATACCTGCATGAATGATATAAGAGAATGTGAATGCGGGATCGATATGGTAGGATTGCGTACTAAATGCCTCTTGTACGCCGATGATCAAGTCATTTTGCGTCCTCGGCGAATGAGTTGCAATAAATGATGGACTGCATGAACGAGAGCTTTAAAGCAAAGGGTATGAAATTAAATGCAAGAAAGACGAAAGTGATGGTGTTTGAGAAGGATGAATGTGTGACTGAGTGTAATATTGCGATTGAAGATGAGCATATTGAACAAGTTGAAGAATTTGTATATTTGGGTAGCATGTTTACAAGAGATGGAAGATGTGAAGGAGATATTGAAAGGAGAGTTACTGTGGGAAACTGTGTGAATGGAGCGCTGCACGCCTTTATGAACGGTCAGACTGTGCCGAAAGAGGCGCAACTGGCGGTTCATAATGGTGTACTTCTGCCCACGCTGATGTATGGTAGTGAGTGTGGGGTATGGCAAAAACAGCATGAAAGCAGAATTAACGCAGTTGAGATGCGATCACTGCGTAGTATGTGTGGGGTGAGACTGATTGATGGAATTCCGAATGCAGTAATACGAGAGCAATGTGGCCTGAAAGAAGATGTTGTGACAAGAATTGAGAAAGGAATGCTGAGATGGTTTGGACACGTGGAGCGAATAAGTGAAGAAAGAATGACGCACCAAATATATGAGGCAAACGTGTATGGGCAAGCCGGTCGCGGACGACCTCGTAGGACATTCATCGACCAAATTGGTAACGTTCTGAAAAATGGCAAGGTCCGAAGCACTCGAAACCGGCGAGCATGTATGAAAAGAGTAATGAATGTAGAGGAAGCGCGTGAGGTTTGTAAGGATAGAAGCAAGTGGCGTTCCGTTGTCTCTGCCTACCCTGACGGGAAATAGGCGTCAGTATATGTTTGTATGTATATAGGTTTAAACCATTCCTGTGCTCCCTTTTACTGAAGTAGGTGATTGAACGTGAATATATGTATGTTTATCCATTATCTAGTACCCACAGTACAAGCTCTGCTTAGTTTGGGACTAGATGGTGTTGTGTGAATGTGGTAGAATATAATAAAAATAAAACAAAAAAAAAAAGTCGTTACAGAGAGTCTCAGGATGTTTGTTTATGTTTATATCGTAACCTTATCGGTCGAGATCTATGACTTGCGGGATTACATTTTGTTAATCACTTTTCCAAATCCAAGTTTCGTCCATTACCTCGCTCTCAATAAAAGTAATCTGTCCGCGACATATGTATGATATTTCTTAAATAAAAAATAAACAATTACCTACCTATATTGTAAATATCTTATTGATACGAATAAACATATTTCCAGGTTATTCGGTGAGTACAGTGTACCATAACTGGAAATCAGGTGAACCTAATAATCTTTACGGTAAGGAGGACTGCGTGGAGCTAAACTATGTACAAGGGAAGATGTGGCTGAACGATATTCCTTGTGATAGAAAAATGGCTTTCATATGCAAGAAAAATTCACCAGGTGAGCAAGTAAACATTATAAATCATGACCTCTGTATATAATCAATACGCCACTTACACCTGTTCCCAATATTTTATCTTTCGATGGATTTGGTTACCCAATACATCAGCGTAACACCAATAGTTGAACAATGTTCAGGTACTTTGAGATAACTTATATATTCAATAAAAAAACTCAGTCTTCCGTAAACACGAGATAGAATAGGGGATGGGGCCTCCGGGACTCTCACTCGCCGCTGCCGCTGCCGCCGCCGCTGTAGGATTTGGCTGGGCCGTTACTTTATGTCGATTTTCTGTGAGAGGGTAATGAAATAAAACGAAATAGTGCGTTATTTCGTGTAAGTTTTTTAGGTACTTACTTACTTACTTGTGAGTCGAATAAGAACAGCTCAGTCCCAAGCGTTTTTGGTCGTCTTTATAGTCAGATATTTTGTTATATGCTTTTGAATATAATTTGGCTTTTACAGTAATTTTGAACTTATATTATTAGACATATTTCTTATACTATAAGGGAGCTTTTTATAAAAGCGTATACACTGCCCCATAAAACAGCTACTAATTTTGTGGAGACGGGCGCTATGTGCTACGAGATTATTTCTGTTTCTTTTATTTACAGTATGTTTATCACTTTTCTTACAACATTTACCAATATTCTAATGGACATAATTATAACAGGTTTTCACAAATATATGGCGATACAACAGTTAGAAAGTTTATTTCTTTGAACTTTTCTCTTAGAGAAACTCGAGGACCGAGGTTGTAAATTCCCCTTATAGCTCTTATCTACAGAATGAATATTGTATTTAAGTCTGCAGCATTTCCCCAGAGAAGAATCTCATACGACATTATACTATGAAAGTAACTGTTGCCTGGTAGAAATCGCTGTTAGCGATAAGGCCGCCCTTTGTACTGTATATAATATGTAATTTCTTAAAATGCTTTATGTAAGTGTACAATAAATAATTAAATAAATAAATAAATAACTGAAATAAACCATTCTAGCTGTATCTATATCTGTGAGGCGTCTAATTTTCTTAACTGCACAAGCTGCAGAACTGATTTGCCTGATAGCCTTTCTATATGTGGACCTCATTGTACATAATTTTGTGTCGAGCATTATACCAAAAAATATAGTTGTCTCGAGGGACACAATGGAAACCATTGTGCAACTTAATGACTCTAGAGTCATTAAGTTGCACAATGGTTTCTAATCGTTTGACATAGGGCATTGAGAATTTTAAGAGTTTCCTTTTCTTATTATTAAGTAATAGATTTTTTTACATTTTAAACCCATTAACAACTTTAGAGAGTGCATTGTTTACTTCGTCAAAATTAATCTGCTATCGTCTAATGTTGAAAATCAAAGATGTATCATAATAAAAAAGAAAACACAATCTCATGAATGTTCTTTACGTAATTAGGTAAATCGTTAATATATTATATCAAGCATAGCAATGGTCCAAGAATCGAACCCTGCGGGACACGCATTTTTAAAGCGCAACCTGGAGATGTCTTACCATTAACTTCAATCTTCTGGATTCTTTTGCCCAAATAAGCAGTCAGGAGATCGAGAGCTTTGTTCCTAATACCGTAATGATATAATTTCTTGATAAGAGTATCATGATGTACACAATCAAAGGCTTTTGACAAGTTGCAAAATATATCTAACGCCCCTACCTAACCTATTTTAATTTTTGTTGTGTTCTTTGTCCGGTTTTGCAAGTCTTATTTTTTTAATGGTAGAAAAATAGAGGTTTCATGATATATATCTTATATTTGTCGTATGTCGTTAATAAAAGAGTAGATCGATATTAATTATTATTTTTATTGTCTAGGTCCTAGGGTATATTAATTAGGTATACCTCGAAGGTGGACCCATACACTCGTAAATAAAAAAATGAAGAACTTTCTCTATGGTTACGAAAACTGGGAACGATTGATTGTTTACTCATTGATTTTTATGTATGGTATATATAACTTTTTATAGAGTAGTCCAATATTAAGATGAAAATGAAAACTAAAATCTAAAATTAAAAAGCAAAACATAACAAACGCTATAATCATGTTTATTATTTAATAACTGCGTCTTTAAAATAAGAGGATATTTAGATTCGTCTAGTTCGGATGATAGACGACGGTTTTGATTCGTACGCGTTCTTGTCATTGGTCCACAGCACTGTAGAATTGACCAGGGAAATCTTAGCACCTACATTGGTTGATTCTGTGGTGCCGTGTAAGGCCGATGCCATGAACGCTTAGAGAAAGGCTTGTCCAGGAACTGAGTTACCCCGAAACTAATTCCGCTTTGTAGCATGGTACGAGAAAACTCCTCAATACATTGGCTACCGCTGCAGAGCGTGCTCGCCTGCTGGCTGTGGGAGAGTGGGAATCGGGTCACTGGCTTTAGGCACTGCCATCGTCCAATATAGGTACCATGTTGTATGATACGACCTTCCACTTCGCTACTTGCCTCCGTTTAGGCGCGTCATGTGTCGCAGTGACAGCGTTGCGGAGAGGCTGTCGATTGCCTTGGTCACCATGGTCTGTCATGCAGCAGGAGCGCAGGTCGTATTTCACGACACGCCAACCTCAATGACATACTGCGCCGCGCTCTTATCACACAAGAGGCAAGAGCACGGGCTAGGCCGTTGTAGGCCTGGGTAGGCCGTTGGTATGGGACGCGATATGTGTCGATACCCTTGCGCCATCTCATCTTTCCAGCACAGCAAGATGGCGGCAATACGTAAATCTAGTAGAAGATTATGTATTTGAGCCGTTTGGGGTCGAAACCTTGGGGCCATGGGGTCCAAGTGCGAGATCCCTTTTTAGGGATCTCGCAAAGAGACTGATCGACGCCTCGGGTGACCAGAGGGCTGGCACGTACTGAGCACAATAGATAAGGATTGCTATACAACGAGGCAATGCTGTCAGTCTTCTGGGCACGCTTCCGATTGACTGCGAAGCGGATGACTTTCATGACGCCTTCTAAATTTAATTTTAATTTTTTTTTCTATATATTAAATAGGCTTATTTTAATTTTAAAACAAAGGTAATTAAGTTGCTTTTAATATTTATGTAATGGTTGATTTTGTTTGGAAAATAAATATATCGCGATATAAACTACGTTAAAGAACTAAGAACTTACGAAATTGCCACGAACTTGAATGCGTCCAAACCGCTTGATCGATGTTGGTTATAAACGTTGCTAGGCTATATTGTATTTTTGGACATTTGTTTTTCTTTCACTTCCACGCAGCCTGCGCAGTTTAGGGACCATCCATTAATTACGTCCCCTCCTGAAATGAGGATGAATGATACAACTGTGACAAGGAGGGCCTTGTCACAGTTGTATTATTCATCCTCATTTCATTCTTCATACAGTGTCACTCTTCACCAACCCCCAACCCCCTTTATATGTGTGACGTGATTTGTTACTAAGACTTGTCATTTATATAATCGATAGATATAATTATGAAGGCTTCTTATATTCATATAATTGATTGTTTGTTACAGATGCTGTCAAGCCAAGTTTGAACTGGTACACGGTAGATAACAATCAGTATAAGCTTCACGAGGCAGCCGATCACACGTTTGCCACTGCGACACAGCTTTGTGAACAAGAGGGCGCCACTTTGTTCTGTCCACAGAACGAACACGAAGCCAGGGCCGTAATAGAATATTGGAAAAGTGTTATCTCCCTGCCCGAAAACTTTATTATAGGGTTGCGGAGATCGGCAAACGATTTTGTCACTGACAAAGGTGGGCTTTAACTCTTTAGTAAAATATAAGACACCTATACTTCGCCAGTTATGTTTCGGTCCCAATGTAATTGGGGGAGAGCCTATTGACATTTACCGGACACGCACAGTGGTGCACGTGTTGGACTGTCGAAGCGATGGTCTCAGGTTCGAACCCCAGGTAACCCGGGCACACACCTCTGTCTTTTCGAAGTTGTGTGTATTAAAAATGTTAATTATTAATGTCATTAGGCTTGCTACCTATAACATTAGGATTGAAACATAGCTGACGAAGTGAAGGTGTGTAATACACCTCTGCCTACCCCTTCGGGGATAAAGGCGTGAAGTGATGTGATGTGTTATGTTTTAAAATTTAATGAAAGTGTGTAAAGAGTGCAAATTGATGATGAGCTGATGGGATTGGTCAAAGTGACAATGTGATCGATATAGATTGATATACAGTTATCATTATAAATTCGTCCAATACGCATCGTAAGTTCGCCATAATTATTTCATTTAAGATGTTAAAACCAATGTTCAATCTATTCATGGATAGCTGCATTTATGATATGGGTGAATTTCAACAGGACCAAGAAAAACCCTCATTTCCGTGGATTTTTTCTTCGTCAACTTTAGAACAAGAAGAAATAGTTTTTACTCAGCTTTTTGATAATATAATGTTATCTTGCTTAATATCTAGCAGATAACTTAAAAAACTAACGAGATGTACAAGATTAAAAATTTCGTGCCGTGGCGATGAAACATGCATGCACGGCAATGAAACATGCGTCCACGGCAATGAAAGAACTGTGCCATGGGAATGATAGAATCAATCACGGTAATGAAAAAATCCAAAAACACATAATATTTTTTATTTAATATACTTACCTGAAATAGATACATCCCTGGCTCTGAGAGAGAAAGGCATACACAACACACACATACGCTCTTCTACCCTCTTCTCAATAACCTTCTCGCATCGGAGTAAAATTAAAAAAAAATTAATAGGATCAAAGCAACACAATCATTTATTTTAAGTTCCTTCACACAAAAATTAACAGAATAAAAATTAACAAATAATAAGATACTTTTCTAAAGTATGCAATAGCTATTGCCAACAATATATACTTAACTTTATATAATATAACAGGGTCGCTTCTTAATTTTTCATCGCTTTTGTTCGGCCAATCTTTTCTTTCCTTTCTCTCCTCTTCCGATAGTTTCGGTTTAGGCATCTTGGCTTTCTAAAACTAAACAATTCATTATTATGTTTATAATAATTAGACTGTAGTATAATATATGTGAGTGAGTGAGTAAGTGCGTGTGATTGTGTCGTGTGATGGCGTCCCAAATATATATCATTTTTATAAGGTAAACGTGGCAATATCTATATGTAGTTGACTGTGCAGTACAGATTGTTTTCTTTTTTTTAATCATGCCGTGGCGATGAAAAAATAAGTCACGGAAATGAAACAACTGGTCACGGAAATGAAACAACTGGTCATGGCAATGAAACTAAATTGTTTTAAAAGGTATGGCAATGAAATTTTGTTTCATAGCCGTGTCTTTTTTTCATTGCCATAGCAAATTTGACACGGCAATGAGAGCACGGTTATGAAAATCAAGGCCAAAACATCAAGTAACCAAAAATCTATTAATAATTCACAGTAATTAACACGTTACAAATAAACATAAGATAAATGGCATTCTATTGAATGCTTAATCACACAAACAAAAGGAAAAACTAATTCAAATAGAAGTTAGACCTATCCACGGCGATGAAAGAAAAAATGTCAAGTAATATAAAAATCGAATACTTACATTTATGGCGCAAAAACGCAGGCACGTATACACGTGGTTCCACGTCGAGCACCAAGCGACACTATTATGCAACCTTTAGCGCACAGGGGTGGGGCACGCAAGTCCTTAGATAAAACAATATTCTTAAATATATTTAGCACACGGCGATGAAAGCTAGTTTTAGGACAAATGCATTTTTACCAACCATTCGTCGTATTGTATAAATTTTAATGTATGAATAGATGTATTCCGTAACAATACTTTAACTATTCACGTATCAAATAAAACTAGGTTTTTATATAAATAACCAATAGATTTTTATCAATAACGTATAATAGACATCAAGGTGATGTGTGGACAAACACGGCAATGAAAGATTTCGAGGTTTAATGTTTTTTTTTGAGTATTTATTATATTGATATATCCTATTTAATTAAATATTTAGTGCTACACATAGATTACTATTTCACCTAACCAGAAAAAAGTGTTAGAATATTATAACTATATTTTATAGTACCGATTTCATTGATGCCGCGTAATTTTTGGTCCCGGGAAATTCACCCATATAAGAGAATTTGAATGCGGGATCGATATGGTAGAATTGCGTACTAAGTGCCTCTTGTACACCGATGATCAAGTCATTCTTGCGTCCTCGGCGAATGAGTTGCAACAAATAATGGACTGCATGAACGAGAGCTTTAAAGCAAAGGGTATGAAATTAAATGCAAGAAAGACGAAAGTGATGGTGTTTGAGAAGAATGAATGTGTGACTGAGTGTAATATTGCGATTGAAGATGAGCATGTTGAACAAGTTGAAGAATTTGTATATTTGGGTAGCATGTTTACAAAAGATGGAAGATGTCAAGGAGATATTGAAAGGAGAGTGACTGTGGGAAACTGTGTGAATGGAGCGCTGCACGCCTTTATGAACGGTCAGACTGTGCCGAAAGAGACTCGACTGGCGGTTCATAATGGTGTACTTGTGCCCACGCTGATGTACGGTAGTGAGGGTGGGGTATGGCAGAAAAAACATGAAAGCAGAATTAACGCAGTTGAGATGCGATCACTGCGTAGTATGTGTGGGGTGAGACTGATTGATAGAATTCCGAATGCAGTAATACGGGAGCGATGTGGCCTGAAAGAAGATGTTATGACAAGAATTGAGAAAGGAATGCTGAGATGGTTTGGACACGTGGAGCGAATGAGTGAAGAAAGAATGACGCACCAAATATATGAGGCAAACGTGTATGGGCAAGCCGGTCGCGGACGACCTCGTAGGACATTCGTCGACCAAAGTGGTAACGTTCTGAAAAATGGCAAGGTCCGAAGCACCCGGAACCGGTGAGCATGTATGAAAAGAGTAATTAATGTAGAGGAAGCGCGTGAGGTTTGTAAAGATAGAAGCAAGTGGCGTTCCGTTGTCTCTGCTTACCCCGACGGGAAAAAGGCGTGAGTATATGTTTGTATGTATGTTGGTTAAAACCATTCCTGTGCTCCCTTTTACTGAAGTAGGTAATTGAAAGTCAAAGTCGTTACAGAGAGTCTCAGGATGTTTGTTTATGTTTATATCGTAACCTTATCGGTCGAGATCTATGACTTTCGGGATTATATTTTGTTAATCACTTTTCCAAATCCAAGTTTCGTCCATAATCTCGCTCTCAATAAAAGTAATCTGTCCGCGACATATGTATGATATTTCCTAAATAAAAAATAAACAATTACCTACCTATATTGTAAATTTCTTATTGATATGAATAAACATATTTCCAGGTTATTCGGTGAGTACAGTGTACCATAACTGGAAATCCGGTGAACCTAATAATCTTTACGGTAAGGAGGACTGCGTGGAGCTAAACTATGTACAAGGGAAGATGTGGCTGAACGATATTCCTTGTGATAGAAAAATGGCTTTCATATGCAAGAGAAATTCACCAGGTGAGCAAGTAAACATTATAAATCATGAACTCTGTATATAATCAATACGCCACTTACACCTGTTCCCAATATTTTATCTTTCGATGGATTTGGCTACCCAATCCATCAGCGTAACACCAATAGTTGAACAATGTTCGGGTACTTTGAGATAACTTATATATTCAATAAAAAGTCTCAGTCTTCCGTAAACAAGACATAGGAGAAGGAGCGGGGTAAGGGAGATAGAATAGGGGATGGGGCCTCCGAGACTCTCACTCGCCGCTGCCGCTGCCGCCGCCGCTGTAGGATGTGGCTGGGCCGCTACTTTATGTCGATTTTCTGTGAGAGGGTAATGAAATAAAATGAAATAGTTCTTTATTTCGTGTAAATTTTTAGGTTCTTACTTACTTGTGTGTCGAATAAGAACAGCTCAGTCCCAAGCGTTTTTGGTCGTCTTTATAGTCAGATATTTTGTAATATGCTTTTGAATATAATTTGGCTTTTACAATAATTTTGAACATGTATTATTAGATATATTTCTTATACTATATGGGAGTTTTTTTTATAAAAGCGTATACACTGCCCCATAAAACAGCTACTAATTTTGTGGAGACGGGTGCTATGTGCTACGAGATTATTTCTGTTTCTTTTATTTACAGTATGTTTATCACTTTTTTACAACATTTCCCAATATTCTAATGGACATAATTATAACAGGTTTTCGCAAATATATGGCGATACAACAGTTAGAAAGTTTATTTCTTTGAACTTTTCTCTTAGAGAAACTCGAGGAACGAGTTTGTAAATTCCCCTTATAGCTCTTTTCTACCGAATGAATTTTGTATTTAGGTCTGCAGCATTCCCCCAGAGAAGAATCTCATACGACATTATACTATGAAAGTAACTGTTGCCTGGTAGAAATCGCTGTTAGCGATAAGGCCGCCCTTTGTACTGTATATAATATGTAATTTCTTAAAATGCTTTATGTAAGTGTACAATAAAGAATAAAATAAATAAATAAATAACTGAAATAAACCATTCTAGCTGTATCTATACCTGTGAGGCGTCTAATTTTCTTAACTGCATAAGCTGCAGAACTGATTTGCCTGATAGCTTTTCTATATGTGGACCTCATTGTACATAATTTTGTGTCGAGCATTATACCTAAAAATATGATTGTCTCGAGGGACTCAATCCTAGATTCATTAAGTTGCACAATGGTTTTAAACCAATTAACAACTTTAGAGAGTGCATTGTTTACTTCGTCAAAATTAATCTGCTGTCGTTTAATGTTAAAAATCAAAGATGCATCATCCGCGTAAAACACAATCTCATGATTGTTCTTTACGTAATTAGGTAAATCGTTAATATATTATATCAAAAATAGCAATGCTCCGAGAATCGAACCCTGCGGGACACGCATTTAGAGAGATAGATAAGGGATTAGGGAGATATCTTACCATTAAATTCGATCTTCTGGATTCTGTTGGCCAAATAAGCGGTCAGGAGATCGAGAGCTTTGTTCCTAATGCCGTAATGATATAATTTCCTGATAAGAGCATCATGATGTACACAATCAAAGGCTTTTGACAAGTCGCAAAATATACCTAACGCCCCTACCTAACCTATTTTAATTTTTGTTGTGTTCTTTGTCTTGTTTTGCAAGCAAGTCTTATTTTTTTATGGTAGAAAAAATTAGGTTTCATGATATATATCTTATATTTGTCGTATGTCGTTAATAGAGTAATTCGATATTAATTATTATTTTCTTTTCTAGGTCCTAGGGTATATTAAGTAGGCATACCTCGAAGGTGGACCCATATAAATTAAAAAAATGAAGAACTTTCTCTATGGTTACGAAAACTGGGCACAATTGATTGTTTACTCATTGATTTTTATGTATGGTATACATAACTTTTTATAGAGTAGTCCAATATTAATATGAAAATTAAAAATAAAATCTAAAATAAAAAAGCAAAACACAACAATAGTTATTTGTGCAACAAGAGAGTAAAGTTGTTTTTTGTTTCGAGTGCTGATTTTGAGTCCCGAGCAAGCGAAGGATTCTATGATTGATTCACGGGCGTAGCGAGTGAATGAAAGTTAGAATCCTGAGCGTAGTGAGGGACTCAACAGCACGAGATGCAAAAAACTTTGCCCTCGTGTAGCACACATAACTTTTCACCTCAGCAGTGAGAACACATATTACTTAGGAGACATAAAAATTAACAGGAATAAATTGAAAACAAAATTCACTTGTTGTTTTAACTCTTCTGGTGTTAAAGTACAGTCATCATCGCTAGTTTCACTCATCTTTTTAGATTAAGTATTTATATAAATATAATTTAACACGTTACGCTATACGCTATTAGCATCAGCGAAATGTTTACATTATTCCCGCTTTTTTTTAAATCGCGTTTTGATACCGCGTCCTTGATGTTTTTTTCAAATATATCATTGTTTAAATCCCAAATAAAAATGTATTCGTTAGATACCAATTTTATACTATTAATTAGACTTATTTTTATTAAAATCCAACAATATATTAAACATATAAACAATAACATTGTTTCGACCGAACGTGTTTTCTTTGAGGTCGAATTCCTAAATCGAATTTTGAAGGAGTTTGTTTTTTCACTCGCTTTTTTATATGCATGTGAAAGAGACAGAGCACAGTAAAATTCGAATATTTCAAATTTGTGGCTGAACAATGTCAATTCGTGGCACTGAAGATTGAAAAATTAAAAAGCTACTTTGCCTCACGCTCGAATCAAAATCGCGTTTTGTTCACTGTTGTCTCGCAGCAAAAGCGGCATGTTTGAGCTGCTGTGGTGAAAACGCTATATGTATATTATTTGATAACTGCGTCTTTAAAATAAGAGGATATTTAGATTCGTCTAGTTCGGATGATAGACGACGGTTTTGATTCGTTCGCGTTCTTGTCATCGGTCCACAGCACTGCAGAATTGACCAGGAAAATCTTAGCACCTACATTGGTTGATTCTGAGGTGCCGTGTAAGGCCGATGCTATGAACGCTTAGAGAAAGGCTTGTCCAGGAACTGAGTTACCCCGAAACTTGTTCCGCTTTGTAGCATGGTACTAGAAAAACTCCTCAATACATCGGCTAACGCTGCGGAGCGTGCTCGCCTGTTGGCTGTGGGAGAGTGGAAATCGGGTCACTAGCTTCAGGCACTGTCTTCGTCCAATATAGGTACTATGTTGGATGATACGACCTTCCACTTCGCTACTTGCCTCCGTTTAGGCGCGTCATGTGTCGCAGTGACAGCGATGCGGAGAGGCTGTCGATAGCCTTGGTCACCATGGTCTGTCATGCAGCAGGAGCGCAGGTCGTATTTCACGACACGCCAACCTCAATGACATGCTGCGCCGTGCTCTTATCACCGCTGGCGTTCCAGCCCAACTTAAACCTCAGGACTTGGCACGCGACGATGGCAAGAGCACGGGCTAGGCCGTTGTAGGCCTGGGTAGGCCGTTGGTATGGGACGCAACATGTGTCGATACCCTTGCGCCATCTCATCTGTCCAGCACAGCAGGTTGGCGGAAATACGTAAATCTAGTAGAAGATTATGTATTTGAGCCGTTTGGTGACGAAACCTTGGGGTCATGGGGTCCAAGTGCGAGATCCCTTTTTAGGGACCTCGCAAAGAGACTGATTGACGCCTCGGGTGACCAGAGGGCTGGCACGTACTTAGCACAAAAGATAAGGATTGCTATACAACGAGGCAATGCTGCCAGTCTTCTGGGCACGCTTCCGATTAACTGCGAAGCGGATGACTTTCATGATGCCTTCTAAATTTAATTTTAATTTATTTTTGATTTTGTATATATTAAATAGGCTTATTTTAATTTTAAAACAAAGGTAATTAAGTTGCTTTTAATATTTATGTAATGGTTGATTTTGTTTGGAAAATAAATATATCGCGATATAAACTACGTTTAAGAACTAAGAACTTACGAAATTGCCACGACTTGAATGCGTCCAAAAACAAAAAAACCGCTTGATCGATGTTGGTTATAAACGTTGCTACGGTTTTTTTTATTTTTTGGACATCTGTTTTTCTTTCACTTCCACGCAGCCTGCGCAGTTTAGAGGCCATCCATTAATTACGTCCCCTCCTGAAATGATGATGAATGATACAACGGTGACAAGGAGGGCCTTGTCACAGTTGTGTCATTCATCCTCATTTCATTCTTCATACAGTGTCACTCTTTGCCAACCCCCAACCCCCTTTATATGTGTGACGTGGTTTGTGTATGTTACTAAGACTTGTCATTTATATAATCGATAGATATAATTATGAAGGCTTCTTATATTCATATAATTGATTGTTTGTTACAGATGCTGTCAAGCCAAGTTTGAACTGGTACACGGTAGATAACAATCAGTATAAGCTTCGCGAGGCAGCCGATCACACGTTTGCCACTGCGACACAGCTTTGTGAACAAGAGGGCGCCACTTTGTTCTGTCCACAGAACGAACACGAAGCCAGGGCCGTAATAGAATATTGGAAAAGTGTTATCTCCCTGCCCGAAACCTTTATTATAGGGTTGCGGAGATCGGCAAACGATTTTGTCACTGACAAAGGTGGGCTTTAACTCTTTGGTAAAATATAAGACACCTACACTTCGCCAGTTATGTTTCGGTCCCAATGTAATAGAGGAGAGCCTATTGACATTTACCGGACACACACAGTGGTGCACGTGACGGACTGTCGAAGCGATGGTCTTGGGTTGGATCCCCAGGTACCCCGGGCACACACCTCTGTCTTTTCGAAGTTGTGTGTATTAAAAATGTTAATTATAAATGTCATCAGGCTCGCCACCTATTACATTAGAACTGAAACATAGCTGACGAAGTGTCGGTGTGTAATACACCTCTGCCTACCCCTTCGGGGATAAAGGCGTGAAGTTATGTGATGCGTTATGTTTTAAAATTTAATGAAAGTGTGTAAAGAGTGCAAATTGATGATGAGCTGATGGGATTGGTCAACTAACAATGTGATCGATATAGATTGATATACAGTTATCATTATAAATTCGTCCAATACGCATCGCAAGCTCGCCACATTTCATTTAAGAGGTTAAAACCAATGTTCAATCTATTCATGGATAGCTGCATGAATGATATAAGAGAATGTGAATGCGGGATCGATATGGTAGGATTGCGTACTAAATGCCTCTTGTACGCCGATGATCTAGTCATTCTTGCGTCCTCGGCGAATGAGTTGCAATAAATGATGGACTGCATGAACGAGAGCTTTAAAGCAAAGGGTATGAAATTAAATGCAAGAAAGACGAAAGTGATGGTGTTTGAGAAGGATGAATGTGTGACTGAGTGTAATATTGCGATTGAAGATGAGCATGTTGAACAAGTTGAAGAATTTGTATATTGGGGTAGCATGTTTACAAGAGATGGAAGATGTGAAGGAGATATTGAAAGGAGAGTGACTGCGGGAAACTGTGTGAATGCAGCGCTGCACGCCTTTATGAACGGTCAGACTGTGCCGAAAGAGGCGCGACTGGCGGTTCATATTGGTGTACTTGTGCCCACGCTGATGTATGGTAGTGAGTGTGGGGTATGGCAGAAAAAGCATGAAAGCAGAATTAACGCGGTTGAGATGCGATCACTGCGCAGTATGTGTGGGGTGAGACTGATTGATAGAATCTCGAATGCAGTAAGTAATACGAGAGCGATGTGGCCTGAAAGAAGATGTTGTGACAAGAATTGAGAAAGGAATGCTGAGATGGTTTGCACACGTGGAGCGAATAAGTGAAGAAAGAATGCCGCACCAAATATATGAGGCAAACGTGTATGGGAAAGCCGGTTGCGGACGACCTCGTAGGACATTCGTCGACCAAAGTGGTAACGTTCTGAAAAATGGCAAGGTCCGAAGCACCCGGAACCGGCGAGCATGTATGAAAAGAGTAATGATTGTAGAGGAAGTGCGTGAGGTTTGTAAGGATAGAAGCAAGTGGCGTTCCGTTGTCTCTGCCTACCCCGACGGGAAAAAGGCGTGAGTACATGTTTGTATGTATGTAGTTTAAAACCATTCCTGTGCTCCATTTTACTGAAGTAGGTAATTGATAGTCAAAGTCGTTACAAAGTGTCTCAGGATGTTTGTTTATGTTTATATTGTAACCTTACCGGTCGAGATCTATGACTTTCGGGATTATATTTTGTTAATCACTTTTCCAAATCCAAATTTCGTCCATTACCTCGCTCTCAATAAAAGTAATCTGTCCGCGACATATGTATGATATTTCTTAAATAAAAAATAAACAATTACCTACCTATATTGTAAATATCTTATTGATACGAATAAACATATTTCCAGGTTATTCGGTGAGTACAGTGTACCATAACTGGAAATCAGGTGAACCTAATAATCTTTACGGTAAGGAGGACTGCGTAGAGCTAAACTATGTACAAGGGAAGATGTGGCTGAACGATATTCCTTGTGATAGAAAAATGGCTTTCATATGCAAGAGAAATTCACCAGGTGAGCAAGTGAACATTATAAATCATGAACTCTGTATATAAATCAATACGCCACTTACACCTGTTCCCAATATCTATACTAATATGTTTATCTTTCGATGGATTTGGTTACCACATCCATCAGCGTAACACCAATAATAGTTGAACAATGTTCTTTAAGATAACTTATAGATTCAAGAAAAACCTTATATCGCCTCAGTCTTCCGAAAACACGACATCTATTAAGAAATCGAAACGTCGGAAGGCAGTAAATAATGTAGTTTCTAGATCATTTCATTTAAAATAATGTAATATAAGTCAAACCGATTTATCGCGATAAAATCCGTAAACTGTGTAACATTCGCGTACACCCAAGATAAATTGTGATATCATCATCATCAGCCTTTAACAGTCCACTGTTGGACTAGGCCTCTCCTTTGAAACGAGGAATTGGCCTACTATATCACGCTGGCCAAACGGGTTGGTATAGGGTTTGTATCAAGTTTTCCTTCTCTTACAGTGCTGTTCTCTGCATAATATGCTCCCTCTGTCGGCTCTTACGACACCCATGGGATGATATAGGGTGGTGACATTCCGTATTCTTAATCCGTCACCACACGGACGTGTGGACCACACGGACGTGTGGACCACACGGACGAAATTGTGATATGTCCGATACAAAAACACTGCTTTTATTCAAACTAAATTGCTAGATCAGTAATATAGACCGGTATTTATCAAGTAAACGGTATATCAATATTAAAATAACAAGAAAGTGTCATTAAACGGTTTAATTACTTTTAGAAAATAAAATGTGTTGTAATTGTCTTTATGCTCATAATGTTTACTTCACAAAATGGCATCCGGACGCAAATTATCCACTTATTAAAATATCAAAGTAGTACAAAGACTAATTCGAAAAAGGTCATCTTTTCGAAATGAAAACTTTGTTGAATTATCCTGATAAAATAAGCCAAGTTGACGGAATTCTGCTTGGCCGGGCTACAATAGGCTTATGTCCTAAAATGGAATTAGTGATAGATTCGTTCTTTTATTTCCTTTAAATCCAAAATAACTGTGCTTTACTTAAAAAGCCGATCAGCTAAACTAATTACGGCTTTAAATATTTGACGCAAAAATGCTGTAAGCCATCATGGCGGACGGGTGACGTCACGAAATGCAAAACAAAACAAACCGTGAATGAGGTCTCGTTTGGTGTACCTTATTTTTTATATTCGTAATAAAATATTTTAGTCGTATACAAGTACAATGTTTGTCGTTGTTTTATTACCTAAACGTCAACAACAACAATGGCGAACGCATTGTGTGACATAATGCTTTCCGATTGGTGTTTACTGTCAAGAATAAATATATTAAATATTATTTACCAAGTTTTAAAACCCATAAAATAATCTTAGTCTTAATTTTTTTAATAAATTATACAGGGCGTCACAAGACCCATCACCAAGCCGAAGTCTTCTCGTTGTGTACATCATCAAGTCATAATAACCAAAAATAATACCTGGGAAACGAATTTTTTTTTAAGTTTTCACATTTTTTTAATCGTAATTAAAAGCGCGCGCTTGCAATGCTCGGAATACCTAATTATCAATGGGGTCATAGGGCATCTATAGAACATATTGGCGGGGTAAATGCATCGATTTTGTACCTACTTAATTAGAAAAATTCTATACTAACTTTGAGCCTCAATATCTCCGGAACCAGTAATTTCCCATGTATGGTGCCGAAGTAAAAAATGTTCGTAGTGATTGGTACAACATGGGATTTCAGTTTTCGTTAAGAGTCTTTTTACACCCTGTATATTTCATTGACATCTGAAAAAAAAAATGAACCTATAGATACTACGATCAAACTGATTTATTCTTAGTGGAAACTAGCCTATTTTTGGAAACATGGTAATCCAATGAGTTTCAAGGCAGACAAGAGGTTTTTATGACTCGTGTTTGATACCATATAACGTAACAATTCTGGTAAATAAGGTTCCACATCTTCACATCCTTTTTTTAACTTTCCTATTCATATACTTCTTTTGTTTTTTGGTGAAGAAGACAGAACACGTACAAGAACAACAGAACTACCAACTACTGTTATACCAGACTGGATACGTAGAACAACAACGGAACCAAGCATAGTAGGCAGAACGACAACGGAACCAAGAATAGTGGGTAGAAGGACAACAGAACCAAGCGTAGTAGGCAGAACGACAACGGAACCAAGAATAGTGGGTAGAACGACAACGGAACCAAGCCTAATAGGCAGAACTACAACGGAACCAAGTATAGTAAACAGAAGGACCACAGAACAAAGCATAGTGGGTAGAAGGACAACGGAACCAAGCATAGAGGGCAGAACGACCACAGAACCAAGCATAGTGGGTAGGAGGACAACGAAGCCAAGTATAGTAGGCAGAAAGACCACAGAACCAAGCATAGTGGGTAGAAGGACAACGGAACCAAGCATAGTAGGTACAAGGACAACGGAACTGAGCAGTCAAACACCTGAACCAACCACTGTTATACCAGACAAAGTAGATATAATTACAACAGAACCAAGCAGTCAAACATCCGAAGATTACGATGATGATAACAAAGAAGATAAAACTACAACGGAACTTAATGTTCTGTCGCCTGAAGATTACATTCATATAAGAAAAACTGATTATATTTATAAGCTTTACAAGACTCCTAAGGACTTTGATACTGCAATACAGACTTGTGAAGACGATGGTGCGACATTGTTTTACCCAGAGGACCAACAAGAAGCCACGGCCGTAATAGAACATTATAATAGTATCAGTTCTGACCAATCGTATATTATAGGATTGAATAGATCGGGAAATGGTTTCGTTACTATTAACGATGGTGAGTATGATAATGTGTTAGATTATCTAGAAAAACATAATAATATGTCCGAAGAGCCGAAATTAATAAAATCAGTTAAAAATATTAATTGTATCAAAACTAATAACTTTTCAATATGCTCTGTCAATCTGACTATAAACTACATCAGAGCATTTAATAATCTTAACTTTTCTCTTACTTGAGTCATTGAATTTTTAACCGGTGATTATGTAGCCTGACTCAGATAGACGTTATAGCATTCAGAACATTTCCATGCGGAGTTATTAGTCTTATATAAGTGAAACGAATGTGTAATGAGCAAAAATTTATAACGACCTTTTGGGATCAGTCAGTTTAATGGTTAATGTAACGGCAGGCTATGATGTCTTGCCGACAATTGTAATCTTTTCTGTGTTTAATTTTGGAAAGCAAATATTGGACTTGAACACTTTTAGGACATTATGATAACTTATTAGTAATCTTAGTGATACGAAGATAATTGCCATTTTCAGGTACACCAATAGACTTAGTGTACCATAATTGGAGATCAGATGAAACGAGTAATAATAGTAGCAATGAGAACTGTGTACAGATAGCGTACTCACACGACACCATAGGGCTGAACGTTATCCCTTGTAATGAAAAAATGTTTTTCATTTGCAAGAAGTTTGAGTCCAATCCAGGTAAGTAAATGAAAGTAAAAATCCAGAATATTAAATTGCAAATGATAACTGTATTCGTAAATATATTTTTATACAACTTATTTGAAACACGTTAATTTGATGATTTAGATGCAGACAACATGGTAGATAAAACCACAACTGAACTGGTTCCTCCAACCGATAGTTACAATAGTGCGGCAAGCTTGCATTATCAGTATAAGCTGCACAAGACGCCTAAGACGTTTGAAACTGCTAAGCAGACTTGCGATGATGAGGGAGCGACTTTGTTCTACCCAGAGGACGATCATGAAACTAGAGCTGTGTTGATTTATTATGGAAATTCTGTCGATACTCACCTTCCGTTGTTTATTGCAATCAAAAGCTCAGGAGCTGACTATGGTGAGTACTCAGAACAGCGTAACAATTTTTTAAAACCTATTCCAGCTTTCATATTGGTTTTACTGAAAATTTGCCTATATTTTTTATTTCTATTTGACCACTCGGTTAATCATATTGTTATTAATATTATATTTATTGCAAAATATTTTCCTGTTTCTCCATTAGATGCGCACGATAATTGGAGCACACTTGATCGGAATTCAGCTAGAGGCTATATTAACTGTGTGCAAGTTACAAAGCTCCATTTCCTTTGGTTTACTGATTTTCCTTGCAACGATGAGATGTCTTTCATATGCAAAAAGGCGATCGCACCACTTAACCATGAATAATGACTTTGTACATATTTTAGGTAAGTTTTGAATATTATGATAAGATTTTGAGAAACACGATTAAAAATTAGAAACCGCTTGTAAAACTGATCGTTACTTACATTATCTAGCGTTCTATAATTAAAAGTACACAACACCTTACATAGGCTGATCGATGAACTTTCCCCGCACATCATTTTCTTAGCAGACAGTGCTCAGTGGCGGAGCCCTATACTATGCATTAGTAGACTACAGAAGTTTGATGTTGGTGATATGAAACATTCGAAGTAGTCCATTTTATAAAATTTTGTTAAATATCTACTACGAAGCGTGGCGTCCTCGGAGAGGCCTATATCCAACAGTGGACTATGGCAAGCTGATGAATATCTACTATTTATTTATACACTCACGCCTGTGTCCCCGAAGGGGTTGGCAGGGGTGTTATATTACACCCACATTTCGGCATGAATTTTTAGGTAATAGGGGGCGAGCCTATTGCCGTTTCCGGGCACATCACCAGACTCCGTGCTGCTACTGAGAATTCGTAAAAACCCAATAACACTTTTGCCCGACTCGGGAATCGAACCCGAGACCTCCGATCAGCAGTCGCATACGCTATCCACTGGACCACGGAGGCACTAGTTTCCTTATTATCAGCGGTTACTGTCTGAGCCTTTGACTGATTCAATAATGTATTGTTTCATATACTAGTGAGCGGAGTTCCACCGAAGAAAAATAAGTGGCGACATCAAAAGGAGCTAGAGGAAACAGCTGTTAGATGACATTACCAAAGAACTGTATGAAGTTTAGTGGTTTTAGAATATTTTAGTATGTACGAATATTATGTACTTTATGTGCTCAGCTAGTTGTTAATATTTGATTATGATAATATATATTTGTTTTTCGTGTACTTATTGTTTATTTTAAACCAAAATTTTCACTTACTTCGTTAAAATAACTACCTATTCTTAGGTAATTAGGATAAAACTAAAAAGTGCACCTTTTTCAAAATCATTGTTGGTAATAAAAATAAAAGTTTATAGATGAAGTCCAGGTCTTTTTACAAAGTACTTATTACGCCGTTTTCGTTGGCATGAAGAAATAAATCATATTTCGTTATATTAGCTGAAAGTAATCCTCCCTAGCCGCGCCACATACTTTAAACATTAATTAATCAAAATGAATAGTTTCTTGAGAGAAAAAAGTATCAACGAAGAGTAGAGAAAAGGTACTTTTATATAAATTGATTTATGGATAGTTAATATTAAATATTGCAAAATTGACCTTTCAGCCAGACCACAGCCTACAACCAATAACTCCTTAACTAAAGGGGTTTATTCGACCATATTTGTCGTATGCAAGGTACTCTTTAGATAGTTTTTTTCGGGATATTGATTTATTAATAGTTCTTTATACTCTATTTATTTTGAGGTGGCGCGGCCAGAGAGCACTGCCTTGCGGCCGGATCACATAAATTGTTAATTAAAAAGATATCTCTTGAGGTACTAAAAATATATATATATTCCGATGAAAGTAGACTTTAGGTAGGTATTATTTCAAACTATAGCATCTGAGTACTAAACTGTGTCCGGCCACAGAGGAACACACACTTTATGTACTTGTGTACTAAAAAAAATTGAAGTGACAAAAAAAACAAAGACTGAGTTTGTTACGGCCTTTCTTCTCAAGAAGCCATTTAGCTAGGAAAAGCCGGCATCATCTAGAATAGGGTTTTGACAGATATAAGTGTTGTAAATAACCAAAATGCAGAAATACATAAATATGTCTTTATGTCTTTACTATTTTTATGTGTTATGTTAATTAATACATAAGTATATGTCGGCGATACGCCAGGGTTATGGTGTCCAGACTCCATTATAATAAAAACACTCACGTAATATTACTTGGTTTATTTTCAGACGATTTCTAGCACAGAATTGAAATAAAATGTGACCTACAGTCCTTTTTATACACTAACCGTCATTACACTAATTAATGTTTAACAACTGCCACTTCCTTTTCAACATATAATTGAAATTACTTTACAATTAATTATAAACTAATCGAACATCGACATTAATATTGTAATGAATTTCGCACAACACCAAATGATTTATTTTACACGAATAACAAATTTATTTTATTACAACATTGTCAACAGATGGCGCTATCAACAGGATGCAAATATAAACGCATGTTATTTATTACCGTAAAAATAAGTGTCAGAATAATGTTATTTATACTTATTGATTTTACTTTGAAAGTTCTGGAGTTATCTTAATAACTAAGCGATAAATTAAATACCCAATCTTTATAAAACAGTTAAGCAGCCAATACAGTGTCTACTATTGTAAAGTAGTAAGGTTCTCAGTTCTGTGTTCACAAATAGTTATTTAAATATCAATCTTAAATATTATTAACATTTTCGTAACAATATAATCATTATATATTAATTTGCGCCCATACGGCCATTCTGATCCAGCGCGCTCCTCGCGCTGATTATTTAACGGTTACAGAATAAACAGCATAACAAATAAGGAATATAAAATTTACATAAATAAGCGTTTATCATACAGAATGAACTAAAAGTTATTTACAAGGCTTCGCCTAGTCATAGGATCTTAGCCTGAGGCATGCGTCACCCATCACGGGATCTAACAAACAATGCTTCACCCATGGCTAAGCCGATTACGACATCACCGATTACGGGATCTAGCGCATACAGGCATCACCCACATAGGGATCTAGCCTACAAACGGCATCACCCACATAGGGTCGATCTAGCCCAAGCGGCATCACCCATCACGGGATCTAGCCAACACACGGCATCACCCTTCACGGGATCTAGCCAACACACGGCATCACCCATCATGGGATCTAGCCAACACACGGCATCACCCATCACGGGATCTAGCCAACACACGGCATCACCCATCACGGGATCTAGCCAACACACGGCATCACCCATCACGGGATCTAGCCAACAAGACCAGGATCAAGGATACGCATGGTGGCCAGCCAGCGTTTTGAGAAGGATGTTGGATAGGAAAAATAAAATTTTACTCAAGCATAAATGCAAAATTTGCCTCATAAACACATCAATGCATATACATAAAATAATCGGCGATAGCCGAGTGGATATACCAACAGACTGCCATGCAGAGGGTATCGGGTTCGAATCCACGGCGCGCACCAATGACTTTTCGGAGTTATGTGCGTATTGAATGGTTAATTATCGCTTGTCCCGTGCCTCGGAGAGCACGTTAAGCCGTCGGGCCCGGTTGTCATGGAGATCTTTGACAGTCGTTATAGGGCGTCAGTACCTTCTAAATAAACTGACACTAGTCTAAACCATGGAATATTGCTATCCCTTCGGGTTGCGGAGGTCAGACAGGCAGTCGCTCTGTGGAAAAGCTAATATTCAGCCAAATCCGGTTAGACTAGAAAGCGGACCCCAGATTGAAACTGGGATAACGCTAAGAGGATGATGATGACATAAAATAATCATCATCGTTCGTCATGATCACTTATATCGATACAATGCAATTACATAGGTCCAACAACGACAGTGGAGGAGGTAGAGGACCCCCCACGTAAATCGGTATCTGACGAATCCTCCGCCCATACGGTCAAACCGCTCATACAGTCGCCGATGTTGATCAGCAACAAAGGTTAGCAAACAATGCTCGACTCCAGTTCAGTACGGCGCTCATGCGGCATGTGTGCGCGCAGCCCACACACGAAACCACCGACGTCAAAAGGGTGGGCCACCGTCATCCATACATACCAATCAGTAAAGGACCGCTCGTCCATCCTCTCCTCACACCAAGGTCAGGTCATCTGCTAGGATGTCATCATCAACCTGCAACACTCGAAAAACAGGTGGTGGGCAACATTTCCCACCCAAATATTAGTTCCATGAACCTTCGTAACTGTAGATGAAACAAAATTCTACTCTTACAAAGTGGTCCGGTCTATTAAGCTATATATATATCAGGCATGTTCAAACTGTGCATTGGTCTATAGTTATCTTTGCTACAACAGTGTTGGAGCCCATATTTTACGCATAAGGTAAAATACAAAAGACACTGAATTTTCTCAGGTTCTGTCTGACAGTGCCATTTTAGATAGTTAAATATAAAGTTATCAGGATACCCATATTTTGCACTTTTGATAAACCAGTTAAAACTTAATATATTCAAAATAAGTTTTATCCACATCAAACAGGAAAACAAAATGGCAAAGACAAAGAGAGGCCTATGTTTAGCCGTGAACAGTCGGACTGTTGGTGATAAATATGAAATAATTTCAAACCATGCAGATCCAAGGATTTCGAAAATACAAGTGCTATAATTATTACTCATGTAAGAACATATATTGAATATTTTTAGGCATAGTGCAAGCTGTGAAATGGTTGAACTGTTTGCCAACCGAGCCATAAAAGAGAAATTTACAAGCTACCAATATTACAAAGCAAGAGTAGTGCAGTCTTATTTCTAAAAATGATTCCACTCAGATTGTATAGTCAATATGGTGGTGAGTTTATATCAATAGATTTATTTGACTTTATATTTAAAAGAAACTTAACATGTGGTGTTAATGTAAGTCTTATTAATTCATACAAAATTAAAAATTATTTATCTGAATAAATAAACTTAAACTGACCAATCACAAGTGACTTAGAAATAAAGCATGAGTAGTCCATACCATTACTTTTACTTGCTAAGAATAAATACTGCTAAATGGAAAAAGAGATAATATGGATTTTCACATCATGTTCTTTACACCTACTTACCATTATTCTAATAATCATATTCCTAACTGTCTTGTGTCCCACAAGAGCTAAGCAATAAGGTTGGCACTAAATTTTATTGGTTTATTACTGGTTGTCATCTTGAATATAGATGCAACTAACTTAGCAAATGAACTCACAACTAAAATAAATTGTTTTTACCAAGTAAAACACTAAGGCTTGGTATTTATACGAGATTAGCAGTCACGTGCCTTAAGACTTTCAACCTAAAATGCTTAGAGGTGGACTATTATAGAACCTAAGTGAGTGCATATGTCCATAAAGTAATCTACTGTCCAGATCTCATGTTTCTAGCTTCAGTAGTTTGGGTTAAGCAAGGACTTATCATGGTCGGAACAAATAATTCTATACAGGTATAAAATTAAACGACAAATATTAAGATCCTTAACTTGAGCTGCAAGTTGACAGTAACAATGTCAACATAATGTTAAAATGAAATCATGTCACAGAGTCCACAGATATATAATAAAACCTATTTTGTAACTTTACAAATATTAGCTTTAAAAATATGTAACACAAATTTATTTCTATATTTATCTTCTGAATATATCTGTACTAATATAATAAAACTAAAGTTTGTTTTGTTGAATGCACTTATGTGTGAAACTACTGGTTTTATGCAAATAATTATTTTTGTGGTGGATAGTCATTTATCAAGAGAGGCTTCATATAATCGCGCCGTGAGCACTAGCCATAACTAATGCAGTTAGTTAGTCTTATGTAATGTGTAACCAAGGGCTATAAATAATGTTTTGATTCATGTTTTACTATTGAGATAACCTATTGGCTACCAATTGAATTCATATTCAGCACATCAATTAGCTTATTTAAACTGAAAGCAAATCAGGTAATTTATACAATAGATCTATATCAGAGCTTCAACTTGAAAAGGGCAGTTATACCGTTCTTTACTAATAATTACATTAGTAGAACCACATAACAACAAAGCTATTTTCTCTTTCTTGTGTAGAAAAGTAAGTTTTACAGAAAGTTTCCGACATGGCCTAACGATTAATAAACAGACAAGAGCCCCAGCCGACGGCATAACATGACTATAAGCACAGTAGCACTGCTATGTACCAAACGTGGATAAACAACAGTTACCTATATACGTTACACCCCAAATAGAACTTATGTTCTATTTGGGGTTTAACGTTCGTTATTTGGCTGTATAATGTTTACCTGGTAATCCATACGGGGACAGTCGGTAAGCGTGTAAGCACCATAATTTATAAAATTAGGACGTTTCTCAAAAACTAATAAAATCAGCTCTGGATAAATACCTCTAGTCAGTGCATCAACAACCCGCATCTGCAACCTCTGGTAGAACTCGGAGCAGAACAGCGTTCACAGCACACCCCAGTGCGTGCACCCCGTCGTAGTCGCTCTGTCGCTCTCGCTCACGCGTGGCCTCACGTGAAGTATAGACGTGCTCGCCATAACTCCGACACACCGTGTGGTCTCCGATCAGGCTTGACGAGCGCCAAACACGGCTTCCAAGCGCTTGTGGCATCAGTCTTCAGGTCATCATTGGTAATGGCGGCCAAGCCAAGAGACCCATTACTCTCGCGCCAACCGCAGATCCCGAAGTCTCTTAGGGGGCGTTTATCCCACCGCTGCTGTCGGCGATACGCCAGGGTTATGGTGTCCAGACTCCATTATAATAAAAACACTCACGTAATATTACTTGGTTTATTTTCAGACGATTTCTAGCACAGAATTGAAATAAAATGTGACCTACAGTCCTTTTTATACACTAACCGTCATTACACTAATTAATGTTTAACAACTGCAACTTCCTTTACAACATATAATTGAAATAATACTTTTTTAAATATTACTTTACAATTAATTATAAACTAATCGAAAATCGACATTAATATTGTAGTGTATTAATATTGTAATGAATTTTGCACAACACCAAATGATTTATTTTACACGAATAACAAATTTATTTTATTAACTAAACGCTGCTTTACAACATTGTCAACAGATGGCGCTATCAACAGGATGCAAATATAAACGCATGTTATTTATTACCGTAAAAATAAGTGTCAGAATAATGTTATTTAATACTAATTGATTTTACTTTGAAAATTCTGGAGTTATCTTAATAACTAAGCGATAAATTAAATACCCAATCTTTATAAAACAGTTAAGCAGCCAATACAGTGTCTAATATTGTAAAGTAGTGAAGTTCTCAGTTCTGTGTTCACAAATAGTTATTTAAATATCAATCTTAAATATTATTAACATTTTCGTAACAATATAATCATTATATATTAATTTGCGCCCATATATACAATAGCCTGTGTGTCGAGAATATATATAGTTTTATATTCTTTAATATTGTTTTACTTGTCATTCAATAAATGATTTTAAACTTTCTCGATTAGTATACGGGTGATTCTTTGAGCAAGGCAAGCACCAAATAATTGGTGATTTGCGTGGCAATTTTTAAATTTAATATTTCTTTTTAAATCGACATGTGTTTCTTAAAATATACGTAAAAGTAATATTTTTTATAGAAGAGGCACCTCAGAGAGCGATATACTTACAGAGATAATCGAGGTTACAAAATTGGAGGTCACGCAAATCACAAAACACCCACGAAAATTATGTTTTTAATTTAACTTTCTCAAATAACTTATTAAGTTATCAGGTAAAAGAATAAGTAAGTAACTAACACAGAAATATAGTTTTGGAAGCTTTTATTTATAGTAGAAACAGTCAACATTATTTATTTTGAATTTTCGGTACTTGTATAAGTTTTTCATGAAGACAACGTTTAGCTTGATTTTTTTTCTTCAAGTTATATTTCTGGGAACTTATTCGGCTTTTCTCTCGTCTAGGTTTTTGTTCGCGGCGGTTCAAGTCATGAATACTAAGTATTTTTCCTTCAGCTTTTCTTTTATAATATCTTGCCCGGTTTTTGGCCTTGAACTCTTCATTTTTTTTTCAGCCTATCTCTTCTTCTTCTTTCATATAACTTCTTTCTTTCTATTTTTTCCTCTATTGTTAATGGCATTTTGGTCTAAAAAATAATTCATTACATTTTTAGCTAATCTGACATTTTTTTTTAAATTTTAACAAAGGTTTCTCAAAACTTTGATTTGCGTGGTTCAATTTTCTCCGGTGTCTGTGAATTTGTTTATTGAATAAAATATTGTAGCGAACAAATATAAGGTAACGCAACTTATATTCAAAAACAGTATATTTGCTTAAAGGGTTTTTATAATTTTTTACAATAAAGGATTTATTTTGATTTCCGTGGTCGTGATTTGCGTGGTTTACGTGGTAGTTTTGACCCACGCAAATCAATTATTGGCCAAGCAAATGAAATAACTTTGAGTTTTGTAATAGTATTGAATGATAACATTTTTTTATTACTTTAGTAAAATGTAAATTCGTTTAAATCAAACTTAAAATTATTTTATAAGTAGGAATTATATATATAAGTAGGAATTGAACCTAATACCCTACGTTTATACGTAGGGTATTAGGTTCAATTCCTCGTATACGTATTAAATTGTTAATTGTCACTGTCTTCGTGCCTCTGTCGGGTCCACTTGTCTTGAAGATCTGTGACAGTTGTTATCCTGAGTCAGTATTCATCAATATAATACTGACACTTGTACTGTTCTTGGCCATAGAATATCACTATCCCTTGCGGATCCCTCCCGTGTTGCGGCGGTCAGACATCATTCGCTCTGTAGAAGGCTAGTTAAATCTGATAAGACCTGAAAGCCGGCATTGGCCCAAGATGAATGCAACCAGCATAACGCTAGGACGATGATGATGATGATCCATTAGATTTTTTTTTATTTATTCATTTTTAATAATACTAGTATTCTACCTCATTCACACGACACCGTCTAGTCCCAAACTAAGCAGAGCTTGTAGGTACTATGGGTACTAGACAATGGATAAAGACATAAAGACATATTTATTTCTGCATTTTGGTTGTTTACAACACTTATACATGTCAAAAACCCTACTCTAGATGATGCCGGCTTTTCCTTGCTAAATGACTTCTTGAGAAGAAAGGCCGAAACAAACTCAGAGGGTTTTATTTTGTCACTTCTTAAACATACATTTATACTTTTTATATAAAAACATACATAAGTACTATACATAGGGAAACATCTATGTTCATGGACACAAATGTCATAGATAAGCAATATTGTGAGTACCCACAATGTACTTATCTATGACAAATCTTTGACTTGATAGCGGGAATCGAACCCGCGAAACGAAACCTCGATCTAAGGTGTAAACCGACCCGTGCCAAGGGATTCGTGGCCAGAGCGCAAGCTGGTCTCAAACGGAGGTTGCCTGTGTTGGTGGTCACAGGGCACAGCTAGGATTCCATCTTACCCCCGTACAGGGCTCTCCGGGGATGGACATTTTAAATCCCTATTACTCGTGGGAACGCTATGAGGACAGTCATTAATTATACTTCAAATGGCGGCGACGCAGTTCGCAACCCGTCTCGTTTCGTTTCCCGCGAGGGCGAAAAGCGGCCTACGGAGAGCCGATTTGCAACACTGAATGTTGGCGGTGGAATGGACGGAAAATTTGATGAAGTATGCCAGATGATGGATGATAGAAAGATTGATGTTCTGTGTGTGAATGAAACGAAAAGAAAGGATGTGACACTACCAAGCATGGCAGCTACACGGCGTATTGGTCCGGAGTAGATAGTACCACCAGAGCCTGCAAGGGAGTTGGTTTAATACTGTCTGCGCGCATGAATGAGTGCGTAAAAGACTTTGAATGTGTAAATGCAAGGCTACTATGGATGAGAATGAAAGTAGGACTTACTTGTCTTATTATTGTAGGGGTTTACGCCCCGGTCAATATAGTAACGGGTATGTCACAACAAGAAAAAGACGAAAGGCAGGAGTTTTGGGAGAGTTTAAGAGAGATTCTGAGGACCTGTAAGGATAACGAAAGATTGATTTTGTTAGGTGATTTCAATGGATGGGTGGGAGTAAAGCGAGATGGATTTGAAAGGGTTTTAGGTGGATTCGGTGATAAGAGTGTGGACGAAAATGGAGAAGCACTGCTTGAGGTTTGTTTGGAGTGGAGCCTTTGTGTGACAAGCACCATGTTTGATCACAAAAGGATACATTTGTATACACGTGAGGCGAAAATTTTAGAAGAAGTAAGTATGATTGATTTTGTAATAGTAGATGAACGACTGAGAAAGAATGTGTTGAATACGAGAGATTTTCGAGGGATCGGCATCCATACAGACCCCTTTTTGGTGTTAAACCGGATAAGTGGGCTCTTTAGAGGATGGCGACACCGAGAAAATAATCAAGAGAGGGTCTTGGAAAGAATAAAAGTAGAAAATCTGCAAGAGAAAGATATGAAAGATGAGTATAAACGAAGATTGATAGCAAGATTTGAGAGGTTCGATGACATAAATGATATGGAAGAATTATGGCATTCCTTTAAACAAGAGGTAGTATGTGTAGCGTCTGAAGTATGTGGTGTGATCAAGAGAAGGAAACTACGAAAGGTTAAGAATACATGGTGGGACAAGGATGTACAATCAGCAGTATCAGAGAAGAAGAAAGCGTGGTTAGATTGGTTGGCTGCCAGAGCAAATGAAAGAATGGGAAAAGCAACGAGTGATGACATAGATGAAGCAAGAAAGGAGTTTGTTAGGTCTAAAAGAATAGTGAAAGAAATGGTTAAAAGGAAAAAAGAGGAAAAGAAAGATGAGTTTGATAGTAGATTATCTGACGACTTTCGGAGAAACATTAAGTTTTTCTGGAAGTCCGTTCGTGCAGTTTGAGGAAAAACTCAATCCTCAGAATACGCAGCAATCAGAGACAAGAATGGAAAGATACTGAATGGTGAATCGTGTGTGTTGAAGAGATGGAAAGAGGATTTTGAAGGATTATTTGAAAGAACGACGACAGAGACATCAACAGGTGAAATGAATGGTAATCATAGCAATGATGAAAGCGATATTGGCGTGGATGAGATTTTGAAGGCACTGGCCAGTATGAAATTAGGTAAGGCTGCAGGGTATGACAGGATTACAGTCGAAATGCTGAAGGCTGGACAGGGCATCATAGTTAGTCAGCTGCAGCGTTTATTCAACTTGTGCTGGAGCACCGGCCGAGTGCCTGATGACTGGGCCACAGCAGTAGTTGTGCCTCTTTATAAAGGAAAAGGCTCGCAACAAGATTGCAAAAACTATAGAGGCATTAGCCTTCTTAGCATTGTTGGCAAATTGTATGCGAAGGTAAGGATTGAAAGAGTTATGAAAGTAACCGACAAGAAAATATGGGATGTACGAGGGTCAAACTGAAAGTTCTTAGAACTGGCCACTTATAAACAATATAATAAAAAAAATATTCTAAAATTTGAAAATAGAACTCTTTGCCAATATTACTGAGTATATATTTCATTCATTTGTCATTTGTTTTACGATTTGGCGGCAAATTGAAAATTGTCTGTGTCACGTCAACATGAATTTAACACGAGAAAATTTTCGTGCAATGATTTTTTATGACTTTCGATGTCATTTAAGTCAACAAGAAAGTTATGATAGACTACGATTGGCCTTTCACGATGAAGCCCCATCTCGTGCGACTGTTTACAACTGGTTTAATGAGTTTAAACGTGGTCGCACTAATCTCACTGATGATGTACGTGAGGGACGGCCTTCTACGGCGACGACTGAAAATAACATCTGTGTTGTGCGGCGTATGATAGAGACTGACAAAAGAGTGACCTATCAGCAGATTCGGACAAGCTTAGGCATCGATATGAGTCAAGTGCACAAAATCCTCCACGAACATTTAGCGGTCAGGAAGCTTTGCGCCCGGTGGATACCTCATAATTTGACTAAGGCTCAAAAACTCCATCGTGTGGATTGGTGCCGTAAAATGATTGAAAGATTTAACGGAGGTGACTCAAATGCTGTGTTCGACATACTAACAGGTGACGAAAGCTGGATTTACTGTTATGATCCTGAAACCAAAAGACAATCTGCTCAGTGGGTGTTTCCTTTCGAGGAGTTGCCAACTAAAGTGAAGAGAGATCGAAGTGCGGGAAAAAAAATGGTGGCCTCGTTCTTTGGAAGGATAGGTCATTTCGCAACAATTGTGTTAGAGGATCAAAAAACAGTTTCTGCAGAATGGTACACTACCAATTGTTTGCCACTTGTCTTGGAAAAAGTTCGAGAGAAACGACCTCGCAGTAGGATCCTCCTTCACCACGACAACGCCTCGTCGCACACCGCCAAGCGAACGATCGACTATTTGGCGACATCAAACGTTGAATTACTGGGTCACCCGCCGTATAGCCCCGACCTCGCGGGTTGTGATTTTTATTTATTTCCAAAAATTAAAGAAAAACTTAAAGGAAAGCGGTTTATGAATGCTGAAGAAGCGGTGGCTTCGTATCGCGATGCCATTGAAGAGACCCCTAAGGACGAGTGGGCAAAGTGCTTTTCCCAGTGGTTCCATCGCATGCAGCGGTGTATTGACGTCAATGGACAATATTTTGAAAAGATATAATAAAACTAATAACTGGCTAATGTAATCAGTTTTTGATTTTCTAAGAACTTTCAGTTTTTGGAGAACTTTGGGAATGAAGGTATGGTATGTAGAAATGATATTCTTGACTCCAGGATTCAGAAATAATTTATTGGTAATTTAGTGCTGTTTATATACAAAATGTACAACTAGGCTGAGCCAATCCAAATGCAGATAAATAGAAATGTAAAATGATCAAAACAATCAACCAATTAATTTAAAGTACAATCGGCCAATAATATTTGAGTTGAGTTTACGTAAGTAATCCGCCAGGTGGTTCATACGTCGCGCGAGCGTTTTCCCGCGCAAACGGGAACATACTTATACTGGTGGCATAAGCGCGTCGGCTCCATTTGCCGGTCACTCGTCGAGCGAAGACGTCGTGCGTTCGCGCGTCAGCGGGCACGGCGCGCGTCGACGCAATAATATTTGCAGAGCGAAGATTTCTTGAAGTCGTCAGCGTGTGTATCTTCGAGTTCGCAAGAGAACTCTTCCTGTTTCTATTTAACGTTGCAAAAGTCTATAAAACTGTTCTTTTCAGAACAACAACAAAAGTCCTTGAACAGTCCTTGTCAGGACTATTATCGCTGTTTCTATTTAAGCACTTAAGTCCTTTTCAGGGCTGTGTGTATCTATGTTTCTATTTACACATCACAAAAGTCACTGTAGGCACTGATAGGTATAGGATAGCTACAGTACTCCCCTTCAAGCGAAGCGTACCGGCAGCTTGATGGTGCGACCGGAGCGTGTTGTTTTGATGTCCGTTTGCGGCGGCGGCGTCGGCGTCGTAGAGTTCGCCGGCGCAGGTACTTGTTGTTTGGTAAGGTTATAATGCGGTAAGGTAACTTCGGTATCCTTGGTAATGGTAAGGTTATTGGTTTTCTGGGTAATGGTAATGTTGCTTGAAGGTAATGTGTTGTTATGGTTTGCTGGTATATTATCACTATCTTCTAATACGACGTAAGCAGGTTTCAGTCGATCGATTGAAATGTTTGCTTGTCGGTCTGGTAATTGTACACAATACACTTTGTCTGTTCGGCTTATAACCTTGTAGGGTCCTTCGTAGGGTGTCTGTAGTGGTTTACGAACTGAATCTACTCGAACGAACACGTGACTGCAATTGAGTAGGTCTTTATGCACGAAAATATTTCTATTATTATTATGATGCTCGGTGAATGCTTGAGGTTTGTTGCTATGAATGATTTCACGTAGCTTCTCGACGTAGGTATAATCCATAGCTGTAGGTGTGTATGCGCTTAATGTGAAAAAGTCTCCTGGTAGGCGTAAAATGCATCCGTAGGTTAATTCAGCGGGACTCACGCCGGTGTCAGTGCGCAGGGCGACACGTAATCCCAATAATATTGTAGGTATTTCGTCGATCCACGAGCGCGTGTCGGTGAGCTTTGCGCGTAATGCATTTTTGAGTGAGCGATGCCAACGTTCGATGATTCCATTGCTTTGCGGGTGGTAAGGAGTAGTTCGATTTTTCTTGATACCCATTAGTTTCATGAGGTTTTGAAATAGTTGGCTCTCGAACTGTCGACCTTGATCGGATGTTAGTGTAGCCGGGCATCCGAAGCGAGATATCCAATGTTGATAGACGATGTTCGCTATTCGATCAGCTGTTATTTCCTCTGTAGGTACGGCCTCAGGCCATCTCGTAAAACGGTCAATCATAGTTACGAGATATCGATGACCTTGAACAGTTGTAGGTAGTGGTCCAACGATGTCTATGTGTACGTGTTGAAAACGATCGGTTGGCGGGAAAGATGCGATGCTTGAATGGGTGTGACGATGTATCTTGCCTTTCTGACATTGAATACAGGTTCGCGTCCAGCGGCTGATATCTGCATTCATTGAAGGCCAGAAGTATTTCTGTGTTGTGAGCTTGCGAGTTGTACGGGTACCAGGATGACTTATGTTGTGAACATTGTTGAAAACTTCTTTTCTGTATGGCTCGGGGATGTATGGGCGAATATGTGACGTAGATGTTTCACAATATAGTTCGATGTCAGTATTAGGTATTGTTATTTTCTTGAGCGCGAGGTGATCGTCGCGTAGTAATTGTTGTATAGTGCTGTCTCTTTCTTGCGCTGTTGCTATGTCGTTGTAGTTGATAGCGGACGGGCAAGTTATGGTTGCTATGCGACTAAGGGCGTCTGCGACGATATTTTGTTTACCGCTTACGTGCCTTATATCGGTGGAGAAAGCGGAAATGAATAATAATTGTCTCGTTCGCTTCGGTGTCTTGCTCATTGCGAATGTTAGCGGCTTGTGATCGGTGAATATAATGAGATGACGTCCTTCGAAAATTTTTCGGAAATGTTTGACGGCCATGTAAATAGCTAGTAATTCTCGATCATAGGTAGAATACTTCAGTTGCGCGTCGTTGAATTTCTTAGAGAAGTATCCGAGCGGCTGCCATGTTTCGTTTAAGTATTGTTGAATTACGGCACCGGCTGATGTGTCCGATGCGTCACAGAATAGAGCGAGTGTTGCGTGGTGAGATGGATGAGCAAGTAAAGCTGCGGTGATGATGCTTGCTTTACATTGTTCAAAGGCTTGTGTTGCTTCGTCGGACAATGTGATTGCAGTTTTATCTCGTTTCTTCACGTTGTGTAGGTATGAATTCAATGGTGCTTGTAGTGAGGCGGCGTTGGGAATGTGATCGCGGTAGAAATTTAACATTCCTAGGAATCTCCGTAGTTCTTCTATTGTCTTGGGTTTGGGGTAATCAGTGATAGCTTTGATCTTTTGTTCGGGAGGCTTGATAACATCTTTTGATACATGATAACCGAGGAACTCAACTTCGGACTTGCCTAGGTTGCATTTAGCGGGGTTGATGGTGATACCATGTTCTTCTAATCTCTTGAGGACGGTGTGGAGGTGTTCTCGATGCTGGGTCTCGTGTTCCGAAGCGATTAGTATATCATCTATGAATGGATATACGAAATCTAGTCCTCGCAGTACTTCGTGAATGTAACGTTGAAACGTTTGTCCTGCGTTCTTCAAACCGGGACACATTCGCGGGAATTCAAATAAACCCATTGGTGTGATAATAGCGGTTTTCTCGATGTCCTCTTCTCTTATGCTCAGTTGTTGGTAGGCTCGGTTGAGGTCTATTGTTGAGAAGATAGTCTTGCCTGAGAGATGATGTGTGAAATCTTTGACGCGTGGAACGGGATAGCGATCGGGTTTTGTGATAGCGTTGAGTCGCCGATAGTCTCCGCAGACTCGAATGTCACCATTCTTCTTCGGGACGATGTGAAGCGGTGATGACCATGGACTCTTGCTTGGTCTGCATAACCCTTGTTCAATCATATTTTCAAACTCTTTCTTCACGATTTCATATCGGTGCGGTGGTATGGGGCGAGCGCGGCTATGTATTGGTGGGCCTTCTGTTTCAATGTAGTGTTGCACGCTGATAGAAGAGCTTAACTGCATTGAAGTGAGACGTGTGATGCCGGGATATTGCGCTAAAATGTCGTGATACGACTGTGACTTGTCGATGGTGTACACTGTAGGCATGTTTGAAATGCGAACTGGGGCGTTGACCTTGAGATTCGTGACGCCGTCGATCAATCTCTTGTTTTTCAAATCGACGATAAGTTGGTGATGTTTGAGAAAGTCAGCGCCGAGTATAGGTCTTGAAACGTCGGCGACAATGAACTTCCATTTGTATGGGCGTCGTAGGTTGAAGTCGAGCGTTAATGTTTTCTCACCGTACGTAGCTATAGTTGTGTTGTTAGCCGCATATAGTTGGAACGATAGTGGCGTTGCGACTTGTCCTTTCTTTCTAGGTAGTACGGATATGTTCGCACCCGTGTCGACCAGGAAAGATATGTTGGAGTTACGATCTGTTATGTATAGGCGGTGTGAGTTTTCGTGAACGCCAGAGTCCGCCTCCGCTAACGTTCGGCCTAGTTTTCCGACTTCTTATTGAATGTGCAAGGTGACGTGCAGCGTCGAGCTTGTTCTTTGAAACGTCGATGATAATAGCAGAAAGGTGATGGTGATGAGTCTCGACTGCGTTGTTGCGATGGACTTCGGTTGTAAGACGGGTAGCGGTTGCGGCGGTAAACGTTGTATTGGCTGTGCGGTGGTCTTGATTTCAATTCGGCTATTTCTAATGATAACTTGCGTAGTTCGGTGACAAGGAACTGTAGGTCGGCTGTCTGAGTTGGTGGTGATGTCGGTGAGGTTATCGTTTGGACGGCTGAGATGTGAGGTGCAGCTGGTGGCGTCTGTTCCATCATTTTGTCGGCGAGTAACGCTAACTCCTCTAACGACGACTTAGTTGCGAAGGTCTCGCTGACGGCAAGCACAGAACGTATGTGTGGTGGAAGGTGGTTGGTCCACATGAGTCGCAGCGTACTGTCTGGAACTTTGTCTGTAGCGAGGTTTCTCATACGCCGGAGTAGTTGGGTCGGCTTCTGATCGCCGAGTTCCATCTCTGACAGCAGTTTTTGGAACTGGCGGCTGTCGGACTCCTCATAGGCAGATATGAGACGCTCTTTTATCGCCTTGTACTGGTCTTGCTCTGGTGGGTTGTATAGAAGGTCGGTGATCTGCTCGATGTCTTGGCGTTCCAGCTGTGCGATTACCATCTGAGCGAGCTGGGCTTGGCTTTTCTTCAGGTCGTTGGTGGCGGCTTCGAAACTGATAAACCACAGACGTGGTCGATCACGCCAGAATGGTGGGATACGCATGGTTAGCGATATGCCACCAATTTCAGCTTGAGTGACGGTGTTGATTGATGTAGAGTTGAATGAGCTGGCCGGGATAGAATTTTCTTGTTGAGACATGACTGAAACTGTAGAGACTTGTAGAGCAGGGATTCGTTGACTATGTTGGTACTATGGTTGAATGTAGGATGTTGCGGTTTTTCGGTGGCTTGATGGGCAGAGCTTTTCCGTTCTTGATTTGTACTTCTTGTGTTCCGGAGAGGGTCACCACTTTGGAGAACTTTGGGAATGAAGGTATGGTATGTAGAAATGATATTCTTGACTCCAGGATTCAGAAATAATTTATTGGTAATTTAGTGCTGTTTATATACAAAATGTACAACTAGGCTGAGCCAATCCAAATGCAGATAAATAGAAATGTAAAATGATCAAAACAATCAACCAATTAATTTAAAGTACAATCGGCCAATAATATTTGAGTTGAGTTTACGTAAGTAATCCGCCAGGTGGTTCATACGTCGCGCGAGCGTTTTCCCGCGCAAACGGGAACATACTTATACTGGTGGCATAAGCGCGTCGGCTCCATTTGCCGGTCACTCGTCGAGCGAAGACGTCGTGCGTTCGCGCGTCAGCGGGCACGGCGCGCGTCGACGCAATAATATTTGCAGAGCGAAGATTTCTTGAAGTCGTCAGCGTGTGTATCTTCGAGTTCGCAAGAGAACTCTTCCTGTTTCTATTTAACGTTGCAAAAGTCTATAAAACTGTTCTTTTCAGAACAACAACAAAAGTCCTTGAACAGTCCATGTCAGGACTATTATCGCTGTTTCTATTTAAGCACTTAAGTCCTTTTCAGGGCTGTGTGTATCTATGTTTCTATTTACACATCACAAAAGTCACTGTAGGCACTGCTAGGTATAGGATAGCTACAAGTTTGACCCTCGTACAAGCGGGATTCCGAAAGGGTATGGGGTGTACGGATCAAGTCTTTTCCTTGCGATGCATAGCCGAGAAAGTTTTGGCCAAAGGTCAAAAGGTCTACTGCGCATTCGTGGATTTTGAAAAGGCGTACGATAAAGTGGTGAGGAATTAAATGTGGTCGGTACTATCGATGTATGGGGTGAACAGCAGCGTCATTCGAGCTCTGAAATCCCTTTATGAGGATTCTAGAGCTTGTTTAAGGATAAACGGGGCATACACTGACTGGTTTACCATCAACACAGGTGTTAGACAGGGGTGTGTAGCGTCGCCATGGCTGTTCAACCTCTTCATAGACAGTTGTTTGCAAGACTTGAAACATAGTGATTGTGGATTAAGGATGAATGAGTTACTTGTCAAATGCCTCCTTTATGCTGATGATCAGGTTATACTTGCGTCTTCAGCGGAGGAGTTGCAGTAGATGGTAACAATCATGCATGGTGCGTTAGAGAGGAAAGGAATGAAAGTGAATGTAAGCAAAACGAAAGTTATGGTTTTTGAAAAGGAGGAATGCGTTACGGCTTGTAATGTTATGATCGATGGACAGCGAGAGGAGCAAGTGAATGAGTTTGTATATTTAGGTACGCTGTTTACAAGAGATGGTAAGAATGAAAAAGATATTGAAAGAAGAGTTAATGCAGGTAATAGAGTGAATGGAGCTCTGAAGGCGTTTATGAATAGCCAAAATGTGTCCAAAATTCACGTTTGGCTGTGCATAGAGGGGTGCTAGTACCTACTCTTATGTATGGTAGTGATAGTTGGGTATGGCAGAAGAGTCATGAAAGTAGAATAAATGCTGTAGAAATGAGAGCACTGAGAAGTATGTGTGGTGTCTCTCTGACTGACAGAGTAAAGAATTGTGTGATAAGAGAGTGTTGTGGGGTAAAAGAAGATGTAGTGACAAGCATCGAGAAAGGTATGCTAAGATGGTTTGGGCACGTGAAGAGGATGGATGACGAAAGAATGACCTAGCAGATATTTAAGGCAAGTGTGGAAGGGACAGGACGAAGGGGAAGACCTAGGCGGACGTTCTCTGACCAGATTGGAGACATCCTAAAAACAGGACAGGTGAGAAGTACCCTGAACAGAAGAGCATGCATGAGGAATCTGATGGCAGTGAATGAAGCAAGAGAGATATGTTAGGATCGTTGCAAATGGCGTTCCGTAGTCTCTGCCTACCCCTCCGGGAAACAGGCGTGAGTCTATGTATGTATGTATGTATGATTTTTTTAAATATGATATTTTATTTTTCATGAGGTCTCAAAGTTAAAATGCACACTCCTACACCACCTTACTCTACCACAAAAGATTTAAACACGTATTCAACGCGTGCTTAAAAATATCCGTACCTACTACAAAACGGTGTCTAACAGTTGCCTAGGGTTAAACATCCCTTAAACACGTTTAAAATTTAGGCACATGCACAAGTTAATTTAACAGATGTTTAAGAACATTCAGCGTCGCAGTTGTAAAAAGTAACACGCGAACGCATAACCGAAACAACTGAATTTTGTTGTTTGCAACGAAATCAGTGTAATATTGCATTAAGAACAGTGGTATTTTAATACCACTGTTATTAATCCATTCCATTTTCATGGATATATTTTGTGATTGATTTTGTGACATGGACGAATTATACATAATTATTTTAGAGACAGTCAATTAGGTAAATCGTGTTAGAGTTGATTCATTTGAACATTATACTGACTACCACTTTTAAAAAAGTATCAATTTAGCAAGAATTTTACTAAAAAAAATGTATATTTGATTAAGGATGATCTTTCGTGTGATTCTCGTGGTGGCACAATAAAACCACGCGTACAGGTGGCGTGTGCATTAAGATGCTAGCGCGACGTAGGTATGTTGCTAAGGCAGTGGCTAAGAGAGCTCACTTATTTGTGAGCATGCCCTCTAGAATGGAGGAACAATGGCTGTCCAGATGTTTTCTTATTTTTTGAAGAAACATCATTTACACACTTCAAAACAAAGTTTTAAAATACAAAGCAAACTGACAACAGCTACAGCAAAAAACGTTCCGTATCCTACAATTTTTAAACATTATGTCAACAATGTTAAACAATGTCACCGGTAGAGATCCAATCTCCTGTGATACAGTTTTCTAACTAGTACAGGAGACTGGTGTTCTTCCCAATCAATAGGAAAACTGTAGCCTTAAGTTTAATTATGTATGAGGATATTTTTTGTACCCTTGTGTTTTCTGATAAATAAATTATTATTATTATTATCTGAAAAAAAAAAGTTGCTCTATAACAATAATATAAATTTACATTGACCTAGATCTATTGCGTTTTTTGATGTGGTAGGCGCTTTGTCATTACAATAAAGCAGTTTGTTTACATAATGAACTGTTACAAATAAAATACAAGTAACTTCATCAACATGGATAGTCCCTTTAGTAGGAGTGATAGAACACTCCGCTCTCCACCACCGACGCCGGCACCAAAGACCTCTCAACATCAGAGACAAGACCATGAAGAGAGAAGAGAAATTATCTCAACACCAGAGCTACAGAACTTTTTAGGAACTATTGAGCAGAGTCTTAATGAAGTTTGTGCTATCACCTCTGAAGGTAAGCTTAACACCGAGCAAAAGTTGAAGATCAATACCAACTGCCGCAATGTTGCACAGGGTGTGTCCAGAATAATAATTCAATACCAGTCAAATAAGCTAAAAGCCTTGCAAAACCACCAAGCCCTTTCAGCTTTGACAGAAAAGCAAGACCTTATGGAGGAGTTAGCCCAGATAAAGCAGACCATCCAGGATTCGAACGCCAAACAAGCTCCAGCCAGTACATCGTTTGCAGATATGGTGAAAAAGGGAGCCAACAGCTACATTCGACCAAATAGTCTAAGCTCGGTAGCTATTTACCCTAGTGATACTTCAAAAACAAGCGAGGACACAAAAAGTATGGTTCAGAAAATCATAAGGCCTGAAGAAATGAAACTACAAGTTCGCGGTGTCCGAAAGACCAGGAATGGAGGTGTAATAATAAGCACGGAAACGAAAACTGATATAGAAAAATTGAAGCAATCAGTCCAACTCGCTGCATCAGGCTTAAAGATCGATGAACCATACAAGCGTAAACCGCGCATTATTATAATAGGAGTCCCGACAGCAATGCGCGAAAATGAGGTCTTTAAATGTATTTTTGAGCAGAACATCGCTGATAAATTACCAGGTATGATCCAGGATAAATTTATAATAGGAGTCCCGACAGCAATGCGCGAAAATGAGGTCTTTAAATGTATTTTTGAGCAGAACATCGCTGATAAATTACCAGGTATGACCCAGGATAAATTTTTGTCTGATATCAAACTGAGCCACAAATCGGGCAAGAGAGACTCTGAATTCTGCAATCTTATATTAGAGGTAACAGCCGTAATCCGTAAAGCCCTGATCACACAGAATAGAATATTCATCAACTGGACCTCCTGTCCGGTAAGGGACTTCACACTTATGACCAGGTGCTATAAATGTCAGCAGTACGGTCATGCCGCTAAGACTTGCAAGAATGCGACCTCAACATGCGGACATTGTGCTGAAGAAGGACATTCGATCCAGGACTGCAATAAAAAATCACAAGCACCTAAATGTGCAACGTGCCTGCGCTTCAAGAAACCGAGCAATCACTCTACGGGTGACGTCGACTGCCCGGCTAGAAAGGCTGCCGAAATCAGGTATATTAATACCATAGACTATGAAGGCTCCTAGGAGCGCCGCAACATAGCTTTATAACCTTATTATATATGTGATTTAATCATCCTACGTAATTAATTTGCTTTTAATATTCATCTTTCTGTTCAATCATAATAGTTATTTTATGTACTTAACATCATTCCATTAGCATAGTGACCTACTAACATTTTAATAGGTATTGTGAATACACTTAGTTTTATAAAATGCATACATAGATGTTATAAACGTAATTAATAATGATATTGCTAAATACAATAACATTGACACTATTAGCAATTCCGCCGACCCACTGTTTTATACATATGATGCTCTTGCTTCTTCCATAAAATGATTAGCAAGCGAATAAAATGATCAATTTTATTGACTATTTATAAATTAGAAACTAAGCTTAATATAGGTATTACCTTAATTTAATTATATTGTTTACTTTTGAATACTGTACTAATATTGCATCTCTTTAATATACTTACCTACCTACAAATAATTTTGAAAGAGACCCAATCTCCTGTGATACAGTTTTCTAACTAGTACAGGAGACTGGTGTTCTTCCCAATCAATAGGAAAACTGTAGCCTTAAGTTTAATTATGTATGAGTATATTTTTTGTACCCTTGTGTTTTCTGATAAATAAATTATTATTTTTATTAAAAAAATATTATTATTATTATTATTATAACCTGTATACATCTTCAAGTATCACAAACATGATAATACGACCGCTATTTAATTAATAATCATATTAAAAGTTTATAATAACCTTGTATACAACTTCTACCATTTGACATCAAATTTATCATAGGTACCTCTGTCGGTGCGCCGAAGGCTTTTCTGGAGTGGACTGCGAACGGGTTGATAACCCCTGTGCGCCACAACCTTGCGTGCACGGAGAGTGTTCACTAATGCTCGGGCCACACTACCTTACCGTCTACCGGGCTGTTACCGCCATAATTATGGCAATAAATTACCGTTAAATTACTGCGTGAAGTCGTGTGGTTACACTAGAGTTTACCGAGATATGCCAATAAACTAGGCGGTAAAAATATCATTTTTCAAGATGGCGGATGAAGCTGCAGCTGTTTGGTATTTTATGAGTGCCAATTATATTAACATGAATCTTTTAAATTTTTAGCTTTCTGTCGGGTATCCCAGAGAGACGGTTCGGATTGCAATAACTCAAAAAATTCGAGCGCTTTTTCATTTGACCACTCCATATCGGTAGATACGTGCGTCGTCGTCAAACTCGTGTTGCACACTGAACAAACGGTAGTGTGGCCACAAACGCATTAATTACTGCGGTAATCTTCTTTGATGTGCGAAAAAGACCGCCGCCGGAGCTATTGCCTACCGGCATATGCCATATTGATTGGCATTGTAAAATTATGGCCATAAATCGCGGTTACACCTAGGCGTTGTTGAAATTATGGCATTAATTATTGGCATATCCCGGTAGTGTGGCCCGAGCATAAGTGCGTCAGCACGAGGATTCGCATGTGCATGCGCTCGCGGCTGGGGCGGCGCTCTTTGTGACCAAGATGTAGACGACTGAGCCAGTGCACTGTGTCGGAATGGCGCCACCTGTCGGGACCAGTTCGATGCATTCCTGTGCGAGTGCGCGCCTGGATGGACCGGACCCACGTGCTCTGATGGTACGTAGTTATATCTTAGCATGGTAAAATTACATAAACTTAACCTATAAATCCTCATGGGCTATTTGAGTAAGGACAGTGCCAGTATTATCACGTATGTTCATGCTCGCGTAGATTTTTAACTATTTGATTACAAGACGGTATTGTTACTGGAAATATGGCTTTTTTAAAAACATCTCCGATTTAGCTTACAGATGCAAAAGAGTGCAGCAGAGTGGTGAAACAGCAGTGGGTACCGCAGGAGCATCACGTACCGAAGGAGCATTAGGACCCTGCGTCAACGCAGCTGCTTGCAACAACACTCTTGGCGGCTACTCATGTACCTGTCTAGCAGGCTGGACCGGCAAAGACTGCGAGACTAACGTCGACGACTGCACGGGCAAGGCACTGTGCTTTAATGGAGCAACATGCATCGACTTAGTGAATGACTTCCATTGTGCTTGTGCGACTGGTTATGCACGGCGTACCTGCGCGAGAAATATCAATATGTATGACTGTGCGCCGCGTCCCTGCCGAAATGGTGGTGAATGCGTGGACCTTCTCAATGAATACCGCTGCATTTGCCCCGTGGGATTCTCTGGCACCAACTGCGAGGTAAAACCCTCTACATTCTTCTCCAATCTGACCCACTATGCTCATGTCATTCTTCTCTAATTTGACCCACTATACTCCAGTAATTCTTCTCTAATTTGACCCACTGTGCCCCTTTTTCCCTCTATAATTTTCTCTTTGACTGTACTAACCTCAGGTGCCGCGCCCGCACAAACACCGACTAACCTGATCTGCTTACTTTTAGCTGACCTCCTGTTATGGACGATACTGCGTGGTGAGTCTTTACTAATTTAGGTTTTGTGTGTGTTCATGTGAATGTTTGTTTTGTTTATTTATTTATTTATTTATTTGTTACAATATAAGCTTACAGTTTATACACCAAAACGCTTACATGTTATAAGTACTAAATCTAGGAGCATCAATACAAACAAAATTAACAAGTACTTAAAGACTAAGACATAATATAATTTAAGTAAAGAAAAGTCAAAAAATTAATTTATTATGGTAAATAGTATGTCAACAAATAATTATTTTATATGGATTGAGTGCATAGCGGCATTAAATTGTATTTAGGTAGGTCATTACATTACGCATTAATATATATAATTTGTCAAAAAATATATCTACATCTACATTACTCTGTAAGAATTTATTGAGTAACTGTATGGCTCTTCCAGTCGGACTATTGGCAGCACGTGGAAGGCGCCAAGTTGACGGATAGGCGAGGAGGTTGTGATGCCGACGACAACCCCGCAAATAATTATTGGGTACATACAGATTGATACACTCCATTACAGACGGATTATCGATCTTATGATTGAGCATTAAAATATAGTGCATTGCGTGTGTAAATTTCCTTCGAAGTTCAAGTGTATCAAGGCCGACCATCCCAGATACAAACATCGAAGGAAACAGAAAAGGGTAATAGCCAAACTCCCGCTTGTATATGAATCTGGCAAACTTTCTTTGAACTCTTTCAATCGCCAATTTGTATATTTTCTCTTGCGGACTCCATACGATTGAGTTATACTCTAGTCGTCTCCGCACGTAGGCATTGTAAAGGAGTTTAATAGCCTGTATGTTTTTAAATTGAGAGCAAGTTCTTATAATAAATCCCAAAGCTTTATTTGCATCTTTACATGTTTTTCTTATGTGCTCGTGGAAGTTAAGTTTTTGGTCAAGTGTTAATCCCAGGTCCCGTATTTCACTGACACGCTCGAGAGGTGCACCCGCCAATTTGTATGTCATAGATATTGGAGAGCGAGATCTGGTAAATGTTATCGTCTTACATTTAGATATATTAAAGGATAGTTTATTTTTTACACCCCATTCATAAACCGCATCAATATCAGATTGTAGTGCTGTACAATCTGCTATATCGGTAATAGAAAGGTATAGTTTTAGATCGTCTGCGAACATGAGACATTGAGATCTAGAGAGAACTGACGGTAGGTCGTTTATCATTATGAGAAACAGCGTAGGCCCCAGGGTACTACCTTGACTTATACCAGATCGACTATAGTACTCATGTGAACGATAGTTGCCAATTTTCACAAACTGTTTACGATCTTTCAAGTAATCGGCCATTAAGTCTAGGAGCTTTGGGCTGAATCCGAAAGCTGAGAGCTTTGTTAACAGGACATCATTATCGACCAGATCAAATGCCTTTGAAAAATCGAAATATGCCGCATCAATCTGACAACCTGCCGTCATTTTAGTAGTCACATAATCAACGAACTTTATATGGTTAGTTAGGGTAGAACGAGATGGACGAAAGCCGTGCTGTGCATCATCTAAACGGCTTCTAATTTGCTTAAAAATGCAGTCATTCAAAATAGTTTCAAATAGTTTACCAAATACAGACAATACTGCGATAGGTCTAAAGTTAGTAATATTATTTGATGATGAACTTTTTGGCACAGGTGTTACTCTAGATAGCTTCCACTTTTTTGGATAGCTACTGCATTGCAAGGACAAGTTAAACACATGTTGGAGTGGGTCTTCAAGAGCAGATACGCAGTCTTTAACTAGAAAAGTCGGTATATCATCAGGACCGCAAGCAGATGATGATTTTAAACGGCGTAATGCTTGTCTCAACTCTAAGAGGCTTATGTGGTCAAATATTATATTTGTTACGCCTAGAGTATCTGCATCACGCATAGCAATTTCTGAGTTCAACACTGGGGAGTTAGTGTGAAAAACGGAGCTGAAATAACTTGCAAATGCAGATACGGTCTCCTGCCCTTCAACCGCCTTGTCCTTATAGACAAACTCCCTGCACTGTTGTCTGTTTCTTCTTTTGTCCTTAACAAATTGCCAAAAAGATGACGGGTTATGACTTATGAGTAATATTATTTTCAATCGTATTTATATATTTTTTAAAAGCATTATTAATAAGTCCCTTTACTTTACACCTATAGAATTTAAACAGTTCTCTATTAAATTGCATACCGTACATTTTATACTTCTTTAAATTAAAATATTTTAATTTGATTTGTTTTTATTTTGTTGTTGTTTTGTTTTTAAATGATTGGTGTTAGATTAGATTAGATAATTCTTTATTGTACACCACAAGTCACATTACAGAGTTAGACGAGAAAAAGAAGAAGTTTACAAATACAATGCACAATGGGCGGCCTTATCGCTAAAATCGATTTCTTCCAGGCAACCTTTGGATGGAAAGAAATAGATAAGGGAAATATAACCATAAAATGGTATAGGTACTAATAAAGTTACCTGGTAAGTAAAGATGTACATATTACGAAAATACAGAAACATATAATATACACACATGCATAGGTACAAACATACATTACATATAACATTATAGATATTATAGTTACAATACGCTATTGACACTGACTAGTTACTAAATAGGTGTTTTTACCGGCCGGCGGGCCGGCGCGTGTCGGGCCGTCGGGTGGAACCACCGGCGCTGCCCGCACCACCCGCATGCTGGCCCGGCGCCCGCGCGGCAAGCTCCCACCTGGTTGTGCCCAGGCGAGCTTACAACTTGCCCGAGAGCGACTTGCCCGAGGAGCGCATGTGGAGAGAGCTTGTGCTGTGCTTCGGCGTGCGCTTGCAGCCGCGCGGGCCGCGCGCGCGCCACCCGCACCGCCGCTTGCACTGCTGTGCGACCTCGCGCCTGATGATGATGATGCGCTGGATCTTGCTCTGGTAAGTACCGACATAAATATTTATTTGTGTTTCCGAGTGGTCACGGATTAAGAATACATAGTGACACTACCCTATTTTATTCCGTGGGTGTCGTAAGAGGTGACTAAAGAAAATACTCGGAGCAAGTGGTATATTGCGGCATAAAACTGTAAACTATCTGAAAACACTATGGCACTATGGCTAGCGTGGTGTAGTAAGCAAAATTTTTCCGGCAAATCAGAATACTTACTACTTTGACGCATATTAGGAGAGGCCTATCTTCAGCACCAAAGGCTGTTTGATGATGACACAGCGGTCATCTGATGCTAAATAGTATCGTATAAATGCCTGAGTTTTCTTAACATTAAAGAAAACCATTGGAACAGTTTTTCGAGACCAGATGACTTGGCTTTGCAGTTGCGCACTTTCTAGATTTCCTATAAATTTAATTTTGGCATTCTGAGGCAGCGGCACTGATGGCACTTGAATTGCTACTAGCTTGAACGACACATCGATATTAACGTTATTAATATTTTCCATGTCCGTGTGGTGACGGATTAAGAATACGGAATGTCACTACCCCATATCATCCCATGGGTGTCGTAGGAGCCGACAGAGGGAGCATATTATGCAGAGAACAGCACTGTGAGAGAAGGAAAACTTGATACAAACCCTATACCAACCCGTTTGGCCAGCGTGGTATAGTAGGCCAATTCCTCCTTTCAAAGGAGAGGCCTAGTCCAGCAGTGGACTGTTAAAGGCTGATGGTGAATATTTTCCAGTGGATCGGCGGCGAAGTAGGTACGACGGAGCAGAGCGCGCAGAAGCCCTAGACGCTGCAGTGCGGGCACTCAGCGAACTGGTATCACGACGGCGCGGCGGCTGGCACACCACGCGCTGCTAGGAGCGGCATTACGTCTGCGAGTACCACATGCGCCCGCACCTGCTGCCAGTACTGATAGCAGCGGCCCCGGCACACTAGCCTTATCCCTCGGAACCCTAACCCAGCTCCATTTTAGCGTGGCATCTTTTCGAATGACATCCGCGATGTTTGTGATGGAACGGATAGTAGTACTCCTTATCCGGTCTGTCAATTATTTTATGTTTAATTTCTGTAAATGGAAAGACAAAAAAACATGCACGAGGCGCGAGTGAGTTTTGAACGCATAGTCTAGAGGCTAATTCACCACTAAGCTACACCTGGAACACTGTTAGGTATAATAAAACAAACATTATTAAAATAAACTATTTATTTTTAATCTTACGCTATCATAATAACTACCTTATTAATATTCAATATATACAAATTTCAATGGATATTTTGATTCCTAGAACAGCGCGATATATCCGAAACCAATTCATTCGCTGAATCGGACGATGAATGATTTTCCAGTACAGCCAGTGATTACATTTAGGACAACGATCGACAATATATCGAGCTTTGCTCTCTTGAGGTCAAACGAACGTTATATCGTGCTTAGGGTTCTTGTATCTAATTTACGATCAGCTAAAATACGGCTAGCCACTAGACGAACTAGCGTCAAAATCATGAACATTTGTTACTATTGCTTCGGTATTTACTACGGGCTGTATATTGTTGCTAAGTATTCTTTATAATAAAAAAAAGCTTTTTTAGCATGTTCAATGTGTTGGTCACAAAATATCGCTCTAATATCATACTTCCAGCTTCAGTATATTTTGTACTTCAATGATATGTCAAACAGGACATTTTGTTTTCTAAATATGGTATGATCTAAACCTGAATATTTACACAACAGCTATTGCGCCTTTACGGGCTGCTTATATTAAGATCCATAAGGGTGGCGAAATATGAGGGTAGTTGGTGTTCGCATATGAAGAAGGCTTTCTGTTCGCAATCGACATCATTCAAGAGTCCATCGGAAGTCATGGAGCCACACTGGTAGCTTCGTTCCTCATCCGTCTGTTTGTCACTCCATCTTGTATACCCACTTGAATCTAGTGACGTACCTGGAAAGAATTAACCCATTTGAATACGTATTCTAGCTCGCTGTCCCTTTGAGTTGCGTTAGTTAGACGGCAGTCGCTCTGTGGAAAAGCTAATATTCTATCAAATCTGAATAATAAATCAAATTATGTAAAATACTTTTCATCCAATAAACAAATCGGTGAAGGTCACTCTTCTACGGATCTTAGACTATAAAGAAATTCTTGGATGTAATCGGGATGCTGTCCGTGTGGTGACGGATTAAGAATACGGAATGTCACCACCCCTTATCATCCCATGGGTGTCGTAAGAGCCGACAGAGGGACCTTCCCACCACCACCTCATGGCCCTACCCGCCTTGCGGCATACGGGCCGAATCATGGGAGGAGCGCGCGGTACTTGCGTCTGCTCTTTCCCACGCGCTCTTTCTTGACTCCCTACAAGTTCTTTGTCCTGTCCCTGATCTATGCCCACTCTCCCCTATTGGGGCAGCACACCACATTCACAGAGCTTCGCGTTCGCGCAGTCAAGTTAGTTCTCCAGTTCCTTCCTTTTATGGTGCCAAGTGTGCGCGAACGCGCGCAGTCTTCTAAACCCCTCCGCGCTGCTGACTAAGTCCGGGTGCCACACGGGACCCACTGATTTCCGCAGCCATCCTTCGAGCATCTCTGCTCGCTCCTCCTCATACAGCGGACATTCCCACAGGATTTGGTCCCTGGTCTCTGCCGGCGCGCCGCAGTAGCAGTCCGGGCTGTCAACTAGCCGCATGTCGAAAAGTCGCTTCTTGAAGCAGCCATGGCCCGTCAGCATTTGCGATACAACATACTCAGGTTCAACCCACCCCTGGGAAAGCCTGTCCCTTACGTCAGGGAAGAACTGCCGGAGCTCAGCTCCCTTTTCTTCAGCTGACCTGCCACTGGGCAACGACAACCTCCGTCAGCTCCCGCTTCAAAGTTCTACGCTCCCCGCCTACCAACCCCAGACCGTCCTGCGCGAGACGCCCCGCACGAAAAACCTCCAGGTCCGTCGGAAGCACCGCGGCGAGCACGGGCAGCGCCGCGGTACTGACAGACCTGTAGGCCTTCGTCAACAATACCAATGCCGGACGTTGTGTACGCAGCAAGGCCGCCCGCACCGCGTAGTTCGACGAGCGTCGCCACCATACGGCCGCAGCATATGTTATTATGGCAACGTATGTGCCTGCGTACAAGATTCTGAGAGCCTTGTATTTTATGCCCCAGGTCGATGCCGAGATCCTCGACATCTTCCCGAAGGCTTTTACAGCTTTATAGCCGGCTAATTTTGCATGCGGCACGTAGGAGCTAGCCTCGTCGATTTCTACTCCTAGTAGCCTCGCACTACTCACATGTGCTATCGAGGCCCCGTCCATGCGGACCGTTGGCGGACGCTTAAATTTGCCCTTGAGCGTTAGCGTTTTTGATTTCCCCGCTGAGAAGGCGAGACGATTTCTCTGCCCCCATTCGCTCACTATCCGGAGTGAAGTCGCAGCATTTCGCTCTATAGCCGCTCTCGACGGTGCCTCGATAACCATGGTGAGGTCATCGGCGTATGCCACCACGCTCACCCCCCCCCCCAGCATCGGCAGTCGTAGGACATCATCGAGCAAAACGTTCCAGAATGTTGGTCCAAGCACCGAGCCTTGTGGACATCCCATTGTGGTCCTCTTCCACACCACCTGGCTACCCATGAACATACCGACGGTTCGGTTGGAAAAATAGCTTACTATAATTTTAAATATGTTCGGCGGACACCCGCGCTGTTTTAATTTTACCAGTATCATGGGCCACCAGGCGACAGAGGGACCATATTATGCAGAGAACAGCACTGTAAGAGAAGGAAAACTTGATACAAACCCTATACCAAACCGTTTGGCCAGCGTGGTATAGTAGGCCAATTCCTCCTTTCAAAGGAGAGGCCTAGTCCAGCAGTGGACTGTTAAAGGCTGATGCTGGACCGGGATGCTGCTAGAACGATGAAGATTGAGATACACGACCACATCAATCAAGCTCCTAGTACGTGATAGACACTCCATATTACAAACTGCATCGTAAATTGATAAAAAAATATTAAAAATATAAAAACTCCTACCAAAATATTGTTTTACCTTCAATAGTTCGCCAGCCGAAAACATTACGGAAGCCTATATGATAGACTCCACGCTGGAAACTTCCCGGGATCCTGATCTTTGGAATGCTCTGCACTTTTCCAATCAGATAAGCAGCTTCTTGGTCAGAGTTAATCACTGCCAGGTCTGAGTTCTCAGACTGACATTGCGCACGGGCATCAGTCCAGCTCTTAGGTGATAGATGGAGCTTGTAGCATTTAGCCAAATTAGCAGCATAGACGTAATCTATAAGAAAATACAGATAAATGTGCTGCTGCCGGTAAAAATATTTACATTTTACGTATAAACATTCAAAGTGCAAGATTTATGGAAAATTACTTTCTTTTTCATTTACAAGCAATCTATTAAAATATAGTTCCGTTGGTGTCGGTTATCGCGACAAAACTGAGCCTTTGTGGTATAATGATAAAGAAGCTACTCTATCAAAAAGTTTCATCAAAATAATATCTTCAGAAAGCGTTTGCATAAGAGTAACAAAATTCCACCCATATTCACAAACTTTTGCGTTTATAGGAAGTCTTTGTAAAATCGAGTTAACAAATGAACTTACTTGATTTTGTCATAAAACATGGCCCATCAATCTCAGTGGCCTTCTTGGATATGTCAGGTATCGTGGTAACATAAGTAATGTCTTCTGGGTTTATTTTATTAGCTTGTTGTAATTGTATTTCTTCCTGAGTGTTGTAGCCGTACCAATTGGCCATTTTATCATCTATTGTTGTTTCTGCAAGTAATAAGCAAGACTTTAAAATCTACCAGATCTTTGTCTTTTTGTCTAATATCATGCAACATCAAAAAATGACTTATACGCCGAGTGCAAATCTGTATTAGGTGAACTATTGAACAACTTAAATGGAAGTTTCGGTCGCTTTAGATAGTATTTATCTTATTTTAAAAGACAACTCCAGCACTACGAATAAATCTTGTATCACGGGAGACTTTGCAAATATTCTATCAATGGACACGCAGTTCATCCACTAGAAACATCTTATTGGATCACAAATCATTTGGAGGAAATGTCAACACTCGGCGCCAAATTTCGAACATGGCGGCCAGTCTCATATTAGACAAGTCAACTGCGCGGGACATATTATAATGCAAAAGAGTAAGTGTTAGTGTATGCTACATATTATGTATTATTCAGTTATTTTCTTCAAATCTTACCTTCGGCAGGTATGGAGTCCGTTGCATCATAAGCTTCTGTCACGTCAGCCTTTTTTGTTATCTGCTTATGTTTCAACTTATCTAGCTTTGACGATAAGAATTGTTCTTCAACTAACTCATCTAAGAGTCCTTCAGTTGTCTCCACTAGCTCTCCTTCAGTTGTACTCGCTGCCAGATCTTCATCAATATTTACTATTTCTGCTTCAGTTGTTCCCACCAGCTCGTTTTCAGTCGTTTGATCTCCAGCTGTAAAAACAAATGTTAACATTCAAGGTAGGAACTAATAAACGCAATTGCGGCTCAGTATTGATTTGCAATTTTGACAGTACATTGAAGTTTCTTGTATATTATAGTGCTGTTTGCATTTAAAATAGCAAAACAGATGCCACAGAGAGGAACCCCAAGACACAAACGTTTTACGTACATTCAACCAATACTAATAAACCATACAGATGGTAACAACGAAATGTATAACAACGAACAAATTGGAATTAAGACCATAATTATGAAATAATATATTCAATAATCTTTCAAGTTTACTATAAAATCAACCTACCACCGCAGAGCTACTACTGTAACAAATAAAACTTAGTAGTTTAGTCTAATACAGAAGCATGAAAAAATTAATTTGGTCTGTGGGTTCCGTGTATACCGTGAGCATGCAGGCTTAAAGTTTAAAGTAGGGATTGAAAGTCTGGGGTGAGGAAAGGCATGGGCGACTGCTAGGCGTTGATATATAGGGAACTGGTTAAAACTAGGCAAGAAAAAATTAAAGAGCCCACTTTGACTGCTTCTATAGACTCGATTTCTTGTCGAACATGAAATATGCACGAAACTGGCAAAATATGCAACATTATTAAGTTTTACATACATACATACATATCGTCACACCCGAAGGGGTAGGCGGAGGTGTATTTCTACACCCACTTTTCGCCAGATATACTTTAGTCCCACGTAATAAGGGGCGAGCCTATTGCCGTACCGGGCACATTTCCAGACTCCGTGCTGCTACTGGGAATTTCGTGACAGAAAAACCCAATAACACTGCCCGACCCAGGAATCGAACCCGGGACCTCCCAATCCCACGCGCACATTTATGCCGCGAGACCAACGAGGCAGTCGTATAGGGTTTGATGTCGAGTTTTCCGTCTCTACGCAAAGATGGTATTTGCATCGTGTTATCCCTTAGTCGCCTCTTACGACACCCACGGGAAGATAGGGGGTGGTGACACTTGTATTCTATGCCGTCAACCACACGGCCAAGTATTAAGTTTTAAGAACAACAAAAAAAGGAAACTTAGTCATTTTTGGCTTTTAAAATTAGAATTCTGTAATAAATTAGTAAAGTATAAGTATATGATAATAAGTAAGTACGGTAACATTATTTGATATTTTTGTAAACGTAAACAATCAAGTATTGTTCCAAATGTTCAGAAGTTAGATTGTATCTTCGATCATTCAAAATATTTCTATAACTAGAAAACGATCGCTCTGCATCCATTGATGTTACATCAGGACAGAATTATTGGTAGAATTTGAACTTGGGTGTTATGATGGCGATGGTTCTTTCATGTTTTATCATGGGTACCAAAATACTGAATATTTATCGATAACATGCATCAGAACAATATTTTACAGAAAACTTATTTATTAGTGACGAGAATCGCTTAAAATACTTATATGCATATTATCCGGTGTGTACTCATCATCGTTATCAGCCTGCCATAGTGCAGAGCTATATATGGGTTTAACGTATTAAAAAGTGTGTGCTTTTGATTACAGAACGTTTACAAGTGTGATACATTGTGGTCATATGTGTTACTTGCTCACCTAAATTCTGCGTCATGTGTAGCTTTTCCTGCTTATGTGGATTGATCGTCTTTTTACATATGAAAGCCATTTCAACATCGCAAATAATATTGGTAAACCAGAGGGGATCTGTATCGAATTGTGGCTTTGTAACTTCCCAACAGCTATCATACCCGTATGTAACTACTGGATCATCTGGAACAAATTTATCTTTATAAAAAACGTCGAATCAACACTTCAACGTTTTGAGGTCAAACCGTTTTAAAGAAAGTTAATTTAAGAGTTTTTATGTATGACTTACCAGTAGTAGTATACTCGGGTAAATTAGCTCGTGCAGTTCTTGTTCCTATAAACAACTGAAGGTGCTTATTGAACAAATTTCTATAATGTTCCAATACAGCTCTAGCTTCTTGAGCGTCCTCTGTGTAGAACAAAGCCGCTCCCTCGTCCATACAAATCTGCGTAGCAGTGGTATACGTCTTAGGTGTCATGTGCATCTTATACTGATCGTGCAACTCTGTCACACTGCTATAACCTTCGGTTGAAGGAATGCTTAATTCAGTTGTCGTTTCATCAGCCATGTCATCTCCAACTAGGAAAATAAAATTAATAGGTCATCTCACATGAAGTTTTCATATGGCCTTAATTGATGTTGCAAAAATAGAGGTAAATTAGCAAAATACATAGCCATCCGTTGAACAATTGTAATATTTTCTTTTTTATTTTATAACATTTTTATCAAAAATAAATAATTCGATGTGAATTCTGATAACAATTGTGACCATTGTGAGGTATTCAGCCAGCTTCGCACGAAGGGAAAGAGATGCGGAATGGCTGGTGCACGCGCTTGTAAAGGCACTACCAACAGATTGTCAATTCCTTTCCCGCTAATAGTAGTTAAATAAAAACAGATAACTTCTATGACACAGTATTGTTTGATCATCACGTATTTACATTAAATCGCGGTACGAGTCATAATCCATCTAAGATCTTAAAGTATTCACTAATAAGTCCCGTGTTATCAACTATCTATATTTTCCGTTCGTTATTTACCAGCACGACTGCACCTTGATAATTAGTTGCGTTAAGTGGAATAAAAACATAAAATTTTTTCGTTGAATTTGTGAGCGCAACTAACGGTTTCGTTTAGTGCAGCTTTTTTGGTTACGCTTAAATATAGGTGTGCTTTGAGGAATACCTATCTAAATAACAGCACGGTTTAAATAAATATAAATAACAACAAAGTTCATTAAGCTATTCATAAAGAGGTGAGTACTGAGCACTCTTGGTCACCCGTTACTTGCTCACCTGAATTTGTAGTATTGTATAAGTCGTTAGACTCTAGTGTATCAGTCTTCTTCTTGCATATGAAAGACATTCTTGCGTCACAAGGAATATCGTTCAACCATATTGTACTAGTTTGAAAGTACGCTAGCTGTACACAGTTCTCGTTATCGTCATTGTTACTAGGTTCACCTAATCTCCAATTATTGTACACTGTGTCTATAGATGCACCTGAACATACGATATTCATCATTAAAAAAATTATATAATCATAAATATTATAGTCATTGCAGGTATCAGGTCTTGTTTCAGTAAAAGATTCTTATCAGACTTAGAGAAGATTGCTGTTGTCGGACGACAATGTCATAATATTTTAATGATTTAATTTTACTTAAAAATCATAGTAAAATAAAAAAAATAGACTTTCGACTGGTTTTGATAAAGACCATTTAGATCAATGGACATCCTTAGTTTCATTTTCTAGAGAATGAAAGCCATTTGCAAACTCACCGTCGTCAATAGTAACAAAATCATCGTTCGATCTCTTCAATCCTATAATATACTGCTGATTAAAATTGAATCTTTCATAATATTCGATTACATCTATGGCTTCTTGTTCATTTTGTGGGTAGAACAAAATCGCTCCATCGTCTTCACAAGTCTGTTTTGCAGTATCAAACTCCATAGGAGTCTTGTACAACTTATAAATATCAGATCCACCCAAAGACGAGTAATCTTGTGTCGATGATATGCTCAGTTCAGTTGTCAGTTCATCATCTGCATCTTTAAACAAAAAACTCAAATTAATTCCACTTTGATCACACAATCAGCAATGTAAGATATTTTCAATATTAAATGCTTTCAATTTTAAATGCTTTCTATGTGCTTTTTACCAAAAAATTAAATAATAAACCAATAATTTAATAATAATATATAAGAAATGATTTTTCTGCGCAGTTATTTAAATTTTATATTTGTATGACTTAAGAAGACTGATGCAATACAATAATGACAATGGTATGTTCCTGAAAAGCCATCATTAATGATTATCTTCTTCCACAATCTGATCATTTTTAATAACTTAATATATATAATTGACCAAAATGTGTTGTTCACATTGAAAATTAATTAATTCAGAGATGAAACACCTCACGTTATTGTCAAAACATACAAAGCTGCTCTAGACAACCAGCATATAGTATGCTGTACCATGACCTGTCGTTGAATATATCTATTCTTTGCTCACCTGGGTTTGTAGTACTGTATAAGTCGTTAGACTCTAGTGTTTCAGTCTTCTTCTTGCATATGAAAGACATTGTTGCATCACAAGGAATATCGTTTAACCATATTGTACTAGTTTGAGAGTACGCTAGCTGTACACAGTTCTCGTTATCGTTATTGTTACTAGGTTCACCTAATCTCCAATTATTGTACACTGTGTTTATAGATGCACCTGTAATAAAGGTTACTTTCGTATCACCGAGCTTACAAATAAGTGATAGTTGTAGGCTACAGGACTTGTACTAGAAAAACTTTCTTTCTAAACTAATCGAAAAGAAGACTTCTGTTGTTGGGCATATTATCACAATGTTATTATTTTCAAGAGATGATTTAAGTTCGAAATTTACAGAGCATATAAAAAACTTATCACAAAAATAATAAGTTCGACTGCTTTTGATAAAATTAACATCTTGACTGATCCAATGAGCACCTAGACTATGCAAACCAATTTGAAACTCACCGTCGTCAATAGTAATGAAATCATCCATCGATCTCTTCAATCCTATAATATATGATCGATCTGAACTGATACTATCATAATATTCTATTACGGCCTCAGCTTCTCGTTCGTTCTGTGGGTAGAACAAAATCGCTCCATCGTCTTCACAAGTCTGTTTTGCAGTATCAAACTCCATAGGAGTCTTGTAAAACTTATAAACATCAGATCCACCCAAAGAAGAGTAATCTTGAGTCGATGATATGCTCAGTTCAGTAGTCTCTTTATCTTCCATTTTATCTTCACCTTCAAACACAAAACACGAATTAATTTCACTTTGATCACACAATCAGCAATGTAAGATATTTTCAATCGTTTTACTTAAACGCTTTCTATGTACTTTTTACCAAAAATTTAAATAATAAACCAAATATTTAATAATAATAAATAAGAAATGATTTTACAGCGCTGTTATTTAAATTTTATATTTGTATGCCTTTCAAAAGAGTTGGATATTTCAGAGTAGCAAGTTCATCGCTGTGCTAGAAGACTGATGCAATACAATAATGACAATGGTATGTTCTTGAAAAGCCATCATTAATGATTATCTTCTACCACAATCTGATCATTTTCAATAATTAATATATATTATATAATTGACCAAAATGTGTTGTTTACGTTATAAGTAACTTAGTACAGAGATCATACACCTCACATTATTGTCAAAACACATAAAGCTACTCTAGACAAGAAGTATACCATGACCTGGCGTTGAATATTTCTATATTTGCTCACCTGAGCTTAAAGTACTGTATAACTCGTTTGACTCAAGTGTTTTATCCTTTTTCTTGCATATGAAAAGCATTCTTGCATCACAAGAGATATCTTTCAGCCATACAGCTGCATGGAAGTACTCTAGCATTACACAGTTTTCGTTACCGTCAGGTTTACCGACCATCCAATTATTGTACACTGTGTCTGTTGATTCTACTGAAAATAAAAATCTCTTCAGATCACTGCATTACAAACTAGAAATAGCTTTAGTAAGCCTAAGTACTACTAACTAGTAAACTAGAACTAGTTCTAGTGACCTAAACTTGCTTGAGAATAAAATTTTCTTTAAAAGCGGTACGGTCTAGTGCAATTGCCGGGCATTGGATTGTGCCACCTTACGGTCTTTCGTCTCATCTCATCTCATGAGCTTCTTAGTAGCGCTCATAGCGTGACTTGGCTTGACGTTCGTAGTAGGTCGGCAAAGTTAAGCAACGTTGGGACAGGTCGCCACTTGGATGGGTGACCACGTGTGGTATTTACATCAGAGCTCTACAGTGTTTCGGAGGGCACGTAAAGTTGTCGGTCCCGGTTCTTGTCTCAGGACAAGGATCATTAGGCCATGTCGGAGGCCTTTAGATGGTCTGAAAACTCAGACACCAGAGTTGGCCACACACTCACACAAAAACAAAGAATAAATGCCTCTTACAGTCACTTACTAAACATAGCCACAGTGAATATCATAACACCCTTTCTCCCATCTTCGCTAATCAGTTATTACGAGCTATCCTCTTCGAGTCATCGGTCCGTCAAATCCGTCAAGTTATGATCTGAATGTCGATATTTTCCCTTTAGACTGGTGCTTTCAACCCTCGCTTGTATAAATTCGTTATTTGTTCTACTAATAAGAACTAAACGTGGTCGACATTTACCAAATTTGTCTATAGATCTTATCAATCCTATAAAATTTGTTTGAGTTGTCTGGCCTTATTTTCGCCAGTGAAACGTGAAATTACTCAAATAAAGTAAAAATAATAATTATATCATTGAAATCCAATTTATCTGACAATTTACAGAGCAGATTGAAAACATGCAGCTCAAGAAAAAAGTCGACCAGTTTCGATGAAATTTACATTCTGGCTTATACATTATTAGTTCTACTTTAACAGATAATCATAGACAATTCAAACTCACCACCGTTATCAATAGTAACGAAACCATGATTCCATATTTTCAGTCCTACAACATATGATCGGGTATAACTAAATGTATCATAATAGGCTGTTACGGCCTTGGCTTCTTGTTCGTTCTCTGGATAGAACAAAATCGCTCCTTCGTCTTCACAGGTCTGCCTCGCGGTATTAAACGTTGAGAATGTGTTATACAGCTTGTACAGGTGATTAGTCTCTCCTATATTAGAATAGTCATATTGCGATGTGAGCCTCACTTCAGTCGTCGTTTCAGCTTCCGTTTTGTCTTCACCTACAAATCCAAAAAATAATTATTAGGTTAATACTATAGCGCAAAAATAGAGTAAATAGGGTAAGCATTTGTCTCCGATGTTGCCAAAGTGTGTGTTGCTGTTAATTAAATTCAGAAAGTCATTAATAATTACGGAGCAATTTAAGAGACCTAATTTGGACCCTTGTGGCCCTCCACAGGTATCCAAATTAGTTAATTCATATAATAATAGATTTATTTAAAGAGGATGGCCTGTTTGTTGGTGGAGATGTAAGTGACGCTAACTGCAGCGCTGGAGGTCGTGAGTTTGATTCCCAACCAGGTCATATATTAGGTAGTGCGACGAGTATAATTTAAAATAGACAAAATTTATTAATCAAAAAGAAAAAAAAAACTTATTTAATTTAAAAAAATCAATGTACCAAAAATAACAAACCATCTTTGTGTTATACTAAATATTATAGTATCGCAGTACTCAAAAAATCTCGTTCGAAGATTCTCGAACCTCAAGAAATAAAAGAGGTCTATAAACTAGAAAACCTACTATGAGTTATAAGCATATATACATATTAGGTTGGGGGAAACGTCTTTTCGCATTATAGTATGTATGAACTTGTAATAAAATCTCTTTGGCTATACTATTTGTATCTGGCTGGTTTTGGCATTGAAAGTTTAAATTTTAAAGAATTCAAATTAGGAAAATGTGTGATATTTATTTGTTTTTCGTACTGTCAAGATGAGTGAATCTAATGAAGAAATTCGATACATTTTAATATTTTACTACAAAAAAGGTAAAAAGGCATCGCAAGCCGCAAAAAAAAAAGAATATGGACCTAGTGCAGTGTCTGTGAGAGTAGCACAAATTTGGTTTAAGCGTTTTCAATCCGGAAATTTTTATTTCAAAGATGCACGTCGCCCTATTACGGTTAAAATGGATGCCATTTTTGAAAAAGTGGAGCAAGATCGGCATTTCAGCAGTTAAGACGTAGCTGAAGAACTTGAAATTGACCACAAAAAAGTTTTGGAGCATTTGAAAAAACTGGGTACACAAAAAAGCTCGATATTTGGGCACCTCACGAGCTCACTGAAAGAAACCTAATGAACCGTGTACTCATTTGTGATTCTTTATTACGACGTAATGAAACCGAACCATTTTTGAAGAAGCTGATAACTGGTGATGAAAAGTGGATCACTACGACAAGAACGTGCGAAAAAGGTCGTGGTCAAGGGCAGACTTCACAGACTGTGGTGAAACCCGGGTTAACTCTCAACTAGGTGATTCTGTGTGTGTGGTGGGATTGGAAGGGCATTATTCAGTATGAGCTGTTACCACCAGGCAGGACCATCGATCTGCGAAGAACTGATGAGATTAAAGCAAGAAGTTGAGAGAAAGCGGCCGGAATTAATCAACAGAAGGGGTGTGGTTTTTCATCATGATAACGCTAGACCACACACATCTTTAGCCACTCAGCAAAAATTAAGTGAGTTTGGCTGGGAGGTGTTAATACATCCGCCGTATAGTCCTGACCTTGCACCTTCAGATTTCCACCTGTTTCGGTCTCTTCAGAATTATATAGGCAGTGTTAGGTTAACATCACGAGAGGACTGCCAAAACCACTTGTCGCGGTATTTTGATCAGAAGTCCCAAAATTTCTATAGCAATGGGATCATGTCCCTACCTACAAGATGGCAAAAAGTTATCGCACAAAATGGTACCTACATACTTTAGTTAAATGTAAATAAACTATGTTAAAAAATGTTTTGAATTTTCTTAAAAAATGCGAAGAAACTTTTTCCCCAACCTATTATTATTATATACTTAAGCATATTCTCTAGACTATAACTCATAACTAGGCGCTTATCATCTCTTATTTTCTCACCTGGATTTGTAGTACTGTATATCTCGTTAGAGTCAAGTATATCGGTCTTCTTCTTGCATATGAAAGACATTCTTGCGTGACAAGGAATATCGTTTAACCATATTGTACTAGTTTGAGAGTACGCTAGCTGTACACAGTTCTCGTTATCGTCATTGTTACTAGGTTCACCTAATCTCCAATTATTGTACACTGTGTTTATAGATGCACCTGAAATTAAGGTTACTTTCGTATCACCGAGTTTAAAAATAAGTGATAGTTACAGGACTTGTACTAGAAAAACTTTCTTTCAAATCTAATCGAAAAGAAGACTTCTGTTGTTGGGCATATTATCACAATGTTATTATTTTCAAGAGATGATTTAAGTTCGGCATTTACAGAGCGTATAAAAAACTTATCACAAAGATAAGAAGTTCGACTGTTTTTGATAAAATTAACATCTTGACTGATCCAATGAGCACCTAGACTACGCAATCCAATTTTAAACTCACCGTCGTCAATAGTAATGAAATCATCCATCGATCTCTTCAATCCTATAATATATGATCGGTCTGAACTGATACTATCATAATATTCTATTACGGCCTCAGCTTCTCGTTCGTTCTGTGGGTAAAACAAAATCGCTCCATCGTCTTCACAAGTCTGTTTTGCAGTATCAAACTCCATAGGAGTCTTATAAAACTTATAAACATCAGAACCGCCCAAAGAAGAGTAATCTTGAGTCGATGATATGCTCAGTTCAGTAGTCGGTTTATCTTCCATTTTATCTTCACCTTCAAACACAAAACACGAATTAATTTCACTTTGATCACACAATCAGCAATGTAAGATATTTTCAATCGTTATATTTAAATGCTTTCTATGTACTTTTTACCAAAAAATTAAATAATAAACCAAACATTTAATAATAATAAATAAGAAATGATTTTTCAGCGCAGTTATTTAAATTTTATATTTGTATGCCTTTCAAAAGAGTTGGGTATTTCAGAGTAGCAAGTTCATCGCTGTGCTAGAAGACTGATGCAATATAATAATGACAATGGTATGTTCTTGAAAAGCCATCATTAATGATTATCTTCTTCCACAATCTGATCGTTTTCAATAACTTAATATATATAATTGACCAAAATGTGTTGTTCACATTGAAAATTAATTAATACAGAGATCAAACACCTCACGTTATTGTCAAAACATACAAATCTACTCTAGACAACAAGTATACCATACCATGACCTGTCGAATTTTATTGCATATATCTATTATTTGCTCACCTGGGTTTGAAGTACTATATGACTCGTTCGACTCAAGTGTATCTAGCTTTTTCTTGCATATGAACAGCATTCTTGCATCACAAGAGATATCATTCAGCCATACAGCCACATGGAAGTACTCTAGCTTAACACAGTTTTCATTACCGTCAGGTACACCGAACATCCAATTATTGTACACTGTGTCTATTGATTCTCCTGAAAATAAAAATCTCTTCACATCACTGCATTACAAACTAGAAATAGCTCTAGTAAGCCTAAGTACTACTAACTAGTAAACTAGAACTAGTTCTAGTTACCTAAACTTGCTTAAGAATAAAATTTTCTTTCGAAAATAGTAGGGTCTATTGCAATTGCCGGGCTTACAGCACTGGATTGTGCCACCTTACGGTCTCATCTCATGAGCTTTTAAGTAGCGCTCATAGCGAGATTTGGCTTGCCGTTCGTAGTAGATCGGCAAAGTTAAGCAACGCTTCCACAGGTCGCCACTTGGATGAGTGACCACGTGTGGCATTTACATCACAAAGATCGTTAGGCCTTTGGGCGGTCTGAAAACTCAGTCACCAGAGTTGGCCACACACTCACACCAAAAGAAAGAAGAAATGAGCCTCTTAACACGCCCTTGCTAAACGAATACAGAGGGTGTGTCATAAACTCTTTTCTCCCGTCTTCGCTCACCAGTTTTTATGAACCACCCTCCTCAAGTCATTGGTCCGTCAAATTCATGATGGCCTGTGTTAGTGCCGTCTCACTCTCATTATAAAACGCATTAAATTGCGCTGTTTAATCGACAGCATCGCATCGCATTTCCGCTTCCTACATTCGCCATTCGTCATTCATTCGAGGCTTCGCACATTCTTTCGTGAATCGTCGGTTGATCGCCAGGCTTATGTGACCACTCGCGCGCCCGGGACATCGAATTGTGATGTGCCTCGTGGTAAGCGATCAACCTGGATACGTAGACGAATCTTCTCTTTCCTAAATTCTAAATTAATGCCGCTCTCCAGCTATCCGGCTGATATACAGCCCATTCATATACCCATTACCTATCAGTCAGACAAAATGTCACTTCTTTCCTGCATCCGCCCACCTTTATGAGGCGTCTTTATAATTGGTGAACCACAACCATTGTGATCCCTTACCAGTCTGTATTATATTGGTTCAAAATATGTTGATATTATTCTTTTAGACTGGTACTTTCAACGTTTGCTTGTATTAATCTGTAAATTCGTTAGTTGTTCTACTAATTCCGTGTGGTTGACGGCATAGAATACAAGTGTCACCACCCCCTATCTTCCCGTGGGTGTCGTAAGAGGCGACTAAGGGATAACACGATGCAAATACCATCTTTGCGTAGAGACGGAAAACTCGACATCTAACCCTATTCGACTGCCTCGTTGGTCTCGCGGCATAAATGTGCACGTGGGATCGGGAGGTCCCGGGTTCGATTCCTGGGTCGGGCAGTGTTATTGGGTTTTTCTGTCACGAAATTCTCAGTAGCAGGACGGAGTCTGGAAATGTGCCCGGTACGGCAATAGGCTCGCGCCTTATTATGTGGGACTAAAGTATATCTGGCGAAAAGTGGGTGTAAAATACACCTCTGCCTACCTCTTCGGGGTTATAGGCGTGAGACTATGTATGTATAGTTCTACTAACTAAACAGTTACCAAATTTGTCTACACATCTTATCAATGCTATAAAATTTGTTTGAGTTCTCTGGCCATATTTTCCCAGTTAAACATGAAATGACTCAAATATGGGAAAAGTAAGGATACCAATTATATTATTGAAATCCAATTTATCTGACAACTTACAGAACACATTGAAAACGTGTAGCTAAAGACGAAAGTAGGCCAGATTCGATGAAAATTACATTTAACTGATTCTGGCATATTGGGCATTATTAGTTCTACTTTGCCAGACAATCATAGACAATTCAAACTCACCGTTATCAATAGTAACGAAATCATCGTTCCATCTTTTCAGTCCTAGAACATATGATCGGGTATAGCTAAATGTATCATAATAGGCCGTTACGTCCTTGGCTTCTTGTTCGTTCTCTGGATAGAACAAAATCGCTCCTTCGTCTTCACAGGTCTGCCTCGCGGTATTAAACGTTGAGAATGTGTTGTACAGCTTGTACAAGTGATTAGTCTCTCCTATTTTAGAATAATCATATTGCGATGTGACGCTGACTTTAGTCGTCGTTTCAGCTTCTGTGTTGTCTTCACCTACAAATCCAAAAAATAATTAATAGGTTAATAATTCAGCGCAAAAATAGGGTAAATACGGTAAACCTTTGTCCTCAAGGTTGCCAAAGTGTGTGTTGCTCTTAATTAAATTCAGAAAGTCATTAATAATTACGGAGCAATTTAAGAGACCTAATTTGGACCCTTGTGGCCCTCCACAGGTATCCAAATTAGTTAATTCATATAATAGATTTATTTATAGAGGATGGCCTGTTTGTTGGTGGAGATGTAAGTGACGCTGACTGCAGCGCTGGAGGTCGTGAGTTTGATTCCCACCCAGGTTATTAGTGCGACGAGTATAATTTAAAATAGACAAAATTTATTAATCAAAAAGTAGAAAAAAACTTATTTAATTTAAAAAATAAATGTACCAAAAATAACAAACCATCTTTGTGTTATACTAAATATTATAGTATCGTAGTACTAAAAAAATCCGGGTCGAAGATTCTCGAACCTCAAGAAATAAAAGAGGTCTATAAACTAGAAAATCTACTATGAATTATAAGCATATATACATATTAGGTTGGGGGAAAAGTCTTTTCGCATTATAGTATGTATGAACTTGTAATAAAATCTCTTTGGCTATATATACTATTTGTATCTGGCTGGTTTTGGTATCATTGAAAGTTTAAATTTTAAAGAACATAATTCCAAATTCTAATTAGGAAAATGTGTGATATTTATTTGTTTTTCGTACTGTCAAGATGAGTGAATCTAATGAAGAAATTCGATACCTACATTTTAATATTTTATTACAAAAAAGGTAAAAAGGCATCGCAAGCCGCAAAAAAAAATTTTATGGACCTAGTGCAGTGTCTGTGAGAGTAGCACAAATTTGGTTTAAGCGTTTTCAATCCGGAAATTTTGATGTCAAAGATGCACGTCGCCCTATTACGGTTAAAATGGATGCCATTTTTGAAAAAGTGGAGCAAGATCGGCATATCAGTAGTTAAGACGTAGCTGAAGAACTGGGAATTGACCACAAAACAGTTTTGGAGCATTTGAAAAAAACTGGGTACACAAAAAAGCTCGATATTTGGGCACCTCACGAGCTCACTGAAAGAAACCTAATGAACCGTGTACTCATTTGTGATTCTTTATTACGACGTAATGAAACCGAACCATTTTTGAAGAAGCTGATAACTGGTGATGAAAAATGGATTACTACGACAAGAACGTGCGAAAAAGGTCGTGGTCAAGGGCCGGTCAGGCTTCATAGACTGTGGTGAAACCCGGGTTAACTCGCAACTAGGTGATGCTGTGTGTGTGTGGTGGGATTGGAAGGGCATTATTCATTATGAGCTGTTACCACCAGGCAGGACCATCGATCTGCGAAGAACTGATGAGATTAAAGCAAGAAGTTGAGAGAAAGCGGCCGGAATTAATCAACAGAAGGGGTGTGGTTTTTCATCATGATAACGCTAGACCACACACATCTTTAGCCACTCAGCAAAAATTAAGAGAGTTTGGCTGGGAGGTGTTAATGCATCCGCCGTATAGTCCTGACTTTGCACCTTCAGATTGCCACCTGTTTTGGTCTCTTCAGAATTATTTAGGCAGTGTTAGGTTAACATCACGAGAGGTCTGCCAAAACCACTTGTCGCGGTATTTTGATCAGAAGTCCCAAAATTTCTATAGCAATGGGATCATGTCCCTACCTACAAGATGGCAAAAAGTTATCGCACAAAATGGTACCTACATACTTTAGTTAAATGTAAATAAACTATGTTAAAAAATGTTTTGAATTTTCTTAAAAAATGCGAAGAAACTTTTTCCCCAACCTATTATTAATAATAATAATAACGTTTATTGTGTCATAAAGATATTACAAACAGTTGTGTTTGGAGTCTTTATTTAAGCAAATAATGCCTGTATTAAAAGACCCGCTCCTTCTCATCGTTGTTGAAAATTAACACAATAAAACTAAAACTGAACATTAAGATGTAATAAGACGTGTGCATACTGTGAGTGAGTGAGTGAGTGAGTGAGTGAGTGAGTGAGTGAGTGAGTGAGTGTGTGTGTGTGTGTGTGTGTGTGTGTGTGTGTGTGTGTGTGTGTGTGTGTGAGTGTGTGTGTGTGTGTGTGTGAGAGTGTGTGTGTGTGTGTGTGTGATTGTGTGTGTGTGTGTGTGTGTGTGTGTGTGTGTGTGTGTGTGTGTGCGCGCGCGTGCGTATGTGTGTGTGTGTTATGTTATATGTAGTAGGAGTGCCTCAGTATTATCGTATGTTAAAGGTTTTATCCAATTAACCAACATTTCTTTACATGCATGATAAGATTTTGAATATACAAATATTTCTTTGTTTATTTTATTATATAGTTCAGCTGATCGTTTACTGAATTGCATGGATCCAAATTTGGTTTTAGTTGTAGGTATTTGAGCTATATTGTACTTTCTTCTCCTAGTATGAATTTCCGCATTATAAGGCAACGTTTTGTGCTTCTTCAAAATAATTTGGGTAATGTACAGTTTCCTAACTGAGAGTACATCACTGATTTTGTAAAGAGTATCTGTAGAAAATCTCATCTTTTTGAAATGCATTATTTTCAGTAGGGCCCTTTGTGCTCGCTCTAATTGAATGAATTTGGTTTTTGCTGCCCCGCCCCAAATAGGAATACAATATATCAACACTGATTGTACAAGGGCAATGTATATTTGTGTGAGTATGTTCTTAACAGGTTTTCCATTATTTTGAACTGTCCTTGGCACCACGTGTCGCAGAGTCTTAAAAATCCAATTTAGTTTGCGGACTCTATTGGCAACCTGCTCTAGGTGAGGGTACCAACATAATCTTTGGTCAAGTATTATTCCTAGATATTTTGTTTTAGAAACCTGGCTGATACTGGAACAACTGCAACTATTGGTATTATTACCAACACATGTATGTATTGTGATCCTAAAATCGTCTGTTGGTTGAGTACGATTGCAAATGCTGAAACATATGTAGTTTGTTTTATTTGTATTCAATGTAAGGAAGTTACCTTGCAGCCAATCTGCAACACAAGCCATCCCTATTTCAGCATTTTGCTTTACATCATGCCAAGTATTTCCATAGAAGACCACAGCTGTATCATCGGCGTAAGAGAAGACTTTAGTATTAGGGAGTGTCATGTTACATAGGTCATTTATGTATATTAGGAAGAGCGTTGGACCTAATACGCTTCCTTGAGGGACGCCATATAATACAGCCGTGTCATCACTTGTATACTGACCCACTTTGACCCTCTGCTGCCTGTCAGAAAGATAATTCTCAAACAGATCAAGCGCGGTTTCTCTAATACCTATTTTTTCCAACTTGTTCACAAGGATAGACGTAGAGACGGTGTCAAATGCCTTTTTAAGGTCTAAAAAGACAGTTAAACATTTATCTCCATTGTCAAGGTGAGTTGCTATTAATGATGTAAGATTTGTGATAGCATCCTCAGTGGAAATACCTTTTCTAAACCCAAACTGTGCATCTGAGAGAATATTGAATTTGTTTAAGTAGTTTAGTAGCCTAACGTTTATTAATTTTTCAATGATTTTGGATATAGTCGTTAAAACTGATATCGGTCTATAATTACATATATCATCTCTACCCCCACCCTTGTGAACAGGAGTGATAATAGCTTTTTTTAACGGGGCTGGAAAAATTCCAGTATTAAAACAGAGGTTCGCAAGATGGGTTATAATAGGTATGGCTTCTTCGCTTACATATTTTAAGAACTTCGTAGAAATGTTGTCCCAGCCAGGGGCGCTTTCAGATTTTAGAGTAAATAATATCCTGTTTACTTCATCAACGTCAGTTTCAAGAAGCACGAAAGAATTGACTTGCGTTGAAGAGTTATTATTCTGACCAGAGTTATAGTTGTTTACTGTAGGCTGGATTTGTTGGGCTAGTTCTTTGCCAATATTAGCAAAATAATGGTTAATAAATTTGACTGAATTAGAAGGGGTTGACTTAATGTTTAACAATTCAGAATTTTGATTCGTTTTTTTATTTGTGTAGGTAATAGTTTTTATATGTTTCCATAGCAATTTATTATCTGAAACTGATTTAGAGAGCAAATTTCTATCATATTGTCTTTTTAATTTTTTTATCAAAATTATTATTATATACTTAAGCATATTCTCTAGACTATAACTCATAACTAGGCGCTTATCATCTCTTATTTTCTCACCTGGATTTGTAGTACTGTATATCTCGTTAGAGTCAAGTATATCGGTCTTCTTCTTGCATATGAAAGACATTCTTGCGTGACAAGGAATATCGTTTAACCATATTGTACTAGTTTGAGAGTACGCTAGCTGTACACAGTTCTCGTTATCGTCATTGTTACTAGGTTCACCTAATCTCCAATTATTGTACACTGTGTTTATAGATGCACCTGAAATTAAGGTAACTTTCGTATCACCGAGCTTACAAATAAGTGATAGTTATAGGCTACAGGACTTGTACTAGAAAAACTTTCTTTCAAATCTAATCGAAAAGAAGACTTCTGTTGTTGGGCATATTATCACAATGTTATTATTTTCAAGAGATGATTTAAGTTCGGCATTTACAGAGCGTATAAAAAACTTATCACAAAAATAATAAGTTCGACTGTTTTTGATAAAGTTAACATCTTGACTGATCCAATGAGCACCTAGACTATGCAATCCAATTTCAAACTCACCGTCGTCAATAGTAATGAAATCATCCATCGATCTCTTCAATCCTATAATATATGATCGGTCTGAACTGATACTATCATAATATTCTATTACGGCCTCAGCTTCTCGTTCGTTCTGTGGGTAAAACAAAATCGCTCCATCGTCTTCACAAGTCTGTTTTGCAGTATCAAACTCCATAGGATTCTTGTAAAACTTATAAACATCAGAACCGCCCAAAGAAGAGTAATCTTGAGTCAATGGAATGCTCAGTTCGGTAGTCGTTGTATCTTCCGTGGTGACTTCATCTGTAGATCCAAACAGAATACATTGATTTTACATCAATCTCACGATCAGCTGTGTTAAATACTTTCAATTATCTAAAACTTGGAGTTTGATATACTTAATATGTTTGCTAGAGCATCAAATATGGTAACTTTTAAAAACGAAAAAAAAATACCGGCACAGTAGACATTTTTGGTAATTTTAATTATGTTTTAGATTTGTATAATTTTCAAAATATTTGGAAATCTCAGCGGAGAAGGGTGGATTACTTTTGGGAGGGTTTTATCACAAAATTAACACAATGTTGCATTTAAAAGATTGAGATGATATTCTTCAAGAATCTGATCATTATTTAATAAGTTAGATTGCGGTTGAGAAAATTTGTTGTTGTGGACGTTGAAAATAAATTATTAGTGACAGAGATAAAACACGTTTTATTGTTGTCAAAACATATTATGCTACTCTGCTAGTACTACTAAATAATCATGACTTGTTTACCTGGATTTAAGGTACTGTATAATTCGTTCAACTCAAATGGATCAAGTTTCTTCTTGCATATGAAAGACATTCTTGCTTCACAAGGGATATCGTTCAGCCATATTTTCGTCTCTAAGAACGCTAGCTGTACACAATTCTCGTTATTATCATTATTACTAGGTTCACCTGCTCTCCAATTATTGTACACTGTGTCTATTGATGCACCTGGAAAGAAAATTCCCTTCGAATCACTGACATTACGAATATGATATTAAATAGCCTTTCAATTTTTTTTTTGTAGTATGTAATAGGCGGCACTCGAGCAGACAGATCGCCAGATGGTAAGCGGGGGGAGATGGGCCCCCGGCACTCTCTCTCACTAAAAGAAACGTAACAGTTTGGGTACTGACAACTTTACGTCGATTTCCTGTGAGAGAGTAGTACTCTAGCTGATTTCAGCATAAATGGGTCGGCTCGACTGGGGAGGTCGAGCCGGCCCATTTATGCTGAAATCAGCAATGCTCTACTACCTTTACCCTTCAAATAATGAAATTTAAACAAAGGGAAGATTGCAAGCTACAAAAGTATGAAAGTCGCTGTATTTTTTTCTAATAATTTAATGCCTAGTGTAGAGGTGCAGCTCGAGAGCAGACTAGACTGGCAAACTTAAATTTTGCAGCTGAGAAAGCAATGGCTTGGACCGATGCTCTTCCTGATGCTCATATTTTTTTGACTTTGAGTTGACCCTTGTACAATGATTAAAATAAAAATGACTGATGCCAGACTATCAGCTTCCAAGAAAACTATATTGATTTCACTTATAAGCGTATTGCTTATTTCGGCTTGTTAGCAATTGCTACCTTTTTAAAGAATCAAAACTCACCGTTATCAATTGTAACGAAATCATCTTTGGCTCTTTTCAGTCCTATAACAAATGATCGGTCAAATCTGATATTATTTTGACAATAGTCTGTTACGGATTTTGCTTCGAGTTCGTTCTGTGGATAGAACAAAATCGCTTCATCTTCTTCACAAGTCTTTCTAGCATTGTCAAAGTCCATAGGCGTCCTGAAGAGCTTATAAAGATGAGAGCCGCCCAAATAAAAGTTATCTTCATTTGTGGAAATGCCTAGTTCTGTTGTTGTTTTATCTTCCTCGTCATCTTCATCTACAAATAGAAAATAAATGATTTGTTAAATCTGGTGCAACTAAAAAACCCGATTCATATAGACACTTGCCCTTGAAGTATTTCGCTCTTAATTCAATCCAGAGAGTCAATTATGGTTAAGAAGAATATGACAGCAGGAACTATGGGATAATTAATTTCGATGCATGTGGAGCGTTCTAGGTAGACATAAATTCATTTTCGCATCATTTTATAATTCGCTTTCCTACACAAATTGAGACGAATTTAGCAAATATCTATCCGACAATTCTAAGAGATAACCGTGAATGTTAGCATAATTTAAGTTCATGAAAAGTATTATTCACATGATCAATTTTTTTTAGGCAAATCTGTATGTATCGGACAAAATTACAGAATTGTCTTATACTACATATTAGTAAGGTATGCGTGAGCTATTATCAAGTATGAAAAGGTAGAACGAGCTTTTATAGAAAATAGGATAAAACTGCTTTATAAAGAAGGCCTTCCGAAGATTTTTGCAAACTTAGTACTCTATGATTTCCTTGACTAGTTACATCATTTGAATTACCAGATTTGTTGACAGGAACAACCATGGAACAACTAATATAAAAGTTTTAGGCATTTGATATACGAGTATATATTATGAAATGAGGGTTATGTATAATAATTATATAATAATTATGTATTTGAGCCGTTCAGGGTCAAAACGTTGGGGCCATGGGGTTCAAGTGCGAGACCTCTTTTTAGAGACCTCACAAAGAGACTGGTCGACGACTCGCGTATCCAGAAGGCTGGGTTGTATTTGGCCCAGAAGTTCAGTATCGCAATACAACGTGGCTATGCTGCCAGCGTTCTGGGCACGCTTCCAGTTGACGGTGATGTGGATGAATTTCATGACACCCTCTAACTTATTTTCTTTATATATTTTTCTGTATATATTTATTTGTATGTTCTGTATATATTTCTTTGTTTAGTATTTTAAGACTTAGTTACTTTTTCGTTGTATGCAATTGATCAATAAACTTCATTTAAATTATATAATATGGAATAAAAATTCTATGTACAGACGCGTTCAAATATGAGACTATCCACACATACAATGTTACATAAATACATATCTTGGAGGCCTTTATGGGTCATCAATAAATCAAGCAACCTGAAGATATAAAAGTTATCTTGATAAAAAGCTAGTGTTCACAGCTTTATGACTTACCTGAATTAGACGTACTCGATGATGTATCATTAATCCTTGAAGCAATCGTTTTCTTGCATACAAAAGCCAAATGCGCATGACAATAAATATCATTAAGCCATACGGTAGTTTCTGTATCGTCTTTTGAGAAACCTAGTTGTACACAATTTTCGCTATCGTCCAAATTGTTAGGCTCTCCTGTATTCCAATCATGAAACACCATGTCTATTGGAGTACCTGAAAATGTAATAATCAATATTTTTAGTCGTGTTACATTACTGAAATATTTAATTAAGTTAAATATAAATAAATAAACATTATCCTTGTAGCATTAACAAAAAAATACTGATAAGTCAGAAAAGCCCGCCGAAGTGTTTACAGCAACTCAGTTCTGTATAATTTTAATTTTGTGTCAAAATATTTGCTAACAATAAAAAACTCTTATCACTTTAACAATCATCATCCTCTTAGCGTTATCCCAGTTTCAATCTGGGGTCCGCTTACTAGTCTAACCGGATTTGGCTGAATATTAGCTTTTCCACAGAGCGACTGCCTGTCTGACCTCCGCAACCCGAAGGGATAGCGATATTCCATGGTTTAGACTACTGTCAGTTTATTTAGAAGGTACTGACGCCCTGTAACGACTGACAAAGTTCTTCATGACAACCGGGACTGGCGGCAATACGCACATAACTCCAAAAAGTCAAGTGCGCGCCGTAGATTCGAACCCGATACCTTCTGCATGGCAGTCTGTCGGTATATCCACTCGGCTATCGCTGCCTTCTTCTTATCACTTTAACAATATTACCCAAAAATTATATTTTTCCTCACGACAAAAGGACTTATTTGAAATATACTTATTTACCAGTAATTCGTGAAGCGTGGCTTTGTGATCTGTCTTAAATTTTAACAAATGATATAAGTAAAGAATGAATATAAAATTGATGGATTGTCATTTCGTCATGAACATTGCCGACGCCATTATGCCCGGATGATGATCAACTCATGTTGTTATGAATTACAAAGTATGCGACATAAATTTAAAAATGTCTACTTTTCTCTAATATTAAATCAGTGACTGATATAACGCTCATCTGCCCACTGATCTGATGAAGACTGTGGTTGTGCCTGTGATAAAGGATAAGACTGGGGACACATCAGATCTCGCAAATTATAGGCCTATATCGCTTGCTACTATCATTGCTAAGGTGCTGGACAGCTTGCTTGATAGGCATATGGCAACCCGCATTGAATTACATGATGCGCAGTTCGGTTTTAGACCTGGTCTCTCTACAGAAAGTGCTATACTGTCTCTCAAGCATGCTGTCCAGTATTATACGTCTAGAAAAACACCTGTTAACGCGTGTTTCCTAGACCTATCTAAAGCATTTGACCTGGTGTCGTATGACTTGCTGTGGCAGAAACTGCTAAATGATACGGCGGTTGATAGGGGAGTTATATCAATACTAAGGTATTGGTATAACAACCAGATCAACTGTGTACGGTGGGCAGGCTCGTTATCGGACGCGTATAGGTTGGAGTGCGGGGTGAGACAGGGCGGCCTGACCTCTCCTCGTCTCTTCAATCTGTACATAAACTCGTTGATCGTTGAGCTCAGCAGCACATATACAGGTTGTTATGTAGACGGAGTATGTGTCAACAACATTAGTTACGCTGATGATATGGTGCTGCTGAGCCCATCGATTAGCTCAATGACGGGCCTGCTCATGATATGTGAGAGGTACGCGGAGGCCCATGGGCTCAGATACAATGTTAAGAAGAGTGAAGTAATGGTATTCAAGGCTGGCACTAAAACCTACCCAATAGCAACACAACTGTCTCTTTGCGGTAGCCCCTTGAACCAAGTTACCTCTTTCAAGTATCTGGGCCACTGGGTTTCCGAAGACCTCAAGGATAGCCTGGACATTGAGCGCGAGCGCAGAGCGTTGGCTGTCCGCTGCAATATGTTGGCTCGCAGATTTGCGAGATGCTTGACTGACGTAAAGGCTACGCTGTTTACGGCGTATTGTCAGTCCTTTTATACATGCAGTCTGTGGGTCAACTACACGCAGAAGGCATACAGCGCTCTGCGTGTTCAATATAACAATGCATTCAGGGTGTTGCTGGGGCTGCCGCGCTACTGCAGTGCCTCTGGCATGTTTGCACAAGCGGGCATAGATGGTTTTCACGCCATCATACGCAAACGATGCGCCTCCATCATGCGCAGGGTACGCGTCAGCCCCAACAGCATCCTGAGTACCGTGGCGGACAGGTGGGACAGCCCCATACTGGAGTATTGGATACGCCTACATGCTACTGTGGCGTGCAATAATTCCAATAATTACTTGTAATGGTAGCTGTAAGTATTTACTAACACTAGTTTTTAATATAGTTTAAGATGCTTTTATAATAACCAAATGGATTTTATGTCTGAAATAAAAGAATTTTATTATTATTATTTATTATAACTTACCATTGTCAATAGTAAAGAAGTTAATTGCCGGATATCCAGGTCTCAATTCCGAATATCTCTCCAAACCTATGACAAAGCCTCCGCGAATATCATCTGCGGCTATATTTTCGTAATATTGTATTACGTCCAAGGCCTCACGTTTGTTCTGAGGGTAGAACAAAGTTGCTTGCTCGTCTTCACAAATCTTCCTGGCTCTATAAAAGCTCGTAAGTGTCTTGTGTAGCTTATATAGGTGATTAGACTTTCCTATTTTAGAATAATCTTCAGACGATGTGATGCTCTGTTCAGTTGTAGTTGTATCTACCAAATCGTCTTCATCTAGAAAAAACAATTTTCATCAAAACGCAGAATAAAAATCTGTAAAATGTATTTCTTAAATAAGACATGTGTATTAAACATTTAAATAAATAGTTTTCTTCGTTAAGGGTCTTTTTACACCCTGTATACTATATATATATATATATATATATATATATATATATATATATATATATATATATATATATATATATATATATATATATATACATCCCCATGTTGATATTGCGTCCTACATGGCGGTTTTTACCGATGATGTTGCGTCCGACTGACTTGTTGCGTCCTGTATATGGACGCAAGATTGACCATCTCTCAAATTCAGCCAGGAGCCATCAAAAGATCAGTACAATGCATGGGTGAAATATTGGCATGGACGTAGTTTTGTCACGAGAGTGAATTTCGGCGTATTTTTTAGTTCCGCAGTGCGCCGCGCGAATTTTAGAGGTCGCTACTGAGAGATGTATATTAATGGCGTATATTCATTATTTAGGTTACATATATCATGCCGATAATATTGCTACCGTAATTCTTATTCAGTATAATAAAAAGTTTTTATCGATTCTAATTACCGATTTAATTGCGTCCACCAAAACGGCGCAAATACGGAGATGGCTAGTGTGAGGGGGCGGATTTAGCACGCGGGTTGCAACCTGTTAGAGGCCCGCAGCGTAATTTTGTTTACACCGTTTTGACTAGCCAGCAGGGGCGGATGCAAAAACACTTGTGGTGTGAAGTGGAAGTAAAATAACCAGCAACATGAAAAGAAGTGCCAGGTTACTTTAATTTGCAAGTAACTAGTATCATAAAGTTCAATTAAAATGATTAATAGGTAATAGGTAAATGTGTATTTTTAAGTCAATAACTTATTAAGTAAATAACTTGTAATCAAATTGTAAGCTGAGAGTAAATATTAAACATACATACATACATATCGTCACGCCTTTTATCCCCGAAGGGGTAGGCAGAGGTGTATTTCTACACCCACTTTCCGCCAGATATACTTTAGTCCCACGTAATAAGGGGCGAGCCTATTGCCGTACCGGGCACATTTCCAGACTCCGTGCTGCTACTGAGAATTTCGTGACAGAAAAACCCAATAACACTGCCCGACGCAGGAATCGAACCCGGGACCTCCCGATCCCACGCGCACATTTATGCCGCGAGACCAACGAGGTAGTCGTATAGGGTTTGATGTCGAGTTTTCCGTCTCTACGCAAAGATGGTATTTGCATCGTGTTATCCCTTAGTCGCCTCTTACGACACCCACGAGAAGATCACACGGCAAAACATAAATATTATATTTCTTAAAAATATACCAAGAAATGTAGAGTATGTTTTGTCTACGTAACTCGTACTTCCTTCAATAAAACATTTTTTTGCTGAATTACGTAAAGCTATCAACAAAAGCTTTACCTACATATAATTGACAATAATAAACATAACTATCAAACGATGTAACAACATTCCTTCTTTAAGTGAAAGGGTGCATTTGTAAGAAAACATACTTTTTACCTCAAAATTTTTACGCATATTTTACGGTTTTATTTAGCTTGACCAGTTTGTTTGTTTGTTTGGGTCAAATTTACAACAAAAATATGTCTAGTGTTGTTGATTGACTTGATTGAATCGCGAAAAAAATTGTAATTTTATGATTATGGTCTTAATATTGTACTTAATAACTCGGCAAAAATAAAGCTTGATGGTATTACCGATACAATACCTTTATTTTTGAAGCTTCCTTAGTTGGGCCCCTTGATGGCCCTTGGTTACTTCCCTTGATGCCACCTTGGTTATAGGTTGCGCCACACAAGTTGGCGGATGTTAAATAAACTACAAGCTGCGCAATATCCAATCAACGCGGAGCTTTATGTGAGGTTCAGTCAGGATTGGATATTGCGCAGCTTGTAGCTAACTTCACATTCACCAACTTGTGTGGCGCGGCCTATACGTCCCTTATTATTTTCTGGTTGCTTCCCTTGATGCCTCGCCCGATATCCACTGGTTGTCTTTATATATTTTTTTACTCGTCTTACCTGTTATGATGATCGTGGAGTGAGTGGGTCAGTTGTCGGTGACTAATTATTTTTCACCAAATATGACACACAACCGATTTTAATCGTGTACAAAAATTCGAATAGTTCACTCGAGTTGATATATACTACTCAAAACAAAATAAGGGCCACTAGTTTATTTACATTTAAGTGCACTTAAGTAAACTGAAAGTGACTGATAAGTAGCATTATATTGATATTACGAACTCTTTGGTGTTTGATCTCTTTTATGCTGGTGTGTGTTCCTAATTTGAAAAGTATTGGTCATCATCCCAAGAACAAAAATTAAATGTTATTCTTAAGTTTTTCTTCGATTGTCTTCCTAACTTGTCTCGGTTATTTTAGGAAAAAAGTTTTACTTTTCAATTTTAATGGATTCATTTATCATCTCGCGTTAATCATGCCACCATTACGAAGGCACATGGATACAATTACGGCAACCAGCGCCATTATTATGATTCAAGAGACCGGCAGTACTGCCAGGAGACCCGGTTGCGTATTTACAAAGCCTATACCATTAGAGTGAAAGTGCAAACTGAACTGGCTTAGCTTTTGTTTGAAATAAATTTGACGAAACCCTAGTCTATTATAGTACAGAAATTAACCGAAATCGCGTAGACTTTGTAGGATAAATTCATTCTAACATTGCAGCAACAAATGCTATTTAATTTTGGTCTAGGTTTGAGAACACAATGTGCCAAATGCCTAGTTTTGGTTGGTTAGGTGCGACTGTATGTAGGTAATTCAAGTAACTAAATAGGTTATGTTAGGTTCCCTTTCGACCCTTAACCCAAAAATAGGAGCCCTGCGAAGCAGGGCTCCGTCAACTTAGTTTAGATTATATTATATCAGTAAGTAGACTTTATATCCAATTAAATAGTTTTTCAGTTCAGTTCAAAAGAGAACCTAACATAACCTATTTAGTTACTTGAATTACATACAGTCGCACCTATAAAACCAAAACCATGTTTGAAAATATCTTGACAAAGGCTTATCTATTTGAGTGAATATGAATCATACTATACTAGGTTTTGTACGTGTATTTTCTTTGAAAATATCAAGGCAAAAATCGAATCCATTTGAGTAAATTTTTTTACTGAGATAGATTAGGTATTGTCGTGTAATATGCATGAAGAAAAGCTATTCTATTAGAGTCTGACTCAAATAATATAGGCTTTGTAAATACGCGACCCGGTTCAGGTAGAGTTCGTGTAACAACGGCGCACGAGGATCGGTACATCCAACTAAGTGCTCGTCGTGATCGTACAGTTACGGGCCGTAAGTTACAACACCGCCTACGGCTGACAACGGGTACCCGTGTCAATGATCAAACTATACGTAATCGATTGCACGAAGACCAGCAAATGTCAAGACGACACGTTGTTCTAATTCCTCTGAACAGGGTTCAACGTGCAAACCGTTTAAGATTCTCCCGTCAGTATTTGAACTGGGGGATTAATCAGTGGGGCAATGTGCTTTTTACAGACGAATGCAAAGTAAAATTTTTCAATGATGATCGGCGTGTTAGGTTGTGGAGACCACGCGGCGAGTGGTTTACGGAGTCCTGCATCCACGAAGTTGACCGTTTTGGTGGTCCCAACGTAATGGTTTGGGATGGGATTAGTTTACACGGTAAAACCGAGCTCCATTTTACCATTTTAAATGCGGGTACGGTAACTGCAGAACGTTACATCGAGGATGTCATCAGGCCTCAAGTGATCCCATTTGCACAGCGAGTGGGGGCTGGATTCATCCTGAAGCAAGACAATACCCGTGCACACACAGCTCGATCGACCCAAACTGTCCTAGAAGGGTCTCATATTGAGGTATTACCATGGGCAGCTAACAGTCCGGATTTAATTCCAATCGAGCAATTGTGGGACCAATTGAAACGAAGGGTTAGAGTGAATGAGCAAGGGGTCTACAATCAACAGCAGCTGATTGACGCTTTAAAACGTGCCTGGGAAGAGATTCCAGATGAAAAAGTGAGGAATTTGATCCAGAGTATGCACACAAGGCTTCTGGAGTGTATTGCTAAGAGAGGAGGACATACTCGTTACTAAAAAGAAGAAACAAAAGTGACAAGAACAGTATTTTGTATTTTTTCGGTGATTTGTTTTGTTCATGTTTTTCATTCAATATGGCCAATTTCATTATGGACTTAAAAAGCAATTCCTGATAATTATTTTAAACAATTGTTAGTCTAATTTATAACCAATAACATTATTTTGTAGTTACATAAGTTAAACAATTGTCTTTATTGTTTTCATGGTACAGCAAAGAATCTTAGTGGCCCTTATTTTGTTTTGAGTAGTATTATATATATTTTTTAATTATTCCTAATTTTTCAAAAACAGCTCAGCTGATATGAAATGAAAACATTTGAAAGAGACCAACATTGAAGTATGACCTATGAAAAAAAGAACCATTGAAAACAGTTCCTTATTGGCGGAGTAATCCGCGAAATAAATATACAAAAAAACATACAGTCGAATTGATAACCTCCTTCTTCAAGTGGATTATAAATCAAATAACTTTGACTTGCAATATAATTCTTAAACTACTAGTACGATTTAAATGAAATTTGGAAATGTACCTCGTCATACGATATTCTCTTAGTTAGGTATTAAACATTCAGACGTCTAGGTTATCCAAATAGGCTAAATTGCACCTGGAACCCGACATCCTAAGATCGGAGATAGTAACGGCCATTGGATCGTTAAAAACTAACAAAGCGCCAGGTCTGGATCAAATTACAGCTAAAGTGTTGAAGGCTCTGGGTGAAAAAGGTGTTGACACACTGCACAACATCTGCAACCACGTATAGTGGAACGGCAAGTGGCCCAAGGCCCATATATAGGTTCGACCAAAAAATGTGACAATTATCGCACACTCGCTTTAATTTGTCACGCAAGCAAAGTCCTGTTAGACATCATAAACAACCGGGTCCGGTATTATCTTGACTGGCAGATCCCGCAAGAACAGGCCGGTTTTGTCAAGGGAAAAGGCACGCGTGTACAAATATTAAACGTCAGGCAAATTGTGGAAAAATGAAAGTTCGATACACCTGTCATAATGTGCTTCGTCGACTATAGTAAGGCATTTGACTGTGTCAACTGGGACTGTCTATTTTTATTTATTTAGGTTTGCTACAATTGTAACAGTCGTACAAGCAAATATTATAAACATCTTACGATCTAGAGTAACAGTTACATCCAATTATAAGCAAACACCACTTCCACTTACAATAACAAACATAAGTAAGTATTACTAATAACAAGTTAAAAAAGTACGGACTACAGTTCAGTTTTTTTTTACATAGCATAGCTTTTCCTGATACAAAAATTCGCCAAGCATACAGAAATACATTTAAATATTACATTTTATAGTTTTGCGATATTTAGTAAGAGAATCAGCAAATATATCAACACCGTGATTGCAGAGGTTAAGTAGCTTGCACATGCGAGGGACAGGAGAGGTAGAGCCTGAAACAGTTTTTCTGGGTGGTGGATAAAGGAGACTGATGTATACTCTAGGTTATTTGTATGGCACTCTAAAATTTATTCCAAGAGGCAGCGATAGCCTAGTGGAGATACCAACAGACTGCCATGCAGAGGGTATCGGGTTCGAATCCACGGCGCGAACCAATGACTTTTTAGAGTTATGTGCGTATTGAATTGTTTATTATCGCTTGTCCCGTGCCTCGGAGAGCACGTTAAGCCGTCGGTCCCGGTTGTCATGAAGATCTTTGACAGTCGTTACAAGGCGTCAGTACCTTCTAAATAAACTGACACTAGTCTAAACCATGGAATATCGCTATTTCTTCGGGTTGCAGAGGTCAGGCAGGCAGTCGCTCTGTGAAAAAGCTAATATTCGGCCAAATCCGGTTAGACTAGAAAGCGGACCCCAGATTGAAAACTGGGATAACGCTAAGAGGATGATGATGACCCTAAAATTTATTCTATGAAGGAGTTGTGTACAGTCAATTTTTCATCAAGTTTCCATTCTGTATTTTTAAATAAACTGACACTAGTCTAAACCATGGAATATCGCTATTTCTTCGGGTTGCAGAGGTCAGGCAGGCAGTCGCTCTGTGGAAAAGCTAATATTCGGCCAAATCCGGTTAGACTAGAAAGCGGACCCCAGATTGAAAACTGGGATAACGCTAAGAGGATGATGATGATCCTAAAATTTATTCTATGAAGGAGTTGTGTACAGTCAATTTTTCATCAAGTTTCCATTCTGTATTTTTTACGTTTATCCTGATAAGAAACCATTCGTGGGAAACGCGGGGGCGACAAGTGCCACAGAAATCTTTTTTGAATTCTCTCTAGCCTGAAAATATGAACGGCATAATGCGGTTGCCAAACTACACTACAGTATTCTAAATGACTTCTCACAAAACTATTGTATAACAAAAATGTTGTATGAGGCTTGCGAAAATCCTTTCCAATTCTTACAATATAGCCCAGAGATCTAGATGCTTTCCTAATGATCATTTCCAAATGAGGTACAAAGGTTAACTTTTTGTCTAACAAAACGCCTAAATCTCTAACACAATCACATTCATTTAATTCTACGCCGTTGATCGAGTATTTTGATGTTATTTGGCCAATCTCACGAGTAAACTTCATAAACTGACATTTATTTGGATTCAATAGGGTAGTTTCCAGGGTCAAAATAATTACACTTTATTTAGTCCGTATTTTAGATTAGAAAAAAAATATTGGATACGTATTTTTTCTTTTTTCGATTAAATATAAAATAACAAAGATATAGCCCATTAAAGTTACTTGTGACGTCATCTAGTGCGAAAAATGCAGCACGGCGTGACGTTATACGTAACTTTAATGAGCTATATCTTGGTCATTTTTGGTTTAATTTACAAATAAAAAAATACGTATCGCTTATTTTTGAATAATCTAAAGGACGGCCTAATATTTTTTTTTTGTCAACTAGCCTATTGCATACCATTGTTATGACACCATATAGACAACGAATCAAGATCTTTCTGAAGAAGTAGGGCCTCATTAAGTGACTCTACAGGCTTAAAGATTTTAAGGTCATATGCGAATAGCAGGGCAGAGGTGAAAGCAGTCCGGCAGGTTATTGATAAACATATTAAATAATAATGGCCCTAAGTGTGATCCTTGAGGCACTCCTGAAGTTATGGAGCGTGTGGATGATTTGAAGCCATTCAATACAACCTTGGAGTCACGATAGCTTAAGTATGATTTTATCCACTTGTAGATTGGTCCACCAAATCCGTACATACATAATTTTTCTATGGAGGGTCTTATCAGAACTGGGTGTACCTCATCACTTGATTGCACTTCTGCAATCTTTATATCACAAGAACCAAAGTGTGGTGAGGATAGACAGTACGAAATCTAAACCATTCAGTTTTGAAAAAGGAGTTTGACATGGCTGCGTCCTTTCACCCATCCTATTCAATATAAACGGTGAATATATAGCGAGGCGTACTTCCGATAGCTGGGAGGGAGGCATCACCGTTGGTGGACGCAAAATCTGTAATTTGCGTTATGCAGACGACACTGCCTTGCTAGCGTCAGATGACGCCGAGATGATCACCTAACTGGATAGGATAGAGCGCATCAGCAGTGAACTAGGTCTCTCTATAAACAGGTTCAAAACGAAGATCATGGTCATAGATCGCACAGGCAAGCTTGAGCCCACTGTGTCACTCAATTTAGAGACGGTTAACAGCTTTATATACCTGGGTTCAAGCATTAGTAATAATGGTTCTTGTGAATCTGAGGTGCGAAGAAGGATCGGGATGGCAAAAGTAATCATGGCACTGCTATCAAAGATATCTCTCTGAAAACCGAGATCAATCTTGTATGCACTCTGGTGTTCTCCATATTCTTGTATGGCGCAGACACATGGTACTTGAAGAAAAATGGCCGTGATCGCACTGATGCTTTCGAGATGTGGTGCTGGAGGAAGATGCTGGACATCCCCTGGACAGCACACCGCACGAACGTATCGATCATACAGGAGCTCAAGATCCAGACGAGGCTTTCCACCATCTGTCTGCGCAGAGTTCTAAAGTACTTCAGGCACATTGCGAGGAAAGACAGTGATAACTTGGAAAAGTTAATAATCACTGGCAAAGTGGAAGTAAAAAGACCGAGAGGCAGAAGCCCGATACGTTGGATCGACCAGATCCGCACGACTCTTAACACGGTAGCGCGTACCGTGGTGTTAAGAGTCATGCGGATCGCTCTCCACTCAGCAGCAGATAGGAATAGATGGCAGGAAGTGGTCCGCAATAGACTGTTTCCACGAGGTGGTCACGACCCTCAGCATTGAGGAAACCGACGCGAGAAGAAGGTTATCCAATCTCGAGTAAATAGGTAGGCAGGTATCTTCTGCGTTAGTGTGCTACAACCTCGACAACATATTTGCTTAACATCAGGCAGTACGTAGTACATCGATATGGTTAGAACAAAAATGCCAATTCAATTATGACTGTAATAAGCTTTTTTTATCCTGGATAACGCTCGTATTTAATCAGGGTGCACGGCATTGAACCCAAAAAAGTCGAGCAAAAAAGCTCAGTCGTTAGTTTTACTTTTACCGAAGCCATTCAGGCCATTTTCAAGTCTCTGTAACTTCATTCTGGATAAAGCTAGACATCTGAACATTTCATTATCAAGAGAAAATCTTTATAATAACAGTAGATTGTATGACAAGGGAGCATAATGGTATTTTTACGGCGAGGGCGCTACTTTGAACCACGAGCGAAGCGAAGGATTCTAACGTAGAATCCTGAGCGCAGCGAGGGGTTCAAAATACATTGCCCGAGGAAAAAATAATTTGCTCTCGAGTCATATACTCTACTTTCCATCCCCTTTCTATGAGAAAATAAATAAGAGACGGTGTTATTAATGAATATATTTAATAAAATTATACGTGTGAATATAAGTTAAAACAATTACAAATTTATATGTTCCTCATTCACAACTCGACGTAGAACTCATTAATTTTGCAAAATTCAATAAAGTATGTACCTACTGATTACGAGAACAGAGTCGTAATTCGCGCGCTGTTTTGTTGTTAGCGCGGGTCACGCCCGTGCAGCCAACACGTACCAGCCAGTTATTTACACAATTTACGTTCGATTTCTATGAATGATATACGTTCCAAATTCAAATCACTTTTCCGCCCGCTAAAAAGTGCTTAGGTTTCAGATTAGCGTATTTTTCTGCGCGTATATGGTCATTTTAGCATACGCGCTTACACGCGCGCTACAATACGCGCTTCAAAAAACCAGATTCACGTAAACGGGTGTATTCGCTCGAAACGGTAGTAACGTCTTGTCAGTGTCAACATGGATTTTGACGGCTCGTGGTTATACGAGCTTAGAAGCGCGTCAACGCTCGTACGAGTTGCGCGTGTGCCAAAAGGCGCGCCTATACGCGTCTACATGCGCTTCCAAAAACGAGCTTATACGCGCGTATAAAACGCTAATCTAAAACCGCACTAACAGAAAAGAGCTATTTTGCTCCAACTAAAAGAGGAACAAAGCGACACTTTTCGAATAGAAGGGATAAAAAATATATTACAGAGTTTCATCCAAATCGAACTAGTACTTTAAAATTATTGTCACACTCACTCAACGGTCTTCATAAAATTCTAAGGTATTTCTAGCAGACATAGGTACAAGCTTGTAATTTTGATGATCATTATCATTAAGTCTAAAAAAATAAAAAATCCTTAAACCTTTAGGAAAAATTCAAACAAATGTACCTTTTTAATTTTGGTCTAGTTTTCATATTTTAGAATCTACACAAATAAGTTTGTGAACCTTTGTAGTACGTGGATTAGGTATTAATTACTCCACCAAGATAACTTTGCGGTTTAGAATTCGGAATTCAGTTTATGTCCCTACTAGATTCAAATATTTTTCGTTATCTAGAAGTACTCGTAGGGTACGATCAGGGTAGGGAACGGGCAGGCACCGGGAAGGGACCGGCGAGGAGCACGGGTGGAGGTGCATAAGTCGTGGCCCGGGTGGAGGGCATAGGTTGGGGTTCACTGGTAAGGGCACGGGGGGGTTCACGGGTGGAGTACATAAGTGGGGATGCAGGTGCAAACTCATGGGTGGGAGTACGGGTGGGTGTTCACGGGTGTAGGCACGGGTAGGGGTTCACGGATGAGGGCAAGGGTAGGGTTTCACGGATGAGGCCAAGGGTGGGGGTACACAGGTGAGGCCATGGGTGGTGGTTCACTGGTGAGGGCACGGGTTGGGGTTTACAGGTGGGGGCACGGGTGGGGGTTCACGGATGTGGGCACTGTTGGGGGCACGGATGGGGTACGGATGGAGCTTCACGGATGGTGGTCACGGTGGGTGCAGGGTAGACCCCATGAGGAGAGATGTTTCATAAAGACCATCACTAGCAAAAAGAAGTTAGATTTCAACAAAAACATTACATGTAAAAAGAACAACAACTTGAGCAACAGTTCTTCAGTATATAGTTGTGAGATCAAATATGGCAACTAATGGTAGGTACCATTCGAAACGGTCATGACGGCTGGAACACGAGAGGTTACGGTATCGATAAATATATCAGTTTAGGAGGAAGCAGCATTCTCAACACAATATATGGACTATATACAGAAAAAATATTCGGTATCAATATAACCTCTAATGTAGTAGGAAGTCATTTAATTAATGGAATGCTTATATTAAATACAGGAAAATATACGGATGCGATATAAACTTAAATTTAGATGGATGTAGGATAATCTGTAATACACATAGAACATATTCAGAAATATACAGTGCGTCACATTATTTCCATCATGAACGGACGCCAGAAACCAGCGAGAATTATTTGAAATTGAATATCTTCATTTCATGTTTAATCAAAATTTCTTGTTGATAATTGAATTCACATGACTAAAGTTGACCTATATTCGCACAAATAACAATTGAAATCTCATTGACAGTGGTGGACGCCACAAGGTTCGACTTTGAAATGACGCAAGAAGTCTTCCGCGATTTAAATATATATATATATATATATATATATTTAAAAAATAATATATATATTTAAATATATATATATATTTAAATATATATATATATATATATATATATATATATTTAAATCGCGGAAGACTTCTTGCGTCATTTCAAAGTCGAACCTTGTGGCGTCCACCACTATATATAGTGTTACATAAATACATATCTCGGAGGCATTTATGGGTCATCAATAAATCAAGCAACGTGAAGATATAAAAGTCATCTTGATAAAAAGCTAGTGTTCACAGCTTTATGACTTACCTGAATTAGACGTACTCGATGATGTATCATTAATCCTTGAAGCAATCGTTTTCTTGCATACGAAAGCCAAATGCGCATGACAATAAATATCATTAAGCCATAAGGTAGTTTCTGTATCGTCTTTTGAGAAACCTAGTTGTACACAATTTTCGCTATCGTCCAAATTGTTAGGCTCTCCTGTATTCCAATCATGAAACACCATGTCTATTGGAGTACCTGAAATTGTAATAATCAATATTTTTAGTCATGTTACATTACCGAAATATTTAATTAAGCTAAATATAAATAAATAAACATTATCCTTGTAGCATTAACGAAAAAAATACTGATAAGTCAGAAAAGCCCGCCGAAGTGTTTACAGCAACTCAGTTCTGTATAATTTTAATTTTATGTCCAAATGTTTGCTAACAATAAAAACTCTTATCACTTTAAAAATCATCATCCTCATCATCCTCTTAGCGTTATCCCAGTTTCAATCTGGGGTCCGCTTAATAGTCTAACCGGATTTGGCTGAATATTAGCTTTTTCACAGAGCGACTGCCTGTCTGACCTCCGCAATCCGAAGGGATAGCGATATTCCATGCTTTAGAGTAGTGTCAGTTTATTTAGAAGGTACTGACGCCCTGTAACGACTGTCAAAGATCTTCATGATAACCGGGACTGGCGGCAATATGCACATAACTCCGAAAAGTCAAGTGCGCGCCTTGGATTCGAACCCGATACCCTCTGCATGGCAGTCTGTTGGTATGTCCACTCGGCTATCGCTGCCTTCTTCCTATCACTTTAACAATATTACCCAAACATTTTATTTTTCCTCTCGAAAAAAGGACTTATTTGAAATATATTTATTTACCAGTGATTCGTGAAGCGTGGCTTTGTGATCTGTCTTTTGTCTAAATTTTAACAAATGATATAGGTAAAGAATGATATAGAAAAAGAAAAAATATAAAATTGATGGTTTGTCATTTCGTCATGAACATTGCCGACGCCATTTTGCCCGGATGATGATTAGTTCATGTTGTTATGAATTACAAAGTATGCGACATAAATTAAAAATGTCTACTTTTCTCTAATATTAAATCACTGACTGATTTAACTTACCATTGTCAATAGTAAAGAAGTTAATTGCCGGATATCCAGGTGTCAATTCCGAATATCTCTCCAAACCTATGACAAAGCCTCCGCGAATATCATCTGCGGCTATATTTTCGTAATATTGTATTACGTCCAAGGCCTCACGTTTGTTCTGAGGGTAGAACAAAGTTGCTTGCTCGTCTTCACAAATCTTCCTGGCTCTATAAAAGCTCGTAAGTGTCTTGTGTAGCTTATATAGGTGATTAGACTCTCCTATTTTAGAATAATCTTCAGACGATGTGATGCTCTGTTCAGTTGTAGTTGTATCTACCAAATCGTCTCCATCTAAAAAAATCAATTTTCATCAAAACGCAGAATAAAAATCTGTAAAATGTATTTCTTAAATGAGACGTGTAAATATCGGTACAGAGTTAGTCAGTTACTCTTCTAGTTTACTCATGACCTAGCGTTTGTCATCTGTTAACTAAATGGACTTAATTTAGTAACTACATTAGTATAATTGTTTAAGTTTGATGTCTGTAGCTATTTACTACTTAAAAGTAGCAAATTAAGTACAATATGAAATTGCAGTACCTCAACAAAATAATTTCTTTATGTATTAAACAAACTGGCGTTAGAAAAGAGTGGTCATGAGTTTTATTGCCTGTTTTTTACTCAAGGTTCTATACCCTTGCTTTGCGAACGAGGCACCGAATGTGAATGAAGATTCATAAAATAAAAATGTAAATGTAGATTCATAAGATAATTAACTTTGAAAATTCGCGTCACTGTGTTTTTGACCTAAATGAATAAATAATTTTGACCTTGACTTTGTTACTTGCTCACCTGTGTTCGAAGACTTCGAAGTACTAATATACGGTTCCTTCGTTCCAATCTCATCTGCCGATGATGTCAGTTCTAAATCAAATGATCCGCTTAAGCTGTTATCATTGTCTCCTTCAGCTTCGTTGATCAGCGCGTAGAACAATGTATTTTCAGTAGACCGTACCAAGTCGTTTTGACCTAAATAAATAAATTTACTTGAAATCACATAAATCATGGCTAATCTAGTCAGTAACGAAAGGCTTATATATACATATATATAAATAACTTTCTCTCTCAAGTAAGTGTTCATGGTTGATTATTGATTATCATATTTACCTGATTTTAAAGTTCCATGCAAGTCATTCAACTCAGATGAATCGAACTTCTTCTTCTTGCATATGAAAGGCATTCTTGCATCACATGGCACATCGTTCAGCCATATAGACGTCTGTAAGTACGCCAAATGAACACAGTCCTCGTTACCATTACTATCATTCGGTTCTCCATATTTCCAACCATGGTAAACTTCATCTATGGAAGAACCTGAAAATAAAATGGTAACTACTAATACAAATGAAATAGTATATTACGTTCTATGAGCAGTCTAAGCTTTCTATTGAATTTCTTTTTAGCTGAAGGTTGTTACTTATATTGCAAGGAGCTTAAACATTGAAAGCAAGGATTTTGAAATAATTATTTATAAATAACAGATTGTGTTCTCGAGAAAGGATCGACTTCAGCTGTATAAACATGAATAGGCACCAGTAATATAATTTCGGGTTTGTAGCATCTTAGTTATAACAGAAGAAGAATTATTTTGATCGTTCTTGATAAAATTCTCCAGAAAATCGCAACTCACCATCGTCAACTGTAACGAAATCGTCTCCCGATCTTTGCAGTCCTATAACAAATTCTCCAGGCAGGAAATAAATATTTTCATAATAGTTTATTACAGCCCTGGCTTCATGTTCGTTCTGTGGATAAAACAGAGTCGCTCCTTCGTCTTCACAAGTCTGCCTGGCAGTAGCAAACATCTGAGGTGTCTCGTAAAGCTTATACAGATAGTTAGAATCTGCAATATTGCTGTAATCTGTATTCGCACCCGCTTCTGTATCAACTATGACACCTCCATCTATAAGAAACATGAATACAAATGAGAAATCATTATTAATTAGCCGGCGCTAGTCACTCTAGCGTGACATGACAGTACATGGTATGTATGACTCATGAACATTATCTTGTTCATCTAAAGTTGCTGTTAGACGAGCATTCACTTATAACAGAACATCGAAACAGGGCTGTTTTCTACTTTGCCGATCTCAGCAATGATCAGAGCAAAGCATAGAGCTAAACATCGCTACAAACATGATAGAACCGCATAGTGCGTACGGTAGGAATCCTTACATTAGTAGTACTTTGTGAGGTACTATTTTGTAATCATCACTAGAAAAAAAAACTTGTCATGATAAATCCCGGATTATGGTCTTGAGCTTTGACTCAACTGTACTACGATAGGTGGAGCCTTGGGCACGGTGAAATTGGTGCAAGGGGTTGAACTTCTATCGTTATAACGGCTCAATAAATTTTCCGTTTATCTATTAAATTAAATTTACATTCGCAAGTTATAAAATTAATAATTGTGATCGAGTCCGTAGATTATCCTTAGGACTTTAGGTAAAGGAAGGAAGCTTAGTAACCCTGCCTTGTGCATGGGTCGACATGCACTTGATCGGTTTTTCATTTTGTACATAAAAATATATCACATCACGTATGTATCACATATGTGTATTTGTAGCGTGTATAGCAGCCGACCGCATACGCTATATACATTACTGCAAAGTTTTGCCAAAAGATTAATTATTTTTTGTGAAAGAGTAAGAAACATCCATTATTTTTTAACAAAATTATCAGTGGGAATCCCACTGTGGGATATACTTAGTCTTGAACTTGTGACTTTATTATTTACACGACACTTAAAATACCTACTCCGAATTCAAGATAAAATATAAATAGCTCTCAGCAAGGTCACTAGTGTGTACTAGAATACTTAATCGTTATTTTTTTATATACTCACGCCTGTGTCCCCGAAAGGTTAGGCAGAGTTATACGCACATTTCGCCATGTTATAAATTTTAAGGTCCCACGTAATAGGCGGCGTGTATTGCCGTTACCGGGAACTTAATTTTGATAAAAATTCATGGATGTTTCTTACTCTTTCAAACAAAAAATTTTGAAGAAATTTTGGGAAACGTTGCAATAATGTATATGGCGTTTGCGGTCGGCTGCAAAACAAGGAAATACACTTTTAACCTCGTGACATGATATGTTTCGAGTCTGGGTATCCTTTATGTCCATTGATCTACTAGTTCCGTCTGTTATCTATTCGTAAGTCTCCCGACACAGGCTTTTAGTCAAAAGCATTAGGACTTTATCCAAAAAAACTATCACCTTTGTAAATTTAGAATTTTTTTATTCGTGTCACCACAAACATAATTTACATCTTGCTCAGGATTGCTGTCCCCATATTGCACGTCAGCAAAATAGTTAGCTTTTGAGGTTTTTTTTGCCCAGAGATGAACAGATCTGACTAGATAAGGTTTACTTGTTTACCTGATTTTAACGTTCCATGCGAGGCATTCGACTCAGGTGAAATTAACTTCTTGCATATGAATGGCATTCTTGCATCACATGGCACATCGTTCAGCCATATGGACGTCTGTAAGTACGCCAAATGAACACAATCCTCGTTACCATTACTATCATTTGGTTCTCCATATTTCCAACCATGGTAAACTTCATCTATTGAAGAACCTAAAAATAAAATGGTAACTATTATTATTAATGCACCAGTATATTACGTTCTATTAGCAGTCTATGCTTTCTATTGAACTTTTTTTTAAGCTGAAGGTTGTTACTTATGTTGCAAGGAGCTTAAAAAAAAAAACAAGGATTTTGAAATAACTTTTTATAAATTACAAATTGTGTTCTCGAGAAAGGATCAACTTCAGCTTAATAAACATGCATCGTCACCAATAATATAAGTTCGGCTTTGTAGCACTCAATTTTAGTAATAAGAGAATAAGAATTATTCTGATCATTCTTCGTAAAATTATTCAGAAAATCGCAACTCACCATCGTCAACTGTAACGAAATCGTCTCCCAATCTTTGCAATCCTATAACAAATTCTCCAGGCAGGAAATAAATATTTTCATAATAGTTTATTACAGCCCTGGCTTCACCTTCGTTCTGTGGATAGAACAGAGTCGCTCCTTCATCTTCACAAGTCTGCCTGGCAGTAGCAAACATCTGAGGTGTCTTGTAAAGCTTATACAGATAGTTAGAATCTGCTATATTACTGTAACCTGTATTTGCACCCGTTTCTTTATTAACTATGACACCTCCATCTATAACAAACATTAATATAAATGAGAAATCATTATTAATTAGCCGGCGCCAGTCACTCTAGCGTGACATGACAGTACGTGGTATGTATGACTCATGAACATGGTATTGTTCATCTAAAGTTGCTGTTAGACGTGCATTCACTTGTTGAACAGAACATATCGAAACTGCGCAGTTTAAAATTTGCCGATCTCAACACCGAACGGAGCCAAGCAGAGAGAGCAAAACATCGATACAAATATTAGACTCCATTTTAGTTTGTAGTCTACCATAATACCTAAAAACATGGTTACTTTGACAGTTACAATCCTAGATTGATTAAGTTGTACATTGGTTTCCATATGTTCAACATTGGGCATTGAATATTTTAAAAGTTTAGATAGCTTATTATTAAGTAATATATTATTTACATTAAACCAATTAACAACTTGAGAGAGCGCATTGTTTACTTATTATAGTCAAAGTTACTCTTTTGTCGTTTGTCTTAAGATAGATGGGCCTCATAAGCGACGACCGAGGGTGGTGATAATAGGTGTGCCCACTTGTATGCAAGAAATAGAAGTTTTTTCCTGCCTATACCACCAAAATGTTGTCGAAGTGATGCCGGATTGCGGCTTTAAAACTTTCCTTAATAGCATCAAATTAGGCCATAAGTCAGGCAAGAAGGACGGTGAGACCTGCAACTTTATCATAGAAGTCTCTGCAGTGTTAAGGAAAGCCCTCATCAAAAAAGATCGAGTTTTTATAAACTGGTCTTCGTGCTCTGTTAAAGACTTTACCTCAGTGACTCGGTGTTTCGAGTGTCAGCAATATGGCCATGCAACTAAGACTTACCGGGAGACAACATATACCTGTGAGCATTGTGGTGATCGTGGACATTCTATAAAGGAATGCACGAAAAAAGCCGACGAACCAACGTGCGCTACCTGCTTGCAGTACAAAAAGCCAAGTAAACACAACACAGGCTTTATTGACTGTCCGGCGAAAATTATGGCAGAGAGGAGGTATATAAACACCGCCGATTATGGAGATACCTAAGCTACATAATATATGCGCTTTAACACATTTTTCATGTAATTTGAATTATTATAAATAAATGCTAAACACAACTATTACTAACACACTGACACTGTTCACGATTCAGCTGACTCGTAGTTTTTTATGTTACACTAAGTTTTCTACAAAATGCACAACACGCAATTTTAATAATAAATGCGTCAATATTATATGCACATGTACCCTACCTATTAATTAGGAATTAATTTTAATGTTTTACCTTTTTATTTTTGTTTACGAATATTATAATTATTTTGTGGTATTGTTAAAATACAAAACAAGAATTTGTAAAGGGAGAACTCACTTTCTGTGATACAGTTTTCTAACTAGTACAGGAGTGGTGTTCTTTCTAATTTATTAATAAACCGCTTAGCCTTAAGTTTGATTTTATATAAAAACTAGAGGACGCCAGCAGCTACGCCTGCATTTTTTTTAATTTAACTACTGTTTTGGCCGATCCCGTGGGAATTTCGAGAAATCCCTTCTTAGTGCACCCCTACGGTCCCCAAGGAACATACATGCCAAATTTCAGCTTCCTGCGTCCAATAGTTTCGGCTGCAGCGTGTCTGTCAGTCAGTCAGTAACGCAAGGATTTTATATATTAAGATAATATTTAAATGTATCTGTGTTTTTTGGTAAATAAATTGAATTGAATTGAATTATGTTTAATATTAAAAATCAAAGAGGTATCATCCGCGAACAACACAATCTCATGATTATTCCCTACGTAATAAGGTAAAGAATAGAAATAGTCCGAGAATTGAACCCTGCGGGACACCTATTTTTAAAGCAAAACCTGGAGATGTCTTACCATTTACCTTGACCTTCTGGATTATGTTGCCCAAATTAGAAGTCAAGAGATCGAGAGCTTTGTTCTTAATGCCGTAATGATATAATTTCCTGATTAAAGTATCATGATGAATACAATCAAAGGCTTCTGACAAGTCACAAAATATACACATCTTGCGACTTCTCTCAAGCTGCAAAAATACTTTTCAGCAACTAAACTGCTGCGTCAGAAGTTTATGTAAATTTACTGTCCTCTCGCTAGAATGCTTGCCAGAACACTCGATAGATTGCTCGCTAAAACGGACTCGTTTATTTTTCTGTAATGTAACATTCGCAAGAATGCACTTTACATGTGAACGCTCAAGTTCATCCAAGTTCATCAGCGCCCTAAGATCGCGGAAGCATGCCAAAGTTGTGCCGCTCCGTTAAAGTGGACGTAAGCCTCATTTTTGTATGATCACCTTATTTATATAACATAATAGTAAAACTCAAAACGGAGAAACTGCCCGTTGTATTTTATTTTCACGGTGATGTCTCCCTTTACAAATTCTTGTTTTGTATTTTAACAATACCACAAAATAATTATAATATTCGTAAACAAAAATAAAAAGGTAAAACATTAAAATTAATTCCTAATTAATAGGTAGGGTACATGTGCATATAATATTGACGCATTTATTATTAAAATTGCGTGTTGTGCATTTTGTAGAAAACTTAGTGTAACATAAAAAACTACGAGTCAGCTGAATCGTGAACAGTGTCAGTGTGTTAGTAATAGTTGTGTTTAGCATTTATTTATAATAATTCAAATTACATGAAAAATGTGTTAAAGCGCATATATTATGTAGCTTAGGTATCTCCATAATCGGCGGTGTTTATATACCTCCTCTCTGCCATAATTTTCGCCGGACAGTCAATAAAGCCTGTGTTGTGTTTACTTGGCTTTTTGTACTGCAAGCAGGTAGCGCACGTTGGTTCGTCGGCTTTTTTCGTGCATTCCTTTATAGAATGTCCACGATCACCACAATGCTCACAGGTATATGTTGTCTCCCGGTAAGTCTTAGTTGCATGGCCATATTGCTGACACTCGAAACACCGAGTCACTGAGGTAAAGTCTTTAACAGAGCACGAAGACCAGTTTATAAAAACTCGATCTTTTTTGATGAGGGCTTTCCTTAACACTGCAGAGACTTCTATGATAAAGTTGCAGGTCTCACCGTCCTTCTTGCCTGACTTATGGCCTAATTTGATGCTATTAAGGAAAGTTTTAAAGCCGCAATCCGGCATCACTTCGACAACATTTTGGTGGTATAGGCAGGAAAAAACTTCTATTTCTTGCATACAAGTGGGCACACATATAATGGGATGAATGCCTAGACTAAAAATGACTGGCCCAAGAGGGTCACCTTGCTGGCAACCAACTGCATATTCCAACATATTGTCCTTTTATAAATTAATTTGGATGCCTATAACATTGCAACAGAAATTTGAAAATATTGGGTGTCTCTCATTTCGTATGTGACAGCAAGGTATCCCTATTCACTGAGTTTCGAGGCGATCTTTAAAATGACCTCACTTTCACCACAGCCAAGGTACGCAGACAGCGCATGCATAGCAGCCTCACAGCGTCCTTTTGAGCCAAAACCCAGTTGGATTGGCTGAAATTTATTGGCCAAAGTGGTGATTGATCTGCAGACCTACGAGTGTGTCTGCAGAGCCAGGCGCCACCACATCGCTACTAAACAATAACATAGACGCTCCTCGAATGTCACCTACCCTTAATTTTGATTCTACACATTGATAAATTGTTTTATTAAATCTGTTGGTTGTAAATTTTGGATAAAATGTGTATTAAAATTAATAAATTTCTCCCTAATTTGGTCTTTAAAAGATTTCTGTATTGTTCGATCACTTTGTATGTATAGAATCCTGTAAGAGAAGGTAAGCGGAGTTCCCAAGCTCTTGTGGAGTTCTCACGGATGACGAGACCAATACATTCAGCTAAATTCTGAGCGACTGCTGGTCTCGCACCACGTGGAACTCGATATAACACACAACTTACAACTATCGAAAGCGTTTTAAAAAAATAATTCTAATCAGAAGTATGCCTCAAAATATTTGTCTTAAAGTTTCTAAACACAAAAACACGACTGAAGTAGGTGCATTGCATCACAAAAACATCATCACACACTGGCTGAAGTAGGTATAGCGTATAATATAATTATGTTCTTATTATAGAAGTCAGATCAGTTCGTTTTCAGGCAAATATCTCTCAAAGAACTTACTATAATGATAGAGTGAAATGTGGGGTAGTGATACCTACTGAGCAAGATGTAAATTATGTTTGTGGTCAAACGAATTAAAATGTCTAATTATACAAAGGAGATCGTTTGTTAGATTAAGTCCTAATGCTAAAACCGCGATAGCCCAGTGGTAACGGACTGCTGAGATGATGATCTCGGGTTCGATCTCCAGGTACACTTCTGGCTTTTCTTACTAATGTGAGCATTAAAAAAAGTGTGCACGCTTAATAATGTGCCCGGTAGATGACAGGCTAAACTAATAAATAGGCTTGCCCTCTATTGCATTAGGACCGAAACATAACTGGCGAAGTGGGGATGTGTAATACACCTCTGCCTGCCCCTTTGGGGATAACGGCGTGAAGTTATGTCCTAATGCTTTTGAATAAAAGCCTGTGTCACTGGCAAAGATTTTATGAACTTCATGACAGCCAGGACCGACTTAACTCGACCGGTTTAACATGCGCACGGAGGCACGGAACCAGCAATAATTTTCAATTCAATACGCACTTAAAATTGGTGATAAACTATGATAGGCTATGGCTGCTTTTATCCTTGCACTTCGGTACCCTTGCAGTCAAAACTCAGGTGCTTTATTTCTAGGGCTAATCTGACCATCATCATCATCATCATCAGCAGCCCTTAACAGTCCACTGCTGGACTAGGCCTCTCCTTTGAAAGGAGGAATTGGCCTACTATACCACGCTGGCCAAACGGCTTGGTATAGGGTTTGTATCAAGTTTTCCTTCTCTTACAGTGCTGTTCTCTGTATAATATGCTCCCTCTGTCGGCTCTTACGACACCCATGGGATGATATGGGGTGGTGACATTCCGTATTCTTAATCCGTCACCACACGGAATCTGACCATGGTGTCATGATAAATGCCAGCAGGAGAAAATTCAAAGAAGTTAATAATCAGGAATCAAGGTCTTAGCCCACTTAAACGATCCGCTTTACACCCAACCAAAAGAATATCATTCAAATATGGGCTTTAAGTATTGCTAGGTAGGTATGCGGTTTGCGCGGCGACAGCGCGGCAACTGCTAGCAGTCGACCGATTGGCGCAGCAGAACTGTAAGCGACTGCTACGCCGATGGTCGCGGGTTCGATTCCCGCTCAAGTCAAACATTTGTGTGCATGAACATGGATGTTTGTCTTGATCTGGGTGATTCTATGTATAATATGTATGTATTTACGAAAAAAAAAGGTATATAAGTATGTTTATCCATTATCTAGTACCCATAACACAAGCTCTGCTTAGCTTGGGACTAGATGGTGATGTGTGTATGTGGTAGAAAATTATTATTATTATTTGTTTCTCTTTCACGGGTATTAGTCTAATTTGCTAGAACGGTACCCGGCCCTTTGGCAGGTATACACGGAGACATAGGTCCAACGCGCAGAGGCCCTTTGAGAGTTTTAATCTAGAATGTGATGGGACACCTACTGAGGAGCCTCCATAACTGCACTATTAAGTGCAGTCACGGATTAGCCGCAGCAGGTGAAGGACTATTGCTACTCATATGGAAACTAATTACTCTGGGCTATTGGGATGTGTGTTAAATGGATTGGTTTGATGAAAACTATGGATGAAAAATCGGCGTCTGCCCTAAGTACTCTCATATTACGTCGAAAAGAGGCAGACGGTGACTCGCCAACTCACTAGATGGGCCCTCTCTAAATAGTCTAAACAAACTCTGCCATAAAGGCAGCCAAAGGGCAACACCGGTGCGAGTAGCTAGGGGTGTAGAGCGGTGCGGCACCGGTTTCACCATCGCGGGCCTCGTGACCCGGAGTGGGTTTCCCCGTAATTACGTCCTTGAAAATGACACTTCCACCCCCGAGCTAATAGCTCTTGCAACTTCCCTCTGGCTGGCCAACTAAGGCGAGCCAAAGTTGAGAGTCCTGCGGGCGCTCTTGGAAATCCACTCCAACCAGCCAGTAAAGGCAAGCCAGAGACGAGGCCCTGACCGACTATCTGATGCATTCGGGACCGCAGTGTCGCCACACACATTCAGCTCGCCACAAAGCTGCCCTGCGCTTTATAAGCTTTCTATTCATCCTGTAATACATTTTTTGTTTATATCACAAAATTAAGGTGATGTGTGAAAGCTTTTACTCTGCCCTCCGAGATTGCGTTAGTCTCACGATGAGATAACGGCTGCCCCAGAGGGGTTATATTATTATTATATTTGGATGTTATTCTTTTGGTTGGGTGTGAGGCGAATCGTTTATGTATGACCAATTCGGTATCCTTGCATTCAAAACCCAGGTGCTTTATCTCTAGGGCGAGTGTCAACATTTTGTCACTAGCAGTGTATTCTCTGAATGATATCAGCTACGAGGAGAGAGTTCAAAGACGTTTATAATTATTAGGAATTAACTGTCGTCATCGAGGCGGACGGTTTTACCCGGCCGATAAGCTGGTCTATATAATCACTTGTTTGGCGTCTCTTTATCAGTATCATGAGAAACGCGAACCGGGAATCGTTCTGTCAATCAGCCAAGATGGATCGAATTTTGTTTATATTTTTACTTGTGTCGTGTGTTTTGTCCAGTTTTGCAAGTAAGTCTTAATTTTTATTAGTATTTTTTATATCAACTGTCTGCATTTCATAGAGTTCACTTCAAAATTCTTCAACCTGTATACTATAGTAATAAGTTTTGCGGGATCCTTTATTAGTGGGTGCCTGCGTTATAAAAGGATTTCATTCTCCATATTTCATGATTCTAGCCTCAATATTTGAAGTTTTGTGATGACATCTCAGTCAGGACAACTGATTTTGTATAGGTATTTGATGATTTAAGCGATTTCTATATGATAAAAACGTTACAGGATTTTCATTTGATCAGTTAATTATATCAAATTGACTGCCTCTGTGGTCCTGCGGTAGTGTTAGCGACTGCGGATCATGAGGTCTCGGGTCTAATTCCCGGGTCGAACAAAATGTGATATTTGGTTTTTCTGTTAGAAATTATCCAATAGAAATGCGGTGTCAGTGTTGGTGGTGTCACACCCCTGTGCCTCGGAAAGCACGTTAAGCCGTTGGTTGGTCCTGCGCCCAATCTCTCTCCGGTCGTGTCGCATGTGGCGTCCCAACGGACTATGAGAGTGAGAGAATAGAGAGTGCACTTGTGTCTACACATACATTTGTGCACTATTTTATGTCCCGCGCAGTTGGCAAGTTTCATATAAAGACAAGCCACCGTAGCCGGCATGAGTCGGGTTTTCAGTTCAACGATATACCTGTCTACTTAAATAGCAAAGTAAAAGTTTCTTACACATTAAAGCTACTGTGGATAAAAAAAATCATCGATTTTTTAAATATTTCCGCTTAAAGTTTATCAAACGTGTCAGATTTGCATTTACATTACTTTTTAATCATAATGTATAAATTTCATTAAAAGGCGCAGGCAGAGATTTATTTTGAGAGGGGAGAGGAGATTGGCTCTTCCCTTAAGCACTTCTTTCACGGGACGTGGCTCCAAATATCGATTTGGGTCAAGACGCAAGACCACATTTCTGGATTTATTGAAATTAAACAACAGTTTACGGATTTTATCGCGATATATTGGTTTCACTGAGTTATTACATTTAAACTGAACGATATAGAAAATGTTACGTTAAGATGTAATAACTCTGTGAAATCAATATATCGTGATAAAATCGGTAAACTGTAGTTTAATTTCAATGTGTGACAATTGCGTAAACCCAAGAAGACATTATCCTGGATTTATTTTGACCAGGAGACTCGTACAGTAGTAGTATATCATGTAGTACTATAGAATAGAATCCTAGAATGAATATATTTATGTGTCCTGAAAGTCTGTTGGTATCTACACTGATCAATCCCTGTTCCTCATGTGGTAGCTACTATATGTACATTTGAACAACTAAAAATATGTTCCTTACATTTTATTTTATTTATTTTATTTTATTTTATTTTATTTGGAAAACAAACAGTATCTTACAACTAGATTAACAATTTTTTATCAACTGCAAACCATTTATGAGTTTTCACATATGAACATTTAATGCTTGATCTGATGAATTACCCATATTGCAAAAACTGAATTTTAGCACAATACATAAATGCAAAAATTGGCGATATTCAAAAATATACATAAAAAAAACAAACAATAAAACAAAAGTAAACAGCAAAATATAAATAAAAGATTATAAAATGTTACACAATAATACGTGGACACAGACACTCAGGGGATCGACTCGAACCATTGTCTTGTCATTTCAATCCTGTATTTAGTCGGATTTGTGTTAAATAAATCTAATTCAGACGAGCCAGCCAGATCATTAATGTAAGCAGCGGATCTTGAAAAGAATGTATTACTTTGATAGTTCGTGGAGCTTCGTGGAACATGAAGTAAGGCTGGCAGTCTTACAGATCTTGTAGGAACTTTTAAATTTATTTTTGAAAGAAATTGCGGTGAGTCTATTTTAGATTGTGCTATTTTAACTAACAGTGTTACATCCGCAACCTTTCTTCTTTCGTGAAGAGGTATTAAATGTTGCCTCTTGCATCGAGCCTCGTAGCTGTTATCAATAGTTCTACATTTGTATTGGAGATATCTCGTAAATTTTCGCTGTATAGACTCCAGTCTGTCTATATGGATGTTATATTGTGGATTCCAGATTGGTGAACAATACTCGAGGATGCTACGAACATAAGAACAATAAAGTATTTTAACAATTTTTATGTTGCTAAACGGTGAACATGATCTCATAACAAATCCTAATGCCTTGTTAGCTTTTTTCGCTATATGATCTATGTGTCTATCATATTTCAGCTTGGAATCGTGAATTATGCCTAGATCCCTGATCTCGTTGACTCTCTTAAGTACGATTCCTTTGAGTGTGTAGCTGAATATCTGGGGTTTAGGTTTGCGAGTAAATGTGATTGCATAACATTTGGTTGCATTGATATCTAACCGGTTATTGTGGCAGTATTCCTCAAATCGAATCAGATCTTGTTGTAAAAGAAAACAGTCGGAATCTGTTTTTATTTCCTTAAAAATCTTCATGTCGTCAGCATACATAATAAATTCTGAGTGATGGAAGCATACACTTATGTCGTTTACAAAAATATTAAACAATAACGGGCCCATCAACGAGCCTTGTGGTAATCCAGAGGGGAGTTTATGCCACATAGATACGGCACCATTTATTGCAACCGCTTGAGATCGGTTTTGGATATAGGACGTAAACCATCGGAACAAATTACCGTGGATACCCATGCGTAATAACTTGTTAAAAAGTATTTTGTGATCAATACGATCGAAACATTTAGTATAATCAGTAAATATAGAGTCTACCTGACCGCCAGAGACCATTTTTGATGTTATATAATCAACGAAGGACAGCAGGTTGGTCGTAGTTGACTTCTTTTTAATAAATCCGTGTTGTTCGGCTATAAAAGAGTTAGAGATGGCGTTATAAACTTGTACGTAAACCAAACGCTCTAAAACTTTGGCAAATATGCATAACTTTGATATAGGCCTGTAATTGGTTATGTCTCCTCTGTCACCCTTCTTAAAAACAGGCGTGATGAATGTAGACTTCCATACGTCTGGTACGAAACCTTCATTAAGAGAACGACGAAATAAAATACTCAGTGGTTTTGTGAGTTGTTTGGCACAATTGGTAATGAATCGTGGACTAATGCTGTCGGGCCCTGCCCCCTTTGAGAGGTCCATCGATGAGAGCAACTTATATAATTCATCTGGAGATATTTCAATGTCACCTATTGTATGCATGTCATTATTTGTAAGCGCCTCATTCGTGTAAGGAACATTATTGCATGGTTGAGAGGGTGACTCAAGGAAAGTAGTCTGAAAATACGTGGCAAATAGATTACAAACGCCCTCACTTGTATTTGCTGATGTGTTATTATACGTTAGAGTGGAGGGGAAAGAGCAATTACCTTTTTTATTATTTTTTATGAAAGTCCAGAAAGTTTTAGGGCTCTCAATAATAGAATTTTCGGTTCTTTTTATGTAAGAGCTATAACACTCTTCTTCAACTTTCTTAGCTCTTTTTCTTAACAAACTAAAAGTAACATAGTCAGCTGTATTTCGATATCTCTTAAATTTTTTAAAGTATTTGTGTTTTTCTTTGAGAATCTTTTTTAGCGATGCGTCATACCAAGGTGGATAGGTTGAAGGGTAAGCAGTTTTATGCGGCACAAATGTATCCCTTAGCTCGTACAAGCGACTGTAAAAAAATTCTATAGCGTTGCTTAGTGAGGTGTTTGTTAAGTGGTTATCCCAAGGAGTAGCGTTTAAAGCTGTCCTAATTTCATCATAGTTACCACGGTTGTAGTTATATATTTTTCTCGGACAAGCTTTGAGATAATCAGTACCCGTACAGTCCATTATAACGTGAAGAGATTTGTGGTATGTGTCTTCAATAACAAGTGGGCTCTCACAAGCTATTATTGACAGTTCGGTGTTACTTAAGACTAAATCCAATAATCTGTTATTAATATTGCGATGTGAGTTAAATTGCTTCAGGTTAAATTCAAGAAGGGAATCGAAAAAAAATATTTGTGATTCCCCTGATATTCCCAAGGGCTCGAGGTAATTCCCACTGCTACACCAGTCAACGTTACTTAAATTAAAATCACCCATGATCAGAAAAGTATCATCGGGACAGGCTGTTATAATATCCGATAGTTTATTAGTGAAGTTTCGAAGCTGCGTGTTGTAAGAATTACCATAATTTTCATTACACAAATATAATGTACATATATGTATCTTTTTAGGTATGCTTTTTTGTTTATTGTGATTGTTTGTAATAGTAACCCAGATGTCCTCAGCTGAGGAATTCCATTCAGGTCGGCCTACTGTTAGAAACTCTCGACGCACAGCCAAAAGTACACCACCACCGTACTTTTCACGCGTATTAATATAGTTCCTATCACGACGCCAAACAACGTACCTGTCATCGAAAAGCTCGCTGTCACTAATACCATCTAGTAACCAGGTTTCTGTTAGTGAGATCACGTCATAGGAATTAAGCAGTAAATTGCGTTTAAATGAATGAGTTTTAGTTCGCAATCCTCGAGTATTTTGGTAATAACAATTAATGGAAGCCATGGGTAAAACAGTTATAAAATAACCCTTTGATTACAAGATAATGGTACAGAGTTAAATAAGTTGTAACGAATATCATTGTACAAGAATCCACAGTAATTCGATATAAGCAAGTAAAAGTTAAAATTTCAAACTGTGAAGTGTCAATAAAGCCATATTCCAAAATATATCTGTAACCGTCGTAATAAAATTTACAAGAACAGCGAGAACTATTTGATAAAACAAGCGATCTTAGGCGGAGAACATTCACGTAAGCAAGCAAAATAATATGATTGAGACAATCATCAAAACAAAATAACAACCAGTTAAAAAAGTAAACAAATCTCAAGTAGTTCATACATAATAAAATAAATAAGGTACTTAAAAATAAACTACGTATAACAGCAATTAGCATTAAAGGTGTAAATACCGCGCACAGGTGATTAAGTACGAAGCCCGGACGATAGTAAGTGCAAGCGACATTGAGCGGTATGTACCAGCGTAAGCTCTCGATGTAGAGTGATAGCCGTATGAAGTGCAGACTTACTTGTATAAACCGGTTGAGCGCTCCGAGTCGAACCACAAAACAAAAAAATCTTGAGTTGAATACGGTTCTCAAAGTGTTCGTGTGTTTGTTAGTTAATTGAACAAGTTTTAATATTATGAAGATGTAATTTTTGATAAATCTTTGTTGCATTTTATAAAAAACGTAGGTGATGTATCCGACTTTTTTACCATTATCTTACAATGCTTAACCCAGACGTATTGAAAGTTTCTTTCTTTACTGAGTGCTTTTGCCTTGCTCAGGAGTACTTTGTTAGCAGGGGTCAGGTGGTCATTAACATAAAACTTTGCAGTGGATGAGTGGCCCAAGTGTGACAAATTCAGTTGCTTCTTTCGCGATAGTGCTATAAATTCTTCTTTTAGGTAACGGTTATTGAAGGAGATTATTATGGGCTTGTTGCCATCAGGAATCCTAGTGGGCACGCGAGCTATATAATTAATATCTTCTTTTTTAATTGGCAGACCGGACATTGTTCCAATCTTCTCTGCTACTTCATAGAGATTTTCCTGCCTCTTTTCTGGGATGCCACGAATTTCTACATTGTTGGCCCTGGCCCACTGATCTCTGGTCTCCGCGTCACGACTTAATCTTTCGATCTCAGACCTAAGAATAGGCACCTCACTCGCTACCTTTTCCATGTCCTTTATTTTCTTTTCCATGGTCTTTACTTTATCCGAGAAGTCGTTTATAAGGTCATGGGCCATGTTGACTGATGCCTTTAAGCCATGTAGATCTTCCTTTATTATCTTCACATCCGCCACTAAAGATTGCAACGGAGCGAGTTGAAGTACGATTTTGTTCAATTGATCTTGAATGATATCTAATTGATTGGGTTGCGGCGAAGCTGGTACTGGTGATGGGCACGGACTGGATTTGCACTTGAGACACCGCCAGCTACTTTTCCTATCTCCCAATCTTCGGTAGCCGCCTTCGGTTACTCCAGAGCACTGGAAGTCGTAGTGCTGCTTACAGACACTACAAACTGGCCCCTCGGTGTGTTGTGTTCCACAGCTGGCGCATGTAAACATGTTGTAGAAAGTTTGAGTAACACTGGTATTTTTATTCACGCGATCAAGCGTCCGTTCTCTATCGATGCCGAGCGGCGACTGCAATTGTCACACATTGAAATTAAACTACAGTTTACCGATTTTATCACGATATATTGATTTCACAGAGTTATTACATCTTAACGTAACATTTTCTATATCGTTCAGTTTAAATGTAATAACTCAGTGAAACCAATATATCGCGATAAAATCCGTAAACTGTTGTTTAATTTCAATAAATCCAGAAATGTGGTCTTGCGTCTTGACCCAAATCGATATTTGGAGCCACGTCCCGTGAAAGAAGTGCTTAAGGGAAGAGCCAATCTCCTCTCCCCTCTCAAAATAAATCTCTGCCTGCGCCTTTTAATGAAATTTATACATTATGATTAAAAAGTAATGTAAATGCAAATCTGACACGTTTGATAAACTTTAAGCGGAAATATTTAAAAAATCGATGATTTTTTTTATCCACAGTAGCTTTAATGTGTAAGAAACTTTTACTTTGCTATTTAAGTAGACAGGTATATCGTTGAACTGAAAACCCGACTCATGCCGGCTACGGTGGCTTGTCTTTATATGAAACTTGCCAACTGCGCGGGACATAAAATAGTGCACAAATGTATGTGTAGACACAAGTGCACTCTCTATTCTCTCACTCTCATAGTCCGTTGGGACGCCACATGCGACACGACCGGAGAGAGATTGGGCGCAGGACCAACCAACGGCTTAACGTGCTTTCCGAGGCACAGGGGTGTGACACCACCAACACTGACACCGCATTTCTATTGGATAATTTCTAACAGAAAAACCAAATATCACATTTTGTTCGACCCGGGAATTAGACCCGAGACCTCATGATCCGCAGTCGCTAACACTACCGCAGGACCACAGAGGCAGTCAATTTGATATAATTAACTGATCAAATGAAAATCCTGTAACGTTTTTATCATATAGAAATCGCTTAAATCATCAAATACCTATACAAAATCAGTTGTCCTGACTGAGATGTCATCACAAAACTTCAAATATTGAGGCTAGAATCATGAAATATGGAGAATGAAATCCTTTTATAACGCAGGCACCCACTAATAAAGGATCCCGCAAAACTTATTACTATAGTATACAGGTTGAAGAATTTAGAAGTGAACTCTATGAAATGCAGACAGTTGATATAAAAAATACTAATAAAAATTAAGACTTACTTGCAAAACTGGACAAAACACACGACACAAGTAAAAATATAAACAAAATTCGATCCATCTTGGCTGATTGACAGAACGATTCCCGGTTCGCGTTTCTCATGATACTGATAAAGAGACGCCAAACAAGTGATTATATAGACCAGCTTATCGGCCGGGTAAAACCGTCCGCCTCGATGACGACAGTTAATTCCTAATAATTATAAACGTCTTTGAACTCTCTCCTCGTAGCTGATATCATTCAGAGAATACACTGCTAGTGACAAAATGTTGACACTCGCCCTAGAGATAAAGCACCTGGGTTTTGAATGCAAGGATACCGAATTGGTCATACATAAACGATTCGCCTCACACCCAACCAAAAGAATAACATCCAAATATAATAATAATATAACCCCTCTGGGGCAGCCGTTATCTCATCGTGAGACTAACGCAATCTCGGAGGGCAGAGTAAAAGCTTTCACACATCACCTTAATTTTGTGATATAAACAAAAAATGTATTACAGGATGAATAGAAAGCTTATAAAGCGCAGGGCAGCTTTGTGGCGAGCTGAATGTGTGTGGCGACACTGCGGTCCCGAATGCATCAGATAGTCGGTCAGGGCCTCGTCTCTGGCTTGCCTTTACTGGCTGGTTGGAGTGGATTTCCAAGAGCGCCCGCAGGACTCTCAACTTTGGCTCGCCTTAGTTGGCCAGCCAGAGGGAAGTTGCAAGAGCTATTAGCTCGGGGGTGGAAGTGTCATTTTCAAGGACGTAATTACGGGGAAACCCACTCCGGGTCACGAGGCCCGCGATGGTGAAACCGGTGCCGCACCGCTCTACACCCCTAGCTACTCGCACCGGTGTTGCCCTTTGGCTGCCTTTATGGCAGAGTTTGTTTAGACTATTTAGAGAGGGCCCATCTAGTGAGTTGGCGAGTCACCGTCTGCCTCTTTTCGACGTAATATGAGAGTACTTAGGGCAGACGCCGATTTTTCATCCATAGTTTTCATCAAACCAATCCATTTAACACACATCCCAATAGCCCAGAGTAATTAGTTTCCATATGAGTAGCAATAGTCCTTCACCTGCTGCGGCTAATCCGTGACTGCACTTAATAGTGCAGTTATGGAGGCTCCTCAGTAGGTGTCCCATCACATTCTAGATTAAAACTCTCAAAGGGCCTCTGCGCGTTGGACCTATGTCTCCGTGTATACCTGCCAAAGGGCCGGGTACCGTTCTAGCAAATTAGACTAATACCCGTGAAAGAGAAACAAATAATAATAATAATTTTCTACCACATACACACATCACCATCTAGTCCCAAGCTAAGCAGAGCTTGTGTTATGGGTACTAGATAATGGATAAACATACTTATATACCTTTTTTTTTCGTAAATACATACATATTATACATAGAATCACCCAGATCAAGACAAACATCCATGTTCATGCACACAAATGTTTGACTTGAGCGGGAATCGAACCCGCGACCATCGGCGTAGCAGTCGCTTACAGTTCTGCTGCGCCAATCGGTCGACTGCTAGCAGTTGCCGCGCTGTCGCCGCGCAAACCGCATACCTACCTAGCAATACTTAAAGCCCATATTTGAATGATATTCTTTTGGTTGGGTGTAAAGCGGATCGTTTAAGTGGGCTAAGACCTTGATTCCTGATTATTAACTTCTTTGAATTTTCTCCTGCTGGCATTTATCATGACACCATGGTCAGATTCCGTGTGGTGACGGATTAAGAATACGGAATGTCACCACCCCATATCATCCCATGGGTGTCGTAAGAGCCGACAGAGGGAGCATATTATACAGAGAACAGCACTGTAAGAGAAGGAAAACTTGATACAAACCCTATACCAAGCCGTTTGGCCAGCGTGGTATAGTAGGCCAATTCCTCCTTTCAAAGGAGAGGCCTAGTCCAGCAGTGGACTGTTAAGGGCTGCTGATGATGATGATGATGATGGTCAGATTAGCCCTAGAAATAAAGCACCTGAGTTTTGACTGCAAGGGTACCGAAGTGCAAGGATAAAAGCAGCCATAGCCTATCATAGTTTATCACCAATTTTAAGTGCGTATTGAATTGAAAATTATTGCTGGTTCCGTGCCTCCGTGCGCATGTTAAACCGGTCGAGTTAAGTCGGTCCTGGCTGTCATGAAGTTCATAAAATCTTTGCCAGTGACACAGGCTTTTATTCAAAAGCATTAGGACATAACTTCACGCCGTTATCCCCAAAGGGGCAGGCAGAGGTGTATTACACATCCCCACTTCGCCAGTTATGTTTCGGTCCTAATGCAATAGAGGGCAAGCCTATTTATTAGTTTAGCCTGTCATCTACCGGGCACATTATTAAGCGTGCACACTTTTTTTAATGCTCACATTAGTAAGAAAAGCCAGAAGTGTACCTGGAGATCGAACCCGAGATCATCATCTCAGCAGTCCGTTACCACTGGGCTATCGCGGTTTTAGCATTAGGACTTAATCTAACAAACGATCTCCTTTGTATAATTAGACATTTTAATTCGTTTGACCACAAACATAATTTACATCTTGCTCAGTAGGTATCACTACCCCACATTTCACTCTATCATTATAGTAAGTTCTTTGAGAGATATTTGCCTGAAAACGAACTGATCTGACTTCTATAATAAGAACATAATTATATTATACGCTATACCTACTTCAGCCAGTGTGTGATGATGTTTTTGTGATGCAATGCACCTACTTCAGTCGTGTTTTTGTGTTTAGAAACTTTAAGACAAATATTTTGAGGCATACTTCTGATTAGAATTATTTTTTTAAAACGCTTTCGATAGTTGTAAGTTGTGTGTTATATCGAGTTCCACGTGGTGCGAGACCAGCAGTCGCTCAGAATTTAGCTGAATGTATTGGTCTCGTCATCCGTGAGAACTCCACAAGAGCTTGGGAACTCCGCTTACCTTCTCTTACAGGATTCTATACATACAAAGTGATCGAACAATACAGAAATCTTTTAAAGACCAAATTAGGGAGAAATTTATTAATTTTAATACACATTTTATCCAAAATTTACAACCAACAGATTTAATAAAACAATTTATCAATGTGTAGAATCAAAATTAAGGGTAGGTGACATTCGAGGAGCGTCTATGTTATTGTTTAGTAGCGATGTGGTGGCGCCTGGCTCTGCAGACACACTCGTAGGTCTGCAGATCAATCACCACTTTGGCCAATAAATTTCAGCCAATCCAACTGGGTTTTGGCTCAAAAGGACGCTGTGAGGCTGCTATGCATGCGCTGTCTGCGTACCTTGGCTGTGGTGAAAGTGAGGTCATTTTAAAGATCGCCTCGAAACTCAGTGAATAGGGATACCTTGCTGTCACATACGAAATGAGAGACACCCAATATTTTCAAATTTCTGTTGCAATGTTATAGGCATCCAAATTAATTTATAAAAGGACAATATGTTGGAATATGCAGTTGGTTGCCAGCAAGGTGACCCTCTTGGGCCAGTCATTTTTAGTCTAGGCATTCATCCCATTATAATTAAACATCTGGTTCTTGGACGATGGGACTGTAAGTGGCGATGTAGACAGGGTTTTAAAAGATTAAGAAGTTATTTAAAAAATCCATTTAAATCAATCGGTTTAGAGCTACATTCTAATAAATGTGAAATTTTCACCAACGACAATTTAGATAACGTTTCGGTTCTTTCAAAATTTAATTCTTTGACTTCCAATATAAAGGGTATCAACAAATCTGCCTTTCGCCTTCTCGAGTTTCAAAAGTTTCAAAAGCTTCGTCAAAAATGGGAGATTTTTGACGAAGCTTTTGCAACTTTTGTAAATGAGATAATTCAAAATTTCAGTACAACTTCAGAACGGCTATGCAAAATCAATATACATTCGGCTTTCACAATTATTTGGCATTGCTTCACTCCAAAATTTATACATTTTCTGCGGTTTTAAAAATTTTAACATTTTTATGGAAATAAACATATTTCAGTTTGACTTTGAGTTTGAAGGCTTGCTTATTTTTTGCAGAGAGAATAAGCATTTCCATCCAACGTGGCAATGCTGCCAGTCTTCTGGCCGGCTAACAGCGTTGCGGAGGAATTCTAGTACGCTGTATAGTTTGTTTTTTTTACCCGTTTTGTTCTTTTATATTCGTAGCTTAGTTTCAGGTTTAATATTATTATATTAAAAATTATGTAACGGGTCTGAATCGTGTTAATAAGCGAAAAGAAAGATGAAATACCTTTCTATTTGTCCCGACGTTTCGGCATGGGTTACACCAGCCGTGGTCACGCGATGACTGATGTTCGTCAGCGCTGCCTCCGAGAAGTGCGGGTTTTGGAACCTACCCTCACTTGGTCTTCACAATTATTAACTTTTATAATATGTTCGGAACTGTCGGTACTTCGACACACAACACTAATGGTATCTTCACACTGGCGCGTAATGTCACCTCGTCGGTGTCTACATTTGCTGATGACAGGATTCCAAGATGTAGATAAACGGTAACCATCCTCCCGGTTGAAATTTGCGTGCTTTCTGATTTCAACCGCTTCTCGTGCTATTCTTGAAAAATAGTGACGGTCTGTGGAGAGAACCTGGGGCTGATGTAGCTCAATCCAGTGATTGGATCCTGACTCCAACAAATGCTCAGCTATGGCCGACTTGGTGGTTTGTCGGTTTTTGACGGCCGTGATGTGTTCCTTAACTCGTTCGGCGATGGTCCTTTTTGTTTGCCCGATGTAGGAACTACCACAGCTGCAGGCGTGTACAAGGTGGATTGATTACGCGCCAGTGTGAAGATAACATTAGTGCTGTGTGTCGAAGTACCGACAGTTCCGAACATATAAAAGTTAATAATTTTGAAGACCAAGTGAGGGTAGGTTCCAAAACCCGCACTTCTCGGAGGCAGCGCTGACGAACATCAGTCATCCCGTGATCACGGCTGGTGTAACCCATGCCGAAACGTCGGGACAAATAGAAAGGTATTTCATCTTTCTTTTCGTTTATTAACACGATTCAGACCCGTTACATAATTTTTAATATTATTATGTTATTTTACCAGTACAATAATTAATACTTTTGTTTTTGTGCTGATTAGATTGTTATTTCATTAATTATGTTTATGTAAAAATGTTAACGATATTCGCCGACTGCAGTTTAGCACGAGATTACTGACGTCTTTATCCTGCCCAGTATCAAGCCAATGGCACCATTGATAATAATATTATATTACTCTACCACATTCACACCACACCATCTTGTGTCAAACCAATTAGAGCTTGTGCTATGGGTAATAGACAATTGAATAAACGTGCATATATAATTTTTTTACAAATAAACATAACAGTCAGGATGAAATTCTGTCAGATTAGACTAACACTTTTATCTAGGCGTCCCTGTTATTATTTTTCGCCTTAGAGTCTAGAATCCACTTTTAGCCCGACCAGTGCGGGCCTATGACGAAATTATGAGTTCTCGATCACACGGGGGTTCCAGTACCCAGTATCGCCGATCACATGTTCGCCCATGTTCGAACTATGCTAGGCTTCAAGTTTAAACAGATTATATATTCAAAACACACTTATCTACTCGAAATGGAATAGTTATCACAAAGTCGATGTGGCCCTTAAATATTGTTTGTACGATACCGGAACGCGATGCCATGCGCGGTCACCTTGCAGTTCCTGCGCTAAGACCCCGTCTACTCGATAACGTCTCTCCATACCCGAGCTTAACACCAGTATGCCAACCAGGTATACCAGCGCCTAGTGAACCGTAAGCTGATATTAGCTAAAAAATTAGTTTTATCTTTGTTTGTAAAATCCACCGGGATACAAGATTTACTCCTGCGAGAACGAAATAAAAAAAAAAGAAATGTTCGTATGCAATTCAAAACACTTTGAATTCGCTATTTTTATTTTTGTTCGAAGAAAAAGATAAGAAACATAATTTTACGTCAATAATGTTTACATGATGAATCATTTAATCTTGTGGGAAATGCCCACAAAGGTTATCATAGCGAATAGTAGCAATGACGAGAACACGCAAATATTATATTTGATAATAATTATTATTGTTTATAATAATTATATATGTTTATGTTTATATTCGTTATTATTGTGAATAAATGACTTAATCTGGTTCATGTAAGCACTCGAACTATATTTTTGTGAACTCAATGTTGTCGACAAATCTAATAATATAACTGGGACAATTGTTCCAATTGGGTAAATCTAACTTCCAGAACGAGGTCAATAGTCGAATCCAAGACCGCGCTTTGGCAAACGTAGTGTTAGAACGCTCTTCGGCTAGGTGGAGTGACGATAGCTGAGGGACCACTGTACTCGCACAGTACGAGGTAGCGAAGGGAGGGCACTACCAACCTAGCCCTTTCAGAGAGTGAGCCCCACTACAGGACAAGCGTAACGGGACCCAGGAGCAGCACACCCGCGTTCCCTGTGTCCCATTCTTTTGACGCTGCTATCGCGGCTATCGTGGTGGTTTTAGTAGGTAGACCTGGGTTCAGTCCCGGGGAGTCCGACATACCCTCTCTGCTCCGCCCCGCGGAATGGCACTCGCACACTGGAGAGGCCTTAATCTAGCCCCTGCTATACTATGGCAGGCTGATGAGGATAATGGTCATGATGAGTCGAATCCACCCCAGGTGGGCGGTATTCAGAAAGCAACGTCTTAACTTTTCGTCCAATATGCCGCAGGGTGTTTAACCAGTGTTTTGCCAGTGATGACCTATACAGCTGAGACTTCGTTGCTCACTATTGGCCTTATCAGAAGGCTCAAAGTCAGTCAAGGGTGTTGGACAGAGTTGTGCTTGGAGTTTCCCTGCGAGATCGAATCAGAAATAAGAAGTTCCGGAGAAGAGCCAACCTCGCCAATACCTATAGCTCTTCCAATAGCTAGGCTGAAGTGGCAGTGAGCAGGGCACATAGTTAGAAGAACAGAGGGTCTAGTCAAATGACTTATACGAATAGTAATATATGGGATAGGGGGTGGTAACACTTGTATTCTATGTCGTAAGAGGCGACTAAGGGATAACACGATGCAAATACCATCTTTGCGTAGAGACGGAAAACTCGACACCAAACCCTATACGACTGCCTCGTTGGTCTCGCGGCATAAATGTGCGCGTGGGATCGGGAGGTCCCGGGTTCGATTCCTAGGTGGGGCAGTGTTATTGGGTTTTACTTTCATGAAATTCTCAGTAGCAGCACGGAGTCTGGAAATGTGCCCGGTACGGCAATAGGCTCGCCCCTTATTACGTGGGACTAAAGTATATCTGGCGAAAAGTGGGTGTAGAAATAAACCTCTGCCTAACCCTTCGGGGATAAAAGGCGTGACGTTATGTATGTGACGTATCTCTCTCTCTCTCTCTCTCTCTCTCTCGCTCTCAGTTTGGTGCAAAAATAACGATGTACTCCTGGATTTACTCCCGCTACAGCAAAGATGCTGTATTGCTGGTGACTGCATTTCAAAATATTTACCAACAGCATCCAACCCCAGATAAAATAGATATGTGAATAGCGAAGTGCCGAATCTTGTAAAAAAGCCCAAAAAAAGTCTGCTTTAATAATAACAGTTAATATTAATAACTTGCTTTTGCGCGCGGCTTCGCCGGCGTTGGAATCGGTTATTGAGACCAGCGATCAGAAGCCCAACCGAACACACGTACTCAAATCGATCGCTAGCGCTGAATTGTCGGGCATTCACATTTGTATAACGAACCAGAGTTATTTCTCCAAAATACAGTTTACAGTCCCCTGCCTAAGATCTTTTATTTTGTAACTGGCTTCGAGATGGTTTTAGTTTTGATGTATTAGCTATGTTTCTACAAATTTATCAAAATCCGTTTCGTAGTTTTCCTGTAACAGAGTAACAAACATGTATGTTTGTAACTGCATAATTTGCCAAATTTAACAACTATTAGTGTATAAAGGAGAACTGTAATTTGTGACCCAGACCCGACATGAACGAAACATATCCCAGATGTTTTGTTATTTTGAGTATAACAAATATATTATGTATCTATTATTGTTATATTCGAAATAAGTGGTTAACAACAAAATACTTAATTACTTTTGAATTTTTCATACTAAAAATATGTTTGATATTTATTTACTCACAAAACTTGTAAAAAAAGTAATGATTGGATTATCCAGATGACCTAAAGTTCTAGTAAATAATAATACCTAACTATTATATAATATTTGAACTTCAAGTAAGTTAAATCAATCGAGTTAAAGGTACATTTAAATCTTCGAAGGTAAAGTATAAAGGTATCATTACAAATCTGGGAGCTTGATAGTGGAATATAATATTGATAAATAAAAAACAATAATTCTGAAAATTAGTTTCTATTCATTTTCTGTCTCTAAGTTCATAATCCATACCCAGTGCGAGATGGTCAAAGTTATCTCGATGTCGTAATGTACGTTCACAAACAGCACAATTATCGTCAGCCATATCAACGAATCCACTCGTAAAGCAAATAATCAAGTCCGGTAAGAAGAATGTTAAAGTGGTCGTAAAATATATAACCTCTGAAATAGAATCGCACAGATCTTAACTCAACACAGGGAAGCGAAGGACTGCACCGATAAGCACGATGCGTCAGCGCACGCGCTTTGTTCGCCTATCGCTCAAGTCAAACATTTGTGTGCATGAACATAGATGTTTGTCTTGGTCTGGGTGTTTCTATGTATAATATGTATGTATTTACAAAAAAAAAGTATATAAGTATGTTTATCCATTATCTAGTACCCATAACACAAGCTCTGCTTAGCTTGGGACTAGATGGTGATGTGTGTATGTGGTAGAATATTATTATTATTATTATCTCCTTTATTTATTATTTTTCTAATTAAAATTACATTTTTAAATATATTATTTACCAAAATAAACACATTTAAAAATATAAAAATAACCGTGGGGTCCCACCAGCATCGGGCACAGGGTCCAAGCTGCCGGTGGTTAGGGCTCCAGAGACAGGAACTTCCTCACAATACGTGCCGTGTCCAGAAGTACTGCCTTCTGCATCAGGCCCTTGACCCAAGCACCCAACGCGAGCCTCTTAAGGTGACGGTCGAGGCTCTTGGCTATTAGACCATTAACAGTCACGACTATCGGCACAATAATTGCTGAGTTCACATCCCACATGTCGACAATCTCGTGAGCCAAGTCCAGATATTTAATCTGTTTTTCCTTTTCGGCTTTCACGAGATTCTCGTCATGAGTAATAGTGACATCAACAATTATTGCGAGGCGCTCTGATCGATCTATCAACACGATATCAGGCTTGTTGGCTACAACAGTCCAGTCCGTGATGATAGATCGATCCCAGTACAATGTGACATGGCCATTTTCGAGAACTGGCTCTGCTACATACCTGTAGTACGGTACCTCGATGTCTACAAGTTTGTACTTCAGAGCAAGTTGCTGGTGAATAATTCTGGCTACTTGGTTATGTCTGTGCAAGTACTCGCCGTTAGCAAGACGTGAACAACCGGAAACAATATGCCTGAGGGATTCACCAGGTTGGTGACAGGCACGGCAAATATCAGTAGTGCCATCCCTCAGGATATATTTCCGGTAGTTATTCGTCTTAACAATTTCGTCAGCAATTGCACAAACAAACCCTTCGGTTTCCTCAAAGAGGTCACCGAAGCGTAGCCAGTTCACCGAGGCTAATAGGTCTACATCGGGTCCATACAGGGCCCGATGGAACCTGCCATGCAGCTCCTTGCTCTGCCATACACGCTTGCGATCATCAGTACTAAGTACTACAGGCATGCGCCAGTTCTCCTTAGCCAACTTGAGCGGGGTGAGCCCATTGTCTACTGCGACAACATCTCGATGCATATCCACGTTCGCCCGGAGAAAATATTCTCTGAGATTGCACACCTCGCGATTGTGTAGGTTCTTGACATTCAGAAAGCCGCGACCACTTTCGCGGATGTACAACCTCATCACGGATGAACGTGGATGATGCATACGATATGCCGTCAACAGAGTGCGAACTCTTCAGTCCAGGGCGTCCAATTCAGACTAAGTCCACTTGAGTATGCCAAAAGAGTAGGAGTGTGATAAACGGCTTAATTTCAACAACGCTTACAACGTTGTACTTATATAGAAAAGCGCGCTTTTGAAAAAGCTTTCCACTTAAAACGCTTTTTGCAATTCGCTGTGAAACGGACATGCTGCCGCTTCCCGCTTGTGAACTAAATTAATTTAATATATAAATTTGTTTAACTATTGACAGTCACAAGTTTAATTTTCGCACGTAAAAGTTCCAATTTATATAATTTACGTACGTATGCACTTACGTAATGGCCGCGAAAAGCATACTAACAATACATTGAAGAAAAAACAAATCGTTTAAACGAAAGTTTATGCAACTAAAAACAAAATACTTTTTACTTTAAATATTATTACGTAAACAAACAACTCGTAATTTAGTAGCTTAATCCTAATTTTGACGTGTTTGTTTGTATATTAGTCTCTATGTTCACATGCATTGAGTTCATTTTCAATATTACTTTAAAAAAGCAGTGAGCAGTGCGGCCAACCTATTTTTGATTGCTTCATGACGGCTTCATTGATACATAAAGCCTGTGACATACCCAAGTACTTATAGGTATCAGTTAAGAGAAGCGTTCTTAGGTTAATGGAATCTGAGAGTTGGATCCCCTCAGATTCCACCATCTTTCCCTGCTTCACATGAATGACAGCACATTTATCCACACCGAACTCCATATTGATAGATTTACTAAAGTTTTGGGTTACGTTTAGTAAGTCTATCAATTGGGCCTCAGAGTGGGCAAATAACTTCAGGTCATCCATGAACAGCAGGTGAGATATGACCTGACCACTTCTCTGTAACTTGCAGCCTAACCTTGAACCCTCCAGTAAAGTACTGAGAGGGTTCATGGCTAAGCAAAACCAAAGGGGACTCAGACTGTCGCCCTGAAAAATTCCCCGCTCAATTTTAATACGTTCGCCGTCCTCCTGGATCAGTCGGCATCCTGGATAGCAAAGAGTCGTATTCCATTGCCCCATACATGACTTTAAGAAGGTGCGTAGAGTTGTATTTACTTTATACAACTCTAACACCCTCAAAAGCCATGTATGCGGCACGGAGTCATACGCTTTCTTATAATCTATCCAACATGCCGCCAGATCCTTTCGGTTACGGCGAACTTGTTGGCTAATGGCCATGTCAATGAGGAGGAGCTCCTTAGTACCACGAGCCCCCTTCCTACATCCATTCTGAGAGGCTGACATAATTGCATAGTCTTCAATATGTTTAGCTATTCTAGCTCTCAGAATAGATGTAAGAAGTTTATAGACCGATGGTAAACATGATATCGGTCTATAATTGCCAGGCTCGCTAGTACTGCCTGTCTTATGGAGCAGGTGGGTAATTCCAGTCGTTATGAATGTTGGTAACGACCCAGATTCCACAGCTGATTGGAATTGAGATGCCAAGCGTTCATGCGAGCTACGTAGCCATTTCAGCCAGAAATTGTGCAGCCCGTCTAACCCTGGAGATTTCCAATTCGCTAATGGACGGACTGCTTGTAAAACGTCCTGGCTAGAAATGGCCACGCATTCCATTTCGGGAATATGTTCGCATGCACGCTCGACATCTCGCATCCAATCGCCTTCAGTGTGACTAATGGGCTTCGACCAGATGCTACGCCAAAACATGGCTGTGGCGTCCGCATCCGGCCGCTGTACATTAGTCACACATTGGTCTGGTCGTTCCCAGCTTCTGTATACCCACCTCTGGTCCCTCTGGAATGTACGATTAATGAGATACCGGTCCACACGTTTTTTGAATCTACGAATACGGTTTGCCCATGCATAGACTTTCTGTTTTAGGAAGTCAATGCGCTCTGTGACACGGGATGTATAATCTTGAGGACTAATATTAGTCCCCACAAAGGCCCGTTTCACAAAGCGCATTACCCTGGGGCGTGTATTCCCCGTCCTAAAACAGATCAGCTTGCCAATAAGTGCCCTTGCCTCGGCAATACGCCTCTCAATCCTGCACTGCCACGCCGGTACAGCAGATCTTTGTCGTATAACAGTGTCAGTTTCAGGGAACTTAACACCTGCTATACGACATGCCGCCACGGCAGCACAGTACAAGATTGAGTGAGTATCACCGAGATCCTCACTATTATCTAAATAATTAGATAATAACGAGTCAAGAGCACTTACCAGCGCTATATTTCACCTATGCATAGGCAACCGCGGCAGACGAGGTCTAATCGTGGGTGGCGTGTGCCGGCAGTCCCTAATCGCACATTCCAAAGCGTCCTTTACCTCCTCATTGCACTGGGTACTCACATTATCAGCCATGTCATCATCCTCCTCGACGGCGCTGCCACCTATTGGTGGTGCGTTCGGTGTCGGCGTTAGCGTAGGCCGGACGGGATTGACATGACTCGAAGGTAAGTAGTCTGAGCGAATCCTATCAAGTACGGTATTATCCAACTTGCCACTGCGCTGGATAACTCGTACCTGATCCGATAATCGTTGAGCCGTGACGTTGATGCTTGGTTCCAAGGCCTGAAACATAGACAGCATGCGACTACGGTACGCAGTGATGTTAGTGCCCCCCTCTGTCGCCCCAAAATATGCGCGCATGACATGTTCGTTCATTGATGTCGTCCACTTCATGCGCTGCACATTACCACCGGCAGCGGGGACCCTGTTTGGGGCCGGTGGGCCCCGAGGTCCTAAGCGCGCTGGTGGCCGGCCTCTTCCACGCCGCCGCGCAGGTGACGGTGTCGACGGCGGAGAGAAATACTCGTCGCTGGAGCTCGACGCAACTGCAGCTGCCGGCGTTGTCGGCACAGGTTCCGACGGCTGCGAGGCGGAGCTCAGCGACGAGCCCGGAGGTGTTAGATGTGCTGTCTTGCTCCTGGCTCGAGTCAACATGCTTATTGTGCTTTATTTTTAATTTTTACTGTATTTATTTGTGATTGTTTTGACAATTTTGCCTTGACGGATGTCATTTTGTACAGATTTTATTTTCGTTTCGTAGTGAGGATTTATGGTATTTCTTTGATAAACTTATTATGGAATATTATACTGGATTATTATTATTATTATTTAGTCATCGGTGGCCGCGTACCTACGGACCCTCCCCGCTTCGACCCGCGCTATTCAAGTTCTAATGAAAGAGTAAGTAACCGCAGTTGGTTTCTGTTACCAGATCCAAAGCAGGTATTAAACCTAAGATTACACATTACATGTACCTAATATTTTTTCACTTTCGGATATAGTATATTCTACTACCAATATTTTATCTTTGCTCTAATAGAGATAAAAGTTTGGTGACTATCTATATTTCTTATTTGTATTAACTTTGGGTCATTCTAAATGGATACAACTGCTATTAAGTGAAAAATAAATGGCTTTTAAATATTTCGCCTGAGTAAAGTCAAATAGCTATAAATAATTGTTAACCACTGTTATTTAAAATACTGTTACGATATTTTTGTTATATGTAATAGTGGGGTAGGTGGTCTGTGACGATATCTAATCGATATGCAGGCTAATTAGGTATTTTACCTACATAACAGGAAATACTACGTACCTACTCGTTGATCACGACTTCGCGACTCTAACTTACTTATAGGTATATATTGCAACAATTTATTTTAGGTGTATATTCTTTTCGTAAATCTTAAATCGTTCTCTGAACAGATTGGAGACATCGTAAAAAAAGGTGGGTTAGAAGTACCCTTAACCGAAGAGCATGCATGAGAAATTTGATGGGAGTGAATGAAGCAAGAGAGATATGTCAGGATCGTTGCAAATGGCGTTCCGTAGTCTCTGCCTACGCCTCCGGGAAACAGGCTTGAGACTATGTATGTATGTATATTTTTTACTTATTTTTCATTTCAGCCTTTTACATTGCCGCTTTTAAAGATCCAAAGAATGTCCGAACTTTGAATAAACAGAAGCTCCGAAATTTAAAAGAGGCGTAACTATGAAATATTCATGATTATATCTGCAAATATTTGTTGAAACTTTTTATAACGCAGAATGAAAAAAGGTAGGTACTGGGTGGCGTCAAAGTAATGACCCTATTAAATTTGGTTCAGCTACAACTTCGTTTCTAAATTATAAAACTAGAATTATTTTTTTAAATATATATATTTGTGTCATGAAATTTAGTTGCATTACGCTTTAAATATGATGTCTATTAAATGTTGACCGCCAGAGTTGAAGCACATTTGAGTCCTATTTATGACATTTTCCATAACTAGCCGTAACACTTCCTGCGATTTGTTTCTTATTTCTTGGTGTATGTTTTCTTTTAAAGCTACGAGAGTCTGTGGTTTATTCACATACACCCGAGATTTCAAATAACCCCAAAGAAAGAACTCTGGACCACACCATAGAGTTATTTTTAGTGGATGTAAAGGTGTTTGTTGAGTAATGCGCGGATTTTCAGTGCCCCAGAAGCGAGTATTCTGCTTATTGACATGCCCCGAGAGATAGAAATGCGCTTCGTCACTCATAATCAATTTTGAAGAAAATTATCCTCTTAAAGATTGAGGTTTATGACGCGATTATTCCACGTTCTTGGTGAGTATTTTTAACGAATTTTACATTTAATTACTAAAAATGTTCAATATTAGAATGACAGGAGATGTGATAAAAAAAAATTAAGTAATTTCTATAGGGTCATTACTTTTGCGCCACCATGTATAACTTAAAACGACTCTCGCCAAGTGTAACTTTGCCAAATTCAATACGAAACAGACAACGCAAACTTTTGTTATTGTCTATACCTACTTTAATATTAAACATAATATCTCCTAATATATAAACATTATGAATCCTAGTAATAAAATGTCAGCTTTTATGCTTAGATTTAGCACAGCTTGTGCCTTATCTATAGGTACTATAATAAAACTCAAAAAGCACTTTGTCTGTACATTGAATATTTTTGCCAAATTTCAATTGGATCGTGACATGTTATCGATATAGAACACGAAACAATTTGTTTTGCAATTATTGTCTGTCTGTCTGTATGTTTGTTCAATCATCACGCAATAACCAGTGAACGGATTTTGATGCGGTTTTCACCAATATATTGCCTGAAGACCCGATTACAATCTTGGACAACAATCATCACGCTATCACGGAGCCTAGCAGTGTCATTCAATAAGTTTAATAGACTTGAATTCAAGCAACACACTAAATTGTTTGTATCGCGATAGTGACAAACGCATAGTTTGTGTCTTTGGTTATCATATAGTCTTTAGTTTATCAGAATCCGATTATTCTATCAAAAGTTATCATCATCATTGGCTATCAAGTGATTCGGACTAAATTTGGGCATAAGTTTATTTTAACTTCTTTTCTAATATTTATATCGTTAGCGCTGGATCCTAACACCGACTTTAATTTTGCCAGTGGTGCCATCTAGGGGTATTACTTAAAATTATTATTTTAGCGGTACTTTTTCACAACACACTAAATTGTTTGTATTTTTAGTTTATCAGAATCCGTTAATTCTAGAAAAGTTATCGCAATTTAAATTTAAAACATACATAATATATCCACATTGGTTATCAAGTGATTCGGACTTACTTTGGGCAAAAGTTTGTTTTGACTTCTTTTCTAATATTTATATTGTCAGAGCTGGATCTTAACACCGACTTTTAATTTTGCCAGTGGTGCCATCTAGGGGTATTACTTAAAATTATTATTTTGCACATTACAGCTTTTATTACATAGTAGAGCATCGTTAACTAACTATTCGAGTGTTACTTTTTGAGTGCAAAGATTCAAATTAACTAACAATTATGAAATCCGGCCAGATAGTATTTATTAAAAGAAAGAGCTAAGAATTTAGGTGGCAGGTAGGTACAGGTTACTACTTTTCTAATACAGTAAGTAAGAAACTTAAATATCAGTGTGAATTTCATCAACCGATCATTATGTTATTTTACATTATCAAGGCCACAGAAAGGGATATTTAAAGGATACCGACTTCCACGCGGGCGAAGCCGCAGGCACAGCTAGTTTAATATATGTATTATTATAAACAGTAAAGTTATACATAGGGCCATCTAATAGATGTTAGTGTAACTAATATGATTTATTACTAATATTAATAAATTTCGATATCATCATCATCAGCCCATAACAGTCCACTGCTGGACTAGGCCTCTCCTTTGAAAGGAGGAATTAGCCTACTATACCACGCTGGCCAAACGGGTTGGTATAGGGTTTTTAATATGTTTTCCTTCTCTTACAGTGCTGTTCTCTGCATAGTATGCTCCGTTTGTCGGCTCTTACGACACCCATGGGATGGTATGGGGTGGTGACATTCCGTATTCTTAATCCGTCACCACACGGAAACTTTCGATATAGTAAACGGATATTTATGAAACAAAAACTGAAGTAGGTATAACCTAAGTTACTATATTTCTTCTTCCTGATTAACTATAATAAATAGTTAATCATTTATTATATTTTATAGACTCACGCCTATATGGGCGAAGAGGTAGGCAGAGCTGTAATATGACATCTATATTTCGCCATTAATTTTTAAGCACAAGTAATAGGGGGCGCGTCTATTGCCGTTACCGGGCACATCACCAGACTCCGTGCTGCTACTGAAAATTCGGAAAAACCCAGTAACACTTTTGCCCGACCCGGGAATCGAACTTAGGTCCGATCGATCTGCAGTCGCATACGCGATCCTCTGGACCAGGGATGATTAAGTAAACGATTAAACCTTTGAATGCCGGCACGCGGATCCACGCGAGACAAAATAGCTTTTTAATTGTGTCTCGCATTCATACAAGAGGTTAAATTTTTTAATTTGGTTCTGGCTTAAATGATTTTAAGTTTGAAATGGTATTGCTCGGCTCCTTTAACTCATAGCGTGATAGTTGTTATCTGAGATGTTAATCGGGTTTTCAAGCAACATATTAGCGAAAACCGCAACAAAATCTGTTCGCTAGTTATTGCCTGACAGTGTAACAAACAAAATGAACGTTGACTTTTATTACAGTAAAGAATAGATATATAGAAGAAGATAGAAGGTAGGAGAAGATAGACAGATAGTGCCTAGAGCTATATTCGCTATGTTTTTATATCGTAAGCGGCGGTTGGACGAATCGCCTGATGGTAAGCAATTACCGTCGTACATGAACACAAGCAACACCATCAGAGGAGTAACAAGTGCGTTTCCGCCCTTCGGGTTAGGAAAAGGGATGGACAAAAGTGGGATGAGGGAGAGCGAATATGGGGTGGGACCTCCGGCACTCTCACTCACCAAATGAAAGGCAACAATAACTTTACGTCGATTTTCTGTGAGAGGGTAGTACTCCTCCGGTCGAGCCGGCGCATTCATGCTGAAATCAGCAATGCTACTACCTTGGATATCTTGTATTGTTGGATTATCATCAATGGGCCATCTGGGGGTTAATACAAAAAGGAAACGAGCTTTGTAGAGGCTCAAGGACTACACACCGCTACCCTTCTCATAGTGAGAAAGTAGTTAAGGAATCTCGAGCTTTTAGTGAGTGGGCTACTGCATTTTACGGCATTTACAAAAGCAGAGCAAAAATTTACGAGTTTTACTATATGAAGAAATACAATTCTGATTCGAACTTCACAGAGTATGTTAGGAAGTATTCCAAGATATTTAAAAGAATGTGCAATACAGCTAAGGCATTATTCGTTAGGAACAAAATTAAACAATCCTCGAATAACATTAAGGCCACCTGGCCAGCTATTAATGAAGCAACAGGTAAGACAACACTAAGAGGTTATAGTTTTAGTTTAATTGATAGTGACAAATTAATTCATAATGAAAAAAAACTCGCACATACATTTAATTAATTCTTTGCTAGCATACCGATTCCTACTACTAGAGAATTAAAATCATCAGCTATAGTCGCAGAAAACCTATTAGAATCTAGTGTAGGAAAATGTGATGTATTTCTTAGTTCCATTGTATCAATTCTACCGACATTATAAGTACTTTTCGATCTCTAGAATCTAAGAATACAGGTGATCTTTGGGGCATTTCTGTTAAGGTCCTGAAAAGTATAATTGATGTAGTAGCTCCTTATTTAATAAGTGTATTGAATCAGGTGTCTTCCCGATTTTATGAAACATAATGCGATAATACCTATTTTTTAAATCCAGCAGTGAGACTGATCCTAGTAATTATAGGTCAATATCGATACTACCTGCCTTTAGCCTTCTTCATAGTGAGCAATATGGTTTTACTCGACTTTACGAGTAGTGTTTGAAATAGAAATATTGTCTACGATAAGTTGAATCGATAATATAAGTTGGTATCATTATTTTGTCTATTGTAAATTTTGACTCTGGTCACAATTTACAATATGACATATGAACTGTCAAATCATTCTATTGCTTGTGTTCGGAAAATTCGCTTTGACGATACGTTTTTGTCTTGTGTGTGATTTGTAGAATTGAATTAAATTGGTTAATAACCTTGCATTTGTTGTTATTGGAATTGCCCGGCAAAAGTTGTGAGCGATTGATAAAGTTAGTGATATATATTGGACATCTCTTTTTGCTCGTTACTTGAAAATTAATACGTTTTTGTCGTCTCGTAAAATATCGCCTTTTGAAAAGTACATTGTTGAAGCTTCGCGAATTGTATTGAGTAATAGTCTTGTTAATACCTTGCAATTGTCGCTATTGGATTTTCCCGACAAAAGTTGTGAGCGATTGATGAAGTTTGTGAAATATTGAACATTGTAAAATTGTGTGTCGACGTACACGTGCCACACGTCCTGAAGACATCGTTGGAGGAACAGCTAAGTAGCTATAAGGATTTAATTATTATTTTTGCCAAATTAATGAGTGTAATGTTATAGGTCTACTTCAGAACATCACCTCATCTCCTCTCGATCTCAGGTAAATTTACATGTAATTTTCATCACTGTGAAACGCAATACATGTGTTCGACCTTTTGCCTTGCCTAGAAACTGGATGAATAAATCACGCTTCCACTGCCTTCTGCAAACAATTCCCTGTCTTTCTAGGCAGATTTTGAACGCGTAGCGTTACTTAAACACATATTCAGTGCATGGGAGAGTGCCCAAAATGCTATTAGTATGTTTCGCGACCTTTCAAAAACATTCGATTGTGTCTGCCATGAAACGCTCTTAAGTATGCAAACTTAGACATTACGACGTACAGGCTAAAGCATTGGATGTCATTAAGTCAAACTTAAGTGACAGAATCCAATGTGTTGAAATAAACAGCTCAAAATCCAGTGGCTTACCTATTGATTTAGGAGTGCCGTAAGGCAGCATCCTAGGGCGTTTCCTGTTTCTTGTTTACATCAACGATTTACCTTTTTATTTGAAAACATTAAAACATTTGTGACGATGTACTGTTTGCTGACGATACTTCTTTGATATTCAAAGTACATAGAAATAAAGAACATTTTAACGAAATAAACAGTGCGCTCATTCAAGTAACTAAATGGTTTAATGTAAACAATCTAGTACTGTACGCCAAAAAAACAAAATGTATTAAGTTTGCTTTGCCTAATGTCAGAAACCTTGGTCCTAAATAAATGATGATGTACTCGAAACATCTGAATCTATATTTTTCTAGGAATAAACATTAGATTCGAAATAACAGTGGGGTGCGCACGTTACATATCTCTCAGGGAAACTTAGCTCAGCTGCTTATATAGATTGGTTTATTTTAGCTATTTTCATAGTATTGTGTCATATGGCATAGTATTATGGGGTAGGACTGCTGACATCGAAAATATTTTTATATTGCAAAAACGGGCAGTTAGGGCCATTTACCAGTTAAAGACAAGAGTCTCACTCAAAGAAAATTTAAAAAAATATTGGTATTCTTACTGTAGCACAACGACAACACAGCCTACTAGACACCTAATATTTTCATTTCTACAAACAAAAAAATCTGTCCAAGCGGTGAGGTATGCGGGGCAAGGGAGGACTACAAAAATGCATTCTAATTCATTATCGTCATCATCAGCCTTTAACAGTCCACTGCTGGACTAGGCCTCTCCTTTGAAAGGAGGAATTGGCCTACTATACCACGCTGGCCAAACGGGTTGGTATAGGGTTTGTATCAAGTTTTCCTTCTCTTACAGTGCTGTTCTCTGCATAATATGCTCCCTCTGTCGGCTCTTACGACACCCATGGGATGATATGGGGTGGTGACATTCTGTATTCTTAATCCGTCACCACACGGATAGCATTCTAATTGGCCGGTTCAAATTTACGGAACGTCATAATTCATATCTAGTGTTGTGATTGGTCTTATATAAGACATATAAGTCTAATGTGTTGTTTGACAGTGTTCGCCTTACGTGTGCCGTCTAGTAGGTTGGGTTGTCGTTGCTGTAGCAACACAATATATTTATGCCAGTGTTATGCATGTACGACTACATATAAATTCTTACATAGTAAATAGTGACATACACAATATTAATACTAGGAACAGGCACAAATTATATGTACCGTATTTCCGTTTACACAAAACGGATAGCTCTTTTATTGGGCTTAGTAGGTATCCATATCAGTACATAGTATAAAACAAAGTCTGTCTTCTGTAACTCTTAAAAACTACGCAACGGATTGAAATGCGTTTTTTTTAAATAGATATAATGATTTAAGAGGAAGATTTATATGTATAATTGACGCGGCCGAAGCCGCGGGCGGCGCGCACATATCTGCCGCGAGACCAAAGAGGCAGTAGATAAAATACCGATAAATATTTTAGACTTACCGTTAAATTAATTTAAGGCATAACATAATTCATTTATGGCATATCATACATTGTTATGAATGTATAATAAAATACCATCTAATATTTTAGATTTGTCGTTGGTCGTTTCAGACAATAGTTAAAAATAATCTTACATACTTGGGGCATATTTTAGTCTAAATGAGTATCTTGACGACAAGTACGCTTGGAAATAAATATTATTTTTTATACATACATACATACATAGACTCACGCCTGTTTCCCGGAGGGGTAGGCAGAGACTACGGAACGCCATTTGCAACGATCCTGACATATCTCTCTTGCTTCATTCACTTCCATCAGATTCCTCATGCATGCTGTTCTGTTCAGGGTACTTCTAACCTGCTCTGTTTTTAGAATGTCTCCAATCTGGTCAGAGAACGTCCGCCTAGGTCTTCCCCTTCGTCCTGTCCCATCCACACTTGCCTTATATATCTGCTTGGTCAGTCTTTTGTCATCCATCCTCTCCACGTGGCCAAACCACCTTAGCATACCTTTCTCGATGCTTGTAACTTTATCTTCTTTTACCCCACAACACTCTCTTATCACACAATTCTTTACTCTGTCAGTCAAAGACACCACACATACTTATCAGTCCGCTCATTTCCACAGCATTTATTCTACTTTTATGACTCTTCTGCCATACCCAACTTTCACTACCATACATAAGTGTAGGTACCAACACCCCTCTATGCACAGCCAAACGTGCCTTTTTGGATACATTATGACTGTTCATAAAAGCCTTCAAAGCTCCATTCACCCTATTACCTGCATTAACTCTTCTTTCAATATCTTCTTCATTCTTACCAGTAAACAGCGTACCTAAAGACACAAAATCATTCACTTGTTCCACTCGTTGTCCATCGATCATAACATAACAAGCCGTAACACATTCCTCCTTTTCAAAAACCATTACTTTCGTGTTGCTCACATTCACTTTCATTCCTTTCCTCCCTAAAGCACCATGCATGATTGTTACCATCTCCTGCAACTCCTCCGCTGAAGACACAAGTATTACCTGATCATCAGCATAAAGGGGGCATTTGACAAGTAACCCATTCATCCTTAATCCACAGTCACTATGTTTCAAATCTTGCAAACAACTGTCCATGAAGAGGTTATTTTTTATTAGGCCAAATTTTTGTTTATTAGGTCAATAAGCAGTTTTATAGTGTAGTTAATTACCGTATTATTATTATTATTTGTTTCTCTTTCACCGTTATTCTTCAAACTTATGATGTAAGAAGAATAACCGACCCTTTGGCAGGCGTACACGGAGACATAGGTCCAACGCGCAGAGGCCCTTTGAGAGTTTTAATCTAGAATGTGATGGGACACCTACTGAGGAGCCTCCATAACTGCACTTTTAAGTGCAGTCACGGATTAGCCGCAGCAGGTGCAAGACTATTGCTACTTGTTAATATGGAAACTAATTAATATGAGCTAATGTGATGGGTGTTTAATGGACTGGTTTAAATGGAAACTATGGATGAAAACCGGCGTCTACCCTAAGTACTCTTCTAGTACGTCGAAAAGGGGCAGACGGTGACTCGCCAACTCACTAGATGGGCCCTCTCTAAATAGCCACCAAGGTAAACAAAGTCTGCCATAAAGGCAGCCAGAGGGCAACACCGGTGCGAGTGGCTAGGGGTGTCGAGCGGTGCGGCATCGGTTCGCCATCGCGGGTCTCGTGAAAACGGAGACCCGGAGCGGGTTTCCCCGTAGTTACGCCCTTGAGAATAACACTTCCACCCCGAGCTAGTAGCTCTTGCGACTTCCCTCTGGCCGGCCGACCAAGGCAAGCCAGAGTTGAGAGTCCTGCGGGCGCTCTTGAGCATCTACTCTACCAGCCAATAAAGGTAAGCCGGAGACGAGGCCCTGACCGACTCTCTGAAGCATTTGGGACCGCAGTGTCGCCACACACATTCAGCTCGCCACAAAGCTGCCTTGCGGGTATTATTATTATTATTATATATAGCTTCGCGCGCGTTAAATTCGGGGTAACACAAATGTACTTACAGTCTCAAGTTGCGTGAAGACACTCCAGATTATTCTAAAGACCTCAGAAACTCTATAGGGTACAAAGTAGCTCGGTCAGTATTCATGACAATATATACCATTATATCTACCGAAAGGTACATAATAACATCGCCTTGCATACAGTCAAATACCAAAGCCATGTTTCAATACATGTCCAGTTTACACACATCAAAAAAGTCTAAGCAACACATATATGTACTATTTCAAATTATCAATCAAATGAAGTATATCATTTCTTACCAAGTAGGTAATACCTATGTAAACTTTTTTGATCTAGAGGACATACTGGCTGGTTGTAAAAAAAAAATCGAGTATAATATTTTTCTTTTACAAATTCAAAAGCGAATGCATTTGTTCGAATTTTATAGCGTTTTCTTTGCTTATTAAAATTTAGTATTCTGTATCAATTTTATGATTTAAACAATAATTTGAAAAAGTTTTGAACAAATTTGGATTTTGAGAATTTTTTTACGTCATGGAGCGACGTCATTTGAACGCAGATGAAACGCAAAGAGCTATAGGGATGTTGCAAGCGGGAAGAAGTCAATCTCAGGTATCTCGGTATTTTGGTATCAACAACAGAAGCGTTATTTACCGTCTTCATCGGCGTTACACTAAAACGGGGATCCTGCTGAGCAGCACCCACGTCGAGGTCGGTGTATAACCACACGGCAAGATTGATACACACAACTGACTACAAGACGCCAGCCGATGTTAACCGCCCGAGAGATAGGTTTAAGGCTACAAAATTCAAGTGGTGTTGTTGTTAGCTGCCAAACTGTGCGAAATCGACTGCATGAGTATGGCCTACGAGTGCGACGGCCAATTAGGTGCCCACCGTACGTCACGGGATGACGGGAATCGCGCTCTTCGAAATGAATGGTGTAGGGAACTCATTACATGGACCCGGGAACAATGAGATAAAATCTTATTTTGCGATGAGTCTCGATTTGGGTTCAAGCCTGATACTAGAAGGGTAAGAGTGTACCGTCGTCCTGGAAATACTGAAAGACTGAAGTTTGTTCAGGAAGTGCATCTATACAACGGCTCGACAGTTATGGTATTATGAAGAACAGACGAACTGAGCTCTTTTTTGTAAATGGTAACATGAACGCTGTAAATTGCGTTGAGGATGTTTTAAGGCTGTATGTCCGTCCATTCGCACAAACGCTTGGCTCCGATTTCATGTTGATGCATGACAATGCGCGTTCGCATACAGCTTTGCACACACGGGAATACTTGGCAAGGGAAAACATCCTGGTATTGCCTTGGCCTACACAAACGCCAGACCTCAACCCCATCGAGCATGCATGGGACATGCTCCAGAGACGTGTTTTAAAGGACTTGGATGGAGTGACAACAACCCAGCACCTGATGGACTTACTAATATATTCTCATTGGGAGCGATTGCCGCAGGATAACATTATCAATCTCATCGATTCTATGAATAATCGGTGCCAGCAAGTTCTCAATAATAGAGGAGGCCACACTTTGTATTAAATCATGCAAATTTTGTACAATTTAATTTTAGTTTAAGTTTAGTTGATTAGGCATCTTACTTTGTACAACGTACATACAGTACTTACTCGTAATTATTGTAAATTAAGATTATTAAAAAGAAATAAAAAAATCTCATTGTTATTTAATATCAAAAAAGCATTAAAAATATTATAAATAAGAAAATACTTAGGATTTAATGCGAAAACACATTGTAAAATTGAAATTTGTATGTGCTGCTTAGACTTTTTTGATGTGTGTATTTACTTCACTTTGACTTATGGTTTTAATCTAGGGAGTCTTCGTAGTTTGTCACTAATTTTAACTTGACTAGTGATGGGCTTACTCAAAGTAAATATTGATAAAATATCAATAATGTTTACAATAAATCCTTAGATTTGGTTTACTCAGAATTATATTTCAATAGAATGTTGATAAACCCTCGATATTCACACACAAACGCGCGCTGGGTACTTACCGATTGCCCAGGTTATTCGATACAGAGCTTAAGCTGTCTACCAAGGTCAAGTACCTGGGTGTCACTCTCGACAGCAAATTGACATGGAACAGCCACATGGAAAATAAGCTCAATAAAGCCAGCATCGTCTTCTGACAGTGCAAGAAGATGATAGGTAAACGCTGGGGCCTATCCCCCAAACTTGTCTTATGGCTCTATAAGACAATAATACGTCCGATGATAAGCTACGGCGCAGTAGTGTGGTGGCCTCGGACGAACCTAACAACGGCCGCCAAGAAGCTTCAAAAGCTTCAAAGACTTGCATGCCTAGCGGCCACGGGCTGCTTGAAAACTACACCTACAGCGGCACTCGAAGTGTTGCTGGACCTGCCTCCTCTGCACCTGTTCATACAACAGGAAGCAACGATGTCGGCGGTCCGGCTAAGAGCTCTGAAGCTCTGGAAAGACACTAACACACCGCATACTAACAACTTAAGTACACTTTTTAAAGAAGTTCCTCTCACACAATCAATTGGCGACCGAATACCGGAACAATTTGTGTTCGACAAGAAATACAAAATCCAACTTTACGAGGATCTGCACGAAGGAGCGGTTAATCACAACGAGCTCACGATCTTCACAGATGGGTCTTAGACGGATACAGGTACGGGTTCAGGAGTATTCTCCGAGGACCTAAACATCAACATCGCAGCACCGCTGGGAGCCTACAACACGGTCTACCAGGCCGAATGTTTTGGCATAATCCTAGCTGCCACAGCAATCATGGCACGTGAGGTAAGGGAACGATCCATTAGGATCCTCTCAGATAGTAAGGCTATCCTCTCAGCCCTCAAAAGCCATACTATCACCTTGGCACTTACGCTTGAATGCCACCAGAAACTAACAGAGGTAGGTATACATAACAAATTAACACTGCAATGGATCAAGGGCCACAGTGGCTCAAGAGGGAATGACGCAGCCGACGTACTTGCTAGAAGAGGGGCCACTTCAAAGGGACCCGAGCCCATTATTCCCCTCCCTTCTAATTTTTATCGCAACCTGGTAAGAAATAGGACCAGGACCCAACACAACAAGTCCTGGATTGGTATTGAAACATGTCGGCAGGCCAAGGAGGCTCTTCCCGCAGTAGACGGTAAGATAGCCAAACAAATCCTCCGGCTGTCCAAACAACAACTGCGGACAGTCACGGCCGCCTACACTGGACACGAATTCTTTAATAAACACCTATTTACTATAGGTATCACCGACAGCCCGCTGTGCAGGGCCTGTATGACAGCAGACGAGACGGCAGCCCACCTGCTCCTCGACTGCCCTGAGGTCGCACAGTACAGGCAGCAGTACCTGTCCAGATACAGCACCCTGAGGGAAGCAGTGGGCCACATCAAGAGTCTGCTGGCCTTCCTCGAAGAGCTGGGGTGGCTCGAATGACGACACCATTCCCACCCGCACGCAAAATACACGCCAAGACGTGGAGTTGCGGAAACAGCCCGTGCCATCAAGTATCAAGTAAGTAACCCTCGATATCAATTAATAAATTTGAACGTAGGAACAGACACTTGTATGATTTATTAAACCTGTTCAAATTAAAATCTGCGTTTTATTATTTGGAAAAGTCATTTGTTTATGTATCTTACTCTAGAAATAATTCATAAGTGAAACTGAAGTAAATAATTATATTGTGTAAAACTGCTGGTATAGTGCGATTTCTATATTTTTCTATATTATACGAACTAGAAACTCGATTTTTCGAAATTCGAAATGATCGTGAAAATGTTCGGTTCGTTAAAACAAAAAACGGCAAATGCTCGCTGTTCTGTTACAAGGGAATGCTCAGGTGTATCAGCGCCTTAAGCTTAAGCTTTAAGTAAAGAATTTTGTGAAATAAATGTTATGGCAGCTTTTATAACATGGCCTGAGTACATATTACTTTTCGGGAAAACACTGACTTCAAATACATGGTATATACAAATATACCATGTATTTGACCTCTTTCCAAAGCGGGTCTGCCGGTGGTCTCGACGGCTTAACACCACAGCACCTTAAGGATCTCGTGTGTGCGAGCGCCGGCGCTGCTGGGGACGCGCTTTTGAGGGAGCTAACGGCCCTAATCAACCTTATGCTCTCCGGCAATGTGAACGATGACATCATCCCTATTTTGTACGGCGTCAATCTCTGTGCCTTGTGAAAGAGGGACGGTGGCATTCGTCCCATTGCCGTGGGGTGTACGTACGGGCGTATGGCAGCCAAGATATGCTGTCGCTATTATCATACAAACTTAGGTAATAAATTCCAACCCCTGCAGCTCGGATTTGGATCCAAGGGGGGTTGCGAGGCTGCCATACATGCCCTGTCAACGTACCTTGGCTGTAAAGGGGGCGAGGTTATCTTGAAGGTTGATTTAAAGAACGCCTTTAACTCAGTGAACCGGGACACCTTGTTGACACAAGTTAAAATTGAAACACCCAAAATTTACAACTTTCTTTGGCAGTGTTACAGAAACCCTTCAAAATTGATCTTCAAGGAAAATCTTCTGGAATCCGCCGTTGGCTGTCAACAAGGTGACCCTCTTGGACCACTAATTTTTAGCCTAGCTATTCACCCAATCATCAGCCAGTTAAATTCAAAATTCAATATCTGGTACCTAGATGACGGAACCCTGGCAGGCGACGTACAGACTGTTTATCAAGATCTGGCTTTCTTGAAATCTAAATTTTCATCTATAGGCTTAGACCTAAATCTAACTAAATGTGAAATTAGCTTGTCCAAGCCCTGAGTTACCCCGAAACCTATCCTCTCAGAGGCAGTGGGATGGACCGCTTTGCAGCAGAATACGAGAAAACCTTCTTAGCACATCGTCTAATGCTGCAGAGCGTGCTCGCCTACTGGCTGTGGGAGAGTGGGAGTCGGGCCTCTGGCTTCAAGCACTGCCATCGTCCAACAACGGTACCATGCTGGACGATACGACCTTTAGCATCTCGTCTTGCCTCCGTTTAGGCGCGCCATGTGTTACTCTACATCGCTGTCACTGTGGAGAGGCTGTTGACAGCCTTGGTCACTGTCAAGTATGACACAATGTCAGACATGCGCACTGTGTTCTATGTTTGATTTAAAATAAAGATCAGTTCGTTACTAGCAAGCAGTCGTTTCACTTGGTTGTCTCTCATATTTATCATTGGCGACGAGGATGGGATCGGTAACTAAGGAAAAAACAATATGGCTACCGGCTCAGTTTTTGGCCTTTTATCGGTATTTGACCACAATATACAGTCGTGGGAGACATATAAGTGCAGGATTAAGCAATGGTTCCTGGCTAATGATATCACCGGGACGAGCGATCCTACGGGCACAAAGCGACGAGCAATCTTGCTGAGCGTACTCGCGGATGGCACGCATAAGCTGGCGGCGGATCTCGCATTGCCAAAGCAGCTGCAAGACGTACCGTACGATGACGTTCTTCGCCTTTTGGACGAACATTTCACACCAAAGCGGTGTGGGTTCGGGGAACGGTACAGGTTTTACGCGGCTATGCAACACGAGGGGGAGACATATGCTCAATGGGCCGCGAGATTGCGCGGTCTGACGGCACACTGCGATTTCTCCAACGTGGAGGAAGCTCTGCGGGACAGATTTGTCATGGGCATGTTGCCTGGACCCGACAGGGAGAAGCTCTTCACCAAAGATTTCATAGGTCTTACCCTAAGCAAGGTGATGGAGTTAGCAGAAAACGCGCGGATCGCTCGGGAAGCTGCGAGCGCCGGCGTGCACGCCGCGCCGCGTGATCAGGTGTTCAAGATTACGCGGGCCACAGCGACGGGGATGCCGCCGACTCAAGAGGCTACGCCTTCGGATGCGAAAGCGCAGTGTCTAGTATGCGGTTATTATAATCATAAAACATCACAGTGTCGGTTCACCAAATCGAAATGTAGGAAGTGTAAAGCTACAGGGCATTTGAGCAGGATGTGTAAAAAACTAAATTATGTTAACTCGCGACCTGCGGATGAGAGCGATGACGATGGTGAGTTTTTTAATATTCGTTCGGTAAATGGGCAACCGATGACGGAAACGGTATCAGTCGCGGGGGTTGAACTTAAATTCGAAGTAGATAGTGGTTCGGCCGTCACAGCTATATCAAAAAAAACGTACAACAAATATTTTAGCAATGTACCATTGTCACCGACTAAGAAACAGCTGTTTTCTTATACAGGGGATAAAATTGTGTGTGTGGGAGTAGCACAGCTATTAGTTAGTTATGCAAACTCAACACATTTACTCTGTGTGTATGTTGTGCAAGATGGCGGACCGCCGATTCTGGGCCGCGATTTTATTTCTAAGTTCAAATTAGAATTGTTACCCATAAGATATTGTACGCAATTAGATGGGGATGATATGTTTACTACGTTACAAAAACGTTATCCTTCGGTCTTTTCAGATAAATTAGGGTTATTTAAGAAGTTTAAAGTTAAATTACAACTAAAGGAAGATGCGAAGACCGTTTTTGTTAGGGCTCGACCAATAGCTTTCGCTCTGAAAGATAAAATAGATAAAGAGATAGATCGCTTAGTTGAGTTAGGTGTTTTGAAACCGGTGGATCACGCGCGATTTGCATCACCAATCGTGCCAGTGTTAAAGCAAAATGGATCTATACGTTTGTGCGCCGACTATTCTACCGGTGTAAACAAACAGTTAATTATCGACCAGTATCCCTTGCCTACAGTCACTGAACTGTTTGCGAAGTTATATGGGGGGCAACAGTTTACTAAATTAGACCTGTCAAATGCTTACAATCAATTGATGTTAGATGACGAGTCACAAGAAATAACTTGCATAAATACGCACAGGGGACTTTTCAAGCACACGCGTCTTTGTTTTGGTATCGCAAGCGCGCCGGCCGTGTTTCAGCGCGCGATGGAAGGCGTGCTCGCTGGCGTGCCCGGCACACTCTGTATGCTTGATGATATTTTAGTTACGGGGAAATCTAGATCGGAACATCTGGATAGATTACATCAAGTGTTAGATAGGTTACAAGACGCGGGACTCACATTGCAAAAAGAAAAGTGTGCATTTTTTAAAAATGAGGTAAACTACCTTGGTTACGTAATAAATAAAGATGGGTTACATAAATCACCACAGAAAATAAAAGCTATGGTAGAAGCACCGGTGCCGACTAATGTAAGTCAATTACAGTCATTTTTAGGGTTAGTGAATTATTATAGAAACTTTGTGCCTAATGCGTCTTCGATTCTAAACCCTTTGTATGAGTTATTAAAAAAGGGTTGCAGGTGGTGCTGGACACATGATCACAATAAAGCGTTTACCACCATTAAAAAGTGCTTAGCGTCGGATCAAGTGTTGGCTCATTTTAACCCAGACGCAACCATAATTCTGACGGTGGATGCGTCACCGTTCGGACTTTCTGCAATATTATCACAGATAGAACCCGATGGGTCGGAGAGACCGATATCTTTTGCCTCGCGGACTCTTAACGCTGCTGAGAAACGTTATTCGCAGATACAGAAAGAAGCGACTTCAATTATTTTTGGTGTGAGGCGTTATCATCAATATTTATACGGCAGGACGGTTCCGTTTATTCTTCGTACCGATCATAAGCCATTGTTGTCAATTTTCGGACCCCATCGAGGGGTCCCAGAGGTCTCAGCAAACAGATTACAGAGGTATGCATTATTTTTAAGCGGATGTAATTATAAAATAGAATATGTACGTAGCGCTAACAACAGCGCGGATTTCTTATCTCGCGCCTGTTTGCCCGAAGAGACCGCGCGTTGCACAGATACGTCGATGCCGTGTCTCGACCGGGCGTCGTATATTAATTTTGTAGTCGAAGGTAATTTACCTGTAACGTTAAAAGTGTTACGTGAGGCGACGGATGCAGACAAGACCTTGTGTAAAGTGCGAGATTTTGTTTTGAGTGGATGGCCCAAGAAAATGTCAGATGATCGTTTGAAACCGTATCATTCGTGTAGGATGCAACTGTCTTATGAAAACGGGTGTATTATGAGAGGACACAAGGTTGTAATTCCTGAAAAATTACAAAGTAAAATACTAATGGAATTACATCAGTCCCATTTAGGGATCGTGAAGACGAAAGCAGAAGCACGATCTAGGGTTTGGTTTCCGGGAATAGATTCGGCTCTAGAGCGTTTGATAGGTTCGTGTGATGTGTGCATACAACTAAGACCATCACCACCGCGGGCACCGATTGCTCACTGGGAATACCCACCCACGCCATTTTATAGGGTTCATATCGATTTTCTGGGACCTATAAACGGACACACATTTTTAGTAATAGTAGATGCTTATACTAAGTGGGTTGAAGTTTTTGACATGAAGACCAGTACTTCTGCCACAGCAACCATTGATAGGTTGTACGAGTTTATGTCAAGATTCGGTATTCCACATACGCTAGTCAGTGACAATGGTACATCGTTTACATCGCACGAGTTTAAGGCTTTTTGTAGGCAGAACGGAATTTGTCACGTGACGTCACCGACATACCACGCGGCCAGCAACGGACAGGCCGAAAGCTTTGTAAAGATAGTGAAAAAAGGCATTAAATCAAGCTTGATTAGCGGTAATGGGGCGCGAGATGTAAATAACAAACTTTTAAAATATTTGTTTGATTACAGAAATTCCGTTCACACAATAACCGGGCACTCGCCGGCTGAACTGGTTTACGGTCGAAAACTTAGAACGCGTCTTGATCTAATAAAACCAGAGTTGCCATCGCTTTCATCCACGGATCTCGCTAACGCGGTTAAACGTAAACAGTGTTTGCAAAATAAGACAGTCAAACATAATAATCAACCTTTCACTATTGGTACAACAGTTTATTATAAAAAACAATCTGGACACAGTAAATATACTTGGTGTAAAGGGACGGTATTTAAAAAAATTGGCAAGGTGGTATATTTAATTAAAGACTTGGCGACTTCAGCTATATTAAAGAAGCATAAAAACCAGATTATTTTGTGTAAAGGCGATGATTACAATGACGTGGATATAGACCTAGAGGAGTTAAGTGACAGTCAAGCTTCAGAGTCACAGTCAGCAGAAGAGGTGTCGAATCCAGCCACGCACGAAAAAGAGGAAGATACATCAGTTGCTGCAAGAACTTCCGAGCTGACAAGATCTGCCACGCCGCCAGTTTTGCCTATCGTAGTTCCTCAAATCTCTTCACCAGAGAATTTAGGGGAGGAGGAGGAGGAATTCCAGGAGGCTATATCCGACCCTCCAAATATTGAGCATACTGACGAGGCACCTATGCAACAGCAGACACATGAGCCTATGCCACTACGGTCTAAACGTAATCGGCCAAAAGTCGACTACAAATTGTTTTATTAGATGTTGTACTATATTTACTTTTAAGAATTTATTATATATACTTATTTGGTGTTATTGTTTAGTAAGAAGTCTTTGTAGCTTAGTTGTTTATTTGTATGCCTAAGCTAAGGGGAGGAATGTCAAGTATGACACAATGTCAGACATGCGCACTGTGTTCTATGTTTGATTTAAAATAAAGATCAGTTCGTTACTAGCAAGCAGTCGTTTCACTTGGTTGTCTCTCATATTTATCAGTCACCATGGCCTATCATGCAGCAGGAGCGCAGGTCGTATTTCACGACACGGCAACCTTAATGACATTCTCCGTCGAGCTCTTGTCTTCGCTGGCGTTCCAGCCCCCCTTGAACCTCAGGGCCTGGTACGCGACGACGGCAAAAGACCAGACGGTATGTCTTTACTGCCATGGAAATTGGGTAGGCCTTTGGTATGGGACGCAACGTGTGTCGATACCCTCGCGCCATCACATTTTCCTAGCACAGCCGGTTGTGCGGGCGCTGCTGCTGCTACAGCGGAGACCCTCAAACGGCGCAAATACGTAAACCTAGTAGGGGATTACGTATTTGAGCCGTTTAGGGTCGAAACGTTGGGGCCATGGGATCCAAGTGCGAGATCTCTTTTTAGAGACCTCGCAAAGAGACTTGTCGACGCCTCGCGTGACCAGAAGCCTGGGTTGTATTTGGCCCAGAAGGTAAGTATCGCCATACAACGTGGCAACGCTGCCAGCGTTCTGGGCACGCTGCCAGTTGACGGCGATGTGGATGAATTTCATGACGCGCTCAAATTTTTTTTTTCTGTATGTATTTTTCTGTATGTTCTGTATATATTTCTTTGTATAGTATTTTAAAACTTAGTTACGTTTCAATCTGATATACCTATATATATACAAATGTACCTAGTAGAAATAAATATGCATATGTAGAGTCCTCACTACGATATGGACTACTTATGTGGGGAAATAGTACTGACCTCAATAGAGCATTTGTTGTCCAAAAGAAATGTCTAAGAGCTGTATACGAGATTCCATCTGACGAATCATGTCAACCAATATTTAAAGAACTTGGTTTGCTGCCGTTACCTTCATTATATATATATGAAGCATGCATGTTTGTTCGAAAGCACTTAGAATTGTTTAAAACAGCAGAAGAACTATATAAAAGCTCTCGAAGTCGGCGTGATCAATACAGGCTTGTGCTGGAAGAGCTACCTAGATCAGCAAAATATAATAAAAATTCTTTGGCTATGTGTATACGACTATATAATAAATTACCAGATATGTTTAAAACATTAAATTGTAAGCTATTTAAAATTCAGTTGTATAAATGGCTCAATAATAACAATTATTATAGTATTAATGATTTTTTAAAATGAATTTAATTTAATGTACTTATTTCAATTTTATAATATATTTCTAGTTGATAATTTGCACGCTTTAGTTTTAAGCAAAACATGTTCGGACTTTATATTTTCAATAACATCTTTTATACCATGTTTTATGCAAATAAAATATCTTTATCTTTATCTTTAAAAAAATAAAATTAAAGTGTCTCTCTGTCATTTATAAATAACTTTGCTTTTGCAAGTGAATGTAGCTAAGTAAACTACTTTGTATCGTGTGTCTAACTAATTACAGGATACCAAGTCATAAACGACCATTTCTTTTTATTATTATCGGTCCTTCTGTCTGTTTTACTGTTTTTCCCGTGTTATCTCTGGAATAGCTGAATTGATTTTAATGGGACGTTCACTGGAAGGTAAATCAAATCAAATCATATTTTATTTGTAAAACATAGGTTTACAATATAATACCTACGTACCTACGCTACGTTTTGTCATTTAGACAAACAAATATTAGGCAGATACCAATTTAATTAAACAAGAAAATAATCAATATAAAATGTCTATTTAAATAAATATTCAGATAATTAGAATTGTCAAATTGGTAAATCAATAGCAACACAGTAGTAATCGACATAATTTAACATTTAAGTATTAAAATTTAATTTATCGTTAAAGAACTCGTCAACAATAGGTAATGTGATCAAATGTATTGAATAGGGAAATAATAAATTGTCAAATTAGATAGAGTTGGTGCCACGAGGAGATAGACTTTTTGTAAACACATATTCAGGGCTTCACAAACTTTGTTTCAAACATTTGTGTTTTACAATTTATGCATTAGTGCAAGATATAGCAAGATAATAATTCTGATATTGGAATTGAGCGTTCTTTCAGGTCTAAATTGGTACAAATTCAAACTGGTGTATCCCAAGGTTTTTTTTTTATGTTAATAGGCGGCAAACGAGCAGACGGATTGTCTGATGGTAACTTGGTAAGCAATTACCGCCGCCCATGGACACAAGCAACATCACAGGAGTGACAAGTGCGTTGCCGCCCCTTTGGGTTGGGAAAAGGGATAGGATGAGGAGTGGGATGAGGGAGAAGGAATAGGGGATAGGGCCTCCGGTACTCTCACTCACCGAACGAAACGCAACAGTTTAGGTACTGTTACTTTACGTCGATTTTCTGTGAGAGGGTAGTACTTCCCCGGTCGAGCCGGCCCATTCATGCTGAAATCAGCAAGGTCAAAAGTCAAAAATCATTGATTCATCTAGGTCACAACGTGACGCTTATGAACGTCAAATTTTTAAAGTAAATTAATAATGCTTCTACATTTACATTTACTGCCCATTCGCAAAGCAATAGGTAGAACCACGAGAAAGAACGGGCAATAAAACTCGTGGCCACTCTTTTTAATCGCCAATGTTACATATTTTGTTTTTGTAAGGAGCTGCAACTGTTTCACATTGTAATTAATTACTTGTAAATAGTAATTAGGAACTTACATAATACTTAAATAATTAATGCAGATTAAGTGCTGTAGTAGCCTTCCATTGTGAATCTTGTGTAACAGGAGCATCCACTTACGCTTTATAATGTAGGCAACTCGCGATCATGTTCAGAACTATGGTGGAAAAGTATGTTACAGAAAGTGACGGTATATGAATACACGAAAATTACAAAAACGTTAGTATCCAGCCCATGATAACGAGTTACCTTCATCTAACACTGTAGCACATTTTAATAAAATTTGTGGAACAACAATGAAAATGTAAATGTAGTAAGTTGAATGACCTAATAATGCATGAATATTAAATTAATAGAACTAGAGATTTTATATAAAAAAAAAAACTGAAAAGTAAGGTATCTATATAAATTAAAAAAATCAAGAGTTGGCTAGTGTAAGTGACCACCTATCCTTATCACTGAAATAATCATTAATGGTATAATAACCTTTCCTAATAAGGCAGTCTTTTATTTAACTTTTGAACGTACTAAATGGTAATTCTAAAAGACTAATTGGTATTTTATTGTATATACGAATACCTAGCCCTACAAAAGAATTATTAACTTTATGTAAACGATGATAAGGGGCATATAACTTATGCCTGTTTCGAGTATTTATGTTATGTACATCACTTTTTGTAGTAAATAAACCTATATTTTGCCTAATATACAATATATTAGCAAATAAAAATTGCGAGGCTACTGTAAGAATCCCTATAGACTTAAAGCGTTCCCTAAGAGTATCTTTTGCACCTAACATGTATATTGCTCGTACCGCTCGTTTCTGTAGAACGAAGATATTCTGAATAACCGCAGCTTTGCCCCATAACAAAATACCGTAGGACATGACACATTAAAAATAGCTAAAATAAACTAGACTAGCTGTGTCAACATCAGTAAGTTGTCTAACTTTTTTGACAGCATACGCAGCAGAACTAAGCTTACCTGCAAGACATGCTATATGTGCACCCCATTGTAACTTATTATCTAGTGTAATGCCTAGAAACACTGTCGAGTCAACTGTGTCAAGTTCCTCCCTATCTAGCCTTATATTAGGTCCCAGTTGTCTAACGTTAGGTAAAGCAAATTTAACGCATTTAGTCTTTTCAGAATTAAGCACTAGGTTGTTTGCTGTAAACCATTGTGTAACCTGTATAAGTGCATTATTTACATCATCAAATTGATTCCTATTCCTATCTACTTTAAAAATAAGTGACGTATCATCTGCAAAAAGTACGACATCACAGATATTTTTTAAATAAAAAGGTAAGTCATTAATATATACAAGGAATAGAAAAGGACCTAAAATAGAGCCTTGTGGAACGCCTAACTGTATAGGTAATTTAGAGGATGTAGACCCATTTACATCGACGCACTGAAATCTTTGCCGCAGGTACGACTCGACAACACAAAGTGCGGTTTCCTCTACGCCGTAGTGGCGGAGCTTACGCAATAGTGTGTCGTGATGAACGCAATCAAATGCTATACTCCGATAGCATTTTTAGATGACTCCCAAGCATTATAAACGTGTTTTATGAGAGCAACACCCGCATCAGTAGTGGATCTACTTTTAGTAAATCCGTATTGATCTTTATGAAGCAGACTATTTAAATTAAAGTGTCTTAGTAGCTGCTTTAATAAAATCTTTTCAAATATTTTACTAAATGCCGGCAAGATAGAGATGGGCCTGAAGTTATTTACGTCATTTTTACTGCCAGATTTGAATAAAGGTATGATTTTACTTAATTTCATCAAATCCGGAAATACGCCTAAGTCAAAACATTGGTTAAAAATTATAGAGAGGTAAGGCGCAACAATCTCAACCTAAAATTTAAATTGAAATGCCCCAAAAGTCGCCGGTATTTTTAATATTAATTGAATTATATGCGATCAATATATCTCGCGGGGTAACGTGCTCGAATCTAAACACGCTCTTGCATTCAGGTACACTGCTAAGAAAAAAAGCGTCTAAAGATGATGATTGTAAAGAGACAGTAGTTGTTAAAGGTATGCTCGCAAAGAAACTATTGAACATATGCGCTACTTGAGTTTGATTGGTGACTAATAAATTGTTTTCTTTTAGTTCAAATTGGTATTCCCGTGGTCGTGCTCTTCCTGTTTCATTATTTATAATTCTCCAAGTTTCTTTAATTACATTTGTTGAATGCTTAATTTTGCTACTAATAAATTTAGATTTTGCCGTAACACAAACTTGTTTAAAAATTTTTGAGTAGTTTTTTACATAATTTAGAAAAGGTGTGTCAAATCTATGTTGTTTCATACCATATAATTCAAACAATTTGGCCCTACTTCTGTATATACCTGTAGTGGCCCACTGGTTAAAAGATCCGGTAGTACCCTTTAATGTGACAGTTTTACTCTTGAAAGTATCTTGAAACTCATTATTTACTATTCCAAAAAGTGAATTATAAATTGTATTTGGATTTTCTGTTTAAAATTGAGGGATTGAGTTTAGCGATAATGTTGTTTTTAAAACGTATGAGACGATTGGTAGTTTGAGGCCTACATTCTACTGTATGTGATTTATCATATGTTGTACATGAAAAACTAGCTATCTGTCCACGGTGATCAGAAGGAAGAGAACTAATAACTACTGGGTTTTTAGCAACATAAGAACTAAATATGTTATCCGAACAAGTAGAAGATGTTTCAGAGACTCTAGTAGGTTCACAGAATAAATTACTTAAATTTAATGACTTAAAAAGATTCAGAAATCTAGTACACTGTGAAGAATTCTCTAAAATATTAATATTAAAATCACCACATACTATAATATTCTTATGACTACCTATAATTTTATTAAGAGCATCTTCCATAACAGTCTCAAATAGATTATAATCACCAGAAGGGGGTCGATATACACAAATTATAATATATAAGTCTAGTTCCACACAGGACAACTCAATAGTGCGCTCAATAGATAAATTTACAATATCCTTACGTTCTTTGCATTTTAATAAATTTGAAGTCATTATGAGAGAACCGCCTCTAATAGCCTGCTTTCTTATATACGAACTCTGCACTGTGTAATATTCATTTATAACAATAACCTCATGGGTGCTTAACCAATGTTTAGTTAAGCACAAAACCTTAACGTCATATTTTTCTAGAAATAAACTTAACTCTAACTCTTTGCCAGATAGGCCCTGCATGTTTTGATGTACTATATTCAAATACTGCAGCCTAACTGTTGTCCTATCTTGGAGTTTAAATCACAAGATGTGTCAATAAAAACGTTGTTAGTACATGTACTAACGCTATCAAATAAATTGTCAACACAAGGCTCACTGCCTTGCTGTAAATTGTATGCTAATAACTTAGCAATTTGTCGCTTAATATAAAATGGCAGATACATTGTATCTTTAGTTAAAATAAATTTACTAATAAATTTATTAGCGTCAAAAAACAATATTGCGTCACTATGACGACAAGTTATGTTATACAATAACATGTTTAATGAGTGTGTGTGCATATTTTGCGTGTGTGTTAAGTTGTTTGAGTAAGGTAAAGCACCTAAAATAAATTTACAACTAAATTTAGAATTAAGTTCTATCAACAATTCAACACATTCTATGATATCCTGTCTCTTTACAGTTAAACTGTTACCAAACAATAATATTGCAGTACTACTTTCATCTAAGGGGTGTAACTTAATCTGATTAACTAAACTACAGTAACTATCCCCTGGCCTACAATAATTTATAACACACTGATTTGTATATTCACTGAGAAGACTACCAAAATTGTGACCTAGCCTATCAGAAAAAATAAAAGTTCTTAAAAATTAAATAAAGGCTCTACTACCTGTAAATATATAGGTAATATATAGGTTCAATATTGGGCCCATAGTTCTTTATTACTTTTTTTAATGATCTCATCAATTATGTTAGTAAAATTTGTGACGACAATATACGCATCGTAGCGTTTGCCGATGACACTAACGCTATAGTCGCAGCTAATGATATGAACAATCTCAACTCAAAAGTTAACGAGGCACTTAACATTTTTCACAATTGGTTTACGGTAAATAATCTGAAACTGAATCCTAGTAAAACCAATGTGATGCTATTTAAATCTACTGCCAATTATAAAGATAATCTAAAATGCATCCTAAATGGTGAGCCGGTCACTACTGTAAAGGTAATTAAATTTCTTGGAGTTCATGTTGATGAATCACTGAATTGGAAACATGAACTCTCCAATCTGGATTCAGCCATAAGATCAGCTTGCTATGTCTTGAGAAGTCTTCGTAGTGAGGTACATTTGGAACATGTTAAAATGGTGTATTACGCGTTGGTTGAATTTAAAATGAGATATAGTATTTTATGCTGGGGAGGTAGCTATGTTTATAATATTCAAAGAGCGTTCATCTTGCAAAAAAGAGCTATTCGAAGTTTCGAACTATAGTCTCGATCAGACAAGAAGTTTCATGTAAAAGTTACTTTGAAAACCTTAAGATTCTCACAGTGCCAAGCTTATATATTTTGGTATTACTCACTAATTTTGATAAATATGCTCACGAATACGAATCGGAAGCAGAGAGACTACAAAGGGAGGCAACTAGAAGAATGGATTTTTTGACCAAACAAGTGCCACATCTTGACATAGTAAAACAAAGTTCCTTCTATACATCAATAAAATTATTCAATAAACTGCCTATATAAAACTATATAAAAATAACTTCAAGGCAAAACTGAAAGAGTTTTTTTTGGAAAGGTGTTTGTACTCTGTAAATGATCTTTAACATATTACCCATAGTACAAGCTTCTGCTTAGTTTGGGACTAAATGGTGTTGTGTGAATGTGGTAGAATATTTGTATATTATTATTGTAATTGGCAAAGGTTATTAATTGTAAGGTTAAATAAATTTATGCAATCATTTTGCGCTATTGTATATATTTTTAAAAGGGCAACTGTGTTTTTAGATTTATCCGTCAAATTATTTTAATATATTCTTCAAATATTACAATGGCAACACTACCATTTTTGGCGGGAACGTTTTTACGTGCGGGACAGCGGGGAGCATTCTTGGACACAATTTTTGGGAGTTGAGCGGGAAAAAGTCGGGCGGTTCGAAAAGTATTTTACGGCACCGGATTATGTCGCATGATTGTTACAATTAGCCATTGGGTTGTGTGGTTAACAAGATTAAAAAGGATTGCTATAAGGACCTGACGCCTTTCATTACTGAGATAACTTACATAATAAACTACAACAAAATTAGTACCTAAAATTTGTTACATGAATTGTGTATTTATTGCCATTTTAGGAGTTGACATTTATGCAATTTTATTTTTTTTATGAATGAATGAATGAATGAAAAATTTATTTGGTCACAAAAGCACAAGAAACACAAGGTAGATAGATAAGTACATAGTTATAAGATTATAGCACTAACATGCAATATGCATACAATAATAAGAACATTAATTAATATAGGTAATTGAACAGAAGTAAATTTATCATGGCATAACTATTTTTTTTTCTACTTGACATTTAATTATTGTAAGAATCCTCAAAGTAAGGAAGTAAATAGAGACCGTATTCAAATAGCAACCTTACCCAATATATTTACTTCACTCTGACTTGTGATATTTTTCTCATGTAAGAGAAAGATAAATATACAAATGTCATTTCGAATCAGTTTCAAATCTTCGAAATTGTCGTAAATTTTAACTAGACTAGTGATGTGCTTACTCAAAATGAATTTCGATAACATATCGATAATATTTGCAATAAATCTTTAGATTTGGTTTACTCAGAATGAATATCAATTGAATGTTGATAAATCCTCAGATAAAGTAAATGTGAATAAATCCAGCTTATGCTTAAATACTAGTAAATAATATACGATAAAAAATATATTTTTAAATTACCTTTTTAAGGTGAATAAAGCAATTGATATTCATAATATCATTAATAATCACTATCTATATGCAATGATAGGGTCAATGACGAGATCATTAACACGTAATGGTTTTCGAATACAAAACCACGTTACGTATTTCAGACTTTTGGAAGTTATATGCTTATTACTTAGAAAATTATCACGATCGTCAAGTGTTCATCTAAAATCTTCCAAACCAAGTTAGGCCTTTTCAAATTAAAGCAAGGCCCCAGCCCAGTATGCTCAGTTACATAATTATAATTATATTAAATCGCCAATCGAGAGTAGGCTGCAGTAATAAGTGAGTTAACTAACAGATTAGAAATAAAATTTTACTGCAGGGTCAATTTTAAATAAAATATTTCACACAATACATAATGAATCACATTTATTTAGGGTAAAATAGAAAAAGTCACAGACAGTGTCATTGGCTTAATTAAAAAAAAACTTAAATAATTAAAAAAACACTTAATAAACTTTTATAAGCATAATATTGATAATAGGGTAGTTTCCAGGGTCAAAATAATTACATTTTATTTAGTCCGTATTTTAGATTATAAAAAAATATTGGACACGTATTTTTTCTTATTTCGATTAAATTAAAAATAACAATGATATAGCCCATTAAAGTTACGTGTGACGTCATCTAGTGCGAAAAAATGCAGCACGGCGTGACGTTATACGTAACTTTAATGAGCTATATCTTGGTCATTTTTGGTTTAATTTACAAATTAAAAAATACATATCGCTTATTTTTGAATAATCTAAAGGACGGACTTATAATTTTTTTTTGTCAACTAGCCTATTATCCATTTTGATCAAAATTGAATTGCGGTATCATTTGACTAGGTACAGTTTTAGTATTAACAAATATTTTAAGGGTTCACAGCACTCTACTTGTCATTTGCATGACGACAGGTTTATCATGGCTACATGATAATGACTCACACGATTAGAATCATGGTAATTTATCGTTTTAAGATTGGCATACTAGTCCTTCCTATTAATCCGGCAATCTGACGCCACTGCAAAAAAGTAGTCAATGACCACTCAGTACTCAGTACAGTTAATCGTAACGATCTACATGTGAAGTCTTGCATTTAATTACACAAGCTTAAACTTAGTTGTTAGCAGCAGATGGTTTAATTTGAACTTTTATAAACACGAAAGTTTGTGATGATCGATGAAAACACTTTTCTTGAGATATATAATTATATTCAAGTATACTTATTTTTCAAAGAAATATTGCAGTATAGCTTCTACATCGCAATAGTGCAAAGGCTTCCTTTTTTTGCAATAACTGTCACCCACATCGGCGAATACGTGGGCCGAAGCTAGTCTCTAAAATAAAAGTTTCGATAAAGTTATAACGTCACTATGTTTATGCGTCACATTTTTATACGAATAAATCAAAATGTCTATGAACGAAGTATCAAAGTTTCAAATGAAGTTCTATTAAATTTTGACGGGTAATGGGGTCCACACTGGAGCCCAGTCCCAGACCTTTGAGTGATGGGATTCCTTCGTCTATTTACTTAATATATATAGTCTAAGTAAGAATCACATGGTGAAGACATGCTCATGATATGGGTACTTATTTCATGAATTTTATTAACTACTAGCTTTTGTCCGCCGCTTCGCGCGCGTTAAATTCGGGGTAACACAAATCTACTTTCAGTCTCAAGTTGTGTGAAGGCAGTTCTGATTATTCTAAAGACTTCGAAACTCTATAGGGCACATAGTAGCTAGGTCAGTATCCATGACATTATCTACCGAAAGGTAAATAATAACATCACCCTAGACAAATTATTGGTATCGCTTCGTAGCGAGACCAATCATTTGTCTAAGAACATCACCTTGCATAGAATCAAATGTCAAAGCCATGTTCTAATACATGTCCAATATACATATATCTATAAACATTTTCGCATTCATAACATTAGTAGGGAAAATCGTGTCAGCCGTTTAAGCGTACTATATGATTTATTAGTTTATATATGCGACCATTTTAATCACCGTGCACAATATGACATTATGTTTGATGTGACAGTACTGACAGATATGCGGTACCACATGCGCAGCACTCAATTATTAGCGCATGCGTTCTTACTTCCAAGAGGTAAATTTGTGCCGTACAAACTTCTACTCTCCCTACAATCCCTCCCAGTCTAATTTTTGCAACTTATGGTAGCCTATGTCCGTCTCGATGGTCCAATATATCTCTATATTAAATTTCAACAGAATCGGTTCAGCCGTTTTAGCGTGAGAACGGAACATACATACATAGATACATACACACTCTCGAATTTATAATACTACTAGTAGGGATTAAGTATTTACTTCTATAATCAGATATACCACTTTTATAGCATAAAAAATTATCTCATTCCATTTTATGTATCAGGAATCATTTAATTTATAATTATTTCATCAATGTGTAAGGATTCGTTTAATTTATAATTATTCCATTTATTGTATTTTTTTCAATAGCGGCGATAGCTGAGTGGAGAGACCGACGGACTGCCACGCAGAAGGTCGCGGGTTCGAATCCACGGCGCGCACCAATGACTTTTTGAAGTTATGTGCGTATTAATTTAATTGTTATTATATTAATTTAATTATTTTAATTGTTAATTATCGCTTGCTGAACGGTGAAGGAAAACATCGTGAGGAAATCTGCATGTCTGAGAGTTCTCCATAATGTTCTCGAAAGGCATGTGAAGTCTGTTAACCCGCACTTGGCCAGCGTGGTGGACTATGGCCTTACCCTTCTCATAATGAGAAGAGGCCCGTGCCCAGCAGTGGGACAGTATAAAGGGCTGATGATGATGATGATTGTATTTTTGTATTGTTGCAAATATTCTGCCCCTCCCTAGAGATAAAAAAATCCCTACAATTTATACTTTTCTCATTTTCCATATCAACTTGCCCCCCCTCCCCTCGGGGCCATCGTCTGGCTTCCTTGCCCCCCCCTAGGCAATCGGCTGGCGACGCCTTTGAACACAGCTACGGCTAGACAATGTCGTGCGTACGGCTCACTTATAATGATCCTAGCGTTATCTTGGTTGCATCCATGATTTACACGCCTAGGAGCCCAGGGTCCGCTTACTGGTTCAACCAGATACGGCAGAATATCAGCTTACGGTTCACTAGGCGCTGGTATACCTGGTTGGCATACTGGTGTTAGCCTCGGGTATGGAGAGACGTTATCGAGTAGACGGGGTCTTAGCGCAGGAACTGCAAGTTGACCGCGAATGGCATCGTGTTCCTGTTTCGAACAAAGGATATTGAAGGACCACATCGACTATGTAATTACTATTTCATTTCGAGTAGATAAGTGTGTTTTTGAATATAATAATATAATCTGTTTAAACTCGGTATTATAGTTGTATACTTGGTAGTATAGTTTGAACACGGGCGAGCATGTGTTCGGCCCATACTGTGTTCTTGAACCCCCGTGTGATCGAGAACTCATAATTTCGTCATAGGGCCGGCACCGGTGTGGCTAAAAAAGGATTCTAGACTCTTAAGACGAAAAATCATAACAGGGACGGCTAGATATAAGTGCTAGTCTAATCTGACAGAATTTCATTTCAGAATCATTTTCTTAGAGCGACTGACTTCTTCAGCAATCGATAGTTATGTTCATTTCTAAAAAAATAATGTATATATACGTTTATTAATTGTCTATTACCATAGTACTAGGTCTAATTAGTTTGGCACTAGATGGTGCTGTGTGAATGTGGTAGAGTATTATAATATTACTAGAGGACGCCAGCAGCTACGCCTGCATTTTTTTAATTTACCCGTTTTGGCAGATCCCGTGGGAATTTCAGGAAATCCCTTCTTAGTGCACCCCTACGGTCCCCAAGGAACATACATGCCAAATTTCAGCTTCCTGCGCCCAATAGTTTCGGCTGTAGCGTGTCTGTCAGTCAGTCAGTAACGCAAGGATTTTATATATTAAGATTATCAATGGTGCCATTGGTACATACTGGGCAGGATAAAGATCATACAAAATAATTTAGCGGGACTTAATCACGTTAACTTATTTAAGGTATAAATACCTATTTGTTTCCGACGTTTCGCTCGTCTTGCACCGAGCGTGGAGAGACTGATGAGAGCTCAGCGCCGTCTTGTGGAAGTGCGGGTTTCGGCACCTACCCTCACTTGGTCTTTATTTAAGTTCGCAATGTCGGTACTCCGACACACTACACTAATGACGTCTACACACTGTTGAGATTTATCACTGCGGTGGTGTTTACATTTGCTGATGACTGGATTCCAAGTAGCCGATAATCTATATCCATCCTCCCGGTTGAAATTGTTATATTTCTTGATTTCTACCGCTTCACGTACTATCCTGGAGTAAAAGTGACGATCGGTGGATAAGACTTGTGGTTGATGCAGTTCTATCCAGTGGTTTGGTCCAGACTCCAACAAATGCTCAGCTATCGCCGACTTATTAATATTTCGGTTTTTTACAGCTGCGATATGTTCTTTTACTCTTTCAGCGAGTGTACGCTTAGTCTGCCCGATATATGAACTACCACAGCTGCATACGACTTTGTAGACGCCAGGCGTTTGGAGAGCAATGACGTCCTTTGGGGTACGCAGATTGTGTGCTATCTTAGAGAGCGGACTGTATACAGTCTTGATGGAGTATTTCTTGAGTACTGTTCCAACTTTGTCCGTCTTTGTCAGTTACATTACGAAATTGTTTTGTATGATGTATACAAATCGCGAAAGTTTAAAAACAGGATAAAAATATCAGTAATTTCGTGACAAACCGCAGACCGCGAATATCGTTAACATTACATTAACGAAATAACAATCTAATCAGCACAAAAACAGAAGTATTAATTATTGTACTGGTAAAATAACGTAATAATATTAAACCTGAAACTAAGCTACGTACAAAACGGGTAAAGGAAAACAAAAAACAACTATACAGCGTCCTAGAATTTTATTCTCCTGCAACGCTATCAACGGTAGCGTGCCCAGATGGCTATAGGCTCGCCCCCTATTACATAGGGACCGAAACATAACTGGCGAAGCGTGGGTGTGAAATACAGCTCTGTCTACCCCTTTGGGGATAACGGCGTGAAGTTATGTCCTATGTCCTAATGCTTTTGACTAAAAGCCTGTGTCGGGAGACTTACGAGTAGGTAGATGACAGAGAGAATTTGTAGATCAGGGGACACAAACGACACCCAGACTCGAAAACATTATTTGTGTGTCATACAAAGTGTTGCCCTGTGTGGAGAGTGAATACCATCATTTATTTATTTATTATTATTAGGTAAACTCACAGCATATATATAAAACATTTACAGTAATAATCTTAAATCTAAGGTTCTGATATACATGCCACTTACGAGTTAACACAGCATTCACATTTTAGACAACACATTTTATCAATCACTACAGATACGATTTCTTAAATTACTGGTAACAGAAAAAACAAAAGAGAATTGTAGGGGCGACTACCGTAAATTATTCAAAATATGTAACATCCTACCAGTAAGTATGAAACATAAATATCTTCTGTTATTAAATCAACATGGTAAAAACGAGCATAACCTATCACTGGTTACCAATATGCATAACACACGTCTGATGACCGCAGGTAAATTTAATGTTCCTAGAGTAACAAATTACTACGGCGACAGAACATTGAAAAAACGTGTACCATATCTGTTGAACAGATTGCCCGCGGACATCAGACATGAAAACAATAAAATTAAATTTAAACAAAAACTAAAAAAATATTTGTTAAATAACATTTGTTAAAATATGTAGGTATGTAAAATAGTATTATGACTCTTCCACAGTCAAACCGCTAAACCGGTTTTGTGGAGCACTATTAATATATTTATTGTAAAACTGTAATAAATAAATAAATAATAATAAATAAACAACGTTTGTACAAATTATGTTGTTACACAAATGAACTGCAAAATATGCGTTAAACAAAAAAACAAGTAATGAACATTAAAATAGCAGTTAAAAATGTATACAAAAGAAAAAAGAAAAAACAAAAGCAACAAAAAAAAATCTCATTCAATTACGGCCAGTTTCTTAAGGGATTTCAATATTTTTATACGGAACTGACTCTCACTATCATGGAACACGTCAGCATCTGACTCATCTTGAGGAACGAATTCAAATCCCTACACATTCTACTTAAAGGTGCATTCAGGCCAAGGTTTGTTTTTGATACGGGTACGGTGAGAATGTTGCAAATGGGCTTACGTGGAGGTCTCCTGGGTACATTAATGGTTATGTTAGAAGTCAAATAATTACCATCTATTTTACCATGCAATGCTTTGTGTAAGAAAATTAAACCATGCATCAGTCTTCTATCACGTAGGGAGTCCATTTCATAAAAACTAAGCCGATGCTGGTATGGAGCTCTTGAAGATATATTTTGAGACATATAAGCAATGTGACGTGTGAACGATCTTTGAATATTTTCAACTCGTTGGGAATGGATAGAGTAATGTGGGTTCCATGCAATAGCACAATATTCCAGCCGGCTACGTACTAGGGCGTTGTATAATATTATCTTGGTCCGAACGAACTTGAAGTCTTTTGTATTACGTTTAATAAACCCTAACATTTGAGCTGACTTTTTCACCACTTCATCAATATGTTTTTTAAAATTTAACCTCTCATCCATTATGACACCGAGATCACGTACTTCATTTACTTTCGAAAGCGATACACCATTTATTTGGTAGTTAGAGATTTGAGGTTGCTTCTTCCTTGTGAATTTTATATGACAACATTTCCTAACATTGAGGGACATGCAGTTGTTATCGCACCAATTTTGAATGCTATTTAAGTCATTTTGTAAAAGAGAAACATCTTCGCTAGATGAGATAGTCTTAAACAATTTGAGATCATCAGCAAAAAGTAAATATTTGCTATTCAGGATTTGAGCTGAAATAGTATTGATGAAGAGTGAGAATAAACATGGGCCAAGATGCGATCCTTGAGGTACTCCTGAGGTGGCATGATAAGGGAGGGATTCATATCCACACAAAGCAACAACCAACGACCTTCGAGCCAAGTAAGATTCAAACCACCTCAAAAGCGATCCATGTACCCCAGCTGATTCCAATCTGGATAGTAGCAGGGAGTTATTGACTTTGTCGAATGCACTACTGAAGTCGGTGTAGATTGCATCAACCTCATGTCCCTTGTCCAGAGCGCGTGATACATAATTTACAAATTCCGCCAGATTAGATTGTACGCTGCGACCAGCCTTAAAACCATGTTGATGAACAGATATTATTGGATCCAGATGATGTGTAATGATAGGACATAAAAGGGACTCGAAGATCTTTGCAAAACAAGAAAGTATAGAGATTGGGCGATAATTTTTGACGTCAGAAGGATCATCTTTTTTAAGGATTGGAACAATCCTAGCCCGTTTCCAAACTTCAGGAAATTGTCCGTATTTAAGTGATTTGTTATAGATGCTACATAGAGGAGCGGCGAGGGTCTTGCTGCACATTTTAATAAATATTGGTGGAATTCCATCTGGTCCAGGGCCCTTAGATACATCAAGGTTATTCAATGACTTCAATACTTTCTCCTCTAGAAATTGTACCTCACCGATCCCATTTAAGATGTTGGCTTTATCAATACTTGTTGACCAAGCTTTCCCTGTATTGTCAAAGATGGACGAAAAATGACTAGCAAATAAGTTTGCGATATCCGAACCTGTGTTAGCAATTAAATTGTTGAAGTGCATGCTAGTAGGTAGCGTTGATGAACCATTACGTTTATTTTTTATATGGGACCAAAACATTCTAGAATTTTTCTGAATACTAACCTCAATTTTATGTTTATACTCTCTGTAACAGGTCTGTGAGATTTTATGACAACGACTACGAAGTAATTCAAAGCTCAAACGATCACGAGGATTGTTGTATTTGCGATATCGTTGTCTTAATTTTTCTTTTTCACGTAACAGTTTTATTAATGCGCTAGAGAACCAGGGTGGAAATTGTGGCTTTTTACGTACATGTTTAGGCACATATTTGTCAACGACGACATGCAAAACACTATAAAATACAGAAATTATTTCATTAACATCATTGCAATTGGCAAATGATACACTCCAGTCTACGGATTTCAATTCTGATAGAATGTTATCATAATCTGCTTTATAAAAATTATATCCAGCTCGGGGTTTGGGCTTTAAAGTACTATAATTAAAAATGGGGATGGTTATGAGAAGGTTTGGATGATATGAATCTAATTTACTTATAAGGTCACTCGACTGAGATACTTTAATATCGGACTTGTTACTTAGAACCAATTCAAGTACGTTACCGTTACAATTTTTAACATTATTATATTGGTGAAGATTATTAAGAGAAATGAAATCAATGAGTGTATATCCCAAGGGACAACAGTAATTGGTAGGTGTCATTTGCGTGCTGTTATTGGTTAGGGTCCAGTTAATGAATCCTAAATTGAAATCCCCAAGAATAATCACATCATCTACATAATTCATTATACTAGTTACGTTATCCAAAAATACAGATAGGGTATCCAAATTGATAGGTGGTGGCAGATACACAACACAAATAGCGATCTTTTTGACACAATTTTGAGAACCAATATCCACTACGACCCACAAATCTTCGACGGTAGATTCCCAAGTTTTTAGTCTCACCGATTTGAAGTTATTTAAAACTGCAAGGAGAACACCACCACCATCTTTTTTGGATTCACTATGACAGACACGATCACGCCGATAAATAACATATCTTGGATCTATAATTTCAGAATTAGATATGTTTGCATTGAGCCAAGTCTCAGTAAACGCAATCAGTTCAAAGTTATTTAACAAAATATTATTATAAATGTCTTCTATTTTGGTACGCATTCCGCGCACATTCTGATAATATAAATCAAGCATTGCGACAGAGACACACCAAATTGTACTAAATAAAAAATAGATTATATTACTTAATGCGACTCAAACAGTTCATGTTCCGAATATAAATGGCTTGAGATTGTTCATCTTTACGAACATAAATCCGACCATTTCTAACCCAAACAAATTTATAAGAAACCTGCTTCGCTAGCTTTCTTGTCTCTGCGTGTAATTTCTTATTAGTTGGGCTAAGATGTTCAGAAACGTATACAGGGAGGCATTTATCAGCGATACCCAGATGACTGGAATTCAGTTTCTCTTTTGGTTTCTTTTTGTTGAAACCAATAACTGCAGCTATGATGGTATCCCGTTGTCGAGGAGTACGAAGTTTGGCGATCATCATCGTCAGCCCTATATATAAACTGTCCCACTGATGGGCACGGTTCTCTTCTCACTATGAGAAGGGTAAGGCCATAGTCCACCACGCTGGCCTAGTGCGGGTTGGCAGACTTTTTATGTCTTTCGAGAACATTAGGGAGAACTCTCAGACCTGCGGGTTTCCTCACGGTTTTTTCGTTCACGCAAGCGATAATTAACAATTTAATGCGCACATAGCTCCGAAAAGTCATTGGTGCGTGCCGTGGATTCGAACCCGGACCCGGAGACTGCTACAGTCTGTCGGTCTCTCGCTATCGCGTATACACACCACTATATTTTTAAGTAGCGAGGTGGCCATTTGGACCACTTCAGTATGATCATCCTCCTAGCATTATCCTAGTTAGAAACCGAGGTCCGCTTTCTAGTCTAACCGGCTTTGACTTAACTAGCTTTTCCACTTTTTATCCTTGCACTTTGGTAGCTTTGCAGTCAAAACCCAGGTGCTTTATCTCTAGAGCTAGTCTCAATTCCCTGAATGATACCAGCTACGAGTAGAAAGTTCAAAGAAGTTTATAATCAAGAATTAACTGTGGTCATCGAGGCGGACGGTTTTACCGGGCCGATAAGCTAGTCTATATAATCACTTTGTTCGGCGTCTCTTTATCAGTATCATGAGAAACGCGAACCGGGAATCGTTCGGTCAATCAGCCACAATGGATCGAATTTTGTTTATATTTTTACCTGTGCTGTGTGCTTTGTCCAGTTTTGCAAGTAAGTCTTAATTTTTATTAGTATTTTTTGTATTTGCTCCGTTGCCTGCATTTCACAGAGCTCACTTCAAAATTCTTCAATCTCTATATTATAGTAATAAGTTTGGCGTCATCCTTCCTTAGAGGGTGCCTGCGTTGTAAAAAGAAGCCGCCGTCTCCAACTTTCATGCTTCAATAGTTTGGGTTCTGTGATGAGAAGTCGAACAGGACAAGTTATTTTATATAGGTCTTTGATTTGTTTAAGCGAGGGTTTTTAATTTGATCAGTTAATTATATCAAATCGACTGCCTCTGTGGTCCTCCGGTAGTGTTAGCGACTGCGGATCATGAGGTTACGGGTTCGATTGAACAAAAAGTGATATTGAGTTTTTTGTTAGGAATTATCCAATAGAAGTTCGGAGTCAAGGAGTTGCCGGTGTCACACTCCCATGCCTCGGAAAGCTCGTTAAGCCGTTGTTCCTGCGCCCAATCTCTCTCCGGTCGTGTCGCATGTGGCGTCCCATCGGGCTATGAGAGTGTGGGAATAGAGAGTGCACTTGTGTCTGCGCATACACTTGTGCACTATAATATGTCCCGCTCAGTTGGCAAATTTCATATAAAGACAAGCCACCGTGAGTGGGCAGCATCGGTTGGGAAGACATTATATGATAGTGAAAATGTCAAAAATGATTTTTTGCTCAACGATATTATACCTGCCTACTTAAAGAGCAAAGTAAAAGTTTCTTACGCATTAAAGCTTCTCTGGATTAAAATATAAGACTCGTGGTTTTTTTTATATACCGATTTAAACTTTATCAAACCCGCATGCATTTACATACATACATAACGCCTTTTATCCCCGAAGGGGTAGGCAGAGGTGCATTTCTACACCCACTTTTCGCCAGATATACTTTAGTCCCACGTAATAAGGGGTGAGCCTATTGCCGTACCGGGCACATTTCCAGACTCCTACTCAGAATTTCGTGATAGAAAAACCCAATAACACTGCCCGACCCAGGAATCGAACCCGGGACCTCCCGATCCCACACCCACATTTATGCCGCTAGACAAACGAGGCAGTCGTATAGGGTTTGATGTCGAGTTTTCTGTCTCTACGCAAAGATGGTATTTGCATCGTGTTATCCCTTAATCGCCTCTTACGACACCCACGGGAAGATAGGGGGTGGTGACACTTGTATTCTATGCCGTCAACCACACGGCAATTTACATAAATTTTTAATAATCATATTCATCAGCCCTGTATATAAATTGTCCCACTTCTGCGTTTGACGTCCTCTCTTATCTCTCTACGAGAAGGGTAAGGCCACAATCCACCACGCTGACCAAGTGTAGATAACCAGACTTCACGTGTCTTCCAAAAGCATTATGGAGAAATCTAAGACACGCAGGTTTCCTCACGATGTTTTTCTTCACCGTTTAGCAAGCTATAATTAATAATTAACAATTTAATCCGCAAATAACTTCGAAAAGTCAGTGATGTACCACGTGGGTTTGAACCATCTGCGCAGCAATCTGTTAGTCTTCTTTCTAGGCTATCGCTGCCTTGTCATTATTCAGTATCCTGGGATAAAATCCACTCATAGTCATTTGTTTTAAACGAGGCAGAACATCACAATGAAACGGGAACTTATATATCTTTTGTTTTGCACCCCTTCTGAACCACGTGTTTGAGTAGCTAAGATGATTTTTTCAGAATTTGTTTTCCTCAACTCAAGCGAGAACGAAAAAGGAACTTCCGGTGTTATTAATTAGCGATAAAAATAGTTCACGTTTAAGCAACTTGTGTTTACTTTAATTGTTAATTATCGCTTGCTAAACAGTGAAGGAAAACATCGTGAGGAAACCTGCATGTATGAGAGTTCTCCATAAAGTTCTCGAAAGACATGCGAAATCTGGCAACCCGCACTTGGCCAGCGTGGAGGACTATGGCTTTACCCTTCTCATAATGAGGCCCTTGTCCAGCAGTGGGACAGTTTATATACAGGGCTGATGATGATGATGTGCTTACTGAAATAATAAGAGAGGTTTTCAAATCAAATTGCAATTTTGTACCAGAGTGTACTTTTTTAATCAGTCGAGAAGACGAATGAACAAATCCACATCTGCCTCGACTCGACCACGTAGTGGGCGAGTTCAATGATAAAAGAACATGTGGTACTAAATTCCCAACTCGACCACGTGGACGAAATTAGGTAGCGGTCGAGTTGATGGATTAGTGTAGATTATTACATTACAAAGTATTGCTTCTGTCAATGATATTACAAGTAAAAGGTGTAGATAGGTTATAAGTGTATCGAAAGCAGAATATTAAAGCTTTGCCAGTTGGCAAGGCTGACTTATGTGTGTGTGTGTGTGTGTGTATGTGTGTAACGTCGCTCGCCGGCGTCAAAATGAAACTGACACATCTTGCCAACCGAAAATGCCGTCGTGTGTAAAGAGACCGGATTATATGCAACATAAAAAGCTTGAAATATGCATGCAAATGCTTGAAATATGCACATTGTTAGTTAATGCTTGTTTTAAGTTTTACTTTATTAAGTATTTATCTTTATAATTTATTGTATTTAGTATCTTCTTGGGTTTACGCGAATGTTACACATTGAAATTAAACTACAGTTTACGGATTTTATCGCGTTGTATTGGTTTCACTAAGTTATTACATTTGAAACTAAATATCTAGAAACTATATTTTTAATTTATTACTAGCCGACGTTTCGAATTCTTTACAGAATTCATGTTCACGGCAGACTGAGGTGATATTTGTCTTTTTCTTGAATGTATAATTTATCTCAAAGTACCCGAACATTTTTCAACTACTGGTGTTACTATTTACGCAGAATGAGCTCACAGTGTCCTTAGGTCTTCTGGTGACTTTGTCCTTCTTGGGTTTCATTAGCCTTATGACAGGGTCCCAAGCTGGAGGAACATTCCAACCATCTTCCCTATTGAATTTAGGGTGTATTTTAATTTCAATAGCCTCTCGTATCATCCTTGGAAGAAAACGATGTTCTTTTGCGAGTATCTGTGGTTCATCAAATCGCAGGTAGTGGTTGGGTCCTTGTTCCACATGTTCACACACAGCAGACTTTGTTGAGCGTTTATGTTTTATGTCAGCTATATGTTCTTTGAGTCGAATGCCTATGCTTCTCTTGGTTTGTCCAATGTATGAGAGCCCACATTCACAGTCAATTTTGTAGACACCGGCGGACAAGAAACACCTGGAAGCTGAGCTTCAACATATCAGGCAAGTTCTGCAAGACAACAAGCTCCGACCGCCGCGCCACTGTCACAGATCCCAGAAGAAAGAAAAACCAGCCACAGTAGAAAGACAACCTGCTGTCCTCTCATACATCAAGGGCGTGACCGACAAAATTGGCTACATCTTGAAGCGAGCTTCTATCAAAACTTACTACAAGCCGCCAACGAAGATCAGTCAATTATTACCATCTGTCAAGTGTCAGTTACCCTTGCAAGAGGCCGGTGTCTACAAAATTGACTGTGAATGTGGGCTCTCATACATTGGACAAACCAAGAGAAGCATAGGCATTCGACTCAAAGAACATATAGCTGACATAAAACATAAACGCTCAACAAAGTCTGCTGTGTGTGAACATGTGGAACAAGGACCCAACCACTACCTGCGATTTGATGAACCACAGATACTCGCAAAAAAACATTGTTTTCTTCCAAGGATGATACGAGAGGCTATTGAAATTAAAAAACACCCTAATTTCAATAGGGAAGATGGTTGGAATGTTCCTCCAGCTTGGGACCCTGTCATAAGGCTAATGAAACCCAAGAAGGACAAAGTCACCAGAAGACCTAAGGACACTGTGAGCTCATTCTGCGTAAATAGTAACACCAGTAGTTGAAAAATGTTCGGGTACTTTGAGATAACTTATACATTCAAAAAAAAGACAAATATCACCTCAGTCTGCCGTGAACATGAATTCTGTAAAGAATTCGAAACGTCGGCTAATAATAAATTAAAAATATAGTTATTGTATTTAATAATAAAAAAAACCTATTACGTTTTAGATTTTTTATTACAAAATCAGCATACATTTAGTAAACTATCCATTGATGGACGGTAATCAATACAGTAACATGTTACATTATTTAATATTTTTGTAAACATTAACAATCAAGTATTGTTCTAAATGTTCAGTGGTAAGATTATGTCTTTGATCATTCCAAATACTTTTATACGACGAAAAAGATCGCTCCACATCTACTGAGGTAACTGAGCAGAATTTAAAACATGGGTGCTATGTTAGCGCTTATATTTTCTAGTAAAACTTCCACCGTCCCATTAATAAAGCTACAAAATTCTGTAAATTATAGCGATATTATGCATCATCATTAGATCTTAGGAAAAATATGCTATTTGCGCTGGAAATGGCTTAAATATGCAAATGCATATGCAAATTATCCGGTCTCTAGTAATAAGATATTGCATATTGCACAAATTAAAGACACTCATGACCGATCAAAGATTACAATTATGCCAGAGAAACAGACAAGTTAGTTGCCGGACAATAGGTACAAAAGTACGTTTGTTATAATAATAGAGGATATAAATTAATCATATTATTACAACTCAATTAAAATAAATTGATTGCGTATTTAGGTATATTCCAATTAGGTCTCTATGGTAAAAATATTGATAAGGATATATATTTTCCTGCTTAAATAATCCATCCAAATTTTATTTTCTGTCTATATCTGATAAGTGGTATTATTGTCCGTGTGGTGACGGATTAAGAATGCGGATTGTCACCACCCCATATCATCCCATGGGTGTCGTGAGAGCCGACAGAGGGAGCATATTATGCAGAGAACAGCACTGTAAGAGAAGGAAAACTTGATAAAAACCCTATACCAACCCGTTTGGCCAGCGTGGTGTAGTAGGCCAATTCCTCATTTCAAAGGAGAGGCCTAGTCCAGCAGTGGACTGTTAAAGGCTGATGATGATGATATCTGATAAAATATAATATACGGCATCGCTGATTTTTTTGGAGAATTATTTATTAAAGGCGAACCCTATTGCTTTACATTGTTTTGTTTGTTTATTTTCTCCAAAAAACAAGTACGAGTTAACGAGCAGCTGTTCATTTACAAGTTTTTCGTATTAAACTTTGACTCAAGAAAAAAATAATTCAAGGTATACAAACCTAAATTTATCACAGCATTTTAGTTGAATAATAAATGGTTTTAAAATGAATGATTTTTTTATTCATATACTTTCGATGCATTGTTACTACTATTCGAATTCTTGAGTGAACTGCATGACAGGCACAAACACGGCACAAATCATGGTAAATAGAATGTCGTATCTGATTAGTTATTCTGTAGCATTTCACTACCATGAGACATGAACTGTCACATCATACATAGCAAATGAATGAACTGTCTCTTTTTACCTCGCGATATTTTAATCATGCCATCCTACTTAAAAAACGTCTAATTGTTATGCACTGTGATATTGCAATATGAAGTTATCGATGTGTGCGTTAGTGTACCGTTTCTGCAGATTGATTCCTATGTAGGTAAACTATCTATATATTTTTAGTTGTTATATCATTGCCTTCTGTGGTTCAGTGGATATATCGTTTGCGTCTGCTGATCACGGGTCCGATTCCCGAGTCAAGCAAAAGTGTTACTGCGTTTTCCTAAATTGTCAGTGGCAGCCCGGTGTCCAGTAAGCATCTTTTTTCTTTCTTTCAAAATGGGCGTGTAATATCCTCCGCCTAATCTTTCGGGGACAAAGGCGTAAGTCTATAAAAAAACGATTAATTATTGTACTTTTATACTATAATACTTAATCGTGACCCCGCTGAGAGTTATTTATATATATTTTATCTTGAATTCGCAGTAGGTTTCAAGACTAAGTATATCCTACTGTTAAATGATTCAAGGATGTTTCTTATTTCTTACTCTTTCACACAAAATCTACTGAACTGACTTTGGTGAAACTTTGCAGTAATGCATATGGCGGATGCGGTCGGCTGCAATACGCGGACATATATAATACACAATTATCATCATCGAACTAGCTTTATCCCGGTTGCATCTAAGACTTACACGCCTTGGAGCCGGAGGTTCGCTCACAGGTCTAACCGATATGACAGAATATCAAATTTTCCATGGGGCGACTGCCGACTGACCTCTGCAACCCAAAGAGATGGTGCTATCCCACGGTTTCAGACCAGTATCAGTTTGAGGATACTGATTCCCCATAAAGACTATTTAACGTGCTTACCGTGCTCTCATAGGCATGGTACAAGCAATAAATAACAACTTAATACGCACACTACTTCGAAAAGTCAGTGGTGCCCGCCGTGGATTCGAACCTGATGCCCTCTGCATGGCAGTCCGTTGGTATCTCCACTAGGCGATCGCTGCCTGTCGAGCTCGCACAATGTAGGGTTTCTTAGTAGCCCTTACCTAAGGTCCTAAGAAAAAAATAACTACAATATCACAATATTCATTTTATCGCTTGCTAATGTAAGCATAAGTTAATCGATTGTTACTAGTTAATAATTATGTAAAGGCGCATTAAAAGGCGCAGGCAGAGATTTATTTTGAGAGATTGAGAGATTTTTTGGGGAGATTCGCTCTTCTTGCCATGCCAATGGTGTACCTAAGTGCAATCCCTTGTACTTCTTTCACGGCACGTGGCTCCACCTATCGATTTGGTCAAGATTTAAGACTATATTCCTGGATTTACTGAAGTTAAACTAAAGTTTACGGATTTTATCGCGATATATTGGTTTCACTGAGTTATTACATGTAAACCGAAGGATCTAGAAAATGTTACGTTAAGATGTAATAACTCTGTGAAATCAATATATCGCGATAAAATCGGTAAACTGTAGTTTAATTACAATATGTGACAATCGCGTATACCCAAGAAGATATTATCCTGGATTTATCTTGACTAGGAGACTCGCACAGTAGTAGTACCTAATGAAGTACTATATAATAGATTAATATATTTATGTGTCCTGAAAGTCTGTTGGTATCTCCACTTATCAATCGCTGTTTCTCATGTGGTAGCTACTATATGTACATTTGAACAACTTAAAATAATTATGTTCTTTACATCACAGTGAAAATAAACTACGACGGGCAGTTTCTCCGTTATGAGTTTTACTATTATTTTATACTAGCTTTCGCCCGCGGCTTCGCCAGCATGAAATTTTAATAAAGAGTAGCCTATGTACTTCCCCGGGTTTCAGACTATCCATGTCAAATTTTATCACAAACGGCTCTGCAGATTAGCCGTGTAGCATATATATGTATTATCAGATAATACTTAAAATTACTTTTGTTTTCATAATCGTCGAACTTCAAGTAAAGATTAGTATGTAGATATATTATTGAAGTTATGAAGAGCTTATATACCTACTGAATATAACATCAGCAAAACTAAAAAATTAAAGCATTACCACAAAGTACATATCAGATCGTCTTAAGCCCGCTTAAGCGCTCCAACTCATAGAAAGCGCTTTTAATGACGCTGCGCTTAGGTCAATTACATCGTGATAACTTTTAAACTATTCGTCCAAACTACTTAAGTAGGACTGTAAAGACAAAGTTCATCTACATTAAAGACAAATCTATCAATTTTGAAAACAATTTGATAACTACTCTAGAATGAGCATTGTAAAAAACATATTTTTTTTATGTTTTACTGTTTTAATACAATATAAATGATGTAGTTAGATTATGTACTAAAAGCTAAAAAGTAATTCGGTAAGTCCTAGCTACCAGATCGCACCAATCTTCTCATCAATCTGGGGTATTGATCAGACAAATATACATTCGTTGGGCAAGTGAAATTTCTATCATAATGTTTATTTTGGATAAGCTACGCCCAAAATTAAAATAAATGTTTTTTTAGTTTATTTTATTTTCAAGTTTTAGTATTATTGTTAGTTGATACTTCTTCTTCTCTTCTTCTTTTCTTCCAATCAAGCCCTGTTATTATATTGAAGTATTTGTGGAAAAAAGGTAATCCGCCATTTTGTGGCAGCGGCCATTTTGGATTTTTCATAGTGAGGTCTTTTCTACCAATCAAACCCTTTCATTTGAGACCCATATTGAGGTATTTGTGGAAAATAAGTAATCCGCCATTTTGTGGAGGTGGCCATCTAGGATTTTTCATAGTGAGGTCTATTCTACGAATCAAGCCCTTTCAATTGATACCCACATTGAGGTATTTGTGGCAAATATGTAATCAGCCATTTTGTGGCAGCGGCCATCTTGGATTTTTCATAGTGAGGTCTATTCTACCAATCAAGCCCTTTCATTTCATAACCATCTTGAGGTATTTGTGGCAAATACGTAATCAGCCATTTTGTGGCGGAGGCCATCTTGGCTTTTTCATAGTGAGCTCTATTCTACCGATCAAGCCCTTTCATTTGATACCCATAATGAGGTTGTTGTGAAGTAATATTGGATTTACAATCATTTAAATATTATCTTATATCGTCATCAAGATTATGAGTGTATACCAAATATCAGATCAAACAGTCATCAGGAAGGGGGTAAAATTCCAATTACCTACTAAATTTGACCCAAACAAACAAATACATAAATGCTACCGCGGACATAAGTTTAGAACTTTTTATGATAAACAATATCACCGTACATTATCTTCAAGTAACTTTAACGGTTTAGGCAATGCACGCGAAGACAGCTTTCAGAGCTCAGGATTTTTGCCGACTTAGTTGACTTTTCCTTATATTATGGCAACATCATACAAAATCTTTATAAATTGTTGCCTATGTGTTATTCTGATGTATAAACTATATTACTGTAGAGTTTCATCCAAACCCGTTCAGTAGTTTTTGTGTGAAAGAGTAACAAACATACATCCATCCATCTATCTATCTATACATACATTTTCACAAACTTTCACATTTATAATATTAGTAGGCTAACCTGGCGAACCACCTAACAGTCGAAACCATTTTTTTTTAATTTTTCTCTCCGTAAGAACCATCCTCGTACTTCAAGGAATATTATAAAAAAAGAATTAGCGAAATCGGTTCAGCTGCTCTCGAGATTTACGCTTCGTAACACATTCAGCGATTCATTTTTATTTTGTAGATATGTAAATAGGGTGTTCATAAAAAAAAATTAGGCTTTCGTTCACTTTAACGACGCGGCACAACTTTGACATGCTTCCGTGATCTTAGGGTGCTGATGAACTTGAGCGTTCACCTGTAAAGTGCATTCTTACGAATGTTACATTACAGAAAAATTTACGAGTCTGTTTTAGCAAGCATTCCATCGAGTGTTCTGGCGAGCATTCTAGCGAGAGGACAGTAAATTAACTAAATACTGACGCAGCAGTTGAGTTACTGAAAAGTATTTTTGCAGCTTGGGAGAAGTCGCAAGATCCGTATGTTTTGTGACTTGTCAAAAGCCTTTGATTGTGTTCATCATGATACTTTCATCAGGAAATTATATCATTATGGCATTAAGAACAAAGCTCTCGATCTCCTGACTTCTTATTTGGGCAACAGAATCCAGAAGGTCGAGGTAAATAGTAAGGCATCTCCAGGTTTTGCTTTAAAAATGGGTGTCCCGCAGGGTTCAATTCTCGGACCATTTTTATTCTTTACCCTACATAATAATGTAGGGAATATTCATGAGATTGTGTTTCGCGGATGATACCGCTTTGATATTTAATACTAAACGACAACAGAGTAACTTTAACAATGCACTCTCTAACGTTTTTAATTGGTTTAATGTAAATAATAATGATGTTACTTAATAATAAGAAATCTAAACTTTTAATATGTTCAATGCTCAATGTTAAACATATGCAAACCAATGTACAACTTAATGAATCTACGATTGTAACCGTCGAGATAACCATGTTTTTAGGTATTGTTACGGACGGGGTAACGGGATTGGAAGGAAACACCGAGTAGCACTGATGACACTTTATTCGACTTCACACACGACGCGCCGTTTATTTTCGACGCGGACAGCACCAACACTAGTGTCTTTTGCACTGCACTTTTCACTGCACTTCACTGCACTTTACTGCACTATGCTTTCACTTCACTTTATTTTACTACTTCTTCTTTCTTCCTTTTCTTCTTCACTTTACCACTTTTCAACTTAAACTGGCGCTCAACGCGTCTACACCGCCTTATATCCCCCTAGGAATGTTCTAGATCCACTTATTTCGATTGTCATTTCATAATTCAATTGTTTTTATATATCCTGTCTCTTTTTAACCTTTCCATTCCTTCCTGAAGTTTCTAGAATTTTCTAATCTTTATTCGAAATATTTAAATTAGTTTTTCTATCTCCTGTCTCTTTTTAACCTTTTCATTCCTTCCTGAAGTTTCTAGAATTTTCTAATTTTTACTCGAAATATTTATTTATTTATTTAACACTTTATTGTACAAATTAAAAAACATTATTCGAAATCTTATAACTAAGTAGAGTACAAAGGGCAGCCTTATCGCTGAAAGCGATTTCTGCCAGGCAAACTTTGGATGGAAATATTATTGGTAGGAGAAAATCGGTAGTTGCATGTGTACCAGTAAACAAAGCTATATATTATATACATACTTAATATACCTATATTCATTCCTGTAATATGATAACAAATAATATACATACACACACACACACACACACACATATATATATATATATATATATATATATATATTTAAATCGCGGAAGACTTCTTGCGTCATTTCAAAGTCGAACCTTGTGGCGTCCACCACTGTCAATGAGATTTTAATTGTTATTTGTGCGAATATAGGTACACTTTAGTCATGTGAATTCAATTATCAACAAGAAATTTTGATTAAACACGAAATGAAGATATTCAATTTCAAATAATTCTCGCTGGTTTCTGGCGTCCGTTCATGATGGAAATAATGTGACGCACTGTATATTTCTGAATATGTTCTATGTGTATTACAGATTATCCTACATCCATCTAAATTTAAGTTTATATCGGATCCGTATATTTTCCTGTATTTAATATAAGCATTCCATTAATTAAATGACTTAATATAATATAATATAATAATATAATATTTTACCACATTCACACAACACCATCTAGTCCCAAACTAAGCAGAAGCTTGTACTATGGGTACTAGATAATGGATAAACATACATATATACTTTTTTTTTTTGTAAATACATACATATTATACATAGAAACACCCAGACCAAGACAAACACCCATGTGCATGCACACAAATGTTTGACTTGAGCGGGAATCGAACCCGCGACCTTCGGCGTAGCAGTCGCTTACACTCCCGCTGCGCCAACCGGTCGTCAAACCTTCCTACTACATTACAGGTTATATTGATACCGAATATTTTTTCTGTATATAGTCCTTATATTGTGTTGAGAATGCTGCTTCCTCCTAAACTGATATATTTATCGATACCGTACACTCTCGTGTTCCAGTCGTCATGACCGTTTCGAATGGTACCTACCATTAGTTGCCATATTAGTTTGATCTCACAACTATATACTGAAGAACTGTTGCTCAAGTTGTTGTTCTTTTTACATGCAATGTTTTTGTTGAAATCTCACTTCTTTTTGCTTGGGATGGTCTTTATCAAATATCTCTTCTCATGGGGTGTTATTCTACCCTGCACCCCACCGTGACCACCATCCGTGAACTTCCATCCGTACCCCATCCGTGCCCCAACAGTGCCCACACCCGTAAACCCCCACCCGTGCCCTCACCCGTAAACCCCCACCCGTGTCCTCACCAGTGAACCACCACCCATGGCCTCACCCGTGTACCACCCTTGGCCTCATCCGTGAACCCCTACCCGTGCCTACACCCGTGAACCAATTTTTTTTATTTTTTTGGCTTAATGATAATGATCATCAAAATTACAAGCTTGTACCTGTCTGCTAGAAATACCTTAGAGTTTTATAAATACCGTTGAGTGAGTGTGACAATCAATAATGTTAAAATACTAGTTCGATTTGGATGAAACCCTGTAATATATTTTTCATCCCTTCTATTCGAAAAGTGTCGCTTTGTTCCTCTTTTAGTTGGAGCAAAATAGCTCTTTTCTGTTAAGCACTTTTTAGCGGGCGGAAAAGTGATTTGAATTTGGAACGTATATCATTCATAGAAATCGAATTTAAATTGTATAAATAACTGGCTGGTACGTGTAGGCTGCACGGGCGTGACTCGCGCTAACAAAAAAAACAGCGCGCGAATTACGACTCTGTTCTCGTAATCAGTAGGTAAATACTTTATTGAATTTTGCAAAAATAATGAGTTCTACGTCGAGTTGTAAAAGAGGAAAATATAAATTTGTAATTGTTTTAACTTATACTCACACGTTTAATTTTATAAAATATATTCATTAATTACATAACACCGTCTCTTATTTATTCTCTCATAGAAAGGAGATGGAAAGTAGAGTATATGACTCGAGAGCAAATTATTTTTTCCTCGGGCAATGTATTTTGAACCCCTCGCTGCGCTCAGGATTCTACGTTGTTCAAAGTAGCGCCCTCGCCGTAAAAATACCATTTTGCTCCCTTGTCATACAATCTACTATTATTATAAAGATTTTCTCTTGATAATGAAATGTTCTGATGTCTAGCTTTATCCAGAACGAAGTTACAGAGACTTGAAAATGGCCTGAATGGCTTCGGTAAAAGTAAAACTAACGACTGAGCTTTTTTGCTCGACTTCTTTGGGTTCAATGCCATGCACCCTGATTAAATACGAGCGTTATCTAGGATAAAAAAGCTTATTACAGTCATAATTGAGTTGGCATTTTTGTTCTAACCATATCGATGTACTACGTACTGCCTGATGTTAAGCAAATATGTTGTCGAGGTTGTAGCACACTAACGCAGAAGATACCTGCGTACTCGAGATTGGATAACCTTCTTCTCGCGTCGGTTTCCTCAATGCTGAGGGTCGTGACCACCTCGTGGAAACAGTCTATTGCGGACCACTTCCTGCCATCTATTTCTATCTGCTGCTGAGTGGAGAGCGATCCGCACGACTCTTAACACCACGGTACACGATACCGTGGTGTTAAGAGTCGTGCGGATCTGGTCGATCCAACGTATCGGGCTACTGCCTCTCGGTCTTTTTACTTCCACTTTGCCAGTGATTATTAACTTTTCAAAGTTATCACTGTCTTTCCTCGCAATGTGCCTGAAGTGCTTTAGAACTCTGCGCAGGCAGATGGTGGAAAGCCTCGTCTGGATCTTGAGCTCCTGTATGATCGATATGTTGGTGCGGTGTGCTGTCCAGGGGATGTCCAGCATTTTCCTCCAGCACCACATCTCGAAAGCATCAGTGCGATCATGGTCATCTTTTTTCAAGGTCCATGTATCTGCGCCATACAAGAATAATAATATGGAGAACACCAGAGTGCATACAAGATTGATCTCGGTTTTCAGAGAGATATTCTTGACCTATTAATGGCTATGCACTTTTTTAAATACGTTTTTACCATTTGTATTTCAAGCTGTTGGTATTCCGAAAATAATAAAATAAAATATCTTTGACAGCAGTGCCATGGCTCCTTTTGCCATCTCGATCCTTCTTCGCACCTCAGATTCACAAGAACCATTATTACTTATGCTTGAACCCAGGTATATAAAGCTGTTAACCGTCTCTAAATTGAGTGACCCAGTGGGATCAAGCTTGCCTGTGCGATCTATGACCATGATCTTCGTTTTGGACCTGTTTATAGTGAGACCTAGTTCACTGCTGATGCGCTCAATCCTATCCAGTAAGGTGATCATCTCGACGTCATCTGACGCTAGCAAGGCGTTGTCGTCTGCATAACGCAAATAACAGATTTTGCGTCCACCAACGGTGATGCCTCCTTCCCAGCTATCGCAAGTACGCCTCACTATATATTCACCGTTTATATTGAATAGGATGGCTGAAAGGACGCAGCCATGTCAAACTCCTTTTTCAAAACTGAATGGTTTATATTTCCTACCGTCAATCCTCACCACACTTTGGTTCTTGTGATATTGAGATTGCAGAAGTGCAATCAAGTGATGAAGTACACCCAGTTCTGATAAGACCCTCCATAGAAAAATTATGTATGTACGGATTTGGTGGACCAATCTACAAGTGGATAAAATCATACTTAAGCTATCGTGACTCCAAAGTTGTATTGAATGGCTTCAAATCATCCACACGCTCCATAACTTCAGGAGTGCCTTAAGGATCACACTTAGGGCCATTATTATTTAATATGTTTATCAATGACCTGCCGGACTGCTTTCACCCCTGCCCTGCTATTCGCATATGACCTTAAAATCTTTAAGCCTGTAGAGTCACTTAATGAGGCCCTATTTCTTCAGAAAGATCTGGATTCGTGGTCTATATGGTGTCATAACAATGGTATGCAATTGAGTCCAAATAAATGTCAGTTTATGAAGTTTACTCGTGAGATTGACCAAATAACATGAAAATACTCGATCAACGGCGTAGAATTAAATGAATGTGATTGTGTTAGAGATTTAGGCGTTTTGTTAGACAAAAAGTTAACCTTTGTACCTCATTTGGAAATGATCATTAGGAAAGCATCTAGATCTCTGGGCTTTATTGTAAGAAATGGAAAGGATTTTCGCAAGCCTCATACAACATTTTTGTTATACAATAGTTTTGTGAGAAGTCATTTAGAATACTGTAGTGTAGTTTGGCGACCGCATAATGCCGATATTCATATTTTAAGGCTAGAAAGAATTCAAAAAAGATTTCTGTGCCACTTGTCGCCCCCGCGTTTCCCAAGAATGGTTTCTTATCAGGATAAACTTAAAAATACAGAATGGAAACTCTTGAAAAGAGAAGAAATATTTAGACCTGGTTTTCTTATATAAACTTGTCCGCAACAAAATTGACTGTACACAACTCCTTCATAGAATAAATTTTAGAGTGCTATACAAATATCCTAGAGTATTCATCAGTCTCCTTTATCCGCCACCCAGAAAAACTGATTCAGGCTCTACCTCTCCTGTCCCTCGCATGTGCAAGCTACTTAACCTCTGCAATCACGATGTTGATATATTTGCTGATTCTCTTACTAAATATCGCAAAACTATAAAATGTAATACTTTCTTATAAATGTATTTCTGTATGCTTGGCGAATTTTTGTATCAGGAAAAGGTATAAAAATTTTTTTTCACTAGGTGCTATGTATACAAAAAACTGAACTGTAATCCGTACTTTTTAAACTTGTTATTAGTAATACTTACTTATGTTTGTTATTGTAAGTGTAAGTGGTGTTTGCTTATAATTGGATGTAACTGTTACTCTAGATCGTAAGATGTTTATAATATTTGCTTGTATGACTGTTACAATTGTTAGCAAACCTAAATAAATAAAAATAGACAGTCCCAGTTGACACAGTCAAATGCCTTACTATAGTCGACGAAGCACATTATGACAGGTGTGTCGAACTCGTAGCATTTTTCCACAACTTGCCTGACGTTTAATATTTGTACACGCGTGCCTTTTCCCTTGACAAAACCGGCCTGTTCTTGCCGGATCTGCCAGTCAAGATAATACCGGACCCGGTTGTTTATGATGTCTATCAGGACTTTGCTTGCGTGACAAATTAAAGCGAGTGTGAGATGATCATCACATTTTTTGATCGAACCTTTTTTATGGGCCTTGGGTCACTTGCCGTTCCACTATACGTGGCTGCAGATGTTGTGCAGTGTGTCAACACCTTTTTCACCCAGAGCTTTCAACACTTTAGCTGTAATTTGATCCAGACCTGGCGTTTTGTTAGTTTTTAACGATCCTATGGCCGATACTATCTCCGATCTTAGGATGTCGGGTTCCAGGTGCAATTTAGCCCATTTGGATAACCCAGACATCTGAATGTTTAATACCTAACTAAGAGAATATCGTATGACGAGGTACATTTCCAAATTTCATTTAAATCGTACTAGTAGTTTAAGAATTATATTGCAAGTCAAAGTTACTTGATTTATAATCCACTTGAAGAAGGAAGTTATCAATTCGACTGTATGTTTTTTTTGTATATTTATTTCGCGGATTACTCCGCCAATAAGGAACCGTTTTCAATGGTTCTTTTTTCATAGGTCATACTTCAATGTTGGTCACTTTCAAATTTTATCGAAATCAGCTGAGCTGTTTTTGAAAAATTAAGCTAATTAAAAAAATATATATATATACTACTCAAAACAAAATAAGGGCCACTAAGATCTTTTGTTGTACCATGAAAACAATAAAGACAATTGTTTAACTTTTGTAACTACAAAATAATGTTATTGGTTATAATATAGGCTAACAATTGTTTAAAATAATGATCAGGAATTGCTTTTTAAGTCCATAATGAAATTGGCCATATTGAATGAAAAACATGAACAAAAGAAATCACCGATAAATACAAAACACTGTTCTTGTCACTTTTTTTTCTTCTTTTTAGTAACGAGTATGTCCTCCTCTCTTAGCAATACACACCAGAAGCCTTGTGTGCATACTCTGGATCAAATTCCTCACTTTTTCATCTGGAATCTCCTCCCAGGCATGTTTTAAAGCGTCAATCAGCTGCTGATGATTGTAGACCCCTTGCTCATTCACTCTAACCCTTCGTTTCAATTGGTCCCACAATTGCTCGAATGGAATTAAATCCGGACTGTTAGCTGGCCATGGTAATACCTCAATATGAGACCCTTCTAGGACAGTTTGGGTCGATTGAGCTGTGTGTGCAACCCCCCCGTGGGATCTCCACCTTGTCGTGGTGGGGGGGCTCAGTAACCGTGGATTGGTCACCCGCGGTGAAGCTAAGAGGGATCCAGGAGGGGACGCTCCACGTGGGCTTGACGGGGCCTGCGCAGGATGCGTCCAACGGTGCGGGTGCGGGGGACAGTTCTGTCTGTCCCTCGCAGTCGGGTGCGGTCGCGGGAGGAGAGGCGTGTCGATGTTGCGTTGCCGCGCGCCCTATCACCCGCGACCAAATGGGGGCGCACCATTCGATGCGTCGCGGTGGGGCCGCAGAGGAAGAGGAGATGCGGTGTTGCGTTGCCGTCCTCCCTATCCTCTGCGGCCGCTGGGCGTTTTGGCGGCGGAGTCCAACACCTTAATCCGTCGCCAAGGGGGTTTTGTTCGGGGCCCGCCTGACCATCTGGCGGGCCAATACCCGTCGGAGGGTGGCGACGAGTGCTTTGGTGATGCCCCACCCTCCGACACACGGGTACATGGCGGAAGTCGAGGTGGTTTTTAGTGGAAACACCACATACTCCGACTCTTATTTCCCCCAAGAGTCGGAGATCCTAAGGGATTTTCCACCACGTAAAACAAAAAAAAAAGAAGCTGTGTGTGCAAGGGTATTGTCTTGCTTCAGGATGAATCCAGGCTCCACACTCTGTGCAAATGGGATCACTTGAGGCCTGATGACATCCTCGATGTAACGTTCTGCAGTTACGGTACCCGCATTTAAAATGGTAAAATGGAGCTCGGTTTTACCGTGTAAACTAATCCATCCCCAAACCATTACGTTGGTACCACCAAAACGGTCAACTTCGTGGATGCAGGACTCCGTAAACCGCTCGCCGCGTGGTCTCCACACCCTAACACGCCGATCATCATTGAAAAATTTTACTTTGCATTCGTATGTAAAAAAGCACCTTGCCGCACTGATTAATCCCCCAATTCAAGTACTGACGGGAGAATCTTAAACGGTTTGCACATTGAACTCTGGTCAGAGGAATTAGAACAACTCGTCGTCTTGACATTTGCTGATCTTCGTGCAATCAATTACTTATTGTTTGATCACTGACACGGGTCAGCCGTAGGCGGTGTTGTAACTTACGACCCGTAACTGTACGATCACGACGAGCACTTAGTTGGATGTACCGATCCTCGTGCGCCGTTGTTAAACGAACTCTACCTGAACCGGGTCTCCTGGCAGCACTGCCGGTCTCTAGAAAGCGATTCCATACATTTTGGACAGCTCTTCAAGAAAATCCCAACTGCAAACCCACGTAACGATGAGAGCGGCCTTCTTGAATCATAGTAATGGCTCTGGTTGCCGTAATTGTATCCATGTGCCTTCGTAATGGTGGCATGATTAACGCGAGATGATAAATGAATCAATTAAAATTGAAAAGTAAAACGTTTTTCCTAAAATAACTGAGACAAGTTAAGAAGACAATCGAAAAAAAACTTAAGAATAACATTTAATTTTTTTCTTAGAATGATGACCAATATTTTTCAAATTAGGAACACGAACACCAGCATAAAAGACATCAAACACCAAAGAGTTCGTAATATCAATATAATGCTACTTATCAGTCACTTTCAGTTTACTAAAGTTCACTTAAATGTAAATTAACTAGTGGCCCTTATTTTGTTTTGAGTAGTATATATCAACTCGAGTGAACTATTCGAATTTTGTACACGATTAAAATCGGTTCTGTGCCATCTTTGGTGAAAAATAATTAGTCACCGACAACTGACCCACTCACTCCACGATCATCATAACAGGTTAGACGAGTAAAAAAATATATAAAGACAACCAGTGGATATCGGGCGAGGCATCAAGGGAAGCAACCAGAAAATAATAAGGGACGTATAGGCCGCGCCACACAAGTTGGTGAATGTGAAGTTAGCTACAAGCTGCGCAATATCCAATCCTGACTGAACCTCACATAAAGCTGCGCGTTGATTGGATATTGCGCAGCTTGTAGCTTATTTAACATCCGTTAACTTGTGTGGCGCGACCTATAGCCAAGGTGGCATCAAGGGAAGTAACCAAGGCCATCAAGGGGCCCAACTAAGGAAGCGTCAAAAAGAAAGAAATTGTATCGGTAATACCATCAAGCTTTATTTTTTTCGAGTTATTAAGTACAATATTAAGACCATAATCATAAAATTACATTTTTTTTCGCAATTCAATCAAGTCAATCAACAACACTAGACATATTTTTGTTGTAAATTTGACCCAAACAAACAAACTGGTCAAGCTAAATAAAACCGTAAAATATGCGTAAAAAAATTTGAGGTAAAAAGTAGGTTTTCTTACAAATGTACCCTTTCACTTAAAGAAGGAATGTTGTTATTGTCAATTATATGTAAAGCTTGTGTTGATATCTTTACCTAATTTAGCAAAAAAATGTTTTATTGAAGGAAGTACGAGTTACGTAAACAAAACATACTCTACATTTCTTCCTATATTTTCAAGAAATATAATATTTATTTTTTGCCGTGTGGTTGACGGCATAGAATACAAGTGTCACCACCCCCTATCTTCTCGTGGGTGTCGTAAGAGGCGACTAAGGGATAACACGATGCAAATACCATCTTTGCGTAGAGACGGAAAACTCGACATCAAACCCTATACAACTGCCTCGTTGGTCTCGCGGCATAAATGTGCGCGTGGGATCGGGAGGTCCCGGGTTCGATTCCTGGGTCGGGCAGTGTTATTGGGTTTTTCTGTCACGAAATTCTCAGTAGCAGCACGGAGTCTGGAAATGTACCCGGTACAGCAATAGGCTCGCTCCGTATAACGTGGGACTAAAGTATATCTGGCGAAAAGTGGGTGTAGAAATACCCCTCTGCCTACCCCTTCGGGGATAAAAGGCGTGACGATATGTATGTATGTATAATATTAATTCTCAGCTTACAATTTGATAACAAGTTATTTACTTAATAAGTTATTCACAAAAAAATACTCATTTACCTATAACCTATTAATAATTTTAATTGAACTTTATGATACTTGTTACTTGCAAATGAAAGTAACCTGGCACTTCTTTTCATGTTGCTGGTTATTTTACTTCCACTTTACACCACAAGCGTTTTTGCATCCGCCCCGGCTGGCTATTCAAAACGGTGTAAACAAAATTACGCTGCGGGCCTCTAACAGGCTGGAACCCGCGTGCTAACTCCGCCCCCTCACACTAGCCATTTCCGTGTTTGCGCCGTTTTGTTGGACGCAATTAAATCGCTAATAAGAATCGATAAAAACTTTTTATTATACTGAATAAGAATTACGGAAGCAACATTATCGACATGATGTATGTAACCAAAATAATGAATATACGCCATTAATATACATCTCTCAGTAGCGGCCTCTCAAATTCGCGCGGCTCACTGCGGAACTAAAAAATACGCCGAAATTCACTCTCGTGACAAAACTACGTCCATGCCAATATTTCACTCATGCAATGTACTGATCTTTTTATAGCTCCTGGCTGAATTTGAGAGATGGTCAATCTTGCGTCCGTATACAGGACGCAACAAGTCAGTCGGACGCAACATCATCGGTAAAAACCGTCATGTAGGACGCAATATCAACATGGGGATGTAAATAAATATATATATATATACACCGCTATTTTTTAATTAGTACAAAAAAATTAATGGGGCTCTAGGCATCTTTAACTAATCATATATATGTATGTAAAAAATAAAAATACTAAGTTCCAAAACTGTCCCAAAACTGTCCACAAAAATACGTAATGTTTGGTAAATGCATAACTAAATACTATGTTGTCGTAGTAATTTTACGCGCCACTACTCCATTGATAAATTTGTGCAAACTCGAAGCTCGCCACCCCCTGTCCCTCTGCGCGCGCGCCGCAGTGCGAAATTGAAGGCGATAGCGAGCGGATGTTTTTTCGTGGAAACAATTATTTTTTGTTTACGTTTGCCCATCGGGATGGCTTATTAGTTCACATCACGCGAGTGCAGCTATGCGTTTGTACAGGGAAGTGTTTGGAAGCCAGTGGATCGGTCGAGGCGGGTCGTAGCTTGGCCTCCATGCTCACCACTGTGTACAAAAGTGAGCCGTTGTGAGTGTGAGTGTCGAATAATTTAAACAGTGCATATTGGACGCTTTTGACGCAGTGAAAAGTCAGAGAAGCTTACTTATCTCGTTAAAAAACAATTAAATAAAACGTGCTGTGTATTGACAATAGTGATGGATATTTCGAAGAACAATTGAAATACTTGTAAGTAAAGTAAATATTACCTACTTAACTAAATAATAATTTGATGCGGGCGGCTCAAAATCGGTCTGTGTGGAGAACCTTGAGGGAGGCCTATGTCCAGCAGTGGACGTCTCTAGGCTGACGTGATGACGATTTAATAGTAATTGTAAATAGCAGCCGATTCTAACTTCATAAATACGCCAAAATTACTCTTTTCTTTTATTACAGAATACTTTCTTTTATTTTGATATGACGTGTTTGCTTTCTAATTACATACCTACCTCCGTATTTAATTACTTGTAAAACGGTAAATTTTGCCGGTCCTAAGAGAGGATGAAGTATGAAGGAGTGGGTAGAATTTAAAAAAATAAAAAATATCTACCTACACTTATTATTTTGCTTCATTTTATTGTCTACGGTTACCTGCATTATAAGTGCGCCGGAAAGAATGCGTGAGAGTAGGACGGAAAGTAAGTACTATCAATGAAGTAGTGAATGGATTGTAAAATATGTTATGATTTGGGTGAGATTTTCTACAAAAAACAAATGATTATAACTTTGTTATTTATAGATATTATGAAATTCTTACGTCACTTATATGATAATAATGTCTTCGCTAATATGTCCTTAAAGTTTTTGTACTAATTAAAAAATAACGGTGTGTATATATATATATATATATATATATATATATATATATATATATATATATATATATATGCCTTTACTGAAGCTTTAAATTTAGTTATCGTTTGAGCCTGTCTTATATGTAATGGTAAAGCATTCCATAGGCGAACAGCGGTAACACAAAAAGATTTGTCATACAATGCTGTGGAATGTACCGGCATTTTTAGTTTCAAATTTTCTGATGACCTTAAATAACGGTTATGCGTATCATGATTATGTGTTATGCGTAACATGGTATACTTAAATAATCTTTTTTAAATATTTGCCAAATATTCATAAACATTTTCCAAATTTCATAAAAACCATAATCCACATAACTGTTTTGACTAGGATTTGAACCCACGCCATCAGAACGTGAACGTACGGCCATTGTCTAGTTGTCAATGACTGGTGAATTTGGCGTACACTTGACAGATTGTATACGTCATCGAACTAAAAACTTATTTCCAATTAATAAAATAGTCTTCAAACCTCTTTGCTAATTATTGTGTTTGACGACCGGCTAGTTTGTCGTGTAGACGTCAGTAGTCCTTGACAACGGTAGTGATGACAGCTTGACATGACACCGGCCATCACAGTATTATGCTAGACACTAGACACCAAACTCCAATGGGGTCCAATGTTTGTAGCGATGTTTACCTCTCTCTGCTTAACTCTGTTCGGTGTTGAGATCGGCAAATTTCAAAACTGCGCAGTTTCGATGATCTGTTAATGCTCGTCTAACAGCAACTTTAGATGTACAAGACCATATTCATGAGTCATAACATACCACTTACTGTCATGTCACGCTAGAGTGACTGGCGCTGGCCAATTAATAATGATTTCTCTTTTATATTAATGTTTGTTATAGATGGAGCTGTCATCGTAGATAAAGACGCGGGTGCGAATACAGGTTACAGTAATATTGCAGATTTTAACTATCTGTATAAGCTTTACAAGACACCTCAGATGTTTGCTACTGCCAGGCAGACTTGTGACCCATGCACAAGGCAGGGTTACAAAGCTACCTTCCTTTATCTAAAGTCCTAAGGATAACATACGGACTCGATCACAATGATTAATTTTATAGCTTGCGAATGTAAATTTAATTTAATAGATTAACATAAAAATTATAGAGCCGTTATAATGGTAGAAATTTACTTTGAAAGGAAAGAGGTAGAAGTTCAGCCCCTTACACCTATTTCACCGTGCCCATGGTTCCATCTATCGTAGTTCAGTTGGGTACCTCAAGACCATAATCCAGGATTTATCATGACAAGTTTTTTTTTCTACTGATGATTACAAAATAGTACCTCACAAAGTAATACTAATGTAAGGATGCCTAACGTACGCACTATGCGGTTTAGCTCTATGCTTTGCTCTGATCGTTGTTGAGATCGGCAAAGTAGAAAACAGACCTGTTTCGATGTTCTGTTACAAGTGAATGCTCGTCTAACAGCAATTTTAGATGTACAAGACCATGTTCATGAGTCATACATACCACGTACTGTCATGTCACGCTAGAGTGACTGGCGCCGGCTAATTAATAATGATTTCTCTTTTATATTAATGTTTGTTATAGATGGCGGTGTCATAGTTGATACAGAAGCGGGTGCGAATACAGGTTACAGTTATATTGCAGATTCTAACTATCTGTATAAGCTTTACAAGACACCTGAGATGTTTGCTACTGCCAGGCAGACTTGTGAAGAAGAAGGAGCGACTCTGTTCTATCCACGGAACGAACGTGAAGCCAGGGCTGTAATAAACTATTATGGACATATTTATTTCCTGTCTGGAGAATTTGTTATAGGATTGCAGAGATCGGGAGACGATTTCGTTACAGTTGACGATGGTGAGTTGCGATGTTCTGGAGAATTTTATGAAGAATGATCAAAATAAACCTTCTTCTCTTATTACTAAGATTGAGTGCTACAAACCCGAAATTATATTGCTGGTGCCTTTTCATGTTTACAGCTGAAGTTGATCCTTTCTCGAGAACATAATCTGTAATTTATAAATAATTATTTCAATTTTTAAGCTCCTTGCAACATAAGTAACAACCTTCAGTTTAAAAAGAAATTCAATAAAAAACATAGACTGCTCATAGAAGTAATATACTGCAGCATTTGTAATAGCAGTTACCATTTTATTTTCAGGTTCTTCAATAGGTGAAGTTTTCCATGGTTGGAGATATGGAGAACCAAATGATAGTAATGGTAACGAGGACTGTGTTCAATTGGCGTACTTACAGACGTCCATATGGCTGAACGATGTGCCATGTGATGCAAGAATGCCTTTCATATGCAAGAAGAAGAAGTTCGATTCACGTGAGTCGAATGACTTGCATGGAACTTTAAAATCAGGTAAATATGATAATCAACCATGAACTTATAATTGAGAAAGAAATTATATATATACAAGTATTTCATTTCTGACTAGATTAGCCATGATTTATGTGATTTCATGTAAATTTATTTATTTAGATCAAGATGACTTGGTACAGACTACCGAAGATGCATTTTTCTATGCGTTGATCAAAAACGAAGCTGAAAGAGACAATGATAACAGCTTAGGAGGATCATATGATATAGAACTGACATCATCGGCAGATGAGATTGGAACGAATGATCCGTATAGTACTTCTACTACAGGTGAGCAAGTAACGAAGTCAAAGTCAACATTATTTATTCATTTAGCTCACAATGTGACGCGAATTTTCAAAGTTAATTATTTTATGAATCTACATTTACATTTAGTGCCTCGTTCGCAAACCAAGGGTATAGAACCTCGAGTAAGAACAGGCAATAAAACTCATGACCACTCTATTCTAACGCCAGTTTGTTTAATACATAAAGAAATTATTTTGTAAGGTATTGCAATTTCATATTGTACATTATTTGCTACTTTTAAGTAGTATATAGCTACAGACTACAAACATAAACATTTGTACTAATGTAGTTACTAAATTAAGTCAATTTATGGAAATTTCAATATTCGAACTATAGATAGATCTGTAGATTTTTTATTCGTGTTTGACATATTTTGTTTGGAGATAATATCAAAACCGAATCTAAAATCTACAGATCTATCTATAGTTCGAATATTGAATTGAGTAGTTAACAGATGACAAACGCTAGGTCATGAGTAAACTAGAAGAGTAACTGACTAACTCTGTACCGATATTTACACGTCTTAATTATAAGAGATACATTTTACAGATTTTTATTCTAATCGTTTTTAAACTTTCGCGATTAGTATACATCATAGAAAATAATCTAAGGTCTTAATCGCGTTAAATTAAGTTATTTAAGGTATAAATACCTATTTGTTTCCGACGTTTCGCTCGTCTTGCACCGAGCGTGGTCGCGGAGAGACTGATGAGAGCTCAGCGACGTCTTGTGGAAGTGCGGGTTTCGGCACCTACCCTCACTTGGTCTTTATTTAAGTTCGCAATGTCGGTACTCCGACACACTACACTAATGACGTCTACACATTGTTGATATTAATCACTGCGGCGGTGTTTACACTTGCTGATGACTGGATTCCAAGTAGCCGATAATCTATACCCATCCTCCCGGTTGAAATTGTTGAATTTTTATTCTGCTTTTTCATGAAAATTATTTTTTCTAGATGAAGACGATTTGACAAATACAACAACAACTGAACAGAGCATCACATCGCCTGAAGATTATTCTAAAACAGGAAAGTCTTATCACCTATATAAGCTACATAAGTCACTTACAACCTTTTATAGAGCCAGAAAGGTTTGTGAAGACGAGCAAGCAACTTTGTTCTACCCACAGAACAAACTTGAGGCCTTGGACGTAATACAATATTACGAAAATATAGCCGCAGATGATATTCGCGGAGGACTTGTCATTGGTTTGGAGAGAAATTCGGAATTGAGACCTGGATATCAGGCAAATAATTTCTTTACTATTGACAATGGTAAGTTATATCAGTCAGTGATTTAATATTAGAGAAAAGTAGACATTTTTAAATTTATGTCGCATACTTTGTAATTCATAACAACATGAACTGATCATCATCCGGGCAAAATGGCGTCGGCAATGTTCATGACGAAATGACAATCCATCAATTTTATATTCATTCTTTACCTACATCATTTGTTAAAATTTAAGTCAGATCACAAAGCCACGCTTCACGAATCACTGGTAAATAAATATATTTCAAACAAGTCCTTTTGTCGTGAGGAAAAATATAATGTTTGGGTAATATTGTTAAAGTGATAAGAGTTTTTATTTTTAGCAAACATTTGGACACAAAATTAAAATTATTCAAAACTGAGTTGCTGTAAACACTTCGGTGCGCTTTTCTGACTTATCAGTATTTTTTGTTAATACTACTAGGATAATGTTTATTTATTTAGCTTAATTAAATATTTCGGTAATGTAACATGATTAAAAATATTGATTATTACATTTTCAGGTACTCCAATAGACATGGTGTTTCATGATTGGAGTACAGGAGAGCCTAACAATTTGGACGATAGCGAAAATTGTGTACAACTAGGTTTCTCAAAAGACGATACAGAAACTACCGTATGGCTTAATGATATTTATTGTCATGCGCATTTGGCTTTTGTATGCAAGAAAACGATTGCTTCAAGGATTAATGATACATCATCGAGTACGTCTAATTCAGGTAAGTCATAAAGCTGTGAACACTAGCTTTTTATCAAGATAACTTTTATATCTTCAGGTTGCTTGATTAATTGATGACCCATAAAGGCCTCCAAGATATGTATTTATGTAACATTGTATGTGTGGATCGTCTCATATTTGAACTCGTCTGTACATAGAATTTTTATTCCATATTATATTATTATTATACATAACACTCATCTCATAATAAATATTCGTACATCAAATGCCTAAAACTTTTATATTAGTTGTTGCATGGTTGTTCCTGTTAACAAATCTGGTTAACATAGTATCTATCAAAATCTGGTTATTCAAATGATGTAAGTAGTCATAGAAATCATAGAGTACTATGTTTGCAAAAATCCTCGGAAGGCAGTTTTATCCTATTCACTGTAAAAGCTCGTTCTACTTTTTCATACTTGATAATAGCTTACGCATACCTTATACTAACATGTAGTATAAGACAATTCTGTAATTTTGTCCCATACATATAGATTTTCCAAAAAATTTTGATCATGTGAATAATACTTTTCATGAACTTTAATTATGCTAACATTCATGGTTATATCTTAGAATTGTCGGATAGATATTTGCTAAATTGTTCTCAATTTGTAGGAAAGCGGTCAGCTAAGAATGTGAATAAATTTATGTCTACCTAGAACGCTCCACATGAATCGAAATTAATTATCTCATAGTTCCTGCTGTCATATTCTTCTTAACAATTGTTGACTCTCTGGATTGAATTAAGAGCGAAATGCTTCGAGGGCAAGTGTCTATATGAATCCGGTTATTTTAGTTTCATCAGATTTAACAAATCATTTATTTTCTATATTTGTAGATGAAGATGACAAGGAAGATAAAACAACAACAGAACTGAGTATTCCCTTAAATGAAGATAGCTTTTATTTGGGTGGCTCTCATCTTTATAAGCTCTTCAGGACGCCTATGGACTTTGACAGTGCTAGAAAGATTTGTGAAGAAGATGAAGCGTTTTTGTTCTATCCACAGAACGAACTCGAAGCAAAAGCCGTAACAGACTATTGTCAAAATATTATCAGATGGGACCGATCATTTGTTATAGGACTGAAAAAAGCCGAAGATGATTTCGTTACAATTGATAACGGTAGAGTTTTGATTCTTTAAAAAGTTAGCACTTGGACTGGCTAATAAGCCGAAATTAGCAATATGCTTATAGGTGAAATCAATATAGTTTTTTTTGGGAAACCGGTCGACTGCCTGTTATTTCATAAATTTGTTTCAAATGCAAATTTCTGTCGAATCGCTTAGCATCAGGCGGTCCGTCTGCTCGTTTGCCGCCTGTTATTTACTGTAGAAAAAATTTGAAATCAATTCCATATTCGTAATGTCAGTGACACGAAGTGAATTTTCTTTCCAGGTGCATCAATAGACACAGTGTACAATAATTGGAGAGCAGGTGAACCTAGTAATAATGATAATAACGAGAATTGTGTACAGCTAGCGTTCTTGCAGACGATAATATGGCTGAACGATATCCCTTGTGATGCAAGAATGTCTTTCATATGCAAGAAGAAGCTTGATCCATTTAAGTTGAATGAGTTACACAGTACCTTAAATCCAGGTAAGCAAATAAGAATTGACAATCGCCAAGTCATGATTAGTCTAGCAGAGTAGCCTAATGTGTTTTGAAAATAATAAAATGTGTTTTATCTCTGTCATTAATGAAATATTTTCAACGTCCAAAACAACAAATATTTTCGATCGCAATCTATGAACTTATAAAATAATGATCAGATTCTTGAAGAATGTCATCATCAATGCTGGCTAATCTTTTAAATGCAAGATTGTGTTCATTTTGTGGTAAAACCCTCCCAAAAGTGATTACTCTTCTCCGCTGAGATTTCCAAATATTTGGAAAATTGTACAAATCTAAAATTTAATTAAAATGGCCAAAAATGTCTACTGTATTATATTTTTGTTTCGTTTTTGAAAGGTAACCATATTTTATGCTCTAGCAAACATTTAAGAATGTCAAACGCCAGGTTTGAGATAATTGAAAGTATTTAAAAAAGCTGATCGTGAGATTGATGTAAAATTAATTTATTCTATTTGGATCTACAGAAGAAGTCACCACGGAAGATAAAACGACTACCGAACTGAGCATTCCACGGACTGAAGATTACTCTTCTTTGGGCGGATCTCATCTTTATAAGCTCTTCACGACGCCTATGGGTTTTGACAACGCTAGAAAGACTTGTGAAGAAGATGAAGCGATTTTGTTCTATCCACAGAATGAAAGAGAAGCCAAGGCCGTAATAGAATATTATGATAGTGTCAGTTCTGACCGATCATATATTATAGGATTGAAGAGAGCCGAAGATGATTTCGTTACAATTGATAACGGTGAGTTTTGATTCTTTAAAAAGTTAGCACTTGGAAAGGCTAATAAGCTGAAATTAGGAATACGCTTATAAGTGAAATCAATATAGTTTTTTTTTTGGAAACCGATCGACTGCCTGCTATTTCATAAATTTGTTTTAAATGCAAATGTTTTTTTTATGGTAATAGGCGGCAAACGAGCAGACGGATTGCCGCCCATGGACACAAGCAACAACACAGGCGTCACAAGTGCGTTGCCACCTCTTGGGATTGGGAAAAGGGATAGGATGAGGAGTGGGATGAGGGAGAAGAAATAGGGGATAGGTCCTCCGGCACTCTCTCTCACCGAACGACGTTTCGTTGCGTTCAACAGTTTAGGTACTGTTACTTGTGACGTCACTGTGACGTCGCGTTCACTCCTCCCACTCATGTCATCGACGCCTCCGGCCTCCCGCTGCTATAAAAGCTGAGGTGCTAGCTGCGTTCGTTTTTTGCGGCGGCTACAGCTCCGAGATAAGTTGACCACCTCTCCTGGACCATCGGCAGCAGGATTCTCCACAAAAACCCAACCCCTCGCCGAACTACGCGACCCTGTGTAAATTTTTCTTAATATCACATAAATAGTAATTTTTTTTCATTAAAGTAACGCTTGCTAAATGATGTCTAAAATTTAATGGCAATTAAATCAATTTTTATTGTAACATTTAACCACGCTTCTCATTTAGACACACCCTAGTAGGGATATCGTAACAGCACACACCAGAAAGGTCCTTTTTACGTTACATACTTTACGTCGATTTTCTGTGAAGGGGTAGTACTTCCCCGGTCGAGCCGGCCCATTCATGCTGAAATCAGCAAGGCTCTACTACCTTGAATGTCTGTCGAATCGCTTAGCATCACGCGAACCGTCTGCTCGTTTGCCGCCTGTTATTTACTATAAAAAAAATTGAAAGGCTAATTAATTACATATTCGCAATGTCAGTGATACGAAGGGAATTTTCTTTCCAGGTGCATCAATAGACACAGTGTACAATAATTGGAGAGCAGGTGAACCTAGTAATAATGATAATAACGAGAATTGTGTACAGCTAGCGTTCTTGCAGACGAAAATATGGCTGAACGATATCCCTTGTGATGCAAGAATGTCTTTCATATGCAAGAAGAAGCTTGATCCATTTGAGTTGAATGAGTTACACAGTACCTTAAATCCAGGTAAGCAAATAAGAATTGACAAACGCCAAGTCATGATTAGACTAGCAGAGTTGCCTAATATGTTTTGAAAATAATAAAATGTGTTTTATCTCTGTCATTAATGAAATATTTTCAACGTCCACAACAACAAATATTTTCGATCGCAATCTATGAACTTATAAAATAATGATCAGATTCTTGAAGAATGTCATCATCAATGCTGGCTAATCTTTTAAATGCAAGATTGTGTTCATTTTGTGGTAAAACCCTCCCAAAAGTGATTACTCTTCTCCGCTGAGATTTCCAAATATTTGGAAAATTATAGAAATCTAAAATTTAATTAAAATGGCCAAAAATGTCTACTGTACTGTATTTTTGTTTCGTTTTTGAAAGGTAACCATATTTTATGCTCTAGCAAACATTTAAGAATGTCAAACGCCAAGTTTGAGATACTTGAAAGTATTTAACAAAGCTGATCGTGAGATTGATGTAAAATTAATTTATTCTATTTGGATCTACAGAAGAAGTCACCACGGAAGATAAAACGACTACCGAACTGAGCATTCCACGGACTGAAGATTACTCTTCTTTGGGCGGATCTCATCTTTATAGGCTCTTCACGACGCCTATGGGTTTTGACAACGCTAGAAAGACTTGTGAAGAAGATGAAGCGATTTTGTTCTATCCACAGAATGAACGAGAAGCCAAGGCCGTAATAGAATATTGTGATAGTATCAGTTCTGACCGATCATATATTATAGGATTGAAGAGATCGATGGATGATTTCATTACTATTGACGACGGTGAGTTTAAAATTGGATTGCGTAGTCTAGGAGCTCATTGGATCAAAATATTTATATTATCAAAAGCAGTCAAACTTATCTTATTTTCGTAATAAGTTCTCAATATGCTCTGTAAATTCTGAACTTGAATCCTCTGTCGGAAATAATAACATTGTGATAATATGCCAAACAGAAGTTTTCTTTCCGATTAGATTTGAAATAAAGTTTTTTTAGTACAAGTCCAGTAGCCTATAACTATCACTCATTAGTAAACTCGGTGATACGAAAGTAACCTTACTTTCAGGTGCATCTATAAACACAGTGTACAATAATTGGAGATTAGGTGAACCTAGTAACAATGACGATAACGAGAACTGTGTACAGCTAGCGTACTCTCAAACTAGTACAATATGGTTAAACGATATTCCTTGTGACGCAAGAATGTCTTTCATATGCAAGAAGAAGCTTGATCCATTAGAATTGAACGAGTTATACAGTACCTTGAATACAGGTAAGCAAATAAGAATTGACTAACGCCGAGTCATGATTAGTCTAGCAGAGTAGCTTAATGAGTTTTAACAATAATAAAACGTGTTATATTTTTGTCACTAATGATATATTTTCAACGTCACCAACAACAAATTTTCTCGATCGCAATCTATGAACTTATTAAAAAATGATCAGATTCTTGAAGATTGTTATCATCAATGCTGGCTAATCTTTTAAATGTAAGATTGTGTTACGTTTGTGGTAAAACCCTCCCAAAAGTAATCACTCTTTTCCGCTGAGATTTCCAAATATTTTGAAAATTATACAAATCTTAAATATAATTAAAATTACCAAAAATGTTTACTGTACTGCTTTTTTGTTTCGTTTTTAAAGGTAAATAAAGGTATTTAATGCTCTAGCAAACATATTTAAGTATATCAAACGCCAAGTTTAAGATAATTGAATCAGATAATTAAAAGTATTTAACTAAGCTCAGATTAACGTAAAATTAATTTATTCTGTTTGGATCTACAGATGAAATCACAACGGAAGAGACAACGACTAGCGAAGAAATCACCACTGAAGATACAACGACTGCCGAACTGAGTATTCCATTGACTCAAGATTACTCTTCTTTGGGCGGATCTGATGTTTATAAGTTTTACAAGACTCCTATGGAGTTTGATACTGCAAAACAGACTTGTGAAGACGATGGAGCGATTTTGTTTTACCCACAGAACGAACGAGAAGCCGAGGCCGTAATAGCATATTATGATAGTATCAGTTCAGACCGATCATACATTATAGGATTGAAGAGATCGATGGATGATTTCATTACTATTGACGACGGTGAGTTTGAAATTGGGGTTTATAGTTCAGTTGTTCATCGGATCAGTCAAAATGTTAATTTTATCAAAAGCAGTCGAACTTCTTATTTTCGTAATAAGTTCTCAATATGCTCTGTAAATTCTGAACTTGAATCCTCTGTCGGAAATAATAACATTGTGATAATATGCCAAACAACAGAAGTTTCTTTCCGATTAGATTTGAAATAAAGTTTTTCTAGTACAAGTCCAGTAGCCTATAACTATCACTCATTTGTAAACTCGGTGATACGAAAGTAACCTTACTTTCAGGTGCATCTATAAACACAGTGTACAATAATTGGAGAGTAGGTGAACCTAGTAACAATGACGATAACGAGAATTGTGTACAGCTGGCGTACTCTCAAACTAGTACAATATGGTTGAACGATATTCCTTGTGACGCAAAAATGTATTTCATATGCAAAAAGAAGCTTGATCCATTAGAATTGAACGAGTTATACAGTATCTTGAATCCAGGTAAGCAAAGAAGAATTGACTAACGCCGAGTCATGATTAGTCTAGCAGAGTAGCTTAGTGAGTTTTAACAATAATAAAACGTGTTATATTTTTGTCACTAATGATATATTTTCAACGTCACCAACAACAAATTTTCTCGATCGCAATCTATGAACTTATTAAATAATGATCAGATTCTTGAAGAATGTTATCATCAATGCTGGCTAATCTTTTAAATGTAAGATTGTGTTACGTTTGTGGTAAAACCCTCCCAAAAGTAATCACTCTTTTCCGCTGAGATTTCCAAATATTTTGAAAATTATACAAATCTTAAATATAATTAAAATTACCAAAAATGTTTACTGTACTGCTTTTTTGTTTCGTTTTTAAAGGTAAATAAAGGTATTTGATGCTCTAGCAAACATATTTAAGTATATCAAACGCCAAGTTTAAGATAATTCAATCAGATAATTAAAAGTATTTAACTAAGCTCAGATTAACGTAAAATTAATTTATTCTGTTTGGATCTACAGATGAAATCACAACGGAAGAGACAACGACTAGCGAAGAAATCACCACTGAAGATACAACGACTACTGAACTGAGTATTCCATTGACTCAAGATTACTCTTCTTTGGGCGGATCTGATGTGTATAAGTTTTACAAGACTCCTATGGAGTTTGATACTGCAAAACAGACTTGTGAAGACGATGGAGCGATTTTGTTTTACCCAAAGAACGAACGAGAAGCCGAGGCCGTAATAGCATATTATGATAGTATCAGTTCAGACCGATCATACATTATAGGATTGAAGAGATCGATGGATGATTTCATTACTATTGACGACGGTGAGTTTGAAATTGGGGTTTATAGTTCAGTTGTTCATCGGATCAGTCAAAATGTTAATTTTATCAAAAGCAGTCGATTTTCTTATTTTCGTAATAAGTTCTCAATATGCTCTGTAAATTCTGAACTTGAATCGTCTGTCGGAAATAATAACATTGTGATAATATGCCAAACAACAGAAGTTTCTTTCCGATTAGATTTGAAATAAAGTTTTTCTAGTACAAGTCCAGTAGCCTATAACTATCACTCATTTGTAAACTCGGTGATACGAAAGTAACCTTACTTTCAGGTGCATCTATAAATACAGTGTACAATAATTGGAGATTCGGTGAACCTAGTAACAATGATGATAACGAGAACTGTGTACAGCTAGCGTACTCTCAAACTAGTACAATATGGTTAAACGATATTCCTTGTGACGCAAGAATGTCTTTCATATGCAAAAAGAAGCTTGATCCATTAGAATTGAACGAGTTATACAGTACCTTGAATCCAGGTAAGCAAATAAGAATTGACTAACGCCGAGTCATGATTAGTCTAGCAGAGTAGCTTAATGAGTTTTAACAATAATAAAACGTGTTATATTTTTTTCACTAATGATATATTTTCAACGTCACCAACAACAAATTTTCTCGATCGCAATCTATGAACTTATTAAATAATGATCAGATTCTTGAAGAATGTTATCATCAATGCTGGCTAATCTTTTAAATGTAAGATTGTGTTACGTTTGTGGTAAAACCCTCCCAAAAGTAATCACTCTTTTCCGCTGAGATTTCCAAATATTTTGAAAATTATACAAATCTTAAATATAATTAAAATTACCAAAAATGTTTACTGTACTGCTTTTTTGTTTCGTTTTTAAAGGTAAATAAAGGTATTTGATGCTCTAGCAAACATATTTAAGTATATCAAACGCCAAGTTTAAGATAATTGAATCAGATTATTAAAAGTATTTAACTAAGCTCAGATTAACGTAAAATTAATTTATTCTGTTTGGATCTACAGATGAAATCACAACGGAAGAGACAACGACTAGCGAAGAAATCACCACTGAAGATACAACGACTGCCGAACTGAGTATTCCATTGACTCAAGATTACTCTTCTTTGGGCGGATCTGATGTTTATAAGTTTTACAAGACTCCTATGGAGTTTGATACTGCAAAACAGACTTGTGAAGACGATGGAGCGATTTTGTTTTACCCAAAGAACGAACGAGAAGCCGAGGCCGTAATAGCATATTATGATAGTATCAGTTCAGACCGATCATACATTATAGGATTGAAGAGATCGATGGATGATTTCATTACTATTGACGACGGTGAGTTTGAAATTGGGGTTTATAGTTCAGTTGTTCATCGGATCAGTCAAAATGTTAATTTTATCAAAAGCAGTCGAACTTCTTATTTTCGTAATAAGTTCTCAATATGCTCTGTAAATTCTGAACTTGAATCCTCTGTCGGAAATAATAACATTGTGATAATATGCCAAACAACAGAAGTTTCTTTCCGATTAGATTTGAAATAAAGTTTTTCTAGTACAAGTCCAGTAGCCTATAACTATCACTCATTTGTAAACTCGGTGATACGAAAGTAACCTTACTTTCAGGTGCATCTATAAATACAGTGTACAATAATTGGAGAGTAGGTGAACCTAGTAACAATGACGATAACGAGAATTGTGTACAGCTGGCGTACTCTCAAACTAGTACAATATGGTTGAACGATATTCCTTGTGACGCAAAAATGTATTTCATATGCAAGAAGAAGACTGATACAATTGAGTCTAATGAGTTACACAGTACTACAAATCCAGGTGAGCAAGTAATAGATGATAAGCGCTAGGTTATGAGTTATAATCTAGTATCAAGTTATAATATAATATCTAGTTATAGTCTACTATGCTTATAATTCATAGTAGGTTTTTTAGTTTATAGACCTCTTTTATTTCTTGAGTTTCGAAAATCTCCGACCTCCTAGTCGGAGATTCTTAAAATCCTTTATGAGTACTACGTTAATATAATATTTAGTATAACACAAAGATAGTTTGTTATTTTTGGTAAATTTATAAATAATTTTAAATTAAATAAGTTTTTCCTACTTGATTGATCAATTTTGTCTATTTTACATTATACTCGTCGCACAAATATCTGACCTGGGTGGGAATCAAACTCATGACCTCCAGCGTTGCAGTCAGCGTCACTTACATCTCCACCAACAAACAGGCCATCTCTATATATAAATCTATTATTAAATGAATTAACTAAGTTGGATCCCTGTGGAGGCCGCAGGGGTCCAAATTAGGTCTCTTAAATTGCTCCGTAATTATTAATGACTTTCTGAATTTAATTAAGAGCAACACACACTTTGGTAACCTCGAGGACAAATGCTTACCCTATTTACCCTATTTTTGCGCAATAGTATTAACCTATTAATTACTTTTGGTTTTGTAGGTGAAGACAAAACGGAAGCTGAAACGACGACTGAAGTGAGGGTCACATCGCAATATGATTATTCTAAAATAGGAGAGACTAATCACTTGTACAAGCTGTACAACACATTCTCAACGTTTAATACCGCGAGGCAGACCTGTGAAGACGAAGGAGCGATTTTGTTCTATCCAGAGAACGAACAAGAAGCCAAGGACGTAGCAGCCTATTATGATCCATTTGGTTATACCCGATCATATGTTCTAGGACTGAAAAGATGGAACGATGGTTTCGTTACTATTGATAACAGTGAGTTTGAATTGTCTATGATTATCTGGCAAAGTAGAACTAATAATGTGGTTCACCAATTATAAAGACGCCTCATAAAGGTGGGCGGATGCGGGAAAGAAGTGACTTTTTGTCTGACTGATAGGTTATGGGTATATGAATGGGCTGTATATCAGCCGGATAGCTGGAGAGCGGCATTAATTTAGAATTAAGGAAAGAGAAGATTCGTCTACGTATCCAGGTTGATTGCTTACCACGAGGCACGTCACAATTCGATGTCCCGGGCGCGCGAGCGGTCACATAAGCCTGGCGTTTAACCGACGATTCATGAAAGGATGTGCGAAGCCTCGAATGAATGACGAATGGCGAATATAGGAAGCGGAAATGCGGGATGGATGAGTTGCGTTTTGTATCGATTCGCTCTCTCTCTGTGGTCCCTCATGACTGAGGATCGTGGTCATCGGCGGATGTGGATGGTTTGCACATGGTTTCGATGATCTGCCTCCACCGGTGCCTGTTCATCGCGTCTCGGGCGACAGAGCAAAACATGGTTGATGTTGATGATGGGCCTCTCACTTGATCTCTCCATCTGGTTGGGGACCGTCCCCGGGCTCGTTTGTCCTCCGTGTTCCCAACAATGATCAGCTTTTCAATGCTCTCTTCACCCTTCTCATTATGTGGCCAAAGTAGGTCAATATGCGCTGCTGGCAGATGGTGGAAAGGCGTGCTTGGACACGGAGCTGCGAAAGGATCGATGCATTGGTGCGCTTGGCGGTCCAGGTCCTCAGCATGCGTCTCCAGCACCACATTTCGAATGCATTGATCCTTTGCCGTTCTCTGGCTCGTATTGTCCATGTTTCCACACCATACAAGAATAGTGTCGATTAACCCCTCCCGCGCCGGGCGTGAAAAATAAAAATGGCCGGAAGTGCCGACTGCTTTACCTCTTGATCGAGCAACAGCTGACCGGCGTCATTATAATGTATTACAAAAATAATGATGGTTTTTTCATCCTTGAAATATTTTTTGAAAACTAATTATAGATGTTCAATGTATAAATTACCTTTTCTCTGCAGATCGTTGAAATGAAAAAATCCTCTTCAATAAAACTTTCAACACACACTATCCCACAAATATTTAGCATTTTAGTAATTATTCACAGCACTTTATATACCTTATTTAATTATTTATTGAATTTAATCAACAGTTAATATCAACTTCACTCATACTTTTATAAATCAACAAAAGTTTCAATCATCATCCGAATACGAAACGGCCGCCATAACTTTCGTAAATATGAAAATCATTTATTTTATTATTATTTATTCATTAGTTTGTGATATATAAGAAAGGTTATGAGTAATAGTACCGACTTTTAACTAGCTCATCATCATCATCAACATCATCATCATCAACATCATCATCAGCCTGTCGTAGTCCATTGCTGGATATAGGCCTCTCCGATGGCACGCCACTGAGTCCAATTTTCGGCTCTTCGTGTCCAGCCGCTGCCAGCCACTTTGCGTATATCGTCACTCCACCTAGCCGGAGGGCGTCCTACACTACGTTTGCCAAGGCGCGGTCTCTACTCTAGAACACGACTACTCCATTGGTTATCGGTTCCGCGACAGATGTGACCAGCCCACTGCCACTTCATCGTGCTAATTCTCTGAGCTATGTCGATTACCTTGGTTTTCTGTCGGATTACTTCATTACGAATTCGATCCTTCAGAGAAACTCCGAGCATAGCCCTCTCCATAGCTTGCTGAAGCGACCTTAAATTGGTGGACTAGTTGCATCGTCAATGTCCACGTCTCGGCACCGTAAGTCATAACGGGTAGGACGCACTCGTTGAAGACTTTTGTCTTAAGGCTTTTCGGTAGGGATGACGAAAAGACTCGACGGAGTTTCCTATATGCTGCCCAGCCGAGCTGTATTCTTCTGCAAGCCTCCCTCTCGAAGTTGTTTCTACCCAACTGCAAGTTTTGCCCAAGGTAGACGTACACCTGAACAACTTCGAGAGGGGCCCCATTTAGGATAATAGGTTCCGGATGTTGACATGTTCATTGAACATTATCTTGGTTTTATCCAAGTTCATCCGGAGACCGATGCGAGCAGAAGAATCAGCTAGGCTGCTCAGCATATACTGCAAGTCTTGCACTGTTTCAGCCACCATAACCATATCGTCTGCAAATCTTAAGTGTGAGAGGTACTCGCCGGTTATGTTAATACCGCGTCCTTTCCAGTGCAGCGTCTTGAACTTATCCTCCATTGCATTTGTGAACAATTTGGGGGAGATAACATCCCCTTGTCTTACGCCTCGATGCAGGTGGATAGATTCAGACTGCTGGTTCTGTACTTGGATGGTCATAGTAGCGGCGTCATACAGACCTCTCAGCACTTGGACGTATCGCCAATGGATTTGGCACCGTTGCAAAGACTCCAGAACAGACCAGCTTTCAATGGAGTCAAAGGCCTTCTCATAGTCCACAAACGCTAAGCACAGGGGCTGATTATACTCCTCTGTCTTCTGAATAATCTGCCGCACTGTGTGGATGTGGTCTATGGTGCCATATCCTCCTCAAAAACCGGCCTGTTCGGGTGGCTGAAACTCGTCGAGTCTACGCGCGAGACGGTTCGTGATGACCCTGGAAAACAGCTTATAGACGTGGTGGTTTGAAGAACTATCGACCTATCTAGCTCTTGAGCTAGATAGGTCGATAGTTCTTCAAAAGAGTTTTGTCTCCCTTTTTGAAGAACAAAACGACGATGCTCTTGCTCCACGCCCTTGAGTTCTCCACGAGAACAGGACAGAATTAAATATGCGTTGGAGCTGCACCAGTATAAGTTTTCCACCTGCCTTTAGCAGCTCCGTCGTAATTCCATCTTCCCTGGGGGCTTTTCCATTTTTAAGCTGCCTCAGGGCCTCCACGATTTTGTCTTGGCTGACGTCTGGCAACTCTTCCGTGAAGTGGCGGGTTAAAGTGGCTCTTGAATCCTCGGAGTCGGGTTGGGGACGGGACGCTTTCGAGGTGTAGAGGTTGCCGTAGAAGCTCTGAACCTCCGCAAGAATCTCCAGCCTAGAAGTGGCGACTTTCCCGTCTGACGTGGTCAGCTTTGTCAGATGACTTCGACCTAAATGCTGATTAAAAACTTTCGACCCCAATTTCGCTCGATCGCATCTTGTATAGAGCGTGTATTGGAGCGACGGAGGTCGCGTCTTACCAGCTTGGAGATCTTTTTATTTAAATCTGACGAAGTGCCTGCCGGGTTTTCTCGTCGCGTCTCTATTAGCTGCAGAGATTCTCGCGAAAGTTGAGATCTCCTGCCGGTGTGCTGCGTCTTAAAGAGTTTCGTCCCCTCATCCCGAAGGATTTCCACCACTTTATGGAGTTCCTGGTCCGTATCAGCGTCTATTGCGGTTTCCAAAGCAGCGAACCGGTTTTCTAGTTTTAGCTGGAATGTTTCAGATCCAACCACGGATTGGAGGAAATTTGGACGGAGCGTAGACTTCATGAGGCGAACACTTTCAAGCTTATAATCGATATTCAGAGTGCCTCGTACAAGTCGGTGATCACTTCCGGTGTTGAACCTAGTGATCACGGAGACATCCCTAAATATTCGCCTTTTGTCCGCCATAATGAAGTCTATCTCATTTTTTGTCATAGTGTCGAGGCTTCGCCACGTCCACTTCCTATGAGGATGCTTCTTAAAGAATGAGTTAATTAAGAACATCCCCTCCTTCTCTAAGAAGTTGACGAGCATCTGCCCCCTATGATTTCTCTTACCAAATCCGTGTGGTCCTACTACCGATTCGCCGCAAGTATGTACTCCCATTTTGGCGTTGAAGTCCCCCATGACAACATTAAAGTGGGCCTTTTGGGTGTCGTGTCAGGCCCTGGAAATGTCTTCGTACATTTCCTGTACTTCATCATCCGAGTATGCCGAAGTCGGTGCATACACTTGGATAACCTTGAGAGTATATCTCGTGGTGAGTCTGATCACAAGGTATGCTACCCTTGTCGACACACTGGAGATTTCTAAAATATTGTCAGAGAGGACCTTATGGACCCGGAACTCAACCCTGCCTTGGGATGGCTGGTCTCCCCCCTGAAGTACATAAGATGGCCTGAATCTAGGGTAACGGTATCCTCTCTCTCTCTCCAGACCTCGCATAATCCCAAAACATGCCACCTTATGTACTTCAGTTCCTCTTCTAGTTGTGCCAGATGTTCGTGCGTCCGTTATACGTAGCCATGGTCAGTCGGTGTTGGCGGCCTACCGTAACCCGGGGATTCTTCGCACCCCCTGCCCCGCCGTTACCATGTCCGCCACCTTGGCCAGGAATAGCGGGGCGATCGGGAACTGGGAGCCGTTGCGTAAGCGTGTGTGTCATTGAGGTTTTTGCCCGTAATCACCACGCTGGGCATGCGTGTTGGTGATTGCAGGGCGTAGCTTCTAGCACCGGTGACGCTGCTGCCCGTCACCGATCTATTATATTTATTTGCAACGGTTATACCGCCGTTAGACGGTCGCCAGAGCCTCTTTCGCTGGTCGGCAGGATGCACCACGGGCAGGTGAGGTTGGCTTGGAGCGCTAAGATGTTGTTGCGCTCCCATGCATCCCTAACTACCTAATCCTACAAAACTGAAATGCGAACGGTTGTATTTACAACTTGCCGCCATTTTTGATAATGATATTTTGAAAATCGTTTTTCGTTATAATTTAAACAATGATGATATCTTATGTATAATTTATAGCAAACGAGATTAGTTTCCGAGTATAATGACAAATAATACATATAGTGAAATGGCGTCGCTACACGTTTTTCAAAGCAGAGCTGTCGTCACTCCAACGCGCGCGAAGTCGAACTTTTGGCAAACAATTTTCAGTCGATATTTTTGCAAAAAAACGTCTATAGAAATGACAACCAATTACAATGCAGAATTAAAAAGAATATTCATACTTTGCAATAGTGGGGCATAATCTTATTGGTGGAATTATTTTAACGTCATTTCAAGTAGTGAAATATGGCGCTGTCGTTGCGGGACATACGTGTTTCCCGCAAGCGCTGGACGGAACAAATTTACTTGGGACATACGTATGTCCCGCCGGCGTTCCAGAGGTTAAACAGCGCAATTTAATGCGTTTTATTATGAGAGCGAGATGGCACTGACACAGACCATCATGAATTTGACGGACCGATGACTTGAGGAGGGTGGTTCATAAAAACTGGTGAGCGAAGACGGGAGAAAAGATTATATGACTCACCCTCTGTTTACGTTTAGCAAGGGCGTGTTAAGAGGCTCATTTCTTCTTTCTTTTGGTGTGAGTGTGTGGCCAACTCTGGTGACTGAGTTTTCAGACCGCCCAAAGGCCTAACGATCCTTGTGATGTAAATGCCACACGTGGTCACTCATCCAAGTGGCGACCTGTGGAAGCGTTGCTTAACTTTGCCGATCTACTACAAACGGCAAGCCAAATCTCGCTATGAGCGCTACTTAAAAGCTCATGAGATGAGACCGTAAGGTGGCACAATCCAGTGCTGTAATGTAAGCCCGGCAATTGCAATAGACCCTACCATTTTCTAAAGAAAATTTTATTCTTAAGGAAGTTTAGGTTACTAGAACTAGTTCTAGTTTACTAGTTAGTAGTACTTAGGCTTACTAGAGCTATTTCTAGTTTGTAATGCAGTGATTGAAGAGATTTTTATTTTCAGGAGAATCAATAGACACAGTGTACAATCATTGGATGATCGGTGAACCTGTCGGTAACGAAAACTGTGTAGAACTAGTGTACTACCATGCGGCTGTATGGCTGAATGATATCTCTTGTGATGCAAGAATGTCTTTCATATGCAAGAAGAAGACTGATACACTAGAGTCTAACGACTTATTCAGTACAACATATTCAGGTGAGCAAGTAACAGATGACCAAAGAGTGCTCAGTACTCACCTCTTTACGTATAGCTTAATGACCTTTGTTGTAATTTACATATTTTCTATTTATTTCAATCGTGCCATAATAATAAAACTGAGTTACAATGCTGAGGAATACCTCAAAGCACACCTATATTTAAGCGCAACCAAAAAGCTGCACTAAACGAAACCATTAAAATTCAACTAAAACAAATTATGTTTTTTTCAATTTCAATTTAATTTATTCATTAATGTTTTTCTGAATTTCATTAATGTTTTTCTGAATTTAATAAGGGAGCAACACACACTTTGACAACCTCGAGGACAAATACTTACCCTATTTACTCTATTTTTGCGTTGTAGTATTAACCAATTAATTATTTTTTGGATTTGTAGGTGAAGACAAAACGGAAGCTGAAACGACGACTGAAGTGAGCGTCACATCGCAATATGATTATTCTAAAATAGGAGAGACTAATCACTTGTACAAGCTGTACAACACATTCTCAACGTTTAATACTGCGAGGCAGACCTGTGAAGACCAAGGAGCGATTTTGTTCTATCCAGAGAACGAACAAGAAGCCAAAGACGTAACAGCCTATTATGATACATTTAGTTATACCCGATCATATGTTGTAGGACTGAAAAGACGGAACGATAATTTCGTTCCTATTGATAACGGTGGTGGTGAGTTTGAATTGTCTATGATTATCTGTTAAAGTAGAACTAATAATGTATAAGCCAGTATGTAAATTTCATCAAAACTGGCCGACTTTTTTCTTGAGCTGCATGTTTTCAATCTGCTCTGTAAATTGTCAGATAAATTGGATTTTAATGATATAATTATTATTTTTACTTTATTTGAGTAATTTCACGTTTCACTGGCGAAAATAAGGCCAGACAACTCAAACAAATTTTATAGGATTGATAAGATGTGTAGACAAATTTGGTAAATGTCAGCCACGTTAAGTTCTTATTTGTAGAACAAATAACGAATTTATACAAGCAAAGGTTGAAAGCACCAGTCTCACGGAAAAATATCGACATACAGACCATGACATGATGGATTTGACGGACCGATGACTCGAGGAGGGTAGCTCGTAATAACTGGTTAGCGAAAATGGGAGAAAAGGTCTTATGACATACACTGGGTCTACGTTTAGCAAGAGACTGTAAGAGGCATTTCTTCTCTCTTTTTGTGTGAGTTTGTGGCCAACTCTGGTGTCTGAGTTTTCAGACCATCTAAAGGCCTCCGACATGGCCTAATGATCCTTGTCCTGAGACAAAAACCGGGACCGACAGCTTTACGTGCCCTCCGAAGCAATGTAGCGCTCTGATGTAAATACCTAACGTGGTCACCCATTCAAATGGTGACCTGTGCCAACGTTGCTTAACTTTGCCGACCTACTACGAACGGCAAACCAAGTCTCGCTATGAGCGCTACTAAGAAGCTCATGAGATGAGATGAGAAGAAAGACCGTAAGGTGGCACAATCCAGTGCCCGGTAATTGCAATAGACCCTACCGTTTTTTACCCGACTGCGCGACGCAAAGAAGGGTAATGAGTTTATCAGTCTATGTATGTATGTATGTTTGTTTCTATGTGGCGTTCTAGAGACCAAGTGCGTAGGCCGATTTTGATGATTCTTACGTCAATCGATTCGTCTAAACTTTGCGAGTGTCACTAAAGACATAACAGTAATCAAAATTCACCACATTATAGAAATTAATTTAGCGGGTCTTAATCGCGTTAACTTGACTTATATAAGGTATAAATACCTATTTGTTACCGACGTTTCGCTCGTCTTGCACCGAGCGTGGTCGCGGAGAGACTTGTTGGAGTCTGGACCAAACCACTGGATAGAACTGCATCAACCACAAGTCTTATCCACCGATCGTCACTATTACTCCAGGATAGTACGTGAAGCGGTAGAAATCAAGAAATATAACAATTTCAACCGGGAGGATGGATATAGATTATCGGCCACTTGGAATCCAGTCATCAGCAAGTGTAAACACCGCCGCAGTGATAAATCTCAACAGTGTGTAGACGTCATTAGTGTAGTGTGTCGGAGTACCGACATTGCGAACTTAAATAAAGACCAAGTGAGGGTAGGTGCTGAAACCCGCACTTCCACAAGACGTCGCTGAGCTCTCATCAGTCTCTCCGCGACCACGCTCGGTGCAAGACGAGCGAAACGTCGGTAACAAATAGGTATTTATACCTTATATAAGTCAAGTTAACGCGATTAAGACCCGCTAAATTAATTTCTATGATGTATACAAATCGCGAAAGTTTAAAATCGATTATTCACCACATTGACAACCAGACCCCATATTGTCAAAATGAAAAATAAAAAAGTCGATGAACTATGTCAAGTGGGGTGTCATTGAATAGGTATTTTAAAATCATCTTTAGGTTCATTTTATCATTTTTAATTTTTTCATTTTAAATAATAGTTTAGGATATATAACGATGTAAAGTTGTTTAACAAAAAAAAATCTCGCTAATTTTCTTACTTATTGATTTAAGTTTTTATTTCAAGTATAAACGATATACAAACACTTAATTGTGAAATTTACCATCTTATAATGACGTTAATGAATCGTAACTAAAAAGTTTAAAATAAAAAAAGTAATTTAAAGAAAAACAAAAAACCCGACTGCATAAAAACTAATTTAATAAAAACTAAAAAGAAAGAAACAAGCCCAGTAGTTTATAATTCTGTTAAGTAATATGCAGAACAGAACGACTCACAGTCGGGGCCCATTCAAATTTTACCAATCAAATCTTTGCAAGGGTGACAACTGTGAGTCGTTCTGTTCTGCATATTACTTAACAGAATTATAAACTACTGGGCTTGATTCTTTCTTTTTAGTTTTTATTAAATTAGTTTTTATGCAGTCGGGTTTTTTGTTTTTCTTTAAATTGCTTTTTTTTTTAAGTAAATTTTATTCTTAAGCAAGCTTAGGTCACAAGAACTAGTTCTAGTTCACTAGTTAGTAGTACTTAGGCTTACTAGAGCTATTTTTAGTTTGTAATGCAGTGATGTGAAGAGATTTTTATTTGCAGTAGAACCATTAGACACAGTGTACAATAATTGGATGGTCGGTGAACCTGACGGGAACGAAAACTGTGTAAAGCTAGAGTACTTCCGTGCGGCTGTATGACTGGAAGATATCTCTTGTGATGCAAGAATGCTTTTCATATGCAAGAAAAAGGATAAAACACTTGAGTCGAACGAGTTATACAGTACTTTAAGCTCAGGTAAGCAAATATAGAAATATTCAACGCCAGGTCATGGTATACTTGTTGTCTAGAATAGCTTTTTGTGTTTTGGTAATAACGTGAGGTGTATGATCTCTGTACTAATTTACTTTTAACGTAAACAACACATTTTGGCCAATTATATATATTAAGTTATTGAAAATGATCAGATTGTGGAAGAAAATAATCATTAATGATGGCTGTCAAGAAAATAACATTGTCATCTTTGTGTTGCATCAGTCTTCCAGCACAGCGATGAACCTGCTACTCTGAAACACCCAACTCTTTTGAAAAGCATATAAATATAAAATTTAAATGACTGCGCTGTAAATCATTCATTTTTATTATTATTTTTTTGGCAAAAGAACATAGAAAGCATTTAAATGCTGATTGTGTGATCAATGTGGAATTAATTTGAGTTTTGTGTTTGAAGGTGCAGGTGATGAACTGACAACTGAACTCAGCATATCATCGACTCAAGATTACTCTTCTTTGGGTGGATCTGATGTTTATAAGTTTTACAAGACTCCTATGGAGTTTGATACTGCAAGACAGACTTGTGAAGACGATGGGGCAATTTTGTTCTACCCACAGAATGAACAAGAAGCCATAGATGTAGTAGAACATTATGAAAGTATCAATTTTGCTCGGCAGTATATTATAGGATTGAAGAGATCGAACGATGATTTTGTTACTATTGACGACGGTGAGTTTGCAAATGGCTTTCATTCTCTAGAAAATGAAACTAAGGATGTCTATTGATCTAAATGGTCTTTATAAAAACCAGTCAAAAGTCTCCATTTATTATTATAATAAGATTTTTAAGTAAAATTAAATCATTAAAGTATTGTGACATTGTCGTCCGACAACAGCAATCTTCTCTAAGTCTGATAAGAAAACTTTTAGCGAAACAAGTTCTGATACCTGTAATGACTATATTTATGACTATATTATTTTTAATGATGAATATCGTATTTTCAGGTGCATCTATAGACACAGTGTACAATAATTGGAGATTAGGTGAACCTAGTAACAATGACGATAACGAGAACTGTGTACAGCTAGCGTACTCTCAAACTAGTACAATATGGTTAAACGATATTCCTTGTGATGTAAGAATGTCTTTCATATGCAAGAAGAAGACTGATACACTAGAGTCTAATGAGTTATACAGTACTACAAATTCAGGTGAGCAAGTAACGGATGACCAAGAGCGCTCAGTACTCACCTCTTTATGAATAGCTTAATGACTTTTGTTGTTATTTGTATGCTATAATAATAAAACTGAGTTACAATGCTGAGGTATTACTTAAAGCACACCTATATTTAAGCGTAACCAAAAAAGCTGCACTTAACGAAACCATTAGTTGCGCTCACAAATTCAAGGAAAAAATTGTATGTTTTTATTCCACTTAACGCAACTAATTATATATGCAGTCGTGCTGGTAAATAACTATCGAAAAACATCGATAGTAGATAACACGGGTTTTATTAGTCAATACTTTAAGACCTTAGATGGATTATGACACGTACTGTGATTTAATGTACTCTCCTTTACCTGATGATTAAACAATACTGTGTCATAGAAGTTATCTGTTTTTATTTAACTACATTTAATTTAGTAAGGTATTTTGCGATCTAATTATTTACTACTGCTTTCAAAATTGTCAGGAGTTTTACTTATTCCTGATTTGGCTTTGGCTTATTCCTGATTGATAATTTTAAAACAGGTTTTACACACATCTAGCTTCTGTTCATTTCTGTTACCCAGGTACTTTTTAAAACATGTTACTGATAACTTGGTTATCAGTTTTTTATAAGCGCTTAACCTCTATTCATTTCTATTACCCTGGTAATTTTCAAAACGATCGTCAAACTTAGTATAAATAAAAAAAATATTGGGCAGGTGCTTTGCAAAAGTCTATCGATAAATAAACCTTAATGAATCTATCACTCCGTCACTATTTTTCGACGTGGTTGCGTTTTGTGGAATAAAAATATAATATTTTTTATTTGAATTTGTGAGCGCAACTAATGGTTGCGTTTAGTGGAACAATTTAGTTGCGTTTTTTTGGTTGCGCTTAAAAATAGGTTCGCTTTGAGGAATACCTCACAATGCTCACAATTGATAACAGAATTCACATCGAATTATTTATTTTTTATAAAAAATTTATAAATTAAAAAAGAAAATATTCCAGTTGTTCAATGGATGTATATTTCTAATTTACCTCTATTTTGGCAACATTAGTTAAGGCCATATGAAATTATCATGTGACATGACCTTTTAATTTTATTTTCCTACTTGGAGATGACATGGCTGATGAAACGACTACTGAATTAAGCATTCCTTCAACCGAAGCTTACAGCAGTGTGGCAGAGTTGCACGATCAGTATAAGATACACATGACACCTAAGACGTATAACACTGCTACGAAGATTTGTAAGGACGAGGGAGCGGCTTTGTTCTACACAGAGGACGCTCAAGAAGCTAGAGCTGCATTGGAAAATTTCAGAAATTTGTTCAATAAGCAACTTCAGTTATTTATAGGAACCAGAACTTCACTAACTGATTTAGCCGAGTATACTACTACTGGTAAGTCATACATAAAAGCTCTTAAAATAACCTTTTTTTAAACGGTTTGACCTCAAAACGTTGTGAGTGTTGATTTGACGTTTTTTATAAAGATAAATATATTCCAGATGCTCCAGTAGGTACGTCCGGCTATGATAGCTGTTGGGAAGTTACAAAGCCACAATTCGATACAGATCCCCTCTGGTTTATCAATATTCTTTGCGATGTTGAAATGGCTTTCATATGTAAAAAGACGATCAATCCACTTAAGCAGGAAGAGTTACACACGACGCAGAATTTAGGTAAGCAAGTAACACATAATTATGACCACCAATGTGTCACTGACTGCCTGCCTCTTTGGTCTCGCAGCATAAATGTGCGCGTGGGAGTCTTTGGTCTCGGTTTCGATTCTCGGGTCGGGCAAAGTGTATAAAAAATCGGGTTTTTCCGTTAGGAAATTCTCAGTAGCAGCACGGAGTCTGGTAATGTGCCCGGTACGGCAATAGGCTCGCCCCCTATTACGTGGGACCTAAAAATTCATGTCACGAGTTGTGGGTGTAATATTTACACCTCTGCCTACCCCTTCGGGGATACAGGCGCGAGTCTATAAAAAAAAATGTATCACACTTGTAAACTTTCTGTAATCAAAAGCACACACTTTTCAATGCGCTAAGCTCATATCTAGCTCTGCACTATGGAAGGCTGATGATGATGATGATGAGTGGACACCGAATTATATGCATATAAGTATTTTAAGCCATTCTCGTCACTAATATCTTGTTTTCTGTAAAATATTGTTCTGATGCATGTTATCGATAAATATTCAGTATTTTTGGTACCTACCTATGATAAGACATGAAAGAACCAAAAGATCGCCATCATAACACCCAAGTTTAAATTCTACCAATCATTCTGTCCTGATGTAACATCATTGTATGTGCAGCGAATGTTTTCTACTCATAAAAATATGTTGAATGATCGAAGACACAATCTAACTTCTGAACATTTGGAACAATAGTTTATTGTTTACGTTTACAAAAATATCAAATAATGTTACCGTACTTACCTATTATCATATACCAATACTTTAGGTACTAATTTATTACAGAATTCTAATTTTCAAATCCAAAAATGACTAAGTTTCCTTTTTTTGTTGTTCTTAAAACTTAATATATAATGTTGCATATTTTGCCAGTTTCGTGCATATTTCATGTTCGACGAGAAATCGAGTTTATAGAAGCAGTCGAAGTGGGCTCTTTTGTTTTTTTCTTGCCTAGTTTTAACCAGTTCCCTTAATATCAACGCCTAGACTTTCAATCCCTACTTTAAACTTTTAGCCTGTATGCTCACGGTATACACAGAATGTATTAGACTTAATTACTTAGTTTTATTTGTTTTAGTAGAAGCTCTGCGGTTGATTTTATTGGAAAATTTAAAGATTATTGAATATGTTATATCATAATTATGGTCTTAATTCCATTTTGTTTGTTGTTATACATTTCGTTGTTACCATCTGTATGGTCTATTAGTATTGATTGAATGTACATAAAACGTTTATGCCTTGGCGTTTCTCTTTGTGGCATCTATTTTGCTATTTTACATGCAAACACCACGATAATATACAATAAACTTCAATGTACTACTGCATAAATTGCAAATCAATACTGAGCCGCAATTGCGTTTTTTAGTTCCTACCTTGAATGTTAACATTTGTTTTTACAGCTGGAAATCAAACGACTGAAAATGAGCTGGTGGGAACAACTGAAGCAGAAATAGTAAATATTGATGAAGGTCTGGCAGCGAGTACAACTGAGGGAGAGCTAGTCGAGACAACTGAAGGACTCTTAGATGAGTTAGTCGAAGAACAATTCTTACCGTCAAAGCTAGATAAGTTGAAACATAAGCAGATAACAAAAAAGGCTGACGTGACAGAAGCTTATGGCACAACGGACTCCATACTTGCCGAAGGTAAGATTTGAAGAAAATAACTGAATAATACATAATATGGAACATACACTAACACTTACTCTTGTGCATTATAATATGTCCCGCGCATTTGATTTGTCTAATATGAGACTGGCCGCCGTGTTCGAAATTTGGCGCCGAGTGTTGACACTTCCTCCAAATGATTTGTGATCCAAATAGATGTTTCTAGTGGATGAACTGCGTGTCCTTTGATGGAATATTTGCAAAGTCTCTCGTGATACAAGATTTATTCATAGTTGTCCTTAAAAAAATATATTAACTACTAATACCTAATACAGATTAGCACTCGGCGTATAAGTGATTTTTGGATGTTGCATGATATGAGACAAGAAGACAAAGATCTAGTAGATTTTAAAGTCTTGCTTATTACTTGCAGAAACAACAATAGATGATAAAATGGCCGATGTGTATGGCTACAACACTCAGGAAGACATACAATTACTACAAGCTAATAAAATAGACCCAGAAGACATTATTTATGCTACCCCAATACCTGACATATCCAAGAAGGTCACTGAGATTGATGGTCCATGTTTTATGACAAAATCAAGTAAGTTTATATGTAAACTCGATTTTACAAGACTTCCTATAAACGCGAAAGGTTGTGAATGTGGATGGAATTTTGTTACTCTTATGCAAACGCTTTCTGAACACATTATTTTGATGAAACTTTTTGATAGAGTAGCTTCTATATCATTATACCACAAAGGCTCAGTGTTTTCGCGATAACCGACACCAACATAAATACATACGTACATACATAGACTCCCGCCTGTTTCCCGGAGGGGTAGGCAGAGACTACGGAACGCCATTTGCAACGATCCTGAAATACCTCTCTTGCTTCACTCACTCCCATCAAGTTTCTCATGCATGATCTTCTGTTAAGGATACTTCTGACTTGTCCTATTTTCAGAATGTCTCCAATCTGGTCAGAGAACGTCCGCCTAGGTCTTCCCTTTGTCCTGTCCCATTCACACTTGCCTTATATATCTTCTTTGTCAGTCTATCGTCATCCATCCTCTCCATGTGCCTAAACCATCTTAACGTGCCTTTCCCAATGCTTGTCACTACATCTTCTTTTACCCCACAACACTCTCTTATCACACAATTCTTTACTCCGTCGGGCAAAGATACACCACACATACTTCTCAGTGCTCTCATTTTACAGCATTTATTCTACTTTCAAATCTCTTATGCCATACCCAACTTTCACTACCGTACATAAGGGTAACCGTAACCGGCGAGCATGTATGAAAAGAGTAATAATGAGAGGAAGCGCGTGAGGTTTGCAAGGATAGAAGCAAGTGGCGATCTGTTGTCTCTGCCTACCCCGACGGGAAAAAGGCGTGAGCGTATGTATGTATATACGTACATAACGGTAGGCATTAATACCCCTCTATGCACAGCCAAACGTGCCTATATTTTAAAAGGAAAGTAGTTATCCATAAAGCTTGCACTTTGAATGTTTATACGTAAAATGTAAATATTTTGGTTTACTATTGTTTAACAAAAAACGTATGACAAAAGATCATTTTACAAACAACGTTTGAAAAACTAATCATTTGACAAACTTTCATTTCGCAAACATATTGCTTTAAAAACAATCATTTGACATAATACAGGTTTCGCAAATGTTTTACTTATAAAATAATTAAAATGTTAAATAATTATTTTAAAAATTATCATTTGACTAAATAATTCGTTTGCCAAATTGGTGATTGTACAAAAAGTTAGAAGATAAATTATAACGTTTTAAAAATAACTTATTTCTAACCAATACTTATGCGAAATTTTGAATTTTTTTATTTGCATGGTTGCAATTTTTATCGTGGACAGATTATTTATAGGCAAGTAATAATTTTGTATTAATACTAATTCCATAGAAACTTAAGTCTTTAAAAAAAATACACTCTGCCTGAATTAAGCGAAATAAGTAGAATTCGTTGTGGTCGCAGTTCTAACCTAACCTAACCAGCCATTGTTTCAGTTGACCCTACACAAAGATTGTTATATTAACGTAGATTTTGGTTAATAAAATATTTACCAAGCAATGCATTTTGTCAAATGTTATTTACGCTTTACGTTGTTTTGCCAAATAACAAGTTTAGAAAATAATCAATTTGTAAATTAATGTTTTAGCATAATAACTTTTTTATAGTAAATATATTGTGTAATGAGTAGTTGATTAAACAATAGTTTGTAAAATAATAAATTTATCAAGTATAATTTTGTCAAATGTTATTTGTCAAATGAAAATTTTTCATTTGTTTTTGTCAAATGATCGGACACCAAATATTTTTACCGGCAGCAGCACATTTATCTGTATTTTTTTATAGATTACGTCTATGCTGATAATTTGGCTAAATGTTACAAGCTCCATCTATCACCTATGAGCTGGGATGATGCCCGTGCGCAATGTCTATCTGAGAACTCAGACCTGGCAGTGATTAACTCTGACCAAGAAGCTGCTTATCTGACTGGAAAAGTGGAGAGCATTCCAAAGATCAGGATCCCGGGAAGTTTCCAGCATGGAGTCTTTCATTTAGGCTTCCGTAATGTTTTCGGCTTATTATACGTAACTGTTGAAGGTAAAAAAATATTTTATTATTATATATTTTTATTTTTTTATTATTATATACTATTTTTTTTATTAATTTACGATGTAGTTTGTAGTATGGAGTGTCTATGACGTGCGAGGAGGTTGATTGATGTGGTCGCGTATCTCAATCTTCATCGTCCTAGCAGAATCCCGGTTACATCCAAAAATTTCTTTATAGTCTAAGATCCTTAGAAGAGCGACCTTCACCGATCTGTTTATTGGATGAAAAGTATTTTATATCACTTAATTTATTACTCAGATTTGATAGAATATTAGCTTTTCCACAGAGCGACTACCGTCTAACTATCGCAACTCAAAGGAAAAGCGATGTTTCATGGCTTCGACCAGTATCAGAATATGTATTCAAATGGGTTAATTCATTCCAGGTACGCCACTAGATGCAAGTGGGTATACAAGATGGAGTGACAAACAGACGGATGAGGAACGAGGCTTCCGGTGTGGCTCCATGACTTCCGATGGACTCTTGAATGATGTCGATTGTAACCAGAAAGCCTTCTTCATATGCGAACACCAACTTCGATCTTTAGACAAGCAGCCCGTAAAGGCGCAATAGCTGTTATGTTAAGATTCAGGTTTAGATCATACCATATTTAGAAAACAAATTAATGTCCTGTTTGACATATCATTGAAGTACAAAATATACTGAAGCTGGAAGTTTGATATTAGAGCGATATTTTTGTGACCAACATATTGAACTTGCTAAAAAGATTTTTTTTATTATACAGAATACTTAGAAACAATATACAGCCAGTAGTAAATACCGAAGCAACAGTAATAAATGTGCCCGGTACGGCAGTAATAAATGTTTATGTTCGTATTTTAGCTGATCGTAAATTAGACACAGGAACTCTTAACACGATATTACGCTCGTTTGACCTCAAGAGAGCAAAACTCGATATATTGTCGATCGTTGTCCTAAATGTAATGACTGACTGTATACCCAAAAATCATTCATTGTCCGATTCCAGCGTAAAAATGGGTTGGTTTCGGATATATCGCGCTGTTGAAAGATCAAATATCCATTGACATTTGTATAGCTTGAATATTAATAATAACTACTATTATGATAGCGTAAGATTAAAAATAAATAGTTTATTTTAATAATGTTTGTTTTTATTACACCTAACAGTGTTCCAGGTGTAGCTTAGTGGTGGATTAGCCGCTAAACTATGCGTTCAAAACTCACACGCGCCTCGTGCGTGTATTTTTGTATTTCTATTTACAGAAATTAAACATAAAGTAATTGACAGACCGGATAAGTAATACTACTATCCGTTCCATCACAAACATCGCAGATGTCACTCGAAAAGCTGCCACGCTAAAATGGAGCTGGGCAGGACATATCTGTCGCATGTCGGATGACAAATGAGCCAAATTAACAACTATATGGACCAAACTGCAGACGACATCGCAGCAGGCTGAGACGGTGATGCCCGGATGAACTAGATTCTTTAAAAAAGGGTTGGTTTTGGGAGGGAGAAGATAAGAACTTGTGGAAGAAGAGTGGGGAGGCCTTTGCCCTGCAGTAGGACGTTACAGGCTCATAAAAACATAAAATAGAACTTCATGATAACGTAGGTACTGTTACATCCCTAGATTGTACCCCTTTCTGCCTACTCAGCACCTAACCTGATAATCGTGCATCTCCATCCATTTGCCTCTAGCCATGCATCACTCTCCCAGTCAGTCACCTCCCAAGCTTATCGTCGCGCACTCCCTCTCTCGTAAATCACTCGCATATTGTAAAACTTAAAGTAAGTCTTTCTTAGAAATACATATATTTTCCGCGTGTGAATTTTGTTTCCTTTTTAAAAAGACTCCCCAAAAGTGAGTTCTAACAGTACGACGCTAGGATGATGATGATGATCTATGTATGTACTGCAACCTGCAAATACATACATACATAACGTCACGCCTTTTATCCCCGAAGGGGTAGGCAAAGGTGTATTTCTACACCAACTTTTCGCCAGATATACTTTAGTCCCGCGTAATAAGGGGCGAGCCTATTGCCGTACCGGGCACATTTCCAGACTCCGTGCTGCTACTGAGAATTTCGTAACAGAAAAACCCAATAACACTGCCCGACCCAGGAATCGAACTCGGGACCTCCCGATCCCACGCGCACATTTATGCCGCGAGACCAACGAGGCAGTCGTATAGGGTTTGATGTCGAGTTTTCCGTCTCTACGCAAAGATGGTATTTGCATCGGTGACACTTGTATTCTATGTCATCAACCACACGGCACTCAACCTGCAAATAAAAGACGTTTATCCAGCCTTTATTTTTTCGTGTGTGGCCAACTCTAGTGTCGGAGTTTTCAGACCGCCCGAAGGCCTCCGACATCCATGACTAACATGGCCTTACGATTCTTATCCTGAGATAAGAGCCGAGACGGACAGCTTTACGTGACCTCCGAAGCACGGTAGCGCTCAGATGTACATGCCACAAGTGGTCACCCATCCAAGTGGCAACCTGCGCAAGCGTTGCATAACTTTGCCGATTTGTTACTACCGGCAAGGCAAGTCTCAATATATCAAAATAAAGATATTTGTATGCGACGTGTGATATTAGTAGAATATGTCATGCAGACGTAAGTGGGTAAGGATATAGTAGACCTTTGCTTATTACAGCATGTAAGGACCGGCAATAGATAAGTAAAATAACACTCTCTCACAGAATAACTACGTAAACAGTTACGTTACTTTACGAAACGCAACAGTATAGTAGCGATCCATAGAGACCGCTTGGGGGCGCTTTTAGAAATTGTATGGAAATTGTTCCCGTCGACTAGGCTATCGTCACCGTGATGATAGAGTGCAAACTCGTACTAGACCCTCTGATCTATACTATTGCGTTTCGTTAGGTGAGTAAGTGTCGGAGGCCTTATATCCTTTTCCTTCTCCTTTTCCCATTCTTCCTCCAATTCCTTTTCCGAATTTAGCAGTAGGTTGCGCATTGCTTGAGTTTCCGCACACGGCTATGTATGAGTTGGGTAATCCCTTACCTGCTAATCCACTTACCATCGTGGGTCACTGCCCCTCTGTCTATTGCTAGCAGTAAAAATAGAAGTTGTAGCCAAGTGGGCAACGATATTCCTAACGGCCTGGTCACGAGATCGGTCTAAGCGGCAAGCGGCGCGGCAGGGGCGATGCACACTGCGCGTTTACTCTAAGGCTGCCGCGCGCCGCGCCATGTACATCGAAAACGCTCGATGGATCGAAGGTAGGTACATGTGTAATGCAGTTATGTTTACTTTTTGTCGCAATTACTGGCATTCACAGTGGCGGAGTCGGGGACAGTAAAATTTAGGATATATAACTAAAAAATGTTTAAACTCACTTTATTTTTTTATTACAACAATTTCACATTTTCACTTTACAACCTTTACAAACAAAATTACACAATCTTTATCGTACCACTCACAAAACTTACAAGATACACACGCGTCAACATTATTTACATAAAATACAATATTTACAGGCGATCGTTCATTACAGGTCGGACAACAATAAATATGTGACGTCAGTCAGTACACTAGTATCACACGTACGTCACAGGCGTGTGACGTCACACGCCTGAAGCGACGCGAAGCGAAGTTGCAACGCGATGTGACGCTACGCAACGCGACGCGGCTATGCTACACTGTGTAGCGATGAGTCGTGACCATCGCTAACTGATCTAACCGACACTGGTAGATCCAGGACTTAGTTTTGGTGGGGCTGTAATGTCTTGAAGGAAGGTTTTACCAAAAGAAAAGAGAGTATTCATGCCAGCATCCACCCTAAGGGAAGGAACAGTTACAAGAGTATGTCTCGTCACGTCACGTTGCTTTATCATCCACGCCGGGATAGGCGGGTGCCGTTCAATTCCGAGTAGCATCTCGTGTTAGTCACGGAGGCGTGCGACGTCACACGAGGACTGTGAGGCGCTCTGGAGGCGCGAGTCGAGTGGGCGGGGGTTCAGGCGGCGGTAACGCTCGTTTAGTCAGCTCCTTGTCCCTAGGTGGCGTGTCATTCCTTGCATCAGCGTTCTGGGCTTTGTACAGCGAGTGGGCGCGAGGCAGCTCGTCCGTAGGCCTCCGCGTGCCACCGGCCCCTCCAGGCCCGCCGCCACGGGGCTCCTCACGTAGCGGGTTAGCGTATCTCCGGAGGTTCTCTTCATTCTGGAGGTTATTGGATTTCTCTTCGTCGCAGCGGCGGGAGCGTTCGGCGGCGGCTGCGACTCGTCGTCTGCGGATAAGGAGGGTGGCTGCTGCGGCTCCACCAGCGACAGCTACGAGGGCTAGGGCTCCGAGTGATAAGGCTAGTGTGCCGGGGCCGGAGCTATCAGTACTGGCAGCGGGTGCTGGTGCGTGGGGCACTCGCAGACGTAATGCCGCTCCTAGCAGCGCGTGGTGCGCCAGCCGCCGTCGTGATACCAGTTCGCTGAGTGCCCGCACTGCAGCGCCAAGTGCTTCTGCACGCTCTGCACCGTCCGTGCCTACTTCGTCGCCGATCCACTGGAAGATAATAACAAATGTTAATATTGATGTGTCATTCAAGCTAGCAGCAATCCAAGTGCCGTCAGTGCCACTGCCTCAGAATGCAAAATTATATTTATAGGAGGTCTTGAAAAACTGTTCCAATGGTTTTCTTTAATACTAAAAAAATTAATTTAAGTATATGATTTAGTTAATTTTTTTTTATGGTAATAGGCGGCAAACGAGCAGACGGACAACAGGACGACAGAACAGTACCGCCGCCCATGGACACAAGCAACACCAAAGGAATTACCAGGGCGTTGCCACCCCTTGGGGTTAGGAAAAGGGATCGGATGAGGAGTGGGATGAGGGAGAAGGAATAGGTGATAGGGCCTCCGGCACTCTCACTCATCGAACGAAACGCAACTGTTTAGGTACTGTTATTTTACGTCGATTTTCTGTGAAAGGGTATGTATGGGCAGGGAGCCGGCCCATTCATGCTGAAATCAGCAAGTCTCTACTACCATGAAAAAATAATAGTAATTAGTGTCAGGTGACCGCTGACTCATCATCATAATGCTGGACAAAGATTTAGCCTACTACACCACGCTAGCCAGACAGGGTTGCCATAGTGCTTTCAGATATTTTACAGTTTTCTTCCGCAAGATACCATTTGTTTCGTGTATTTTCTTTAGTCAACTCTTACGACTCCCACGGAATAAAATGGGGTAGTGTCACTTTGACCACTAGGATACACAAATAAATCTTTTTGTTTGTACTTACGAGAGCAAGATCCAGCGCATCATCATCATCAGGCGCGAGGTCGCACAGCAGCGCAAGCGGCGGTGCGGGCGGTGCGCGGGCGGCCAACGCAGCGGCAAGCGCACGTCGAAGCGCAGCACAAGCTCGCTCCACGTGAGCTCCACGCGCAAGCCGTTCACGGGCAAGTTGTAGACTCGCCCGGGCACAGCCAGGTGGGAGCTTTGCCGCGCGGGCGCCGGGCCAGCATGCGGGCGGTGCGGGTAGCGCCGGCGGTTCCACACGACGGCCCGACACGCGTCGACACTCGCCGATGGGAGCACATGGTGCCCGCAGGCAGAGTGCTGGCGCCGCCGGCACGCATACCTGCAAATTAAATTTGGGATTGACAACGCGAATGACGAAACATGAATAAAACTACCAAATAATTCAATTTATGATGTATGAGTGCCTGAGAAGTGTACCACGTGAATTCGAACGACTGAATTATCAGTGAGCGAAAATTTGTTTTTTTAGGCTCTTTATAAAAGAAAGACATATACTTTTGTGCTCATTACGTTATCAAAGCGGTCATGCATCAGGCGCGGTAGCAGAGTTAGACCACCCGCTTAAAGGCCTGGTCACGAGATCGGTCTAAGCGGCGACCGGCGCGGCAAGGGCGATGTACATGGCGCGTTTACTCTGAGGCGGCCGCGCACCGCGTCACAGTAAACGCGCCATGTACATCGAAAACGCTCGCCGCTGCCGCCCGCCGCTGTAGGCCGTGACCGGGCCGTAATGGATCGACGATTTTATTAGGATCGTGGCAAGCGGTTGTATGCTCGAAGATCCATTTGTGTTGGAGCCTTGGGTAAGGCAGTGGAATATAAATGATGATGGTAAAGTGGTCCTCACCTCGTCAGTGCGACACGGCTGCGCATTAGGCACGTGGCAGTCGGGCAGGCCGCACCACAGCCTCGTACAGGCAGGAGCGCCGGCCTCACACCAGCAGGCGTTGCAGCCCCACCACCAGGTGCCGTTGTCAGCGCCGCACGCACCAGGCTCGCTGTCCGTACCGTCGTCAACTCCGTCACCACCATCGCTGCCTTCGCTGCCTTCGCCACCGTCTGCTCCTAGGCCGGCTAGCACTATGCAGATAAAATAGGCAAAAGGTTAAGAAAGGTTTGACCAGTAAGATAGAGAATAGCATAAAGGTTATGGGTAAGTAAGGTTTCGACCACCAAGCGGACTCCAAGACGAAAAGCCTTGGATGCAAACGGTATGACACTAGCACGATGGTAAGGGTTATGATAGTAGAAATAAATGATAGATTGGACTTCTGACTATGTTCATTCTGCATGATTAAGAATTTATGTCATATTAATAAGGTCTCCTAAAGACCTACAAATACTAAAAAGTGAGCTAAGTAACTACTCTTATAGCAGTAACTAAGCACTTTGACACAAATGTGAATAGTATGTGACAAGAAAACGAACGGGCAATATTATTTTCACGATTGCTTATCAATCGTTTAAAGATCTATCCAGAGGTGGATTCAGATTCTTAGGGTTGTCTTTAGTTTAGGAAATACATATATTCAAGAGAGCAACAGTCGTAATGTGAGGACCCATATGGTTTTATGAGACTTGAGCTGAAAGCTAATTAACATTAAAATGGTCAATTAAGGTGAATTATAAATATACTAAGGTGAATTATAACTACTATATAATCCGTGTGGTGACGGATTAAGAATACGGAATGTCACCACCCCATATCATCACATGGGTGTCGTAAGAGCCGACAGAGGGAGCATATTATGCAGAGAACAGCACTGCAAGAGAAGGAAAACTTGAAACAAACCCTATACCAACCCGTTTGGCCAGCGTGGTATAGTAGGCCAATTCCTCCTTTCAAAGGAGAGGCCTAGTCCAGCAGTGGACTGTTAAATGCTGATGATGATGATGATGATGACATTTGTCAAGTGATTATTTTATGAGGCTTAAGCTAAAAGCTAATTATCATTTCAATGGTGGTTTATAAATATACTCACTCTCAAGGCACCGTCTGGCTGCGCGTTGCGGCGGCGGCGGGCAAACGCACCTAGCGGCGCGCTCGGGATTACGCGCGTCGGGCACACACGCTGCACCCGTAGGGCAAGCTGGCGAGCACGTGGCTGGCGCGTGTACTGAACACGTGTCGCCAGCCCAGCCGGCAGTACACTCACACGCCCACCATCCCGCACCTCCCACGCATCTACCACCATTACGACAAGGGGCTGAAGCACACGAGTCTACCGTCAGCTCGCATCGCGCGCCTGTCCTCCCTTCTCTACAGACGCAAGCCCATCCTGGAGGAGCGGAACTTGGTACGCAAGTCCCTCCAGCGGCACAGGGGCAAGGTGGAGCCGCGGGTGGCGCTAAAGGAGCTGATATTAGGGGTGAGTCACAGTTGCTGCCGGCCCAGCCTGTCGCGCAGGCGCATCGCCATGAAACTCCGTCGCGTATGCACGTGGCGCCGTTGGCGCAGGTGCCTTCGGGGCAGCGGTCGATCTCTTCCCGGACTGTACATGTCTTACCTGGAGAATAAAATTGAAAGTACAGTCTTAAGTAGCAAGAATGATTAAGCTTCACAGCGGAATCGTAGGCTATTGCGGCTGAAACAAATAGTTCAAGTATAATTCAAATTCAAAATCAAAATACTTTATTCATTTGGGTCACAATGTGACGCTTATGAACGTCAAAATTTATAAAATAATTACTTATAGACTCTACATTTACTGCCACGTTCGCAAAGCAATAGGTAGAACCATGAGAAAGAACGGGCAATAAAACTCACGGTCACTCTTTTTCATCGCCAGGTTTTGCATAATACACATAATTTACATTTTGTAAGGTGCTGCTAATATTGTTACTAATAGATATTGAGCAAGGAAACATTACAGATTCTGATTCCTTTTCTCATATAGAAAATAAACTAAATTCCATCAATAATACTTTTAGACTGAGTGGCACTATTGACAGTTCCAGGTGGCCCAATCATCTGTAACTAATTTGGCGATCATTGAAGTAGTCGAAAAGCGAAGAAGCGATTTTATACCTTGACGATACCGTACTCAAGGTCTTTACTCCTACATTCCTTTTTCAGGGTGTTGGCACACTCTTTTGTGCTAATACATCGAAAGTTACTCACCAGTCCACCCATCCCGACACACACAAGTAAAGTCCCCATTCCCATCCACGCATGTAGCGTTGTTCCTGCACGGGTTGGCGGCACATTCGTCCACTTGAGCCCTTACGTCGCACAGCGTGCCTGTGTACTGTGGCTCGCATGCGCAGCGTGGCGGCGCCGGCGGGGTTCGGACACAGCGCCCGTGTGCGCATGCGCCAGTGCCGCAGATGTCACCCTCTGTTACAATAAATAAATAACTTTTAAGTATTTTCATAACGACAGATTAAGAATAAGGATCGTCACCACCCCATATCATCCCATGGGTGTTGTAAGAGCCGACAGAGGGACATTTTGCAGAGAACAGCACTGTAAGAGAAGGAAAACTTGATACAAACCCTATACCAACCCGTTTGGCCAGCGTGGTATAGTAGGCCAACTCCTCCTTTCAAAGGAGAGACCTAGTCCAGCAGTGGACTGTTAAAGACTGATGATGATGATTTTCATAATACTTCGAAACAAAATATTATTTATTTATTTAAGTTAAGATCGTTCTGTGTAGAGAACCACTGGGGAGGCCTATGTCTAGCAGTGAACGTCTCTAGGCAGACATGAGTATGAGATTAAGACTTACCAAATAAAATACATACATTACATTAACATAGGATATTATTGTATTATCTTAATATTTATTAAACCCTTGCGTTACTGACTGACTGACAGACACGCTACAGTCGAAACTATTGGGCGCAGGAAGCTGAAATTTGGCATGTATGTTCCTTGGGGACCGTAGGGGTGCACTAAGATGGGATTTTCCGATATTCCCACGGGATCGGCCAAAACGGGTAAATTTAAAAAAAATGCAGGCGTAGCTGCTGGCGTCCTCTAGTTTAATCATAATACTTTAAAACTTTCGCGATTGGGACACGTCGCAGGTCAGTCAAATAATGCCCAAACGTCGCGTTGAAGCAAATATAAAGTACTTATCATTTATCTTGAAATAATTCATCAAAGCTATGTGCGTGTTGCACTGCTAAGTATCGCTTGCTAACAGTCAAGGAAAACATCGTGGGGAAATCCGCGTTTCTGAGATCAATAATGTTCTTGGAAGTCATGTGAAGACTGCCAACGCCAAGCTGCACTTGGTCCAAGTGGTGGACATGACGTTATCCTTCCTATGGTGAGAAGAGGCCCTGATGAAATTGATATTGGAATTGAATTGTTCTTAAGGTACTGACGTTCTCTGGCAGCGCGCGTGGTGCAGTTCTTGCCGGTCCACCCGGGTGCGCAGTGGCAGTAGTAGTCACTCTGTGCTGTATAGCACGCGGCTCCGTTCCCGCATGGCGCACCGGCACAGTGGTCTCGATCATCCTGTATAAATAAATAAGATTATTCCACTTCATTAAGTAGATTGGTCACACACAACATAAACAAATACAAACTCAAAAAACTTAAAAACCATAAAGATAAAATATTGTTCGGTTGTATTACATTTCAGAAACTCTGGAACTAATGGACTTATTTAAAACATTCTTTTGCGAAACATTCATTAGAGATGTCACGAGTCTTCGCAGATAATAGGCTAAGTCGATGTGCAAGTATTAGATCTCATTATATATCGTGTTGCTAAAATCATCATCATCAGCTTTTAACAGTCCACTGCTGGACTAGGCCTCTCCTTTGAAAGGAGGAATTGGCCTACTATACCACGCTGGCCAAACGGGTTGGTATAGGGTTTGTATCAAGTTTTCCTTCTCTTACAGTGCAGTTCTCTGCGTAAAATGCTCCCTCTGTCGGCTCTTACGACACCCATGGGATGATATGGGGTGGTGACAATCCGTATTCTTAATCCGTCACCACACGGACTAAAATATGTTATTGAAAATCTACAGCAAAACTAAAACATGCAACGGGCAACGAATTCTATAAACACGAAGAGGTAAGACGTTTTATTTGTCTAGGGCTCAGATTAGTTTTTCGCCTATATGATGATCGTTACTTTCCATGCAACAACGTTTTTTTTTTATTTGTGTGATTACTATGGGGGCTAACAAGAATTTAAATTGATTGATTGATTAGACAAGAAAACAACAACAAAACAACGACAAAACAAACATTCACATGAACACACACAAAACCTAAATTAGTAAAGACTCACCACGCAGTATCTTCCATAACAGGAGGTCAGCTAAAAGTAAGCAGATCAGGTTAGTCGGTGTTAGTGCGGCAGCGGTACCTGAGGTTAGTACAGTATACATTCATAGAGCAAATTAGAGAAGAATGACAGGAGCATAGTGGGTAAAATTAGAGAGAAATGACAAAAGCATAGTGAGTCAAATTAGAGAGAAATGACAGGAGCATAATCGGTCAAATTGGGAAAAGTAGGGAGATTTACCTCGCAGTTAGTGCCGGAGAATCCCACGGGGCAAATGCAGCGGTAGTCATTGAGAAGGTCCACGCATTCACCACCATTTCGGCAGGGACGCGGTGCACAGTCATCGATATCTCTCGCGCAGGTACGCCCTGCGTAGCCAGCCGCACAAGCACAATGGAAATCATCCACTAAGTCGATGCACGTTGCTCCATTAAGGCACTGTCCTGTGCAGTCGTCGACGTTGGTCTCGCAGTCTTTGCCGGTCCAGCCTGCTAGACAGGTACATGAGTAGCCGCCAAGAGTGTTGTTGCAAGCAGCTGCGTTGACGCAGGGTCCTAATGCTCCTTCGGTACCTGATGCTCCTGCGGTACCCACTGCTGTTTCACCAGTCTGCTGCTCGCACTCGTTTACATCTGTAAGCAAAATCGGAGATGTGTTTAAAAAAGCTATATTTCCAGTAACAATAAAGTCTCAGTCAGTCTCAGTCTCGTCAGTCTTCTAATCAAATAATTAAAAATCTACGCGAGCATGAACATACGTGATCAATTCTGGCACTGTCCTTACTCAAATAGCCCATGAGGATTTATAGGTTAGGTTTATGTAATTTTACCATGCTAAGAAATAACTACGTACCATCAGAGCACGTGGGCCCGGTCCATCCAGGCGCGCACTCGCACAGGAATGCATCCAACTGGTCCCGACAGGTGGCGCCATTCCGACACGGTGCGCTGGCGCAGTCGTCTACATCTTGGTCACAAAGGGCGCCGCCCCAGCCGCGAGCGCACGCACATGCAAACCCTCGTGCTGATGCGCTAAGAGAACACTCTCCGTGCACGCAAGGTTGTGGTGCGCAAGGGTTGTCAACCCTTTCGCAGTCCACTCCAGAAAAGCCTTCAGCGCACCGACAGAGGTACTGATCCGGTGCTGTGTTCTCGCACGTTCCACCGTGTTGGCACGGCTCGTGAGTGCCGCAGTAGTTGAGATCTACACACACATAGCGTCAAATGATAAATTATCTTAGGTCACAAAGTAATATTTATGAATGACAGAAACACATCTGGATTTGGGTTAATGTGGCATTGAGAATTACTTGCAGAATATAATTTTATTATAGCGTGATTCACGTTATAGTCAAAAATGTATTTCACCTTGATCACAGAGGATTCCGCCCCAGTTAGTATCGCAGGTGCAATCCCAAGAGGATCCGTTGCAGTATCCATGTTTGCAGCCAGGATATGGCTGGCATTGGGAGCACAGTTCACCGCGCCAGCCCGGCCGACAGCTAATAACAAAGAGCATTATTATAATATTATCTTAATTAAAACATATTTCTTTGATTCCTTTGAATAATAATGTTACGATTGAATCAGTAACTTTGGTTTAGCAATGAAACTGTACTTACTCGCAATCGCCGGGTCGGTCGCAGCGTCCGTGAGTTGGATGACATCCTTCCTTGCACACAGCTGCAATAAAGGAAACATTACTAGTAGAAGACACACACACAAATAGATGTACAGATGCAGAAATGCTCAACGATATGATTACTGACGTTTCTCGCAATTATCGCCTTGCCATCCAGGTAGGCAACGTTTGTCACCCTCAGCAGTGCAGGAGTAATGGCCGAATTTGTCGTCTCTCGGTCGGCAGAAGGTAGTACAAGTCGTGTTGTAGTAGTTTGGTTGGCAGAGCACCCGCACGCGGTATGCCACGGCAGCCGTCGCCCCCGCATGCTGGAGAGCATGCCACTCCGCACTCGGCTCCACGATGCCGGACCACCACGCTTCTTCAATGAGACCGGCCTCTGTGACAAAAACAAAGTAAATCCAGCGATAGAGTTTTGTTCTTTCAACATAACTGTGCCAATTCGACCGGAAAAGTACTCTCGTAAAATATCCACGTAAGGAGCAGTAGATGTTACAACACTATTACGTTTCGTTTGGTGAGACTGACTTCTTCTACTTGTGGATTTCTAAAATACCTGGACTTTCTCATTTTTCCATGGGCGGTTAACAACTTTTAAATGGCACTGCTAATAAAATTTACTACTGCTTACGAAGCTGCAAATTTTTTTCCTACTGATGGTCACAAAAATACTTGTCTACGAACCGCTTAGCATTGCTTAAACTTATATGCTACTCACCGGGATCCGCGTATTCGTAATCGTCGAACGCCTGCAGTATCAGTGTGAACGATCGCTGCAACAAACAAACAACAGTTAGTGAATTAAAAAACAGCTGGAGTGATTATGGGGAGAACGCGAAGACAATTGGAATGCCTACGAGTACAAGGAAGATGGTTACTGGAAGAAGGAGCATGACTTACCGTCCAGCGAAAAGAGAAAGGCAGCGCTAGCGTGTACAACGGCTCCGCCAGCGTGAAGGAATCGGTGCCGAGAACAGGTGAGGCGGCACGACCGAAGGAACAGGCGCCTGGAGCAGCTGCTGACTGGTACTCCTTCAGGCAGAGGGTGAACCTGGTGCGGCACGGGGCTGTGCATGTGCGGGGCGAAGCCCCCGGGGCTGAGGGGACAGGAGTGGCGCCGCCGCCGCAACACGCGCCTGATGATACCTCCGCGCGGTAGTTGGAGAACTCTAGGATCTGCAGCTCGAACACGCCCGCCCCCGCCGCGCACTGTAACACAAAATACATAATATCGTTAGTGTATGCAGCACAGTGGTTCGTGATTTATCTGTAATGATAATTTATTAAGAGCGAAGGAGTCTTTAGGAAAAGGAAAGGAAAGATATTATGTCGATGTATTCGAATGCGTTGATGATAATGAAACATCAGCCAAGTTCGTAGGTACGATTTTCATAATTGTTTTGTTTCCACACACACATGTAACACGTCGCGTAGGTCGTATGTCGATATCAGATGCATTTACCATCAGATGTGCCAGAATAGTATGGTATTTTTTAAGCTGTTACACATTGTCCTTAACAATTTGTAAAAGTTGATTTATCATAGGTACTTTTCCTTAATCAGTGGCGCCATGTAAAATACATTTTAGGTATAGAGCAACGATTTGTAGGAATACTGTTTATTGTTACTTGCAAAATTATTATTGGTGTTTCCTTTGCTGTCGTTTAATACAAAACTAGTTTTACTAAACCTAAGTTCAATAAAACGAGATCAAATGCCGATGTTGATCTTGATTTACGTCGGACTGATTTCACAACCTACTTTATGAGTTCATTTGATCGCGTTCAGTAAAACCAAGCTTTTATGCTATTTCGTATAACAAAACGTAAACTTCCTCTTGGAACTGTCATAAAGAGCGGGTTGTCATTATCAATTTATAAACTTTCAGTCTTGGTTGCGTACCTGCGTGGTATTATTTTATTGTTTGTAAAATTATTATATAGTAAATTTATTTATTAGGAACATATTGGAACTATACTCTATTTTATCTTCAATTGGCTCCAAAATAGACAAAACTAGCTATAACTTCTGGTTTTGTAAATCAAAATGTAGTTTAAAAATCTTGATTATCAAGGATGTTAAAATGTTCTTCTCTCTGACGAATCTATTTAGGACGACGGAGAAAATAGTCATCGCCGTCACTATCTTCAAAAGCTAACGCTAATGCCCTCTCCATTACGAGATTTTTTAAATATTGGATTACCAAACAAACAAAACAGAAAATGCGAAATATGTACAAGAACGACAAGTCAGAACTATCTATAAACCGGTTCAAGTGGTTAAACGCCAAAAATCGGGCGTTCAGAACTTAAACTCGTTTTAACTGTAACTATGTTTAGTTTACAGTGGTGAAATGCAAAATGACGATTTGATCTCAGTTAACCGCTTGAACAGTTGAGCCGAGTTTAAGTTGCACTGAACGCGTTTATATGCACTGGTGAAATCGGCCCTAAGACGCAATGAGAAATAGGTAGTATCAAAAATTTTAGCGTACAATCAAGTAATGGATACAATCGTAATGTGGAGGTAAATATAGACGTATGTATAGCATAGGTGTCCAACATATATCATAATGATCATTGTCCTAGAGTCATCCCGGTTGTATCCGAGACTTCCACCTCGTATGATATCCGGTTTCTAGTCGCATAGCTTTGATCGTATATAGTGGCTCTGGATAGCGACTTTTAAAGATCTTTATGACAGCCGGAAGCAAAGGCTTAAAGAATTCGCCAAGGCACAGGGCGATAATAAAATTAACATTTAATAAGCTAACTTTAAAAAGTCGGTGCTCAGCAACGTGGGTTTGAGTCCGCTATCTTCTATACAACAGTCTGTTATTGATATCGGAGATACATAGGTATATGGTTTGTACTACTCTGTCAAGAAAGTAGAGGGAAAAGATCAATAATACACAAACTGTTTGTTATTCATCCAAATTAATTTTTTCACCTTCAAAGTATGCTCTTTCAGAAACCATACACTTACGCCAACGAATAATCCAATCATTAAAACATTTTTAAACGCTGTTTCCGGGATTGAGTTTGTAGGGACAAATGTATGTATGTGTGCTAGACTGAGTGCCAGGCAAGCAAAAATGTATGTTTGCGTGACTGTATGTGCGGCCGACCAGTTACTGCGCACTGGTCGGACTGAAAGGTTCTCTTAGGGATTTTTACGTGAATAAATCAAAAGTGTTTTTATCGCAGAACATTCTTTTAATTAAACATCCCAGAGACACCTTGAGACCAGTGCCATAGCTCGAATTAACGCTGCACATATTACCGAGTGCGAAGCAGCGTTAAAAGTTCAGTTCTCGCCGCGAATTCTACTTTATGTCCTCTACCGATTGAAAATGGGTGCCACGAAGTGGTAATTTGAGTTTAGGAAAAAGAAAGAAGTCGACTGGAGCCATATCTGTTTAAAATTCGTTCACAGGATGGCCTTGTGAGAATTCGCATTATCGTGGTGCAAAATTCTTTTGGGCCTAGCCAAGCGGCAACATGTTTCACACACAAATGATTAGTTAAAATGGTACGGATCGACTCGTGCGATACAGAAAGTTCGGCGGCTATCTCTCTCAAAGTTGAATGAGGATTTTCAGTCACAGTTTCCCTTCACTTTTGCAATGTTAACTTCAGTTGCAGACGTTGATGTCCTGCCAGAGCGAGGCAAATCTTCCATCACATCTCGACCGCTTTTGAACGCTTTGTACCACTCATAAGCACGAGTTTTTGATAAATTCGATTTCCGTAAGCCTTCTGTAACATTTTCATTGACTACGAACACGAAATTCTATTGGCGATGCAAAATATAAGACAAACTCTTTGTTCGTTGTTTTTGTCCATTATGAAATTCGCAATGCACATTAGATATGATATAACTAAAAACAGCACTGTATTTAATATAAATGGTTTGATAATCGTTCGGACCTCGAGTTTCGGACTACATAAAAATTCCTGGTTCGGCTGGAACAATATGCTTCTTTCGTCCCTAAGTATCATTTTAATTTTTTGTTCTCGCTTCGTCCTATTTTGTATTCCTTGTACGGCCCATATTTTTTTGTATATATTTTATTTGTTTTTTGTACTATCAGCAAAAAGACCTAGGGTTACGTCATTAATAATATTTAATCTAAATAGAACATTTTTCTATTTGGCGGTGTACATATAATTACTAAAAATGTTAACTAGCTTGAACTTCTGTACATTTATGCTACCCTGGTACTTTTTTATTTCAATTCAAATTATTTGATTATATGACAATTGATTGAAAAAATTTCTTCAGGATATTTAACCAGCTTGTTCACAGGCTACTAACTTCTGCACTTTGACTGCTACCCTGGTATATTTTAATTCAGATTAATTGATTGTTGAACAACTATTGAAAAATCTAAAAGTGTGCTTTATGTTTTTGTTGTCTGTATTTGGAACGGGCCGAGTCAGTAATTATTATACTGCTGTGGCACAAAGTAGGATTTTTTTGGAATGTGGTCCGAAAATTCGGTCCGAAGGAAGAACAAACTAAGTATATAAATAACAGATGCAACTCAAACTCCGCGCCAAAATGGAAAAAAGTTGTGGAGTTGTGTACAATAAAAAAACAAACAATTGAATTTGAAACCATAAATAAATATCAATTCCCCATACTTTTTTGACTGAATGTATGTCCAACACTTTAATATAAAAAAACTTTGTTAAAATTGAGATAAGAACTTTAACGAAAAATACATTTAGAAGTTATGTAGAAACATAAATTATGTAAAATAAAAAATCTGGAGTACAAAATTTATTATCTTTTGATTAATCGTGCCAGATGTTGCCATGAAAATTACAAAGCTATATAGCTAAAATATACACAGGCATTGACAGTATAACGGAACATGTGACGATATTGACCTTAATCAAATTATTAGCTTAATTGTTTATTGTGTTTTATAGGCTCACGCCTGTATCCCTGAAGGGATAGGCGGAGGTGTAATATTACACCCACATTTCGCCATGAATTTTTAGGTCCCACGTAATAGGGGGCGAGCCTATTTCCATTACCGGGTACATCAACAGACTCCGTGCTGCTACTGAGAATTCGGAAAAACCCAGTAACACTTTTGCCCGACCCAGGAATCGAACCCGGCACCTCCGATCAGCAGTCGCATACGCTATCCACTGGACCACGGAGGCAGTCGCAATTGATATTGTAACCTTAATAATTTACTTTACCTCCACCCAACGAACTTTTAAATTACTTAACATCAAATAAACCATATGGAATATTAAGTCATATTTCATATTATTTGCCGCTTCACCGGATGTATCTTTAATCAACATTCCGCATTCGGTTTTTTATTGACGGTCAATTTAACACCGTAACACGTCCGATAACTGTTTCATTGTATATAGTCAATAATTAAGTACCTTATCTGTTTTTATAAAATGTGATTGTTCTGAACGCACTTGATGTTTTACACTTAAACAAATATATAAAAGTTAAATACATTATAATAGCTGCAATTTTCAAAGTGTGGAATAATTAATTAATTAGCTGAGGTGGGGATTTATAGACTAGTCTAATCAGGATTGCAAGTGTGGTTGCTGTTCAACAAACAATGGGACACTTACTAACTTGTCCTCCGTGCCCTAATTCAAAGTCAAAGTCAAAATCATCTAGGTGTTCATCTAGGTCACAAGGTGACGCTTATGAACGTCAAATTTTGAAGTCAATTACCTAATGCTTCTACATTTACATTTACTGCCTCGTTCGCAAAGCAATAGGTAGAACCACGAGAAAGAACAGGCAATAAAACTCGTGGCCACTCTTTTTAATCGCCAGTGTTATGGTACATATTTTGTTTTTGTAAGGAGCTGCAACTGTTTTACATTGTAATTAATTACTTGTAATTGAACTTGAACCTGCACGTTACAGGAGCTTATGGACTCTACTAAAAATTTCATACCCTTACTTCAGTTTTGGGCTGATTCCATTTAGATTGTCATCGACACGCTCTGAGAAGAATTTATTAAGTTTTCTTGTGTTTCCACTTAGTTTTTAGCAAATTTAGGTTTAAACTTAGTAGTTTCCTCAAATAAAATACAGCCTGACTTATTGTATACCTACTCTTAGTTGTGTATACAATTGCTTTAAGTCATGAATGACTACATACCTTATTATCAATATTATTAGGTATTACCACTTAAAGGTTTTTCTGCCACGAAATTCTCAGTAGCAGCACGGAGTCTGGAAATGTGCCCGGTACGGCAATAGGCTCGCCCCTTATTACGTGGGACTAAGGTATGTCTGGCGAAAAGTGGGTGTAGAAATACACCTCTGCCTACCTCTTCGGGGTTATAGATGTGAGACTATGTATGTATGTACCACTTACAGCTCGCTAAGTAATTTTTTTTTTTATTATTAATAACTTTTATTGAACTGCTCTGTTAAGTTAGCATGGGATAAACCTTGCAAGTGTAATAAATATACATAAACATACAGGTGTATGAAATAAAAAAAATTGCATCGGTAAACAAGAAGCTTCTTATGATAAGCATGATCTGATTCGTCACCCAGTAATTACTTGGATAATCGCAAACATTTGAGGAGAAAGTAACGAATCTTTTCAGCAAAATGTTAGTACGTTTACTTGGGGCCTGCTACCAGATATAGAGATGGAAATTGAGGAGTAAATCGTCGGTACCTAAGCGTTATTACAAAACTGAGATTAAAAGTGTAGGTACTTAATGATCAAAATAGTTTAAAATATACGAACAATAATTTACATTTATTTTTGTAACGAGAGTTACACGGGGTTTCGCAGCGAAGCTCGAGTACAGATTTTACAAAATATCATGAGGAAAAATGGATGTCTGAATATTCTCCACAATGTTTTCGGCAGTGAACCACACATTTTTCCAGCGTGTTAGACTACTATAGCCTTACCGTTCTCATAGTGACCAGAGGCTCGTACGCAGCAGTGGGTAGTCTTTACAGGGCTTATGATAATGATTAAGTTTCAATATTCATATAAAAAAGCAAGTGATGAATAAGAAGGTAGAGAGATGGAAAGGGAGAGGGAGGCTAAGGAAAAGATGGATGGACTATGTGAGGATGGATATGAAAGAGAAAGGGGTAAATGATCAGATGACGGGCGACAGAAAAGAATGGAAGTGAAGGACGTACTGCGCCGACCCCAAATAAATTGAGACCAGGGCAAGAAGATGATGATTACATATGAAAAAGAGTTAATAAACATTTTAAATGTTTATTTCATGGCAGTTGCCTGTAAACACATACAATAATATTGCTGCAAGTGACTAATATGAAATGAAAAGATTTGAGCAAAGCTAATAGATCCTAAGTACCTATTCGCGTTATTTATTTGTATGAGGAAAATGGACTAATAAGTTTCTTGATACCTTATTGGGCGTTTGTTTATTAAACCTGTCGTTTTGATAATTTCATTGATGAATTTATTTGCTTTTACAAATTGTTTATCATATCTAACATCATTGCTTCTTTTTTATTGCCACGTTGTAATTTTACCATACTTTTATGATTGGTGAATAAATATGTTCGTTTTAATTTATTTATTACATATAATTTTAGATTATGGTTTATTACGATGCGACAGACAGTTATTTATCGCTATAAATTATTGTGTATATCGCTGTTGCGTCACCGAGATAAAATATTTGCTACGATAAGTGATACTGACCAAAGATCTTCCGTTCAAATTGAAATACAATTGATAATTCAGGATGCTGAACTCTGTGGCAATGTTAAATTTTTCCAAAAGAGGAAAGATGTCACAGCATGTTTATCTTCAAATTTTCGCGTTATTGAGGCATTTCGTGAAGGCGGCATCCTGTGACCACGGTTGATGTAACCTTTGTCGAAACGTCGGATTGTCGTCGGATTATAAGTGCTTATGTAGGTATACAAACCGCAAAAGTTCAAAAGTATTTTGTAAATTATTGCTATTATATTTGAAATTAAGTTAGTGCATCATAAACATTTAATTTTATGAACATTTAATTTTGCCTGAAATAACAAACAAATATGCTTATTTGTAAATTATTTATAATTCATACAAAATAAATTAGCGGGTCTTAATCGCGTTACAATTAATTTATTTAAGGTATAAATACCTATTTGTTTCCTATAATACCTTAAATAAATTAATTGTAACGCGATTAAGACCCGCTAATTTATTTTGTATGATGTATAGGTACAAATCGCGAAAGTTTAAAATCGATTATTTATATATTTTTTTTATTATGTCCAGATATTAAATTTCAGTTTCTCAATCTCAACTCAATCTCAATTGATCTTGGTATCAGATTTTGTGGTGTCCTTAGAGAGATAAGGTTTTATTAGCATTTATAACATCTTCGAACAAAGCATTATGATTTCGAAGTCAAAGTACTTATTGTATTTGCTGCTTTCCAAAGTCCTTATTAAACATCTTGTTTAGGTAAACAGTTTTACTTTTTGTCTCTCTCATGTTTTCACTTGCAGCATCAAACTCTTCTGTCTCTCTAATTTAAAGGTAAATTTTCTTCTTTAATGAGACAAGTTCTTTACACTAAAGTATTGGTTTAAATTATACCATTGGCCTCGTTACTAACACGATTTCTTTAATATATGGATCAGATAGCACAAAAAGACGGAATAGGCAATTATTTAAATTAAAACGAGTTCGGTTTGTTTAATATTCTATTTGTAGACAGGGAAACAATAGTTTATTTTATTTCATATTAGGTTTTGCTTAAGGTTTCATAGTAACTTTATGTAAGAGGATTTTATAGTACTAACCTAAATAATCATCATCGTCATCATCAGCGTTTAACAGTTCACTGCTGGACTAGGCCTCTCCTTTGAAAGAGGATTGACCTATTATACCACGCTGGCCAAACGGGTTGGTATAGGGTTTGTATCAAGTTTTTCTTCTCTTAGTGCTGTTCTCTGTATAATATGCGTTCTCTGTCGGCTCTTACGACACCTATGGGATGATATGAGGTGGTGAAAATCCGCATTCTTAATCCGTCACCACACGGACTAACCCAGATAAACTATAGATTAAATATTACTAGAAGACTGTTGAGTTTTCAAAGATCTGAAACATAGCTAAGCAACATATTTTGATGAAGGTGTAGACTTTGTGAAATTGGAGCTTGTAGAGGTAGTAAGTAGCGTTTACAGTGAGAAGCTTACTTCTACATGAGATCGAATAACTTAGTGATATTGCGAGCCATACGCTCTTCGAAACATTATACATGTAAATGATTTTGGTGAGATTCATATTATTCATTAAGTGCTACAACTAGCAATCCATTTGCTGTATCTAAACCTGATATTATATAAGAGACCAGATAAATTAAAAAATAAAGAGATAGCTTTATTTACAATCAGGGCTCAAATATTTGATTCGTATACCTTTCATAATCTAGGTGCTGCATTCGCACGATCGATGTCGACAACATAACGTCATCACTCATCTTCGATCGATCCACGTCATTAACTAGCTCGTATTATTTGGGCTTTAACGACTTAATTGTACTTTTACTAATAATGGTAAGATCTATAACTTCACACTTATTAAGCCATACTACGCGTACGGTATGAGAATGTTGACGTCTACAATAGTCTTATAGGTTACAGTTATTTAATACTAGTGGATGCCCGCGGTTACACCCGCGTTATTTAAGGCTACTACTCTGCTCCCGTCGCTCATAGCGTGATTTTATAATGCCTATAGCCTTCCTCGATAAATGACCTATCTAACACTAAAATAATTTTTCAACTCGGACCAATAGTTCCTGAGATTAGCGCGTTCAACCAAACAAACAAACTCTTCAGCTTTATATATTAGTATAACACTGACCTGAGCACCAAAGGCTTTGTGAAAACAACTTTCCAATGATACAATACTTAGCATGTATGATATATATACTAAGAGAAAATGTTTTTTTGCTATCTCTATATAGAGGTAGTAAAAAAATATAATTGATGTAACAACAGTTGATACAAGTGCAATATGCCATGACAGTTAAAGTACAGAGTCATGTTTGAGAACTTTGAACATCAACCATTTTGTGATCCTCCAAGCGTATCCATCAAACTGTTTCTCCTTAATCAATCTCTGCCGTGAGTTGTCATCAAAGATGTTTCAATATGACCAAGATACTCAATCATCTACGTGTTTAATTCGCAAAGTGAGTAATATACTTAATTAAAATTATTTTAAAGCTACAAACATGGTGTCGAGGTTTGTTACCAATATCATTGAGATTATGGAAAGAAAATACGTTGCCTGCATACGTGTCGCAAATTATCTTGTTTTTTTCTTTTTAAAAAGACGACTCTGCGGGAGTTGTCTTTTTAAATTAGGGATAAATCCTGTGTCGCGGGGGACTTTACAAACATACAACCAACGGACACAATGAACACCCAGACTCAAAACAACAATTTATGAATCACACAAAGTGTTGTCTCGTGTGGGAATCGAACCCGCAACAGTCGGCGCAGTGTCAAGTGGCGAGGCGACCGCTTAAACGACTACGCCAACCGTGCTGTCATTCCGACTACCGACAGTCAATTATAATGTGGCATATTCAATTCAAGAAACTCGTGATGAATCTACCTGAAAAGACCTAACCTACAAATTAAAAAAGGAATAAAACGAAGCAAGAATTGATATCATTGACTCTTCATAAACGTCCAAACGTGCTTTGCTACAAGAACTACAGCATCTGATTCATTAATTTTAACAACATCTTTTGTCATTAGTTTATAAGAATCAATAATGAGGATGTTAAAGAGGTATATTGAAGATATATTGTAAGCAGCGATAGCCCAGTGGTTTACGTAACGGACTGCCGAGACAAAGGTCTCAGGTTCGATCCCCAGGTACCCCAGGGAAACACACCTATGACTTTTCGAAGTTATGTGTATTAAAAATGTTAATTATCTCTCTCTAGCTCGCTTAAGAGGAAACACCACGGCCGTTTTTCCATACAAACGTAGTCTCCTGTTTTCTCCCTGGATAATGCTAGTAGAGCAATTATTTTTTTCCTAAAGATGTATGGCCGCGATTGGCATGTCCCTATGTTTTCCTTTTTCTCATAAATTAAATATTAAAAAGAAATGAACCTTCAAATATCTCAAAAATTGGCCAGATTTTTCGCTGTGTTCAAACATCCAAAAAACAAATTTGGCTAGATTATTTAAAAAAAAAGGAAAACATAGGAACACGGCCAAAGCCTTTCTTTAATTTAATATGAAAAACTAGTTAAATCGATTAAATTTTGGAGAAGGAATCAGGGGAATACGAAACGTTGATTTTGTGTACATTTAATAGGTATTTTTGGTCCAGCAGTAGCGTTGTCTCTATCGCGCTCTGCGGGGGGAGGCTTGAGGCTGCGCGACAGCAATAGATTTTACAAATACCTATTTTCCAATCCTCTCGCCCGTGGTGTTTCCTCTTAATGCGTCCGGTAGATGGCAATAGGCTCGCCTCCTATTACGTTGGGACCGAAACATAACTGGTGAAGTGTTTTCTTTCTTTCTTTCTTTTCTTTCTTTCTTTAATACACGTCTGCCTGCCCCTTCGGGGATACAAGGCGTCAAGTTATGTTATGTGATTGTATGTGGCTGTAGATGTAGGTCTCGGGGTTATGATCTGCCTAGCGTTATTCTATTTGCATCCACCTTAGAGCTTGGGTCCCTTTTCAATCCTAGCCAAATTTAACAACATATTTAGCTTTTACTCAAAGGACTGCCGTCTACCCTCCAGAACCCAACGGGATGACGTTATTCCATGTCTTAGGCCTGTGTATCAGTATTACAAAGTGAGACTCCATTGTGACTGTGCTTTTTTCAAAGAGCTTCTGATGACAGGCAAGAGATCCGAGGGAGGCAAAGTGGTGAATTTTAGTAATTTCAATGAGACACAATGAGAACATAATTTTATAAGACTAGTCAATAAAATACTGCTAAAAGACATAGAGGATACTCCGAATGAATAAAACAATATAATTTTAGATGCATACGATATTGATACACGCCTCATCGCGATTGGTGGAGATCCTACACTTTCCTAAGCAAATATGGGCATCTATAAGCCATCTCTTCTTAAACAATTTGTTAAACAACTGAATGTCATAACCGAGTGTCATTTTAAAATATTAACATGCGGCGAAACGTTCTTGTTTCTTAGAAATAATGTAAAGAACTGCCGAAACCTTTGGCAATGGCTTTGAATAGATTTTTAGATTATTGTTGAGTGATTGTGAGTAAGTATTAAAAAAAAAATGACGTTTGGACGTGTTCCTAAAATATTTTAAAACTATTTTTGTTAAACATTATGAACCAATAAAGGTAAAAAAAAATAACTTGAGAACAGCTAATGGCAGTGACATCAAACATAATTCTGAAAACACTTTACTTATCAAACCTTTGCAGGGCGTGGGTGGACACATTTCAAACTGGTTTGCACACAGATTAATTGACTAAAAGATATGAAGTCGTCAAAATTTTTTACATCGTCATTTGTAAAGAAAATAAAAATATCATGATATTGTTAATAATATCAGTCAAGGATAAAACTTTTGAGAGATTTGTTTAAGACCTAGAATAGCTTTCCTATTATTAGTTCATTGCTGCCAGCACAATTATAAAATTATCGATTTTACAGTTTACGGCCCTGGAACTGCGTAAATTGATTTATGAATTAAGGCACAGTTTGCTTCTTGGAAAGCAAACAAATTTTAAATGACAAGTATTGTGACCACACCAAACCAAACAAATTTTAAATGTCAGTTATTGAACTTTTACTTCAAAAAGCAAGTAGGGAACTACAACTAACAATATCATAATCCCAATTTCTTGTATAGTTGTACGAAAAACTTCGGTTAGGTCAACGTCGGAGAAAAATATAATTATTTATACCTTACTTTAGTTGAATATCACGAGTAATACCCGTTTACTGAAATTGTACAACGAATAGGTGTTGTATCGACCTACCTACCTGAGGTCTTGATACCTGAGCAGCTGCGCAAATGCGTTCTTCGTCAATGAACCAGTGCTTTTAGTAACAAGTCAATTTGTATAATTAAGATTTTTTTAAATCAGTGCTTTAAAGGAGAATGACCAAAACTGGGCTAATTTGTGGCAAGTTTGCTTCTAAACCATTCATATCTAAAAAATCTTCTTTTATTTTATAATTTTATATATATTCATTTTAATTTAAAGCGAAACGGGGATTTTTAGTTCAAAATTAAAAGTATCTGCGTTGTTCCGGTAGTGACATCGCCATTTCATATTCAAAACTCATTTTGCATATTTAGGCAAATGTTTACAGTTTCTTGCAAACCCCTTTTAATAGGGAAAAAATACATTCATAGTGAAAACAGGGTGACATAACAAAAGTTCTAATAAACAAAATAACACCAAATCTTATGATATATTGAAAAATGTATTGTGGTGAAATATTTTCTATAAATAATAATATGTTTATCCTTTTTGCAACATATTACCCACGAAATAATGTTTTGTATTTATTGAAGATATGGGAACATATTTTTATTATACTGGCATCTGTAATGTCTTACGCAAAGAAATATAACCTTATTACTAGTCCTACCTCTCTGGTCTTACGTCAGTTATTTTGACATGAAAACAGTCAAATTGCTTTTTCACCTATGCTCATATCTCTTTATTGAAAAATAAGTAATTTACTGTCGTTTATATTGACTTAAACAATCCTTTGTGGACCAAACAAGTTTATTTCGTGTTATCAAGACTCGTGAGTTGACTAAAGTATGAGACAGTCTTTATTGGTAACATTAGTATGTCGTCTGGACTTAGAACAACTAGCCGTGGTGAGGATTGCAGTTATGTTAACTCTTTCTTTGCGGTACCTCGGCAGCAATACGTCCGTTCTTTGGACAAGCTATCTGATTCGGAGCTTAATATTTTGACATCATGGATAGCGCCAGTCTGTGTAGGTAAGTGTTGTTTACTTCTCTTCTCAATTCCTACGATTCTCTCGTGCTCTCCTCACCGAATATTCAAACTACTTTAATTTTTTGTTTCAGGAATTGAACGGAGTCTTATGTTTAGAATGCTACACAATAATTGAAGCTGTTGTAACTTCTGAGGCCATACCTGCACCACATTATGGTATACGATATATAAGCTCCTGCTTCATTTTGAGGTGATTTATTTGAAGAAGATTTAGGTATAATAACAAATATAATAAATAATAACATAAAAACTGAGTTTCATTTACCTATGAAGCATAAAACAGTGTTGTTTTAATGCCAACTTTGTAATAAGGTCTGTAATAGCCTTACTGAAATTCTTATTAATTGTACCACACGGCATTGAGAATTCTCAGTAAAAAATATATCAGACTGAAAAAATCGCAAACTAATATAATGTACAAGCGTTTGTTTCGTAGCTCCACTTCTGTTTACAACTATTTTCTATATTGTATAATATACATAGAGGCTTCTAATAAATTCCGGTAATATGATTAAATCATATCATCACCGTCCTAGAGTTATGTCGGTTGCATCCAAGACTTCAACGCCTAGGAGCCCTGGGTCTGCTTACTAGTCTAACCAGATATGACAGAATATTAGCTTTTTCATAGTATGACCGCCATAACCCAAAGGGAAAGCGATATTGTATGGTTTAGACCAGTAAGTATCGGTTTATTGGAGGGTACTGACTCCCCGTAATGACGAGCGATGGTGAAAGATGACAACTGGGACCGACGGCGTAACGTAAGTACTCTTCGAAGCACGGGCGATAATTAACTAATTTACTAGATACTATTTATATGATTAAATCATTTTACTATCACAATACTTAACCTCAAAACATTTGAAATCTTTAATGTCCAATAGCTAAGAACTGCCGCTGAATATCGTATTATTTTTTTCTTAATTTAATTAGGAGTATATTAACTATATTTTACTGGTCAAATCATCGAGAAGCAAACTTAGCCCATCTTCCATACAAATTTGGTCATTCTCCTTTACGTCGATCATGGTCATGGCGTTCCACAAGGTTCTGTACTTGGACCACGAATGAAAAATAATTCACTAGTGTGATATGTAAAAAGTGACACATTTAAATAGAATGATGATGATTATATAATTCGTCAATCAGGTTATAAAATAGTCAGAATAAATTAAGAAATATTATCGAACTAATTGACAAGATATTTGAACAAATTACGAAACGATGTCTGGTTTGACACTTTTTAGTAGTATTTGATTGACATATTATGATCAAAGTAGTTTATTTTAGACAGATTTTATACATTTTTATAATCGAAACATATATGTTACCATGACTGTATTGTCTACGTCCAGTAGTGAACTGCAATAGTCTGATGATGATGATGTTAAACTTATTACATAATACTATTAACATAGCAGATGTAGCTTTTAAAATAGTTTTATACGGACAAAAACATAATCTTAGGTACATTACCCACCAATAAAAGGAGGTATAGCTACAAGAAGGTCATTAGTCTATGGATAACATACTAATAGAATATGAATAATGAGATACTAATAGAATATTAAATAATTTAATTACCGAAGCTCACAACCGTCACAATTCACAATTCAGAACCGTCTATTGCACAAGTAATTACACGATCATGAATGAATGGAATGCATATGAATATGAAGTAATATGCGGTAATGCTTAAAGTATTGAATACAGAAGTAAACAATCGCTGGATAGTGGGGGGAGGGGAATTGTTTACAATGCTCGCGGTAAGGGGCGGTTCAGTCGTTGACACGCCCCCTCTCCGCCCCGGTGGCTATACGCCCACCGCCAAGCGCCCCTCTACCAGACAGTGACCTACACTTGAAAGCTTCGCACGCTTACAGCTAGAATGACGTTAGACCGTTCATCACGACTCGACTTTGCGATGCCGAGATGTTTGCAGTTGAGCAACTGTGTCAACGTTTTACGTTGTGGGTAGGTATGGTTTGCTTGGTCGTATTTTTTTTAAATAGAAATTATATTATTCTTATAAATATTAATTTCTAATACACATTGATAGATAACGTGCTAATTATAACAATATAAGATTAGAGAGGCAATATAGTCTTTAATATTTATTTAAGTTTAAAACAGCATACCTACCAAATAGGACAAATAACAAACGTAAATAAATAGATCAATTAGATAATATACCTAATAGATTTCACGAAACCAATGTTATCATTCATACCAGTCTCAATTTAAATTAATAACAACTGTGACTTAAAATTACCTAATAATAATATTTAATAATATTCTACCACATTCACACAACACCATCTAGTCCCAAACTAAGCAGAGCTTATGCTATAGGTACTAGACAATGGATAAACATACATATATACTTTTTTTTGTAAATACATACATATCATACATAGAAACACCCAGACCAAGACAAATATCTATGTTCATGCACACAAATGTTTAATTTGAGCGGGAATCGAACCCGCGACCTTCGACGTAGCAGTCGCTTACACTCCCGCTACACCAACCGGCCGTCAAATTAAGTAACAAACAGTTATAAGTTAGGACAACCAGAATGTGAAAGTCAATCAAATTAGTTAAAAGCCATGAACCATCGCTATCTTTTTAAGATGGATCGGTCTGAAGAAGTCGCTCTATTTATTAACTAATACTTATTCTACAAATCTTGCGGTACCTACCTAAGCAGACTTCGGTTATCAAGACGAACCGGGGGGTTCATAATGAGGTTAACCCAGTTTATACATATATTACACATGTTACATATGTTACACAAAGAATCAGACGCAGAATAATCGTTGAATAATTTAACAGTAGATAAAAATAACAAAAACATCAGAATACCTACTTAATAATAGTGTGCCTTACAGATCAGTTAAACAATATTACTACAAAGCACTTTTTAATCGACTTTTGAATTTGCGACCGATATCTGGCACTTTATACTTGTTAAAAACTTACTTATTTAGAAACAATAGAATTCCAATAGTTTGTAAATGCTGAATGGACAAAAATATAGCTTTCGAAATAAATAAAAGATACGAAACGAAATTTTAATGATGGTTAAATGCAACATAAATTCAGACTAATATAGCTCTGATCGATAAGTCCAATCCAAGTCAAGTTATTAAGGATAAGTCAACAAATATGTATAACTATAAGAATATGACCGAGTTCTTTGGGTAGTGGGTGAGACGAGACATCCTATAAAGGCCAATGCCGTGTAAAACTAGACCAATATGATTGTTTTAATGTTAATTTATGTATATTGACTGAAACTAAAATTTATTTTGGATAATGAATGATATTCTTATATTAAATACCACATAATATTAAAATGCACAGTCTTTATTAACGAGAAGCTCATAAATTGATAAAACGATAAAGTTTTATTTACATTGCATTTCAGCTATTAGACACGCCGATTTAAAATCATTAAATGTATTTTAAATCGGTTGGAATAAATAATTTATTAAAGTGTAACAACTAATGCAATAGTCTAATCGAAATTAATTGCCGTGACGTGGATGCATAATTAATTTGATTAATGTATGCAAACAAATAGATACAATCAAGTTGACATGAAAAGTGTCACAGATGACAAGACTTTACAATTAATGAAATTGGTAGTTGCCCGCATCTTCACAATTTTCTACCCAAACTTTACACCTAGGTGATTTTTTACGTCGTAATCCTTACTTGTCTGGTGGTGACGGATAAAGAATACGAAATGGCACCACCCCATATCATCCCATGGGTGTCGTAAGAGCCGACAGAGGGAGCATATTAGGAAGAGAACAGCACTGTAAGAGAAGGAAAACTTGATACAAACTCTATACCAACCCGTTTGGCCAGCGTGGTATAGTAGGCCAATTCCTCCTTTCAAAGGAGAGGCCTAGTCCAGCAGTGGACTGTTAGAGGCTGATGATGATGAATCCTAAAATTAGCGTCTTAAAATAAACCCACTGTCCGAACATGTAGAAACATGCTTCATTAGCTTGGCTTCTGCGATAATATGTTAGTCAAGACAATAAGCGGTTTTATGTAAAAAATGACAAGATATAAAAAAGAAAGAAAATCGTCACAGATCACAATACTTTATAATAATTGTAGAGACATGCTGAGAGAGATAGAGAGAGAGAGAGAGAGAGATGTGGTAGTTTCTTTGCAGATATTGTCCACACTAGCAAACTTACTTGAAACTTAACGATTATTCATACAACGGTCAAAACCCAGAATTTAAGCAATTGGTAGATTACACAAAGTGTTAAACAGCAAAGCAACTGCTTAAGCCGCGACACCATCAGTGCAGTGAAGAAATCTCTTTGTCTAAAAATAGTTTTTATGGCGCCCTTTCACATCTTAACTAATCAACTGATAAATAATTAAAAATATTAAAAATAAGGAAATATGATGTCTGTCATTCAGCAATGTCATATTTTTCCAGAGAAAAGCTTCGAATACAGTTCCGCATACAGTTATAATTCACAGTATTTTCATCTAACGTTTTGGAAAGATCCTTAACAACGATTTGTTATTATGAAAGAAATTGGGGTTGTCTAGTGCGTCAAAATTACTAGCACTTGGATAATTGTGCAGTGTGAGGTGTTTTTTAACCCTTAACTACACACGCTATTTTAAGCCACACATATACACTCGTGTCCGTGTGGTGACGGATTAAGAATAATATGGATTGTCACCACCCCATATCATCCCACGGGTGTCGTAAGAGCCGACAGAGGGAGCATATTATGCAGAGAACAGCACTATAAGAGAAGGAAAACTTGATACAAACCCTATACCAACCTTCTTTTTTACTAATTCCTCCTTTCAAAGGAGAAGCCTAGTTCAGCAGTGGACTGTTAAAGGCTGATGATGATACACTCGTGGGTGAGCTAGCTCCCTCATACATTCGTTAGTTATTTAATAGAGAATTAAAAACTTTCATGAAGATTTATTTTTATCAAATAAATAAGAGGCATATAAAAAATTAAGAGAACCTGTAATTTTTAAACTGAAAACAAATATGTCTATTTGCTAACGGTTTAAGTAAAGAAGTAACTTTTTGGTCAACAATTTTAGAGTTAGGTTTACAGGTGATATTAAAACTTTCTAACATACCTATAACTAAAATTAATAGACAAGAATAATATGTATAATTTTTTATAACATGCAAAATCACAATAGGTTTGTTTAATAATCAGTTGTATATATTGCAGGCTTATCCACTATTTTTGTATTAAAAAATCTCCTTATTTCCACCTTAATCGAACTCTGTTTCATAGAAAAGATTTTAAATATATTGAAGATATTTTTCCAACAAAATTTGGCTCAAGAAAAAAAAAATAACAATACGTAAAGACAATCAGTAAATTTTGCTAACATGTATCTCGCGAACCACAAATGTCATTTCGACCACTTTGCGCACACTGTAATTTTTCGGTCAGTGACGAGAATACCCTACACCACAAGCACGTAACGTTTAAAATCAAAATAATATTTACAATAATATGCCTGTTAGGGTACTCTTATCCCCCACGAATGTTAAGAGTTAATCAAAGAAGCTCTTGACGTATTCATGTCATTTTCATCGAGTTGATAGATAGTTCAATTTTATTTAAGCTGTCCTGCTTTTCGTTGCTAACAATATCAAATTGAAATTGCTAGTCATATTTTCTTAAAAGCCAGTTTCCAGTATCGGTTTTAAAGTTTAACTGGTTTAAAACTTTTATACTCATACTAGAACTTACTACTACTTTGTTGAAGGATAAACACCTACATAAATTAATGACCGTAATTGAAAGTCAGAGATTCAGGTAAGAATAATCAACTGGAAGTTCTTTACATAACGTATCATTGAAATTACTATTTATTAGAAATTGAGACAATTATGATAAATAACTATCTATATAGTCTCGTGGCATAAATGTGCGCGTGGGATTGGGAGGTCTCGGGTTCCATTCCCGGGTCGGGCATAGTGTTATTGGGTTTTCCGTTAGGAAATTCCCAGTAACAGCACGGAGTCTGGTAATGTGCTCGGTACGGCAATAGTCTCGCTCCCTATTACGTGGGACCTAAAAATTCATAGCGAAACGTGGGTGTAATATTACACCTCTGCCTACCCCTTCGGGGATACAGGCGTGAGTCTATAAAAAAAAACCATCTCAATTATGTGACTGCGGAGCGGGCAAAATATTATTGGGCGGAGAGTTGTCTCGTTATCGACAAAATGTATTCAAATAATATTGTAATATGTATAATTTATCAAATCGAAGCAAAAATATCTTCCTCCCTGAGCTTTTGACGCGATATTTTTTTATTTAATCTGAAAAGAAACGTCAAAGTCAAGAGACTGGCAAAAGAATAATGGAGTGTAATCCTATTTCAGGTTTGTTCTTACATATATACCGAGGTCAACGAAGTTTCGAGAACTTTCAAAGAGCTTAGGTGAATGCCTGAATCGCAGTAGTAATGCTAACGTAGTGCTCGTGACCCCGCCATTCAATGGGATCGGATGGTGGTTTAGTAGGTAGTCCCGGCGCTTCTCGTCTGGGAGTCACCACACTCTCCCTAGGCTGAGCCCCTTTAGGGGCCCAGCCTGGGTGGGTAAGCCGGTCAATGCCTGAATGGTTTGTACGGTGCTCTTATATCCTATATTCATTAAAATGTTCTTCATGAGTAAATCCAAAAACTTTTTCGGGCAAGTATAATATCATTTAGCAAACAACCTGAAAATGTGAAACAGCATAAACAATAATCAATGTTTTTTTTAATGTACCTGTATACCTAATGCTGATGTGTGAATCTAAAGGTTAGGTAAAAGACACTGCAAAAACAGCTGTGAAGAACAAATACGAATACATACTATCAATTTCAGTTTTTACCAAACCCCAATAAACGCTGTGTTATTATAGAATAATCAGTTAAATTAAAATTACTTCAAACATGAATAATTATGTAAATATTAATTTCGCAGAGCATTTGTAATAATATCATCTTGAGCTTCCTGTATGATATCAATATCTATCATGTTATTTGTGGGACGTGCTTTTACGTATGTGCCTAATGTACAATCAGTTTGCGTTTAGTTAGTTTGGGGTAAAGTTATTATTTTCTGGACACTCAATGAAATTAAATCAGCTAGCTAGGCCATATTCTGCAAACAATTAATGATTGTAAGAAATCTAGTAATTATTATTCATACTACAGCAAGATTAAACGCCAAGGTTTAGTTATTTCTCAATTCATCATTAAGATATACCTACGTTATACACAGCGATGTTTAAAAAATATGTTCACCGGGGAAACCTTTTCCGGAAAGTCAATTGAAAAAAATATAAAGAGACAAGAGTTTTGAAAAGGCAATAGATACATACATACATGTATTTGGACACGAAACTTTGGTAGAAGTAACAAAACTAGGTTCACTATAATTAAAAAATACCTTTTTTAAAGCAATGACATTTGATTGAGGAAAAACAAAACAATTATGCATTCCGTTTTGATGATGTAAAAGGTAATTAATTACTTCCTTTCTCGAGAAATTATTAAAAGAGGATTGAACAAAAATTACAAACTAAAGTAGCTCAAGGGCTGGTTCTGGAAACCGGTCCCATCAAAGGACAATATTGTACAAACACACACACACACATACATACAAGTACGTGCGATCTGTGACAAGTGTTGCATCACAATTGAACAAGCTGACATTTAAGCTACATACACCACAACATTTTGACATTACTTATCTGCAAGCTTCAAAGTTTTGAAATCAGTAGATTGTAATCTACTAAACATTTGTATTTGCTCGTCAGCTATTGTATGGTAGAAGCTTCGTGATTTGAACAATGCAATTTCAGTTTTTTAAATATGATTTTAAGATGCATTTTCTTCTTACTCAAAGAAGCAATGGTCATAAATCGTAGTTCGTGAGGGAACTTACAAACATTCAGACTACAGCCCCAAAGAAAATCGTGACTCTAACATACCAAAAGGACTGTCTCGCATAGGGGTCGAACTCATAATACTCGGCGCAGTATTAAACGACGAGGAGACTTAAACACTAAACCATACGTGCCATAATTTTTTGTAGTTACATAATTATGAACAAATAAGCAAATTAAAGCTATACATCCTTGATTATGGCGCTTGCAACATTGCCGAAATGTCGAATACCTACTCGAAACAAAGATATGTGGTACATAATCCTGAAAGTCAATTTGAACCTAATATTAGTGATCACAAAAGTTTAAATTCATAAATTAAAGCTATTATAGTTCATAAAATACCGTAAACATGTCCCGTTTTGATTTTGAGGCCCAAATTTATTACAAAAATGAATCGGATTAGCGAAATTGACATCCGTAAAATTTGTAATTTGAATAAAGCATCGAGGCTTATCTTTTTAATTTAACTTTAATTTATTACAAGTTCAAGGAGAAGAGTTCGGTGGATGCTAATGAGAATCTACATAATAATGCGGAAAACAAATGTATACGAATATTTAATATTGCGGTGATCTTTTTGTGAATATTTAGTGACTGATTTGATGGATGGGATTTTTTTATAGACTCAGCCTGTATCCCCGTAGGGATAGGCAGAGGTGTAATATTACACCCACATTTCGCATGAATTTTTAGGTCCCACGTAATAGGGGGCGAGCCTATTGCCGTACCGGGCACATTACCAGACTCCGTGCTGCTACTAAGAACTTCCTAACGGGAAAACCCAATAACACTTTGCCCGACCCGGGAATCGAACCCGAGACCTCTCAATCCCACGCGCACATTTATGCCGCGAGACCAACGAGGCAGAGTTACAAAAACATATATCTTCAATACAGTGAATATAACTTATTTATTGTGGCAATGTCAATTTTAATGATTGTGCAAACTACAAATGATTCTAAAGATATTGTTAACTGGTTTACAATCAATATGTCTCATGTGGTGTCCGAGTGGTGACGGATTAAGAATACGGATTGTCACCACCCCATATCATCCCATGGGTGTCGTAAGAGCCGATAGAGGGAGCACATTATGCATAGAACAGCATTGTAAGAGAAGGAAAATTTTCAATTAAATTGGAATATTCCAATTCCTCCTTTCAAAGGAGAGGCCTAGGCTAGCAGTGGACTGTTAAAGGCTGATGATGAAGTCTCATGTTAGTAAACTTCTCGAGTTAATAAGTAAACGTCTTAAATGATGATGTTAAACTGAGTTTGTCTGATGTATTAGTCTACTAGACAAAAAAAACAATGATACGAAAATCGTAACAAGAGAACATTTTTAAGCTTCAAACTATTTCGATGAACATCATCACTCGCTATTAAGTTACAGACAGCAAGCAAAAGTAATATTAAATAAGATTCCAAAGACAGATAGGATTGTAGATACGATTCAATCTTACACTCGTAATCTAACCAAGTCTAATATTGCGGCATGTTGACAGTAAACGTTGTTTGACCACTTGCTGTATCTAGATAGTTATGAGTATTTAGAGCACAGCGTGCGAACACTGTTGCCACCGTAGTTGACATACTTAACATCGTTCAAGCCGCCACCTAACATATGTACATGTGAACCTTGTCATATAGCCTTAGAACACGTTAGAGACATATATCCAGTCATCGAAGTCACTTTAAACAAAGATAACAAGTAAATACCTAAGAATGAGGGAGAATGATAAATAATCGGATGCTGAATGATGATGCAATACTAATATAAAATCAGACCTGTATGAATTTTGTTTGGCGTGTTCCATATTTTTTTTACATTTGTGGGGACAGCTGCTTAGAAACCGTGAACGATGAAATCCGACAGTTGAAATTATTTATGTCACAATAACTGTAGTATTTGTGTAGGATTGAATTGATTTATTTTAGTTATTATCTCGTATTTCATCCTATTATACAATAAGTTGTAAGTACAATAACTTGCTAGTTAAAGTCACAGAAGTTATAATTTTGAGGATAGTGAAATTTTTGACTGAAATTCATCGCAAAGTTTTGTCAGGTTTCCATTTAAGTCAATTTATACTACTGAGAAATGAAAGATCGTTGCTGAAGATTGTTTATAAGCAATTCATTATTTACAAATACTTGTATACCATTGTGACTTGCACAAATACATTTGAGTTTACATCAGGAGAAATCTAACATTCACGTACATAATTAAACCAAAACATGGAATACCTTTATTCTTTTTTCCTTATAAGAGACGCTATAATAGCTGATATTATTGAAGAACGTGAACACATAACACGAGAATCTATCAATAATAACTTTTCAAAGTGATGTAATACTATCAACTAATAAATAAAACACCAACAAGACGTCGATACGTAAAAATGTTTACTTATGCGATTACACATGTATGGCACGTAATCAAAATAATTCACGATCGTAGTAATTAGATTCAGATGAGTAGTTCGTAAGTGAACACAAGCGTAGCCGGAATTTAGTGGAAATTAGTAGTCAAGTGTATGCCAGTTACGGTAAAACAGCGAGGTAACTTGTCCAGTGAGACTGGTTTTATTACCGCCTCACGTATTATCAACAGGCCGACCAGAGAAAAGCCAGCAGATATTCGTTAATTTCCGGCCGAAAGTAGCAGCCCGTATAATTACAAATAATATTATAATTAATTATAGTCCACATTCTAAACTTTCAATCTAAGATACAAGTTTGAACAAGTTATCAACGCGTTAATGTCGATGACGCGACGAATTTTGAGACTGAGGCGGGTGAATGTATGTAATGTCTATTATTGTTTTCATAATATGTTATCTTTATGACCTGCATGTTTATTTAGGTGCAATCAAAACTGATAGCACAGTTTAATTTGCGGCAATTCTTTATCATATTTTTACTCAATATTTGAATATATCGATGTATTTCACAGGTCAATTCCATTACGAAGATATACATTTGTGAACTGATGTCCAGCTATGAACAGTTGAAGATTAATTTATTAGAAGAAGATACATTTCGCCTGTTACTAAGGATGACTACATGCCGGGCGCTCAATTGTTAAATCGTGAACGTTTCCCAGAGTACAACGCTTGGTAGTTATCTACATCCTAGTACAAGTTGCGAATGTATCGAGCGTCAACGTTGCTTTTATCACGATACAACGGACGCAATAAACTACTTACACTTGCTGTCTCTGGCTATTGACTTCATCTAAATATTTATCTAGATTATCTATGTCTATTTTTTCTAAGTTGAATTTAGCTTTGTATCTTTAATGTGCTTTGTCAGAAAAATCTTCAACTGAGTTGATTCAAGTAATGTGTTGGCCACAAGAGTCGGTTGCGCGCACACGCGAGATATTCCGCGGAACAACGTGAGGTGCGTCGCTGATGGCCGGCATCAGTATGTGGGGCACGCGCGCACCGACCTCACCGAGCACCGGGGCTCATGTCGCACGGGAAATACCGAGCCAGCTCTCCAATCACTCTGGTATTTGATATTAACTGACACATCTTCTCGACTATTACTTAAGAGATGTTTCTTAAGTAAATCTTTAATTCAACTAAACTATCAAAAGTATTTCCAACGGTCTTTTCTGCTGTAGCTTTTAATGCTTTATATGGTTTAGCATGTCCATAAATTTAATTAGAGTCTGATGTTTCATTCATGATTGATTATCCGTTCAGAAATTGATCATCGGCTTTCACTGCACGAGTGTAATAATAATACGGAAGAACTGATGCTAACAGTGTGAGAACATTCCTATAAACACAAGAGGCTAACGTTAAAGAAGTCAAATTGAGAAAAACGCTTAAAGATGGTAATGTAGAATAAGCTGAATTGAGAAAACCGCATAAAGATGCTAATGTTGAAGAAGCCGAATTGATAAAAACGCATAAAGATGGTAATGTGGAAAAAGTCAAATTGAGAAAACCGCATAAAGATAGTAATGTGGTAGAAGTTGAAGGGACGTACGCGCAGCAGGCAGGCGAGGGCGAGGGCGAGCAGCAGCGGCAGGAGCCGCGGGCTCAACGCGCGGCGCATCGGGTCAGCGCAGCGCGGGGCGCCGCGGCGCGGGCGCCTGCCGCATGCCGCCACGTGTGGCGCGCGCCTCGCTCCACCACCGCACTGCACCCGCTGCACCGCGACACACAACACACACTCCACTGGACACACTGCGCACGCCGTCACTGTTCGCTCGTCACTCGTGCGCTCGCCGCGGGCCGCGCGCTTGGACTGCCGCCGGGCGCTCGCCCCCGCACCCCCCCGCCCGGCCTCCCACCGACGAGCTTTTAATCCGGTGCAGCACTGATTTACTTTTATTGCAACGTGCTCGGAGCTCCCTCCGCGTGCGCCCGCGCCGCTCCGGCACCGACGCTCCATAACACTTCACCGTGTGTCGTTAGCCTATTGTTTAATTGCCGAAACATTATTTATGAGGGTCTTTTCACATTTATTTTTAGGGTTGCGTTCCTGCTTCTCTTTTTTTTAATAATGACAATGTGAAAAGAGCTCTTGATGATATCAAAATGAGCCGGCAATCTCGTTCGGTTAACCCTAATTAAATCAGCGTGTTGAATATTGTATATGTTTATGCTAATATTATGTTCTTTTACATTATGTATTTTATAGACAAAGCTTTTAATTTGGAATGGACATATATTGATAGCAACGGCATTATATGTTTTATATGGTAATTACAATAGAACATATGTTGGTATATGTTATATCGATTGAATTAATTGAAACAGACTTTAAAGCTTGTTATCATTTAAGGATACAAGCCTTCATCGAGTTTTTCATTGGAATAAATTGTAATACTTTTAAATTTTTGACAGTAAGGCAATTGTAAATAAAGCTACTTTTCTATATTTGATTAGTAGTGGTGTACCATCGCAGCCGCATGCGTCTAATTAGCAGGATCTTACTCGCTCGGTCTATCTGCATGCGAGGATCGGTTCATTAGAGCGAGCGTCGACACCGGCCCGGTCGGCGATGCACGGCTAGTGTCAAGTGCACGGTGACGCGAGCATACGTCACAGTGCATGACACGCGACTATGTGTCCAGTGGTGACATCTGTGACATTTGTAACATCTCTACCGTGCCAGGACAAAAGCTCGTCTGTTGAAGCAGTGGGGAGATAGGTAGTTAGGTACATCGCGACACATGATCTCGAGCAATTAACGTGCGTTATGATATTCCCACGACCCGAGTCGACTCGTCTACTTGTACCGGTGTTATGCTGATTACTCTAGTCATGACATGTAGTAAGTTTGATGTTGTGGAGCGTAAAATGTTTATGAGTAATTACCTTATAGTCATAAATGAATAGTTTTACGGACTATGAAAAGGCTTTTGAGTTAATTAATCAATAAATTGTTTCCCTACTTACAATATTGGTGCTTGAATAAGAGCTGATGGGAAACTTTTGTATTTTATTGATTACTGATAGAAACTGGCATAGCAGAGCCGACAGCTAAAATATCAATGTTAGGTATCCTAGTTTTAGAGGTAGCTTCCTTCCGGGTTACCTCAGGGCATATTCTCGGGCCATTAATCTTATTGACGAATTTTAAAGAAGTGAATGTAGAGATCGTCTCGGCTGTCGCTCAGTGTCAGTGACAAGGTCCAAATAGTATATTTGGCGGACAATGCGACGCGTAACGAGCACTATTGTCGCACAATCACTGACGCTCACTAATTTGATGCATTGTGTGATCACGTCACATATGAACTCACCATCTCTTCTGGTATAGATGAAAAGAAATGAAGAAGCATATGGAAACTTACTTGACCTTCTAATCCTATATTAAAAAGGGCCCGTAAGTACTTTGGTAACCAGATAACTAATAAAAAAATATCTGATGCTAAATATATACAAGCTAATTATATCACAAATATGAGAGATAAGTTACACATAGGCACAACAAATAATATTCTATTTCATCGGTAGCCATGAAATTCAGAATCTCCTTCACAAATCAGGGTTACTAACCACTAGACAAACAGGCTTAATTAATTCAGTATGTCTACAATAACGATAGCAGACACATGTATTGATGCGACATTGTGACGTGGGGGCTTGTCGATCCCAAGTCACACGTGGAGGGGGGAGGAGGAAGCTTGGCCACCGTGGACTGAGACGTGGCAGATAAATGGGCGGAAGCTGCGAGATGTTATCCCGAGTCGCGAACGAGACACATCCGTCGCGGGTCGATAGCGCATCGACAGTGCACCTAGAGCAACGCATCCGTATACTCCTCTCTGTTACTTTGTAGTCATATTCATTAGATTTATTTTAATTATTGGTATTTAATTTAAATTATTCATTTCTTGTATATATCATTATGCCTAATTAAATTTTAACTTACTTACTTTGCAGTTATTGTATCATTTATGGTAGGTATTTGGTGTTTTCATTTTTGGTTTTTAGTGTTTTATTGGTTTTGTCGCTGCATCAGTCATCTTCATCGGTAAATTGACATTATGGCTTCATTTCCACTTTCTTTTAATATTTTTTTTTACGTCTTCAAGTACGATTATTTATTTCGAGTCTGGTTGGAATGATTATTATTAATTTGGTAACCAGCACGATCTGCCATGGATCAGATAGAGTCGTTATTATAAAAAACCTAAATTGGAATAGATCGTTGAAGCGTAGCCGTGACAAGTACAACAAGTATCTGGGCGTGAAGCGGCAAAACTTTGATGAATTTAATATGTAGTGCGAATGAGCGCAATTGAACGGAGCGCTGTGCGCTTGCGCGCTGCGCGCAAGCCGTTCTCACGCAAATTACACGCCGTTCGCGCTGCAATTAGGCGAGCGGTCGCGATGACCGAGCGCGAATTAAACGTATAACATATCTAGCTACTCTCACGATGTGGAAGCATGTTCAATATGTTCATATCAAAACTAAACTTCGTATGCAATGATTTTATTAACATATCTGTGGCCTGTCTTGGTTTTGTGACTTTGCTTTGTAGTGGTAAGGATCATATTGTACAAGTTCTGTAACTTTACAAAATTTGTTTGAAATTAATTATTTAGTGTGCAATAAAGTGTAAAGCTTTATTATTATAAACATTCATGGAATGGTCCGCTATCGCGTAACTATTTAAAGACATAGGTTAAACCCCTGCAATCGCCCGACTTTTCGGCTTGGGTTATTTCCGGGATGTTGACAATTGCCATGGGATGACAGAGTATCAAATTGAGACCCGTTATATAATATTAATGCCATATGTTTGAAAATTTGTTTCAGCCCTTATATTATTTAAGAACGTTATTACTAAATATGTATTATAATATAGGCACATCTCATCTTCCTATAGTAGGAATGTCTTTTTTTTTGCTTTTAGTTTACTATTTAATGTCTCGCCGTCTTCTCGTTTGTGTGTGTTTCCTTTTTATCTGTTTCTGGTATTAATGGCCAGCTGTTCGAAGGCCGGGTGGTTGGTACGTGTGAACCGCCCGGGGTGAGCACGCGCGCGGGTCGGTCGGACGGTGGCTTACAGCCCCGGGCACCGAACTCATTCACTCTCGGAATCACCCTTGTTCATCGTATGTCCATTCACAGCAAAACCACGTGGTTATAACACACGTGTTTTATGAACTATTGGAAAAAGCAAATAGGTGTCTGATGCTTTTTTTATACCAGAAAAACGTACGTCCTGGAGGAAATTAATTTGTAGATGCTAGCTGTGCCTGCGGTATTAAAACATAAGAGCATTTAAGGAAGAAAAAGAAACTCATAAACAGCTTTTAGAACACCTATCTATTGTGTATCTATGTTCCGTGAGAATTCATTCATTTATTTATTCAGAAACAATTTACATTGTATGCGAATGTTTTACAATTACAATTCCTAATTATTTTCTAAGAACAATTATAATAGTGAAAAACATAAAAAAGAGATAAAAAGTCAATTATTTATATTAATAATACGTATAAAATATTAAATCAATCAAATGTCAAACACCAGGAAAAATAATAAAATCCTTAAAATGTCAAATGCAAACTAAAAACAATAAAAATCGTGAAATGTCAATAAATTAACTAATAAATAATAAAAAAGAAACTTAAACAAGACAAAAAACAAAAAATTAATATAAAAAATGTCTTTGTGGTTCACATGTCATCAATTGAATAATAGCATTTTTCTAACAGGAATCGCTTAAGTTCGCTTAAAAAATCCTTTTTGCTAAATATTTCTTTAATTTCTAAAGGTAATTTGTTAAATATTTTAACGGATCTGTAAAATGCGCTTTGTTTTACGACATCTGGGTGTGGTACCTATACATTGGGTATGTAGAATAGTACTGTAGCAGTCTTTTCGTTCTTGGTTATTAATGCTTTAACTATACAATGCCAGAAGCAGATAATTGTGCTCTTAACTGCCCCAATCCCCATCTCAAACAGATACTGTCCAAAAACGCTATCAAATTATAATTCTGTAGAGTCAAACTCGCTTCAAACTAGAATCCCGGATCTGACACAGTACATGGTTACATGACAATATCAAATGCTAAAATTGATAACACTACCACTACTAATTTTGCACTTCAACATCATCATCATCAGCCCTGTATATAAACTCTCCCACTGCTGGGCACGGACCTCTTCTCAATATGAAAAGCGTAATGCAAATTTTGCACTAACATTTTTGACATTATAGCTTCAGTATCCTAAAAATATTTCCGTCTGATAGATATAATTGTTACTACCCAACATAAATCCGTTCCAAAGTACGTGTAGTACCATTTGATGGATGATAAAGAGCGCATCACAGAGTTATATGATTATATATTATGTTAGACAAATTGAATGAGTGAGTCGGTGGAGAACCGGTCGTCGCACGGCGCATCGCCGGTTAATAGCCGACCAGCGGAATGCAACCAAACGAAAGGTAAAAGGGATAGGATCAGGTGGATTGGTTTTTGAAATGGAAGATTTTTTAAGAAAATATCTTACTAAACAAATGCAAAAGGTTGTGAGGATAGGTGTTTGTTTAATGCGATTTATAGGCTATATTGTGTCGCAATTATTGAAGCCCTTGCGCGGGTGGAGACGGGAGTCGAAGTTAATGCGTTGTAATTACGAAAAATATCTCTACATGTAGGTAGAGTGAAGGGCAATATTTATGATAATTTCATCAATGGTTACGGGCTATCGGCACTTCACCGCTTTGAACGTTGAGTTAAATCAAGGGTGGAAATTGTATGACAAAATCATTGCTACAAAAATTCGAGACTGCTGCTGTTTTCCGCGCTTGTTTATTGCTTGTTTTTTGGGTTAATGGAAGTTTCGTGGGTAGCCAAACATAGATAAACTGAACCAAAATTAAGATGTTTGACTCAAAAATTATTACGAACGTAGCAATTGCGTCTGTGGTACCCACTATCTTGTAAGACAATTCCTTCAACCTCAGCAATATCCTCCATAAAAAAAGTTGAAGCGATTGTGAGTTGTTAAAAAAAAGACAAACCGATATGTTTGTAGCACTGGGAGATGTTGCGTGTTCCGAAGTTACTTGTTTCTCAGTTGCCAGGGTGCTGCCGACCGGTTTAATGAGTCGATCCTTTCCCTCCTCTTCCCTCTCTACAGGGGGAGGGGGTGAGAGCGGGATAAAATCTCAGCTGTGTCCTGTTTATTTTTAACTAACAGGTCGTGTCGAATCTTGCTGTTTCCACCTGCGTATGGGCCAAAGAGGCATCGGTCTGCAGTGACAGATCGGTATGTACCCATGGAAATTTTGCTTGAGTAGAGGTAGGAAGCTATTTTCCAGCCACATACATAATTATATTTAATATAACACTTTAAAACAAGCTTAACTAGCTGCCTTTAAAACAAGGGTAGCATAATTAAATAAGACGTAATATAAAATATTTGATTAAAATCTTAGGAAGATCGGTCTTTGTGCAGAATCTTAAGGAAGGTTTATGTCCTGAAGTGAACGGCTCTAGGCTGAGATGAAAATTTGCATCATTGCCCTGCAGAAAGACACTTTGAGAGGACAAATAAAAAATTAATCAAATTTTTTTTTTCATATCTATAAAGGTAGCGACGTGCTTCGGGCTCGAATGTGCTCAATTTATTAATGAAGAAATGGAGAAGTCGCTTATGATTTCATACAACGGTGCAGGCATAATGGCGGCAGATTTTCCAAAATTGACTTTCATACGAATGTTATCCTGACAATACGAACACAACAAAAAGAGCCAAATTAGTGCGGTTCTCATGTGATGATCTTTTAAACATATGGCGTTTATATGTTTATTTATATAAATGTATAACGTATATAATTTCGGCAAAAGTCTTTAATATAATTTCAATAATATTAACTTTTCCCCGAGTTTCTCTCGCTGCACATTATATGTAGATATTGCCTACCTCAGAAGTACTCAGAACTAGATAACGATTTTTTTTATTTTATTTATAGACTCACTCCTGTATCCCCGAAGGAGTAGGCAGAGGTGTAATATTACACCCACATTTCGCCAGGAATTTTAGGTCCCACGTAATAGGGGGCGAGCCTATTGCCGTACCGGGCACATTACCAGACTCCGAGATGTTACTGAGAATTTCCTAACGGGAAAACCCAATAACACTTTGCCCGACCCGGGAATCGAACCCGAGACCTCCCAATCCCACGCACACATTTATGCCGCGAGACCAACGAGGCAGTCCTTCAGATAACGAATTAGTGTGTACCAAAATGACTAAATCGTGTGGAATTTGGTTTTTAAATAGTTAGCCTATTTTGAACTCAAATAAGTAACAAATGCAATTTAAATTTCTTAAAAATGTGTTAGCTACAACGTGTAAAACACAGACATTTAAAATATTAGCATGTATAGCACTATATAATATCGTAGAGTACATGTCTTGTTACCAAACAACATCATCTTAAATAACTAATGATGTTTCGGACGTACTGACTTATAGTTTATCCGTCGAGACGATGACCGATACAATTGACAAGTCATTTCCTTGAATAGATGGAACAGTACGAACCAATGGTACAACTCGTAGATAAGTTTAATAAAAGTCGAGTTCTGTGCAAACAAATCATATTTCAATGTGTAGAACAAAGTGAACATCCTTATATGCCCTTTGTATTTAAAAATACTACTGTTGTTGTAATACCTACGTTATTTCAAACGAAATTTCTTTATGTTCTGAAACTTTGTTTTCTTTTTATTTGAATTAGTCCCATTTTCAGCCAAATAGCTGTAACATAAACAAATAATAGAATTACTCAGCATGTTCTCTGGTGTAATCTGTGTAGCTAGCTTAATTCAGTAGTGAACATAGCAAACCCCGAGTATTTTTCGCAAATAATTTAATCAGCAGTATATTGGGTGGCGTCCGTGTGGTGACGGATTAAGAATACGGAATGTCACCACCCCATATCATCCCATGAGTGTCGTAAGAGCCGACAGAGGGAGCATATTTTGCAGAGAACAGCACTGTAAGAGAAAGAAAACTTGATTCAAACCCTTTACCAACCCGTTTGGCCAGCGTGGTATAGTAGGCCAAATTCCTCCTTTCAAAGGAGAGGCCTAGTCCAGCAGTGGACTGTTAAAGGCTGATGATGATGATGATGATGATGATATTGGGTTAGTTGGCACTTAGACATGAAGTAAAATATCTTAAATCATAATCTGATAAATGAAATGTATGCTGTATGCAAATCAGGTTCATTTGTATTTTGATGGGCCATGGCAGTTAAAATTCTAGTACACACATTTGTTTTTAAAAGAAGCACAGGAAGTCTAGATACCATAGCTTTAGTACAGTCAATAGAGTGCAGAACTGAGACGTATTGTTGAGAGTTCTCACCGCGAGACGTAGCGCGTTGCGTTCTCTCACGAGCGCAAGACGTGCCCTGTAAACTTAATCACATTACCGGCCCAGCTTCAATGTTCAATATATATTGCTGTTAAACTATCTATGTAATACTTTCTGTTGAGTTAACAACCTGCAATGGATATTGTTCTTTTGTTTGCAATCGGAAAAAATAGCACAATGATGACATAGCTTTACTTTTCAGTATACATTGCAGTACAAGTGTTTATGTTATACTTTTTGTAGAATATAGAATCAGCAATGGATAACGTTTTCCTCTTTTAAATCGGAATACTGTCTACGTAAGTTTTTTGTTCATTATACGTTGCTGTATTGTTAGCGGTATAATGTGTCTTATTCAAGAGAGAAGCAGTAATGAATGCTGTTATATTGTTTAGTTATGTGAATAAGTATGCGAAGTACGACAATCGATAGCTTGTCTGTGGGGCTGTACCTACATACTGTTGACTGATGTATCTACTAGTTGATTTGGCTCTTAAAGGTTCTTTGATCAGAGTCAACTGCTAACAAATAGCACATCAGACCACTTGGATTAAACATGACGTTGGCTAGTACATATGTATGTAGATCATCACACAAATATATGTTTTGCGGGTGTATCCACGCCTGTATCCCCGAAGGGGTAGGCAGGAATGGAATATTACACCCACATTTCGGGGGGCGAGCCTATTGCCATACCGGGCGCATTACCAGACTCCGTGCTGCTACTGAGAATTTCCTAAAGGAAAAACCCAATAACACTTCGCCCGACCCAGGAATCGATCCCGAGTCCTCCCAATCCCACGCGCACATTTATGCAGCGAGACCAACGAGGCAGTCTAAATAATTAAAAGCAAGTAAAAATAATTATTGTAATAACTAAAATTGAGTGTCAAAATACATCTCTTTTTAACGGGAATCAAATCGACAATCTTCAGCTTGGCAGTCAGTCCCACTAGACCAGCATATCAGTCAGTCATTGAAACGTCCAATCAGGACATAACGGAAACCTAAACTCCAATAAAGTGGACTGTACATTAATTGATTACGGTCCGGCCGGCGTGTAATTAAGCATTATCTTAATCGCATTAGTGCACGATGGAGCTTATCTAATGCTTAATGTGTGTGAAAGGACCGTAGGGAGAGCCGTACGATATTGAACGTGTGTGGTGGAACAGGTAATTATATTGTATGTGGACTTCTCAGTGGGTTTTTATTTTACGTAATGAGTAGTAGAAATTGTAATAGATCGGTTCGATAACGACTTGTTTGAATATTTGATTTATCCATGCATTTTGTTACTCGAGATATGAATTTGACTTAGACTGAGCTTATGTCATAATAAATAGACTAATTTAGCGATACATATTGTTTCGCTAAATTAATCCCCTAATCCTCGGATCAAATAATGAAACCGGACCTTAATCAAATAGAAATAGGGCGAGATCTATTGAGATTGAATTTATATTAAAACTAGCTGACCCGGCTAACTTCGTACCACCATATATGTATTATACATATAAACCTTCCTCTTGAATCATTCTATCTATTAAAAAAACATATTAAAATCCGTTGCGTAGTTTTAAAAATTTAAGCATACATAGGAACAGACAGGCAGAAGACAGACTTTGTTTTATACTATGTAGTGTATCAGATGGATATATAGTAGTGTATAGTAAGCGGACCCCAGATTGAAACTGGGATAACGCTAAGAAAAAGAAGAAAGAAGAAGTGTATCAGATGGATAATGCTTGCGCTTTATCGATTCAAGGGTCATTCTTTATTGTTAAGCCTTTATTGCCGAAGTTTAGCTACTTAAGCACATGTACAGCCTGGTTTAATATTTACCGGCATGACACAAAAACCACTTCCAGTCCCTCTAACAGTTCTAAACGCCATTGCATACCAGTTTCCATTCCGTTTATGTTTTCAGATGGCGAGAACAGTACTGTTTCATCAATAGAATGTCTGCTGCGGTTCTGTAACACCGTAAGTATAAAGGGAATGGTGTACGCTGAGCGCACGTCGCGAGTACCGTATTAATTCCACACGACGATGCAGCTGAGTATTGAGCTATGCCTCCACTCATGTGAATGAGAGCAGATTATGCGCGTGTATGGATGATCCTAACTGCACGTTCATGCGCGCCGTCCATTGGTTATAATCCTCACGCTGACACTTATTACGGTCTAAGCCTCGACGAGTGATGACACACTTCTGTTTATGTTTTTCTTTTTACATTTCTGACAAATCTTTGACAATATTTTTAGGTGGTTTATTTTGAAGAATAAAAATAAAGCTTGAATTTTGGTTTAATAACATTAGGTACTAGACTTTCACGTGTGAATCGGCTAAAAAGTAGCCTCAAGCCTCCTAATTATTCCTAAAAAAATCATACTATAATATAGCTCTGATGTGACGCTTGTGTAGGCCAAATAAACAACTACGCTTTCGCATTTATAATATTAAATTAATGTTTCTTAAAATTTTGTATCGAATACAAAATGATGCCTGCGTCGCAAGAAGATAAAAAATGGCCGCATTTCATAGTTAGAAGAACAGAAGTACATATTTGTATTTTTTTATTATTTAATTTGTCGTCTCTGCCCAATTCCTGGGGAATTTCAGGACATACCTCTTTAGTCCACCTGTCCCAGGGAACATACCTACCTGTTAAAATTCAGTTATTTAATTTGCATCCAATAGTTTCGGGTATACGTTGTCTGTCAATCAGTAACGGAATAATTTTATAAATACAGATAGATGATCTACTGTTTATTGTTTACAGCATTACGGATAACAAGTACAATAATAATTTAAATGTTTGTATTGTATGTTGCAGACTCTTATCTTGTCAGAAGCAAGTCTAACCCAATCTTCGTCATACACTTAGCATATCAGCTAGTTCTCATAGCCGCGCACAGGTGCGTCGGCGGGCTTGTTCCCATGTTTGCTCACACAAAAAAGGCTCAAATTGAAACAGGCCAAACTTTATGAGAAGGTTGTTGTAAGAACAACACGGCCAGGTGTGCCCGCGGGCCGGACGGTCCGCAACGCAAACATGATGGGTTTGCTGAGCTCTTCGCCCGCGTGCCACCCAGTTAGGGTTGTCGATAAGTGCTTTAGAAATACTTTATAAATATATCATAATGTAATATACAAAAAGAAAGCGATAGCCTATCGAAGATATTAATCGATTTTTCTGCAGAGGGTATCGTGTTTACATCCACGGCGCGCATAACTCAAACTCACTTAACTTCGGCAATTCAGTAGGACTTAGCAAAGTTAAGTTTAGTTATCAATTTAGAATTAAATTACCAATTGCCTCGAAGTTAAACCAAAGAGCTCAGATATATACACAGAGGCGCATTTCCTATGGGCGCTCTGAAGACAAACTTTCTGTGACCCGAATTGCCGCTTGGCGGCATGGCAGTCGCGCTGTGACAGCTGTTTCTACAAGAGCAAGAGAGCCGAACGTTCCTCCTGTGTATCTTAACTACGAGAGCAAGAGAGACGGAGAACGACGCCAGCGCCGCCAACGGCGCCAACTACGAACTAAACTGGAGACAGTCCGCACTTGGAATCGGCACACGAAATTCTTAAGAACTGCGCTTCTATGTATATGTATGTATTTTTCTTTCTTTCTCTTTTCTTTTTCTATTTAATCTGTATTCATTGGTTAAACCGTCGGTCCCGGCTGTCATAAAGATCATTGACAGTTGTTATGTCCCCATAACGAAGTCAGTACACTTGAATAAACATACATACATACATAGACTCACGCCTGTTTCCCCGAAGGGGTAGGCAGAGGCATATTAAACGCCCACTTTTCGCCAGTGTTTTGATCCCTTGAATAAACTATCTCCGGAGTCTGGTTTAAGCCAAGTAATATCTTTGGGTAACAAACACTTTTTCTTTAAATAATCCTATACTAAGCATAAACCCTTGTGAGAAACCCTAACGAGTCGTGGAGAACTCAGAACAACAATTTGTGAATCACACAAAGTATTGTCACGTGTGGAAATGGAATCTACGAACCTCAACGCAGTGCCAAGCGACGAGGTGGCTGCTTAAACTACTTTATCATCCATGCAGTTAATCATCCAAATCTATATTCTTCTCACTTACTCTCTTTACTTACTACTCACTTTTGCAATAGTAGATAACTCACAATGTGAAACAGTTGCAGCTCCTTACAAATATAACATGTAAAAGAATTATACTGGCAGTTAAAAAGGGTGGCCACGAGTTTTATTGCCCGTTCTTTCTCGTGGTTCTACCTATTGCATTGCGAACGTGGCAGTAAATGTAAATGTAGAATCATCTAGTAATTAACTTTAATCTTTGACGTTCATAAGCGTCACTTTGTGACCTAAATGAATAAATGATTTTGAGTTGGGTTTTGAGTTGACTTAAGTAAATCATCATATTTTCTGAACACATTGACACATTGAGGCAGCGATAGCCTAGTGGAGATACCGAAAGACTGCCATGCAGAGAGTATCGGGTTCGAATCCACGGCCCGCACCAATAACTTTTCGGAGTTATGTGCGTATTGAATTGTGAATTGTTAATTATCGCTCGTCCCGTGCCTCGGAGAGTACGTTAAGCCGTCGGTCCCGGTTGTCATGAAGATCTTTGACAGTCGTTATAGGGCGTCAGTACTTCTCAATAAACTGACACTAGTCTACGCCATGGAATATCTCTATCCCTTCGGGTTGCGGAGGTCAGACAGGCAGTCGCTCTGTGGAAAAGCTAATATTCAGCCAAATCCGGTTAGACTAGTAAGCGGACCCCAGGTTGAAGCTGGCCTAACGCCAGGAGGATGATTGAATATCAACATTGACAACCCTATCACGACTTCCTTCATCTCTGCCCCGCACCGCTCGCAATGTTTACCCGCCGAGCACCAAATATTATTGGACGATGATACACCATTTGCGTTCATCTCAGACTTCTGACGTAACTGTGACGCAATAATATGTGCGCTTGTGCACGTAGTCAATTGACAGACCGCGTTCAGGCGGCCACTTTACCATTACGTGGTACTGAGTACCTATAGTAGATTTGATTCCACATGAGGCGAAAATATTTACATTGTTATTGGGGATCTTAATCTCAATGAAATCAATAGGAGCAATAGAAAAAAAGACTAAACTTTTTTTCTATTGCTCCTATTGATTTCATTTATTAAAAATAAACTTATTACTCATTTCAAAAAAACTGCTCAAAATTATGCAAATTGGATCGCGTCATGTCGTTGGCCGTAGTTTCACTTAGATGAATCAAATTATTCGTTTCATTTAGAGTTTACTGTCGAACTGTCACTGCATGAAAGAGATCCTGGAGATTTGTCATACAGATTTTGAACCAAGCCAAGACTCTAGCTAACATGAGGTTTCAGTGACAGCTGTAATATAATGTTATATTATATGTTAATTATTGCTTGCTAAACGGTGAAGGAAAACATCGTGCGGCAACCATGTCTGAGAGTTGTCCATAATATTCTCGAAAGACACGTGAAGCCTGCCAACTCGCTTTTGGTCAGCGAAGGGCAAAATCAAAGTCAAAATCATTTATTCATCTAGGCCACAAAGTGACGCGTATGAACGTCAAAGTTTAAGTTAATTATTTAATGATTCTGCATTTACATTTACTGCCACGTTCGCAATGCAATAGGTAGAACCACGAGAAAGAACGGGCAATATAACTCATGGCCACTCTTTTTACCTTTCTCATAGAGAGGAGAGACCTGTGTCCAGCAGTGGGACAGTTTGTATACAGAGATGATGATGATAATGATCATAAAGTTTCCTTGTACAGTTTTATAATCGCTTAACGAACACATTTAACACCAATCGTTCACCTATAATACGCGCCATAAGTTCAATATTTTATACTAAATATAAATAGACCACAATAGCACGCCCAAGGAGGATAATAACAAGGTCGGTTATTTCAACAACCATCCCATACCGAACAAGGGGCACTACTGTACTATCATGCCGTAGGGGTGATGTAGAGATAATGTATAAATACAGCGGGCTAGTAGTAAGTACTTTGGCGTATATAAGTGAAAATATTGCACTGATGGAAAAAGACTGAGCATGCATTTGGTAAACGTATTGCATATAAATATCAGACTAGTTCTTGTTGTTCTCTATCTTTATCCTTTAGGGTAAATTATTATTTTTAGTGAATGTCTACGTCATAATCAAGTGTCAGTGGATCTACTGCCCAAATTTCACATTTCTAGCTTCAGTAGCCTGCGATGATATGTCAGTAAAGAGTCCTGACTGAGATAATTATAAAATCTAAAATCATAAGTCCGGATTCAGGACAAATTATTTTATCCATATGATGGGATTATTATTTAATAATAAATTAATTGACGCGAAAACTGGTATTTTTTTTGTTGTTCATAAATTTTACTCTACCTAAGGGAATAAACAAAAAAAATTTGAGAAACGAGAACAACATTTATTTTCTTTCTCTTTTTACCAACGCGACGATTTTTGTCTCGCCTACTCTACGTATTTATTAGCTCTACGAGGGGAGACCCCTTGCAATAGCGCAACAGGCAACACAACAGATGCGTAGACGTCACATGACAAACTACTGTATGACACTTGTCATATCTCTAACAGATGTATGAACAATACATATTTGATTGTATGTAACATTACGTACATATTAACAATAAGACTATAGTTAGATATGCGCTGAATGATCTAGTGTATTAAATAGTGCGACTTGTAATGGGATGATTTATTTACCTGCTATTAAAATTTTTATTCTGGCACCGCTAAATAACATTAAAAGTATAATATGAATTTTTTTATGGTAATAGGCGGCAAACGAGCAGACGGATTGCCTGATGGTAAGCAATTACCGCCGCCCATGGACACAAGCAACACCACAAGAGTCACAAGTACGTTGCCGCCCCATGGGGTTGGGAATGGGGATAGGATGAGGAGTGGGATCAGGGAGAAGGAATAGGTGATAGGGCCTCCGGCACTCTCACTCACCGAACGAAACGCAACAGTTTAGGTACTGTTACTTTAGGTCGATTTTCTGTGAGAGGGTAGTACTTCCCCGGTCGAGCCGGCCCATTCATGCTGAAATCAGCAAGGCTCTACTACTAATAATTATTTTACGAGTCAACAAACAAACCTTAACCGTGCCCTAACAGTACTTACTTGGGTTAACGCGAATGTTACATATTGAAATCTTTAAAATATAATGATAGTAAAAGCAATATATTGCGATAAAATTCGTAACCTGTTAGCAGCATGGCCGCAGAAGTGGGTAACTAAACTCTTCCCGTTTGATATATTCAAATCCTCTTTCGTAGTTGTAAAAGTTTCAGTATAAAACTTTCCATTGAACATCTTAATCCATCCCAAAATACGCTAGCCGATATCTTTACTGATATTAATGCCTTTCTGTAACAAATATAATGCGGTCTACACGACGACGATTTTTTACGACAAATCATAGAAGATGCTGATTTGGGAGTTATGTTTTACTAGAGGACGCCCGCGGTTACACCCGCGTTATTTAAGGCTACTGCTCTGCTCCCGTCGCTCATAGCGTGATGTTATATAGCCTATAGCCTTCCTTGATAAATCGGCTATCTAACACTGAAATAATTTTTCAAATCGGACCAGTAGTTCTTGAGATTAGCGTGTTCAACCAATCAAACAAAAAAACAAACTCTTCAGTTTTATATATTAGTACTAGAGGACGCCAGCAGCTACGCCTGCAATTTTCTTAAATTAACCCATTTTGGTTGATCCCGTGGGAATTTCGGGAAATCCCTTCTTAGTGCACCCCTACGGTCCCCAAGGAACACATATGCCAAATTTCAGCTTCGTGCGCCCAATAGTTTCGGCTGTAGCGTGTCTGTCAGTCAGTCAGTAACGCAAGGATTTTATATATTAAGATAAGATTGGCAGAAATGTATCACCTTGCGTAATATCGCTCTTGCACCTTGCCGGAGGGCTTTCTATGCTTTAAAAACTATTCTTATTTAGTGTGGATTGCGTATTCATAATGTTCAATCCGGATATGAACCTAAGACTTATCCTATATGCAGCAATAGACCCAAAGAATTAAACCGAAGTAGCTGCGGTGCGCAGCGCCCGTGGAATGTATCGAGATTGTGATCGCACACAAATAAACCGCGACGTATCAGCATGCAGGTAGCGAATAACACTACCACTCGAAACCCATCGCTCTACCTGCCTTATAGCCCTACATTTACATCGTCTTAGCACTGTCGAGGGATGGATATGCTGTTGTAGCGTTATGGGAGCGATCGGCCGGGACCCCGCGCGACATACTCCCAGACGTTTTAATTAAGGCCTCCCCGGGGGTGAGGTATGCTCCCTAGAGAGGAGGGCGGCTTATCTCAGTTAATTCGGTTGAAGCCGATACCGCGACGACAGTTTTCGGTCGAAGGAATGACGGTATCTCCGCTGAGAACTGATTTAATATGGAGATGATATTGATGATTGTCGGTGGGTTAAGGTGGTCGGTTGTACAACCAGGCGTTGTAGGTTCGATAATCGGCAAAAGAAAGCTGTGTGTCAACAAAGACTTTTTATAAGTATGTTTGTGTACGTCTCTCGGCTGAGATGATCCTATTTGCAAATCCACACCAAACGTATATAATATATATAGCTACCTACCTACTATTAAAACTTACATAGATACATAGACTCACGCCTGCTTCCCGGAGAGGTAGGCAGAGACTACGAAACGCCATTTGCAACCATCCTGACATACCGCTCTTGCTTCATTCACTCCCATCAAGTTTCTCATGCATGCTCTTCTGTTTAGGGTACTTCTTACCTTAAAACATATTTACGATTTAAATTTATACAGGTAACTTAAAGAGAATTGCTCCTCACTTTGTCCTTCCCCCCCATTTGTTCCCTCTTGATACAAAAAATTCAAATCTCACACCCCGTTCGCAGGGTGCGCTAAAATCATATACAGAGTTTTCTCCACGCGAATTGATATGTAAATGGGTTGCATTGCATAATATTTTGTATAATATTATACTAGTACCATGTACAGTACAATCAATTACATTACACATCGACCCATTGACTTGCTTTTCATGTCGACCAATACAGTAAGTACACTGAATAATAATTAACCGATTTTCTTTATCTTCTTTTATATCCAACAAACTTATGTCAATTGAGTTCATAAAAGATTTATTCTGATACTAGAAATATGCCGCGTCTTCGCCCACGTGGATTATGTGTGACAAAAGGTAGCCTAATCGTTATTGTTGTGTATAAGCTATATTATTGCAAAGTTTCATTGAAATCCATTTAGTAATTTTTGAGTGAAAGATTAACAAACTTTCATACATCAATTTTATTCTTCTTTAACTTTTGCATTTATAAAAGTAGTAAAACAGGTTACTATGGATATCATAAAACGATTCCTACTGTCAAAATAAATTCCCTTTTATACCCGTTTCATCTTAATCTTTACTCAAACCTACCATTGGCATCGTTCAACAGTAGAACGCCCGCAGTTTTGCTCTCTATAATTTGGTATACACACGCAAATTTGTTGTCCTCACCCACACATGTGTACTACATACGTGTATGTATACAAACGCACACTAAGGCGACTGTGCGGGCTCGCTATAATTACGCGCGAGTGGTTATTTGTTTCAGTTAATAGGATTTGCGCCAACCCCCGGTCAGCCGTGGTAACCATATACCGATACTGCTTATTGTATTATGGGTACACAGTAAACATTATAGGCTTTATTACAAACATGCCTTTAGATATTTTAATGAAAATGTGTATGTATGGTCTGGTTTTATGTCAGAAACGGTGAAGTTAAATTAAAGAAATTTAGCAAAGAATTGATTAGATTTTGGAGACATGCATCGACTTATTAATGAATACTTGTTATATGTAGTTTTTATTTGATACTAGAGGACGCCAGCAGCTACGCCTGCATTTTTTTTTAATTTACCCGTTTTGGCCGATCCCGTGGGAATTTCGGGAAATCCCTTCTTAGTGCACCCCTACGGTCTCCGAGGAACATACATGCCAAATTTCAGCTTCCTGTGCCCAATAGTTTCGACTGTAGCGTGTCTGTCAGTCAGTAAGTAACGCAAGGATTTTTTATATTAAGATTAAAAGCGATCCACGGCGGGCACCACTGCCTCTTCGAGGTTAGGCGCGTATTTAATTGTTAATTATTGCTTGCCCCGTGCCTTGGAGAGCACGTTACGCCGTCGGTCCTGACTGTCAAGAAGATCTTTGACAGGTATTGAGTGGACTCAGTAGCTCTGAATAATCTGACACAACTAACTGTCTATGGAACTCAAATATGGAATATCACTATCCCTTTGGCTTGGTGGACAAGCTCATATTTAGTTAAATTTGCTTAAACTAGAAGCGGATCCCGGGCTGCAACTGGGAAAACGTCAGGATAATGATGATGCTGATAATATGGTAGAGAGTCTTTTGCAGAGATAGCACTCACATAAATGAGACAAATGGGGCAGAGAGGCAGTGTGCCGCGGCATTGATTAGCAACAACAGCCCGTGCGTCGCCGGAACTCGTTATCAACATCCGCGGCTGTTGCCTAACAGCGCTGATAACTGGCGCGTGCCAAACTCACTCTTATCACTCACTAGTCGATAGTTTAGTCATAGCGAATACGGTAGTTACAGTGCTCAAGGCCAGATTTCGGTTCTTTTTTATGGCAGTAAAGTGAGAGACGAGCTGACGGTCCGCCCATTAGGCAGCAACTGACTTGGGCCATGTTCGAGACACAGCCAAGCCGCTGCCTACCTTGAGACATAAGGTGTTAAATCTTCTAATGGGATCTCTGCCTTTTCGCCGAAAATTGTTCAGCCGATTATCACTTGCCAACTAACGTTTCGCAGAATTTTATTCTGCAGAATAATCATTTGCCAACTTGTGATATAATTTTGTTTTTATTTCCCAACCTCACAGTTGCCAACTTTACGTTTGGTCTTCCTTTTACTGTCGCCGTTCTAACCTAACCGATGTAGCATATTTAAATGCCCTGTGTAGTGAAATAAAAGCGATTTGGTTCTGGCACTTTGCCGGCCGCTGCCGCGGCACGCTCGCTTCGCTCGCTCGGCTCGTGCGTTGTGGTCGCAATTCTAACCTAACCTAACCAGGGGGCTTATTCACTATGACAATTTTGAAGTCTTAACGTGTTTTAACGTGCTAGTTACCCACGTCGGCACAGTATTGGCTTAAACGGTATTCACTATGCCAACTTCAAGTTTGACTAGCACGGTGGCGCACGTTTCGGAGGCGGCTTTAGCTGTCAAAATTCCGTGAGCTAAGAGGTCACGTAACGCGTTTATTGTAAAACGACAGGCGTTAAATATGTACTAAGTTTATTTGTTTTATGTTATTTTCAGTGTCCGTTAGTGGTTAAAATAATAAGTTTATTTGCTTTTTTATTTACAAGTGTCCATGTCAAAGTTGTTTAATTAAATATTATGTTTAATGAAAATTGACGCCTGTCGCTGCCGCCAGCGTCTCATTCGTCTTCGGATAAATAATAAATCCATTATGATTTATAAGATTCTGTTTGAATTGGGCTAACCTTTTTTTATATTGTAGCGCGACTGCAACTGTCATCAATGTCATCATATATGTTATCGTTCAAAAATTGACTTAAGTACAAAATATGAAATATACTTTTTTTATTTTGTGATTGTTCCTGGCGAAATTGAACTAAAATAATATAATTTGAGTTTTAAGGTGGACGCACACCTATCCGAGCCGAACGCGTCGAACGCGTCGAACGAAACGAATTTTAGAATTCTTTATATGAAATCTCATGAAACCTCGCACACTTGTCCGCGTCGAATTGTCCGAATCTGGAAGAACCTCAGAAATCCTAGAAGAATTCGAATGACGTCATCAGATTCGGCGCGGTTAGTGCGGTCGATTCGTCCGATGCGCTCGCATTCTATCAGTTGGGTATGACAGTGCAACGCGCGATTACTATTTCCGCATTGTTTCTTCATATTCCATTAATAAAGCACTGACAAATAAAAACCTCGTCAAGAAACCATTTGTTCGATGCGCTCGATTCTTTCGGCGCGGTCGATTCTTTCGGCGCGGTCGATTCTTGCTAATGTGCGAGGCCTTGACTTCGATTCGTTCGACGCGTTCGGCTCGGATAGGTGTGCGTCCACCTTTATTACCCTGTCTTATTTGTACTGTAGCTTAAAGTGTAAATTACAAGTTAGTAAAATAATATTTATAAAATCGAAATTGAGCCGGCAAAACCGGCATTAAGATTTGTGAACGAATGTTGTGAAATTGATAACTAGGCATAGACAAGCTGTCGTATGGCATACTGAATACAATATTTTGATTGTCGTGGTACGTCACGTCACTGAATCACGTTTACGTCTAGTGCATGTTACGACGATACCCGTCTTGAGCATGGTATTTCAGTGGTCATAGTGAATAAGCCCCCAGCCATTGTTTCAATTGACGTGCATTGTTTATCAGCATACTAACCTAACCTAACCGATTCCTTTCGATTTCACCTGAACTTCCCGAAACATCACCTGAACAGACGAAACGTTATTCGTCTAAAAGTTGTCTGGCCTAATAATTTGACAAAAGATAAATGACCCAAACGTTTTTTGTCATTACAATAATCAGCTTAACAATAATTCTACCAAATGAAACGATGTCATACAAAAATTTGACAATCGTTAGTCGTCAAAGTGAAAAATAGGCGAAACGTTGATTGGCAAGTGATAATCGGCCAAACAATATTCGGCGAAAAGGCAGGATCCCCTTCTAATGCCCAGTAAGTTCACTAGTTACAGTACCATTAAAACCGGAACAAAATATCGTAAGGAAGCTTGCATGTCTGAGAGTTCTCTATAATCTTCTCGAACGATATGTGTAGTCTGAATAACCGCACTTGACCATTCTTTTCATGACAACAAGGCAAGGATGATTATGAAATCAGTCCTAAAATTTCCTAGTCATCTCATGATTTGTGTGCGAGTGAAACTGAATGACTCTCTCTCGCTCTTCCCATGTCCCATGGCCAGTATCTGACGAAAAAGATTATTATAATATTACTAGAGGACGCCAGCAGCTACGCCTGCTTTTCATTTCTAATTTACCCGTTTTGGCCGATCCCGTGGGAATTTCGAGAAATCCCTTCTTAGTGCACCTCTACCATTCCCAAGGAACATACATGCCAAATTTCAGCTTCCTGAACTCAATAGTTTCGGCTGTAGCGTGTCTCTCAGTCAGCAAGTAACCCAAGGATTTTATATATTAAGATTATTTGAGATATTCAACGTGGCAATGCCGACAGTCTTCTAGGCGCTCCCAATTGACGACAATGTTGAAGAATTTCATAACATCCTGTAAATTTAATTTATTAGCATCTATTGTTCATAACAACGTCAACTATATGCGAAGTTCACTCTCTAGACTCTAGAAGGAGGCGTAAAAAGGACTCACACCTTGCTCAGCAGTAAAATACAAAGTTACAAGTGTTTTTATCATATCCTCAGTGAGGGAGGTACTCGGCGTTTTTGTGAATGTGTCGTCGACGACCATATTGTGCGCTTTGACGCAAAAACCACGGATTTCATTTGTTCAGTGTTGTTGAGGATTGTTCGGTGCTATGGGTTGACCGCAAATTTTTATGCGCGCTGGAAATACGCGGTGGGAGGAAAGATGCGTTTATTTCGAATTGCGATACGTTGTGAATGTTGTGCTGTTTTATTAATTTATTGCAAAGGCTCGTTTTTGTGTAAAGCTCTATTACTGATACAATTTGTTTTGCGTTCTATAGGAAGCAGCAAATACAAATCGTCAACGGTCCTCGAGATTTTCTACAGGAACGCTTAGAAGGCAATGACGTTATAAAAACGTTACATATTTTATAGGAATTCAAAGAAAGTAAGAAAATGAAACAAAGTTCTTTTTCACCTCAGCAGCTCAAACATGCCGCTTTTGCTGCGAGACAACAGTGAACAAAACGCGATTTTGATTCGAGCGTGAGTAAAAGTAGCTTTTTAATTTTTCAATCTTCAGTGTAACGAATTGACATTGTTCAGCCACAAATTTGAAACATTCGAATTTTACTGTGCTCTGTCTCTTTCACATGCATATAAAAAGTGAGTGAAAAAACAAACCCCTTCGAATTCGAAATTCGATTTTGGAATTCGACCTTAAAGAAAACACCTACGGCAACGCAAAAAAAAAGAATAAAGAAATTACTTTTTTTATATGTTATTGTTTACATGTTTAATTTATTATTGGATTTAAAAAAAATTAGTCTAATTAATAGTATAAAATTAGTATTTAACCAATACATTTTATTTAGAATTACAACAATGATACATTTGAAAAATAAACATCAGGGACGCGGTTTTAAACGCGATTTAAAAAAGTAGCGGGAATAAAAATTTCGCTGATGCTGATACAGTAGGTATAGCGTAACGTGTTAAATTAATATCCTACTAATATTATAAATGTGAAAGTTTGTGAAGATGGATGGATGTTTGTTACTCTTTCACGCAAAAACTACTGAACGGATTTGGATGAAACTTTACAGTAATATAGTTTATACATCAGAATAACACATAGACTACAATTTATAAAAAAAATGTATAATGTTGCCATACTATAAGGAAAAGTATCAACTAAGTCGGCGAAAATCCTGTATTATCTTTATTTGTTTGCTTGGGTCAAATTTAGTAATTGGAATTTTACCCCCTTCCTGATGATTGATCTGATATTTGGTATACACTCATATTGTCATCGAGATTAAAAGATAATATTTAAATGATTGTAAATCCAAGATGGCCACGGATACAAATGGCGAATCACATATTACTTCACAACAACCTCAATATGGGTATCAAATGAAAGGGTTTGATTGGTAGAATGGAGCTCACTATGAAAAATCTAAGATGGTCGCTGACACAAAATGGCGTCTTATTTATTTTCCACAAATACCTCGATATGGGTATCAAATGAAAGGGCTTGATTTGTAGAATAGAGCTCACTATGAAAAATCCAAGATGGTTGTCGCCGCAAAATGGCGTATTACATATTTTCCACAAATAACTCAATATGGGTATCGAATGAAAGGGTTTGATAGGTGGAATGGAGCTCACTATGAAAAACCCAAGATGGCTGCTGCCACAAAATGGCGGATTATTTATTTTCCAATAATACCTCAATTTGGGTATCAAATGAAAGGGCTTGATTCGTAGAATAGAGCTCACTATGAAAAATCCAAGATGGCTGTCGCCGCAAAATGGCGGATTACATATTTTCCACAAATAACTCAATATGGGTATCGAATGAAAGGACTTGATTGGTGGAATGGAGCTCACTATGAAAAACCCAAGATGGCTGCTGCCACAAAATGGCGGATTATTTATTTTCCAATAATACCTCAATTTGGGTATCAAATAAAAGGGCTTGATTCGTAGAATAGAGCTCACTATGAAAAATCCAAGATGGCTGTCGCCGCAAAATGGCGGATTACATATTTTCCACAAATAACTCAATATGGGTATCGAATGAAAGGGTTTGATAGGTGAAATGGAGCTCACTATGAAAAACCCAAGATGGCTGCTGCCACAAAATGGCGGATTATTTATTTTCCAATAATACCTCAATTTGGGTATCAAATGAAAGGGCTTGATTCGTAGAATAGAGCTCGCTATGAAAAATCCAAGATGGCTGTCGCCGCAAAATGGCGGATTACATATTTTCCACAAATAACTCAATATGGGTATCGAATGATGAAAGGACTTGATTGGTAGAATAGGGCTCACTATATAAAATCCAAGATGGCTGCCGCCACAAACTGGCGGATTACATATTTCCACATATACCTCAATATGGGTATGTAATGAAAGGGTTTGATTGGTAGAATGGAGCTCACTATGAAAAATCCAAGAGGGCCGCTGCCACAAAAAGGTGAATTACTTATTTTCCACAAATACCTCAATACGGGTATTTAATTAAAGGGCTTGATTCGTAGAATAGGGATCACTATGAAAAATCTAAGATGGCTGTCGCCATAAAATGGCGGATGACATATTTTCCACAAATACCCCAATATGGGTTTCAAATGAAAGGGCTTGATTGGCAGAATAGAGCTTACGATATAATTGACCTAAGCGCAGCGTTATTAAAAGCGCGAGAGTATGAGTTGGTGCGCTGAAGCGCAGTGGGGAGGAGGGGCGGTCTGATTTTGTACTTTGTGGTAATGCTTACAGTTTTTATTTTTGCTGCAATTCTATTCAGTAGGTATATAAGCTCTTCAATAACTTTAATAATATACACTACATACTAATCTTTACCTGAAGTTTGACGACTATAAAAACAAAAGTAATTTTAAGTACTTATTATCTGTTTATAATATATGTATGCTACACGGCTAATGTGCAGATCCGTTTGTAATGAAATTTGATATGGATAGTCTGAAACCTGGGGAAGTACAAAGGCTCTACTCTTTATTAAAATTTCATGCGGGCAAAGCCGCGGGCGAAAGCTAGTATAAAATAATCTAAAAAGATGAGTGAAACTAGCGATGATGACTGTACTTTAACACCAGAAGCGTTAAATCAACAAGTGATTATGCAGAATTCAATCTATTCCTGTTCATTTCTATGTCTCCTAAGTAATATGTGTTCTCACTGCTGTGGTGAAAAGTTATGTGTGCTACACGAGAGCAAAGCTTTTTGTATCTCGTGCTGTTGAGTCCCTCCCCCTCTCGAGCAAGCGAAGGATTCTATGATTGATTCACGAGCGTAGCGAGTGAATCAAAGTTAGAATCCTGAGCGTGGTGAGGGACTTAACAGCACGAGATACAAAAAACTTTGCTCTCGTGTAGCACACATAACTTTTCACCACAGCAGTGAGAACACATATTACTTAGGAGACATAGAAATGAACAGGAATAGATTGAATTCTGCATAATCACTTGTTGATTTAACTCTTCTGGTGTTAAAGTACAGTCATCATCGCTAGTTTCACTCATCTTTTTTGATTATTTTATATATATATTTAACACGTTACGCTATACCTACTGTATCAGCATCAGCGAAATTTTTATTCCCTCTACTTTTTTAAATCGCGTATTAATACCGCGTCCCTGATGTTTATTTTTCAAATGTATCATTGTTGTAATTCTAAATAAAAATACACATACATACATACATAGACTCACGCCTGTTTCCCCGAAGGGGTAGGCAGAGGCATATTAAACTCCCATTTTTCGCCAGTGTTTTGATCCCACGTAATAGGTGGCGAGCCTATTGCCGCTTATTGGGACATTTTGTTTGCCAGAGCCTCGTCCGTTGATCGGCAGGTGCACCACTTGCAGGTGAGGTTGGCTTGGGACCCTAAGTTCTTGGTGGGAACCCTATGCACCCTAAATAAAAATGTATTGGTTAAATACTAATTTTATACTATTAATTTTATTTTATTAAAATCCAATAATAAATTAAACATGTAAACAATAACATATAAAAAAAGTAATTTCTTTATTACAAATATCTTTTTTTTTTGCGTTGCCGTCAGGTGTTTTCTTTGAGGTCGAATTCCAAAATCGAATTTAGAATTCGAAGGTGTTTGTTTTTTCTCTCATTTTTTATATGCATGTGAAAGAGACAGAGCACAGTAAAATTCGAATGTTTCAAGTTTGTGGCTGAATAATGTCAATTCGTGGCACTGAAGATTGAAAAATTAAAAAGCTACTTTGCCTCACGCTCGAATCAAAATCGCGTTTTGTTCACTGTTGTCTCGCAGCAAAAGCGGCATGTTTGAGCTGCTGTGGTGAAAATAACTATTGTCAAAAACCCTTCGAACACTAGTATGGATTTCTGTGTCGCGATTTATTATAAATATCGAAACAACTAATCTATAAAATGGGAACAATAAAGTAGTGTACCGCATCACTCAGTGTTGTGAATCAAAAAAAGTGAAAGAGCAGTTAGCGATATTATGATAATTAAGAGTGAAACATTTTCTATCAGTCTATATATATAAATGTGTGTAGGGTTGGCATATAAGTGACTCACTTAGCAAAGGTTGTAAGACAAAATTTAATTTTTTTTTCAAAATATCTAGAATATTTATTATTTAGGAGGAATTTGATGGGAGTGAATGAAGCAAGAGAGATATGTCAGGATCGTTGCAAATGGCGTGCCGTAGTCTCTGCATACCAAGGAGAAACAGGCGGGAGTATATGTATGTATGTATTTATTATTTTGTAAGCCTGTTTTCTAAACCACAACAGTTGGCGCGGTATTAAGGCAAGGCTCTACTACCTAACTATTATTTTCAGGTAGTAGAGCCTTGCTGATATCAGCATGAATGGGCTGGCTCGACCGGGGAAGTACTACCCTCTGACAGAAAATCGACGTAAAGTAACAGTAACCAAACTGTTGCGTTTCGTTCGGTGAGTGAGAGTGCCGGAGGCCCATCCCCTATTCCTTCTCCCTCATCCAATCCCTTTTCCCAGCCCCAAGAGGCGGCAACGCACTTGTGACTCCTGTGGTGTTGCTTGTGTCCATGGGCGGCGGCAATTGCTTACCATCAGACGATCCGTCTGCTCGTTTGCCGCCTATGGCCATAAAAAAAAAATAAAAAGGGTATTGCCACTTGGTATTCTTAATGTCTTACTATATGGACTAGCTTAATTTGGAATACCTATAGGCATTCCTAACTAAGACACCGGGATATGATACGTATGCTAGCCCTATATGTATGTATGGTAATATCCGAAGCACGCATACGCGCGTATAATGAGCGTTCGTTAGTAGCGCTAGACTGACACTGTCAGTGGAGACTGACAAGTTGTTAGCAACACTAGCTTCTAGTGACGAGACGCGGTGACTGGGAAATCAGAGCACTTTCAAAAATTTACCCATATTTTCGGGAGACATAAGAGCATTTTGAAATATTTACCCATATTTTAGGGAAGGGAAAACAGTTTTGATTAATTTTTCTTATATTTTAGAGAATATATGTACCTATGTTGTCCAGTGGATAGCAACTGCTGATCGGAGGTCCCGGGTTTGATTCCGGAGTCCAGTAATAGAGTTACTGGGTTTTCCGAATTCTCAGTAGCAGCACGGAGTCTGCTAATGCGCCCGGTACGGCAATAGGCTCGCCCCCTATTACGTGGGTCCAAAAATTTCATGGCAAAATGTGGGTGTAATATTACACCTCTAGCTACCTCTTCGGGGATAAAGGCGTGAGATTATAAATAAAATAAATAAATAAATATTTCCAAAACTAAACAATGATGGCATTACGAGATATTTTGGAGGCGCAAATTACTTTAGAAAGATTAATTCAATGAACATTAGGTGTATTATCCCATGTAGGAATCAACCACACAACTTCCATCACTATGTTAAATGGAGGCCATTTAACGCGGCACACGTGCAAAATGAAATATGTTCGTAATATTGCTCCTTTACGTTAATACGTTGAAAGTAATTTCCCATTGAAGTCGACCCATTTACTCCGATAAGGAAAATGGAGACCATATATAAAGTATAACTTATATTATGACGACCGGTTGGCGCAGCGGGAGTGTAAGCGATTGCTACGCCGAAGGTCGTGGGTTCGATTTCCGCTCAAGTCAAACATTTGTGTGCATGAAATATGGATGTTTGTCTTGGTCTGGGTGTTTCTATGTATATTATGTATGTATTTACAAAAAAAATATATATATGTATGTTTATTCATTGTCTAGTACCCATAGTACAAGCTCTGCTTAGTTTGGGACTAGATGGTGTTGTGTGAATGTGGTAGAGACCGCCTATAAATAAAGTATAACTTATATTAACGGTATAATGCGCGCGACAGGGTATATAAATATACACATTATTGAAATAAATTATGACAATGACATGTGACGTAATATGACGTCACAGGGCGGAGATTCCGCTCCCAGGGAGGGCAGCCCCGTCCCGCACCTGTACCACATTATATAACTATCAGTATTTAGGAGCAAGTATCGCTGTGATAAAAACCCGCGTACAGACTTGCCAGGAGCGAGTTGGGAGAGCCAAGAACCAGTCAGGTGTTATGTCAGAGGGGCGAGGAGGGCAGGCACCTGCACGCCGCGCCGGCGGTCAATGACCCCACCCCTCCTCAGAAGCATCCTGCGTCGGGAGCCTGCGAGATCATTCAACTGAAATCTGCGAAGATGCTACGTTTAAAGCTATTATGAGTTCACGTTTTGGAGGGTAAAGGCTGCGAAAAGGCTTTGAATGATTTTACGGTTCGTGATTTGTATGGAGATGGTCTTAATTGCAGTTGTAAAAAAGGTGCATCTGTTAATGAGTCTGCAATGGGCCCGCTCAAACGTCAAACAAAATATTTGTCCGTAATTAACACGTGTGCTCGGATATCATATTTTTTGTTTATAATTTAGGTTAGGGGCTTTTTGTATTATACTCCTTATCAATGTAAATATGTTCAACGATGACATACCTAATGTCAAAGGAATTTTTTGATTCATAAAAGAACGTAATAGGTAGGTTTAACCTTCATAACAATGAAGGGAAAGAACCATAGAACTCCCTGTACCAAATAGAGTTTTTTAGTATAACTAGCAACCTATATCGTAATACATAAATCTGTAAACCCATTTCTTTTTACAAACATGAATTATTTTGTTGTAATTGTGTTGCGATGCTGGCTGTTTCTTGGCATTTGCGATCTTCGATTGCCAAATTTATTTACCCACGGTTGGTCCAGCGATTGTGCATATGACTGCGAGATAAAGAGCGCTTATTCGATCCCCAGGCATGACAGATTCAGATAGATCTTCGCAGTCTCACACAAGGAGGGTGCGCGTTTTCCTAGACTCCGTACAATATAAGTTCATATTTTCCTATGGGATTTTTATTTCAAAGTATGTGATATATTGTCCGTGTGGTGACGGATTAAGAACACGAAATGTCACCACCCCATATCATCCCATGGGTGTCGTAAGAGCCGACAGAGGGATCATACTATGCAGAAAACAGCACTGTTGCCTTTGGTTGCAGAAGAACCTGTACTTATTTGCTGTGATGTTTTACCGAGAAACAGACTTGTGTACACCGTTGTTAAAGTGAAAATTGGTTGTGGTAAGAGCCGACAGAGGGACCATACTATGCAGAGAACAGCACTGTAAGAGAAGGAAAACTTGAAATAAACCCTATACCAACCCGTTTGGCCAGCGTGGTATAGTAGGCCAATTCCTCCTTTCAAAGGAGAGGCTTAGTCCAGCAGTGGACTGTAAAGGGCTGATGATGATGATGTGATATATACCATTTAATTTTAAAGAGGCGACTCCCGTTCTTAGAATATCCCGTCTTGCGTATAAGTACACTCAGCTTAGGTCAAGGTCTTGACGGTGTCACTTTGATTTCAGTTTTTTTTATAGGCTGACGCCTGTATCCCTGAAACCCTTTCAGGGATACAGGCGTCAGCCTATAAAAGGCAGGCAGGCAGGGGTGTAATATTACACCCACATTTCGCCATGATTTTTTAGGTCCCACGTAATAGGGGGCGAGCCTATTGCCGTACCGGGCACATTACCAGACTCCGTGCTGCTACTGAGAATTTCCTAACAAAAAAACCCAATAACACTTTGCCCGACCCGGGAATCGAACCCGAGACCTCCCAATCCCACGCGCACATTTATGCCGCGAGACCAACGAGGCAGTCCAGTTTTATTTTTATTATAATGATAACACGCACACCAAAGTAAGGTAAAAAAAAACACTATTCCTACTATGGGGTGAAAGATTTGAGAAAAAACCTATAAGCTCTCGAGGATTGTATGCTTTAATCATTCGGCTATCATGACTTCCGATCTAAAGTTTTTCTGAGCAAGTAAGTCGTAGAGACAAGAGCTTTTCTCACAGATTGTGCCATGAGTCACCATTTGTTGGAGAATATACCTCGCAACTCATCCGTGTGGTGGCGGATTAAGAATACGGAATGTCACCACACCATATCATCCCGTGGGTGTCGTAAGAGCCGACAGAGGGACCATACTATGCAGAGAACACCACTGTAAGAGAAGGAAAACTTGAAACAAACCCTATACCAACCCGTTTGGCCAGCGTGGTATAGTAGGCCAATTCCTCCTTCAAAAGGAGAGGCCTAGTCCAGCAGTGGACTGTAAGGGGCTGAAGATGATGATGATGATGATACCTCGCAATGGTATTGTCGACTACGTGAGTTCTGCTTGAACTGAGCCCATCTATTTTTTATCCTGTTTGTCAAATTGCGCCTAATCAGTTTTTGTTTAAAATCTTTGCTGCAGGCACAGTTCGTCACTTTTAATGTAAGGATATTATCTACTACACTTTTCAAATGTAAGCTTGCAGATTTCGTCCAATTTGAAAAACAAATCTCAGGTATGCAAATTTATTTATAGTACCAAATAAATAATACTTAATGAACAATACAATTTTTATACAATACAATACAGTGGGCGTTTAATATGCCTCTGCCTACCCCTTCGGGGAAACAGGCGTGAGTCTATGTATGTATGTACAATTTTTACATAGGTATTATCACTTATTGACATATTTGACATTGTTAACTATTATTTTATCTTATTCATAATTTACATATTTTTTTTATAGCAGTGATATATTAATATTGACATTTTCTATGATTATTTAATGACTTAAATTGATTTTATATTATGTGTGTTTTGCATACCTGTATGGTCGAGCAAAGTGATTTAAAATTTCTACAATGTTTGTAACATCTACCTTACCTTTGTTCAGCAAACGAAGAAATGATTTTGATTTTTTTGATTTTGACATGTAATATAGGCAGTGAGTAGAAACTTTGTTTAATACTTTTCTACGTTTCAGATCAAAGTTCTTTTCTCCTCCTTTAAAAAATTAAATATTGCATAGTGAAGCGATCTGACTGCTTCTCAAAAATCCCAGTCCATCAGCAAGTAGTACGGGAGTGATCCACGCGAGCGTCGGTCGGCTGATGGTTCGTTATGACCGCGGTCATTACTCGCGCGCAGCTCTGTGTAAATTGTTCCCCCCTTTACCCTTCCCCCTCTCCCCATGGCCCGCCTGCCCCGGGGTCACGGAGGCTTCTATTTCTGTTCTCCCGGGGAAATTGCAATGATGACCGCCCGCTGCGCCCCATTTATTATTATAACTAATCTTAATGAGAATTGTGTTATCTCGGAACGTGGCGTCTTGGCGGCGGCTTCGACTTACCGTTAAGGCTCGGTCGTGTCCGGGCCGATCACGTGCTATCTGTTCACGTCGAGAGACGTCGGAGAAAAGGGGTATAGCTACAAGTACTTGTCACAACTTAAAGGCGGCGATAGCCTAGTGGAGATACCAACAGACTGCCATGCAGAGGGTATCGGGTTCGAATCCAAGGCGCCTACCAATGACTTTTTGTAGTTATGTGCGTATTGAATAATTAAATATCGCTTGCCCCGTGCCTAGGGTATCATGAAGATCTTTGACAGTCGTAATAGGCTTCAGTACCTTTAAATAAAGTGACACTAGTCTTAACCATGGAATATCGCTATCCCTTCGGGTTGCGGAGGTCAGACAGGCAGTTATTCGGTGGATAGCGAAATCCGGTAGAAAATATTCAGCCAAAGCCGGTTATACTAGTAAGCGGACTCCGGGTTGAAACTGGGATAACGCTAGGAGGATGATGTACAAGTATTTGTCACAATAGAATAGTTTTTGTGATGAATCCCGGCCTCTCCGACCTACAATACCACCGACACGGTCTTTTCTCACTAATAAATTCGATTACATGCCGCATCGCGGGTTCGATTCGGGGCGGCGCAAGGCGTTTTTGCCGCCTCTGTTTGGAACAAATTAAATTTGATCGTTTACGAGCGGCGAGTCGACACGGCCGAACGTTTGTATCCAGTCATCGTCCACCATTTCAATTTAATTTATCGAATTATAGCACAAAAAATATTTAATTAGAGCCTTCTATTGTGATGGAAGAAACCAATCAGCGCGCGTGCGGTGCTTTCGTATGTGAGTCGTGTATCATGACTGTGCGAGTCAGATATGATACACCGAAAGGGTTGCTTTTTGTTGCCGTTGGTAGCGGAAGAACCTGTACTTATTTGCTGTGATGTTTTACCGAGAAACAGACTTGTGTACACCGTTATGAAAATTCACAAGTGAAAATTATTTCATTTAGTTTACTGATTCGCTGGTGCCGAGTTCTACAAAGATCTGACCTGGAAATTTGCTTAAGTGGACGATCTCTCTCAGTGCGAGAGGTAGCATACAAAGGCTAATATTATAATTATCTAAAGCTCGATAGGACTGAGACTGCAGACGAAGGGACGACTTATTATGTTACTGGTAGGTTCAATTATCAATCGCATAGGGGTTAGAGGTAGGTATAACATCTTCATGTGTTTTATGTACCTACCTTCTCCCTTTTGGTCACATGTTGGATGCCTTATTACGGCCTGCCACCCTCCCTTCGACCACCAAAAACATTACTACTTTTCTTAAAAAGAAACGGAGGAAAAATTTCATTAACTTTCGTATTAATTATTCCATTAAAAGAGTATGTCAAAACGAAATGAAACGCGAGTGACACCACGAGTTAAACCTAGCTAGTTAATAAATTAGCGGCGGTAGTTCAATAGTTAGATCGTATAGTTGTCGGTAGTGCACGTATTGCGTTTCGCGTAATTAGCGCAGGACACTATCAGCTTGCGTTATCAGTGCGCTACGTTGCGCTAGTTGCGTTAGTTGCGCTAATAGACACGCTACATCCGCAGTGCGTAAGCGGAAGGCTTCATTTACATGATAATGTGGGGCGGGCAGACAAGATGGTATCGGTATCTGCGCAAAATCTGTTACGCAAACCGGTGACAACGCATTTACGCACACTGCGTAATATGCCTAAAAGACTGAGCTTAATTTGCGCACTATGTAGTAAGAATTAGGGATACTATCCACACTCCTAAAAATCTACGCCGGATTTCGTTGCTAGTACATCTGAAAGCAACCTGTGGATATTATGTAAAACTATAGTCTTTCCATCTGTCAGTATGAACCGAACTTAGCTTTGTACAGTTTTCTTCAATACAAAGTGTAACATAATATAACATAACTTCACGTCTTTATCCCCGAAGGGCTAGGCAGAGGTGCATTATACACCCACACTTCGCCGGTTATGTTTCGGTCCTAATGTAAAAGGAATTGTCATCTACCAGGATCATTATTAAGCGAGCGATAATTAACATGTTTAATACACACATGACTTCGAAAAGTCAGAGGTGTGAGCCTGGGGTACCTGGGCATCGAACCCGAGCCCATCGTCTCGGCAGTCCGTTTTGTACACCAATGGGCTATCGCCGCCACACTAAAAACGTTTAGGTGTATATTTCAGGCGGGCGACACCGCAGACTAAGTCTAGTTAATATAGGGGTAAACAACCATCTATTTGAACCCGTTTACTAATAGTTAGGCCGCTGACTCAACAGGCAAATAAAAAAAACTGGAAAATAAGTGAACTTTTATTAAACGACAAACAAGTTGCTATGGTTGAACGCCTTGACTTTTTTGCTTTACTTTTAAACTCTCGCACTAAGATCAATCATTCCAGTATAGTGGCAGATTCTACAGACAGAAAGCAATGCGTGGACTTAAAAGCTCTTATTACAAGATGTGTATTACTGAAAATTGTTTGAAGTTCAAGCCTAGCCTTGTCTGTGGAAAAGTAATTATAGGTAGCAAAAAATGAAAAAAATAAAATGGTGGAACTAATTATAACAGGGATAGTCTAGGAGATTCTTTGCATAACAGTTTGTAAGAACAAACTAATCAACAACGAATCTCAGGTTTTCGAAGTCATCTGCGTATTGAATTATTTAAATTGTTAATTATCGCTTACTAAACGGTAAAGGAAAAGTTTGTGAGGAAACCTTCATGTCTGAAAGTTCTTCATAATGTGAAGGTATGTGGAGTCTGCCAACCCGCAGTTGATGCTGATGATGATGATGATTGTACATTTGCTGTGATTCATCATTCTCTTGCCGTGATCCCAATTTGTTTGGTATTGGTGCAGTAAATCCTTCGGACCCGTACTTCTCTTTCGCCCGTCATCCGATTATTTACCCACCCCTTTTAATTGTTCTGTGATTTACCCCTTTCTCTTTCATATTCATTCTCACGCAGTCCATCCATCTTTTCCTTGGCCTCCTTCTTACTTTTTTTTTCACCTTCGTTCTGCTTGTGCATAAATTGTTAAAATGAATTAATAAATATTTAAATGATTTTATGATGTGCCAGGTAATTTAAACTATACTTATCAGAGGGTTAATCTGGCTCTAAATATTCCTTACCATAATTTGTTTGTTCGAGCTCATCGTATGAGATCTGGAATGTAGATCTATTTGCGTCGATGAGTCGGCCGTAAAGTGCGCGCATCCCCGCAAATCGGGCCGATAATCGCGCGTGCGCAAACGCAATTAATACTGCGTAAAAAACGTAAACAAAACGCGCATACGCTTGCGCGGTGGAGCGATGCGCCCTACTGCGCATATGCGCTATGTCGACGACACGAGACATTGTGGTTTTTATGATATTCGCAACGTGTTTTTTTTATTTTGTCGTCGTAATAAGGTCCGGTCTAGTTTTTATAAGTATGTGTTGCTACTTCGATCAATACTCGTCTGTTTTTAATTATGCAACATTATATGATATATTGTCTTTATATAACGGGTCTCAATGGAGATATTGTTTCAAAAATAAAGATAAAATACCTTCTATTTTTCTCGCCCTTTCGTTATGGTTCTTTTTGTACACCAGCCATGGTCTCGGGATGACTACTTTCAAGGCCAAAACAATATGCCACTTTATACATACCTACCTACGTAAAGTTCTGCACATTATTTATTGAGCAGTTATCTTGCGTACGATGGAGCTGATTTGTATAGCCCTGACATTAAGACAGGTCAGGAAAAAATAAAATAAAAATTATTGTTAAACTAATAAGTAATCATTGTTTCATCATCATCAGCCTTTAACAGTCCACTGCTGGACTAGGCCTCTTATTTGAAAGGAGAAATTGACCTACTATATATACCACGCTGGCCAGACGGGTTGGTATAGGGTTTGTATCAAGTTTTCCTTCTCTTACAGTGCTGTTTTCTGCATAACATGCTCCCTCTGTCGGCTCTTACGACACCCATGGGATGATACGGGGTGGTGACATCCGTATCTTAATCCATCACCACACGGATTTACATTGTTTATTATAAAAATAAATAATGTTACAACGATTCATTAACGCTCCAATATTCGCTATGGAGCCGGACTCCATAGCGAATATTGGAGCGTTGGTCGGTTTTCTAGTCTAACCGGAATTGACAGACCAGATTTATGTGGCACAGCGCAAACCAAATAGATTGCGATATTCTATGGCTTAGACCAGTGTCCGTTTATTCGCGGATTCTAAGCTCCATAACGACTACAAAGATCTTTATGACAGCCGGGACCGACGGCTTAAATTGCTACATTATTTTTTTGTATAGACAGCTCCCGCACTAGAAATAAATCCTGTGTCGCGGGGGACTTTACAAACATACAACCAACGGACACAATGAACACCTAGACTCGAAACAATTTATGGATCATACAAAGTGTTGTGTCGTGTGGGAATCGAACCCACAACAATCGGCGCAATGTCAAACGGCGAGGCCTTAAACCACTACGCCAACTGTGCAGTCATTTGAGGCATGATACAAAACTAGCCAACAATTTAATGCGCACATACCTTCGAAAAGTCAGTACGCTGATTCTGACCCTCTGCATGGCAGTTTTGTTGGTATCTCCACTCTCTCTCTCTCTCTGACCTAAATAAAAAAACTGACTGCCTCCGTGGTCCAGTGGATAGCGTATGTGACTGCTGACCGGAGGTCGCTGGTACGATTTCCGGGTCGGGCAAAAGTGTTACTGGGTTTTTCCGAATTCTCAGTAGCAGCACGGAGTCTGGTGATGTGCCCGGTACGGCAACAGGCTCGCCCCCTATTACGTGGGACCTAAAAATTCATGGCGAAATGTGGGTGTAACACCTATTACGCCTCTGCCTACCCCTCGGGGATACATGAGTGAGTCTATAAAAAAAACATGCCTATAGGTATATCTCCCTTACGATCAGGTGACCACGACCACAAAATAAAAAAACCACCATGACTCAATCGCACCGCAGTATTCGAGGCAAACGTTAATGATATCTCAGACCTAATTAGTTCATTCGGACACTAAGTATTGCGTCAGCGTCCAAGATTCAGTTCTCCGACTTTTTCCAATAGTTAATTAGTAGTGGTTTCTCACGGCTAACATCGTCCTTTATTAAATGTTCGCCGGATTCTGTTTTAGGTATTTTAATGAGCCGGTACCTCAGTTGTCCTTGTCCCTCTCGGACATCTCCCTCTGACTGGTATAGGATTTATGTTCGAGTTTCGGGCAAAAAGGCGCCGGCTGGCTGCGAACCGGCTTCTACGTCATGCAGACAGTGCGGTATTACCTCTGCACTCGATTACCTCGGTAATAAAACTGAGGTACTGCCTTCACACGGCTCTTTGAGAGTAATAACTATTTTATATATCCTAATGGGTTCTAGGATCTCCAATTGCTTTAAGTAAAAAAGCATCTTATCGATGAAGGAAAACATCGTGAGGAAACCTGCATGTCTAAGAGTTCTCCATAATGTTCTCGAAAGACATGTGAAGTCTGCCAACCCGCACTAGGCTAGCGTGGTGGACTATGGCCTTACCCTTCTCATGGTGAGAAGAGGCCCGTGCCCAGCAGTGGGACAGTATAAAGGGCTGATGATGAAAGCAGGATTGAGACTGTAGAAGAAGGAACGACTTATTATGTTACTGGTAGGTTCAATTATCAATCGCATAGGGGTTAGAACATTTTCATGTGTTTTATATACCTACTCCCTTTTGGTCTTATTTGGATAGCTTATTACGGCCTGCCACCCTCCTTTTGACTACCAAAAACATTACTACTTTTCTTAAAAAGAAACGGAGTAAAAATTTCATTAACTTTCGTATTAATTATTCCATTAAAAGAGTATGTCAAAACGAAATGAAACGCGAGTGACACCACGAGATAAATCTAGCTAGTTAATAAATTAGCGGTGGTAGTTCAATAGTTAGATCGTATAGTTGTCGGTAGTGCACGTATTGCGTTTCGCGTAATTAGCGCAGGACACTATCAGCTTGCGTTATCAGTGCGCTACGTTGGGCTAGTTGCGTTCGTTGCGCTAATAGACACGCTACATCCGCAGTGTGCAAGCGGAAGGCTTCATTTACATGATAATGTGGGGCGGGCAGACAAGATGGTATCGGTATCTGCGCAAAATCTGTTACGCAAACCGGTGACAACGCATTTACGCACACTGCGTAATATGCCTAAAATACTGAGCTTAATTTGCGCACTATGTAGTAAGAATTAGGGCTACTATCCACACACCTAAAAATCTACGCCGGATTTCGTTGCTAGTACATCTGAAAGCAACCTGTGGATATTATGTAAAACTATAGCCTTTCCATCTGCCAGTACAGTTTTCTTCAATACAAAATGTAACATAATATAACGTAACTTCACGTCTTTATCCCCGAAGGGGTAGGCAGAGGTGTATTACACACCCACACTTCGCCGTTTGTGTTTCGTTCCCAATGTAAAAGCAGGCGAGCCTATTGTCATCTACCAGGATCATTATTAAGCGAGCGATAATTAACATGTTTAATACACACATGACTTCGAAAAGTCAGAGGTGTGAGCCTGGGGTACCTGGGCATCGAACCCGAGCCCATCGTCACGACAGTTCGTTTTGTACACCACTGGGCTATCGCCGTCACACTAAAAAACGTTTAGGTGTATATTTCACGCGGGCGACACCGCAGACTAAGTCTAGTTAATATAGTGGTAAACAACCATCTATTTGAACCAGTTTACCAATAGTTAGGCTGCTGACTCAACAGGCAAAAAACAGAAAAAATAAGTGAACTTTTAGTAAACGACAAACAAGTTGCTATGGTTGAATGCCTTGAATTTTTTGCTCTGCTTTAAACTCTCGCACTAAGATCAATAATTCCAGTATAGTGGCAGATTCTACAGACAGAAAACAATGCGTGGACTTAAAAGCTCTTATTACAATATGTGTATTACATAGTTTGAAATTTGATCCTAGCCTTGTCTGTGGAAAAGTAATTATAATAGATAGCAAATAATGAAAAAAAATGGTGGCACTAATTATAAATAACAGGGTTAGGCTAGAAGATTCTTTGCAGAACAGTTTGTAAGAACTAACTGTTATGCAGAGAATCTCAGATTTTCGAAGTCATCTTCAGCGTTTAAAATGATTCAATTTGTTAATTATCGCTTACTAAACGGTAAAGGAAAAGTTTGTGAGGAAACCTTCATGTCTGAAAGTTCTTCATAATGCTCTGTGAAGGTACGTGGAGTCTGCCAACCCGCAGTTAGACAGCGTGGGGCAATATGGCCTAGGCTGATGATGATGACTGTACATTTGCTGTGATTCATCATTCTCTTGCTGTGTTCCCAATTCGTTTGGTATTGGCGCAGTAAATCCTTCGGATCCGTACTTCTCTTATGCCCGTCATCCGATTATTTACCCCTTCCTCTTTCATATTCCTTCATTCTGCTTGTGCATAAAACTAAATTAATAAATATTTAAATGATTTTATGATGTGCCAGGTAATTTAAACTATACTTATCAGAAGGTTAATCTGGCTCTAAATATTCCTTACCATAATTTGTTTGTTCGAGTTCATCGTATGAGACCTGGAATGCAGATCTATTTGCGTCGATGAGTCTGCCGTAAAGTGTGCGCATCCCCGCAAATCGGGCCGATAATCGCGCGTGCGCAAACGCAATTAATACTGCGTAAAAAACGTAAACAAAACGCGCATCCGCTTGCGCGGTGGAGCGATGCGCCCTACTGCGCATATGCGCTATGTCGACGACACAAGACATTGTGGTTTTTATGATATGCGCAACGTGTTTTTTTTTATTTTGTCGTCATAATAAGGTCCGGTCTAGTTTTTATAGGCAGTGTCGCTACATCATCGATCACCACTTGTTTTTTTTTTTAATTATGCAATGAACCATTAAATGACATACTGCTTTTTATGTAATGGGTCTCAATCGAGATATTGTTTTTAAAGTAAAGGTGAAATGCCTTCTATTTTTCTCGCCGTTTCGTTATGGTTCTTTTTGTACACCAGCCATGGTCAAGGTATGACTACTATCAAGGCCAAAACATTATGCCACTTTATACATGGGTACCTAAAAAAAGCGGCGATAGCCTAGTGGAACGGATTGCCGAGATGATTGTCTCAGGTTCGATCCCCAGTTACCCCGGGCACACACATCTGACTTTTCGAAGTTATGTTTGTATTAAAAATGTTAATTATCGCTCGCTTAACAATGTGCCCGGTAGATGGCAATAGGCTCGCCCCCTATTACATTGGGACTGAAACATAACTGGCGAAGTGTGGGTGTATAATACACCTCTGCCTACCCCTTCGGGGATAAAAGGCGTGAAGTTATGTTATGTCATACATACCTACGTAAAGTTCTACACATTATTTCTTGAGCAGTTATCTTCCGTACGCTGGAGCTAATTTGTATAACCATGACATTAAGACAGGTTATTATTGTTAAACTAATAAGTAACACACCTAACGCACGTCGTCGACACATTCAAATTTTTTTTATTTATTTATAGACTCACGCCTGTATCCCCGAAGGGGTAGGCAGTGGTGTAATATAACACCCACCTTTCGCCATGAATTTTTAGGTCCCACGTAATAGGGGGCGAGCCTATTGCCGTACCGGGCACATTACCAGACTCCGAGCTGCTACTGAGAATTTCCTAACGGAAAAACCCAATAACACTTTGCCCGACCCGGGAATCGAACCCGAGACCTCCCAATCCCACGTCAAACTTTTCTACAACACATAACCACGCATACACACAAACAATAACACCGACATATTTTTCCTTTTGCTCTCAAATTGTTCTCTCTATTTCTGTATCAAATAGCAGAAATTTCGCGCACTATGTCGCAATAAACTCCTCTCGGGGGCGGTTTTAACCCCCGAGAGATGATCAAAAAAAAGTAATCATTGTTTTTGTTTTTCGTGTGAGTGTGTGGCCAACTCTGGTGCCGGAGTTTTCAGACCTCCCTAAGGCCACCGACATGGCCTAACGATCCTTATCCTTAAACAAGAACCGGGACCAACAGCCCTACCGTGCCATCCGAAACACGGTAGCGCTCAGATATAAATGCCACACACGGTCACCCATCCAAGTGGCTATCTTTGCAAACGTTGCTTAACTTTGCCGATCTATTACGAATGGCAAGCCAAGTCTCGCTATGAGCGCCACCAGTGTCCGTTTATTCGCGGATTCTAAGCTCCATAACGACTTACAAAGATCTTTATGACAGCCGAGACCGACGGCTTCAATTGCTACATTCTTTTTTGTATAAACAGCTCCCGCACTAGGAATAAATCCTGTGTCGTGGGGGACTTTACAAACATACAACCAACGGACACAATGAACACCTAGACTCGAAACAACAATTTATGGATCACACAAAGTGTTGTCTCGTGTGGGAATCGAACGCACAACACTCGGCGCAGTGTCAAGCGGCGAGGCCTTAAACCACTACGCTAACCGTGCAGTCATTTGAAGCATGATACAAAACTAGCTTTAATTTAATGCGCACATACCTTCGAAAAGTCAGTGAGCGCTGTGGATTCTGTCCCTCTGCTTGGCAGTTTGTTGGTATCTCCACTCTCCATAGGCTATAGGTAACCTAAATAAAAAAACTGACTGCCTCCGTGGTCCAGTGGATAGCGTATGCGACTGCTGATCGGAGGTTCCGGGTTCGAATCCCGGGTCAGGCAAAAATTTAACTGGGTTTTTTCGAATTCTCAGTAGCAGCACGGAGTCTGGTGATGTGCCCGGTAACGGCAATAGGCTCGCCCCCTATTACGTGGGACCTAAAAATTCATAGCGAAATGTGGGTGTCACTCTCGCCTCTGCCTACCCCTTCGGGGATACAAGCGTGAGTCTATAAAAAAAACAAATAACAACACTATAGATATATCTCCCTTACCATCAGGTGATCACGACCACAAATTAAAAAAAAACCACCATGACTCAATCGCACCGCAGTATTCGAGGCAAACGTTAATGATATCTCAGACCTAATTAGTTCATTCAGACACTAAGTATTGCGTCAGCGTCCAAGATTCAGTTCTCGGACTTTTTCCAATAGTTAATTAGTAGTGGTTTCTCACGGCTAACATCGTCCTTTATTAAATGTTCGCCGGATTCTGTTTTAGGTATTTTAATGAGCCGGTGCCTCAGTTGTCCTTGTCCCTCTCGGACCTCTCCCTCTGACTGGTACAGGATTTATGTTTTTCGGGCAAAAAGGCGCCGGCCGGCTGCGAACCGGCTTCTACGTCATGCAGACAGTGCGGCATTACCTCTGCACTCGACTGCCTCGGTAATAAAACTGAGGTACTGCCTTCACACGGCTCTTTGAGAGTAATAACTATTTTATATATCCTAATGGGTTCTAGGATCTCCAATTGCTTTAAGTAAAACATGTTTTATTTTACATAGGTATAAAGTACTTAGTATTAACTTATTTTTATGCGGATCTCGGGCTCCAGGGCGTGGACTTTGGATCGCAACTGGGACTGCGCTAGGATAACTATAATGTCATCATCATCAGCCTTTAACAGTCCACTACTGGACTAGGCCTCTCCTTTGAAACGAGGAATAGGTCTACTATACCACGCCGACCAAACGGGTTGGTATAGGGTTTGTATCAAGTTTTTCTTCTCTTACAGTGCTGTTCTCTGCATAATATGCTCCCTCTGTCAGCTCTTACGACACCCATGGAATGATATGGGGTGGTGACATTCCGTATTCTTCCGTCACCACACGGACGGACGGAAATATGTATAAAGTTTCTAGTATTAACTTATTTCTATGCGGACCTCGGGCTCCAGGGCGTGGACCTTGGATCGGAACCGGGACAGCGCTAGGATGATGATGATGAAAGTTTCTAGTATTAAAAAACGATTTGTGATTTATTTTTATCTGGACCCAAATATTCACTGTATTGTGTAGCTCCTTAAAACTAGGTATGTACCAAATCTTTCTCTTTGGAAACACATTTTTTCTCACGTTATATGATTTATTTTAAAGATTATTCGCAGTGTCATGCCTTTCTTTACGTTAAATTACCTATTAGTTTGTTTGTCCGTGTGGTGACGGATGAAGAATACGGAATGTCACCACCCCATATCATCCCATGGCCGCATCCGACAGAGGGAGCATATTATGCAGAGCACAACACTGTAAGACAAGGAAAACTTGATACAAACCCTATACAAACCCGTTTGGCCAGCGTGGTATAGTAGGCCAATTCCTCCTTTCAAAGGAAAGGCCTAGTCCAGCAGTGGACGGGTATAGGCTGATGATGATGATGACTTTGTTTTACTTTAGTTAAATTTTAAGTAAACTGTACCTATTAGTATATCTATCACTATGCTTATGAATATAATATATAGATACTGTGTATGAAATGCATCCAAATCTTTAACAAAAATTTGTGGTTCACACTTCGTCCTGCGTAGGATTGAACCCACCACTAAAGGTGACTATCTCACCTAAAACGCTACACATAACCTTTAAATGACATCACATGTTCACAACCTAAAAGGAAGTCGTACACAGACATATTAGGCGTCGCGATGATATCTCTAAGTTATTTGTTTATGAATATTTTGGCGAGCATTCCCACGGTAGAAGGTATCATGTTTTCATTAGGCTGCGACTTTTATTCTGCAGGCAATCACCAGAGGTCGTAAAGGTACGTAAGGCGAGCCTCCGGTCCGATCGTAAACCACCAAACTGTGGAACGTGGGAGACTTCGCGACGAGTAGCGACGTTTAATTTTTTTATACAGACAACTCTCTATAACTTTTATAAACAAACAAACAAAAGTCAAGAAGAAATATTTTTTTACATTTTACGTAAAGTGATGCTTTTTCCGTGTGGTGACGGATTAAGAATACGGAAATATCATCCCATAGGTGTCGTAAGAGCCGACAGAGAGAGTATATTATGCAGAGAACAGCACTGTAAGAGAAGAAAAACTTGATACAAATCCTATACCAACCCCTTTGGCCGGCGTGGTATAGTAGGGCAATTCCTCCTTTCAAAGGAGAGGCCTAGTCCAGCAGTGGACTGTTAAAGGCTGATGATGATGATGCTTAGGCGTCAAATTTACTGATTAATTACGTAATGATATTCAGATTTAGTGCAACGTTTGCAATGCAAGAATATTGAGCCGTGAGACAGTACGGGCAATAAAACTCGGGGGCACATACCGGTTTATGCAAAAGTGCAAATAATGCTTATCAAAGAACATGCATCATTTTTATTGAACAGAATAATATTCTAGATCAGTAAGAAGAATATATACATTACGGTTCCTGGGTCTCGGGATCGGACTGATGGTGCGAGCTTTTTCATCATCAACCTCCTAGCGTTATCCCAGTTTTCAACCTGGGGTCCGCTTACTAGTCTAACCGGATTTGGCTAAATATCAGCTTTTCTGCAGAGCGACTGCCTGTCTGACCTCCGCAACCTGAAGGAATAGCGATATGCAATGGTTTAGACTAGTGTCAGTTTATTTGGAGGTATTGACGCCCTGTAACGACTGTCATCTTCATGACAACCGGGACCGACGGCTTAACGTGCTCACCGAGTTACGGGACAAGCGATAATAAACAATTCAATACACACATAACTCCGAAAAGTCATTGGTACGCGCCGTGGATTCGAATCCAACAAAAACAGACAAACTGCCATTCAGAGGGCCTTCATGGCAGTTTCTTGGTATCTCCACTAGGCTATCGCTGTCTACGGTGTGAGCTTTTCCATGGTATGTTTAAATTATACTAGATTTCCCCGCAGTTACTCCCGCGTAAGTTATTCAATTAAATCTGTATCACACTATCTATAGGTAAAAACATTGCAAAAATCCGTTCGGTAGTATTTGAGTTTATTGCGTTCATACAGACAAACAGGTTGTCGGGAGAGAATTCATTTTATAATATTCTAGAGGACGTCAGCAGCTACGCCTGCAATTTTTTTTAAATTTACCCGGTTTGGCCGATCCCGTGGGAATTTCGGGAAATCCCTTCTTAGTGCACCTTTACGGTCCCCAAGGAACATTCATGCCAAATTTCAGCTTCCTGCGCCCAATAGTTTCCGCTGTAGCGTGTCTGTCAGTCAGTAAGTAACGCAAGCATTTTATATATTAAGACAAGAGGATGTGAGGTGTAACCGCGGGGGTTACACCCGCGTTATTAGGGCTACTGCTCCGCTCCCGTCGCTCATAGCGCGATGTTATATAGCCTGCAGCTTTCCTCGATAAATGGGCTATCTAACAATGAAAGAATTTTTCAAATCGGATCAGTAGCTCCTGAGATTAGCGCGTTCAACTAAACAAACAAACTCTTCAGCTTTATATATTAGTATAAGATAATATATGTGGATTTGATTTTATTTGCCCGATTTGGAGAGCTCGATCAAAGTGTCCACTTTCATGAATAACTTTGACTATTATAACGATGTAGCTTCAAACATATTGCGCCAAATAGTGAAAGATAGGCACATATCAACACTTTTTAAGCGTAGAGTCGTGCAGAAAAAATATATCCTATGGCCTTTTGTAAAATGTCATGCCACATTATCAACCCACTATTTTGAATGGCCTTAACAATGAAACGTCACCGAGAACAGAGTGAGTCACTTCAAGCGACGAGTATAAAAAATAAACAGGTACGTCACAACAAATCATTCATTCTAACAAAAGACTTCAACGGGTTCAAGTGTTTTCCTACTTCAATTATTTTTATCGACAGCCATTTTTGTCGTTTATTTTTTTAATGAATGGAGTGGGATGATTCAGGTACGTAACGGGGAAGGGAAAGAGGTGCCGCTGTGCAGGAATCTTGCATTGTTGTAGTATATTCTTTCTGTCAAAGTTCAAACATTCAGACTGTCCTTCTGGTCTAGTAGTTAGTGATCGTGACTGCTAAATACAGTTTAGCAGTCGCGATCACTAACTACTAGATTCGATTTTCTTCTTCGATTCGATTCTCATCTAGAAAATGCTTAATTTTTACGGACATTATTATTATTTCTGATTCCGAATGTAATGAATTTATAATATAAACTTACCTTAATATTTCGTTTATCAAGGCCCAATTCTCCTAAATAGATTTGTTCAAAATGCAGTTTCGATCTAATGTCAGTCACATACTTATGTCAAAAATAATATTCTCCTAAATTAACTGATATTTGAATGATATCGCGACTATATTGTAAATTGAAAAACGTGTCAAAATATATGTCAACCACGAACTATTTAAGTCAAATTAGACGATAATGTCATTATGTTAGCAAAATACCAATGGCGAGTCATTTCCAAATATAATCTCATTTCATTCAAAATAAAGTTTCAATGTCTGATAAAATACGAGAATTGGCCTTTTTCTGGCCGTTGCTATGATGGCTCTACCTAATTTCTGTATCACCGTGTGTGAGTTTTGTCTGAATTATTATTATCATTGGGTCCACAGTCAGGTTTATTTTTATATAATTTTCAATTCTGATCCCAATTAATACGCAAGATTAAAAACTACGACTGTTAGGGCCTGAGCAAAAAGAAAAAGACTTAAGTGAGAAGGATCGCCCGATGAAGCCAAGGTGCACAACTTAAATAAAAATAGAAAACATAGAAACAAAATTCTGGCAATCGTTGAAAACGAGGCTACTTATTTAGAATGAAAGGCATGAGAAACATTCTTAATGTTCACCTATGTCTGATTCTGTTCAATTAATTTTGGACAATAGTATTTTAATGACAATACAAGGGTCAGTGATGTTATTTGAAGATATTGAGAATAGTCCTTGCTCGGTAGTGATGGAATTTGTGATAGGGTAACATTTGGTGCAGTCACCTTTGTAATGTAATTTTGTTTCCTTTCACATGCTCATGCCTGTGTTCCCGAAGGGATAGGCAGAGGTATAATATTACATTACTGCCTCCGTGGTCCAGTGGATAGCGTATGCGACTGCTGATCGGAGGTCCTGGGTTCGATTCCCGGGTCGGGCAAAAGTGTTACTGGGTTTTACCGAATACTCAGTAGCAGCCCGGAGTCTGGTGATGTGCCCGGTAACGGCAATAGGCTCGCCCCCTATTACGTGGGACCTAAAATTCATGGCGAAATGTGGGTGTAATATTTACACCTCTGCCTACCCCTTCGGGGATACAGGCGTGAGACTTTAAATAAAAAATAAATAATATTACATCCACATTCCGCCATTTTATGAACTTTAAGTTCCCACGTTTTAGGCGAGGAACCTATTGCCGTTACTGGGCATGTGGCAGACTCCATGTTGCTACAGAGAATTCGGCAAAACTCAGTATTAATTATACAAGGTTATATAGCAGGTCTTACTTGTTTCGCTGATCTCAGTCCCGCCGCGACCACGGCTGAAGCAAGTCAGTCGAAACGTTGACAAAAACCGAGGTATTTATGCCTTACTCGCGATTAATAATATATTTAATATTATTAATCGCGAGTAAGACCCGCTATGTAACCTTGTAATATGTATATTAATCGCGAAAGTTTAAAACTCAGTATTAATTTTGCCCGATTCGGGAATCGAACCCGGGACCACCTGATCAGAAGATACATACAATATCCAATGGCCACGGAGGCAGTAAATAAATGAACAAATTAAGTACAACACGTCCGTCCCACGTAAGACTGAATACGAAGACAGCTGCTAACTTATTAACAATTAAAAACTTACCTTTTCAAGTGATATTAATCGATTCGATAATTACTTGAAGCCTTAATGAGCCAGCACACCAGTTCACACGGACGACAGAATGTTGTCGCACACGTGACGCAGCCTTACAGCGGCGACAGAAAGTCGCAGCCGTGCCACCGCCCTTATATCTACAATGAAATCGACACGTCAATTAATTAAGTACAAGTGGTGTTTATCCGTACGTGGCGTGTTATTCGTAGTTATATTACGTAAGCAAACAGTAGCCTCAAGTGTATAGATGTCTATTCGTATGATCGAGAAGATTTTGCTGCTGTCTCGTAATTAAACTTAAAGCTGTACAGACAGACATCACACACATAAAACTATTTGGCGCAAGAAAGTGCAATTTGGCATGTATGTTCCCTAGGTACCGTACTATACCATAGAAATACCTAGACTAACGGCCATTTTCAATATTCGATCCATACATGGATTTTGAGATTTGAGATGGTTTGGGCACGTGGAGAGGATGGATGACGAAAGACTGACCAAGCAGATATAAGGCAAGTGTGGAAGGGACAGCACGAAGGGGAAGACCTAGGCGGACGTTCTCTGACCAGATTGGAGACATCCTAAAAATAGGACAGGTGAGAAGTACCCTGAACAGAAGAGCATGCATGAGGAATCTGATGGGAGTGAATGAAGCGAGAGAGGTATGTCAGGATCGTTGCAAATGGCGTGCCTACCCCTCCGGGAAACAGGCGTGAGTCTATGTATGTATGTATGTATGTATGGAGCTTATGTCAAAAACGAATTTAAAATTTACAGATCTATCTATAGATCGAATATTGAATTCTGTAGTAAGAGACCAAGACAAACAACCACGCACACAAATGTTTGATTTGAGCGGGAATAGAATCCGACATTTGTCGTGGCAGTCGTTTGAACCCCCACTACGTAACATATATTCTGACAACGAATTAAATTACTCTTTAGCAATATTAAATAATATCACTATACATACGAAAAGTCCATAGCTGTACTTAATAGTGCAGTTAGAGCGCCAGCGTAGCATGTATCCGATCGCTTTATGTTCCATATTCAGGTGTGGAATTCTAAAGGTAGGCTAGGTATTGCTCTAACTAAGGAAGTAAAAGTAATACACGTAAAACAGTGAATCTAAGTAATGATCGGTTATCTATAATCCAGACACAGATCTCGAAGGATATACCTATACTAGAATCGAACCCAAGCTTTACCAACAGACTCACTAAACACTGAACCAGCAATCCATTTAGATTTACGACAGTACACAATCAAAATTATAAGTAGCTCAAACAAGATTCAGTGAGATTCTGATAACGCATCGCGGCGTACGTTCCCACTTAATGTCTCTTCCACCCATGCTGTTTAATTAACACTTTAAGCGCGATGCTCGCTGCCCCTACTATCTAAACCACATCTGTGTATAACTGACACATCCATAACTTTGTGACACTATACGTCTGTCAGCGTAACCGAACATTGAGCGGTATCTTCATAATTGAATCTTGAAACTAAATCGCCTAGCGTAATAGCCACTCACTCTTTAACTAATTGCCGGCTCGTGGTAGATATATTCATTTTCTGGTACTGTTACACAGAGTATTGGGGTATTGGTTTCCTATATTGAATAGATAATCAATAGATTTGAGGTGGCTGGTTTTAGATGTAATTTATGCGTTTGTGGTTTTGAGTAGCAATTATAAACGTCAAAACAAATGTTGCTTTTAAGTAGTTTCGGATAGATAAGTATTGCAGATGGTATGGAGGCAGCGTTAGCATAGTAGAGATACCAACGGACTACCATGCAGAGGGTATCGGATATATATATAGTATAGAAGTTATAGATAGTTCGAATCCACGGCACGCACCAATGACGTTTCGAAGTTAAGTGCGTATTAAATTGTTAATTATCGCTGGTCCCGTGCTTTGGAGAGCACGATAAACCGTCATGAATATCTTTGACAGTCGGTACGGGAAGTCAGTACCCTCAAATAAACTGAAGCTGTTCTAAACCATGAAATATCGCTATCCCTTTGGGTTGCGGAGGTCAGACGGCAGTCGGTCTGTGGAAAAGTTGATATTCTGTCATATCTGAGACCAGTAGGTGGACCCCGGGCTCCAAGGCTGTCTTGGATGCAACCGGAATAATGCTAGGGCGATGATGATGATGAAGTAATAGCAGATGGTAGTAGAACCTTGGTGATTTCTGTATGAATGGGCCGGCTCTACACTAAACCGGGAGTGCTATCCTCTCACAGAAAGTAACAGTATCTGTACTGTTGCGTTTTGTTCGATGAGAGGAAATGCCGGAGGCTCTACTATTCCTTCTCCCTTATCTCACTCCTCCTCCTATTTCCTCCAATTACTTTACTAATCCCTTATACCAATCTCGCAAGAGCGGCCGAGGATGGGATTGATTGTATTTATACACACAGCTTGTATGAGCCGCGGTTACCATTTACCATCATGGCCACTAGCTGGTCTGTTATCCGTAGCCATAAACAAAGAAGAAATAGTAGGGCTCGAAGAGACAGAAAAAGAAAGAGAGAAATAACTCTTTCACTCATATTCTCGCAAGATGGACGCGTCTTGTCCTGTTCCTAAAGTGTTTCATTCTAAATCCCTCTGATATTGTTTAAAAACTGGACTGTTGATTTAGTGGTCAGGTTAGATGTAGTAGTCAGTGTCACTGTTATGTGGGAGGTCATTCTCATTACACAACGATTAAACCTGAGCAGGAATCGAACCCAAAACCTTCAGCTCAAGCAGCGAACTAAATCCTTATAGTCTTAAATCTTAAAAATTATTCAACTAAACATTACCCACCTATTACTCACCAAAGGATAAGCGTTTGATGGCGCCTCGATAACGTACATTGACGAATGTCTACCTACTGCGTAGCTCAAATTAAGTCGACATGAAAGAGTGCCCGACGCATCCCACGCAAACTCACGAACTAACCGGCGACTGTGAGAACTGCCACTAAACACGTACAGACAGACACGTGACAGTTGGACCGATTTACGTGGAGAGAGATGTGTAACGGTGCTTTATGCCTGTGCAAATAGGTTTGGAACATTCTAGAGTATGGGGTACAGCATCCTATTGAGCTAATTATAGATTTTAAACTTTCGCGATTTGTATACATCATACAATATTATTTAGCGGGTCTTAGTCGCGATAATTGACTTATTTAAAGGCATAAATACCTCTGTTATTCTCTTACGTTTCTATCGGCTTGCAACGGAGGGAGTCCCTCCGCGACCACGACCGTTTCAAGCCTGTAGCAAAAATCGATTTTAAACTTTCGCGATTTGTATACATCATACAAATTCGCTTAATTTGCGACCATGGCCGTTGTAGGACGGCCGAAGCGTCAGTAAAACATAGGTATTTATACCTTAAATTAACCTCTCGTATGCCGGAATACCAGACACAATTAAAAAGCTATTGTGTCTCGCGTAGATAAGCGTTCCGGCATACAAGGGATTAATTAAATATCGCGAATAAGACCCGTTTTTTTGTTTACATAAAATTGTATGAGGTAGCAAATAAGTCAATTATCGCGAAAAAGGCCCGCTAAATAATATTCTATGAACCTATTAAGTTATTGTAAGTGCGAAAAGCGGAGTGTGGTATTTTCAGTTCAATCTTACCTTGCCTGAACAGATTGCGTGGCATAGGTTTTTTTTGTAAGCTTATAGGGTCTCACTGCCGGGCAAAGGCTCCTCTGGATTTTCATAAATTTCTGCGATTTGTAATCTTTGGCCATCTTCGTTTGATTTTGATTAGTACCCAATTGGTAGCTGTATGAGTGGGCTCAAAGTTTCAATTTTGATGCATGTGGCGGACGTGTCCGGTTCAATGGTAGTTTAATCGAGCTGATTTTGCTGCTACATCGACTATACCATTTAATTTTATATTATTATTTATATTAATTTAACGACTGCCATTAAAGATTTTTTACATTTGAAGCCTGGTGCTATACCAGGCTTCAAATGTAAAAAATCTTTAATGGCTTTATAATCTAAGAGGTCAACATACTCTAATAATAGCATGTTTCTTTCATTATTAGTTCAGTTTCTGGCATGTATAATATTATTTTATTACAATTGATGTATATTATTGAATTTTACATTCATCGTAAAGCGTCAAAATGACTCCATGACCTTTCGGTCAGTATCTGGCTCATCATCAATATATTCTACAGCATTATTGACTTCGCTTCTCATTTAGATGCTAACATGTGACGCAACGCTGTCGCGTGCTCTACGGCCGTACATCACGGAGTAAGTGAGCCACTTAATTGAAGCGCTCCGAAGCACTTCGACGCACGCACAGTAACGCACGGATTATGTTAACGCACATAACAGATGCTGATCTTCTACTGCTGATAAAGATTCTCGATAAAAACTGTTGGTTTACGGACGTAATGCATCGTAAACATACTGAAGTAGCGTTCGGATTCTCGTCAGTAAAATAGTAGTTGGTTACGCGTGGCAAGTGTTGATGATGGCTCGATGGAGTGACAAGCTGTGGACTGGTGACTGGCCTCTGGAATATGATAAAATCTTGATTTCAATTTGTTTTATTTTTTTATAACTGTATATACGCAGCGTATACTAGATGGCCGTACTGCCATGGACTTAGAATGATGCAGACAAAATAAGTAGGTAGCTAGTTATAACACAACGCTCATGGATGTGAACTTACAATAAAATTCATTTTAAAATAGGTACATACTTACGTAGGTACATAGTTATTAACATTCGTTTTAAATTTCTTTTAGGATGTGTGTTGTGTTTCGAGTTTTCAGTTTATTGGTATTATTGCAATGGTGGATATCCGGAAAGAAAGTTCAGAACTAATGTTAGTTACCACGAAAGCGTGCATTCTTAATTTCGAGAATATATATTAAGCATCTGGCTAATATGAGTATGTGCTTATTAATAAACGTGTGTAAAAATTAATATAGTCTTGTATATCAAGTGTTAAAGTTAATATATATTTACTAAAGCAACATTTTTGTAAAGGTCCTATATCTAAAATTCGTTATAATAAACATAATAACGCATATTGAAAATTGTAAGACTCTATCTGATCTAGTGCTATATTTGGTTTTTGCTATGTAATAAAGCACTATAATATTAATTAAACTGAAATAGTACCTGTGATTAAATCTTTTGCAAGCTAACTATAGGTTTTTTCTGAGTCTTGGCAAATTGATATTATGTTCCTTTACACTTGATAATATTATCAGCATAATTATCTTTCATTGGAAGGCTTATACAGGCGTAAGTCTATAAATAAAAATAAGCGGACGGTAAGAATGAAGAAGATATTGAAAGAAGAGTTAATGCAGGTAATAGAGTGAATGGAGCTCTGAAGGCGTTTATGAACAGTCAAAACGTGTCCAAAAAGGCACGTTTGGCTGTGCATAGAGGGGTATTAGTGCTTACGCTTATGTCCGGTAGTGAAAGTTGGATATGGCAGAAGAGATTTGAAAGTAGAATAAATGCTGTAGAAATGAGAGCACTGAGAAGTATGTGTGGTGTATCTTTGACCGACAGAATAAATTATTGTTTGATAAGAGAGTGTTGTGGGATAAAAGAAGATGTAGTGACAAGCATTGAGAAAGGCATGTTAAGATGGTTTGGGCACATGGAGAGGATGGATGACGATAGACTGTCAAAGAAGATATATGAGGCAATTGTGAATGGGACAGGACAAAGGGGAAGACCTAGGCGGACGTTCTCTGACCAGATTGGAGACATCCTGAAAAAAGGACAGGTCAGAAGTACCCTAAACAGAAGAGCATGCATGAGAAACTTGATGGGAGTGAATGAAGGAAGAGAGGTATGTCAGGATCGTTGCAAATGGCGTTCCGTAGTCTCTGCCTACCCCTCCGGGAAACAGGCGTGAGTCTATGTATGTATGTATTTATATAAGGAAAATATATGCTGCATGACATCATGTTAAATAGGCGGTAACATTATCTACAAGGGACCTCAACATAAAGTAGTTTGGCTACAATTTTCTGGACATATCTCGATCTCTCTACATTTTCTCTAGAATAAACCAGTGGATTTACGTAAATTAATAAATTGGTGTTGAAAATGTTATTACATATGTATTTTTACAAAACAGCATGTATCGAATTGTTATGAATTAAACATAATATGTAAGAAATAATTTATATTATGATATTCGTATTAATTTTTAACAAGCTGCGTACCTTGCTATTAATATTTATCGAAATATGTTAAGTAAAAGCAATAATGTTGTTACATTATACAAATACGCACTAGTAGTTTTAATAGTAGACCCTTGTTGGCTTTGGTAAATGTCTCAGTTTGTCTGGGCAAACATATTGGCCAACATTAGTGAAGTAGCCTAGCGGCGAGAGTAGGCTTAGATTTAAACCCACAGTGACCACCGGTGACCACCATTACCTTGCGAAGTTAAGTCCATCACTATTGAATTGAGTATAGAGATAGAGAATTTGGCCTGCTACACCACGCTGGCACAGGGTTTGATTTGCTCTTTCATAAGATAGGTACTACAAATATTTGCCTTAATATTTTCCTTAGTCGCCGCTTACGACACTAACATATGTATCGGAGTCCTGACAGAAACTTTGTATTCTTAAACCGTCACATAAAAACGCCTTACCTCATATTAAATACCCAGAGAACCCTTTAAAAACAATACTCGTGTAAATCTATTAACATACAAACACGGAGGCTTAGACAATGCGGCGAGGGACACAAACAGGTGTCTTGAGGCGTGACATCACGATGTCATTATTATCCTTACGTCAGAACACACCAACACGCGTTACTTTACATGATTAAGTCGTAGAAGTTTTCATTGTTGCTTTTGTAAAAAAGTAATAGGGAGAGGTCAGACAGGCTGTCGCTCTCTAGAAAATCTGATATTGTATAGTATCTGGTTAGATGCAGTCGCTCTGTAGAAAGGCTAATGTCATATTTGGTTACTGCCTCTGTGGTCCTGCGATAGTGTAAGCGACTGCGGCTCATGAGGTCTCGGGTTGAATTCCCGGGTCGAACAAAAAGAGATATTGGGTTTTTCTGCTACGAATTATTCAATAGAAGTTCGGAGTCAGGGAGTTGGCGGTGTTACACCCCCGTGCCTCGGAAATCACGTTAAGCCGTTGGTCCTTCGCCCAATCTCTCTCCGGTCGTGTCGCTTGTGGCGTCCCATCGGACTATGAGAGTGAGGGAATAGAGAGTGCACATGTGAACTATAATATGTCCCGCGCAGTTGGTAAGTCTCATATATAGACAAGCCGCCGTGGCCGAAATCGGTCAGGAGGATTATTTATTAATATCATTATTTGGTTAGACTAGTAAGTGGACCCTGATCTCCAATACGTAATGGTTCCAAATTGACTGCAGCTAGGATAATGTTAGGATGATGATGATAATACTGTGCAGCTGTAAACTCTGTAGATGGGCACACAAATGTTGACGATTTTTCTTTCAGTGATCTGTATCTCAAAGTATAAACAGAACCCGTGCTGAAATATTTTCATTTATATTTTTAAAACATAAGGCATTAATAAAACCTATGGTTGTTATAAAGTTTTTGTCGTGACTGCCTTACTACGGAATTCAATATTCGATCTATAGATAGATCTGCAGATTTTAGATTCGTTTTTGACATAAGCTCCATACAAAATATGTCAAACACAAATCTCGAATTTCAAAATCCATGTATGGATCAAATATTGAATATGGCCGTTTAGTTTAATTTGTTTACGATAGCAATTTGAATTGTCATTCTGCATAAGCACATAGTGTTCAAAATAAAACAGAGCCTGTTACATTAAATGTAAAATCATAAATAAATACCATTGATCCCAAAGATTGCATTCGTATCTGGGAACTCTTGATTCTCAATGCACCGGGAGCGGCTAATGACTGTAGCGTTCCTCATTCCCCTCCGCCCCCTCTTCTTTACCCCTCTTGCCTCCTCGCTTATTAGTTTTTATTGGAGGACCACCTGTTGCGCTGTGCGAGCGCATGCCTTTAACATGTGTGTGTTTGTATGCGTCACACATACACAGAACTGCGTGATCGATATTCATTCAACTTTTGATTGAATATAATTAAATATTTGTCCAAACGTTTTGTGGTTTTGATGTATTGTGGTGGTTTAATGGTTGTTTTGGTTGAGAAAGTATTTGTGACAACACGTGTACTTGTGTTGATATTAATCTGTCATAACGGAGTTGTAAACAATTATAAACTGTACGTTCCCACACTTAAAAAACAAGATTTGTAAAATTAGTCACCCTTCCGTTCCTCGGAGTTCATGTAAAGGTGTTAAATTTTATTAATTTAAGCATTAATAGAATTCGGGCATTTTTAATACAACAAAAAATGATTACAAGAAAAGTGTAAGTAAGTAGTATACTTACTTAGCAGAAATAATTACAAAAAAGCTGTACTCAAGTAAATTTTCGTCACTGGATAATTTGTGTATTATAATTGGCTCATAATACTTGTAAGCCGAAATATAACAAGCGTATAATTTTAAAAGTATTTTAATAACCTTCTTAAACTTTACGATATCAAAATGAAATGTTAACACGCTTATAATTTAACGGATCCGGCCAAAATTTGCGTCGTCTGCCGTTCGTACGAGACATGTGCGTAAAATTAAAAGTAATTGGGCACAATTATTGTGTAGTGGCAAGCTTAACTGTAAACGCGAAGCGAAGCGAACATGCTAATTCGCGAAGTGCCGCTGGCTATTCTCACGGTGACGCGCGACACTCATCCTAATTAATACGGCGGAGAAGTGAGCTTCAGTAAAGGAACAGAGGGGGAGGGAGGGATCAGGAACAGGCAAGTGGGGAAATACAGGTAAGAGTAGGGTAAATAGATATAGTAGGAGGCAATAATAAAAAAAAAAGAGGCAAAAATGATGGGGTAAAAAGACAAAGTGGGGGGAGAGACAGAGGAAAGTTGGGAAATAAAATAAAATATTTATTTGGATCTAAGATAACAAAAGTACGATAAAAATATGTTCAATAATGACTGTGGTAGTTATTTATTTAACTATGTTGCAACTATGAGGCTTTGGCAATAATGGTCGATTAGGTAAAGTAATTGGGAGTTAGGAAAAGAGGGAGCAAGTGGGGTAAGTGGTTAGCGAGAGGAAGAAAAATTACTAAAGTTAGCGAGGGTTGGAGGAAAGAGAAGGGAGTAGAGGAGATTCTGAGATGGGATTCTCTTATGCGTCAGCCTAATATTGACATTGTTAGTTTTAATTAATGACTAAGTCATTGTTCCTAGCTGATGTGTCAGCCGTTGTGAATTCGGAAGTAATGGGGACTAAGATAATTCCTGGTAAAGCGATAAACGGGTTGAGAGATAATGTACTTTAAGTATAATTAAAATTAATTGCTAATTTGGTGAGTAATGTGTTTCTTGTAAGTAGTTACAAAATACTAGATTTAACCAGCAACTCGTGGGTACATATCACCAGAAAAAAGAGGTATCTGTTATGCTGACGTAAAAGTTATAATACTGCAAAGTTTCATCAAAACTTGTTAAGCATTTTCAGCATCATGGACAAACATGAAAATCTGCTCCCGCTTTAAAAACTATAAGTCTGTGCTTTAAAATAGATTTTATGCAGATGAAATTTTAATATACAGCATAATCATCATGAAAAACAACTTTGATTATGAGCAACCCAGATTAGATTCATAAAACATAAAACAAAACATAGACTCACGCCTGTTTCCCCGAAGGGGTAGGCAGAGGCATATTAAACGCCCACTTTTCGCCAGTGTTCTGATCCCACGTAATAGGTGGCGAGCCTATTGCCTATTATTATTAGATTCCTGGACGGATATTAGACATTTCTTAATATGGTTTGAATCAAAAAGATTAATATACAGTCAGTACATCTGTGATTATGGTGCCAGCAACAGTGCCGAAACATTGGATGGTCGAAGCAAAAGTAGATTACATGAAGTTAATTCAAAACTAATATTATTGACCACGAAAATATAAACTGTTATGATAATTTTTTCTTTTTACTTTTTCTTTTTTTTAGTATGTTAATATGTTGCTCCTGGTTGCCCTGACGATATTATTCTGAGAGCTGTTAGGAGGAGTTAGTATCCTTGATAATACCGACCCTAGTGGAAACCATGGAATATCGCTAACCCTATGGGTCGGTATAGGATCCCAGAACTATGTTGGTTCCATTCTTTATTAATAAGAGAGAGCGAGGGATGGTTACAGAAATCACAGCTCGTATTTTCTATTACTCCGGTAACAAAATCTTTTTTAATTTATACAGTCCTACCCACGAGGGTTAGCTTAGGTTAGTAAGGACTATTTACGCCCACTTTTGTATCATAAGGTTAGCAATAGTAACCATTGAAGTGTCCACTCAACAATTACTCACCACCGCAGTAGTTGGATTGTAATCTGAGTATCTATAGCACAGTGACGTGTCCGTATCTTGAGCACAAGTATCTGTGACATTATGCTAATACGAGCAATTAAACAGACGTGGGAAAACTATGAACCACTCGAGTGCCCGTATGTATATCTAGTTAGCCGTGAAACTGTTGCACAATATGTGTATGGATAATTAAAATTAGCTACTCGAAGAAACTTTTGGAATGGCTTGGCTTGTGGTGTAATGGTTTTAAATCTTTTTGAGTAGGAATAGCTGGTGTGGTATAATTGTTTTGAATGTTGTTGGGATTTGGTTGTGGACTATGGTACTGTGTGTTTAATTGGCTGGTTGGTTGAGAGAAGAGATTGGCAACAGCGGGTGACTGCGGCGATACTCGTTAGGTATTTTGATACTAATCAACTATCGTGTTACCTGTTGCGTAATAGACTACCATAATAATATAAATATTTAAATTAAGATACTATATTCTTTAATATACTAACTAAAATGTTCACAATTAACAACGTAATATTATTATGCATTTTAAAATGTTGCAAAATAATCTTCATTATCATCATCATAAGCCCTTTATACTGTCCCACTGCTGGGCACGGTCCTCTCCTCACTATGAGAAGGGTAAGGCCATATTCCACCACGCTGGCCAAGTGCGGGTTGGCAGACTTCAAATGTCTTTTGAGAACATTATGGAGAAATCTCAGACATGCAGGTTTTCTCACGATGGTTTCTTTCACCGATAGTTAACAAACAAGCGATAATTAACAATTGAATAATCCTATGTACATTGAAATTTGCTATACCTACATATTTGTTATATTGTTACCCGCCTCCATCCGCTGCCCGTGACCCCAACAAGATCGTCAGTCCACCTTGCGGGAGGCCTACCTCTGCTACGATGTCCTGTGCGTGACCGCCAGTCTAGAACCTTTTTGCTCCAACGGCCATCGGTTCTTCTGGCTATGTGCCCTGCCCACTGCCACTTCAGCCTGACTATTCGGAGAGCTATGTCGGTGACTTTGGTTCTACTGCGGATCTCCTCATTTCTGATTCGATCTCGCAGGGAAACTCCGAGCATAGCTCTCTCCATCGCCCTCTGTGTGACTATGAGCTTTCGGATAAGGCCCATAGTTAGCGACCACGAATATACATCTAGGCACTTGAAATATCGGTTACTCGAAAGAAAGGTAGGTACATGGTTTATATCCCGTAGGAGAATGTTTTAGTAACAGTGAATATATTATTGTTTTCTATACGTCTTAAACCAGTACTATGTATAATAAGGCTGCACACAAATAAGCACGCACTGAGCACTCAATCGTCGCGCTGTCGCCTTACGTGGCGTGTCGGGTAGTTTTTGTCGCGTTGATTGACGCCACATAAGGGAATTGTCACGTGTTAGACATTAACTACATTATGCACGCTTTATCAATATGTTGTGCCGTCCTTATACCGACCGTCCGTAATGCAAAAGGTGTTTTATTTGGGTTTTATTTCAATTTATGGGTAACACAAAGTGTTGTCTCTATAATCGAACCCACTATGCTCGATGCACTGCCAAGCGGCGAAGCGACCACTAAGCCACATGTGAACACATTTATTCATACATCTTCAACCAGTACCATGTATAATAAGGCTGCATACGGATAAGGGCCGAGCGCTCAATCGGCGACTTGTCGCCTTACGTGTCGTGTCGGGTAGTTTTTGTCGCGTTGATTGACGCCAGATAAGGGAGTTGTAGCGGACGCTGATTAGCGACACGTCACGTGTTAGTCTGCTTTATTATGCACGTGCTATCAATGATATAGGTTATCGTAATGCAAAAGTGTTTGTTTTTATGTGCCGGTTTTGTGTCAAAATTTAACGGATTTAATGTATTTTAGTATACAAATAGAATATTTTTGGTATCGGGTTGGAAAATCCTCATGGAGTCCCTCCGCCCTAGGGGATGGGCGAAGGGGACAGTAAGACTCTTACTGACTAAAAACCAACACGTGTGCTTCATGTAGCTGTGTGTTGGAGGTTCGGGTATCGCCCAAGCATATGTCGCAACCCCCTTGATTAGACCTTGCAGAAACAGACATATTGTTATAATATAATTTGAATAGGTTAGAATAGGGAATGGAAGTTACAACTGGAAAACTATTATTTTTATTCTTTAGTATTAACTAGGCGATTTCCTAAGCTTTTTTAATACGCAATCAAAAGTATAAGCAGTCCGATATCGATTGGGAAAAAATTCTTTGGAACTGTTTTGATTTTGAAGAAGTGTCGCCCGTTACTGTTTTCAAAGAGCTGTAGAAATAAATCCTCATTCACACAAACACCCGACATAAATAACACCAAACCTTGTATCAGATATCTGTAAACAGCAGAATGCTCTGTTAATTATACCAGACGTCAAACCAATATCCTCCATTCTTGTTGCGAAGTATCCCGAATCCAGAGTATAAAATATATAAAAATATTAGACTGCCTCCGTGGTACAGTAGGTAGCGTATGCGACTGCTGATCGGAGGTCCCGGGTACGATTCCCGGGTCGGGCAAAAGTGTTAAGTGTGTTTTCCGAATTCTCAGTAGCAGCACGAAGTCTTGTGATGTGCCCAGTAACGGCAATAGGCTCACCCCCTATTACGTGGACCTAAAAATTCATGGCGAAATGTGGGTGTAATATTACTCCTCTGCCTACCCCTTCGGGGAGACAGACGTGAGTGTATAAATTTTCATCATACAGCCTTTTAAAGTCAACTGCTGGACGTTGGCTTCTCTTTACTTAATTCACAATTACATTATAATTATTTGAATGAGTCAAAAGGAACATCTGACTTTTTTTATAGTAATAGGCGGCAAACGAGCAGACGGATCGCCTGATTGTAAGCAATTACCGCCGCCCATGGACACAAGCAACACCACAGGAGTCACAAGTGCGTTGCCAACCCTTGGGATTGGGAAAAGGGATAGGATGAGGAATAGGATGAGGAAGGAATAGAGGATAGGGCCTCCGGCACTCTCACTCACCGAACAAAACGCAACAGTTTAGGTACTGTTACTTTACACCGATTTTCTGTGGGAGGGTAGTACTTCCCCGCTCAAGCCGGCCCATTCATGCTGAAATCAGCAAGGCTCAGTAGAGCCTTGCTGATTTCAGCATGAATGCGCCGGCCACCAATCTACTACCTTTAACAGGTAGTAACCTGTTAAAGGTAGTAGATTGGTATAGAGTTTGATATCGAGCTTCCGTCTGTTCACAGAGATATTATTTACGTCGTGTATTTCTATTATTCTTTGCCTCTGTGGTCCAGTGGATAGCGTATGCGACTGCTGAGTGGAGGTCCCGGGTTCGATTCCCGGGTCGGGCAAAAGTGTCACTGGGTTTTTCCGAATTCTCAGTAGCAGCACGGAGTCTGGTGATGTGCCTGGTAACGGCAATGAGCTCGCCCCCTACTACGTGGAACCTAAAAAAACATGTCGATATGTGGGTGTAATATTAAGCCTCTGTCTACCCCTTCGGGGATACAGACGTGAGTCCAAAAAAAAGTGTATTTTTCTAGTCGCTTCTTACGACAGTCCCGGAAAGTAATATTAAATAATATAAATTCTTTTACTTTAACAAATTATTTAAAAGCCCGCATCGCATGCTCAGCCAACATTATCCGTATACTGCAGAAACGAGCGTCAAAAGTGTCCATAATTATAAAATAAAACCGCGAATTAATAGCAAATAACACGTTAATGACTCACAATCTCATATATTGCTGGGCCGAGAACGATGCGGCTCTGAGTGCAGGTAGCATCAGTGATAACCGTTTAATTTGTAATATTCGTAAACGACGGGTATTAATGTCGTGCATATAAATATGGATTATGTTTTTATTGCTATTATACGAGAGTAAATGTTGCGATGAACGAGCGGCGCCGCGTCAAAACACTAGTTATATAAATTCGGATTTGTCTGCACGCACGGCATTCTTGTGCTGAATGGATATAAGCAATTTATTTACAGGTGTTCTTTAATACTTCTTACTTAAAGGAGGTAGAACTAAATGCCATGCTTTTTACTGGTACACGGAATTGGCGAGCGGCGGTCAAATCATTCTATTGGCTCATAATGACTATTTCAAAGCTTGCTGTTATCACAAAATATTGATAAAGGCAGGTTCGTATAGAGATCAAAGCGAGTGGCTAATCACAAAATATTGATATAGGCAGATTCGTATAGAGGCCAGAGCGAGTTCATTGTCTAGATGAGCAGGTACACATCATCGTCATCAGCCTTTAACAGTCCACTGCTGGACTAGGCCTCTCCTTTGAAAGGAGGAATTGGCCTACTATACCACGGCGGCTAAACGCGTTGGCATGGGGTTTGTATCGAGTTTTCCTTCTCTTATAGTGCTGTTCTCTGCATAATATGCTCCCTCTGTCGGCTCTTACGACACCCATGGGATGATATGGGGTGGTGACATTCCGTATTCTTAATCCGTCACCACACGGACATAGAACCTCGTAAGTGATTCTATACAGACTTGGTTTTTATGTTCTGATCTGTGAACTGACTTATTACTGTAAATATTTCACGTACAAAGACATTATTATCATTATCAGGCCTGTATATAAACAGCCAAGCAGCGATAGCCTGGTGGAGAGACCGACAGACTGCTGCGCAGAGGGTATCGAGTTCGAATCCTCGTTGGTGTGCGCACCGATGAATTTTCGGAGTTATGTGCGTATTAAATTGTTAATTATCGCTTGCTAAACGGTGAAGGAAAACATCGTGAGGAAACCTGCATGTCTGAGAGTTCTCCATAATGTTCTCGAAAGACATGTGAAGTCTGCCAATCCGCACTTGACCAGCGTGATGGACTATTATGGATGGCATTACCCTTCTCATAATGGGAACAGGCCCGTGCCCAGCAGTGGGACAGTATAAAGGGCTGATGACGAATATTAACTGCCCCACTGCTAGACACGGGCTTCATCTCAGTATGAATACGGTACAGCTATTGTCCACCACGCTGTCCATGTGTGGGTAGGCAGACTTCATATAATGTTTTTGAGGAAAATTATCTGCAGGATTCTTCATGATATTTTCCTTCACCGTGGCGTTTAGTAGGCGATAATTTAACAATTTATTACGCACATAACTCGGTAATACCTGTGTTGCGTGCCATAAAACGAAAATCAAAGAAATGCTTTACTGTGTATACCAAAACTAACTGTCAACCACTTTAAGTAAATCCTACTCTGATTTACATACCAACACCGCTAATTTCCTCATAACTCAGTGTTAATTCGAATATGTATTCGTATCGTTAATCAACCATACTTACATATTAAGTATTGATGGTAGCGTGCGCGCTATTAAGCAAGACATATTATCATAAGACTAGCTGAGCCCGCGTTTACACCCGCGTTATATAAGGCTACTGCTCCGCTCCCGTAGCTCATAGTGTGATGTTATATAACCTATAGCCTTCCTCAATAAATTGACTATCCGCCACAAAAATAATTATCCAAATCGGACCAGTAGTTCTTGAGATTAGTGCGTTCAAACAAACAAACTCTTTAGCTTTATATACTTACTAGAGAATGCCCGCGGTTACACCCGCGTTATTTAAGGCTATTGTTCTGCTCCCGTCGCTCATAGCGATGTTATTTAGCCTATAGCCTTCATCGATAAATGGGCTATCTGACACTGAAAGAATTTTTCAAATCGGACCAGGAGTTTCTGAGATTAGCGCGTTCAAACAAACAAACTCTTCAGCTTTCTGATATTAGTAGTATAAACGGCCGACGCTATATTTCGGTGACTTCCCGTGATATATGTTTATCGTGTTTTAATAACATGTCACGGATTAGTTTATAATGTAGTATTACTTACAAATCATGGGGCACGCGATGTCGTGAACTAATATACTGCTTAGTGGCGCCACCCACTTTACGAAGATTTTGAAGTTGCTTAGCTTAATCTTTAGTCTATGGACATGCTAGTTTCTGACTGGGGCTTTGTCCGAGGTGTGGGTTACAATGTCAAAATGTTGCATTTGTACAATTCTGATGTTACAAGCTGTATTATTGCAAAGGTTCGTCAACATCTGGTCGGTACTTTTTGCGTGATAGAGTAAGTTATCCATCAATACGTATGTCATATTCAATAATCAGAAATAGATCAAAACATTTTAGGTTTTATAGAAGCATGACAATAGGATATTGAAGAATAAATTTATTTTTATTATTTTGTTATGAGAAACAGACGAGCTTGTATAATGAAGATAAAACACATGGAAAACAAATGTTGCGTGCAGTAGCATCCGTGAGGAAGGATGTGGCTTGAGACACGTCTTGAGAAAAATTTGGTCATCATCTCAGGGTTGATGCAATAGGTTGTACTTTTTAGGGTTCCGTACCTTAAAGGTAAAAAACGGGACCCTATTACTAAGCCTCCGCTGTCTGTCTGTCTGTATCTCATAAACCGTGATAGCTAGAAAGCTGAATTCACAAATTATGTATTTCAGTTGCCGCTATAACAACATTTTTTTTTTTTTTTTAACCATTGCTGTCCCAATATTTTTTTATTTTTAGTGTTTGCCCAACAACAAATACTAAAAATAAAAAAATATTAAGGGGGAGTCCCGTACAAAAAACGTGTTTTTTTCGTATTTTTTGCTCAAAATTACTAACTGTAACAGGTAGACGCCTTAAATTTTCCACAATATACATACATACATACATAGACTCACGCCTGTTTCCCGGAGGGGTAGGCAGAGACTACGGAACGCCATTTGCAACGATCCTGACATACCTCACTTGCTTCACTCACTCCCATCAAGTTTCTCATGCATGCTCTTCTGTTAAGGGTACTTTTGACTTGTCCTTTTTTCAGGATGTCTCCAATCTGGTCAGAGAACGTTCTCCTAGGTCTTCCCCTTTGTCCTGTCCCATTCACACTAGCCTGATATATCTTCTTTGTCAGTCTATCGTCATCCATCCTCTCCATGTGCCCAAACCATCTTAACATGCCTTTCTCAATGCTTGTCACTACATCTTCTTTTACCCCACACCACTCTCGTATCACACAATTCTTTACTCTGTCGGTCAAAGACACACCACACATACTTCTCAGTGCTCTCATTTCTACAGCATTTATTCTACTTTCAAATCTCTTCTGCCATACCCAACTTTCACTACCATACATAAGGGTAGGCACTAACACACCTCTATGTACAGCCAAACGTGCCTTTTTGGACACGTTTTGTGCCTTTTTGGACGTGTTTTCCACAATATGTGGTTGTATATTACCTTTCAAAATAAATAAGTAAATAAAAAAAGTAAATAATAAAGGGGAAACTTTAAAAGTATTTAAGTATACATACAATGAACGTGATTTTCTTTTATAGATGATGGTACGAAACCCTTCGTGCGCGAGTCCGACTAGCACTTGGCCAATTTTATTATTAAATAACATAAGCACGCTTAAAAAATCTCTGCTAAGTATATCATTCGCAGCACTGGTTTCCTTGAGCAAAATGCCTTCTCCTCCCGTTTTCCTCTACAACCTGCTTCTTTAACTCCATGTCTACTCTGATCCACTGCTCATCTATTGAAGCATGCGTCTCACACATCGCGTCTGCGCGGCAGGCGGCGGCGCGTCGTTGGCACGCGAACGCACACTTAAAATAAATCGTCATTAGACCAGCAATGCCTACCATCGTCACATACTCAGAGTTATAATTACATGCCTCGTTGGTCTCGCGGCATAAATGTGCGCGTGGGATTGGGAGGTCTCGGGTTCGATTTCCGGGTCGGGCAAAGTGTTATTGGGTTTTTCCGTTAGGAAATTTTCAATAGCGGCACAGAGCCTGGTAATGTGCCCGGTATGGCAATAGGCTAGCCCCCTATTACGTGGGACCTAAAAAAAAATCATGGCGAAATGTGGGTGTAATATTACACCCCTACCTACCCCTTCGGGGATACAGGCGTGAGTCTATAAATAAATAAAAAAATACATGTATAAACGAACTGTCGATGGTGATGCCGACGTCATAAGGTGTCTCTCAGTGGCTACACCGGTACAAAGAAATTATTTTATTTATACTGAAATGTCCGTGTGGTGACGGATTAAGAATACGGAATGTCACCACCCCATATCATCCCATGGGCGTCGTAAGAGCCGACAAAGGGAGCATATTATGCAAAGAACACCACTGTAAGAGAAGGAAAACCTGATACAAACCTTATACCAACCCGTTTGGCCAGCGTGGTATAGTAGGCCAATTCCTCCTTTCAAAGGAACGGACTAGTCCAGCAGTGGACTGTTAAAGGCTGATGATGATACTGAAATGGAATGATATGAATCCCAAGGTTTTTGATGGAAATATGGCGTGAAGTCAAACGGCATAACGTTTACGAAAATGACAAAATCACGCTCCTTAAGTTTGTTTATTCGCGTTAAATGTTTGTAAAGTAAATCAATTGCAACCAAAAACACAGTGACATACCATTAATAAGCACTTGTTATGTTGGCCAACCATGTGATTCAGTTTATTAAAATCGATCTCCCAAGGCTCTTAAAAAGAAGCCAACATTTATTATCCAATCTTCAAAAAAGAAGTTCGACTACACGGATGGCGTAACAGTTTAAGAGGTCACTTGGGAACTGCGTCGAGTGCTATCAGTTCGATTCCCAAACGAGACAACAATAGGAAAGTTTCCTGCAAGTGAAATAAATTATACAAGTATTAGCATATAAAGAAACATGTTAAAATAATGGTATTTTCATTCGTCAATTAATGTTAAAACTTTATTTAACCATTTTTATCGACAATTTATTGATAATAAGTATTCTGCTTGACAGCAAGACACTAAGACGTCACTGTGTCATATTTCATACAAACGCCGTAGTAAAGGTCGTTTTTGACATTTCATTAAAAGTGTTTGATTTGACTAGTTGGAAACAACCCTATTCGTATGATCCAAAAATAGTACTTTTCAGTTTGAGTGTTCTTTGTAACTTTGTTGTAAAGTTCTCCAAATTTTGTTTAAAGTGGGTCATTTGCGTTTAGGATATCCGTAATCAAACAGCCTACAGTCACCAGGTAGTAGAGCCTTGCTGATTTCAGTATGAATGGGCCGGCTCGACCGGGGAAGTACTACCCTCTCACAGAAAATCGACGTAAAGTAACAGTACCTAAACTGTTGCGTTTCGTTCGGTGAGTGAGTGCGGGAGGCCCTATCCCCTATTCCTTCACCCTCATCCCACTCCTTATCCTATCCCTTTTCCCAACCCCAAGGGGCGGCAACGCACTTGTTACTCCAGTGGTGTTGCTTGTGTCCATGAGCGGCGGTAATTACTTACCATCAGGCGATCCGTTTGCTCGTTTACCGCCTATTACTATAAAAAAAAACCAGTCCAAGGCCTCAAATAAACCAATGATTCAGATTTGTTATCACACACATTTGCCAAATTTAGAGCAACATATCACATAGCCCTGGTTTACTTATCCAAAACCACTAGCCTCAAAATAACTGTTATCACTTTATAATTAAAGCATTCATTCAATTTTTATTATTCGATGGCATTTTCCTTATTCCTGTTTTGTTAATCTGTTTTTTTATCAGTGCTGTCTGGATATAGAAATTGTACTATCATTTCCGGGCGTTTGACGCGTGTATACCTATAAGTTGTCTAATATTTCAAGGTCGGCAAAGCACTTGTGATCCATCGGGCGGTGCAGGTGTCTATGGGCAACGGTAATTACTTACCATCAGGTGACCCACTTGCTCGTTTGTCTTACAATGCAATAAGAAAAGGTCTATTCGTTGTTGAACTGTGAAGGAGTCAATCATTACTACTACTGATTCAAGCCCCCTGCCAAACGCCGATTGCATCAAATGTCAGCTGGTCCCACTACGTCTAGACTACAGCTATGAAGCCATTTGGCTGCGTCCATATCAATTGAGTTGGCTCTGAGGACATCCTTGAAGGAGGCCATGTCCAGCAGTGAACATTTTTAGGCTGCGATGAGAATATGGAGATGCCGGCAACAGCTAGTCTTGTATCATTTACAACATCAGCCTTTTGTAATTCTATTTAAAAAGTTTCTTAATAATCTCATGTATTTGCACAAATAGTGTAGTGTAGGTATATTAATATAGAAAATCATCATCCTCCTTCTAGCGTTACAACAGTTACAACCCGGGGTCCGCTTACTACTAACCATTTGACAGAACATTAGCTCTGACCTCCGCAACCCACAGGGATAGCGATATTCCATGGCTTAGACTAGTGTCAGTTTATTCAGAGGCACTGACTCCCCTGAATTGTTAATTATGGCTTGCTAAACGGTGAAGGAAAACATCGTGAGAAACCTGCATGTCTGAGAGTTCTCCATAATGTTCTCGAAAGACATGTGAAGTCTGCCCACCCACACTTGGCCAGCGTGGTGGACTATGGCCTTAACCTTCTCATATTGGGAAGAGGCCCGTGCCTAGCAGTGGGACCGTATAAAAGGCTGATGATGACTGACTCCCTAAAACGACTCTCAAAGATCTTCATTACAGCCGCGACCGACGGCTTAACATGCTCTCCCTAAAACGACTCTCAAAGATCTTCATTACGGCTGCGACCGACGGCTTAACATGCTCTCCCTAAAACGACTCTCAAAGATCTTCATTACGGCTGCGACCGACGGCTTAACATGCTCTCCCAAAAACGACTCTCAAAGATCTTCATTACGGCCGCGACCGACGGCTTAACATGCTCTTTGAGGCACGAGGGATGCGAAAATTTGCATATATCGCGTTCGAAACTACATCGTGCACCACATACTCCGAAAAGTATGTTCCGTTCGAAACTACATCGTGCACCACATACTCCGAAAAGTATGTGGTGCACGATGTAGTTTCGAACGCGATACCCTCTGCATGGCAGTCTGTTCGTATCTCCACTAGGTTATTGCTACCTTGTCATACATACATACAAATACAATCCTCGTTGGTCTCGGGGCATAAATGTGAGCGTGGGATTGGGTCTCGGGTTCGATTCCCGGGTCGGGTAAAGTGTTATTGGGCTTTTCCGTTAGGAAATTCTCAGTAGCAGCTCGGAGTCCGTTAATGCGCCCGGTATGGCAATAGGCTCGCCCCCTATTACGTGGGACCTAAAATTCATGGCGAAATGAGGGTGTAATATTACACCTCTGGTTCCCCTTCGGGGATACAGGCGTGAGCCTATAAAAAACATACAAATACGTGTGTATATTTAATCTTTCTTCATATTCGATTACCCGTTGAACGAGTCCATATGTCAGCTAATACCGCAATTAGCGGCGCTGTTTAAACATAATGTTTATGTTCAATAATTTGATAGTTATTATGTGTCTGTTGTAAAAATGTCTTGTCGTTTGTCTGTGCCATGTAAACTGTTGGATAAGTGATTGTAGTTATTTGTCACAAGAACGTAGGTTGTGTAATGTTGTGTTTACATGGGTGTGGACTTTCCAGAATTTTGATGATGTGAGTATGGTGCAATGTTGGTGGTCGTCTTGTCTCCGAAAGTAGTCGGTTCGAAGTTCACGGATTATTCCGTTCAGGATTTAGTCAATACTAACATACTAATGAATGTAGAGGAAGCGCGTGTTTGTAAGGATAGATGCAAGTGGCATTCCGTTGTCTCTGTCAACCCCGACGGGAAAAAGGCGTGAATATATGTATGTATGTGTATGTAACATTTTTTTTATGGTAATAGGTGGCAAACGAGCAGACGGATTGCCTGATGGTAAGCAATTACCGCCGCCCATGGACACAAGCAACACCATAGGAGTCACAAGTGCGTTGCCGTCCCTTGGGGTTGGGAAAAGGGATAGGATGAGGAGTGGGATGAGGGAGAAGGAATAGGGGATAGGGCCTCCGACACTCTCACTCACCGAACGAAACGCAACAGTTTAGGTACTGTTACTTTACGTCGATTTTGTGTGAGAGGGTAGTACTACCCCGGCCGAGCCGGCCCATTCATGCTGAAATCAGTAAGGCTCTACTACCTACAACAATTAAACATACTAGCCTGGCCTGAGAATTTTTGCATGGCAGGCTAAATCCCTTAAGAGTTGTCCATTTTCTAATAAGACCGTGCTTTTTAGTGCAGCGATATTTCTGCTGAAGGCATTGTCAAGTCTTCGTAATAATGGTGCTATTTCTCTTACCTGAACTACTGATATCAATATAATTTCAATATAGGATAGGACCCTGTCGAGTTTCTTGACAGTTCTTCTCAGTAGTTTGTAGTTTAGTCCAGAACTGGTGATAAGATAAAATAATGGCGTTTCGAATCCATTTAAATCTATACTGCCTCGTTGGTCTCGCGGCATAAATGTGCGCGTGGGATTGGGAGGTCTCGGGTTCGATCCCCGGGTCAGGCAAAGTGTTATTGGGTTTTTCCGTTAGGAAATTCGCAGTAGCAGCTCGGAGTCTGGTAATGTGCCCGGTACGGCAATAGGCTCGCCCCCTATTACGTGGGACTAAAATAAATCTGGCGACAAGTGGGTGTAGCAATATACCTCTGCCTACCTCTTCGGGGATATAGGCGTTAGACTATGTATGTATGTATTTATATGTATGTATTTGACTATGTATGTAAGTTTTTTACGGTATGTTAAATCGGTATGTAATAATAATTTTCTCGCAAAATATGTGTATGCCTACTCAGTTGGCCAGCGTGATGGCCTTACCATTTTCATATATAAAATACCCATGCCCAGCAGTGGGACAGTTTACAAAGCTAATAATGATGATGATGATGATGCACAAACAAGTGAAAAAAGGCAAAAAATAAAAAACAACTTCAAAAACTACTGATTATTAATCACAGGTACCGTTATCGCGCTTGCGTTCGTGTTCTTGACTGCAGAGATGAATCGTGTATCGTGATCGAAAGGTCACGGGTTCGATCCTAGCCCATTTTATAGCCCACGTGAATAATTTCCTTCCTAGAAAAATTAAAGACTGCACAAGCTGTAGAGTTCACGTAAAATAAAGTCATATTCTTTGTCATGTTTGATTCGTTCCGGCTCGTATTTTTTTATAGCACAACAAATAGATGAACAGAAGGAATCAGCCAATAGAAATATAGGACATAAAGAAAAATCAGATTCGCCACACAAAGGAATCAAACCCGCAACATTCGAAACATCAAAGTAATAAGATGGCCTTAACCAATTGCCCTATCCATGCAATTATTTTAGTAGCTATATCACATTTAGACATATTATAAAGGAAGCGATAGCCTAGTGGAGATACCAACAGACTGCCATGCAGAGGCTATCGGGTTCGAATCCACGGCGCACATCAATGACTTTTCGGAGTTATGTGCGTATGGAATTGTAAATTATCCCGTCCCGACTGTCATGAAGATCGTTGACAGTCGTTATAGAGAGTCAGTACCTATAAACAAACTGTCACTAGTCTAAACCATGGAATATCGCTATCCCTTTGGGTTGCGGAGGTCAGACGGCAGTCGCTCTGTGGAAAAGCTAATATTCAGTCAAATCCGGTTAGACTAGAAAGCGGACCCCAGGTTCTAACTGGGATAAACGCTAGGAAGATGATTACATTTAGACATATTAATGTAACAGGCCTATATCGCGTAATTCTTTGAAAATACATACATACATACATACATAACGTCATGCCTTTGATCCCCGAAGGGGTAGGCAGAAGTGTATTTCTACACCCACTTTTCGCCAGATATACTTTAGTCCCAAGGGGCGAGCCTATTGCCGTACCGGGCACATTTCCAGACTCCGTGCTGCTACTGAGAATTTCGTGACAGAAAAACCTAATAACACTGCCCGACCAGGAATCGAACCCGGGACCTCCCGATCCCACGCGCACATTTATGCCGCGAGACCAACGAGGCAGTCGTATAGGGTTTGATGTCGAGTTTTCCGTCTCTACGCAAAGATGGTATTTGCACCGTGTTATCCCTTAGTCGCCTCTTACGACACCCACGAAAAGATATGGGGTGGTGACACTTGTATTCTATGCCGTCAACCACACGGCAATCTTTGAAAATAAACAGTAAAATACCATAAATTTGTTTTGAAATTGCGGCATGGGTTACACTAGATTAACTACCAGTCAAGTTTAAAGACATATTACCTTATTTTAATTAATTCCATTCTTGACCTTTTCTTCCACCTAGACAATAGTAAAATTAACGATAAACGATGGAGTCATAAGTGAAAAATAAACCTACTGACAAACTATATTCTCTAGAATAACCTCTGAATGTTATAGTAGCTATATTATACTGAAGATGTACTTACTGAGCTCCACAATTGCCTGCACTCTCAACAGATGAATGCTGTTTGAGCTTCAGTATGACGTGTATTAATAGAATCGACGCGTCCCAACGAATAACTCATCTTTTACCACACCAGGCTACATCTACCATTAGTTCAACGGTTAATCTAATTAATTAGTTTAATTAAGTTAATGTTGGACGCACGCCGAACGCGGCACGGAACCGCACGACTTTGCACGACGACCAACCTAACTCGAACAAAGCTACGCCCTCAGATAAATCGTAGCGATCTAGGAAAAAACTCTGTAATAAATCTTATTGCGAATTGCGCTTGATTTCTCCGCAGTGGAATGATATAATTACATGATTGCAGCGGTCGGCAACCACCATGTTGTCGAGGCCACCGCGGTACGGCGGGGAAAACAAGCATTCTCCAGCCCATTCTTTTTGCGCACAACTTACAATGACAGATATGTAATTATATAAAATATGTAACGCTCCCGATGCTCGCTTGTCTTACTCGTTTTTGTTTCAATGTATCGTGCTTTAGCCGTATTTTAAAGAGCGCAATTAACCTCAAAACTAACATGTTTATTGCTTGGAAACATGTTAAACAAAACACACGGACTAATTAAAAATGGAACTTGTTAGGTACTTGCGACAGGTGGGCAACTCTGATCTCAATTTGAGGCGTTTATCTAAATTATATTCAGAGAAATATAACTAGCTCGCCACTTTTACTTATAACAACGCGACGGCGATTTTTACCATCAGGCGATCCGTCTGCTCGGTTGCCGCTTATAAAAAAAAAAATCGAGTTACGAGTATCAAAATCATATGGTACCATTTTAAGTTAATTTAGAATATTTTTTAGAGGTTTTACTTCAAATGATCCATATTGAATAATTTCATCACATCAAATTTAATAGAGACATACATTACTTCTCAAAACGGCTCTGCCAACCGCTCTACGACCGCTTGCCTATCAATGTAATAAAAACGTAATACACAAAGTAGCAAAATCGCGAAGCACCGACACACGACTTGTTCAGGTCATTCACATCAGTTTAATTAGTCCTAGCCGCACAGGCGTTACAATATCAACTATTATGACGCTCTCCGTCGACGCCTTATCTCCAAATAAATATCTCAGATTGTCAGCTAACAAATTTGAAAATCCTGTCCGTCTAAAGATAATCTCTAAATTATGATTGGGTGGAGGCGCATATATCTTTAATTAACATCAAGAAGGCTTGGACTGATCGATCGGGACTGTACACCGCCCATCTTTTAATTGACAGCATCGATTACGTTACAGCTTATCTCCGCTCAGCTCGTAAACGTGCCTGCCTTTGTTCTCGCTCCGTAATTGTTTTATTGACAAATTACTTATTTGATCTGATGGCTTGGTTGTCTGTCGTTATGTTTGATGAATTTATAACGTGCTCAAAGGGTTATGCGCGTGCTATTTTTCTATATTTTTTGTGGCTACAAATTGTTGACAGCATGAATGTCGTCTTGATAGGCAGCTGTCTCGCCGATAAGCATTAAAGGTTCGATTCCCACATGGGACAGTGCTTGTGTGATCTACAGGTTGTTGTTTCGAGTCACGGAGTTAATATGTTCAATTATTGACTGATCGGAGAGCATCACATGACAAGAAATTAATAGATAGTGTTAAAAATTAGCAGACCATTATTACTGAAGGGTAGGTGTTTGTTATATATACTTGTTATACTAAATATGCAATTTAATTACAGAGGTATTTGAATTTTAAATTAATTCTTTCATGCAATTAAGACCAGTTAATAATCTTGTATGATGTACAAATCCTTAAAGTTTAAAATTGTTTACAGATATTAAAATATATTTATACTAGGCAAAGCTTAAATCAACCAGATTACTTCTGGTTGATTTAAGCTTTGCCTAGTCTGGAATCAGATGACCGCATACGAATTATCCTGGGATATTATTATTATTGCCATATAACACATGTAAAACCACTTGCTTGCCACACTGTCACATAAAATTAATTACAACATCCCAAGCGACATGAATTTGCATTTTTAATTGTTACACGATATTAAAGTCTGTTTTGATTAGACAATAGACATCAAAAGAGACAAGTGTACATCTGTGCTTACCCCACATGAATGTCGTGATGATGGGGCAGTGTCTGTCCAGTGAGGGGAAGGTTATTGTGTTAATTGTGAACAAATAAGTGATTACTGCGGCCGCGGCTAATCATTGTAGGGTGGAGTGTAGAGTCAGCTATGCGATGTAAGCGTAGCGATGAAAAAGCTTTTGGTAGTATAAACCTTTATTGATTTATATCGATTAAGTTGAATAAGATACTAAACCAAATAGTTAATTTCAATGTTATAAATTCACGAAGAAATGGTTTAAATTATGTTGTCCAATTTATTTAAGTGTAACAAATAACATATATACAACAGAATAAAACTACTTATGTAACTAAACTATCCTAAACTAAACAAATAAAACTAAATAAATAATAATAACCAAATAGAAGAGTAAAAGCAAAAAACCAACTACGCTGCGTCCAATGGCATAATATAGCAAGATTTGTTTTTTTAGTTTTCCAATTTCCCAGTAGCAGCATGGAGTCTGGCAATGTGACGAGTAACGGCAACATGCTTGTCGAGTATTAGGTGGGGCCTAAACACAGACCACCTAACCCACTGGTCTGTGGGCCTAAAATTGATAACATGGCGAAATATAAGTGTAATATCTCTGCCTACTCCTTCCAGGATACTAGCTTGAGTCTATAATAAAAATCTTATCGTAAGAAATAAGTTAATAGCGCTTAACATAAATCATTAGTGGTAGCACCAATCCGATTTTATACATATTTTACTAACTGGGGCGTAAATGACAAATATGTTCAGGTACATATTCCGGCAAATGATTTGAAGTTACTTATTTCGAAATTGTATAAAATCAAGTAATCGATCCGTACTATAAAATTAGTATAAAGGTATAAAAATATAAGTATAAAACGTACGACAAACTTACGTAAAACATCAAAAATGCAACAAGAAGAAATCATAAAAATATAGCTTTTTTATCAATGATTTCCTACATCCAGTGTTCCTAACCTCAAACGTAAATGACCATCGTCATAATTAAAAGACATAGATTTTTATATAACTGATTTCCTATATCCAATGTTTCCTAACCTCAAACTTGCCCTAAAATGACCATCATCTAAATGAATCTACGTAGCTGATGCAGTGTAACGGAGCCCTTAATTAGGCGACGACCGCAGCTGCAGGGCGCAGTTATGTCGCTATTGACTGTAAGACAACAAAGCCGACGTCCCCTCGCTCCTAATGATATTAATTGTGTTAATATCGCTGTGACCGCTAAGGGGTCAAACACATGCGCTACTTTTAACGCACGCACATTTAGCGACAAAATGTATTTTGCCGAATACTGTTTCACCGCCAGTATCATTATTCTTTGTCCAGAAGGCAACGTGTTTCGGATGATATAAAAAAATCTTGATAAACAAATAAATGTATAACTACACCATCGCCATGAAAAATTGCTAACTTCATTCCTGTTCATCTAAAGTTGTTCTGTACATTCCTTTAAGTTTGTGTAATTCACAAAGTATTATTGTTTCGTATTGGAGTTTTCTTTGTGTCCCATTTGTGATTGAATATTCGTAAAGACGAATTCTGATGAAGCATTATTCCTAGAATAATTATGTAAAAAGTTATTAAATTTTTGCGGGGTCATGCAATCGTTGGTCGTTTGAACGTGACGTTTAAAGTAGCGTATGTGCTCTGGTCCTAGCTGACCAAGCTGTAGGCTTAACCGACCGGAGAGTCCACGTGTTTGTTTGTATGTCAGGTGCCATTTCTCAGCGACACGGCTCATATGTTTCGTACTATTAAATGAAAAGTAAAACGTTCCAGTTTTAGACAGAACTTTCAAAACAAAAATGGCTTTGTAAGTTTGAATGGGATATTGAAAGTTGGCTTGCAGAGTGAATATTCTTGTTAAGTGTGAGGAATGGATTATTTAATTAGTTTGGCATGTGTGGAAGAAAGTTTTAATAAGCGCATTAGATGAAGTCTAGATTCTAGAAAGTGCTTACTTATTTGTGTATAGACATAGAACAAATATTGTGTGTGTTTATCTATTTATTGGGAAGCAACCCACATTTTTCAATCGATCTTTTCGCCATCATTTTCCTAGTATCCTAGAATTATCCCGGCTGCATCGCCTTGTAGTCTGGGATCCACATTCTAGAAGAACCAGAATTTACAAAATATCAATTTTTCCACAGAGTGACTGGCGCCTGGGCTCTGGAACCCAAAGAGATAGCGATACTCCATGGGTTACTTCCCATAGCAACTGACAAGGATCTTCATTACAGTGGAGGCCAACGGCTTCACGTACGCGTTAATCCACAGGACAAGCTAGCAATCAATAAGAAACAACTGACCCTTAAAAATAAGCCTTAATTAAAATGCCTCCGTGGCCCAGTGGATAGCGAATGCGACTGCTGATCGGAGGTCCCGGGTTCGATTCCCGGGTCGGGCAAAAGTGTTACTGGGTTTTTCCGAGTTCTCAGTAGTAGCACGGAGTCTGGTGATGTGCCCGGTAACGGCAATAGGCTCGCCCTCTATTACGTGGGACCTACAAATGCATGGCGAAATGTGGGTGTAATATTACACCTCTGCCTACCTCTTCGGGGATACAGGCGTGAGCCAATAAAATTAAAAAAAAATAGGCTTCACTACAGTCCGAAATCCCGACAAATTAATGAACCAAAGGTCCAATGATGTAGCATCCAGATATTTCCGGTGTAAATACCTCTCATTTCACTTAAAATAACAAGTTTATCTGGTACCATCTGAGTGTGGACCACAGACACCTCGACGAAGCTTGTCATTATATAGCGGCAATATGTTACACGCATAAGTTATAGCACCAATTACTATCCAACCATTCGTCCGATCGCGTGATAATTAACTGGAAATATGTATAAATGGCGGCGTGATGAAGTGTGATCATCAGTGATGATGATAACGGTGTGACGGATGCGCTTGAGACTAGTTTTTGGGTTCTGTGCTTCATGGTAAGGATAAAGATTAGAAAAAATTGTCGCTTTCAGTGTTTTTGGCGAGAATATTTCTCCAACATTGTAATGGCAATAAATAAATTAAATTATCACGCTATTGGACTAGTTTACTTTTTAGGGTTGCGTACGAGGAAGAAAAGAACTCATAGAGGATCGCTTTATGACCCATCTGTTACTCTTAAGATATTTTTCTCAAGAACTCTTTGAGGCGTAAAGCTACAAATAATTAAATTGTTATAATAGGTATATTTGCGGTCAGACCCCAGATTGAAAACTGGGATAACGCTAAGAGAAAGAAAGAGGTATATTTGCGGTCAGTTAAGTCTGGCTTGTTTTGCTATATGTAATAGTTCAATAAAGTTAAGAAACTATCGCCAAGGAAGTCATTTGGATGGGTGATCCCTTGTACAGTTTTTAGTATAGAACACCATTGTCTCTGGACCTAGTGTGTTTACACTAGAGTCGGTCACTAATAAAAAATATCGATCGATATTATGCTATCACTCGTATCTTCTTAATCTGTATATATAAAATCCTTGCGTTACTGACTGACTGACAGACGAGCTACAGTCAAAACTATAAGGCGCAGGAAGCTGAAATTTGGCATGTATGTTCCTTGGGGACCGTAGGGGTGCACTAAGAAGGGATTTCCCGAAATTCCCACGGGATCGGCCAAAACGGGTAAATTAAAAAAAAAATGCAGGCGTATCTGCTGGCGTACTCTAGTATATTATAAGAAGAAAGTACCTACTTGCCGAGTCAAATCAGACATGCTAACATCGCTGAAATCAACAAGCCACTACTGCTATTTTAATTTAAACAAGTTCAATAGCCCACTGGCGAAGCTATTTTAATCGCTGCATAATGATACACAAAGGCTGAGAGGAAAATAACGAACTAAATTATTATAACAAGGTGATAGCAATCTCGTTTATTGATATAATCACTTCGTAATATCGATAAATTTGCAGACACTTGACGAAGCTAGTCTCCTAATGGTGTTGATACACTGGAGCATTCACCTGTAATGAGCATTATTTCGTTACATATTTTTGAAGGTAGTAGAGCCTTACTGATTTCAGCATGAATGGGCCGGCTCGACCGGGGAAGTACTACCCTCTCACAGAAAATCGACGTAAAATAACAGTACCTAAACTGTTGCGTTTCGTTCGGTGAGTGAGAGTGCCGGAGGCCCCATCCCCTATTCCTTCTCCCTCATCCCACTCCTCATCCTATCCCTTTTCCCAACCCCACAGGGCGGCAATGCACTTGTGACTCCTGTGGTGTTGCTTCGTTGCTGTGCTTCGTGTCCATGGGCGACGGTAATTGCTTACCATCAGGCGATCCGTCTGCTCGTTTGCCGCCTATTTATATATTAAAAAAATATCAGAAAAACAAATGAGAGTGTTTTAGCGAGCTTTCTATCGAGCGTCCTAGTGAGCATTCTAGCGATTGGACAGTTTACTTCGAGCTTTATGCTGATTAGAGCGAAAATGTTCGTAGCGGTGTTCTTCTCTGTTTCCACCTTCCACCCACGGCTCCGGTCGCGTGTGGTTATTTTACCCCCTTAGGGATTTAATTTCCAAAAATCATCTTTTAAACAAAATATCCCGATAAGCGGCAATCGGCTCGCCACCTATTACGTGGGATCAAAACACTGGCGAAAAGTGGGCGTCTAATATGCCTCTGCCTACCCCTTCGGGGAAACAGGCGTGAGTATATGTATGTATGAGTCTATGTATCTTTTACTGCGATAGCCGAGTGGAAAGACCGACGGACTGCGCAGAGGGTTCGGGTTCGAATCCACGGCGCGCACCGATGACTTTTCGGAGTAAAGTGCGTATTAAATTGTTAATTATCGCTTGCTAAACAGTGAACGAAAACATCGTGAGGAAACCTGCATCTCTGAGAGTTCTCCATAATGTTCTCGAAAGACATGTGAAGTCTGCCAACCCGCACTTGGCCAGCGTGATAGACTATAGCCTTACCCTTCTCATAATGGGAAGGGGCCCGTGCCCAGCAGTGGGACAGTATAAAGGGCTGATGATCTCTTACTGCTCTACTAAAATCCCTAAGGAACATTCGTCACAAATTTCTGCGCCCAGTAATTTTGGCAAGGGCTTGTGTGTCAGTCAGTCAGTAACGCAAGAATGTTATATAAACTTTAGTCGCCTTGTACGACATTCATGGCATGTAATGGGGTAGTGTCATGTTAAAAAAGTAAGATATAACTTTAAGATACCACTTTGCTGAAATAATTAAAAGTCCGTCATGTATCCTTCCCTCGCTTTATATCTGATCGTGATCTGACCCGGCTAATAATCTCCATGAGACCGTTATCGAACCCGGGACTTGTCGTTCAGGCGTGTCGGTGCTAATTGAAACATATGGTCGACACGGCGACGCAGACAGAGATGGACGATGTCATCTGTAAAACAACGTCGATTTCACACTTTGTAAACCTCTGTCCTCCTTTAAAAGCACTACTTGTATAAGATAAGGTGAGGTATCGACTTGTGAGGTAAAAATAGTACCTACATATTTTAATGACGAAAGAGTGCCAAAGAAGATATATAAGGCAAATGTGAGTGGGACAAGACGAAGGGAAAGACCTAGGCGGACGTTCTCTGACTAGATTGGAGACATCCTAAAGAAAGGACGGGTCAGAAGTACCCTGAATGATTTAGAAATTTTAGATTATTTTACATTCAAACCAATATATCGCCATAAAATCCCTAAACAGATATATATCCATCCATCATCAGCCTTCAACAGTCCACTACTGGACTGGGCCTCTCCTTTGGAAGGAGGAATTGGCCTACTATACCACGCTGGCCAAACGGGTTGGTATAGGGTTTGTATCAAGTTTTCCTTCTCTTACAGTGCTGTTCTCTGCATAATATGCTCCCTCTGTCGGCTCTTACGACACCCGTGGGATGATATGGGGTGGTGACATTCCGTATTCTTAATCCGTCACCACATGGACAACAGATATATATATATAATATAAAAAAACTGTAAATTAATTTCTCTGTGTGGTAAAGTCAAATTCTAATGAAAAAAATGTAAATACCCAATTTCATTACATAGGAATCGTAAGAGGTTAGTCGAATGATACATAACATAACTTCACGCCTTTTATCCCCGAAGGGGTAGGCAGAGGTGTATTACACACCCATAATTCGCCAGTTATGTTTCGGTCCCAATGTAATAGGGGGCGAGCCTATTGCCATCTACCGGGCACATTACTTTAAGCGAGCGATAATTAACATTTATAATACGCACATAACTTCCAAAAGTCAGAGGTGTGTGCCCGGGGTACCTGGGGATCGAACCCGAGACCATCGTCTCGGCAGTCCGTTACGTACACCACTAGGCTATCGCCGCTAGTACGAATGAAGTAGTATCTTTTGGAAGAGACGGGAAACACGACATCAGACTTTATAACTAAACTGACTGGCCAGCGTGTTATAATAGGCTAAATTCTGCTATTGACTCAAAATGCTATTGTAACGCAAACTAGGAGAGGTCTATGTTCAGCTGTAGACTCCTAAAAGCTGTATGACGAATATTTTGAGCATGAATTTAGTACGCAACTAAAACTTCTTTGAGAATCTCCTTCTATGTTAGTAAAAACCGTAAAATAATCATTCATTCGTTTTTTGAGTTTAAAGCGTTCGTACAGAAGGACAGACGCGGACGGGGAACTTTGTTTTATAATATGCATAGATAAAGACCTCAGCTGGAATATCCTATGAACAGCAATACGAAGCATCCTAAAACTACAACATAATACGGCAGGCATGATCCAAATATTACTTCCAGATTCTGTTTACAAAGACCACTTTCTAATAAGACATAAAAGCAATCTTGCGAGTATTGGAAGCTGCGCACCCCGTAGATACCTGATAGTAAGCAATTATGTTGTCTCCGCTCCTGTGTTATCGCTTGTTATCGCGTCGCCGGTGGCCCGTGGACCCCTCTTACCCCACAAGCCCCTTCTCTCGTCTCCACGCCCCCGCGGCACCGGATAATTGCCCATTGATTCCGTAACACACCCTTCTAACAGCCGAGCTACCGTCTATACAAATTCATTGTTAGATGAAACGCTTCCCGATAAGTTTAATATAAGAATGGATTCGTCCATACTTCAGATTCTGATAATCTTTTTCTTACTTTGTTTGCTTTATACTTTATAACAGGTAGGTAGGTAGTCCAATTTGAATGGAGCGGAGGTCACGGTATTGAAGTTTCCACCCGCAACGAATGCGGAATTCAAGATGGCAGTGCTTAAAAGTTTCAGGTTTCAGGTGCGCACGCATTGTGTGAAGCGGCGCGTGCTGTGCGCGCTTACCGCCGACCAATGGTCGCCGCCGCGCCGACCGATTGGTCGCCATTGTCCGCCGACCGATTGTAATCGATTTCGCGCTCAATTTGTTCCGCGATCGCGCGATAGCGGCTATCTGTGCAATTATAGCGCTACTTAATCGAGCCGCGGGAACAATGGGCGCTTCCCAGACTTGTGCAACCGTTTAGAACTTTGGATTAACTAATTTGTATTAGTGCAACCGTATCCGTGGTTGCGCAAGCTTTTGAACGTCCATCACAGTCAGATCCGACGTTATTATTAGTCGGTCGGTCGGAGTAATTCGCGAGCGGTCGCAACCGGTCGCCGAAACAAATCAACGTCACGCGCCGGTATCTCAACATAAATCATTGTTTTTTATACAAAACGAATTAAAACAGCTTCACAGTTTCAAATCTCATTATAAACGAACGGTGAAAGTTTAACAAAATGATGTATCTTAAACTTTAAATAATTTATTAATCCCCTCGCGGGTCAGGGATGCCGTGTGAAACGTGTTGATCAGCGTCACGCGACCGGGATTCTTCATCACTTTGTCACGCAATATTGCACTTTATAACTAGGTTAATAGAGACGTCTGTGAACGCATGCTTGAATGGCTGTGTTTGTTTAAGCGGCAAATCGTGTTAGCCACAGCATAGAGCCCTCGTTACGGCGCATGCGCGTTTTTGTATCCGACAATAATAGGAGTTTAATTAAAAGCGCTCACAAACAAGTGCGCTTTGTCCGCGAGACGATTTAATTATCGCTTGCGCGCTCCCCGCGGCTGTGGAGGCGGAGGTTAATGAGCAATAACGCAATGAACAGCGCGCTGAGACGCGGATAATGGCTGATTGATAGTGTTTGCATTGACACCTGACATGACGCGTCCTACTCTTAGGCTGTGCTTCCATCAGAGTTTTGACTGTTTTGATGTTATGATATCTAGGGTACTCTTCTAGGGTCGAATAAAAACCGATACTAGGTTTTTCCATAGCAGCGCAAAGGTAGAATAATGGCGGTATAACAAGGCTCTACCTCGAAAGGCAGGAATCTAATCATCATCATCAGCCTTTAACAGCCCACTGCTGGACTAGGCCTCTCCTTTGAAAGGAGGAATTGGCCTACTATACCACGCTGGCCAAACGGGTTGGTATAAGGTCTGTATCAAGTTTTTCTTCGCTTACAGTGCTGTTCTCTGCATAATATACTCCCTCTGTCGGCTCTTACGACACCCATGGAATGATATGGGTTGGTGACGATCTGTATTCTTAATCCGTCACCACACGGACATCTAAGGAATCTAAATCTTGGGTTAAATCCTGCATTCAACTGGCTTAGGGTCCTATCAGGACACCATCCAAGGAATGGCCTTATTTTTATATGGGAAGTCACACAGAGAGCACACTATTTTGAGTTTAAATTACCTGCATTCGTTTGTAAATCTGTCGCGCTACAGGTCTTCTTCAAAGAACGTTAGCTTTCCTTAAACAAATCTGATACTCTTTCGAGTGTTTCGGCACACCGCTCATCTCTCAGCTAGCACATCTTGTATACACACATAGTCTTAAGTATCATCTCAGCCACGCGTTACTCGGCTCAATAAACACACACAATGCAACTGTCTAGATTCAATGTCTGTGCATATAAATTGTATCTTTGATTAAGTAGCTTTCTACGTCTATTCAGATGTACAAAGGAATAGTTTGTTGGTATATTTAAGCGAGTAATGGTTGCTATATGGTTTACTGTATGACTTATTGTTCTGGGTTATATTCCGCTCAGTATAATTGCTAGTTACCTACCAGTTATTGTGACAAAGGTATGGCCCATTACTTTAAAGATTTTACATAAAAATAAATCAGGCTGACTGTTATGAACTGACAAAGTTTCAACCGGCTTGCAACGGTCGTGGTCGTGGAGAGACTTGGACTTGGAGAATAATAGAGGTATTTTATACCTTAGAAATCAATTATCGCGCTAAATAATTTAATTTTGAGCTCAGTCGTTGCCCATCGCTCCTGAGGATGCCTCGTGCAGAGGCGAAACACGTGTCGAAGAATAGTCGGCGCATACAGCGGGATACTGCGAGTCAGGTATTTTGCCTGGAACCCATCCCATTTCTATAGCCCTTATCCTTTTAGAGGAGTTCGGTATTGTCAACCTTTTTCTATTGCAATAGTTGGGGTGGTCAATCCGAGGGTGCGTGGTGGGTTCCTCTTTCCTTCCATTAGGCCAAATAATTTTGTATGAAGTTGGTATCTAAGATAGACTATCATAATTTCAGCCTGGAGACGACCGTTACTGGCCATAGGCCTTCCCAACCGTTTCCACAAAGACCGATATTGAGTACCCCGTATCCAGCCGGTTTTCGCGATCTTAACACATCTGTGTTCCATCTTGTGAGTGGCCTACTCCTACTGCGTCATCCGGTAGAAAGAAAGAAAGAAAAAGCGTTTATTTTAATACCAGACGAAGGACATGAAAAAAACAATGTGGAAATGAATGAGATTTGTACACGCCTGTCGTCTGCATAAAAACAGGCGCCCAGTTCAGCATATTGCCGGACAGACGTTCCCGGTGCTGGTTTTCAACTGGCTCCTAAGTAGACGCGGACGTCAAAACTGGTAAGCAATATAAGTATACTTACTAAAATATTTGTAAAATTAACGTTTTAAAATAAATTTATACATTTTATTCTTAATTAATGGTCTAGTATATAACTACATACATACATAAACTCACGCCTTTTTCCCTTCGGGGTATGCAGAGACAGCGGAACGCCACTTGCTTCTATCCTTACAGACCTCACGCGCTTCCTCTACACTCATTACTCTTTTCATACATGCTCGCCGGTTTCTAGTACTTCGGACCTTGCCGTTTTTTAGTACATAACTATATTGATAAATGTACCTTCCCCTTTTGATTAATTACTGACTTTGACAGATAGCTATAGAAATGTCAGCAATAGGATCAAGTTACAGAATCGATAGGTAAACAAAACAATGTCAGAAATACGAAGCAGGTACTACAGTACTTGGTTGTACTTACACTCCAGAACCCTACAGTCCCCTAGGCTATTGCTGTCTCATAAATTGAGTGTCATATTGGATTGAACACATAGATTCATGCCTCTTTCCCCAGAAGGGGTAGGCAGAGGCATATTAAACGCGTACTTTTCGCCAGTGTTTTGATCTCACGTAATAGGTGGCGAGCCTATTGCCGCTTATCGGGAAATATCCCAAATGTTTGCCAGAGCCTCGTCCGTTGATCGGCAGGTGCACCACTTGCAGGTGAGGTTGGCTTGGGACCCTAAATTCTTGGTGGGAACCCTAATTTTATATTAAGAGCATTATTAGGGCCTTTACATTCAAACAGACACAATTTTGTTAACAATATCAGTTAATATTACATTACATTATTTAATACCCAAAAATAATCTTTCTGTCTATCTGCAGTTCATAATATTAGCATGTATGTAGACGTTTCGAAGGTTGTCGGGTTCATTTTTAAGATCGTTATCGTCCTCGGCCAACAAATATTGCAGAACTCGGACCTCCCATGGAGCCTTACCGAACGATGTTGATGAGATACTGCGCCAGAGGTCGCCTTTATATCACTAATGTATTGTTAAATGGCATTTATTTTAATCAAATTTTGTATCCTGGTTTAACAGACTGTTTAAAAAGCTTAGCAATAGCGTACTAAGTTACTTGCTACTATATGTATAAAAACCTAAGCTGTAGGGTACTAAGTTACTAACTACTGCCAAAATAGTCGTTAAAATCTATTACCTGTCTTGATTAAGAAGGCAAGTATAGCCTAGTGGAGATACCATCAGACTGTCATGCAGAGGGCATTTGATTGAAACCCACGGCATGCACTGGATTCTGGTTATCCCCTAAAGTTGCAGAGGTCAGATGACAGTCTCTTCTGAAAAGCTAATATTTCATCTTAACCTAATGGAAGGAAAGAGGAACCCACCACGCACCCTCGGATTGACCACCCCAACTATTGCAATAGAAAAAGGTTGACAATACCGAACTCCTCTAAAAGGATAAAGGATATAGGAATGGTATGGGTTCCAGGAAGATACCTGACTTGCAGTATCCCGCTGTATGCGCCGACTATTCTTCGACACGTGTTTCGCCTCTGCACGAGGCATCCTCAGGAGCGATGGGCAACATAGGCTCAGTCGTTGTCAGTCAGGTATCTTCCTGGAACCCATACCATTCCTATATCCTTCGGTATTGTCAACCTTTTTCTATTGCAATAGTTGGGGTGGTCAATCCGAGGGTGCGTGGTGGGTTCCTCTTTCCTTCCATTAGGTTACAATGGAGTTCCGCCAAGTAACGCCTGATTCAATCAACTATATTTCATCTTATTCGCTAAGACTAGTACAAGAACCACAGGGCTCTAAGGGTAAAGCCTTGTGAGCAACCGGGATAAAGCTAGAATGATGATGATGATGAATTGAGTTATATCAAGTCTATCTTACCTAGTAAGCGATGGCCTGGTGTGCAGAGGGTATAGGGTTCAAATCTACGGCGCGCACAACTGACTTGATGTAGAACTATGGTGGCTTATTAAGATTCACTTATTATTACTGATATTTGTGAGAAAGTAACCCCTCACCGTCAATTTAACAGCATGGATGCCTAATATTTTCTTGGGTTTACGCGAATGTTACACATTGAAATTAAACTACAGTTTACGGATTTTATCGCGTTATATTGGTTTCACTTGTTTTTACATTTAAACCGAATGATCTAGAAACTACATTTTTATTACTAGCCAACGTTTCGAATTCTTTACAGGATTCATGTTCACGGCAGACTGAGGTGGTATTTGTCTTTGTCTTGAATTTAAAAGTTATCTCAAAGTACCCGAACATTTTTCAACTATTGGTGTTACTATCTACGCAGAATGTGCTCACTGTGTCTTGATGTCTTCTGGTGACTTTGTCCTTCTTGGGTTTCATTAGCCTGATAACAGGGTCCCAAGCTGGATGAACATTCCAACCATCTTCCCTATTGAAATTAGGATGTTTTTTAATTTCAATAGCTTCTCGTATCATTCTTGGAATAAAGCGGTGTTCTTTTGCGAGTATCTGTGGTTTATCAAATCGCAGGTAATGGTTGGTTCCTTGTTCTACATGTTCACACACGAGCGTTTGTGTTTAATGTCAGCTATATGTTCCTTTAGTCGAATGCCTATGCTTCTCTTGGTTTGTCCAATGTATGAGAGCCCACACTCACAGTCTATCTTGTAAACCCCGGCCTCTTGTAAGGGTAACTGACTCTTGACAGATGGATGCCTACTTCGTATGCGTCGCATACGCACATGCATCACTTTTAAGTTGACATGACTCACGAGTGTGAGAAAGTCCTTCGGAGGATATCACGCATTGTACGTATTATCTGTACACCTGTATTTATTCATCGAAAGTACGAATAACTTATTTATGCTGTTCTTGGAATCTTCCTGTATCGAGACGATATGAGGATACATCGTCATATTTCGCAAGAAATGAAGAAAGCTATGAGAGCTTATTGTAAAGCATGGATTAAAATAGTTCGAAGATTAGTCCTGACCTTATCACAACTTGCACCAGTGGCTTTTTGAAGTTATGTGTTTAAATTGTTATTGTTACTTATCGTTCGCTAAACGGTAAAACATCTTGAAGTACCTGCATGTGAGACCTGTATTAATTTAATGTAAAGTCTGCTAACTGTCCGTGTAGTGACGGATTAAGAATAAGTACTAAATGTCACCACCTCATATCATCCCATGGGTGTCGTAAGAGCCGACAGAGGGAGCATATTATGCAGACAACAGCACTGTAAGAGAAGGAAAACTTGATACAAACCCTATACCAACCCGTTTGGCCAGCGTGGTATAGTAGGCCAATTCCTCCTTGCAAAGGAGAGGCCTAGCCCAGCAGTTGACTGTTAAAGGCTGATGTGATGAAAGTCTACCAACCAACACTTTCTCAGCTTGGAGTCGTCGACTATGGCCTAACCCTTCTCATAATGAGAAGCGGCCTGTGGCCTGCAGTTGGACTGACCATAAACAAAACTGATGATGAAGATATGTAATGTACCCCGAGCGTATCGTTGTGGGTGTGTAGAAAATCATGACTTATACAATAACCATTGAGGCTCGCTCTTATAGATAATTAAGCCTGAGCCTTAATTATCTATAACAGATATAATTAAGTAATTATACAGTGGTGATACGGTACCGTGCTCCAATGGCTACCGCATGTATTGTGTCCTCATTGTAGCTACTGAATCATTCGATTGAGCACCGGACTACTATTTTATTACTACTTATACACTATTATGTTGCAATACACTCTATTTGAGAAGTACCCTGAACAGAAGAGCATGCATGAGGAATCTGATGGGAGTAAATGAAGCAAGAGAGATATGTCAGGATCGTTGCAAATGGCGTGCCGTTGTCTCTGCCTACCCCTCCGGGAAACAGGCGTTAGTGAATGTATTTATGTATGTACACTCTATTAATAATATAATTGTTTTAGAATGGTTTGATTTCACACCTATTGGCGAAAACCTTATGGTTACTGATTCTGTGTCTATAATTTTGATGGAAGGATTTGTTAGACGAGCCGTGGACATTGTTTTTTTTAATGAGAAGGAATGTGATCCATAGAGATTTTCCCCAAAAAAAAACTTAAGCTTTGATAACATTGTGATTTAAAATGGCAATAAGTTTCTAGCCTACTTCTTCTCATGAAGCCTAGCGAATGGGCTTTTCTTTTCAACACTTAATTAATCACATTTTAATTATTAATATTTCATTTTATCTATCGGCATGTACTTAAAAATATTGAACATAATCAGGGATCCACTATTATATGTATTTTCTTTTTCACAAGATTAGCTCTTGAAAAAACTGCTCTTTAAACAGAAATACTAATTAACTTTAGAAATGTACTTTGTTTTGGTGTGAAATAAAGAATATTATCTATCTCTATAAACACGACCATATCTTTCAGTAACGTCCAGTAAAACTAGAACCCTGTGCTGTTTCGTCAGCGTCATCGGGACCACCAACAATGTGCCGTCATCCGGTCTGCGGAGGTCGCACTAACAAAAAACGTTGATGAGCGCGGAAACGTAATAAGAAACATTGAGGCACTTACCTTGGGGAGAGGGGGAAAAGAGAAATTCAGAGGACAAGGGAGAGAGATCAAAAGGGCTGAAAGGGCTATTTATATTTTTTTATTTTATTTATATACCCACGCCTGTATCCCCGAAGGGGTAGGCAGAGGTGTAATATTACACCCACATTTCGCCATGAATTTTAGGTCCCACGTAATAGGGGGCGAGCCTATTGCCGTACCGGGCACATTACCTGACTCCATGCTGCTACTGAGAATTTCCTAACGGAAAAACCCAATAATACTTTGCACGACCCGGGAATCGAACCCGAGATCTCCCAATCCCATACGCATATTTATGCCGCGAGATCAACGAAGGAGTCAATACTATATACTATTTATCTTATACTTATTTACTTACTAATATATAAAGCTGAAGAGTTTGTTTGTTTGGTTAAACGCGCTAATCTCAGGAACTACTGGTCCGATTTGAAAAATTCTTTCAGTGTTAGATAGCCCATTTATCGAGTAAGGCTATAGGCTATATAACATCACGCTATGAGCGACGGGAGCAGAGCAGTAGCCTTAAATAACGCGGGTGTAACCGCTGGCATCCTCTAGTCTGTAAATATAAAATTATTACGTTACTGGTCGACGGACATCACACAATCGAGACTATTGGGCGCGATAAGCTGAACTTTGATTTGTGCTCCTTAGGGAGGACAGTGCACTTAGAAGGGATTTTCCGAAATACGATACGAAGAAACGGTTCATATAAAAAATATGCGGCGGTGGCTGCGGGAATCCTCTAGTAAATATTAAAATAGATATTAACTGCCTCTGTGGTCCTGCGGTAGTGTAAGCGACTGCGGATCATGAGGTCTCGGGTTCGATTCCCGGGTCGAACAAAAAGTGATATTGGGTTTTTCTGTTAGAAATTATCCAATAAAAGTTCGGAGTCAGGGAGTTGGCGGTGTCACACCCCCGTGCCTTGGAAAGCACGTTAAGCCGTTGGTCCTGCGGTCAGTCTCTCTCCGGTCGTGTCGCTTGTGGCGTCCCATCGGACTATGAGAGTGAAGGAGTTGAGAGTGCACTTGTGTATGCGCACACACTTGTACACGATAATATGTCCCGCGCAGCTGGCAAGTCTCATATATAGACAAGCCGCCGTGGCCGAAATCGGTCGGGAGGACATCATCATCATTAAAATAGAATAAGAGTTGCTATGCTAACTTCTTCTTCTTCTTCTTCTGCTTGACGTTTATTAATCCCGGTCTATGCCAGGGTCCGCCTTCCTGCTCAAATCTCTCCATTTTGCCCGGTCTTCTACATCCTCAAAAGTCAATCCGTTGGCACTCATATCGCTCCTTACGATGTCCATCCAGCGCTTTTTGGGGCGGCCCCTAGGTCGACTACCAGGTACTTCCCACTCAAGGCACCTCCGACCAACACATGCTGCTATGCTAACTAAATATCGAAATTCAATTATACTTGACATAAGAGTTTCGTTGCTACGTTGTCAACGTCTTCTCTCTTTGTATGAGTGTGTGTGTTTTTTGTGTGTTAAAAATTACACTTAAATTTTTCTGATTTCCAACATTTTTTTAAAGACAGCGCCCGCTGTAGCACCGACTCCGGTGTCACGGGGTACTTTACAAACATACAGCCAACGGACACTAAATACACCCAAACTCGATACAACAATTCATTTTCCAGGTAGTAGAGCCTCGCTGATTTCAGCATGAATGGGCCGGCTCGACCTGGGAAGTACTACCCTCTCACAGAAAATCGACGTAAAGTAACAGTACCTAAACTGTTGCGCTTCGTTCGGTGATTGAGAGTGCCGGAGGCCCTATCCCCTATTCCTTGTCCCTCATCCCACTCCTTATCCTATCCCTTTTCCCAGCCCCAAGGGGCGGCAACGCCCTTGTGACTCCTATGGTGTTGCTTGTGTCCATGGGCGGCGGTAATTGCTTACCATCAGGCGATCCGTCTGCTCGTTTGCCGCCTATTGCCATAAAAAAAAAAAACAATTTATGGATCACTCAAAGTGTTGTCTTCTGTAGGGATTGAACCCACAAACTCGGCGCAGTGTGAAGTGGCCGCTTAAGAGGCTACCTCGAAGGTCAAAAGATCGTGCAGAGGTCATCGCTAAGTGTTAGCTATAAAGTTGAATGTCGCACGGTTTTTGACATGGCATGCCACCACGAAACTGTCTGAAATCTTATTTCGTTCATTACTCAAGTAATAATCATTAAATTTTAAAAACAATTCGTCTAAGCCATCCCTATTAAACTAGCTCTTCTTTTGGTGGGTACCAAATTCAAGGCGAAAAATTAACTCTCTTGAATTTTTTTTTTATAGGCTCACGCCTGTATTCTCGAAGGGGTAGGCAGAGGTGTGATGTTACACCCACATTTCGCCAATAATTTTTAGGTCCCACGTAACAGGGGGCGAGCCTATTGCCGTTACCGGGCACATCACCAGACTCCCAAAACGCCAGTAACACTTTTGCCCGACCCGGGAATCGAACCCGAGACCTCCGATCAGCAGTCGCATACGCTATCCACTGGACCATGGAGGCAGTTTTAAAAATATCCAAATAAATATTTAGAGAAAGCATGTTTTTCAAATTAAAATCCTATCGAGCGAAAATCTTCCAATCGTCTATATGTCTAAGGAGTTACTAGATAAAGACCTGATAAATAATATACAATATTTTCAGTTTGCTAGCGTGTCTCACTGCTTCAACATCGGTAAGCAAAAAGGGGAAACATTTTCGAGGTAGTGCCTTAAACCACTACGTCAAACGTGCATTCTCTTTTTATTTTATTTTATTTATTTATAGCCTCACGCCTGTATCCCCGAAGGGGTAGGAAGAGGTGTAATATTAAACCCATATTTCGCCATGAATTTTAGCTCCCACGTAATAGGGGGCGAGCCTATTGCCGTACCGGGCACATTACCAACTCCGTGCTGCTACTGAGAATTTCCCAACGGCGAAACCCAATAACACTTTGCCCGACCCGGGAATCGAACCCGAGACCTCCCAATCCCACGCACACATTTATGCCGCGAGACCAACGAAGCAATTCTCTTTTAAATAAATCCTGTATTACGGGAGACTTTACAAACATTAAACTAGAAAAAGGGGGAAATTTTGGTAAAGTTGGATGGGAAGCGGGGAAGGGGAGATGGCACGCTAAATGCCGTCTTAAAAACCATTGCAAGAATCATCTCACGAGATTATTATCTAAGACAAGTCGTTATACAAGCTATTAGAAACGCTTCACACCATTATTTCATAGATTCACATCAGTCAGTTTTGCCACGAAACTGTGGCGTTTTTGGGTTAATTTGTAGTTCACAGCTACTCTTGACAGACGACGACGAGTTTATAATGTTTTTTATTTAATTGCGCAATATTAAGCACAGAATTCGGCGTACGGACAGAACAAATTGTCTAGTTATGTTATCTACAGATATATTCTGGAAGATGGTGGATTGTAGTATATTTTAGAACTACTGTACCACCATAGCTCTGAGCAGTCATGTTCACGAGTTGCCAACAGCAAAAGACGTAAGTTGATGCTCCTGTTTCACCACATTTACTTTGGGAGGCTGACCAAATGAACATCATTTATTGCTTGAGTACGATATCAATAACTATTAAAATTTTGCATTTGTAGATAACTCACAATGTGAAATAGTTGCAGCTTCTTACAAAGATAACATGTAAAAACATTATACTGGCAGTTGAAAAGAGTGGCCACGGGTTTTATTGCCCGTTCTTTCTCGTAGTTCTACCTATTGCATTGCGAACGTGGCAGTAAATGTAAATGTAGAATCATCTAGTAATTAACTTAAATTTTTGACGCCCTATTACTAAAAAATAAACACAAACTTCTATCCCATAATAATATGGAAATCTGACCCACAACATCTATAGTCTGTTCAAGATACGAAAATATAAAATGTAAACAAACATAAAAATGGTTCTTTTAATGTCGCCTTCCCTTAAAAAGTAGATTTTTGTTAAATATTCGTAGCGAAAGACTCATTACTTTTTTTTAAATACGCCTGTCCCTTATATTTAAGAATGGTACAGCATATTTATTAAATGTTTTTTTTTATTTATCAATTACGCTAATAAACTATTTTACATGATAAAAAACCTAAAAAGCGAATGATTCTAAAATGTCAATGTATTTGTTATCCTGTCTTAATATTTAATATTTAACTGCATCATTTCCATCATGGTTCTGATCACTTTCACGGATTGCCTGCATTATTAGGTATATATAATGTAAGTGGATGCTCCTGTTGCACCATGTCTATTCTGAGGAGGCTAACCAATAGTTATTTGTGCAACAAGAGAGCAAAGTTGTTTTTTGTTTCGAGTGCTGATTTTGAGTCCCGAGCAAGCGAAGGGTTCTATGATTGATTCACGAGCGTAGCGAGTGAATCAAAGTTAGAATCCTGAGCGTGGTGAGGGACTCAACAGCACGATATACAAAAAACTTTGCTCTCGTGTAGCACACATAACTTTTCACCACAGCAGTGAGAACACATATTACTTAGGAGACATAGAAATGAACAGGAATATATTGAATTCTGCTTAATCACTTGTTGATTTAACTCTTCGGGTGTTAAAGTACAGTCATCAACGCTAGTTTCACTCATCTTTTTAGATTTTTTTATATATTAATATAATTTAACACGTTACGTATAGGTATCAGCATCAGCGAACTTTTTATTACCGCAACTTTTTTAAATCGCGTTTTAATACCGCGTCCCTGATGTTTAATTTTCAAATGTATCATTGTTGTAATTCCAAATAAAAATGTATTGGTTAAATACCAATTTTATACTATTAATTAGACTTATTTTTATTGAAATCCAATAATAAATTAAACATATAAACAATAACATATAAAAAAAGTAATTTCTTTATTACAAATATCTTTTTTATTTACGTTTCCGATGGTGTTTTCTTTGAGGTCGAATTCCAAAATCGAATTTCGAATTCGAAGGGGTTTGTTTTTTCACTCACTTTTTATATGCATGTGAAAGAGATAGAGCACAGTAATATTCGAATGTTTCAAATTTATGGCTGAACAATGTCAATTCGTGTCACTGAAGATTGAAAAATTAAAAAGCTACTTTTACTCACGCTCGAATCAAAATCGCGTTTTGTTCACTGTTGTCTCGCAGCAAAAGCGGCATGTTTGAGCTGCTGTGGTGAAAAAGTATTATGCTTGAGTATTATTATGTACAGTAAATATATACAAGTGATATAGAAGGTGTAACATTTGCAGCACCTTATAAAATGTAAATTGTGTATTATGCAAAACCTGGCGCTGAAAAAGAGTGACCGTGAGTTTTATTGCCCGTTCTTTCTCATGGTTCTACCTATTGCTTTGCGAACGTGGCAGTAAATGTAAATGTAGAGTCTATAAGTAATTATTTTATAAATTTATTATTTTGACGTTCATAAGCGTCACATTGTGACCCAAATAATAAAGGATTTTTGAATTTGAATTTGTCAAGTTAAGTATTACACCCAAAGTAACCATTTTGCATGACAGACACATTTTTAATTGGGTCGGGTTATCCTGATCGATTATCGTGCTACCTTATTCAGTTTGAAAATCATTGGCTTCTTTGTTTACCTTTTATTTTTTTGTAATGTGAATATATACTATATTCACATTACAAAGAAATAAAAGGTAAACAAAAGCAACGCACACAGAGAGTTTACCTTCTTAACCATATTTATTTCACTCATCATCACGTCATGTGCAGTTATGAACTTATGAGCTAAGTAATCGTGACCATAGATTTACGTCAATGCGATTTTTCACGTTTTTTATCAAATAAACTATTCAAGAGTCTAAGCAAACATTAAACAAACTTACATTAGCAAAAACCGTATTATTATTTGTACTAGCGAAGCGCCCCGGCGTCACTCAAGTGCAATTACCATTTCTACAATAAAAGTAGAAGAAGAGAATAAGAGTTTAATGCATTTTAATATGAAGACTATTAAAATACACTGCCTCCGTGGTCCAGTGGATAGCGTATGCGACTGCCGATCGGAGGTCCCGGGTTCGATTCCCGGATCGGGCAAAAGTGTTACTGGGTTTTCCGAATACCTACTAAGTAGCGGCCCGGAGTCTGGTGATGTGCCCGGTAAGGCAATAGACTCGCCCCCTATTACGTGGGACCTAAAAATTCATGGCGAAATGTGGGTAATATTTACACCTCTGCCTACTCCTTCGGGGATCCAGGCGTGAGACTATAAAAAAAATTAAGACTAATAAAATTGCAGTAGATTTTTAGTGGAAATACTAGCTGCTGCCCGCGAAGTCGTCTGCGTGAACGCTATACAGCACCTAACTATTAAATTAATACCTACGATTATATCTTTTAAAACATACGCGGCGGCGATAGCCCAGTGGTGCATGTAACGGACTGCCGAGACGATGGTCTTGGGTTCGATCCCCAGTTACTTCGGGCACACGCCTATGACTTTTCGAAGTTATGTGTGTATTAAAAAATATTAATTAATTATCGCTCGCTTAACACTTTCACGGACAGTAAACGAGACACAATTGAAGTTTTATTGTTATCACGTAAATAGGCGTTTAGTGTCCATGAAAGTGTTAACAATGTGCCCGGTAGATGGCAATAGGCTCGCCCCCTATTACATTGGGACCGAAACATATCTGGCGAAGTGTGGGTGTGTAATACACCTCTGCCTACCCCTTCGGGGATAAAAGGCGTGAAGATATAAGAAGATATAACTTTTAAAATAACATTCATTTACCCGTTTCTTCTTTATATTTCATACCTGCAGAAAGTGTAGTAACAGAGGGAGACTGTCTTTTGTATAATTGACCTTCAAAAAGTGCTGATTTTCAGAAATTCTACGGGATAATGTGTGGCGTTTTCTTGCTCGACGATAGTGTTTATAGAGGTGTAGACCACTTCATTCCTCTCAATTTCCGAGAGAATGCATTCGTTAATTGCTACAGCCTGATCATTTTTGGGCGTCAAAATAGGCCACTCACACACTTACGAATTCTGCTATTACGGTATACAGCTGTATAATTCTAAGCTGGATACAACTCTACTGAGAGACTCTGGAAGCACCACCTGTCCACCTCTCTCCTCTGGTAGAGTGTCTTCGCCAAGACTTAGAAAGACATCTTAGAATTGTTGAGCACGTGCATTGACGCCAAGCTGAGCTCTCATATTAATGGTCAAGCGCAGCATACGAACTCGTGACCACAACAAAGATAATTTCAACGAAGCACTCACCTTGTCCGTGTGGTGACGGATTAAGAATACGGAATGTCACCACCCCATATCATCCCATGGGTGTCGTAAGAGCCGACAGAGGGAGCAAGAACAGCACTGTAAGAGAAGGAAAACTTGATACAAACCCAATACCAACCCATTTGGCCAGCGTGGTATAGTAGGCCAATTCCTCCCTTAAAAGGAGAGGCCTAGTCCAGCAGTGGACTGTTAAAGGCTGATGATGATGATGACTCACCTCGTCAGCCTTCGATCCCCACGTCACCCCGGGAAGCGTTTGTCGGGAATCGTCACTGAACAGAACTGTGACCACCCATTAAATGCTCGTTCCTGCGGATGTCCTGCAGGGTTCTGTCCATGGCCTGAACTGCCTTCCTATTGGCCATCGTACGCTCATCCCATACGATCAGAGAGCAATCCTTGAGCACGTATCCCTTTCGTTTCAAATTGTCTCAGTGCTATACTCCCAATTTTCACGGTCTTGATGCGGAGATGATTGGGAAGCTGGTAACAAATATTTGACCAGTGGATTGCCGCTGATAGAAATGACCACGTCTTGAAGTGAACTGAGACAGGTGTTCAGCACGCGGTCATCAGTTACTTCGACTTCGTCTCTAGTAACACGCCTCAAAGCTCGTAGAAAATCTTCAGACAGATGATGGCGATACTTCTCCCAGAAAGCTACCGGGTTCGCGACTCCACAAAACACCAAGATGACGTCAAAGAGATGACGCATGCGGCTGGGACTGTCACCAATGAATACAAATTTTGCTGTCACTGACGCTCGCCTCCGCGAGGTTGTCATCCCAGTATTGGTCACCGTCGAGAAAGTGACGTACTACGCAGGCTGTGCGGTAAGTGGGATACTCCAAGCCATCAAATGTCCTCAGAAAGGCGAAAGACGTTGGGCCTCGGACCGTGTGAAGTAACTACCGCAGAAAATAGCATTCGACATTATTTGTGTGTACGGTATAAACTCTACAAAATGCGGTGTCCTTGAAACTTCCCGGAAAACCTTCCACAGTACCTCCTCGTCAATGTCGGTTAAATACACCCTTTTGCTTGTCGTACGTTTAATATGAAGGCATCTCGTCATACGTAAGGGACCTCCCAAACTGATCGATTTTACAGAGCCTGAAAAATGCCAAGAGAGTTGTTTGACGCGGATTTTCCACATGCTCAGCAACGCTGTCGGGATCAAAATATATGCGCTGGCCGTTCTCTAGGTGGTCGTGTAAATGCATTACGGTAGGATGCTTCTCATGTATAGAGAACACCAGTATCCGCCAAACCGCTTCAGACGTAACAATAAATAAATGGCTGTGTGTGAGTAAAAATAATCTAGCTAGTTCCACACCTCACCAATGTTTATATACAGTTAATCCAAACAAAGGTACGTGCTATATGTATATCCCGGAAGACAATTAAAAGCAAGTTTACATGCGATATAAAAATATATTAATTAAGATGCAATAATTACACCAATGTGACCAAAATGTTTATTTTGTATTAGCTCTATTACTATTTATTCTGACAGAAATGATGTAAGCAATCAAGTGTGGCGTGTGTGACTACACCATGTAGTTCATTAATTAAATAACTTCAACTAATAGTCTTGCTCATCTCTGAAACGAATTAAAAATACATTTTTTACGAAGAAAATGTACAATTCCATCTATGACTTTTGAAAAACAACTATTAACGTCGCCAACATGTTCAAATTTAAATTATTTATATCCAAAAAGGGCTTACACATGTAATTCGACTTGATTTGTGCAATTCTTTCCTACTACACTTAAACATGTTTAATAAGACTGATTTTGATTGAAATATACATTACTTAAAATCACATTTCACAGCATTTGTATTACTGACTGTACCTTCATACCATTTTACTAATTTTGGGATTCGTTTATGAGTGGTATTCGTTCGGAATAAAATTTTACCGGGATAATTAACTAATACCAGTGGTATTAGTTTTTGGTATTAAAAAGGAATAGGTCATGTTTTTGAACTCTCTTAGATGGCGCTACATTCAAATTGTCTTGATTCTACTTATATCATCGATATATAATACTGCTACTTATATTCAATTAATTATGTTTATCAGCCTAAGTTACTTATATTGCGTGATTTTTATAGTGTGAAGCTAGCTTATAGCATAGTTAACATAATAACAACATTCAAATATGCATTGTTACATTACACGTTGTTACAGAATGCGTTGAAGAAATAAAGGTTCTCTGCTCGTTCCCTGTTGGTCATAGCGTGCGTGATAATATGTAGCCTATATGGTGACCCGACTTTTTAATAATATTTGTGCCAAATTTGAAGTAAATCCATGCAGTACTTTTTTACTTTATCCCTGATATAAGGACAAACAGATAAACAGACAAACAGACAAAAATTCTAAAAACTATATTTTTGGCCTCGGTATCGATTGTAGATCACACCCCAAGTATTCTTTAAAAAATATTTAATGTACAGTTTTGACTTTCCTACCATTTTATTATATGTAATAGATTACGGGTCAACTTACAGGACTACTTACCTGTTTTAGTTTTCACTTTGCAACAGCCGAATGCGAGGAATTCTGCTATGAAATGTTTACGCTGTAAGACTAAAGGCTAATGAAGGCACCGATAGCCTAGTAGAGATACCAATGGGCTGCCATGCAGAGGGTATTGGGTTCGAATCCACGGCGCGCAAAAATGACTTTTCGGAGTTATGTGCGTATTGAATTGTTAATTACCTATCGCTTATCCCGTGCCTCGGAGAGCACGTTAATCCGTCGGTGCCGGTTGTCATGAAAATCTTTTACAATCGTTACAAGTCAAGTCTAAACCATGGAATATCGTTATCCCTTCGGGTTGCGGAGGTCAGACAGGCAGTCGCTCCGTGGAAAAGCTAATATTCAGCCAAATCCGGTTAAACTAGTAAGCGGACCCCAGATTGAAACTGGGATAACGCTAAGAAGATGATGATGATGACTAAAGGCTAATGAAGCTTATATATGGTGGAATTTTTAAAATCTGTTCAATAGTTTCAGAGATTGGGCTCAACATACAAACCTACAAAAAGTTGCCTCTATATAAATATCATCATGTCTTTGTATGTTGTTCACACATAGACAAGTGCCGGAACGGACGCTGATGATATTTAATTACAAGTCAAAGATCAAACACTTCTTTTTGCGAGTAAACACGAAGTATGACTGTTAACTAAATGCCGCCATTAAATGAACTGTTTGAGAGGTTTTTCCATATTATATAGTTATAATATACGGGTTGATGTTATTTAAGAGTTGTCTTGTGTACTATATAATCTAGTGCATATATATGTAATAGAAGGTATTTGGTTGATTTGTAGTGAAAATAAAACATAACATAACTTCACGCCTTTTATCAACGAAGGGATAGGCAGAGGTGTGTATACACACCCATAAATGGCCAGTTATGTTTAGATCCCAATGTAATAGGACGCGAGCCTATTGCCATCTACCGGGCACATTATTAGCGAGCGATAATTAACATTTCTAATAGAGTACCTACCTGTGGATCGAACTCGAGACCATCGTCTCGGCAGTCCGTTACGTACACCACTAGGGTATCACCGCTATATGAAAATAAAAGCTATGTTTTCAAAATGCAATTAAAATAAATAACATTTACAGATTTATATTACGTATTAATAATTTGCCCATATAGGGCTAAGAAGAAAAAATATTCAAAATCTTTTGAAACGCTACTAATCCCTCATTAACCGTTAGGTGCATAGACAGTATATCATGTTTCATTTATTTGTCATCAATTTACTACCTCTTTTCAACAAGGTACCGAATCGCTCTTACCCGGATTACATATCTTAAAAAATCACTCTGTATATGGTATGATCTGTGTGAGTTCATCGACCGGCGCATCTAATTAGCTAGCGTACAGCGTTTCGCGTACTGCGCGGCTGATTGGTGGCAAATTAGCGGCCGGTGCGCAGGCGCCGGCTAACGGTCCGCCGTCACGCAGGGCTGGTAGGTAGTCACGATAAAACATCCTCTGGAATATACGGAGAGTCGATTTTCTGCTACATACATTTCTGGCTCGTATAGACTCACGCCTGTATCCCCGTAGGCAGAGGTGTAATATTACACCCATATTTCGCCATGAATTTTTAGGTCCCACGTAATAGGCCTAACGCCTGTGGCACAGGTTTACCCTAGTACAGGCACCTCATTATTTTACCTAAATTACTTTTTAAGAACTGTATGTATATTTTTGTGATGTATGAGAATTAATAAAATTATTATTATTATTATATTATTATTATTATGTGTCTCTGTTACACGGCTATTCTTCTAACATTTAGTGTCAAAAGAATAACCGGACCTTTGAGAGGCTTACACGGGGATATGGATCCAACGTGCAGAGGCCCGTAGAGAGCTTTAATCTGAAATGGGATGGGACACATGCCGCGGAGCCTCCACAACTGCACTACTGAGTACAGCTATGGACTAGCCGCAACACGTGTAGGACTATTGTAAAATGTGGAGCCTTATTTAATTGGTTTATGGGATTGGGTGTTTGATGGACTTGTAATTATTATGATTCTATGGATGAAAAACGGCACCTGCCTGTAATACTCTAATAGTATCCGTCCGCATGGCAGGTGGTGACTCGCCAACTCACTGGATGGGCCCTCTCTAAACAGCCGCCCAAAGCAAACAAACTCTGCCATAAGGGCAGCCAGAGGGCAACACCGGTGCGAGTGGCTAGGGGTGTCGAGCGGTGCGGCACCGGTTTCGCCATCGCGGGTCTCGTGACAACGGAGACCCGGAGCGGGTTTCCCCGTAGTTACGCCCTTGAGAATGACACTTCCACCCCCGAGCTAGTAGCTCTTGCGACTTCCCTCTGGCCGGCCGACCAAGGCAAGCCAGAGTTGAGAGTCCTGCGGGCGCTCTTGGAAATCCACCCCGACCAGCCAGTAAAGGCAAGCTGGAGACGAGGCCCTGACCGACTCTCTGAAGCATTCGGGACCGCAGTGTCGCCACACACATTCAGCTCGCCACAAAGCTGCCCTGCGGTTGTAAGCTTTCTTTTCATCTTGTAATAATTTTTTTGTTTATATTACTCGATGAAGGTGATGTTTGAAAGCTGTTACTCTGCCCTCTGAGATTGCGTTAGTCTCATGGTGAGGTAACGACTGCCCCAGAGGGGTTTTATTATTATTATTAATAGGGGGCGAGCCTATTGCCGTACCGGGCACATTACCAGACTCTGTGCTGCTACTGAGAATTTCCTAACGGAAAAACCCAATAACACTTTGCCCGACCCGGGAGTCGAACCCGAGACCTCCCAATCCCACGCGCACATTTATGCTGCTAGTCCAACGAGGCAGAATATATGGCCTTATGCAAGAAATGTATTTAGCAGAAAATCGACTCTGTGAATGAAGACATTTTAGATTTCTTCCATTTTGTGGGTGTGAGTATGGCCAACTCTGGTGTTTGAGTTTTCAGACCGGCCGTATGCCTTCGCAATGACGTGTCGACACTTGTCTTGAGACAAGAACCAGGAACTATGACTTGACATACATACATACATAGTCTCACGCCTATAACCCCGAAGAGGTAGGCAGAGGTGTATTTTTCTACACCCACTTTTCGCCAGATATACTTTAGTCCCACGTAATAAGGGGCGAGCCTATTGCCGTACCGGGCACATTTCCAGACTCCGTGCTGCCTATGACTTGACGTGCCCAATAAATATCATTTGAGCTGGTAGGTACAGGGTTTTAAGCATGGTGTTTCGAATGGAGGTCACGTCTTGGCAAGCGTAGTGTTGGACACTCTCCGGCTAAATGGACCGATGTCTTGAGGAGTATGGGTGATAGTGTTTGGATGGTGAAAACGGGAAAAAGGATGATGTGTCGTACCTTAGGGAGGCCTTTATACTGCATTGGACTACTGGCTGATGAGACAAGATGAGATTAGCGTCTTATCTTGACTCGATTGACATTCTGCATACTGTATCTCTTACGTGAATGTGGTGTGTAAAATAGTGAGCAGCGGTATCTTAGTGGAGTTCAAACCCACACGGCGCGCATTACTACGAGTATCTTTCCAATGTTAAGCGCGTATGAAATTGTTAATGGCTTTATGTTTACCACCAGATATAGTAACATATAATAGACAAAAATAGTAAATTATCACCAAAATGAAACCCGCATTTTAATGTAAAATTATAACCAAGATTTTAACATTTCGCTATCCTATTTTAGCAAAATGACTCCAAATAACTCATTGTTAACCCAAATGTACCTAGTAAATGATCACCAAAATGAAACCAGCATTTTAATGTAAAATTATAACCAAAGTTTTTTTGTTAGTTGTATGAACTGTTTTTCTTTCTCTGATCTTTTCCAGTCCATCCCAAGGTTGCCTGGAAGAAATTGCTTTCAGCGATAAGGCCGCCTATTGTACATACCTATATTGAATTGTATCATGTTTTGTAGCATTTGTATCGTATCTGGTGTACAATAAAGAATTTTCTATCTATCTATGAAATACCAACACATAAAAATGGGATTTGGTTACACCACCTACTTTATTAAAATAAAGTTGCGTAGGGCTCCTACTTTTGAATTAAGGGTCACAAGAGAACCTAACATAACCTATTTACTTGGTGATCATTTAGTACATTTGGTGTTCGAATACAATTTGAAGTGCAGTCGTGACTAAAATAGCTAGTACTATTGTAATTGTAGACCTTATTTTTCTGGTGTTAAGTATATATTTTTGGTTAAAGAACTAAGGGTATCAAAGCATTTTATGGTGGTCATTATATTTAACCCCATTGTTAATTGTAGGTATTCCTGTGTTGCTCAAGATCGGTCCATGTGGAGGGACTTGGAGGAGGTCTATGCCCAGCAGTGGACGTATTTCGGCTGATGTGATGATGACAGCTGTTTATATTTCTGTCTATGCCCATTTATCCCGTATTTTTCACACGTCCAAACAGAACTTTATATATCCTCAGTACACAATCTCTTACTAAACGTATTTTAATTAAGATTAATGGTAAGAAACGGCTACTGTAACTTGTAGCAGGTGGATGCAACTGCGGACGGAATACGTAAATATCGGAGCAAGTGCGTTGCATACTTAATGAGGGTCACAAAGGTCTTCAGTAACGAGGACTATTTAAACCAAAGGTTTCCTGAACGAGAGCGTGAATGTAAATTACACTAAGATACGACAATCTTGTAGTTTGTAATGAGTATTTTCCGCACGAAGTCGCCTGGATGTAAGTGTTTAAATATCCTGCCAATGTGAATTGGATTCATACTTTGTATTGCTTTTGCAACGGAGCGTATGGCGCCCTCCGGCTAGATGTGAGGTTGGCAATGGTTGTATATGAAGAATTGAAGATCGTATTCAGGAGCCATTGAAGAAGCCTATATACTCATCATCAGCCGGTTATACCGGCTGATTATTGCCAGTCTGTGGTCAAAATACTGTGCTGTGCTTAGGTAATCTCCACACTAGACAACACTGCCTTATTCATCTTCATCGTCCTAGCGTTATCCCAGTTGTATTCAAGAATATCGCCATAGCCTGAAGTTCGCTCTATGATAAAACACTTCGAGACAACACTGTGTCATCCATAAAATGTTGCTTAGTGTCTTTGAGTTCTTAGTGCTCGTTAACTGAATGTTTATAAAGTCTCATGAAATAAAGGATTTATCAGAACACTTTTAAAAAAATATGTTTATCTTTCTCAGTTTATTCATAAATAAAATTATTTTGTGCATAGCATAGAACATTGAAAATAGTCCAAAGCTAAAATAGAATTGTAGCCATTTGAACAATAAAACAAAATGACTGCACGTGTGGTGCAACTTTTGACTGATTAGATCTGCGCTGTGTCTTAGTGGACTTAAATTCTCGTTAATGAATGTTAGTAAAATCTTCCGCAATGCAGGATTTCTTCGAGTGCGAGCGATGCCTTTGAAACATTAAACGTTTAACATATGATTTTTTAAGTTCAGCTTTATCTGAAACTAAACCAAAAATGTACATCAACATCAGCAGCCCTACATCGACGCATAATATACCACATGATCACAGACCGCTCACACATTAGACCTCACATTACTTGTCCATACTTCGGCGTTACGGGACCTAATCTGGTAAGATTGCTCTCTCAATCAAGACTCCTGCCTGCGATAATAGCATTACGCTATGATCTGCATAGCGTACACAACCAAGGATGATATAACAAGTATAAACATTTTGAATGATCCCAGCATTACTATTTGTCTGCCAATCCGAAACCATTTTTAAACCCGACACGTACATATGACATTATGGACAATATCTTAATAATTATAAAATCCTTGCGTTTCTGACTGACTGACAGACAAGCTACAGCCGAAACTATTGGGCGCAGGAAGCTGAAATTTGGCATGTGTGTTCCTTGGGGACCGTAGGGTTGCAATAAGAAGGGATTTCCCAAAATTCCCACGGGATCGGCCAAAATGGGTAAATTTAAAAAATATGCAGGCGTAGCTGCTGGCGTCCTCTAGTTACATATAATCCATTAATTAAGCTTTTGTATCTTCTGTTCTGAATTTGAGATGTTTATGATATTCAAATTATGACCTTAGTCAACTTCAAGACTTCTAGAGTTATTGGATTTATAATTGGTGCATGTATGTTTGTTTAAATTATAATTCAGCAGGGGTAGGCCTCTCGCAAGGTGGACCTACGATCTGGTTAAGATCGCGTGGAGCGGTCGGATGCGGGCGGCTCATAATCGGTCTGTGTGGAGAACCTGGGGGAGGCCTTTGCACAGCAGTGGACGTCTCTAGGCTGACATGATGATGTATGTGTATACATCAAAGTAATCGACGATCTAATTATACCGGAAGCCCTTGGATTCTCAAGATCGGTCTGTGTGTAAAGACTATAGGGGGAGGCCTATAACCAGTGGACGTCTCTACCATGATATGATACATCAGGAACGGAGGCAATTATGTAGCTTTTAATATTTTATATATGATGTGATCATTTAGAAAGGGTCGATGAAGTAGAAAGATACGTTTCCTTCATCGCCCTCATAGGTACTTGATATACTTTTTAATATATTTTTTTTATGTGCATAGGGTTCCCACCAAGAACTTAGGGTCCCAAGCCAACCTCACCTGCAAGTGGTGCACCTGCCGATCAACGGACGAGGCTCTGGCAAACAAAATACCCCGATAAGCGGCAATAGGCTCGCCACCTATTACGTGGGATCAAAACACTGGCGAAAAGTGGGCGTTTAAAATGCCTCTGCCTACCCCTTAGGGAAAACAGGCGTGAGTCTATGTATGTATGTATGTATATTTTTTTAATTCCACTATAAATTAAAGTTACGTATACGGTAGTACTTTCACAACCGAAATAATATTTAGTTTTGTTGTGTATCATTAATCAAGCGCAGGAAGTATCAATCACTAATAAATCCGATTAATAAGAAACGAGAGCATCATTTCACTGATTAAAATTAATCGTTTCTCGATCCGAGTTCTAATGCCCCATCACTTTTAAATCGATCACGACTACCTAACACAAATAATCGGAGATATTATGTATTTGCCTAAACATCCGTATTAAATATTATAAATGTGAAAGCAAGCGGTCTAATTTTGACGTTATCTCCTGTATCTATAGACAGATTGGATTAAGATTGCACAAGTAATTAACTTTAAGACGATTAGTTTTATCTATACAAATTAATAATTTAGAAGTATCTATTTGTAATCGTCATTATCAGCCTTGTTTTATAATCCATCCCATTGCTTTCAGATTTTGAGAAAGTTTAAGCTTCCACTACGCTGGTGAAGTGGGGGGTTTGAAGACTTGACTTGTCTTTCAAGAACATGAAAACTCAACAAGCTCGACCGCCTTCTCAATAATTGCATTAGATTCGTTTTCAATCTCCGCAAATATGATCATATTACAGAGTACCGGTTAAAGCTGCGATGGTTACCCATTCGCCAACGACGTAGCTTACGTATTCTTTGTACTCTTTATTCTTTATTGCACTCCCCACATGAGCCTGTGTATTTAACTCCTCATTTTCAATTTCTGTGTAATACACATGAGAAAAATCTTTGTTCCTCAAATAACCTTCTTCTCCTTTGTCCTTCTCACAGTTCTAGCCTAGTACATTCTTTGTTTAATATACAATCTATACTTCTCTGGAATGCTCTCCCTCTCGATATCACGATGTCCACTAACCGTTTCGCATTTAAAACCAGAGTTCGACAGACTTATATAGACAAACAAACTGAATCATCATAAGATTATGGTTTATCTATTTTGTATGTATATGATTATAATGTATATACTTTTGAAGCTATGTGAAATAAATTGCTATACTCAGCAATTTATTCCGCATAGCTTCGAAAGTTTAATGGTGCGCGCTGAGGATTTGAGCTCGAGCCTCGCTGCGTAAGAGGCTGTTAGAATCTCTACTTGGTTATCGCTGCTATTTATGTAATACAAAAAAAACAATTGCAAACGTTAATCTCCAGGTCTTGTACCTGAATTCCCGATTTATGTATTGTTTTGATTGAAATGAGGAAGAAAAGGTAGGTATAGCACGCCATACATTGCGAGTACGTTCTATTTCTTACCATTCGTTATCATTTAACAGGACTTAATAAAATACATCAAAACGTTAACTTTAAAGACACAATTTTCTTAAGCTTACGGTACCTTCAAATATTGATATAACCAAAGGTTAACAGAACTATAAGCCATCAACATAGTTCCTAATATTGAAGAAAATACTTTCACCTCTTCCAACATTTTGACCCTGTCGTGCCTTGTCTTAAGTCAAGTACCTACTAGAAGGATTTTTTCCAAGTTCGTGACAATTAGCGGCGGCGTCTGCGCGTGCGCACGGCCTGACGTCACGAGGGACAAGCACCTCATTAGCAGACCCCTACGGACATGGCTCGAACCTGCGACCCCACGGCCGACGACATTCTCATTGACTTTTGCACCTGAAAGGCGTGAAGTGGACTGAATGAAATGCTTAGACGTTGGACATTGCATGAGGATATGTCAATTAAAAATAATTAGGGTTATTTAAACTATTTAGAAGATTACTCTTGTGGCAAGGGACTCAGTAGAGGAGGACCGACGATCTTGTGGCGATCGTATAAAAAGGAAGGATGATTTAAAATCTGTGAGGAAGGGCTTTGGAGAGGTCTGTGCCCGTGATGATGAACTGATTTAAGGATCTCATCTCCATCCAGATGCGTAATATATAGTTCACAGTCTAAGCATGGATAGTCAAGGTCATTTATCCTTATTTCCTTAGCACAAGAGTAACACCAATTTTTTATTATTAACCTAAATAGAGAGATCTAAACCATAGTAAAAACAGAATAGTAGGTTAGCTAAGGCCGCTCGGCGAGTTAATTGCCTACTCTTGCGTTGACGCACGGGTTGTCACTTGTTTACACCGCGGCGCCGGCTTTGTCGGCGCTCGCGCTTTTTTGCCGCTTTTTTAAGTGATCGCGCTGAATACTTCACAATTTAAGCTTGAATTTATTTTTCTCAAATACCTACTGACTACCCAAGCGTTATATAACTATCTAAATGCCTTTTTTAATGAGAAAAATTAACAAGTTAAATTTACTGTCGTTTAACACATTGTATATTATTAATAACGTTTATTACAAAACTGAATGTATATAAACAATTCAAACGGGCGAGCAGTGAAGTACCTACATGAATGCGCTCGATCAGACGCGCGGCGCATCCCGTACTGAATCCGCGCCGAGCTTGCCGCGGTCGTGAGATTGTGTGCGTGAAAAGTGCGTGCGTACACGGCGCCGGCGACTCACGCGTACATTCAAACCAGCGCGGCGGCCGATTTGTATGAAGCTATCTTACTATTCTGTTTTTACTATGTCTAAACCAATCTACTAATCTAAATTAGTGACAAAATGCATACTTGTATTAAAAACTTATTACAGAAGTTTCTGAACGTCCATGTGAAATTATGGACAATATTATAATCCATTGATTAAGCTTTTGTATCTTCTGTTCTGAATTTGAGATGTATATAATATTCAAATTATTACCTTCAAGTATGCATTTTGTCAGCGGCGTTAGGATATTCGCGTGACGATAATAATTATTATTCGAATACTAGAGGACGCCAGCAGCTACGCCTACATTTTTTTTTAATTTACCCATTTTGGCCGATCCCGTGGGAATTTCGGAAAATCCCTTCTTAGTGCACCCCTACGGTCCCCAAGGAACATACATGCCAAATTTCAGCTTCCTGCGCCCAATAGTTTCGGGTGTAGCGTGTCCGTCAGTCAGTCAGTAACGCAAGGATTTTATATATTAAGATTAAGATTTGAGCTCATAATTGATGACCAATCAATTTGGAATTTTGAAAAATTTAGGAAATAAGTAATTGAAAAATTTAGGAAATAAGTAAGTATGGCAATATGAAAAAAAAACTTTTATTTATAATAGTTTTGTAACTATAACATTCAAACAGTTAAATTTGCATGAATCATTGTTAAAAATTCTGACCTGTATTGTAAATCAAGGATTAAATTTAATTCAGTTTTAGCTTAAGCTGCATAGAAGCTATACATCGACTAGTACTTACTGATATTTGTAGAGCATCTGTTTTTATTACACGACTGCCCAAAAAAAAGGAGTGTAATGTTTTCAGGATTCATGTATGTATGCATGTGAGTTTCTTTATTCCAATATAACTTCTAAATGCCTGGACTGATCATAATCAGTCCAGGCATTTAGAAGTTATATTGGAATAATGTATGGGGTATCATTAGAATCCTTACATCACCCCGAGTAACATTGGATATATATTTTTGAAAAAGTCAACAGGGCAGTCGTGTTTTTTAATTTTTTAATTATAATTCAATTTCATTGGAACAAGTTTCAAATCAAATACCAACGACCTTAGATTGATGATCTAAAATCGTATTATTCTAAGACTAAGCCTGGTGTTATTCTTTGTCCTTGTCTTATTTAAAGCCTAAATAGCCCGTCTCTTTCTAAAACTTACGATGTGTATTTAGTAGTTTGTCTTATGCGGGCCGCACGTCGCTGTGAAGCGCAATTAAAATATGGAGAACGAGTGCGGGGCAGTTTGGTGTGCACACACGGGACTTGTTACTGTTTAACTGTTAAACAGTGTTTAGTTAGCAGACATGATGACGAAGCACTGATGTCGACTGATGAGCGGAAGAGATTTGTTATGGGCATAATTTTGGGTAGTTTTCAAATGCCAAATGGTAAAACTTCGCTGCGAAGATGTGTTTATAGTCTCAATATTTGGGTACCTATGTGATTAATATTCACGAACAAATCTGTATATATTAAATCCTTGCGTTACTGACTGACTGATAGATAAGCTACAGCCAAAACTATTGGGCACAAGATGCTGACATTTGGCACGTATGTTGCTTGGGGACCGTAGAGGTGCACTAAGAGGGGATTTCCCGAATTACCCACAAGATCGGGCAAAACGGGTAACTTAAAATATTTTGCGGGCGTAGCCGTGGGCATCCTCTAGTTTCCTATAAAATAGAATGTGTGTAACTATATTTGAGACTGCTTTTGTTATGTTGATTTAACTTTTTTATTTCCGTTACGATCGTACATCCAGGTACATCTTACCTAAGTACTGTCTATTTAAAACTAGTTGTGGAATATGTTTTGACAAAAATGTGACTTAAATAAAATTTGTTTTGAATTTATTGTCTTCCTAGTCCAACTAAATCGTAAAGATTATATTAATAATTGAAGTTAAAGACCAATTATAAACAACATATGAGATCGAAGAGACATAGCTTCATACAATATTATTTAGCGGGTCTTACTCGCGATCATTGACTTATTTAAAGGCATAAATACCTCTGTTATCTCCTACGTTTCTACCGGCTTGCAACGGTCGTGGTCGCCCTCCGCGACCAGACTCGCTAAATAATATTGTTTAATTGTATGCTGTATGCAAATCGCCAAAGTTTAAAATCGATTATTGAGACATAGCTTTTAATTTAATAGCCAACCTCACCTTACAGTATTTTTATTGGGAAGTGCTAAACATAACCTCCAAAACTATAGGTTTAGATAAATTGCAAATTTCTGGCATAATAATTATTTTCTACTCTTATTCCCTTTTGTTGAATAATTTGATTGCCATTCGCTCAACACTTGCGCCGTACTTTACCTAAGTCGTTGTGATGTGGTAACTGGGCCCAATTACACACATTAAGCGGGCACTTTCTCCGCGCATCTCTCTCTCGGTCACTGATCCGACGGTCACTGCGGGCGCTGGTTATCATGACTCATTATACCTGAATATTTTATGCACATTGGACAAGACGCTTACTTCTGCTACGTGGATATATACACAACAACAATATACCAATATAACAAGTGAATTAAAATAAAAAAAGAACAGAAAATAATAACACACATACCATTAACGACGGACGAAGGAGAAGACCTAGGCGGACGTTCTCTGACCAGATTGGAGACATCCTATAACAGGACAGGTTAGAAGTATCCTGAACAGAAGAGCATGCATGAGGAATCTAATGGGAGTGAATGAAGCAAGAGAGATATGTCAGGATCGCTACAAATGGCGTTCCGTAGTCTCTGCCTACCCCTCCGGGAAACAGGCGTGAGTAGGCATGTATGCTTGTATTATACCATTAAGAAACTACTACCATGATTTGTAGTAATTGAAAGGTGACATGAATGTTAAACTTTCCAGCTAGCTTCTGTGTTCTAAGCACTCTAATTTTTTTTCAAATCTTATTAGCCATCCAAAATCTTCTTCTGTTTTCTTAAAATATGATGGCCGCACAATTATTTTACATACTTTAGAATTAATGAACAGACTCAGAAACACCAAGCAGCATAATTTGTGGATTACATAAAGTGTCGTGTGGGTCGAACCCATAACATAACACTCGACGTACGCACCGAGGTGACTGCTTAAACCACTACGCCATAGTGCAGTCAATATTATTAAAGTCGAAATAATCATCATCATCATCATCATCAGCTTTTAACAGTCCACTGCTGGACTAGGCCTCTCCTTTGAAACCTGAGGAATTGGCCTACTATACCACGCTGGCCAAACGGGTTGGTATAGGTTTAGTATCAAGTTTTCCTTCTCTTACAGTGCTGTTCTCTGCATAATATGCTCCCTCTGTCGGCTCTTACGACACCCATGGGATGATATGGGGTGGTGCTCCGTATTCTTAATCCGTCACCACACGGACGGGCGAAATAAATAAAAATAAATAAAATAAAAATGTTTATTTGACACAAAATAAATACATACACTTTCATTTGCAGGAGACACATTTTTGTTTGCACATTTTGAAGATGTATTAATCTATCGGTACTGAAAACTGTTTTCCAAACTAGTTTCATAGCCTGTATATTGGAAGACAGCGTTCAGACGCGGGGTTTTGGTACAAAGTTAACCTGTGGTAAATGATGAGGTATTATGCTATGAAGGTACGTATCCAAGTGACAAAAAGATTCTCGATTATTATATTTCTTCAATAAATAGATGAAATCAGAGTAGTTAGAACTCTTTTCTCGTCTGCTTATCAATATGTATTATATATTGACAAGCTTTATTGTTATCTTTACAAATATTTAGCAAGTTATGGTCGAATTACGACCACTGGCCAGACATGAATTAGTAATTATAAAACAGTGACGCATCATCTCTCATCCGGTTTGTCTGTAGCCGAAATTTGTAGCAAAAAACAGTACAATAAATTAATCAGTAACGGACAGATTAGAGTGGATTTGTAGCTAAAAATGAAACTCATTGTGGACGAATTTGCCGCCATGTTGACAAAAGTGTAGGTACTTGTCAACGGTTGTCATAGTTGGGTTTTTTATTAGACTTTTTATGTAGTGGCTTTGAGATCCCTGCCAGGATTAGAACTTTCTCGATTTTAATACAAAGTTGTTCATATTTCCAGCAGTCTCAATTATTAATGCATATTATTAGTTGAATATTTGATTTAAATAACTCCTTTGGTATAACTTTTGATTAAACTTGTTATACAACAATTTTTTTGAAAATAAAGTAGAAAGTTTTTCGAAAAAGTCAAAGAATCCGTCTCCGAGACACACGACACAAGACACAAAACTCGGTGTCTTCTTTAGCCACTGCTAAGAAACATATCTACACAGATGATACTATCGTGACAGCAGAAATAAGTGTTCGACCAATGAAGAAAAGGAAATGTGTAAGGGGTCTCATTCAATAATCATATTAATAAAATAATTACTGGTGTAACCCACTGAAATGTCGGGGTCAAGTATTTAATTGTATTAATACTTGCGGCATTAATATTACTATTTACGTTATAATATTGTTACTTTTCCAATAGTGCGTCAATAGTCGTAACTTCATTTTACATTATAATCCAAAATGTATAATTAGGTTTGTAACCTACATGTAGGTTATAATTTTTCAATATGTTGACAGTAGCCAATTATCCCATTAAACAACAAAAGAACTCCACAAAACTTTAACAATTAAACAGACAATACTCCAACTCCAGAAGGATTCACTCCAACCAAGCGTTTAGTTCGAAATCCCCCGGTCAAGGAACAGGTATCTAGTTTAATTAGCTCGATGGAGGCTGTGCAACCTCCTCCCGGACCTCAAACCTCAGACCGATACACCGTGCGTGCACGCTCGCTTGCCTTAAGGTGTAGGCACACTGTGCAATAATGTTGATTGTAGATGTGTAGAAGTGAAGATCCGCACAAAACTAAGCAATAACTATATATGTACATACATAAATACATAGACTCACGCCTGTTTCCCTGAAGGGGTAGGCAGAGGCATATTAAACGCCCACTTTTCGCCAGTGTTTTGATCCTACGTAATAGGTGGCGAGCCTATTGCTGCTTATCGGGACATTTTGTTTGCCTATATATGTAATAGGCAAGATTTTGACCATGACTCCGCCCACGTGTAGTATTTTACCCGCTTGGGTGGGAATTGCCAAAAAACCTCTAAGTGCTCCCCTAGAGTACCCAAGGAACACACATGCTACGTTTTAGCTTCTGGCGCCCAGTAGTTTTGGCTGTACTCCTTTCTGTTGGTTTTCAGTCACTCAGTAATTTTGTTTAAAAAGATAAGCCCTGTTTAGAATCTGTCCCAGTGCTGGACACGGTCCTCTTCTCTTTTTAAGAATGTCGTAGTCCATCACGTAGGCCATGACATGTGTGTGTTTGAGACTTCTTATGTTTTACGAGAAAGATGGTGAAAGTGTAAGAAATTTCCATGTAACCATCCTTCCTTAATCTTGAAACTAATAAATAAAAAACATGTTAGTAGCTCTCAGTGCCGACTGCGGTTTGTGAGCAAAACTGTGCACCCAGCCTTATTAGCACCGTGCGCATACATGTGTGTACAGCCCAGTATAGTGGAACGTAATGAAACTATAGGTTCACTGGGCAAGTTAATGGGAACGCAAAACCATTATAAACAGCAAATATCAATAAACATAGCGTATGAGGTTTGTAAACATATTTCATTTTAAAATGGTTATGGCTATAGAAGTATAAGGCTATTTGGTCACGTAGTTCATTCCAAACCACAAAACTTTTAGTAGTACACTACTGACCGGCTTTGAAGTTTTATTGATACGATAATTTTGTTCTATCAATGGATTTGGCTACTAGACACAAACCACGGACCATCAATTACATTACTACCATCATACTGGATTAAATATCTAAAATAAATTGTAGGCACTAAACTACTATAATAAAACTAAAAGTCCACTGCGCTGACAACGAATAGTAGGTATAGGAATAAATTGTCTGGAATACTTTACTACATGACACGCGGGCAACAACTGTTACAGCTAACAGCAAAGGCGACAAAGGTTACAAAACGTACCTTCATTTCTGTTCAGCTGGCAAAAACAATCATTGTCTGCTGAGAAACAATAACGCGTAAAATCGTTGAGTCAATGAGTACTATTCATCGTATTTTTACACTCAACATATTGTGGCAGATCTAAGTATCATACCAAAAACTAACTAACTCCTCAACCATTAATAACCAAAACCGGAACAACCAAAAGAGAAAAAGAAACACTTTACGCAAAGAAACAATAATACAAGAAGACTTAAGATCGCAACGATAAAGAGTATTAATGTTGAACACAGCGGCTGGCGGCAGCCATATTGATGGAGTCACTGCCATTATCAGTAACATCAGCGGATGGACTGACCGACTGACATACTGACGCAGATTGACTCATTCCAGAATGACGGATGACGGCTGACACTAAATACATTAAAACTATCTGAACGCAGATGTTTTAAATTGCTTTTTTTGTGTGGAAGAATTTTGCGAGGAAATCATTAACATGATCACGATTTTTGGTATTAACATTGCTTGAGCCATGTTTTGCAAGGTACCTTTTTTCATGTACTGTCTGCTACATATGCATTTGTAATACAATTAGAGCATAAAGCTATAAACATCATGTTTATCCTGTATTAAACATAACATAACTTCACGCCTTTTATCCCCGAAGGGGTAGGCAGAGGTGTATTACACACCCACATTTCGCCAGTTATGTTTCGGTCCCAATGTTATAGGGAGCGAACCTATTGCCATCTTTATTAACAATAGGGATAAAATTATTTAAAGGACAACTGACCCACTAAATATACTTATTTTGTAGTGGGAATCTCTTTAAATATTCTATCAATAGACACAAAGTAAATACATAAACACATATACTCACGCCTTTTTCCCGTCGGGGTTGGCAGAGACAACGGAACGCCACTTGCATCTATCCTCACAAACCACACGCGCTTCTTCTATATTAATTACTCTGTTCATACATGCTCGCCGGTTCTGGGTGCTTCGGACCTTGCTATTTTTGCCTTGACCCAAAGTAAAATCGACTCAAAACAACAAAATGTGAATCACAAAGTATTGTCTCGTAGGGGGATTGAACTCACACTACTAAGCACAGTTCTAAACGGCGAGACGACCACTTAAACCTCTACGCCATCCTTGCAGTCGAAACCTTCTCCCTTAAGCCTTGTATTCATTAGGCAACATTTGTTGACAAACACTGTTTTGAAACAGTTTATTAACAGTGTTTCATCAACTCTGGAAACAGTTTATAAACAGTTCATAAACAAATGTGGTGAAACATTGTTCCTGAAACATGTTGCCGTGGTCCCCAATCGAATGGAGAGCAAGCCGAAACATCTTGTTTGCAAAAGTCGTGGATGTGTGTTGCGCGGGCATGTATTAACATGGAAGTAGTGTGGTCCAACAACCAAGATTCGATGCTCGTAGAGATAATTCCGAAGCCACAACCTATTTTTATTTATTTTTCTAGTAGTACTCTTATGAATTAATATGTATGCAGCACAGAGCATCACTACCTCCTTGGGCGACATCCTAGCAACAACTGACAAGAGTGGACGGCCATGTTTTAGAAACAGTGTTTACGGTAAACATGGTGATAAACATGTCATAAACATTTTATCAACAAATGTTGCCTAATGAATACAAGGCTTTATGAAGACACCAGCCGGTTCCCGCGGTTTCACCCGCGTCCTGAGGGAACTACTTCGCGTACCCGAAAAAGCCAAATATCTTACGGACCCCTGTCTTTTCTAAAATAAAATATAGCCTTTGTTACTCGCAGATGATGTAGCTTTTTAATGGTAAAAGAATTTTTAAAATCGGTCTAGTAGTTTTTGAGTTTATCCATTACAAACAAAAATACAATTTTTTCCTCTTTATAATGGTGCATAGGGTTTGCCACCAAGAACTTAGGGTCCCAAGCCAACCTCACCTGCAAGTGGTGCACCTGCCGATCAACGGACGAGGCTCTGGCAAACAAAATGTCCCAATAAGCGGCAATAGGCTCGCCACCTATTACGTGGGATCAAAACACTGGCGAAAAGTGGGCGTTTAATATGCCTCTGCCTACCCCTTCGGGGAAACAGGCGTGAGTCTATGTATGTGTATGTATGTATGTCCTCTTTATAATATTATTAGTGTAGATTATGCATGGACCTGATTCACCATTGAATAACCAGTTAATTAGAAGAATTTGCTCCGGCTACGATCACTCCTAGTATATGTGTGTGTATGTACACGTAAATACAGGTGTGCATGTGTGTGTTACGATGTGCTGCAGTTTTACGGTGCCTGTGAACTTGTAGCCTCGTGTCTAAGCTGGCATACCGTGCGGCACTAAGGGTCGAGGCACATGCGCTATATTGAAAACAAATAAAAGGTTGCGAATTTTAAACCACTGTCTTTCCCTGACATATTGCACAGCACTACACACAAGCAATATTCATAAAGCGAAATGTTGGTGTAATATTTCACCTCTGCCTACCCTTCGGGGATACTGGCGTGACGATAAATAAAAAAGTATTATTTAAATAAGTCACGCGTGCGTTGCAATACCCATAAATAAGTATAACGCAGCTGTACCTAATAGTAGGTAGGCCGCTAGACTTATTTTACATCTACTTTTTGGTCTGGAGTACGAATTCGAAATATTCGGCGAAATAGTGACGAAGGTTTCGCTGTCAGTCCTTCTGTGGGAAGACTGTTTTAAGAGTGTTGTAAGTAAGTAATTTATTCATATCATTTCTTTTTTCTTCATTTGCCGTTTTGTATCACCGTTTAATTGGGTAAAGGTCGTATAAAAGTCGAGTGCTTTCGGTCAATCGTAAAATTATATCTGCACTAAGGTTCAAAGCACGGTCTTAGACTAGCTGTGCCCGCGGCTTCGCCCGCGTGGAAGTCGGTATCCTTTAAGTATCCCTTTCTGTGGCCTTGATAATGTAAAATAACATAATGATCGGTTGATGAAACTCACACTCATATTTAAGTTTCTTACTTACTGTATTAGAAAAGTAGTAACCTGAACTTGCCACCTAAATTCTTAGCTCTTTCTTTTAACAGAATATGCAACACATAGGCACAACATAACAATATCGTGTGTTTTAATCCAGCTAGTTCTTGTTGTGAGCAAGTCGGCAAAAGTACCGCTAAAATAATAATTTTAAGTAACCCTAGATGGCACCACTGGTAAAATTAAAAGTCTGTGGTAAGATCCAGCGCTGATAATATAAATATTAGAAAAAGTTAGAGCAGACTTTTGCCCAAATTGAGTCCGAATCACTTGATAACCAATGCGGATATATGTATATTTTAAATTGCGATAACTTTTGATAAAATAAACGGATTCTGATAAACTAAAGGCTAAATGTTAACCAAAGACACAAACTATGCGTTTGTCACAATCTCGATACAAACAATTTAGTGCGTTGCTTGAATTCAAAACTATTAAATTTATTGAATGACACTGCTAGGCTCCCATAGGTGAAAGCGTGATGATTGTTGTCCAAGATTGTAATCGGGTCTTCAGGCAATATATTGGTGAAGAGCGCATCAAAATCCGTTCACTGGTTATTGCGTGATGATTGAACAAACATACAGACAGACAATAATTCCAAAAAAATTGTTACATACATACATACATATCGTCACGCCTTTTATCCCCGAAGGGTAGGCAGAGGTGTATTTCTACACCCACTTTTCGCCAGATATACTTTAGTCCCACGTAATAAGGGGCAAACCTATTGCCGTACCGGGCACATTTCCAGACTCCGTGCTGCTACTGAGAATTTCGTGACAGAAAAACCCAATAACACTGCCAGACCCAGGAATCGAACCCGGGACCTCCCGATCCCACGCTCACATTTATGCCGCGAGACCAACGAGGCAGTCGTATAGGGTTTGATGTCGAGTTTGCCGTCTCTACGCAAAGATGGTATTTGCATCGTGTTATCCCTTAGTCGCCACTTACGACACCCACGGGAAGATAGGGGGTGGTGACACTTGTATTCTATACCGTCAACCACACGGCATTCAAAATTGTTTTGTGTTCTATATCGATAACATGTCACAATCCAATTGAAATTTCGCAAAAATATTTAACGTACAGACAAAGTGCTCTTTGAGTTTTATTATAGTATAGATAGAAGAACATTTGGACTCGTTTAAACCGCCCCCATAGCAGCTTTACAAGTATAGCAAACGTAGAAACATCACTGTTTTCAAATTGCTGAACGCTGATTTTTTGCGAACAGCAGACGTCTTTCTGCTGGCCGCCAGTAGCTCACTTGAAGGTAAGTGGTAACAATACATGAGAATGAGCAAAAGAATAGAAGGAAGGATGAAAAAGAAGAAAAAGGGATGGGCCGCAGGGACTCTCCCTCACCAAACGAAACGCAACAGCAAACATAATGTCACTGTTTATCTATACGACGAGTCGGACCGTTTATGCTGCAATCAGCAAGGCTCCACTACTTACATACCTATTAAAATAGCGTATGTGCTTCCACCCTAACCTCCCGTACTTTTAACCCACTACTTACTCGTACATCCTATCTGTATAGCTGATACTTACCGCTGATGATACGGCGCCGTAACTTTGTACCGTACCGGACTGGCGTGTGACCTTTGTAGGATCGCCTAACAATGTGAACAGTTGTTAGACAACAACTAACTTGTTGTTACTAACAACATAAGTAAGGTCCAGGTCGCATGGTTTGTGGGGTTCCTAGCTATATTATTATATACTAGAGGACCCGTGCTGCTCCACAGAATATTTTAATATTATAAAAATGCCCTTACATATAGGTATGATGAGTACATTGTAGCCTTTGAGCGAGAGTTCTGGAGACCCTACATCCTTTTCCTTCTCCCTCGTCCCACTCCTCATATTATCCCTTTTCCCAACCCCAAGGGGCGGCAACGCACTTGTGACTTCTGTGCTGCTAATAAGTAAAAAGATGGTATTCTTACCAAAAATAGATATATCACTAAACTTCATCTTTTCTCACAACATTGGCTTTGCATTGCACCTTAGGTATCGTGAAATTGCCACCTTGACATTACTGAATGGTTTGCCGCGCAATGGGGATATATATAATAATAATATGTATATAGCCAAGCTGAAGTGGCAGTGGGCAGGGCACATAGCTCGAAGAACCGATGGCCATTGGGGCAGAAAGGTTCTGGAGTGGCGACCACGTACCGGACGACGCAGCAGAGGTAGGCCCCCCCGCAAGGTGGACCCACGATCTAGTCAAGATCGCGGGAGGTGGTTGGATGCGGGCGGCTCAAGACCGGTCTGTGTGGAGAACCTTGGGGGAGGCCTATGTCCAGCTGTGGACGTCGTTTGGCTGATATGATGATGATGATGATGAATATATCTAAAATGCGGCATAAATGTGCGCGTGGGATCGGGAGGTCCCGGGTTCGATTCATGGGTCGGGCAGTGTTATTGGGTTTTTCTGTCACGAAATCCTCAGTAGCAGCACGGAGTCTGGAAATGTGCCCGGTACGGCAATAGGCTCGCCACTTATTACGTACGTGGGACTAAAATATGTATATCTAGCGAAAAAATGGGTGTAGAAATACACCTCTGCCTACCTCTTCGGGGTTATAGGCCTGAGACTATGTATGTATGTATCTATGTATATGTACCTATATCTGAAATAAAGCTCTTATTAACGACGTTAAAAAAGCAGGATATCAATTCGATATGTATATATTAAGTATGTAATATTATTGGCATTGCGTAATTTTCATATAATATATGATAATCTGTTAGGACTTCCAAATAAATATACAAAATTTCAAAGATGTGTGTATGTTTGTCTACGAAAATCTCCAAAACTACTGATCCGAATGAGACTGTTTCTCGTATTGACTAACATTTACTCCAACTAAGGGGACAGAGCAAGTTTCATCAAATTCGGTTAAGTGGTTTTCAAGATATGGTCTAATTAGTGTGGTAGCTTTGGTAGCAATCGTAAGTAAAATTGCTACCAAAACTACCACGTATAGTTGATTGAATCAGGCGTTACTTGGCGGAACTCCATTGTAACCTAATGGAAGGAAAGAGGAGGAATGGAGCTCAGGAGCGATGGGCAACGACTGAGCCCGTCGTTGCCCATCGCTCCTGAGGATGCCTCGTGCAGAGGCGAAACACGTATCGAAGAATAGTCGGCGCATACAGCGGGATACTGCAAGTCAGGTATCTTCCTGGAACCCATACCATTCCTATATCCCTTATCCTTTTAGAGGAGTTCGGTATTGTCAACCTTTTTCTATTGCAATAGTTGGGGTAGTCAATCCGAGGGTGCGTGGTGGGTTCCTCTTTCCTTCCATTAGGTTACTACCACGTATGCCAAAAATACTATTTCTACCAAAACCACTATTCCTACCAAAAATAATATTCCTGTCAAAACTACTATTTGTACGAAAACTACTATTCGTACTAACACTATAATATCTACCATTTTTCAAAACTACCATTTCTACCATAACCGTCGGTGCTGCTAAAATTACCTTTTCTCTCAAAACAATATTCTTACCAAAGCTACAATTTCAACCATAACTACCAATTGTAATAATATAATTATATGACAATAGTACTATGAACCACTGTAATATGTTTCACATAAAAAAAAATTAAGATGCCCGAAGAAAGTCCGTAATTTAAAAACACAAACATTTTCCTAACATAAAACGTAATTTACCCATCTGTAGCGTTGATTTTCCCAACATTAGGCGGAAATCTCAGAGCCGTGTGGTTGACGGCACAGAATACAAGTGTCACCACCCCCTATCTTCCCGTGGGTGTCGTAAGAGGCGACTAAGGGATAACACGATGCAAATACCATCTTTGCGTAGAGACGAAAAACTCGACATCAAACCCTATACGACTGCCTCGTTGGTCTCGCGGCATAAATGTGCGCGTGGGATCGGGAGGTCCCGGGTTCGATTCCTGGGTCGGGCAGTGTTATTGGGTTTTTCTGTCACGAAATTCTCAGTAGCAGCACGGAGTCTGGAAATGTGCCCGGTACGGCAATAGGCTCGCCCCTTATTACGTGGGACTAAAGTATTTCAGGCGAAAAGTGGGTGTAGAAATACATCTCTGCCTACCTCTTCGGGGTTATAGGCGTGAGACTATGGTAAATTTCACTACATTTGGGGAAAATTCCTCTGGTCGCGGGTATACTGACGTCGTTACCGCGACCCCATCATAGGGGTCGATTGAGGAACACCGCGGTGTTTTAGTGGGTATCCCCCGAACCCCGAACATCTAGGGGGGAGAGCCGAGCTACACATCCCCCCTCCACCTGCCCCAAACTCGGTACAGAGTTGGCGGAAGGGTCCCTTTGAGGGACAGTCCATAACTGGATTTCGTTGCGATACAAAAAAAGGAGGAAAATTCCTCAACATCAGAGATCAGTTCACCCAACATTAAGGGTTAACTGGTAACATTCGGGGAATATTACTTGCCATCAGCGATAATTCACTATTGTGATAATTTTACCAACATCGGGTATAATTTTGCACACCACCACACTCACACCCATATGAAAGTAAGGCAAGGTCACCTTATGGAGGCATAACGGTTTTTCCTGGCAGTTACCGCAAGGAACTTATTAGATGCCATAAAAATATTTTTGAATTTAGAACCGTCCATGTAGAGAGAAAGCAATGGAATCTTAAGAAACTTATAGGAAAGTATTGAAAAATAAGTTCAATGTCCACACCTATCTTCCTTCAAACTTACCCAATTTAAATGAGGATACCATCAAATGAAAGAGCTCTTTTCAGCGCGTGTTGATGATAGATATATAGAAGCAGAAAGTCATTGACGACGGCTACGAAAACGTAAAAAAATTATGGGAGAAAACTGTTTTTGCATAAAACTTGATGAATGTGCAAGTTAGGTAATTTCTAATGCTTGATGACAAATCTATGCAGCGAGCGTTAGCTTTCATTAAAAAAAAAAATCATGCGAATCGGTTGGGTAGAACGTGCTGGCCGACTCGTATTATAAAACACAAATTCTTTTAATATATAGAAGATTATGACTAGAGGATGCCCGCGGTTACACCCGCGTTATTTAAGGCTACTGCTCCGCTCCCGTCGCTCATAGCGCGATGTTATAAAGCCTATAGCCTTTCTCAAAAAATGGGCTATATAACAGTGAAAGAATTTTTCAAATCAGACCAGTATTTCCTGAGATTAGCGCGTTCAAACAAACAAACAAACTATTCAGCTTTATAATGGTAATTATAAGAAATGTTAGTCGGTATAGCGAACGGATAAAATGTACGCATAGACTGCCTGCGTATAGACTGTCTCCGTGGTCCAGTCGATAGCAAATGCGGCTGCTGATCGGGAGGTCCCGGGTTCGATTTCCAGGTCGGGAAAAAGTGTGACTAGGGTTTTCTGAAATCTCATTAGCTATTATGTGAGACCTAATATTCATAAAGCGAAATGTTGGTATAATATTTCACCTCTGCCTACCCCTTCAGGGATACTGGCGTAACGATAAATAAAAAAAGTATTATTTAAAATAAGTCACGCGTGCGGTGCAATAGCCATGAATATGTATAACGCAGCTGTAATAGTAGGTAGGCCGCTAGACTTATTTTACACTAACCGTTTCCCGCGGTGTCACCCGCGTCCTGAGGGAACTACTTCGTGCACCCGAAGAACCCAAATATCTTACGGACACCTATCTTTTCTAAAATAAAATAATATAATAAATAGCCTATGTTACTCGCAGATAATGTAGCTTTCTAATGGTGAAAGAATTTTTTAAATCGGTCCAGTAGTTTTGGAGTTTATCCATTACAAACAAAAATACAAATTTTTCCTTTTAATAATATTAGTGTAGATCTACTTTTTGGTCTGGAGTACGAATTCGAAATATTCGGCGAAATAGTGACGAAGGTTTCGCTGTCAGTCCTTCTGTGGGAAGACTGTTTTAAAAGTGTTTTAAGTCCTTGGATTTATTCATATCATTTCTTTTTTCTTCATTTGCCGTTTTGTATCACCGTTTAATTGGGTAAAGGTCGTATAAAAGTCGAGTGCTTTCGGTCAATCGTAAAATTGTATCTGCGATATAACCTAAAAATAACACAGTTTAAATTAATCTTTGTTAGTACATTCAGCAGTAAAACAATACAACATTAATCAACTATATCGATACAGTAGAAATATAGCCAATGAATTAAAATAATTCAAGTCAGAAGACAATCACACATAATAACATAGCATTTCTCACTGCACTAACTTCAGTGAAACGACTATCATTAATTACAACCGCCACTGGAACAACATTTGCACAACGCCACAAATACTCACCATTGATATATTATCACGACTTGTGTAAGGTTGCGGGGTCGGCAGACTGCCAGCCTCCTCACAAGAAACCATCCATCACAGCGCACTCGCTCCGACATCATTTATAACCCATAGACACGGATATCTTAAGACCTCGCACGAAATAACTCTATGCCAAAGAATCCATGCGTACCTGAGAACACGAAACAATTAAAAAAAAAATTAAAAAAGCCAAGCTTACCTGACAACACGAAACAATAAAAAAAAAGAAAAGAAAAATTAAAAAATAATTCCAATTCCTTATTCAAAAATATCGTCGCCACAGATACCTAATTAATAAAATATACAGCCTCCGTCCAGATGTTATCTATGGCATTTTTTGTTTTGCGATTTGGAGTAAATGTTAATACCTGATACTTAACTAATACCTAATTAATAAAATAACTCAGATCAGATGTTATCTTAAGGGTCTGAGACGTTGACGGTCACATACTTGTGTGAACCCTTTACGATCGGACAAACAAATTTGTATTATATTTTAATTTTTTATTTTTTTTTTTTAAATTTAGCGTTATCAGATTTGTATAAGAACGGATAACTTAACCCAAGAACCCAAAAGGTTCATTGTGTTGGATAACAAATTGTTAATAGATGCCACAGGATTGCGAACGTACCACTAAATGTAATTGTGAAATCATAGACAAACAAATTTATATTATACTAGAAAACGCCAGCAGCTACGCCTGCATTTTTTTTTAATTTACCCGTTTTGGCCGATCCCGTGGGAATTTCGGGAAATCCCTTCTTAGTGCACCCCTGCGGTCCCCAAGGAACATGTATGCCAAATTTCAGCTTCCTGCGCACAATGGTTTAGGCGGTAGCGTGTCTGTCAGTCAGTCAATAACGCAAGGATTTTATATATTAAGTTTGTAAAGTAATTTAGCGTTATCAGATTTTTATAAGAAGGGATAACTTAACCCGATAACCCAAAGGGTCTATTGCTTTGGATAACAAATTGATAAAAAAAGAAATTGATTGAATAGATGCCACAGGATTGCGAACGTGCCACTACATGTAATTGTAAAATCATAAAGTGACTTCTTCTTCTTGTCGTGTCAATGGTCATTTATATTATATGCGACCGTACTTAATCTGCCACAATAACATAAAGTAACTAATATACTTATAAAATTAATTTGTATATTTGACTTTCATGTTACATTCTGCTTGAACAATGTATATTTTTCATTAAGAAATGCGTAGTTGACTGACTGCACCGTTTGCGTTGTGGTTTAAGCGGCCGCCTCGCTGCTTGAAACTGCGCCGAGTGTTGTGGGTTCGATCCCCACACGAGACGATACTTTGTGTAATTCAACAAATTGTTGTTTCGAGTCTGGGTGTTCATTGTGTCCGTTAGTTGTATGTTTGTAAAGTTCTCTGCGACACAGGATTTAGTACTAATGCGGGAGATGCCTTTTAAGAAAAATATTATAATCTAATGGATCTTACTCAAGTCTTGGTCTGAATCAATAGCGGTATCAGTTACCGGAAACCTCAGACAAACACAGCAATCTATAATTAAACTAATTAAAATTCAAATTAAAAATTCTCCAACACATTCCCGTGTTGAAAATCTGTTCTCCTCAACCAAAACAATGTCTACGCCGGAAATCGAACTTGAACCAGCCGATAGATAGATAAGATACAGTAACGTGTGTATGCTCGCGTGGTCCATTAATGGCTGCCTCCATGAGTGGCATCAACAACAATGCAGCAGTTTACAGTATGGAACACACAAACGGACAAAAAAATGTATAGAAGCTTTTAAGATAGGCATCACTAGACGGCCCATTAGAACCGATGCTGTTCTCAGACATCTGGAACGTTCTTTATGCTCGCGTGATCATAATATTATTGTAAATAGATAAATAACTAAAGTATGTAACTGTTCAGCGATAGAACATGTATTGTTGTTATAGATTGAGAGAGAACCATTCGCTAAATTATGCGATTAGGCAGATTAATGGTTTTAAAGATTCGGTATGCATGTTTGCAGGGTTCCGTACCATCTAACCATCTAACAATATATACCACGTACTGTTTAAATACTTTTGTAAAATATGTGAGGGACGTTGCATTGATATGTAAAATAAAAAAAGAACTATAACAGACAATGGACATTGCACAGTCGAAACTATTGGGTGCAAGAAGCTGCACTTTTAGCATCAATCTTACTTCGAGGCCATAGGGGTGCATTAGGAACGGATTGCCAAAAATTTCCAAGTAATCGAAAAGAGTCGGTTATATAAAAGAAATGTGTGGGCGTAGCATAAATAATTTGTAAAAAGGTGTTGTATAAATAAGCGACATATCATTAATTCATTCATCATCAGCCTTTAACAGTCCACTGCTGGACTAGGCCTCTCCTTTGAAAGGAGGAATTGGTCTACTATACCACGCTGGCCAAACGGGTTTGGATCAAGTTTTCCTTCTCTTACAGTGCTGTTTTATGCATAGTATGCTCCCTCTGTCGGCTCTTACGACACCTATGGGAGGATATGGGGTAGTGACATTCCGTATTCTTAATCCGTCACCACACGGACATACTCTCCAAAAATTTCGATCTTTCTCTCGTTATAGTAATCTGTTTATGACGAAAAGCACGCTGACACAGAGACAGACGCACAGCGTACATTTAGTAATAAAACTCCGTTGGCATTATCTTGTCTTATCTTATCTTTTAAAAGACAACTCCTGCATTAGGACTAAATCCTGTGTCGCGGGGAAATTTACAAACATACAACTAACGGACACAATGAACACCCAGACTCGAAACAACAATTTATGAATCACACAAAGTGTTGTCTCGTGTGGGGATCGAACCCACAACACTTCGGCACAGTGTCAAGCGGTGAGGCGGCTGTTTAAACTACTACGCCAACCGTGCAGATAAAATTTATGTTTACTAGCCTTATTTATTTCAGCATTGTTGAAGTAAATACAACTAGATAGTGAAGGGACCACCTCTGTGATCTCGTTCACTACCGTATAATTGCTAGTCAGTAACTTTAAGTGAAACTATAACATTGTTAACAAGTTCTAAACTGATATTGCAACAAGCACCTAAAGGTTCAATCTTGTTGTTCACTTGCGAACATAAAATTACGTTATTGCTGTCCTTTTCTAACTTAAAATGCGAGAAAAGGTATTGCTATTTTACGACTGCCCGACTAAATGTCCAAAAAAATTGTTCTAAAATCAGAGACTTCGAACAAACTCTCAACCTCTGTTTATTTTGAGACCAGCTATCTATCTTTTCGTAAATACATACATACATAGACTCACGCCTGTTTCCCGGAGGGGTAGGCAGATACTACGGAACGCCATTTGCAACGATCCTGACATATCTCTCTTGCTTCACTCACTCCCATCAAATTTCACATGCATGCTCTACGGTTAAGTAGATGTCTCCAATCTGGTCAAAGAACGTCCGTCTAGATCTTCCTTTTCCTCCTGTCCCATTCACACTTGACTTATATAACTTCTTGGTCAGTCTTTCATCATCCATCCTCTCCATGTGTCCAAACCATCTTAGCATACCTTTCTCAATAGTTTTTACTACATCTTCTTTTACCCCACAACACTCTATTATCTCACAATTCTTTACTCTGTCGTTCAAAGACACTCCACACATACTTCTCAGTGCTCTCATTTCTACGGTATTTATTCTAATTTCATGTCTATTCTGCCATACCCAATACCCATACCCTTTTAGTACCATACATAAGTGTAGGTACTAACACATACTTCTCAGCGCTCTCATTTCTACGGCAATTTTCGTAAATATATACTGGGTTTTAGGAACAGAAATAAACTTTTTTTTTAGTTCTCTTTCAATAAATGGTTTTCTTATTTACTGCACAGGTAATAGAGCCAGTAGCCATGTCGTCTCTTTCTAGTTTTATCGCTGAGAAAGTGACAAAGATAATCTAAAATCACTTTAGCACGAGAACAGCAGAATCAGTAGCAATGTTCCTCAGGTAGAGGTATCTAGTAAAGCCTGCAGCTTGCATAATGGCGAGATAACGTTCCAGAGGCGATTTCAATTACATCGAGCTTATGTTTCCGCAGTGAGAATGAAAGTACGATTGATCTATTAAGTGGATGTGAATGTACCAGAAGAAAACATTTATGGGTATACATATATTTTACTAGAAACTAGTAAAGTTTAAAGAACTGCATAAATGTTGACAATAGCGTTGGAAAAGATCGTTGTTAATATTGTTATTGCAAAAGTGAAAATTTACGTTCCATTTTTATGTCAAAACGACTACACCCAATTTTAGCAACAAATAGTTGTGGCCTTGGAATATATAAATAATTAACCTTAATATATAAATAATTAACCTTATGTTATAAAATAAACAAAGAACTTGAAAGAAATAAGGGACGAAAGATTATTTTTTTATACATAAAAGCAGCGATAGCTGAGTGGAGAGACCGACAGACTGCTACGCAGAGTGTCTCGGATTCGAATCCACGGCGCGCACCAATAACTTTTCGGAGTTATGTGCGTATTAAATTGTTATTTATCGTGAAAACATCGTGAGGAAACCTGTATGTCTGAGAGTTCTCCATAATTTTCTCGAAAGACATGTGAAGTCTGCCAACCCGCACTAGGCCAACGCGGTGGACTATGGCCTTACCCTTGTCATGGTGAGAAGAGGCCCAAGACCAGCAGCGGGACAGTATAAAGGGCTGATGATCATGACGATGATATAAATATACCAGGCAGGCTACACCTTTGTGTCATATATGATGGTATAATCAAACAAATGCAATGATCCCTTATAATCCTACGTACAAAACAGATCACTCTTAATTAGTAACAGATACATAATGAGTGTAATTAAAACTATCGAAAAAGCATCCAGCAACAGTGTATCTTACACAACGCAATAATAATAATTATATTTATTACATTGAGTACACGTTACTCCTACAGTTATTAATTAAACATTAGAATTAATGAACTATGAAGCAATCGGACCACCATATTTTGAGCACTACAGATCAGTAAGAATTGGTATGTTTTAAAATATATTCAACTTTTTTCTGCCGGCATTTTCAAATTGCTTGCTATAAAATGTCATCTTCCACATTTTTTCTTCTATTTCAACCCTTATTTTAGGGGTAGAATACTAAGAAATCCTTTCATAATAGCCTACGTTATAAAATGGACCCACTTTTCAAATGTAACCTTTGTTACATTTTGTAAATAGATTTATATACTACTCTGTCGAGAAAGTATCGGGAAAAGATCAATAATACACAAACTGTTTGTTATTCATCCAAATTAATGTTACCATCTTGAAAGTATGCTCCTTTAGAAACGATACACTTACGCCAACGAATAATCCAATCATCTAAACATTTATGAATTGGGTTTTCAGTTTGTTTAAGCTCACACCGCGAATGCTCCATTTTGTCTTCTACCGATTGAAAACGGGTACCTAGAAGTGGTAATTTGAGTTTAGGAAAAAGAAGGAAGTCGGCATATCTAGTGAATGTGGTGGTTGCTCGATGGTATTTGTTGAATGTTTGGTCAAAAATTCGGTCACATTAATGGCCTTGTGAGAAAGCACAAACATCATCCTCCTAGCGTTATTCCAGTTTCAATCTGGGGTCCGCTTACGAGTCTAACCGGGTTTGGCTGAATATTAGCTTTTCCACAGAACGACTGCCTGTTTGACTATGCAACCCGAAGGAATAGCGATATTCCATGATTTGACTATTGTCAGTTTATTTAGAAGGTACTTTTGACGCCCTGTGATGACTGTGAAAGATCTTCATGATAACTGGGACCGACGGCTTAACGTGCTCTTCGAGGCACTGGACAAGCGATAATTAACAATTCAATACGCACTTAACTCCGAAAAGTCATTGGTGCGCGCCTTAGATTCGAACCGGATATCCTCTGCATGGCAGTCAGTTGGTATCGCCACTAGGCTATCGTTGCCTGCGACGGCGCATTATCTTGCAAATTTTTTGGGTCTAGCCGAGCGGTAACATGTTTCATACCCAAATGATTTTTTAAAATGGTACGTATCGACTCGTGAAATACAGAAAAGTTGAATGAGTATTTTCAGTCCCTGTTTCTTTAACTTTTGCGATGTTAACTTCGGTTGCAGACGTTGTTGGCCTACCAGAGCGAGGCAAATCTTCCATCACATCTCGACCGCTTTTGTACGCTTTGTACCACTCATAAGCACAAGTTTTTGTTAAAGTCGATTCGCCTTCTGTGTAAAATTTTCATTGACTCTGAACACGAAATTCCAATTGGCGATGCAAAATGTAAGGCAAACTCTTCGTTCGGTGTTTTTGGTCCATTATGAAATTTGCAATACACACTAGACATAATATAACTAAAACAGCGCTGTATTTAATATAAATAACAGATTCAACTCAAATTTCGTGCCAAAATGGTAAACAGTTGTGCTAATATAACAAAAACAAAGAAAAAAACAAACAAAAAATTTGCAACCACAAACAAATAATCCATGCCCGCTACTTTTGTGACTGAATGTATAGTACATTGTGCCAAATTTTGCATTTTAACATATATTTTCTTACCTGAGTTTTGCCGAATTATCAGTAGCAGCACGGAGTCTAGCAAAAGTCTTTCTCCCTATTACGTGGGACCTACAAATTTATAACATGGCGAAATTAGGGTATAATATTACATCTCTACCTAACCCGTCAGCAGCAAAGGCGTGAGAGTATAAAAAAATAATATAGGTAGTGTATAAATAAAATTGACGGTTTTGCATTAAATGATTTATCTTAGCACTAGTTACGTTTGTAGCAGCGATATATCTCTAAACAATTCGATAATCGATTTAAGCAGACATAAAAAAGCACATTCGATTAAACACTCGATGTGATTGTGTACACACGGCTACACATAGAAAACGAACACAAAGAAATACGTTACCAATTCAACGTGATCTACCCGGCTTATTAGGATGCTGTAGCCAAATGGTGATAAGGCGACTCTACTATTAAGGCGTTCACACAAAACGTTGTTTTCTGTGGGTAATAAAACTATGGTAATAGGTATAATATTCAGACTATTAAGCTATCCGTGCAATCGACTGCATTATCTTATCTATATATAGTGACATATAAAGCTGAAGAGTTTGTTTGTTTGGTTGAACGCGCTAATCTCAGGCACTACAGGACCAATTTCAAAAAGTCTTTCAGTGTTAGATAGTCTATTTATCGAGGAAGGGTATAGGCTATATAACATCACGCTATAAGCCACGAGAGCGGAGCAGTAGCCTTAAAACCGCGGGCTTATCTAGTACTAATATATAAAGCTGAAGAGTTTGTTTGGTTGAACGCGCTAATCTCAGGAACTACTGGTCCGATTTGAAAAATTATATAACATTGCGCTATCAGCGACGGGAGCGGAGCAGTAGCCTTAAATAACGCGAGTGTAACCACGGGCATCCTCTAGTATACCTATTCATATGGGTGTTGCTATTTTACGTTGATAGAGAGGTTCATATTTGCCGCTTGTAACAGATCGGCAAAGTAAAGCAATACTGGCTGAGGTCACACTTGTATAACTGGTGACCAACTTTTGTGGCATTTACATCAGAGTGCTATCGTACTTCGGTGAGCACGTAAAGCCGTTGATCCCGGCTCTTCTTTTAGGACATAAATCAAATGGTTAGGGCTCTTCTTTTAGGACATAAATCAAATGGTTAGGCCATGTCGGAGGTATTCAGGCGCGGGCGACTTAAAAACTCCGAAACTAGAACTGGTCATATACTACTACACACGAAATAAAAAAAAAAATGTTGATGTTCAGCGATGTTCAGTACTTCTTATTAAAGCTAGGCTAGCTAGTTCTTAATACTTAAACAAGCACATCTAAGGCTATCCTCAACAACAATAAGTCAGCTTATACTGGTCATATAAAGCTAGCATTATAACCGTTTCTTTTGATCAAATGATAAATGACCTATGCATGTAATGTGTCTACCCTGACGTATGGTGATGTCACTCATGCTCGTGTTATCGGCAATTTGTTACATACAATACATTACGCGTTCCCGAGCGTGACGCCGGCTGAACTTAATGATTGGGTGATATGATCTAATGTTATTGATTGTTGAGCAACGGTTGTTGGGTAACACTAACAACTGATGGTGTGGTGGTAAGAAATATTACTTTGAATGTGTGACATCATAATTGGAACACAATTTGGTCTTATTATAGCTACACTGAAGGCAGCGAGAGCCAAGAAGAGACGAAGAGACTGACAGACTGCTACGCAGAAGGATGGATTGGATGGATTTAAATCCACGGTACAGTATCGTTTTTTTAATGTGCGTATTAAATTGCTAATCACTGACTGCAGAAGGGTAGCTTCTAGCGGAAGGGGATGGTGTGCTGTCGTGAAATACATAACGTATGAGGGTGGGTACTTCAATAGATTGTATAAATCATAACAACCAGCCAGATAGATCAGAGATAGACGGCGTTACATACTCTCCGTCCACGGAAAGGAGGGAATTTTTGCTACTGCTAGAAGATTATCGGGCAATTTATTCTTTTTTAATTCTGCTAGTTTCTGCGGGCAGTCACGGGGATAACTATCGGGACCAGAAGTACTCCATGTGCTATTCTAATGTGTAACCTGTATTAAATCTACAAAGTTTCTGCAAAATCCGTTGACTAGATTTTGCGTCAAAGAGTGACAAACATTCGCAGTTAAAATACTATTAAAACTTATTAAATACACAATTCACGATCAATAAAACTGCCGGTAGTGAACTTTATCACTCATTAAAATAATACTTAAACATTAATAGTTCCACCTGGAGTGTAGAGCCCGCTGGTTCTTCACTACTTCCAATTAGAACTCTTGGTAGAGCCGCAGGCGACTCTACCGGCTCTACAATAAAATATACTATCGTGATGTAGAGCCGATCGGCACTGCGTCTCAATTACAATGCTACTTTATGATTTGAGGCTGTATTAAACGGAATGGACTAATATTGCCTTAGGCGGCTCTACCATATAGCTTCCTACGGTTATATTATCATTTGAGAGCTTTATGTTTGTGAATTGGCACGTTCCGTTCACGGTTTGATACATGGGTCATGCAAAAATGATTCTATATTTCTTTTCTGCCAAGAATTGGTCAATAGTATATAGGAGACAATAAAGTGGATAGTTTTGTTTGGGAATTGAAAGCCTGAGGTCAGGAAGTTTGCGAAGTTACACCTAGAACCTTGATCAGCATTTATCCTGGGTTCAACCTCTCATAGATTATCTCATAAATCATACTAAGCTAGAGTTTTGAAAGGCTATGTAATGTTATATGTCCATAGTTAGCGCTTCCTTGTAATGATTGACCATTGTGGGCAAAATTGGGCCTTTCTTTTAACCGACTTCCAAAAAAGGAGAAAGTTCTTAATTCGATTGTATTTTTAAATAGCCTTAGCTTCTAATTTTAATTATTATAACATTATGAAGTTAAAATTATATTCTTTACTTAACAGGAGATTACGGCGAGATAACGGTGATCCATTGCCTCCTCTGTAAAGATTATCAATCCGACATTACCGAATAAAATCAGCCATCAAATCAAGCGCTGCCAATCAGTCTCTCTTAAATAGCAGTATCATTATCAAGATAACGGCAATTAAATCAGGACTTGATAGCAAACATGCCTAAGTGGCCGACGGTTTATCTGACTTGTCAAACAGTTTGTCAGTAGCGACTGATTGTATCGACAAACGTGATTATAATTGCGTTAGATCAATAATGAAATGATAGCACTTTTAAAAATAAAAAAAAATACTATGATACAATTATCGGTCGACAAGAAAATGGCCAGAAATTGAGTTCATCTGCAAAATCTACTAATCTATCACTGACCCAAAAGCAGTAGTTCAGGGAGCTTTATATACCCATAGTTAACTATGTTTGACCTCTGTCAAGGTCAGATCGTTTTGGAACTATGAGCCAGCTTATCTGGTGAGCATACGTGACCTGCGTAGCTGGCTCTGAGAGCTGAATATCCAACTCCGACTATGGACATCTCGATTTTTCGTCGCTGCGCCAAAGCTGAATGCAAGGTTGCTTCTTAGCAGATACGAGGGTCAAACTGAAAGTTCTTAGAAAATCAAAAACTGATTACATTAGCCAGTTATTAGTTTTATTATATCTTTTCAAAATATTGTCCATTGACGTCAATACACCGCTGCATGCGATGGAACCACTGGGAAAAGCACTTTGCCCACTCGTCCTTAGGGGTCTCTTCAATGGCATCGCGATACGCAGCCACCGCTTCTTCAGCATTCATAAACCGCTTTCCTTTAAGTTTTTCTTTAATTTTTTTTATTATATTGTTTATAAGTGGCCAGTTCTAAGAACTTTCAGTTTGACCCTCGTAATGCTGCAGATCGTTGTAGAAAATAAATCGTGAAATAAACCATCCCGAATCAGTGTCGATATACTGATCAAATCGTCATGAGGCGTGAAAATAAGTAAACTAAGTTTATTCTATAGTTAAGAAATTTTTATATATGAAATAAACTTGAAGATTCTTCTTCGTCTCATTGTCAATCACCAAACTGTGATCAAATGCTGTTAAGCCATTAAATTGGCAGAAATATATTACCTACCGGCTAAAAAAGATAATAGTGTTTAAAGCGTTAAAGTTACATATTAAAACGATTAAAATCAAATCCAAAAAAACCAACCTATCACTCTTCATTGTCAAACATAATTGTCTATCACCCGCATTAGCCTCAGGCTCAAATCACAAGCCAAAAAGCTCAGCTTGATTTGTGTTCCTTTCACTGCCCCCAGGACACAAACACCACGCTACGATGACACGAGGCATGCCTCTTAACCACTGAGCCACGACACATGGTTTATTGTTCATCAGACTAGTAATCACTGACATTCCAACTGCTATCATTTTTAAAACGGTGCCCGTCACTTTATAATATGATAATAGCTGGGTTTGCGTGGCGTGCGCACCTCGCGTGCGTTAGTAAAACGGTTATAAACTCCGTTGAATCTGTGGGTTAATGATGTCACGTCATATATCTTCTGTATATATACATTTCTTGCGTTGCTATATGACTGACAGACAACGTGCAGACAAAACTACTGGGCACAATAAGCTGAAATTTGGTACGTATGTTCCTTGGGGTAGGGATTGCCCGCTGGATTGGGAAGAAACAGTTAAATTGAAATAATAAAAAAGAGGCAGCGATAGCCTAGTGGAGAGACCGACAGACTGCCACGCAGAGGGTCCGGGTTCGAATCCACGGCGCGCACCAATGACTTTTCTGAGTTATGTTCGTATTGAATTGTTTATTATCGCTTCCTAAACGGTGATGGAAAATATCGTGAGGAAACCTGCATGTCTGAGATTTCTCCATAATGTTCTCGAAAGACATGTGAAGTCTGTCAACTCGCACTAGGCCAGCGTGGTGGACTATGGCCTTACCCTTCTCATAGTGAGAAGAGGCCAGTGCCCAGCAGTGGGACAGTTTATATACAGGGCTGATTGATGATGATGATTATCGCATGCCCCGTGCCTCGGAGAGCACATTAAACCATCGGTCCCGGCTGTCATGAAGATCTTTGACAGGCATTACGAGGATTCAGTACTCTCAAATAAACTGATATTGGTCTAAACCATGGAATATCGCTATGCCTTTGGGTTGCGGAGGTCAGACGGCAGTCGCTCTGTGGAAAAGTTGATATTCTGTCATATCTGGTTAGACCAGTAAGCGGACCTCGGGCTCCAAGGCTGTAAGTCTTGGATAATAATAATAATAATAATATATAATAATAATAATATTCTACCACATACACACATCACCATCTAGTCCCAAGCTAAGCAGAGCTTGTGTTATGGGTCCTAGATAATGGATAAACATACATATATACTTTTTTTTGTAAATACGTACATATTATACATAGAAACACCCAGACCAAGACAAACATCGATGTTCATGCACACAAATGTTTGACTTGAGCGGGAATCGAACCCGCGACCTTCGGCGTAGCAGTCGCTTACACTCCCGCTGCGCCAACCGGTCGTCAATGCACCCGGGATACCGCTAGGGCGATGATGATGAGTTAAATTGAAATAATATGTGAGGGCGTAACGTGGGCATCCTATACCTACTATATAATAATAGCTATAATAAAAGGTAGGCAGCTAATGCGTATTCACGGTTGCTTTTTAAGTAATGATGCTTATGATGTCCTTTAGACGCCAAATGACATTTAGATCTTACAGACTTTCTATAGCCACATACAGATGGTTTAAGATTCTCAGTGGCAGATCATTATGCGATAGGAATGGACCGATTCGACTAGGGTAGAACTACCCTGTTAGCCCAGAGAAGGTTGACTTAAATAATTTGCAGTATTTCAAAGTTGCGTTTTGATTGGTGAGTGAAAACACCGGTGAAATGAGTATGCGTTTTTGTCCTCTGTACGTTTTCTATAAGGCGTGGCGTGCCATTGGAGAGGCCTATATCCAGCAGTGAACTCTTGCAGGCTGATGATGATGATGATGATGAAGATGTTTAGTAGAGAAGAGAGTGATGATAGCTATCTCCTCGTCTTCCTTTTCCTGGGGTTTATCTGCCTTAACATCACTGGTATAAAAATCTACGGTTAGTTACTTACCATCGGAGTGCGACAAATTACAGGCAAAATAGTTTATTTTCCAGAAGTACTAGAAGTTTTAATAGACTGGCCGAAGACCCAGACTTAGACTTGGACCTATTCAACACTAGTTCACGTGGTCTTAAACGAATTATATACAACAAATGGTTAAATACGAGCCATTGCAAACTGTGGTTCTCTTTCTGTGTATTTTGTCTTCTTTTATTTAGGTTTGTTTATTGTTTGGATTAAATAAGCATAGTCATATATATATGAAAACATGTAAATGGTTTTAAGGTGCTTTTTCCGATATTTTATAGCATTGTAACTGTATGTTTTTCAAATAAAATAAAATAAAAATCATGAGGGCCGGAGATTGCTTGCTACTCCAGTTTTATAAAAGGCTTAAGAAATAAATAAAATAGATGTGCGTGTGGGATTGGGAGGTCTCGGGTTCGATTTCTGGTTCGGGCAGTGTTATTGGGTTTTTCTGTCACGAAATTCTCAGTAGTCTGGAAATGTGCCCGGTACGGCAATAGGCTCGCCCCTTATTACGTGGGACTAAAATAAATCTGGCGAAAAGTGGGTGTAGATATACACCTCTGCCTACCTCTTCGGGGTAATAGGCGTGCAACTATGTATGTATGTATGTTAAGATACAAATTTCATATACAAGAGTAGGTCTAGTCTTAATGGTTTCCATAGAACTGGTTACCAGAAGTCCTAAACTAAAATCTCTCCTTACAAAGCTATCGCTAATTTTTTATTGGCAATGACACCTACATATATTAAGCATTTTATTTCCTTATTGGTAGTTCCTATAAAAAAACAGTCTTGTCCGTGTGTTCCGGATTAAGAATACAGAATGTCACCACCCCATATCTTCCCATGGGTGTCGTAAGAGCCGACAGAGACAGCATATTGTGCAGAGAATAGCACAAAAGAAGGAAAACTTGATACAAACCCTATACCAACCCGTTTGGCGTGGTATAATAGGCCAAGTCCTCCTTTCAAAGGAGAGGCCTAGTCCAGCAGTGGACTGTTAAAGGCTGATTGATGATGATGATAAAAAATCAGTAGGTAACCGATCCAAGTCGTGTTATCAAACAGCTACCAACGCAAGCATTCACGGCCTGTCATTCAATAACATATGTTATTTGGAAATATGCGGACGTATAAAATTTTATGACACTTCGGTTCACATGGAATGAAGCTATATTTATTTCTTATATATGAACAAATTTGTTTTAGTATGAAGTAATAAATTGTTTGATAGTAAAAGTTATAAGTGTAACGGTGGATGGCCAATGGTTCTAATTTATTTATATAACTGCGTTACGTCTTTGGTTTTCGAGTTCCGAAAAGTCGGTTAAAAGCTCTTTTGATTTGTGATACTCTGAAATTGGTGTGAAATTGGTCTCCGGTAACACGAGACTGCTTCGCGAGAGAAGGAAAGAATTATAGTGAAATTTGAGTAATATAACTGTCATATTTGCTCCAGTTAGAGAGGCGGCGATAGCCGAGTGGATATACCAATAGACTGCTATGCAGAGGGTATCGGGTTCGAATCCACGGCGCGCACCAATAACTTTTCGGAGTTATGTGCGTATTGAAAGGTTAATTATCGCTTGTCCCGTGCCTCGGAGAGCACGTTAAGCCGTCGGTCCCGGTTGTCATGAAGATCTTTGACAGTCGTTACAGGGCGTCAGTACCTTCTAAATAGACTGACACTAGTTTAAACCATGGAATATCGCTATCACTTCAGGTTGCGGCGGTCAGACAGGCAGTCGCTCTGTGGAAAAGCTAATATTCAGCCAAATCCGGTTAGACTAGAAAGCGGACCCCAGATTGAAACTGGGATAACGCTAAGAGGATGATGATTTGCTCCAGTTCTAATTGGTCATCTGGCATGGATTGTTGCATGGGCAGCGACAGCCTAGTGGAGTTACCAACAGACTGCCATCCAGACGTTAGGCGAAGTATCGGATGCTCCATACCTCGGAGTACGCGTTCAGCCGTCGGTACCGACAGTCGTGATGATCTTGACAGTAATTATGGCAAGTCAGTACTCCTGATTAACACTGATATTATAGTAAACCATGGAATATCGCTATCTATATAGGCAGCGATAGCCTAGTGGAGATACCAACAGACTGCCATGCTGAGGGTAACAGGTTCGAATCCACGGCGCGCACCAATGACTTTTCGGAGTTATGTGCGTATTGAATTGTTAATTATCGCTTGTCCCGTGCCTCGGAGAACACGTTAAGCCGTCGGTCCCGGTTGCCATGAAGATCTTTGACAGTCGTTACAGGGCGTCAGTGCCTTCTAAATAAACTGACACTAGTCTAAACCATGGAATATCGCTATCCCTTCGGGTTGCAGAGGTCAGACAGGCAGTCGCTCTGTGGAAAAGCTAATATTCAGCCAAATCCGGTTAGACTAAGAAGCGGCCCCCAGATTGAAAATGGGATAACGCTAAGAGAATGATGATGGAATATCGCTATCCCTTTAGAATGCGGAGGTCAGACGGCAGTCGCTCTGTAGCTAATATTCTGTCATATCTGGTTACACTAGAAAGCAGAGCCCTTGCTCCACAACTAAAAGTCCAGACAGAATGACACTAGGGGAATGATGATGGTAACAAGGCACCGATACTTAAGTACGCAGGTACCTATTACTATCAAAAGTTTCAAGATAGTAGAGCCTTGCTGATTTCAGCATGAATGGGCCGGCTCGACCGGGGAAGTACTACCCTCTCGCAGAAAATCGACGTAAAGTAACAGTACCTAAACTGTTGCGTTTCGTTCGGTGAGTGAGAGTGCCGGAGGCTATATCTCCTATTCCTTCTCCTTCATCCCAATCCTCATCCTATCCCTTTTCCCAACCCAAAGGGGCGGCAACGCACTTGTGATTCCTGTGGTGTTGCTTGTGTCCATGAGCGGCGGTAATTGCTTACCATCAGGCGATCCGTCTGCTCGTTTGCCACCTATTACTATAAAAAATAAAACTAAAATTTACTTTCCAGAGCATTACATACTTCATATGCATCTCAACAATAGCTCACATCGAAAGTTTCTTAATCAATTACACAACAAAGCATTTTTAATCTTACACCAACAAAGCCTCAAATAATATTCGTAATGTATATCGTCCAACACAACTTTGATCAGAGCTGTCGATCAGTAAGCAGCGAGAGCATTAAGATAGCTATACCTTCAAAGTATTCTAAACCTTAGCTTTATGATTAAAGGGTATAGAATTGGTTGAGGAGTACGCAGCCGCGCCGATAGGCCGCGGTTCTCGCGCGAAGTTTTCCGCGGCAAGCGATATTATACCATTTCTTCCAAAGATAAAGTTTAAATTGGTTTGACGCTAAAACTGCCGTCTCTACACAGTTTGTCGGCTACTCTTTCTATATGAATTGAGCCTTAGACCACTTAATAAATACTTTTATTTGTTCCAAACAGCGATTAGACGGCGTCCATTAATTAGTGCACGGGCATCAATCACACGTTGTCTGTGAGCCAGAGACCGCTGTCTTGCTGTCTTACTGACTAAGAGACGAGGTAGATACCGGCTGATAGTTGAGATAATGCCAGTCCTTCGGAGATGATCCTTAAGTAGATATTTATGTATGCAGGAACGAGTTGTGTTGCTCCATATTTTGAAGGAGATTTCAATCGTTCGGGTAGATATCAGAGACTTTGAAAATTATGATATTAATATGCGTTGATGATTCTACGATGACGACAAAAATACCTTGGAAACTGATGCGTTTGGCGACCCTATAAAATATTGGTTTTCTGGTATATGAGTCACATAAGCAGAGATCTATTGGACTTATTCGACATTCAGTGCTCGGAGGAAGAAGTAGGAAGGCAAGTTCAGCGCATATTTCTCAGAATATCAAGTTTATTCTACACATAAGACATTTCACGATAAGTTATGTTCAATTACTTTTTAATGACTGCAGGTTGATGGTAAAGATGGAGCCTCGTCGCTTGACACTGCGACTAGAGCTGTGGGTTCGATTCCCAAACAACATTTTGTGTGATCCATAAATTGTTGTTTCGGATCTGGGTGTTCATTGTGTTCATAGGTTGTTTGTTTGTAAAGTACCTACCCCGCGACACAGGATATATTCCTAGTGCGGGAGTTGTCTGTAAATAGAAAACAAAACTGTACTGTACTGTAAATGTACAAATGAATGTTTTGAACCTTTTACTAAACCTTTCAGTAACTAACAGTAAGGATTAGTATGGGCGCTCTCAGTCTTATACCTATAAAAAGGCTATGAAGATTTTAACAAGAACCTAACAACGGAAAATAAGAAGTTATATCAAGCAATAAACGCATCGCGTAATTAAAGCTAGGGCACTAAACGCAAGCATTTTATGGAATTTTTACAACTTACAGTTGTAATGGCGTCGATTCAACTCTTTTTATTTTATAGCTTCAGACTTAAATACGATTCTTATTACAAAGATGATCGTTCATCAGTCGTATTTATGACTTGTTTTATTGTTCCACAATTACCTGATGATTAGTAGTAGTACACAACACAATTAAAGATAGAATAAACTTATAATGATAGTTGTAAGTGGGATAAATGAAGAAAAACGTTGTACAATATGTATAGCTTTCAAGACTTTATTATTGCATTTCTCAAAGTGTGCGATAGCGCTTTTTTGTAGGAGATAAGGACAAGAAGGTTAACTATCTGTCCGTGTGGTGACGGATTAAGAATACGAATTGTCACCGCACCATATCATCCCATGGGTGTCGTAAGAGCCGACAGAGGGAGCATATTATGCAGAGAACAGCACTGTTAGAGAAGGAAAACTTGATACAAACCCTATGCCAACCCGTTTGGCCAGCGTGGTATAGTAGGCCAATTCCTCCTTGCAAAGAAGAGGCCTAGTCCAGCAGGGGACTGCTAAAGGCTGATGATGATGATGATGAGGTTAACTATCAGCGCGCCACCATCATGGAGAGACGTTCTCACCTGCCGTACCCAAGTATATTGGTTGGGAGGCTACGCCTGGCTGTCATCACTGCAACGAATGCCGTGTTATTTTCGAAGACACGGCGCTGCACACCTTGGCGGAGTGCTCTGCTTGGATTCAGCAACACTATGACTTCGTCGCAGCGGCCGTTTTGGATGGGCTATCGCTCTGGAGAATACAAGGCATAGTTCGGTGTAAGATTCTCTTAAAAGCTTTCGCTACTAGACCAAGGAGGCGGCGACATGTCTATGTGAGCCGCCTTATCTGCCAAAGTAGCAAAAAGGGCCACCCAGAGAGGTGGCGGCAAAGTAGTTTTGCCCCGCCAGGACCAGACGTCATGGACACCGCGATGATTCTTACTAAAACCAATCCTTCATACAATTTTATTAAAAGGGTCTTATTCGCGATATTTAATTAGTTTAAGGTAACCTTTGTCTTAGCGACGTTTTGATGTACAACTGTCTTACAACGGCCGCGGTCGCGGTGGAACTTCCATCGCAACAATCGGTATAAATACACAGGTACCTATTTATTAATTAAATATCGCGAGTAAGGCATAACTACATAACATAATAAACATAACTTCACGCCTTTTTATCCCCGAAGGGGTAGGCAGAGGTGTATTACACACCCACTTTCGCCAGTTATATTTCGGTCCCAATGTTTGTTATAGGGGGCCTATATTGCCATATACCGGGCACATTATTAAGCGAACGATAATAAACATTTTTAATAGACACATAACTTCGAAAAGTCAGAGGTGTGTCCACGGGGTACTTGGGGATCGAACCCGAGACCATCGTCTCGGCAGTCCGTTACGTACACCACTGGGCTATCGCTGCTTATTGAGTAAGGCCCGTTTGAATAAAATTGTGTAGTATACACAAGTCGCGAACGTTTAAAATAGGTCAATCCTTCATACAAATACTGTCTGTCCTAAAAGGCGGCAGCTGATGCCATGATTTTGGCTTTCCAGCGTGTCGAGAAAAAGCTAGTAAAGTATAAACCGAATGTAACCGCCATTAAGACATCTATTATTTTATAGATATGTTTCAAATAGACAAAATAGATGATATCTGTGGAGTAGGGTTTCTATCTATTGTCCGTGTGGTGACGGATTAAGAATACGGAATGTTACCACCCCATATCATCCCAAGGGTGTCGTAAGAGCCGACAGAGGGAGCATATTATGCAGAGAACCCGTTTGGCCAGCGTGGTATAGTAGGCCAATTCCTTCTTTCAAAGGAGAGGCCTAGTCCAGCAGTCGACTGTTAAAGGCTGATGATGAAGGGTTTCTATTGTAATAAAATGTTTTTTTTTATTATCTAATGAGTAGGTTATTGTTGTCCAATAATAAGCTCGGTAGTTCGTGACTTAAGCACGTATCGGATTTCAGCAATTGGGAATAGGGTAGCTGCTTTCAAATCAATTATTACTACTTACTTAGATTTCCTTAATAGACGTAAATTAGAGCTAGGACATGAAATAACGAGTAAAAAATAATCGAATAAAATTTTTTTCATTCTTAGTTTGTATAAGGTGTAACTTATACAGGGTGTCACAAGACCCATCACCAAGCCGAAGTCTAGTCGTTTTGGACATCATGCCAAGTCATACTAAGCAAAAATAAAACCTGGGAAACGACTTTTTTTTTTAAGTTTTCACTTTTTTCAAGCCGCTATAAAAAAGCGCGCGTGCAATTTTCGAAATACCTACTAATCCATGGGTGCAAAGGACATCTATAAAACAGGTTGGCGGGGTAAATGCATCGATTTTATACCTAATTACAAAAATTCCATAGTAACTTTGAGCCTCAATATCTCCGGAACCAGTAATTTCCCAGGTATGATGGCGAAGCAAAAAATGTTCGTAATGATTGGTACAATATGGGGTTTCAGTTTTCGTTAAGGGTCTTTTTACACCCTGTATATATGACTGCCTCGTTGGTCTCGCGGCATAAATGTGCGCGTGGGATTGGGAGGTCTCGGGTTCGATTGCCGGGTCGGGCAAAGTGTTATTGGGGTTTTGCCGTTAGGAAACTCTCAGTAGCAGCACGGAGTCCGGTAATGTGCCCGGTTCGGCAATAGGCTCGCCCCCTATTACGTGGGACCTAAAAACTCAAGGCGAAATGTGGGTGTAGTATTACACCTCTGCCTACCCCTTCGGGGATACAGGCGTCAGTCTATAAAAAAAAGTTTGTATAAGGGTTACACAATTTTGTTGAATTAAATAGCTAAACCATCATCATGAATTGCTTTAAAAATAGTATGAAAATGGCTTCAGTAGTTTATTCAATCGTGAAGAGATAGGCAGCCGCAGCTGGGTTCTTTGTTTGGCGCACTGATAATATGGCAGTAATTACGTAGGCACAATTAATATATTGTTTGTCTTTTTCTAGTCAAAGCGAGTTTGAAGTGCGTAGGCGTCTGTTGCGCCGACTGCTGACAGACAACATGCGTGACAAGTGGACGACATCACTCACGGCTGCGACTAGTCGCGCGACGACGACATGCGACACAAAAGTCTGAGCAATAACTTTTGTTTATGTTAATATAGAACCACTTATTGTGAAGTCTTAAATGCTGCCTACGTAGTTAAAATGTAACGTGAAACAATGTAAAAAGCAACAGGAGAAAAATGGTAGCGTTTGATGTTCCGCAACTTTTTAAAGGCACGATTGAGTGGGGTTAAATAACGACAGCAAAAAGCAGCGATAGCCTAGAGGAGAGACCGACAGACTGCTACGCAGAGGGTGCGGGTTCGAATCCACGACGCGCATCGATGACTTTTTCGGAGTTATGTGCGTATTAAATTGTTAATTATCGCTTGCTAAACGGTGATGGAAAACATCGTGAGGAAAACCTGCATGTCTGAGAGTTCTCCATAATGTTCTCGAAAGACATGTGAAGTCTGCCAACCCGCACTTCGCCAGCGTGGTGGACTATGGCCTTACCCTTCTCATAATAGGAAAGAGGCCCGTGCCCAGCAGTGGGACAGTATAAAGGGCTGATGATGAAAACGACATACATAGCTACAACTCTATACTATTTCACCAAAGGATCTAGTAAACTATGTGATAATCGATTTTAAGCTTTCGCGATTTTTATACAACATTTTTACGCGATTAGGACCCGCTAAATTATTTTGTATGATAGTTACTATGTGCTTACTTAATCGGATATAAGAATTCCCACGTGCTTCTTCTGTAATAAACTATGTTTTTAGGTAGTAGAGCCTTGCTGATTTCAGCATGAATGGGCCGGCTCGACCGGGGTACCCTCTCACAGAAAATCGACGTGAAGTAACAGTACCTAAACTGTTGCGTTCCGTTCGGTGAGTGAGAGTGCCGGAGGCCCTATCCCCTATTCCTTTTCCCTCATCCCACTCCTCATCCTTTCCCTTTTCCCAAACCAATGGGCGGCAACGCACTTGTGACTCCTATGGTGTTGCTTGTGACCATGGGCGGCGGTAATTGCTTACCATCAGGCAATACGTCTGCTCGTTTGCCGCCTAGTACCATAAAAAAATATACTCAAATTCAAACTCATTTATTCATATAGGTTACAAAAGCAAGGCTTATGAACGTCAATTCTTTTATTTACAGCCAGGTTCGTTCTCTACTTCGTAACCACGGATGGTGTAACCCAAACCGCAGGAAATAGCTGCAGGAATCCTGAACTCATTAATAATATACAAAGAACCGTTTCACCGTAAAAGCAATTTCATCATATCAAAATTAATATTAGATCGCTACGATCATGTTTCGTCTGCAGCCAATTAGGCATTCGCCATTATTACTATATCAATAAAGAGGGTCGATCGGAGTCACGAACGAGGGCATTGTATTAAAAGTAAATGATAGGTTCTGTCGTGCACGGGTCGGTCAGATGACCTCGTTGGTAGCTTTGCAGTTTTTAATCATAAATAATTTGGGTTGATTGGTGGGTATTATCTTTCTTTTATCTAAGAATAAGAACTTTGAACCATTTTTTTACAACGCCAGCTGGGCTAGAAAGCCATTTGAAGGCTAGCCATAAACTTGAGAGTTGAGTTTGTCATTGTGAAAAACGATGTAGACTGTGGAAACATGGCTGAGCTGCAATACCTTTTGATAAACATATAAGTGAAAGGTGCTGAGATCACTGTGAAGAGAAAGATTGTTTTCTTTTTATGGTAATAGGCGGCAAACGAGCAGACGGATCGCCTGATGGTAAGCAATTACCACCGCCCATGGACACAAGCAACACCACAGGAGTTACAAGTGCGTTGCCACCCCTTGGGGTTGGGAAATGGGATAGGATGAGGAGTGGGGTGAGGGAGAAGGAATAGGGGATAGAGCCTCTGGTACTCTCACTCACCGAACGAAACGCAACAGTTTAGGTACTGGTACTTTACGTCGATTTTCTGTGAGAGGGTAGTACTTCCCCGGTCGAGCCGGCCCATTCATGCTGAAATCAGCAAGGCTCTACTACCTTGATTGTGTAAGTACATTTCACCTGAATCAGATAGGCCTGCTATTTTATGAGGGTACTTTGTGGAAGTGGCCTGTGGCATAGTGTAGATTGCTCTTAAGTATTTGCAAAGTGAAGCGCGTTCGTTACCGTCTTTTTTGCAGATGAGTGACCAATTAAATAATAACATAATAACCGCAGCAACCCCAATCTTGGAAAGTCTTTAACAGTTGTTTCGGACATCAGTCTTAACCATAGAATACAGCAATTTTTTTAGGTTATCAGAAGATTGGTGTGACATATTTGGCTAATTTCAACAGTGGTTCCTGGGCTCGTAGGCAAAAGTCTTGGATGGAGTTTGTAAGAAAGGTCTTGCCTATTAATTTGACCAGAAATTTTCTAATATTTTGATCGTTAAAATATATAAAACAATATTTTATTTTATTCTACCTCATAAGGACAGCATCATCTAGTCCCAATCTACGCAGAATTTGTTCTGTGAGTACTAGTCACTGGATAAACCTACTTATACCCTAGTTTTTGTAAAAAAATACATAATTATTATAGTAAGGACTAAATGTTTATTTATATACATTAAAGAAACATCATTTTATAATCTATATGAAGCTTAATCTAATCTTAATGGCTAAGTTGTATACGTAAAAAGAAATTAAAAATTGAAAATATTAACAAGGTTTAAACGCGTTAAAATGCCTCCGTATCAATGTCATCGGGTAACGTGCTCAGAAGGCTGGCAGCATTGCCACGCTGGACGGCAATGCTGATTCTCTCGTGCATATATAATTCTTATTATATATGCACGAGTATATAAACACCCAGCTCAAGACAAACATCCATGTCCACGAACACAAATATGACTTGAGCGGTAAAAAAACCCGCAAACTTTGGCGTGGCAGTCTGTACACTCGCCCTATGCCACTTGGTCGTCGCTCTATATAAATGGCTTCTATAGCAATTTCATACTGGATTTTGATATCTAGATCGACGCATACATACGCATGGCCGCAACTAGGTGCTGCGCAGTGGTGTTTTGCTTGTTTTTACTCCACCTAGTAACTTAAGCAGCTCATTGAAATAGATTGCATATTGTAAATACTGGAGTAGGTACCCTAGAAAACAAGCTTTATTTTGTTTATGAATCAAAGACATAATATGGTAGTAGAGCCTTGCTGATCCAAGGTAGTAGAGCCTTGCTGATTTCAGCATGAACGGGCCGGCTCGATCGGGGAAGTACTACCCTCTCACAGAAAATCGACTTAAGTATCAGTACCTAAACTGTTGCGTTTCGTTCAGTGAGTGAGAATGCCGGAGGCCCTATCCCCTATTCCTTCTCCCTCATCGCATTCCTCATCCTATCCCTTTTCCCAATCCAAAGGGGCGGCAATGCACTTGCGAGTCCTGTGGTGTTGCTTGTGTCCATGGGCGGCGGTAATTGCTTACCATCAGGCGATCCGTCTGCTCGTTTGCCGCCTATTACCATAAAAAGCCCCGTAAATACTGCCCCACTGCTGGGCACAGGCCTTTTTTGCTACGAGAAGGGTAATAGGTACAACAGTCTGCCATGCTGGCCAAATGCAGGTTGGCAGACTTCAAGGATCTTACGCGAATATTGCTAAAATCTCGCAGACATACAGGCTTGCATACCAGTCTGTTGGTCTCTCCCCCAGGTTATCACTGCTTCTCTAATTATAATTCTATACTCATACTAGAGGACGCCAGCTACGCCTACATTTTTTTTAATTTACCCGTTTTGGCCGATCCCGTGGGAATTTCGCGAAATCCCTTCTTAGTGCACCCCTACGGTCACCAAGGAACATACATGCGAAATTGCAGCTTCCTGCGCCCAATAGTTTCGGCTGTAGTGTGTCTGTCAGTCAGTCAGTAACGCAAGGATTTTATATATTAAGATTATAAAGCTAAGCAGATTCTTTATTTGGTTGCTTCGACTAGAATAATTATTTTTGTGTCGAATAGCCTATAATGCAAAAATATTGTGGGCAATATAATATCACGCTCGAGTCACGAGTATCAAGCAGTAGCCTTTTATAACGCAGGTGTAACCACGTTTAGCTTGTCATAAAAATGGCGACAAAATATTCATCATCATCAACCCCTTACAGTCCACTGCTGGACTAGGCCTCTCCTTTGAAAGCAGGAATTGGCCTACTATACCACGCTGGCCAAACAGGTTGGAACAGGGTTTGTATCAAGTTTTCCTTCTCTTACAGTGCTGTTTTCTGCATAGTCTGGTCCCTCTGTCGGCTCTTACGACACCCATGGGATGATATGGGGTGGTGACATTGCGTATTCTTAATCCGTCACCACACGGACAAAATATTAATAGAAAATAAATGTAACGCAGACATGTAATATTTATCCACTCATAGCATTAGCTGAGCGTTTAATTTGTTCAAATATTAGCAATACAGGTCAATATCCGCACGACTTCATATTTCACACGGCGTACTACAAGTTTATGATAATTGCGCAGGAAATGTACTAAAAGACGTGCGTGATTTGATCAATGTACGATAACGATCTAATATGTTAGTCTATCTGGCGTCACGACGATGTAAAGACTGCTAATATCCATTTATACTTACTTACTGGGCAACTAATATTAGTAGCTTTATCTACACTAATATTATAAAGAGGTAAAATTTGTATTTTTGTTTGTAATTGATAAAATCAAAAACCACTGGACCGATTTTAAAAATTCTTTCACCATTAGAAAGCTCCATTATCTGCGAGTAACATAGGCTATATTATATTTTAGAAAAAATAGGGGACCATAAGATATTTGGGTTTTTCAGGTACGCGAAGTAGTTCCCTCAGGACGCGGGTGAAACCGCGGGAAACGGCTAGTAAAATTATAAAGCTGAATGTCCGTCTGTTTTACTTCCACAGATAAATCGCCGAACCCATGTTGGTGAGATTTGACACGGATATAGTAAAACACTCAGGGTCAAAATGTATGCTACTTCTTTGGACCCGGACCCCTTTTATTCTCAAAAACCTTCCCATAAGCGTCAACGTTTGGAGATGAAAATTTGTATAAAAAAAAATAAGCGTAAGTAAATCTTTGAGTAAATGAGCTTGATTGGAAGATATTGAGGTGGGGTAGAAGTGGTATCTTTGATTGTAGGTAGCATAATCGTAGGCAGGGCAGGAAACGGACGCAGGACTAATACCAAGCGAAGGCACAGGTAATATCTAGTTTTCCACCAAACAGGCTATATTTGAATACAATATCAACATTATTGCGTGTGAATAATGCAGGAGTGCACTTGTGTGAGTCGATAGTCAACTGATATGCGCAGGCGCATTATACCGCGGTTTCTCGACACATTGTTTACATTCGATATCTGATCATTGCGCACTTTTTACTCCTCCTGGCTTTCTAGTTGGAAGTCTAATGGTGGAATATATTGGATCTGCTGCATAATAGCTGGGATTAACATAGTTGTTGTCGATGGAGAAATTTTGCTTAAGTAGGGACATGGCTTTCGCTTAAAAGGCATTTGATCTGGAGTAGTAGTGTTTGTCTTAAATTTCGTAATTGCATCTATTAATATTTATGCAATCTATACCTATCATAAAAATATTAAGTCCGTCGTCCACCGTCCGGTCTATTGCAGGCGATAAACAGCAAAACTACTGAACCGGTTTTTGTATAGTTTTTACCAATAGATGATCCGATTCCTGAGGAAGGTCGCGGGTGGAGACGGGGCCAAAGTTGATTTGATAATAGAGGTATTCGCAAATTCAATTTTCCATGTCTTGGATAATATATTATAATAATTCTACCACATACACACAACACCATCTAGTCCCAAACTAAGCAGAGCTTGTACTATGGGTACTAGATAATGGATAAACATACATATATACTTTTTTCTTTTTCTTTTTTGTAAATACATACACATTATACACAGAAACACCCAGACCAAGACAAACATCCATGTTCATGCACACAAATGTTTGACTTGAGCGGGAATCGAACCCGCGACCTTCAGCGTAGCAGTCGCTTACACTCCCGCTGCGCCAACCGGTCGTCAATAGTCCGCTGCGCCAACCGGTCGTCAATGGATAGAACAAGAAAGTTAATTACTCCAGCCATGGTCACCAGATTCACAGGAGACATCCCGTGAACACGGCTGGAAGAGTTCTGTTAAGTAAATTATCATCATATACATAAAATCAATTGTTCTGTCTGACCTACGAACGCAGAGCCTAATATAGAATAACGAAACTATGACAACTTTTTTACATTTCCAATACATAAGGTTCTTTCCCGGTTAAGTAATTCGATTTAATTTATGTATTTGAGAGTACCGGTAAAAACTTTGTATTATAAGTAAACATGCTACTTAAACCAATGATATTACAAGAAAAAGGTAGATACGTTACCTACGTAGTAATTAACCCGTAGAAACTGTACACTAACGCACACATCGATGACTCTATATTTTATTTTAATTTCGGTTGACACGATGTGTCAGTTTCACTTCAACGCCAACTCGCGACGTCACGCACACATAAGTATGTCATACTTGCCAACTGGCTTATGTTTAGCGTCCTGCTTTTGGTACGCCTATAACGTATCTACTACTTCTTTTTATGTAACATCATTGACTTAAACGCATAGTATAGAATATCAGTAAAGTTCTCTGGGGCGGTGCAAACGGAGTTTTTGCAAATACATCACGGCTTGCAAATTTTGCGCAATTTTATATTTGGCACAGTTCTACTTTTCAGCACTCATGTCGCAAAACAGCTTAAATCTGCCTCTAGTGATAAGTAAGGATTAATTAAACGAGATTGAACTGGATGAAGAGTAGCTGAGTCTACATGTAACAATAAGAGATTAATGAGCTATTTGTCCTGTATCGCTAAGATATATCAGCTCCGATATTGTCAGAAACGGCGTATGAATTTTGTTACAATTTTGTTGCAAATGCTTAAATAGTTTTTATCTATATCTTCGATATCTCGTTACGGTCAGTATACTTTGCAGCGGCTCCTCTAGTGAATACTTAAATATATCTAATTTAAGTGTAACACGAGGTCACGAGTTATATGTTGCATACCATTCTACATTTCACAAGAAAGATCTTCTAAAAGTGATCATTAAATTATTCGCATAAACGCAATAGGTAAATTATCAACATTTTCAGCGAACAACGCACCTTTAATTTTACACTTAGAAACAACTGGTTGTTTCTTTTAAATTTGTTTATAAAGAGGCAATTAAACGATCACGATGTGATCATTGATCAGCTAATGAACGAGACGCACGTATAAGTTAAAAAAAAAACAGAAATACTTTTTTCTGACTGCAATGAATGGACGCGTTTCTCCCATCTGCCCGAATCGGTTCGTTAAATAAACTTTTTGTTTCATCTCACAGAACTTGTTCTCGTTATGAGTGATAAATTGATAACAGTGTCGAGTCAGGATATCGAATACTGTACGATTTACACAAAATAATTTGTTAGGGACAAAGTATATGAGCTACTCTTGCCGCAGCTTTTCTTAACCTTGCCACCGCTATATACTTACCTTCTAGGAGCGATCATAAGAGACTCTTGATGTGAATTTCGATAATAGATCAGACACAATACTTAAACCGTGAAGCAGGATCCATCCGTCTTAATCACACACTTTACATCCAGAATTTGAAGGTAGGATTTGGTTCGGCTTTAGTTCAACTGAGGCTAAAACATGATCAGCGTTGTAAAAATTTGCTCACTACTGTAGAAGTTGCGTGCGGCAGCACTTTGTAATCAAAACAAATTAATTATTTTTAATGATTGCAAATACATAAATTAATTTGTATAACAACACTATGTGAACATTTATATTTGATTGTACCCTAAGATGAGTTATTTTAAACTTTACTTACATATTTTTTACGTCTGATGTCGTCTTGCTTGTCACAATAGAAGTCTTTCTTTTTATACAGATTTTAACAAAAAATACAATACACATACATACATACATATCGTCACGCCTTTTATCCCCGAAGGGGTAGGCAGAGGTGTATTTCTACACCCACTTTTCGCCAGATATACTTTAGTCCCACGTAATAAGGGGCGAGCCTATTGCCGTACCGGGCACATTGCCCGACCCAGGAATCGAACCCGGGACCTCCCAATCCCACGCGCACATTTATGCCGCGAGACCAACGAGGCAGTCGTATAGGGTTTGATGTCGAGTTTTCCGTCTCTACGCAAAGATGGTATTTGCATCGTGTTATCCCTTAGTCGCCTCTTACGACACCCACGGGAAGATAGGGGGTGGTGATACTTGTATTCTATGCCATCAACCACACGGCTACTACAAAAAATACAAATTAAGTAAATTTTCAATAAGTATCTAATGTGCTTAGGCCCTATAATGTTTTAATCACATCTATTCATTTCTTTCTCTTATCGAGAATTGTAACATTATAGGTTTCTAACAGGCGCACCAGAAAAACTGTGAAATCCATTCGTTCGAACTGGAGTACATATTATTGCACAAAGAAGTAGAAACATAAAAATGTATCAAGGAAGTCATTTCATAACTCTTGATAGATTGCGACAAAAAGTAGTGAGGACGTCCCTTCGGTCGCTGGTCGCAAGTCTGTACAGTTAGTCGCAAGTCGCACAACTGTGTAATGTGGTATTACATGCCTCTATGACGCGGGAATCGATGCATTGTGATGTGATCTGAAATATTGCACTTAGTTTGTACTGTGGTTGCGCTCAGGCTATGGATGAACTTACATTTACTTTGGCGCAAAACGAGAATATTTTTTTGAAAATTTCTGCCCGGTCCGGTGGTGATTTTGAGAAACCCCTTTTGTAGTTATTGCACCACTACTAGGAAATAACATGCTAAATGAGAGCTTCTTGCGCCTAGTTCTTTTGGCTGTGCGCTGTCGATCAGTCACTCAGTCATTCATTCATTCATTCATCATCAGCCTTTAACAGTCCACTGCTGGACTAGGCCTCTCCTCCGAAAGGAGGAATTGGCCTACTATACCACGCTTTCCAAACGGGTTGGTATAGGGTTTGTATCAAGTTTTCCTTCTCTTACAGTGCTGTTCTCTGCATAATATGCTCCCTCTGTCGGCTCTTACGACACCCATGGGATGATATGGTGTGGTGACAATCCGTATTCTTAATCCGTCACCACACGGACGTCACTCAGTCACTCAGTAACACAAGAATTTTATTTAAACAGATATTATCTAATTACTTAAGATGACCCTTTTTGAACAGTCATATTATTATTATGTAAAAGTATGCCAGGTGGGGTCGCAGGGGCCACTTTGTGACGTCGTCGGATTCCGCTGTAGTTATAGTTGTGTAGACACTGAAAACCTTTAGAGGGCAAGTCATAAAAACCCCTTCTGGCTGCCTCGTGGGTCAGAGAATGAACAAGAGTAAAACTTTTTTCATAATTCGAGTTTCCATCGCAAAGAAAAACAAAATACCTTACTTCAGGGAAAAGGATTTTCAACCAGATAGAGTAAACTTAACCTAACATTGACTAACATACAGACCGACTAGTGTTCTACATTGATGTAAATACGGTCTGTCTGTCCGTCATTGAGTGCGTCCGTGTGAAACGTCGGGCGGTGTGAGCACACATACATAACGCATGAGCCCACGATGTGCGCGTGGCGATCTGCGATCAAAGATCATAAGTGATAAATAATTATATAGTTTTTAAGAGGAAAAATGGATGGTTGGTGATCATAACGGGCAAATATATATAGGACTAGGTATTTCCCGCCCGCGTCCTGAAGGAACTACTTCGCGTACCTGGTTAATTTATAGCCTAAGTTACTCCTTGGTACATCAGCTATCCGCCAGTGAAAGTCGCGTCAAAATCGGTCCAGCCATTCTAGAGATTAGCGAGAACAAACAGACAGACAGACAAATTTTTTTAAAAATGTAATTTCGGTAGCTACCTACATATATGTACCGTGTATACATCCATATGCATTAAGTAAAAAGCGGTTATTTTAATATTACAAACAGACACTCCATTTTTATTTATGTGTAGACATTATTGGAAAATCTGCGGTTATAAATGAAAAATTTAAGGACTAGTGGATGCCCGCGGCTTCACCCGTATATCATTTAATAGTTTCTGCTTGATCGCATGCTAATTTCGGAATTTTTTAGTGCGTACGTTCTCCAAGGAGCATACATACATTCCAAATTTCTGCTTCTTGTGCCCAATCGTTTCAGCTATGCGTTGTCTGTCAGTCAGTTCGTAACACAAGAATGTTATATACAGGATGTCACAAGACCCATCACCAAGCCGAAGTCTACTCGTTTTAGACATCATGCCAAGTCATACTAACCACAAATAATACCTGGGAAACGAACTTTTTTTAGTTGACACATTTTTTAAGCCGGAATTAATTAAAAGAGCACGCGTGCAATGTTCGAAATACCTACTTATCCATGGGTGCATAGGACATCAGAATACATTGGCATGGTAATTTCATCGATTTTATACCTGATTAGAATAGAACTTTATAGTGACTTTGAGCCTGAATATCTCCTGAACCAGTAACTTACCAGGTGTTGCCGAAAGAAAAAATGTTCATAATGATTGGTACAATATGAGGTTTCAGTTTTCGTTAAGGGTCTTTTTACACCCTGTATACACATAACTGTACGATATATTGTAATAATTGATAAATATATAGGAACAGAGGCTGTGTCTGCTGTGTATATTTAAATATGATTACTTCTTTTACAGATTAGTACCTGTACCGTGCTTAGTGCTAACTAAGCTTAGTACTAACTAGGACCAAAACCAGGAGCTATCCTGGTTTTGGTCCTGAAACAATGCAAACAGATTTATTCCAAAAACATTACAGTTTGCTTAAAACTTTTCCTTTTGCAAAACATTCTTCTAGTTTATTGTTTTTAAAAATAACAACAAAAAGAAATGTTAAAAATGCTCTGCCACAGCTATGATAGCATTAAAAAGAATAAGTATGTCACTGGACATAAAACATAATTTTATTCTATTGCGAAACTTATTGATACATCGGCTCTACAGGTTTAGCCTTAAAGAGTTTAAGGAATAAGGTTCGCACACATTTGCGGAGGTACATAAAAGGTTACATAAAAGGAGGAACAAAGTTGTGAGCAGAAGCTTGGCAGGTAATCATCTTAATATATAAAATCCTTGCGTTACTGACTGACTGACAGACATGCTACAGCCGAAACTATTGGGCGCAGGAAGCTGAAATTTGGCATGTATGTTCCTTGTGGACCGTAGGAATGCACTAAGAAGGGCTTTCCAGAAATTCCCACGGGATCGGCCAAAACGGGTAAATTTAAAAAAAAAATGCAGGCGTAGCTGCTGGCGTCTCAGACCTCTAGTTAACTATATTTTTAATGTTAGTGCGGCAGCGATAGCCGAGTGGCTATACCAACAGACTGCTACGCAGAGGGTATCGGGTTCGAATCCACGGCGCGCACCACTGAGTTTTCGAAGTTAAGTGCGTATTAAATTGTTAGATAATTATTGGCAACCGTGTCTCGTCGAGCACTTTAACCGTTGGTCAAAGACGATTCTACCGACGAATCAAATCTCAATTTAGATTACTCAGGTATGTACTATCATAAAACCGACAGAACATTCAGTTTAGATAAATTACTTATACTTTCCTGTGACAAATCGTTTAAATTATACAAATGTTTTGCGACATGTGTCTTTAGAACGCTTGTGAAAATGGGCTAATGTTTTTCCGGTTTAGTATTATAGTAATTATTGTAATGACGTAAAATTGTAATACTTTTGAATTGTGAAGAAAATTGTTCGTTACATAATTATAACACGTACTAACCTTTGGGATAGCAACAATTTAGTTAAAAACCAAATAATAGTAAACATAACTGGCGAAATGTGGGTGTGTAATGCGCCTCTGCCTACCCCTTCGGGGATAAAAGGCGTGAAGTTATGTTATGTTAAATAATAGTAAAGACAAGGTAACTCTTCTTAAAAGAAAATCCGCAGTTTACAACATTTAATCAACACACACAAAAACAACAGTCTTTAGATCTCACAAAGTTTTGTTTCGTATGGGAATCAAACCCACAATATTCGTCGCAGTTCAAAACGGCGAGGTGACAGTCTAGACGTTCAGGCAATGAGTACAAGGTATTTCTAAAAGGGTGGATAATTATTCAGTAGTATCCAGCCAGCTGTTGAAAATAATCAGTTTCTACCTTACATTTTAAGTAAAAAAATAATGGTTGTAAAAGAGAAAAAATATGCTTTTTATGCTAACCGGCCACAAAAACCACAAATAGGTGCAACGTACTTAAGTTTTTTGGCGTGCGGTTTCTTAATTCGGCAATTTTGATGTATAAATACTTAATTTCAGACGAAAATTTGCATTCATAGTCTGTCAGATAAATTAATTTTCAAAGGCTATTTATTAATTCAATAATAAATCTCACAATTATAAGCTTTCGCAATGTTGCATACTTCTCGATCAACGGTAGATTTCAAAGATGAATTTATTGCGTCTTTAACGCAGACGAGCTTTTATAGACAAAATGGCCTGTCCACTTCGACTAAATAAAACAGTGATGCCTTTCTGCTCAAAGGTTACAGTTGTGTACGGCAATATATTATCGTCTAGCACAGGTGTTCAGCAAATGGGCATGTGATCACTGTTCTCGTTAACAATATGCGTTTATAAACCATTTAGTACCTATCTTTTAGGTCTATAGAGTGCGTCAACTTCGACCACGTCGCCTGCGCATCACAGACAGATCGTTAGCACCGCATATCATGAATAAGAACCAAATCTAACCGGCGTTTACGAGCCGACACTGAATGCGCGACAGTATTCAATTACCCCGGCACTATCTTGACGCATAAAATATTTATATCCGTTTAAGCGTCGTATTGTGTCAGCTATGAGAATGGCGATATAAATGGTGTTATCGGCGTTTCGCTTGTGTGTGTATGCGCATAGTCCAGGCCAGTCGGGGAGCGGGGTGTACAGCGCATAAATATTCCGTTATTCAATTAACGCGGCTGATGTATGCGCGCTCACGCTCCCCGCCGCGCATATGCTGGGCACTTGTCACACGGTGCGACATAGCATGAGATGCGTCGACGATAAAAAGCCTATAAACTATAATACTGGTGTAGAAGACGCGCTTAATTACATAATAAACAATGGAATAGGAATAGTCTCATTTATTCTGAGCCATCGGGCTCTGCGTGAGATTCACGCCTCTGAATCTAACGTTGAGTAATCTGCGTATAATTTACGATGTAATTCGGATGAGCATCTGTTTGTGTTGTTTTGTAATTTATTTAACTAGAGTTTGTCGTAATTAAGTGTATTGATATCACTTAAATATGTAAAATTCTCGAACATTTATAGACCAGCGGCACGATCTGCTTTACTGAACATATCTGATTCTAAAATCCATTGGATACATCCATCCATTCACACTGAAACCCTTTCGCGTTTACAAAAGTAGTAAGAAAATATGTGCAGTTTTACGCTGCCCCTTTTACAATATAAATTGTGGTTCACTATATAAAATTGAAGGTTTCGAGATTCGATAGTTTGCTTAAAAATCAGTTGGCACTAGTTTAGTATCGATTTTTTTTCGACAACATTTTTGCATTAATTTAACCGATCTTAAAATAAAGCCCGTTTCGGGCCATACCTGATAGAACACCCGTTGGTCGACACGAAATTTGTCTTGGGTGACACCTATCTATAGAGGCGACACCTGGCTCGATGTTTCGAAATCAGTTCCACAAGTACTGTCACTTAACAGATGGGAAACTGCACTTGAACTCCGACAACCCACTTATGTTTTTATATAAATATTTGGTACAAACACGCATGTTCTTATATGGCGGCTGGCAAACAGACTAACAATCGTTGTTTATATAAAGCAGACGAACGGTAGTGCTGGTGGCTTCGACAAGATGTGGAGACGTTTCAATCGGGTGGGACGACTCATTAGCGGGACTTGAGAGGACGCCGACGCATCGATGTGCCTCAAGAAGGGTTTAGGGATGCCACTGCTAGATTTATTCTTTTTTAACAATTCAATACGAAATATAGAAATATAGTATAAGCTAGGCTTTGATAGTGAAGACTGTAATTAATAATAACTTAAATTTGAGTGCTATCCGCAATTGCTCCTGATTCGCTGAGCTTATTCACAATCACAAGTAAATCACTAATGCGGAAAATGCTGCCTTCGCATTAAAGATCTACGTAGAGTAAATAAAAGATAGTCGAGTGGATATACCAACAGCCTGCCATGCAGAGGGTATCGTGTTCGAATCCACGGCGCGCACCAATGACTTTCAGAGTTATGTGCGTATTGAATTGTTAATTATCGCTTGTCCCGTGCCTCGGAGAGCACGTTAAGCTATCGGTCCCGGCTGTCGTGTAGATCTTTGACAGTCGTTATAGGGCGTCAGTACCTCTAAAATAAACTGACACTAGTCTAAACCATGGAATATCGCTATCCCTTCGTGTTGCGGAGGTCAGACAGGCAGTCGCTCTGTGGAAAAGCTAATATTCAGCCAAATCCGGTTAGACTAGTAAGTGGACCCCAGGTTGAAAACTGGGATAACGCTAAGAGGAAGAAGAAGAGGAGTAAAGTAATGTTTTCGTTTGGTGAGTGAGCGGTGGTAGCCCTACGACCGTGCTTGTGGGTGTTTCGAGAAATCCCTTCTCCACTCCACACGATGAACATACATGCCAAATTTCAGCTTTTTAGGCCTATTGTGTGTCCGTGTGGTGACGGATTAAGAATGAATGAATGTCACCACCCCATATCATCCCATGGGTGTCGTAAGAGCCGACAGAAGGAGCATATTATGTAGAGAACAGCACTGTAAGAGAAGGAAAACTTGATACAAACCCTAGACCAACCAGTTTTGCCAGCGTGGTATAGTAGGCCAATTCCTCCTTTCAAAGGAGAGGCCTAGTCCAGCAGTGGACTGTTAAAGGCTGATGATGTGAGGCCCATTAGTTTTGGCTGTACGTTGTCTGTTTATCAGAAAGTAACGCAAAAATTTTATTTATACAGATTTGCCACCAGTTCTGACTAGCCTATCACAGATAGCACAATACATTATTCCATTCGCGATTATAATTTTAATTCGGATTACCAGTGTGTGTTGCTAATTAGTAGTTATTCTCGTTAACTCCTTTAATTAAGCTAATTGCTTGAGCAGTTTCATGTTAATTGGACAATAAATATGATTGGAACACGCAGCCATTCTTTCGTAAGTATCATGAATAAGGAATAAATTAGGCCTGAGTATATACATCTAATAATCATCCTAGGACTAGCCGGACTGCCTCCAAGACTTTCGCTATGAGTCCGACGTCTATTTAGTGGTTTAAACCACTAAGCAGACGTCGGACTCATTGATGATGAAGGACAGCTCTGTCAAAGCAGGTTAGCCTGCTTTGACAGAACTGTCCTTCATCATCATCATCATCACCCTTTACCAGTCCACTGCTGGACTAGGCCTCTTCTTTGAAAGGAGGAATTGGCCTACTATACCACGCTGGCCAAGCGGGTTGGTATAGGGTTTGTATCAAGTTTTCCTTCTCTTACAGTGCTGTTCTCTGCATACTATGTTCCCTCTGTCGGCTCTTACGACACCCATGGGATGACATGGGGTGGTGACATTCCGTATTCTTAATCCGTCACCACACGGATACAGCATAGCGATATAAAGGAAACAAATTTTGAAAAGTGTGTGTACTAATTTTACCATGATATGGGTATATTGTCGCTTAGTATGTAGTGTTTATTATTGCTCTCCTATAATCAAGTTTCCTGACATAATACCAAGCGATTTTAGTAATGAATGAAAGTAATAGCAGGCAAACCCGTTAAGCTAAGATGCCTCATAACAATGTACATAATATTATTTAGGTATTTAATTAAACTTAAATTAAATTTTAAAATACTATCCTACGAAATATACCTATGCAAAAAAAACAGTTTTATTTTTTAATAAGCTTATCGATACATGCGACGGTCAATACATACTATAAAATAAAATTAAGTGTCCAGGTCGTGTCTGTCTGCCTGTGTGAAGCAAAAAGCTCAAAAACTTCCCAACGACTTTGGTACGGCTTTTTTAGACTGACTTTTGTTTCCGCGAAAGAGTAGACAGAGGTGAAATATTACATCCACCTTTCGCCATTTTATGAATTTGTAGGTCCCACGTAATAGGGCGCGAGCCTTTTGCCCATACCGGACACTATGCCAGACACAGTAACACTTTTGCCCGACCTGGGCATCGAACCTGGGACGTTGTGATCAGTAGACGCATATGCTATCCAGGCCATGGATGCGTAATCTGTTTCCTAAAGATTGTTTAGGAGTGTATTTCACGCTCGTGTCTAGCATTAAATAAATTAACTTCTCAGCGAGTGTAAACCCTAGCACAGGTGATCCACTCGACGCACCATCTTATCTTTAACGGGGCTGGCAAACCCTTCCACTCATACACGACTGTCAAAACACTCCACTGTCACCGTAGTCTGAACATGTCGCAATGTGTTTGCGGTAAATACAAGCTTGAACGAGTTGAACAGCGCTTGAGTCGCAGATAAGCGGCAGATAAACTGTCGAATATAAATCATTATTGTACTACTGTTGAATATCAAGGATTTGTTATTATTATGGAGCTGGTTTTTCTGGCACGGAAGGGTTTGTTGTATAATGAGAAGTGGAATGTAGGTACTGTCAACAGGCACAAATGTGCAAGTCGTCTAAAGACTCTTATCTAACGTTCAGACCGAGCATTGAGTTTGACGTATTGACTCAGTTGTGATAAATACCTTTGAAAGACGTTACGGCGAGTGAGAACCTACAAATCTCATGGGTTTAGTCTAGTTGTGAACTATGGCTGTTATTCTGAATTGCGAGAAGTCAAAAAAATCTCTCGTAGAATATTTTGTTGAATATAGTATGTCAAACAAACAGCGCTTTCTTATAGTCTCGCTATACATATAAATACTGGAATTATTTATTATAGTTACTAACTAAATTATAGTAATTCTTGCAGCGCATTTTTCTGCACTTTACAGTCGAACCAATTGTAATAGTAAAAGCAAAACATTAAATATTTAAAATACTCTGCAATTTACAAACAAACCAAGTTTAAAAGTACTTCAAGGTCAAAGAAAAATATATATGCCAACCAGATTGTTTCGATTACGAATTAGAATGACAACAGTATTTGCTACCTAGAAGCGATACCATTACGCCATCAGGCACAAAATTCGAACCAGTTCGGTGACATTCTACAACGAACAGACAGACATGTTCATTGCTGTTGTGATAACACACAGATAGCCGGTGCATTTACAACGAGTTTCTCGTAATGAATCGATAGCAGCACTGAGCTCGTAGACAGGTGCCCGATTGTGCACAAAACGTCATCGTAAATATAATACTGAATAATTAATACTTTAACTACAACGAGTAATGGTACTTGCAGATTAGGATAAGGTGCCGGAATGCAACCGGATTGCTGCCGGATAACATAACAGTCTGCGTGCACGACACCCAGCTGGTTATGTTTTTTTTAAAACTCGCACAAAGTCTACCTTACTCCCCAGCTCCTATATTCATACCAACCTTGCAGTTTTTTACACCAATGGTGTATTGGATAAAGCGCCAGGCTCGACGTCGCCGTCGGCCAAATTGTTTGACTCACACGAGACAACACCAATGAATACAGATTTACATAGAAGCGCTGTTCTTAAGAATTTCGTGTGCCGATTCCAAGTGGTGACTGTCTCCAGTTTAGTTCGTAGTTGGCGCCGCTGGCGTCGTTCTCCGTCTCTCTTGCTCTCGTAGTTAAGACACACAGGAGGAACGTTCGTCTCCCTTGCTCTCGTAGAGACAGCTGTCACAACGCGACTGCCACGCCACCAAGCGGCAATTTGGGTTACAGAGAGTTTGTCTTAAGAGCGCCCATAGGAAATGCGCCTCTATGTAAATATCTGAGCTCTTTGAAAACACTTTCTATGTTTCATAGATTCTTGAAACGATCCTCCGTGTGCTTTATGCCTGTTAATTGTGTGTTTAGAAAGTCCCCGGAGATAGAATTTATTCCTAATGCGGCAATCGGCCAAAAACAATGACGGAGCGAATTTTCTCAGATTTAGATACTTATGTACGTAGTATCTAAAGTAGTTTCTATAGTACTAATAGCGCACTTCTTGATTCCATACTGCAAATCCTATTTTTAAATTGTGCAACGTCCAAACGACACTACATCATTACTGGGCTGTTAATATATCTATTGTTTATTCAATAAAGACCGTGATCAGTGCCAGTCAGGTCAGACTGCTTTCACATGATTCTGCTGCGCCTACTTTTGTATGATAAACATAACTGTCAGTCAGTCGTGCGGCAGCGGTCCGGCTCTTACCGTCTTATATGAAAGTGCCGTAATATTATCAAAAGTTAGTATTTGATATAATTTATGAAATGGATATAACATGTCGTCATAAAATGTTGCTAGGAATATGAGAAAGTTTTATGGAATACAACTGCAACATAACGTTTTGACATATGCGAAGATTGAACAATTGATTTGGTTTGGGCACGTGGAGAGGATGGATGACGAAAGACTGACCAAGCAGATATATAAGGCAAGTGTGGAAGGGACAGGACGAAGGGGAAGACCTAGGCGGACGTTCTCTGACCAGATAGGAGACATCCTAAAAACAGGACAGGTGAGAAGTACCCTGAACAGAAGAGCATGCATGAGGAATCTGATGGGAGTGAATGAAGCAAGAGAGATATGTCAGGATCGTTGAAAATGGCGTTCCGTAGTCTCTGCCTACCTCTCCGGGAAACAGGCGTGAGTCTATGTATGTATGTATGAAGATTGAACCAATTGCAAAATGAATGTCATTTTCTCTTTATATCAGTTTTAAGTATTTCAAAGTACAAAAGGTTAAACTCAGGTGTCCTCATTTTATACAAGTTTACTTAGCGGGTCTTAATCGCGATAACTATAAGGTATTTAAAGCATAAATACCTCCGTATTTTCTGACGGTTCAGCCGACTTATAACGGTTGTGAAGGGGCTGGTGTCCTGGACGTGCAGAGCAATTGCCATTTTAAATATCGCGGCTATCTAATATGACAGTTGGGCTCGAAAAACGAAAATTTAGTTACTTCTTGAGCTACTTTGCAATTCTATTATTGATTTTTTATTCTGTCGCGATGGCGATTATGTAGCGCCATCGCGACAGAATAATAGCTTATGTGTGGTGTGTGTGTGAGTGGAGATACCAACAGGTTGCCATGCAGAGGGTATCGGGTTCGAATCCACGGCGCGCACCGATGACTTTTCGGAGTTATGTGCGTATGGAATTGTAAATTATCGCTTGCCCCGTGCCTCGGAGAGCACGTTAAGCCGTCAGTCCCGGTTGTCATGAAGATCTTTGACAATCGTTACAGGGCGTTAGAACCTTCTTATAAACTGACACTAGTCTAAACCATGGAATATTGCTATCCCTTCGGGTTGCGGAGGTCGGACAGGCAGTCGCTCCGTGGAAAAGCTAATATTCAGCCAAATCCGGTTAGACTAGTAAGCGGACTCCAGATTGAAACTGGGATAACGCTAAGAGGATGATGATGGCGCTTATGTAGCGAAAAGCTTTTAAATAAATATTGACAGATTATAAAGTTACGTTCTTGTTATTAGTGTTTTATTTTAGAATGTAATGCTTCTGTTCCAGTTTTATAAGGGGACTGTGGAGTTCAGACTTCGCTATAGGGTATAGATGGTCGAACGGCTGGTTTATGCTAAGCGTCCACATGTCGGCATCGTACATTCTCACAAATACACGTACAATCATTGGTATTTGCGTCCGCATTCCGATCGCTGCCGATCACACTGCCGATACAGTGGACGCAGTTTAAAAAATAATGCGATTGATGCGATGCGTCCGATGCGTACGATACCGATCCGTGGACGCTTAGCAACCAGCCGTGTCGTTCTATGCCCTATAGCGAAGTCTGAACTTCACTGTCCCCACGCCTATAATTATATTTTTTTAGAAAGGGACACGAAACATGTGTCTTCTTCGAATTACACAATCGTGTCTAGTTTTTCATCGTTACTTAATATATTTGTTTAAATTTACATCCAAATTAAAAAATATAAGTAATTATTCAATACTCACACTATTGGTTCGCAAGCAAATGAAGGCTGTTACGACATCAAATCTATTCAATAAGTCATTTACTATATCCATGGTTACCATAACCACGCTATAAACAAACAAACAAAAACACAATCTCGATATTTAGTTAATCACAACATCATTATCATAGATATTGTATGCAGCATTAGAATCTTTAAGCTGAATAAATTGTATTCCGTTTCACGGTAGAACAATCACATACATTTTAATCGGTTTTGTTTAGAAGTGTGTTTTCGATTGAGATTTTATTTTATGGACGTATAATGAATAGTTTTATGTTTTATTTTATGTAATACTTTGTTAGATTGGTGTTGAAATTGTATGTTTTGTATTTAATAAACAAAATTCTTGCGATACTGACTGACTGACAGAGAATGCTAAACCGAAACTACAGGGCAGGAGAACCTGAGGCGTGTATGTTCCTCGAGGAGTGCAGAGGACAACAAGAATAGATGTCCCGAAATTACCACGAGATCGGTGAAAACAGTCAAATAAAAAACAATACGGTGCGGGTCTAGTTCAATTATAAAGTAAGAGTTCAATATTTTAATTAGCCTTTCTCCACGGACGCGACACCGTGGACATGCACAGTCGAACAACTTCCCGCTAGACCACCATAAGCGCGAGAATCCCTCAGCAAGGCATCGTCGCTTCCAGTGCTACTTTACACGCACATTGACACTCGTATACAAAACCAGTTTCTAGTGTGTCTCGACTCTCTGAGCGAGCCAAGGGATTTTTATTCAAACTGGTCGAGCGCCGACTTGTTTGATTGTACTACCTACGCATATCTACAAACTTACTATTTTATTCATTTATTTATAGGTTCACGCCTGTATCCCCAAAGGGGTAGGCAGAGGTGTAATATTACAATACTTACTATATTGTCTTTATCCAAACTTCTAAGTGTGTTCGACTTGCCTTGTGTTGATATTCACGACAAAAGGTAGCCAAAATACTGATCTATTGTCTCTATACAAAAGTCTCATCAGAATCCGTTCAGTTACGAAAATTCTATATCCTCAGAACCTTTTGCGTTTACAAAAGTTATAGATTTTGTAATATAGTTGGCAAAATGTTGTTATAATACTTTTTATTTTTTTAGTAAGGACTCACGCCTGTATCCCCGAAAGGGTAGGCAGAAGTGTAATATTACACCCACATTTCGCCATGAATTTTTGGGTCCCACGTAATATAGGGCGAGCCTATTGCAGTTACCGGGCACATCACCAGACTCCGTGCTACTACTGAGAATTCGGAAAAACCCAGTTACACTTTTGCCTGACCCGGGAATCGAACCCGGGACCTCCGATCAGCAGTCGCTTACGCTATTCACTGGACCACGGAGGCAGTCCGTTGTTATAATAAATTAAATTAAATCAATTAAAAACTGAACAAAAAAGGAGAAAACGAAGAAAACACGAGAACTTTCCAATTATAAACTAATAATCACATAATCTAAATTAATATACCTTCCTCGTACTCCTTCAATAGATCTAGGCAGTTAGATTTTAGAATAATTACAAATGGATATAAGAGCGTGTACCATTAGCAATAAATAAGGAATCGTGCGCTAACGTTCGTCCAGCCTCAGTAACAGCACCCGCTAATAACTATGAGGATATTATTGCTGTTATAATAAACAAACTATCGTGGATTAATTACTAGACGACGCCCGCGGCTCCGTCCGCGTGAATTAATTACGTGAGGAATTTCTAAAAATCCTCTTCTCTTCTTCTACCCTCTTAGTGTTCCCTAGACTTCCAAGGAATATTCGTGCCAAATAAAGTTTAAATTTTAGCTTCTTACGGCCAGTAGCTTTAGCCGTACGTTGTCTGTCAGTCACTCAGAAAAGAATGAATGAATCCTGTGTCGAAAACTCGTAGTTTTCGACACAGGATTTATTCATAGTGCGGGAGCGATAGCTCTGGCAAACTAAATATCCCGATAAGCGGCAATAGGCTCGCCACCTTTTACGTGGGATCAAAACACTGGCGAAAAGTGGGCGTTTAATATGCCTCTGCCTACCCCTTCGGGGAAGCAGACGTGAGTCTATGTATGTATGTATGTACAATTATTTCTTCGCCCGGGCCTCCTCCCGTGTAGACTTTTTACTCTTTTAGAGGAACATTTTCAAATGTCCGCACTTATAGTAGGGGCGAGCCCACGATGCTATATTGGGATTTACTCGAGCGTCATAGAGACCTGTAAAAAGATAAATATGAAAATAATTTATACATTTTAATCGGTGCGGGGGGCGGATTAGAGAGATATATTTGAGATAGATTTTCAAAAACAAAAAAAAAAGCTATTGCAATAATCGCTCGAGATAATCTTTCTTTTTCTTTTTATTTTTTAAAAAGACAACACCCGCACTAGGAATAAATCCTGTGTCGCGGGGGACTTTACAAACATACAAGTAACGTACACAATGAACACCCAGACTCGAAACAACAATTTATGGATCACACAAAGTGTTGTCTCGTGTGGGAATCGAACCCACGACACTCGGCGCGGTGTCAAGCGGCGAGGCAGCCGCTTAAACCACTACGCCAAATGTCAGACTATGAGAAAGCCTGTCAATGAAGTTAGGATGAAACACGTATATCTTAATCTGACGCACTTGAGTACTTCAAAATGGTGAATTCTTTTTGCACGTTCTGATAATGGCCACGAGTTTCCGTCTCACCCAAATCGTCAGATTATTCAACGAGAGCCTTTTTTTAGGTTCACTTAACATCTCCTTAGAAAATCTGACACGCCTGATTAATTTTCTTTATTTTGCATTTTAAAATCTTACGTACGACCACTTCCATTATGCAAACGATCCTATTCCTACTTTATTAAAAAAACGTAGGACATGGATGCTATCAATATCTGACGCGCTCGAGCAAACCCCGAAATCCATTCTTAGGCTCTCTTACTATTTGGACTTACTACTTTTGTTTTGTCAGTCAAGTCGAAACATGAACCATTGCTGACAAAGTGACGTAGAATTGAAATCCTATCTCTCTGGAGTATTGTGGACGGTCGTCGCGTAAATTAAGCCTAGTTAAAGGGTTAACGAGAACAGTTAAAAAGAAAACGATCCTAACAGCTGCGACTACTTTTTATGGTGTGTTTTATGTTTGTTAATTATAAGTTCCTTTTGTTAATTGTCCTAAAATATTATGTCCGTTAATGACGTATATTAAAAATCTCGTAATACTTATGTATACGGCTACTCGTCATGCTAGACTCTCTGACCATTGTACCGTCCTTATGGCTTACGCCGTTTGTCAATTACACACAGTGACAAGTAAAACTAAACAATTGCAGTACGATTTACATACGTTTTTCAGATATAAGTTTAAACTTTGTAATACCATTTATTTTGTTACAGTATTTTTGCAAATAAAAATTCTTATTCTGAAGATATAACATAGGTACAATTGGCGCCCTTGTTGCTAAAACAAGAAGATAAATTATTGATGAATTTGGCAGTTGTAGGAACTATAACCGAAAAACGGCGAGTAAACGGATATGAACTATCTACGCATATAATTAATTTTATTCATCTCTGCATGTATATCTGGTTTTCATCGTCTATGTTCTCATGGGTATAAATGCTAAAATAATGTTACTTACTTTAAAATTCAGTTTTACTGCACAATCTAAAACACTCCAAAATTTTTTTTCATTCATCGCAAGACCACGACCGTGTATCCTATGACGAAACAGGGCAAATAGACGATATAGCAAACTTTTTCTATAATATAATTCACTCCATAATTATTAGTACACTTTACTTAAGCACCAGTTATCACAAATATTAAAAGTACATCCATGATAGACACCTTCCTATAACCATCATTACATAACTTATCGCCGAAGACTCTACATTAATATATCTACAACGACTCTACATTAGCCGTCAGGTGCAAATAACTGAGGACCAATTCTCGTAATTAGATTTGTACAAAATGCAATTCCGATCTAATGTCAGTGTCATACTAATGTCAAAAATGGTATTCCACTAAATTAGCTGATACTTAAATGATATCGTGACGAGATCGTAAATTGAACAAAGTGTCAAACTATGTGTTAAAAACGAACTATATAAGTCAAATTAGACGATACTAATATTAGTTTAGCAGAGTACGGATTGTGAGTCAATCCAAAATAGTAATAATCTACCACATTTACACAATATCTAGTCCCGAACTAAGCACAGCTGGTACTGTTTGGTACTAGATAATGTATAAACATACATACATACTTTTTATTGTAAATACATACATATTATACATAGAAACACCCAGGCCAAACATCCATGTTCACGCACATAAATGTTTGACTTGAGTGAGCATCGAACTCAAGACCTTCGGCGTAGCACCTGCTTCCACTCCCGATTCACCAACCGATCTTCAAAAATCTAATCTCAATTCGTTCAAAATACAGTTTCGATGTCGAACAAAATATGAGAATTGGCCTTCTAGTCTCTATCGTGACCGACTCTATTAACGAAGTCAATTAGCCACAGACGGAACCAACTCTACATTCAATATAGAGATTTATACGTACAATGTACTTGCAAATGGCTCTATGCTCTATGTAGAGACCCATGATGGAGTACATGTAAATTGTAGAGTCTATCTACAGATTAAATTATGCAGGCAGATAGTTAGTTGGGTACAGTTAGCGTGAATATTTTTGCGATAGGAATGTATGGGAATTCATAAAAACTAGCAGTGCTTGGGAATGATAAATAATGTTTTCGTTTAGGAATAGGAATATGTCTTTGATAGGTCCAGGGGCGTCGCCAGCCGATTATTAGGGGGGGCATAGTCGCCAGCCGATAGCCTAGGAGAGAGGGGGAAGCTGCCCCCCTCTGCCTCCCTTTGGCGACGCCCTTGGATTGGCCTGTTTGCCTTGTCGATAGAATTGGAGGTCGGCGGTTCAATTCCCACCCAGATCAAAGTTTTCTATGAATATGACGATTTGTTTTGATGTTATATGACTCGTTTAAATATGTTTAAGCAAGTTGATCAGTTGTCTCGTTCATCATCATCATCATATCAGCCGAAAGACGTCCACAGCTGGACATAGGCCTCCCCCAAGGCTCTCCACATAGACCGATTCTGAGCCACCCGCATCCCTCCGCTGCCCGCAACCCCAACAAGATCGTCAGTCCACCTTGCGGGAGGCCTATTTCTGCTACGACGTCCACCAGGTGGCCGCCACTCCAGAACCTTTCTGCTCCAACGGCCATCGGTTCTTCTGGCTATGTGCCCTGCCCACTGCCACTTCAGCCTGACTATTCGGCGAGCTATGTCGGTGACTTTGGTTCGCCTGCGGATCTCCTCATTTCTGATTCAATCTCGCAGGGAAACTCCAAGCATAGCTCTCTCCATCGCCCTCTGAGTGACCCTAAGCTTCCGGATAAGGCCCATAGTAAGCGACCACGTCTCGGCTCCGTAGATCATCACTGGCAACACACACTGGTCAAAGACTTTCATCTTGAGACACTGCGAGATTTCGGACGTGAAGATATGCCATAGCTTCCCAAAGTTGTATGGTTACCAAAATACAAATACAAGCTCGGCTTCATTTGAGATCAGACGGCGCTGTAAGCATTGTTATTGAATGGTACTATTAATAACTGCTAAAATACTTGATCATAAAAATTCAAGTTTCCTTGATCTTAAAACTAGGCTCTAGGATTGCATTGCGAAAATCACATGGGTAAACACATAAACGTTCAAAGTCCTTAAAATTCAAACCTTTTTTGGGTTATACAAAATAAATTAGCGGGTCTTAATCGCATACAATTATCTTATTTAAGGTATAAATACCTATTTGTTTCCGACGTTTCGCTCGTCTTGCACCGAGCGTGGTCGCAGAGAATACTTTGGGTTCTAACAATGCGTTTGCTGTTTTACTTTAAACAATATGTATCATCATATCATCATCGGCTCTGTATATAAGCTGTCCCACTGCTGGGCACGGGCCTCTTCTCACTATGATAATGGTAAGGCCATAGTCCACCACGCTGGCCTAGTGCGGGTTGGCAGACTTCACATGTCTTTCGAGAACACTAGGAAGAACTCTCAGACAAGCAGGTTTCCTCACGATGTTTTTCTTCACCGTTCAGCAAGCGATAATTAACAATTAAATACGCACATAACTCCGAAAAGTCATTGGTGCGTGCCGTGGATTCGAACCCGGACCCTCTGCTTAGCAGGTTGTCGGTCTCTCCACTAAGCTATGGCTGCTATAAGAATATGTATAAAACATTCATAATTATGACTCTGTAACCTCAATTGATAGGTTGACTTTCAATTTGTATGTTTAATTGTATATTCTAAACATCGGATGTATTTTAGTATCATAAAAGAATATTAAAAGACACTGTGACTTATAGAGGACATTATACCAAAAACAGCCTACCAATTTTATATTCCAATACAAAACATTCAAAAACATAATCAAGACTTCTTTGTTAAACAAAATCATTAACAAGCAAATCTTCACCAGTAATATCGATATTTATGTTATTAGCTATTTGCTGTTAAAACAGGTATTGCCACCGCCGGGTCACAGGTTCAATCTGAGCTATGCAGAGTAGTTATGGCGCGCGACTATAATTGCGCATTTAAGCTTTTATAGTTTGTCACACAATCTTATTTTATTGAGTTTTCTTAAATACCGCCCTGGAATTTACTCATCATGCATGGCAATGAGAAAATTAAAAAGTTTGAACTTGGCCTTTAACGTTTTGTGGTTAAACGGTAACCCTATAAACTGTGGAAAACCTTAATTTACATTGAAATTATTTGTCCAATTTAAATTTTGACTAGTTTTAACTCGCTGATCTGCTCACGTGGGTGTCGTTTATTGCGAACTAACTGACTGGGTATTAAAAAAATAGTTACGCGATGTTGCAATCACATAAAAATGGGTCGTTTTTTTATAGTCATAGGCGGCAAGCGAGCAGATGGATCGCCTAATGGCAAGCAATTCCCGCCGCCCATGGACACAAGCAACACCACAGGAGTCACAAGTACGTTGTCGCCCCTGGGGTGGGGAAAAGGGATAGGATGAGGAGTGGGATTAAGGAGAAGGAATAGGGGATACGCAACAGTTTAGGTACTGCTACTTTACGTTGATTTTCTGTGAGAGAGTAGTACTTCCCCGGTCGAGCCGGCTCATTCATGCTGAAATCAGCAAGGGTCTACTGCCTTCAAAAAACACTTGACATAAAACCATTATTTGTTACCATACACAAAATTTATTTTTGTACCGTTTAGGAATCGAACCAAACCATGTCTGTACTACGTTTTATTTTGTATCGTGGCGTATCTCTGGTCGGAGACTTTTGAAGACAATGTACGAAACTCCTTAATGGCATTTACATACATACATAGACTCACGCCTGTTTCCCGGAGGGGTAGGCAGATACTACGGAACGCCATTTGCAACGATCCTGACATATCTCTCTTGCTTCATTCACTCCCATCAGATTCCTCATGCATGCTCTTCTGTTCAGGGTACTTCTAACCTATCCTGTTTTTAGGATGTCTCCTCGATCTGGTCAGAGAACGTCCGCCTAGGTCTTCCCTTTAGTCCTGTCCCATTCACACTTGCTTTATTTATGGCATTTAAACCTACTTACTAAAATACTAAAGTGTTCTTTGCCTCGGAACAGGCCGCGAATCTACCAGATTATAATATGGCATGGGTGACTCTGGAAATCGATCACATCATATAGAACTCACTTTTTTTTAAATCCTATTCGGGAATCTGTGTGCCTTAGAATCGAACCCGATATCCCTATGTAAGGCAATCTTTTGGTATCTGCGCTAGGTAATCGCTGCCTTGCTTATTAAGAAAAACTAGATTTTAAAACATTATCCATATATTTATACGCAGTCTTAATGTCACAAAGGACTGAGCAAAGCAATTCATGCCAAGATTACTTCCTCTATCACAACAGCTAATACATGATTACAGCGGAAATCAAACCGATTACGAAACGCATTAGAACAAAGTCGGCGGCCGCCATCTTGTAAATAATAATATATAACAATGGCTGAGATAAAAGTGAAAGCGTTATTAATTGGGCGGTAATTGTGCGGGAGCGGCCAACATTCGGATATTTAAAGCTAGTGATGGGACTACACGCAAGGATTAATATTTATTTATTTCTTTTTACTCAGAGAAAATATTTTTAGACTGCCTCATTGGACTCGCGGCATAAATGTGCGCGTGGGATTGGTTGGTTCGATCCTCGGGTCGGGCAAAGTGTTATTGGGTTTATCTGTTAGCAAATTCTCAGTAGCAGCACGGAGTCTGGTAATGTGCCCGATACGGCAATAGGCTCGCCCTATTACGTGGGACTAAAATAAATCTGGCGAAAAGTGCGTGTAGCAATATACCTCTGCCTACCTCATCCGGGATATAGGCGTGAGACTATGTATGTATGTAGAAAATATTCTTTAATATTTTTTTAAACGCAATAATAACGAGGTCCTTTGCAAATATTCAATCATTGGACACAAAGAACACTACGCATAGCATCAACAATCTATGGATCACAGTATGTGTTGAATCGTATGGATGGAACCCACGACATGAGGCAACCACAATAGGCTAGTTGACAAAAAAAAATTATAAGTCCGTCCTTTAGATTATTCAAAAATAAGCGATACGTATTTTTTTATTTGTAAATTAAACCAAAAATGACCAAGATATAGCTCATTAAAGTTACGTATAACGTCACACCGTGCTGCATTTTTTCGCACTAGCTGACGTCACACGTAACTTTAATGGGCTATATCTTTATTATTTTTTATTTAATCGAAAAAAGAAAAAATACGTGTCCAATATTTTTTTATAATCTAAAATACGGACTAAATAAAATGTAATTATTTTGACCCTGGAAACTACCCTATTCTGGTATTGCAGTCTAAAAAGTAAAAAGTTGCCATCAGGTTGCTATCGGTAGAAAATAAATAGCAATTGTAAAACAATGTTGAAGGTTATAAGAATCCACCATCTCTAACTGAATAATACCATTCCAAGTTCCCTAAACACAGGCCAATTTCCCCAACATCTTCCAGGTAGTAGAGCCTCGCTGATTTCAGCATGAATGGGCCGCCTCGACCGGGGAAGTACTACCCTCTCACAGAAAATCGACGTAAAGTAACAGGTAACCAAACTGTTGCGTTTCGTTCGGTGAGTGAGAGTGCCGGAGGCCCATTCCCTGTTCCTTCTCCTTCATCCCATTCCTCCTCCTGTCCCTTTTCCCAACCCCAAGGGGCGGCAACGCACTTGTGACTCCTGTGGTGTTGCTTGTGTCCATGGGCGGCGGCAACTGCTTACCATCAGGCGATCCGTCTGCTCGTTTGCCGCCTAATTCTATAAAAAAAAACTTATTTTAAACCAACACAAGCTCGTTTAACGAAAAATATATCCAAAATAATAAAACAATCAAACAAAAACCCCTCGAGCGAAAAACACAATTAATACAATCCGACTGTTATGAATACGATTGTAAGCCGACATGCAAATAAAAACAAACACATACAAAACACATCAGATAAATGTACGTAACTCGACATGTTATATTTGTATCCGCTTCACTTGCTTATCTGTGCGATCATGTCGCTACAACTTCTTTAATATGTCTGTTACACAAACATACATTCGTTTACAGATATATTATATGTATACTTACTCATATATTATGTCCGTAATCAGCTCTGCTCATAAGATTTCCAAGTGCTGGAATATTTTATGATATTTGAAGGGTTTAACTTAGACCACCAAACTTCATATCTTTGAGATTTTATTGACGACTAGAGGACGCCAGCAGCTACGCCTGCAATTTTTTTAATCTTACCTATTTTGGCCGATCCCATGGGAATTTCGGGAAATCCCTTCTTAGTGCACCCTTACGGTCCCCAAGAAACATACATGCCAAATTTCAGCTTCCTGCGCCCAATAATTTCGGCTGTAGCGTGTCTGTCAGTCAGTCAGTAACGCAAGGATTTTATATATTAAGATAACATTACTCATATGGCTTATATCATATCATATTCCCTGTGGTGATGGATTAAGAATACGTAATGTCACCACCCCATATCATCCCATGGGTGTCGTAAGAGCCGACAGAGGGCACATATTATACAGAGAACAGCACTGTAAGAGAAGGAAAACTTGACACAAACCCTATACCAACCCGTTTGTCCAGCGTGGTATAGTAGGCCAACTCCTCCTTTCAAAGGAGAGGCCTAGTCCAGCAGTGGATTGTTAAAGGCTGATGACGACTCGTTCATATGGATTTGATCTGAATACAACAACAATGTTTGATTCGAAAATTGTTGTTAAGAGTCTTCTTTTTGTCCGTTAGTTTCATGTTTGTTAGCCACGGTACAGAATTTATAGCCAATGTGAGCCGTGTCTTACGAAAGAAAAAGTAAAGAAAGTTTTCTAAACAACACAATTAAAATACGCACATTCGAAAAATATCTATGCATGTCGTATGATCAAATTCAAAACCTCTGCGTAGCAAATTAGCAATCTATCTATTTCTACTAGACAGTGTCGCTTTTTTCATCTACACACACATACAAAACCATAAATACAAACCAGATCAAATTGTACAAATGTCAAAACTACATCTTTAAAAACGTATAGGTATTTTAATTAAACATATAAAGTTCATCTGATAGGTAGTGTAAGCGAGTATTAGATCGCGCGGCGATAGGAGATTTAAGATAAACTAAGCGTTGGGGTCTTGTAGCGTAACTAGCCAGCGCAGAGGCACATGGATATCTTGTATCCTTATACCGATAGAACCTTACCTGGATGCACAGTTATTGGAATAAATAGCATTTAATGTATCTATATGTTACTGGTGCAGTGGATAGCGTATACATAATTATTATTATGTACAGATCGTGAGGCCTTGGGTTCGATTTCCGGGTCGGCCAAAAGTTTTTTTTATTTTTCGTTTTAAAAAAGACAACTCCCGCACTAGGACTAAATCCTGTATAGCGGGGGACTTTACAAACATACAATTAACGGACACAATGAACGCCCAGACTCGAAACAACCTATATCCTTATATTGTAGTACTAACTGTTTCCTGCGGTTTCACCTGCTTCCTGAGGGATCTACTTCGCGTATCCAGTTAATTTATAGCCTAAGTAACTCCTTGGTACATGAGCTATCCGCCAGTGATAGCCCCGTCAAAATCGGTCCAGGCGTTCCAGAGATTAGCGAGAACAAACAGACAGATAGACAAACAGACAGACCGACAGACAGACAAAAATTGTAAAAATGTCATTTCGGTATATGTAGGTACCGTGTATATATCCATATGCATTTAGTAAAAAGCGGTTATTTTAATATTACAAACAGACACTCCAATTTTATTTCTGTGTATAGATATTATATTGACGTACAAAGTAGCCAGCTATATCCACATATTATCCTATAATACATCGACCCAATACCTCTACAGTTTGTACACCGCACATCTCTACGTAGTGCGGTCACGCTACCGCTTCGCCGGCGCCGCTTCCATAATAACATAATTGCGGGCTATCGACCAAGCTCAGCAACCCAGCACACCTATTACTTTTATACCACTCACATATTTGTTATGTGTAATCAAAAGTCAGGCCGTGACTCGAAACCCGATGGCAATACACCGATGGGATAAGTTTTGATGGCTCACTTTGTTATGGTGTGGTTGTTTTGATAGAGTTACAACTGTTATATTTGGATGAGGAGAGAAAGTAGGTACTTGAGAAGCAAAGCAAGTATGTTCTAGGGCAAGTTGTGGCTAAAGCCTTTTTCTTCGGTGCTTATAAGCCGAGATAGGTAGTAAACCGTCAATAAACAGTATTATATTTGTGATAGCTGTATCCCGCGGTTTCAGATCGGATCTCCTTCGCGGACCCGGTTAATTTATAGCCTAAGTTACTCCTTGGTACATCAGCTATCCGCCATTGAAAGTCCCGTCAAAATCGGTCCAGCCGTTCCAGAGATTAGCGAGAACTAACAGACAGACGGACAGTCAGAAATTGAAAAAAAAATGTCATTTCGGTATATGCACCATGTATACATCCATATGCATTTAGTAAAAAGCGGTTCTTTTAATATTACAAACAGTAAGTATTTTATTTGTGTGTATAGATATGTAATCAAAAGTCGTGAAACTAATCGGCAACGCGCTGATGAGATGAATTTTGGTAGCTCACTTTATTGTAGTGGTTATTTTAATCGAGCAAAACCTATTTATACAATAGGGTTGTTTCCAACTAGTCAAATCAATCACTTTTAATGAAATGTCAAAAACGACCTTTTCTACGGCGTTTGTATGAAATAAGACCTAGTGATGTCATAGTTTTTGCTGTCAAATAGAATAGTTATTATCAATAAATTGTCGATAAAAAATGTTAAATAAAGTTTTAACATTAATTGATGAACGAAGCTACCATTAATTTGACATGTTATTTCACCGGATAAAAATACTTGTAGATATAATTTATTTCACTTGCAGGAAACTTCCCTATTCTGGCAATAGCCAAATGTCTCTATAAAAATGCGGTTCGTTACCGAGCTTGCTTCAAAATCATCGGCTTATTAAACAATATATCGATTTCTTTTACTAAAAATTACATGTTTTTGGCTAAACCATGTAATTTGGAGTAAACGAATGTATAAACGTAACTAGTAGCGAATTCTTTGTTAGCCGGTCTGCCGTTATTAACTAGTTTTTTTATATTTTATTTATAGACTCACGCGTATATACCCGAGAGGGTAGGCAGAGGTGTAATATTACACCCACATTTTGCCAGGTTTTTTTTTTTTATCCACTAGTGGCTTCGCAATGCACTTTTTAAGAGGAACTCTTTGGTAACGGGAAAATCGGGTGGCAGCGATTGTTGTACTTTAGATGCGCGAACTTCATAGTGACTATAATGATATCTCAGGAAACTATAAATGCTGTCCCATGGATTGAACCGACAACTTGCGAAGAGGTGTTGATCATTAAAACGTTGGGCCATACAAGCAATCTAAACTTGACAAGTAAAATCCACATCAGTTCAACGGCAATGACAAAGTGACCACTAAACCACTGTACTATTAGTGTAATCCAATCTAAAAATAACCTTGTCACAAGTTTGTATTTTTTTTTATTTTTTTTTTATTGCTGCTAGTGGCAGACGAGCGAACGGCCCATCTGATGGTAAACGGTAACCGCTGCTCATGGACTTCGCTAATGTCAGGGTATACACAGCAAAGCCGCTGCCTACCGTGAAAGTAATGCTCTCTTTAAACCTCGTTTGAAGAAGGACAAGTCATAGTGCTCGGGAAACACCGCAGCAGGTAGTTCATTCCAGAGCCTACACGTACGTGGTAGAAAAGATCGCTGGAAGCGCACCGTACTAGATGAGAACGCTATCCAAAATAAAATCAAAACCGCTGTCAATCAGCTTTATTTCTCAACTGTCATCATCTTTATAAAGACTCAAGATCTGATTAAACAAATATAAAAACCCTACAAAACATTGAGTGAAGACTCTCAAGGGTCTCTAAGAGATTTTTATGTTTTGTTTTTATTTGACGTCGACTTGAGTTAGTTCAGGGTTATAAATAAAACAGTTATGGTAATTGAATCTATTTTTTACATACATACATACATATCGTCACGCCTTTTATCCCCGAAGGGGTAGGCAGAGGTGTATTTGTACACCCACTTTTCGCCAGATGTACTTTAGTCCCACGTAATAAGGGGCGAGCCTTTTGCCGTACCGGGCACATTTCTAGACTCCGTGCTGCTACTGAGAAATTCATGACAGAAAAACCCAATAACACTGCCCGACCCAGGAATCGAACCCAGGACCTCCCGATCCCACGCGCACATTTATGCCGCGAGACCAACGAGGCAGTCGTATAGGGTTTGATGTCGAGTTTTCCGTCTCTTCGCAAAGATGGTATTTGCATCGTGTTATCCCTTAGTCGCCTTTTACGACACCCACGAGAAGATAGGGGGTGGTGACACTTGTATTCTATGCCGTCAACCACACGGCTTAAACGGCTTAATTTATTTTTTATGATATAAATATATTAAAAATAGGCTAAATATATCTTTATCAGCTCGTGAAAAAGACATAATATTTACTTACACATTGCACTGCTTTCAAGCATGTATTACATACTAATTAGATAGAAAGGGTCAGAGTTATAAATTATGTGGCGTCATTAGCTCCATGCTTACCAGAAATCAACATAATTATTAAAATTAGAACTACATTTAACAATCACATTAAAATATACAATCTAGTAATTGAGGATAACTCAGATCCTGATTAAATTTAAATGAAACGCATCCAGATTAAAATAAAAAAAACTAAATCTATTCCCCCCGTAAATAGTTCTGAGTAGTAATAGTAAAACACAAAAAAATATAATCGAATTGAAAACCTCCTTCTTTTTAAAGTCGGTTAAAATGTGTCAAGTCGTACACTGTGTCCGAGTTGTCAGCTACTTGGAATATAATTAAGTTAAACTCAACATATTAAATCATTCGCACAATAAAGGTAGTTGGTATAACCTTGAATACTCCGTGAAGTTAAACAATTCCGTAATTTATCAATAATACCGCAGTGCACACTTATCCTCACAATAATACCTGACTACCTATTTCATTTAATAACCGTAACGTTACTCCCTCAGGGAGACATAGTTAAGACGTTTGTATTATAGTAATCGACATAATGTGATGAGCCGCCTCGGGCGAGGCAAGAAGGCTGCTCAGCCGCAGTTACAATATTAAATAATAGTAAGCAACCCTATTAACGTAATTTAGGGTTGTCACCTATAATTTGAAACCCGAGGCTCTGTGTAAGGAGTTTCTTGTCTAATAATAAAAAAGTAATCTATGACTTCTCTAGTTCCTTTTTCAAATTCTCGTAAGTAACAGTTTATGAGGTTATTTTCAGTCTCTGGACACGGTAATATAATCTAACAGTATTGTAACTCGGCCGTCTTCGTGAGTTATATACCTACCAGACGCGCCGCATGCGAGCTGCGGCACGATAGCGGCTGCGGGTACTGTAGGCACAGTCCGCCCAGTCTAATGGGTACTCTGCTCGAGGCGCGTAGGTATAACTCGAGTTTCTTGCGTTTGTATGGAGTTACAATACTGTTAGATATTATTACCGTGCTCTGGATATAGAATATTATAAATGTTTTAACTATTGTGCACATCGATATAGTATTATATATCGATGATTGTGCACGTATTGGGGAGTGCTCGTACCTACTCGTTTTATGATCATTTTTTGTTGTTGAATAAACAACAAAAATTTGCTGGTCCCATACTTTAATCTCGAAAATCTGCTAAACGTGTGTTTTTGATGTGAAATAGTGCTACTTCTTATAATAATATTTGAATGCAGGGATGGTGAATCGTCTAAGCATCTGCCTTATAGTTTTACTCTACGGTTAGTGAAGTAGATTCGATTTAACCAAAACTAATTTTTTGCAGTAGTAGAGCCTTGCTGATTTCAGCATGAATGTGCCGGCGCGACCGGGAAAGTACTACCCTCTCACAGAAAATCGACCTAAAGTAACAGTACTTAAACTGTTGCGTTTCGTTCGGTAAGTGAGAGTGCCGTAGGCCCTATTCCCTATTCCTTCTCCCTCATCCCACTCCTCATCCTATCCCCTTTCCCCAGCCCAAGGGGTGGCAACGCACTTGTGACTCCTGTGGTGTTGCTTGTGTCCATGGGTGGCGGTAATTGCTTACCATCAGGCGATCCGTCTGCTCGTTTGCCACCTATTACTATAAAAAATATATATATTTGATCACTTCGAACTATTTTTTATGTTCTTTGTGTACGTACTTTAAATGTTGTTAAGTCCCATGCAGATTTATTCGTACGATTGTTGTCAATGATAACATGGATTCACATATCTATTCGTAAAAATCCTATCAAAATCGACTTAGTCGTCTTGGAGCTAAACTCGAACAAACAAAACGGTTTTTACTACATAAGGACCATATACCTAGATAACAAAATAAATTAAGATAACAGTTTATTGACATTACCATCTTATTTATGTGTAAAGATTCAATTTTAGTTTTATCAGTTGTTTAGATCAACGTACAGTTATAATAGATAATATATTCCGATCTCTCTTAATCATCGATTCCTCTACCGTATATATAAATGTTACAAATTCAAATTCCGACAATTACCGGTGTAATCTTCGAAAGTCATTAACACCTATCGATAAATTGCTATGGCCACGGGCTACGGACAACTGCGGGGAGAGTGCGGGGCGACAGCGGGGCGAGAGCGGGGCAACTGCGGGGGACGCGCGGAATAGGCAATGAATACAGATTAACATAATAGAAGCGTATTTCTTAAGGATTTCGTGTGCCGATTCCAATTGGCGTATTGGCGGCACGTCAGTGTAGTTCGTAGTTGGCGTCGTTCTCCGTCTCTCTTGGTCTCGGAGTTAAGATACACAGGAGAAACGTTTGTCTCTCTTGCACTCGTAGAGACAGCTGTCACAGCGCGACTACCACGCCGCCAAGCGACAATATGGGCCACATGGGTCACAGAAAGTTTGTCTACAGAGCGCCCATAAGAAATGCGCCTCTATATAAATATCTATGCTCTATGGTATAGGCCCTGATTTATGCGCGTTCGACTGCTCCCAGATAATCGGCATTAATGACGATAATACACGAAGGTGGCCGAACACGCCCGAAGATACCCGAAGATTCGTCGTCAGCTAACTGTTGTTTGCCATAATATAGTGTTATTGCTTACTGATCGAAACTGATTCACGATAATGAGATTACGAATGTTATTAGAGGTCGGCTGTAGGAATGCGACCTTTGCTTACCCAAATATGAATGTTTATGCTTCTATTAACACTACGACCTATTCCGTAAGCCTGGGGGATTAGTGATTAGTGACCCTAGTAGTAAAATTGTGGGGGCGTAGATTCGATTCCCGTAAATGGTTGTTTTTGAGGAAAATTGTTAATTATCACTTGCTGTGCTTTCGGAAAGCACGGTCTCGGCTGTCATGAAGATATTTGACAGTCGTTATGCGGAGTCAGCCTTGAATATATTGACACTAGCATTAGCTGTGGCAAACCGCTATCCCTTTGGGTCGCGTAGGTCAGATGCAGTTGCCAGGGGGAAAGCTACCTTTTTTATAGTAATAGGCGGCTAACGAGCAGACGGATCGCCTGATGGTACGCAATTACCGCCTCCCATGGACACAAGCAACAACACAGGAGTCACAAGTGCGTTGCCGCCCCTTGAGGTTGGGAAAAGAGATACGATGAGGAGTGGGATGAGGGAGAAGGAATAGGGGATAGGGCCTCCTGCACTCTTAGGTACTCACCGAACGAAACGCAACAGTTTAGGTACTGTTACTTTACGTCGATTTTCTGTGAGAGGGTAGTACTACCCCGGTCGAGCCGGCCCATTCATGCTGAAATCAGCAAGGCTCTACTACCGTTAAAGTTAATTACCTAATATTATGTCGAATCTGTTTAGACTAGGATGACTTTAAATTAATTTTCAACTCCGGCGGGGCCACTGAGGCCTTATTTCCATAGGTTAAATATAATAGGATAGGTAATGGGTAACCGATATATTTGTATCTCTATGAGTAAAAATACCTATTAACTTCAATGAACACCTGATACCTAATTAAATGACAGTAATTATAATAACTGCATAACAGCATAACCTAGTCTAACTGCAACTCCGAACTCATAAGCTTTAAAACATCTCATATGTTCTTAAATACTTATCATCAAAATACATCCAGCTGTTTAGGAGGCAAATAATGACAAACACACGCATGCATTACTAATGCCAGTAATTTTACACATTAAGATAAACTACTTCTACTTATAAAACAAACTTATATTCTTACTAGAGGACGCCAGCAGCTACGCCTGCATTTTTTTAAAATTTACCCGTTTTGGCCGATCCCGTGGGAATTTCGGGAAATTCCTTCTTAGTGCACCCCTACAGTCCCCAACGAATATACATGCCAAATTTCAGCTTCCTGCGCCCAATAGTTTCGGCTGTAGCGTGTCTGTCAGTCAGTCAGTAACGCAAGGATTTTATATATTAAGATTAGAAACTTGGAATCTGCTTAACATGGTATTAAACTATGAAAATCTTTCTCATAAATAGTGCTTGTTCTGCGTAATACCACAGAATGTACCCTTTAACACTGAGCTAACCAAATTGATTAAAAATATTAACAAATACAATATTTTGACAAACTTCCAACGGTATCGATTATGATAATTATCTGGGGACGGTGGCCGACGACGTATTAACATTCATAAGAACATAAATAGGGCTTACAGTGGTCACATATCACACATATAAAATCATACATACATATTTTGTACATTTGGAACGGATGGATGAAAGAAGAAATACGAAAGGAGTGTATCGTGCGAGAAGGAATGGAAATGTCGGCAGGGGACGCCCTAGGCGGACGTATGCCGACCAAATAGGTGACGTACTGAAAAAGGGCCAAATTAAAAATACACCGAACCGCATGCATGATGAGGTTAATGAATGTCGAGGAAGCGAGAGTATTAAGCCACTACTGGGAAATCGTCATGATGGTCCTCGTTGGTCTCGCGGTATAAATGTGCGTGTGGGATTGAGAGGTCTCGGGTTCGGTTCCCGGGTCGGGCAAAGTGTTACTGGGTTTTTCCGAATTCTCAGTAGCAGCACGGAGTCTGGTAATGTGCCCGGTACGGCAATAGGCTCGCCCTCTATTACGTGGGACCTAAGAATTCATGGCGAAATGTGGGTGTAATATAACACCCCTGCCTACCCCTTCGGGGATACAGGCGTGAGTCTATAAATAAAATAAATTAAAAAAATAACGGTGATAACTAGTTGGGTACTCATTGACACGAGAAGTAAAAAAAATACACATATGTACAATCGAACAACTTCCCGCTAGACCACCATTAGGGCGAGAGTCGCTTAGCAAGACATCGTCGCTTCCAGCGCTACTTTACACACCCAAGGATTTTTTTTTCAAACTGGTCCAGCGCCGACTTGTTTGATTGTACATGTTCACCGAAACCCACACACACTCACATCTTTTACTTATTTATATAGTTACATTTGCATGTCTACTTAAACAAACTTATTTAAGTATCTGTAAACAGAGCTCTCTACCAATATTACATGCCAGCCCATTAGTTACGATCTGTTTAGAAATAAACACATATTTAAATGTATAATTTGGACGGGGCAGGGTCAAACGTTAGTCATAATTAGTTGTGTATTATGAAGAGTACGCGTGCGTTGAATACTTACATTAGAGACACGCGGTAATAATTCTGAAAAATCAAATACAGAGTTTTCAACCTTAATGAAATAATGTTATTTTATCAAAATAGACTATAGAAATCATTATTTTATATCAGAATTAAGTGCAAGAAAAAGTACTTACTGTGATAGCCCGTGGTAAAGTTTAAATTCGCAAAACAGTAAAATTATCTCGTCGTCTCGTCTCACAGGTCTACACTGTATGTTGGCCTATGAAACATGATTTAACTATTTATTTGATATATACGACGACGATATATATGTACGATCGACGGCCGGTTGGCGTAGCGGGAGTGTAAGCGACTGCTATGTCGAAGGTCGCGGGTTCGATTCCCGCTCAAGTCAAACATTTGTGTGCATGAACATGGATGTTTGTCTTGGTCTGGGTGTTTCTATGTATAATTTGTATGTATTTACAAGTAAGTATATATGTATGTCTATCCATTGTCTAGTACCCATAGTACAAGCTTCTGCTTAGTTTGGGACTAGATGGTGTTGTGTGAATGTGGTAGAATATTATTATTATTTATGTTATATATACATTATATGTTACATTATTTAAATAAAGCTTAATCTAATCATATTATATAAATCTAAACACTTATTTACATAGTTTAAGCTTCGAAGATGATAATTTTTCTGGTCCGACACGAAAGAAAATAAATGATCTAACCCGGTGGCAAGCTGTTAACCCTAAACATAAAGTGGTATACCCCGAGGTGGGTATTAGTTGGTAGGTGGAAAGTGTAATATATTAGTAACCTACGGTCTCACACAGCGGCCGTGGGCCGTAAACGGTAATTGAAATACTAGTCTCACGGAGGCACTGCGTTTGTGGAGCAACCGGGGTTTGATAAAATTTCAATCAATGCGTTTAGAAGATCGTTTTTGAAGACAGACTGATAAATTCCTGTAGCAGGGACGTTCGTTTAGCCACATTTCGTCCAGTTCGCAGAATGTCCAAGTCGCAAAATTGTCCAATATTCTTCACGTTCTCTTATAAAATAACAGTGGACATAAAACCGTGTAAATGTAATACAACCATATCAATTTATTATTTTTCTGTAAGAGTACTTACTTACTACACTAACAATTTTGAGCAATACTGAGCAATGTCATTAAATTCACGATTGAACTTAGAATTATTAAGGTAGTAGAGCCTTGCTGTTTTCAGCATGAATGGGCCGGCTCGACCGGGGAAGTACTACCCTTTCACAGAAAATCGTCGTAAAGTAACAGTACCTAAACTGTTGCGTTTCGTTCTGTGAGTGAGAGTGCCGGAGGCTCTGTCCTCTATTCCTTCTCCCTCGTCCCACTCCTCATCCTATCCCTTTTCCTAACCCCAAGGGGCGGCAACGCACTTGTGACTCCTGTGGTGTTGCTTGTGTCCATGGGCGGCGGTAATTGCTTACCATCAGGCGACCCGTCTGCTCGTTTGCCGCATATTACCATAAAAAAAAGAATAAGAAACCTAATTTCCGTTTAAATTTAATGATGAGATCAACTATTAGACCGAAAGTTCAGTACAAGTTACAAATAAAACATGATACTCAATACGAGTTTATACGTAACTATAATAGATTTATTCCGTGGTTTCTCTCTCGGATGAAAGCACTAGGTCAAACCTAGACCTGAAAATCTATGGGCATTCTTGATTTTTTCACATCATCTATTAAAATTGTATAATTATCGGTGGGCTATTTATATCTTGGCAACAGCAAACTAATTCTCATTCACGTTATAATATGTTCTTATTTTTAAAATAACCTACGCCTATCAGATCCGTTACTATAATACAAGTTTCAAAGAACGGAAACATCAAATGTATATCGAAACGAGGTGTTAACAAGATCGAGTTTCGCCATATAACTGTTTTGGTAGTTCAGGATTATAAATAGTCATAACTTTTCTTCATTATCTTCATCGACAATCAAATATAAATGTGTTACTCTTGATTAGAAGACCATAATATAAATTGCTAAGAACAGTTATATCGCCAAATAATATTTTGCCAATTAGGCTTTTTATTAGTTTAAGGTATGCGGTTGTTTTATTATATAGATAAGGATGGGTGGATTTCTGTGTCGTTTTGATAAGGCTAGCGGATTTTATTGGGGTCAACGGCTTTATATATTTGTATAGCGGTTTCTTTATCTTCCATGAAAGGGATCGACAATTTTGTTGACAGCCAGATGATTTGATTTCATCATCAATGAGGGCTATAATATAATAATAATAATAATCGGGAACTAAGTTTTAGAGATTTAGATACCCTAGGTCAGAAGTATCCTAAACAGAAGAGCATGCATGAGAAACTTGATGGGAGTGAATGAAGCAAGAGAGGTATGTCAGGATCGTTGCAAATGGCATTCCGTAATCTCTGCCTACCCCTACGGGAAACAGGCGTGAGTCTATGTATGTATGTAAGAACCTATGCGGACTCGTATCTTTGCTGGTTGTGTTGCAGAAAGATATACATGGCTTAATTTACTCCTTGAATCTTTTAGGTACAAAGGTGGAATAACGGATGGCCGGTAGACAGGTTCTATGGAGGCCGCTACGTACCGTACGTCGCAGCAGAGATAGCCTCTCCAAGGTAAGCCGATGATATTTTTGGAATCGCGGGATGCGGTTGGATGCGGGCTTCTCAAGAGCGGCCTATGTGCCTGGAGGGGTCTGGGCCTATTTCCAGCAGTGGACGTCTGCCGGATGAGATGATGATTTAATTATGGCTTTTCTTTGTTTATTTCCTGCTGTTTGTTTTCCCGGTCTATCGCTGTTTCTTTTGTCATATGCTTCTGGCCCGCTTCTTCTGATGAAAGGTCTTCTTTTCAATTGCCATTTTATTTACAACTCACGTTACTAACTACAATGTCTTCACTTTTAATTAATGAGGTTGTTAAATAAAATATAATAGCTTTATAATATTATAATGTATGCTTTTAATTATCATAAAGACATAACGGATAACATTTACATAATATCTTCTTTCTCTTAGCGCTATCCCAGTTTCAATCTGGGGTCCGCTTACTAGTCAAACCGGATTTGGCTGAATATTAGCTTTTCCACAGAGCGACTGCCTGTCTGACCTCTGCAACCCGAAGGGATAGCGATATTCCATGGTTTAGACTAGTGTCAGTTTATTTAGAAGGTACTGACACCCTGTAACGACTGTCGAAGATCTTCATGACAACCGGGACCGACGGCTTAACGTGCTCTCCGAGGCACGGGACAAGCGATAATTAACAATTCAATACGCACATAACTTCGAAAAGTCATTGGTGCGTGCCGTGGATTCGAACCCGATACCCTCTGCATGGCAGTCTGTTGGTATATCCACTCGGCTATCGCTGCCTACATTTACATAATATATAATAATATATTTTGATAGTGTGCAATATGAGAAGATTTCTTATTAATCTGTCATCAAATACAAAAACCAGTACTATAAAATAGCGAAATATGGTCGTGAGAAAATCTGCATCTAGCTGTCACCGTTTTTGCGAGTGATATGGAACATTGGCTAATTTTGCAACATTATCATAATACAATAAGCAAATTTAAAAGCCACTCACCTCAATTTGAATACAGTCTTATCTTTATATGAACGTAGTCAGCTTATTTTAAAATTATATGATATTTACCTGTTAGCCTCAAATTCGCATTTTGTTTTCGTCCAAGCCCGTAAATCCCCCAAGGTGTCAAGATATTTGAAAATCCATTTTACATATTAAAGGAATCCACTTACTAAATTTCATATTTCTAGTTTCATATAGTTTGAGCCCTGCGATAGATCAGGACTAGTGATTTTACATTTATTTTTATAGACACGCGCCGGTATCCCCGAAGGGGTAGGCAGAGGTGTAATATTACACCCACATTTCGCCATGATTTTTTAACTCCCACGTAATAGGGGGCGAGCCTATTGCCGTCACCGGGCACATCACCAGACTCTGAGCTGCTACTGAGAATTCGGAAAAACACAGTAACACTTTTGCCCGACCCGGGAATCGAACCCGGGATCTCCGATCAGTAGTCGCATACGCTATCCACTGGACCACGTAGACAATGAATTTCAAAGTCAGATTTTAAATTTAAGATGATGAAAATGACTTATTTTCGCCACTTCGTTTAATTTTCGTCAATGCTTAGGGTCATTATGTCATTATTATTGTTACTCTGTGTCCATTTGTTCCTATTTTTGGCAGAATGGAGGGCGACTTGTAATTTAATTCCTAGATTTACAGCTATTGGTCCAGCCATGTATTAGTACTATGTTCTCTTATCCTGCTGGTAAAGACTTAAGTGTTTCTTTAGTTTTCATGTTTTATGTCTAAACACAGCTACATTCATTTCTAACAACCTGAATGATTTTACAAGACCTTGCGACCATTAATTCCCAAAGGGTCCGGTTCTAATCGTCTCATTAGTAAAAAAATAATACCGAAAACCATTGTTTATTATCCAATCCGAATTCCTGCAGCGCGGCTGTCAATGGTTATTTTTAAATTATTACTAAGGCGTTTGGGGGTTACAGGCAGTGTCGGGCAGCATCATTAGCGCGCATGACTTGAGCAAAGCGCATGCGTGAGAATGAATCGAAACTACTGAGAGGTAATTTGATGAATAATCGGATTAAGTTTTTGTCACTGACGGACCGGCGAGTTGGGCTGTGAATGTCCCGCCTTAGAATATGACGTCATATATGATTAAGAAGTAAAAAATGTCGGCTTTATCGACCATGAAGCAGGATCTTAGACATGTTTGGCGACGTATAAGCTAATCTTGATTAATTTTATAAATATGGCTTATCTGATTTTATTGGTTGGCGATCTTTTTGCGGGGCTATTATTGTGTGGAGATTATAAATTATTTCGTAATTCGAGGGCAAATTTCACTTAGATGATTTACACGTTATTTAATGTATGGTTTTGCTTATTGGATTTGCTCCCCAGGGCTTGTGGCATTAACATTGACAAAATATTAGGGTTTATGCTCAAGAGTTTGAGAGTTTGAAGGTTTTTTGTTCATTACTCTTAGTGACTATGATCTACGGCGCTGAGACGTGGTCGCTAACTATGGGCCTCATCCGCAAACTCAGGGTCCCAAGAGGGCGATGGAGAGAGCTATGCTCGGAGTTTCCCTGCGAAATCGAATCAGAAATGATGAGATCCGCAGGAGAACCAAAGTCACTGACATAGCTTTCCGAATAGCCAGGCTGAAGTGGCAATGGGCAGGGCACATAGCGCAAAGAACCGATGGCTGTTGGGCCAGGCGGGTTCTGGAGTGGCGACCACGTGGAGTGGACCGACGATCTCGTTAAGATCGCGGGAAGCTGTTGGATGCGGGCGGCTCAAAATCGGTCTGTGTGGAGAACCTTGGGGGAGGCCTATGTCCAGCAGTGGACGTCTCTAGACTGACGTGATGACTCTTAGTGGCGATGCTATGATAACATTTTTTGGGACTAGCTCTCTTTGAATGCCTACTTCTGTAGCAGACAACGGCCGCACAAAATTCTACCATCCATCACCTTTGTCTAATTAGTAACATCTATCAAAATACTCATAACTAGCCCAATACAAAAATGACTGCACGATCTGTTATAGTTTTAAGTTAAAGATACAAAAATAAATATTAGTCAAATACCTTTTACCCGTTACACAAATATTAGGTACCTACTTTTAGTAGTAAGTTGCGAAGTCCACTAGCGTCTTCATAGTGGTATATTATACAGTTGTTTAACAAATATCGCACCGAGGCTGTACTGTGGGAACGCACTAGTTGTGCGCCCCGGCGTCGCCTGCGCTCCCTGCGCCTCACGCCCGAATTATGCGCCCGCTATCTTAATCTCGCATCTGTTTATCAATAAATATATTAAAGCTGTGGTCACACCTATAGCGGGTAGCGGTAAAGACGTTTATCGGCCGGATCAACCATTCAATTTATTATAGAAATTCGTGTGTCAATGTCTTGTCACAAATTCTATTCAGGGTCTAATATTTGACTGATCAAGACCGTGGAGAATTCTATATATTTTAGTTATTTGATATTCAACCTTGTTATTATAACTTGTATCAATTACTATGTCAAAACAATGTAAAACTACAATCTCCTTTTGAAATAAACTTTATTATTATTATTATTCTCTTTATTTTAACCTTCTCTCATAATGATATTTTTTATTTTTTCTATGTTTTTTCTGTCAAATCTGGTTCTAAGACAAAGACTTAGGGCTCTATCAGACAGAGAGCGGTCACGCGGTCAAGCGTTCAAGCGGTCAGTTTTGCGTTCTTTGTGTTATATTACGTTACGTAGACCTCGTGACCGCTCCCTGTCTGAAGGACCCTGTAACGTAATATAACACAAAGAACGCAAAACTGACCGCTTGAACGTTTGACCGCGTGACCGCTCTCTGTCTGATTGAGCCCTTAGATGCGATAACGCTAAAATTATGATGGATAGATGGATTATTTTCTAGTGTGTTTATTCTACATCGATGTTTATGATGATAAATGACTTTTAAACTACTGTTATGTGTAAATATTGTATAGAAGTCATCTCGAAGGTCTCAGCGATGACATCACGGCAATCAACGGATCGTTGACTTGAGTTATTTTCGTGACACAATTAATTTGTAAGTGACACACTCGACACATCCATATTGATTACTTTATGTGTTTCCTTGTGTGTGTGTCCGTGCGTGTGAGTGAGGTCTTGCGAATATGTGTGTATGTGTGCGTGTAGTTGATACGCACGTATTAATCGTACAGCTGATTTGTTCTTGTTAAGGAATGACGAATTTCTTGTTCCGAATTCCGCTATAGTACCACGAGTACTTAGTTGAAGTATGTGTTTTCTCAGAGGTTTGCAAAATATGATTCATTCATAGGTTAGATTAGCATTAGTTTTTCCTCTTGACATTTTCTTTTTTCATATCTTTAGGCTGTAGCCGTAATGCAACAGAGCCTACAGACCAACGTTATTAAAATATTGAGTATTGAGTATTAGGTACCCACTACAGCACATGCGACCATTAGGTATTCTAACCCAAATGGCAATAAAGTTTCTAGAACTAATCATAATCCTCTTAGCGTTACCCCAGTTTCACTCTGGGGTCCGCTTACTAGTCTAACCGGATTTGGCTGAATATTAGCTTTTACACGGCGCGACTGCCTGTCTGACCTCCGCAACCCGAAGGGATAGCGATATTCCATGGTTTAGACTAGGGTCAGTTTATTTTAGAAGATACTGACGCCCTGTAACGATTGTGAAAGATCATCATGACAACCGGGACCGACGGCTTAACGTGCTCTCCGAGGCACGGGACAAGCGATAATTAACAATTCAATACGCACTGTATAACTCCGAAAAGTCATTGGTGCGCGCCGTGGCTTCGAACCCGATACCCTCTGCATGTCAGTCTGTTGATATCTCCACTAGGCTATCGCTGCCTTAAAGTTTCTAGAACTGATATACCAAATATATTGAAACCCGCTCTCCGCTTTCAATCACACCTGCATAATAAGGTGACAAGTGTAATAAGTGTGTAGTCAGAGGTGTGAATAACAAAACGCTTTAAGTTGTGCGCGCAAACGTCGCGGCTAGTTCTAGCGAAGCACGATGCCGGCTGTGGTCACATGAGATTTCCGAAGCGATAACATAAAGTAAAACTAAGATAATTATATTGGTAATTGATAACTAATTTAAATTTTACATAAGTGGTCAGGGTCATAGTGGTCAGGGAAATACAATAGTTCCTTAGGTTAAGAAAAATAAGATAAATCATACTTACTTAAGATCCGTGCTTTCTGAGACCCGTTGCTGGTTTTTCCACGGAGCGTTTTACAACCAAATTGGATAGCCATATTTAAAGTCTTAAACATCTCAGTTCTAACACTAAATATATTAGTATACCTACCGTACTTTATATTCAAGATCAGTCTCATATTTATGGATGATGTTTTTTCTTAATAATAGCCAAAACCGACTTTATATCCTCTCCGATGTAAGAGGTATGCGGTTTTGTTGTGTCTGGTACAGTGAATACAAACAATTAAGTAACTAACGAGACTAATGCGCTGTACATTGAATATCGCTAGATCTGTGTAGTCGCGTTTATAAGGATGGTTTCTTCTCTCCGAAATTCTTCTCCCGTTTCTTTTTCCTTGCCTCCTCTTTTTCACTTACCATTATCACATTAACTTCTACGTGATATTGGTACTATTTTATTTAAAATTATTATTATTTTATTACATTGAATAATTGATATAGTCATTTATTTCAAATACTTTTTATAACACGTAGGTATCTAATATCCGCTGTCGCTTATGCTGTGGGGCGTGTCCCAACCTCCGCTACACTTGCATAACGAGCGCGAACGCACCGACCACTGAATACATTAGAGCAGCAACTACAACACTCTCACCACTGTGCTATCTGCACACACTGGGAAACACAAACACGGGATCATTTACGAAACTGTATCGAAACTCTCGTATTGAGTCTATACTAATATTATGCCGTGTCGTGACGGATTAAGAATACGGAATGTCACCACCCCATATCATCCCATGGGTGTCGTAAGAGCCGACAGAGGGAGCATATTATGCAGAGAACAGCACTGTAAGAGAAGGAAAACTTGATACAAACCCTATACCAACCCGTTTGGCCAGCGTGGTATAGTAGGCCAAATTCCTCCTTTCAAAGGAGATGCCTTGCCCAGCAGCGGACTGTTAAAGGCTGATGATGATGAATATTATAAAACTGAAATGTTTGTTTGTTTGAATGCGCTAATCTCAGGAACTGCAGGTTCGATTTGAATAATTGTGTTTGTTTTGAATAGCCCATTTATTGAGGAATGCTATATAACATTACTCTATGTGCCATGGGTGCAGAGGCCCTAAGTAACGTAGGGACAACTGCAGGCTCAACTAGATCATGTATACAAGAAAGGCGAAGCTGCTCTAGTTTATTAATTTTACACAAAATTATTAATGGTTGTATAGATTCACCATTGATTAAATATTTTAACTTTAGAGTTGGCACACGAATAATGCGTCATCATCGCATCTTTGATATACCAATGTCGACTCTGGACGTAACCTTTAATAGTCCCATAACGCGTATGGCAAGGCTGTATAATGAGTGGAGCGATACAATAGACAATACCATTGACGTATTTTCAATGAAATTTGTATCATACAGACGCTCTCTAATAAATCATTATTTGCATAAACCTTATGATTGATATATGTAGGTATGTACTCACTTTTGAATTTTTTTATTTATTTTAGATGTTGTTTTTTTATGTTTTGTAATTACCCTTGTATAGTAAAGTTAAAGTCTCACTTCTGAAGCTATGATTAAATACTATGCATACCTATTACCTGTTAATCGCTAAATATGTACCTATTTATAAGATATTCTTGTATTACATCTAGTGATTAAACTGTTGGTGTGCTTATGAATAAATAAATAAATAAATAAATATTATTAGTCATTTTGACGACCGGTTGGCGCAGCGGGAGTGTAAGCGACTGCTACGCCGAATGTCGCGAGTTCGATTCCCGCTCATGTCAAATATTTGTGTGTACATGGATGTTTGTCTTGGTCTGGGTGTTTCTATATATATTTTTTTTTATAGACTCACGCCTGTATCCCCGAAGGGGTAGGCAGAGGTGTAGTAATTATTACATCTACATTTCGCCATGAATTTTTTAGGTCCCACGTAATAGGGCGCGAGCCTATTGCCGTACCGGGCACATTACCAGACTCCGTGCTGCTACTGAGAATTTCCTTACGGAAAAACCCAATAACACTTTGCCCGACCCGGGAATCGAACCCAAGATTACGAAGTAACTATTTAGTAATCTGTGCCTGAAACCTCCCAATCCCACGCGCACATTTATGCCGCGAAACCAACGAGGCAGTCTATGTATAATATGACAATATGTATGTATTTACAAAAAAAAGTATATAAGTATGTATGTTTATCCATTATCTAGTACCCATAGTACAAGCTCTGCTTAGTTTGAGACTGATGGTGTTGAGTGTAATAAGTGTGTCTGTGGTAGAATATATTTTATACAAAATTATCAAATTCATACACATTTGTGCAAACCACTTAGCGCTTGATGCTCTTTATTGTAAGCAACTTATGTTATATTGCCGAAATCGCGACAAAAATCAGTTGTTTTATACTAAATTGAAAATGAACCTATGCATGATGTATGGAATGGCTGACATTTTTCTTCATTTAAATAAAAACCACGTGCCATATGCTAGGTGTAACACATTTTCTGGGACTAGTCCCACCCTCATTTCCACTACTGTGTCACCTGTGTAGCCAGGTTCAGCAGCAGTGACCATTGATGACAACGAGTTTTGACACTTGTGAAGTCCCGGGGAAAGTTAAACTGTCTTGGAACCCGCAACGAACTTAATCAGAAGTATATTGGAGGAATTGGAAAATAAACATTCCACTTCCCTCCCGGGAGACAAGCAACGAAGAGATATAATGATGAGAAAAGATAAGCACCGCGAACATGAGCATTGAGGGACCTAAATTACTACTGAACTAATACTGAACTATACCTGTTTCCAGTAATATGTATGGCAGAAATGCCTAAACGCACCGAAAGCGTGGCTGTCTTACTGAATTTATCCAGACCAAACGACATCACATCTCACAGTATTCTATTTCACTTGCTTGTCTTTTATCCATCTAACATACCAGAAACGAAACGCGCTTATGCATATATTACCATCGTTTCCCGTAAGCTACTGCCAACAGCTTACAGTGGCAGACGTCGTACATATACGCAGCACCGGAAGATATAAATACTGCACAACGGCGGTGACATGTGACTGCTCTTAGCACTGAGCCGCTCCAGACTCGTGGCCTGTCGAGTGCAAGACAGGGACTTATTTAGAGCATCTGTATGTTGAACTGATTGATAAACCTTAGGGCGGTTTCAGATTTGCGTATTTTTTTGCGCGTATACAATCGTTTCAGCATACGCGCTAACACGCGCGCAAAATTACGCACTTCGAAAAACTGTACTCGCGTAAACTGGCATAATTCGGCGTGTTCGCTCCAAACGGTAGTGACATCTTGTCAGTGTCAACATGGATTTTGACGGCACGCGCTTATACGAGCTTAGAATCTCGTCAACGCTCGTACGAGTTAAGCGTGTGCCAAAAGGTGCGCCTATACGCGCCTACGTGCGCTTCCAAAAACCAGCGTACACGCGCGTATAAAACGCTAATCTGAAACCGCCCTTAGTAACAGTATACAGTAAAAGAGAAATGTGGTCAAGTGATTACGAATAGCGCGTAGTAAGATCTCACAAACTACGTGTAAATCAGACAAAAATAATTATTAAAACCGATGTTAGAAGGCCGAAGTTTTGGGACAAAAGAGATATTTATAACCCTAAGACCCGTCAATCATATCGTTTAATAATATGTAAACAAGTCGTGAGGGGCTAAAGTAATAAGTAGGTATGCTCTTTTATATACTATAACAACTTACCTACATACAGTCATTTGAATCTAAAACTAAGAGCAAACAATAATTATGCTTGCCAGTGTAGACCAACCGGCCAGTCAAATCAGCCATAAATGAATGAAATATTTACTTATTCACAGATTTTGCAACGACTCAAAAAGTACCAGGTTCGATCCTAACATTGCTTTTGTAATGCAGCTATAAGAGCGCTAAAAGTCGCCGGGCTATTGTAAGAATTCTTGTCGCCTCTCCAGTCGACCCATGTACACTAACGGCCATTTTCAATATTCGATCCATACATGGATTTTGAGATTCGAGATTCGTGTTTGACATATTTTGTATGGAGCTTAGGGTGCTTGTACACGGTGCATGTAGCTTGAGCATGTTGAGGCACTTGCGCGGGTTATATGCACCGTAAACATATCGTTTAAAAAATTGTGCGGGTCCAGCGACTCGAGAATGTACCAAAGCGAGCCACCCGCGCAAGTAATTCGCGTGCTCTGCGGCGCGCGCGGGTCACTCGCGCATGTTACTTGTTAAAATTACATTTTTAACATATGATTTTAAAATAATTTTCGTTCGTCGAGATATTTTGACATGGCATGCACATGTACCTAGGTCTTGATTACGAACAAATAACTTGTACACACAGCTTGCGCAAGTAGCCCGTGTCTTTACTTGCTCCAGCACCACGTACAAGTACAAGCGAGTAACTTGAACAAGTAGCTTGCGCATATTACTCACGCATGTAACCCGCACCTTTACTTGCTCCAGCTACATCACCGTGTACAAGCACCCTTATGTCAAAAACGAATCTAAAATCTACAGATCTATCTCTCTCTCTCTTCCTAGCTATAAATCCCACATGGTGGTGGGGTCAGCTTTCTTCACGTTACGCTTCCACTTCGCTCTATCCATGACATCATCATCAGTGACCATTGCATTCCCTCTTGTCCTTGAGCACTACATCTCGCCACCTTGTTTTGGGTCGTCCTCTAGGTCTCCGACCAGGGAGGTCGAGCTGTAGTGCCAAATTTTTTATATCAATTCTTTTGACCAAGAATTAATACAAAGTAATGCGCATAGGTCCAGTTTTTCATATTCTTTGATACAGTTTTTTGCGTCTCATAGAATTCCTAAGCGTACCTATACACCGAACTGTTACACCTAACTACTCCGTGAAATAGCGCTAAGTCCTAGCTGCAAGACGCAAGAGTCTTGCAGGCATAGTCTTGTTCTTGCTCAAGTCTTGCACGATCAGTCTTGGTCTTGGTCTTGCTAAAAATACGCGGTCTTGTTCTTGGTCTTGGTCTTGCAAAAACGCAAGAACAAGACCAAGACTGCAAGACCAAGACTGAATTTGGGCAACACTACTGAGCCTTGATGCACACCTTCTGCAACCGCTATTGGTTTTGTCTGACCCACTACTGTTCGTACCATTGATCTCGCACCCCTGTACATGTCGGCTATGATATTAATATAATGTTTGGGGACGTTCTTCATGCGAAGACTCCACCAAATCGTATCCCTTGGTACACGATCAAATGCCTTTTCCATGTACAAGAATGCGACATACAATGGTCGAAGTTTCGCTCTGTACTCTTCAGCGATCGTGTTTAGAGCAAACATAGGATCGGTAGTAGATAAGCCCGGTACAAAGCCATAGTGATTTTTGGACAGCGAACATTCTGATCTTAAGCGACTGTCAAACACTCTTTCAAATAGCTTCATGGTATGGCTTGATTCCGCGATAGTTATTACATTCGTATTTGCTGCCCTTCCCCTTATAAATTGGAACTATGGTGCTCAATCTCCATGCCTCTGGCATTTTGGAGGAGAGCAACACACAGTTGAAGAGGTCGGTAAGCAGTACGACTCCTTGTTCGCGAAGGCACTTCCAAGCTTCGACTGGAATACCGTCAGGCCCTTGAGACGGAAGGATCTCAGGTAGGATGTCGGGGTTCGAGAGAAACACTGCTAGGCTGAAAAGGTTCTTTATTATGTCTCACTACCGCTTACATACAGTATGACCGAACTAGGTAAGCACTGGCCTGAGCTGGCTGGAGTGTAGACTCCTGCTGCTCTCCGACGCTCGCAGGGTAGCTGCTCGAAGGGTCGCCGATGAGCTGGCCAAGGTGCGCTGCGCAGGCAGCTCTGTGGTCGATGATCAGGCTGAGCGGGTCTCAGGCGGTGCAGCCGATGTGGTTCGAGCGGTCAGGCTCAGGCGTCCGTGGCCTGGCTGTAGGAGCTCGTAGGCAGGAACGGAGGCTTGGGTGGCAGCTGGCTAGTAGCGGCACGGCGCCAGCAGCTCGTGGCTTGTAGCCCGTAGGAAGAACGTCAGCCCGTAGGAAGAACGTCAGGTGCAGTGAGCTCGTAGGGTGAACGTAGCCCGTAGGGTGAACGTAGCCCGTAGGGTGAACGTAGCCCGTAGGGTGAACCCCAGCGGGACGGTAGATAGGAAGTAGAATGTAGAATAATCGCGAGGTGTAGCGGCAGCGTTCCGATGTCTAGGGAAAGTGACCATTCTACAACGCGCACCCATCTTATATAGGCATAAACCTATGACTCACAACTGCCTTTGGCTAGTGAATATGACCATATTTGGTAATATTGCGAACGATGTCTGGCTAAGCTGGCGTTAAGCGCCTGCGAGATATTATAACGCAATACGTGTAGTATTACGTTACAATACCCCGCTCTGTACAGCAGGATTTTTCGTGTCTAGACAAGAAAAATCCGTCTAACTAAGTCCTCCGAACTTCTGTAGACAGTGGTAAGTAGATAGTGACTATGAAACTCAAACTGTAGGTAGGTACAATGAAAGAATCTAGTTAGGTTAGGAATCAGTGTAGTTAATTAGTTTTAAATCTTTAATGTGCCATATGCCAATAGATTTACCCGACGAATCCGCTAATTTGTATACTAGTGGTGACTTTTTAGCAATAATAGTACACTTGGTAAACTTAGGAGCTAGTTTTTTGCCAAATGATTTGTCGAAGGTTCTTTTCCACACACTATCACCCACGTTAACCCCAGCCGGTTTACGACGTAAGTTGTATGTGTGTGTATATAAAGTACCATTGTTTTGGTGTTTACGTGCGACACAAGTATCACACGAAGATATAAACTTAATAATGTCAGCGTGCATACCAGGCCAATAATAACGCTGCGCTAAACGTTTATATGTTTTAAAAATACCTAAATGACCCGCAGCGAGTTCCGAATGGTATTCTTTAATGGCGGTAGTTCTATCCGAGGTATGTAGGACCTCTTTCCAATCGAATACTTTACGCAATGTACATTTAGATACCATATATCTGTACAATTTATCATTCCTGATAGAATAATTAGGAAAAGATGTAGGTGAGTTTTTACAGCCATTGTAGATTGTAGTATACCACTGATCCGAGGTTATAGTAGTCTCGTTATCAGTGTTAGTATCAATAGATGACACGGTAGCATTAACTTTATTAGGCAAGGAATTACTACGAGAGTAATTATTAGATAAGGAAACAGAGTTAATATAGTTTGGTAACAATTTAAATCTTTTCCAGAAGTCAATACCTAAAATTAACGAACTAGTAACTTCTGGAATTACATACGCTTTTAAATAACAAGTTTTATTTTTAAAAGTGGTGGGTACGTTGATATAGCCGATCGGTTTCAGACGATGACCACCCGCCGATCGAAAAAATATAGTAGGGTTGTCACACTTATTCAAAGGGAGATTATTTTTAGAAATAATTTCTTCATGAGAATTATTGCCCAATATAGTCACGGCAGAACCTGAGTCAAGCAACCCAGTAAGGGGTAGATTCTTAATGGTTACATTAACGTAGGGTCGAAAATCAGTATTAGGTTTTTGATCTCGGGTCGCAGCCACAGAATGACTAGAAAAATACACTTTTAGAGTGTTCAGCCAATTTTTCCAGTCTTCCTTGTCAAAATATTTAGGTTTAGAAGATGTACAAACGGTAGGGTTTGTCATCTCATTTGACGAACGACGATCCGAATAAATTAGTTTTTTTGAAAATGATTTATTTTTACAGGTAGGACAATTTACGAATGTGACATCCCTAAGGCCACACTTAAAACATATCGGATAACGTTCACGCTTGCACGTCCCTAGTGAGTGATCAGTTGAACGGCATCGCGGACAAAATACACACCTCTTATTAGTTATTTTTGTAGGAACAGCTGATTTAGATATCATGTTGACATCATAGTGTTGCGGGTTAGGCACAGGTGTATCGTTCGGTTCGACATTTATAGATGCGACAGAAGCGTAGTTTTTTAGTTTAGACGGTTTATAGTACTGTGAATTATTATAGTGACCGTGCGTGTCCTTTTTATTTATGTAAGCTCAATCAGGTGCTACTGTGTTAGACGTAGGGTAACTAGGTTCGTGAAATTGTGCACTTAAACACTGGAACCTCTCATAGTTTAGACAAAGTGTTTTTAGAGTGTCTATAGTGTCTATAGCCGTAGTACATGAAGCTAGTACTGTAGAATAACACGGTCTAATATTGTGAAGCAATATATTTAATTTTTCATGTTCGGTTAGTACCGTGTTCGGTGACAATCGCGCAAAAAGTTGGAACATAATTGATAAGTAGATGATTATACCCTCAGTTTGCCCTTGAGTACGATTACGAATCTCGGCTAAAAGTTTATAATCATAGTCGTACGGTGTAAAATCAGCTGTGAGTTTACTAGCTAGTTCGTCCCATGTAGAAATGGAATTTTTAACACCGCGAAACCAGTGTAACGCATTACCAGTAAAAATTTCGGACGCGTAATCGAATAATCTATTGGCAGGTAGATTTCTAACCGTCCTAAATTCCGTCACGCGTTGTAGAAATTCACGAACGCAGCCTGTTCCGTCGAATTTGAGTTTCGATAGTTCGCCAACCCTCAAATGCTCACAGTGGACAGTTACCGGAGTCGACGCTGCCTGTGCAGGGGTTGAATCCGTGCAAGCCATCGTGGCTCCGACTTCCGCCGACGGAACATTCGAGTGTTCTATCTTAGATAGCTCTGCCGACAGCATCCGAAAGCGTTCAGTCAGGTCGGATATTTTCTTGCCGTATTTAGGTTCGGATTTGTCTAATCTGCCCAATCTGTGGTAGACCTGGTTGTGCAAAGCCGTAGTTCGCTTAGCCAAGTTGTGGTCGTATAACTCCTTAAGGGAAGAGATTCGCGAATCTAAATCGGTAACTGACAGGCTAGCTCCCTTGAAGTCGTCTGCTATGTCTAGGCCTGACTCTAGGATTTCGTCATTCGGAATCAGCTCGAGTAGTTTAGGTAGCTGCTTCCGTAAACCTAAAACAGAGGTAGCCGGCTCCTCTCCGCGAATAGCGACATCGTAGGCCAATTCATTTTTATTAAGTAGAAAGTACTTGATAGGGTTAGTGCTCATGATGATATAAAATAAGTATGATAGAAAAGAACGTAAGTATATTACAGCCCTCCGTGTGCAATAGTTCTGCTTTACAAAGAAACTACGACGATTCGGTGTAAAAATGTAGACAATAGATAGTGACTTGCAAAAATAAAAAACGGTTATTTCAAATTGCGAACAGTTACGTAGGGAATCGGTAGTTGAAATTTGAATTAGACAATAGTAAGATAACACATAATAGGTATACAAGAATAGAAATTAAAGATAGACAGCAATACACAGATACACACAAGTTAGATATTACGTACCAGTTCGCTGATGTCTGCACCTCCTCGTTTACAAAGACTGACCTCCTAAACAAGAACAACTGCAGTAATTGGAAGTGAGACAAATAGAGTTGGGCGCCACTGAGACGGAGGGATCTCAGGTAGGATGTCGGGGTTCGAGAGAAACACTGCTAGGCTGAACAGGTTCTTTATTATGTCTCACTACCGCTTACACACAGTATGACCGAACTAGGTAAGCACTGGCCTGAGCTGGCTGGAGTGTAGACTCCTGCTGCTCTCCGACGCTCGCAGGGTAGCTGCTCGAAGGGTCGCCGATGAGCTGGCCAAGGTGCACTGCACAGGCAGCTCTGTGGTCGATGTTCAGGCTGAGCGGGTCTCAGGCGGTGCAGCCGATGTGGGTCGAGCGGTCAGGCTCAGGCGTCCGTGGCCTGGCTGTAGGAGCTCGTAGGCAGGAACGGAGGCTTGGGTGGCAGCTGGCTAGTAGCGGCACGGCGCCAGCAGCTCGTGGCTTGTAGCCCGTAGGAAGAACGTCAGCCCGTAGGAAGAACGTCAGGTGCAGTGAGCTCGTAGGGTGAACGTAGCCCGTAGGGTGAACCCCAGCGGGACGGTAGATAGGAAGTAGAATGTAGAATAATCGCGAGGTGTAGCGGCAGCGTGCCGATGTCTAGGGAAAGTGACCATTCTACAACTCGCACCCATCTTATATAGGCATAAACCTATGACTCACAACTGCCTTTGGCTAGTGAATATGACCATATTTGGTAATATTGCGAACGATGTCTGGCTAAGCTGGCGTTAAGCGCCTGCGAGATATTATAACGCAATACGTGTAGTATTACGTTACACCCTATGCCTTTGTTGTTGGCCATCTTTTTTAGCGCCATTTTGACCTCACTGGGATGTATTGGAGGTATAAGTCCCATGTTCCTACCGGTGTTTTCGAGCTGTGGAGCAGCTTGAGTGGGGTTGAGTAGCTGTCGATAATACTGATGCCAGGCTGATAGGACATCTTTATCTTTGTACAGCAGCTCACCATTTGGGCCTTTAACGGTTTTACATCTAGCAGGATCCTTTGTGCTCTGACAACGTTGCTTTGCGAGCTTGTAAATACTTTTTTGACCTTCTTTGGTCTCTAATTGCTCGTACATAGTTTTTTGGGAATTTGCGCGTTCCACTGCTATAATTTTTTTGGTCTCCTTCTTAACTCTTTTATATTCTGCCTGGTCTTCAGAAGTTTGGATAGACTGCCAGGTCCTAAAGGCATCTTTCTTTCTTTGAATTGCATTTTTCACTGCTTCTGTCCACCACCAAGACTCTCTGTAATTTATTGTACCACCCTTTGTACGACCAAGAGTAATATAAGCGGCTTTTAGAATGGATTTGCTAAGATAATTCCATACAGTGTCAACGTCCGAATCAGTATCAACTTTTAAGTTGTGTAAGTGGTTGCAGAATTTGGGAATGTTGTCTCCTTTTAGGTTCCACCATTTGGTTATTTCTGGCGTCTGAGATGGTTTCGTTTTAGATGTTTTCTTAAAAAGCATATCCATTACAACGATACGATGTTGAGTAACAGCGCATTCACCCGAGATGACCTTGCAATTTGTTACCCGGCCAATGTAAGCTCGATTTACTAATAAATAGTCGATCTGCGATGATGTTCGTCCGCTTTTGTATGTAATTATGTGTTCTGGCTTTTTGGCAAAGAAAGAATTAGTTATAGCAAGATCGAATGCTACAGCTGTAGAAAGAATAACTTTTCCTCCTTCGTTTATAGTGCCATATGCGTGACCTCCGTGCACTCTTTTAAAAGCATTGTTTTCATCCCCTATGTGACCGTTTAAGTCCCATTCCAGCAGTATCATTTCTTTTGAGGGTATTTGTTGTAGATGGTCTTCCAGAGTTGTCCAAAATGCGTCTTTATCGGCTCTGCTACATCCCGCCTGAGGAGCATAAGCTGAAATTACATTTAAATCTTCTCCTTCAACAAGAGCTTTTAGAGACATTAGCCTATCGTCAATTCGATTTACCTCTAAGATGTTATCGAGATGTTCGGCACTGACAGCGATTGCTACACCGTTTCTCCCATGCTTAGCTCCTACATACATAAGTTTATAACCCTCTCCGATGTTACGGGCTTTTGCACCAGTCCATCTTGTTTCTTGAAGACATGCGAAATCTACCTTTCTACGCTTGAAGATTGAAGCAAGTTCTTTAGTCTTCCCCGTTAATGTTCCAACATTCAAGGTAGCGAAGCGGACTTTTGAGTTACAATTTGGGACTAACGTCGTTAGCCGAGCCCGTCCGTGACTCGGTAGCCCTTGCACACTGTTCGCAGATGTAGGGCGATATGTCTGCGCGTCGTTTCGCGGCGACGCCCTATCCGTTATCCTTAAAGTGTTATGTAACCTGTCCATTTTCGTTCTTATAAATTTGGCGAATTGTTTGGGTTTATTAATTTAGTACCGATTGCCATCTGACGTACAAAAACCTACCGTTTGAGGTAGGGAAACCCCCAGGATAGCTGATAGTTCCGGGTACAGAAATTTTCTCCTGTACATAGCGGTTGTCTGGTTATTCCGCCAGAACTCCGGTTGCCAGAGCCTCGTCCGTTGGTCAGCAGGGTGTACCACGAGCAGGTGAGGTTGACATTTGGGATGGCAAAGATGTTAGTTCCATACCCCTTACAACCCCTATCGACCTACCATACCTACAGATCTACCCCATCTACAGATCTATCTATAGATCGAATATTGAATTCCGTAGTATATCGACGTTGAAAAATTAAAATATGTTGTTTGAGTTAAAATTGATCGTGCCTAGAAATAATTCTTATCGTTTACATGATGTTTCGGTCTTATCTGAAGCATATATCAACGACGAATATTCTTAGCGTGTAGAAGCGGCCAGCTGTGTAAGGTATATTATTAAAGAGACAATTTGTTACGTCTACCATTGGTACCAAAAGAAATGAGAGTGCACCTTCACAAGAACAATGCAACTTTTATTCTTCATAACATTCTCAATCCGTGGTCAAACGATTAGCCCTTAAAAAAATCAAATGAGCACATTTAAACTAAATCGTTCGTAACGGTTGCAACCACAGCTTACATCAAGAGCTAAGAGAACATGGGCCTTCGCATTATGTGGTCACAATCCGACCACAGAACTAACTGTGGCCGTCATGGTTCAAGTGCGCTCCGATGGGCTGCGGTTTGAGTCCAGTTGAGGCATGTTATGGTACATTATAAGAAATGTTTAAAAGGCAAGAAAGGGTTTGATTTGATGATGGTAAGTAAGAAAAGTGAAGCTTTAATGATGGGAGTGGTTGGTATGTATGTAAGTTTGTGTTGGGGTAGCTAAAAGTGTTGATTTCGAACAACTTCTTCACCACAATGTTCATTTAATCTTATGGATGCCACGCGGTTTGCATGCACTAAGCTTCGGTGTTATGGTAGTTCCATACAACCATTCCGTACAACCTGAAACTTAACAATAGATATTTGAACAAAATATTTTTTTATCATGCACGTAAGTTATAATAAAAAAATATGTAAAGTATTTTTTTATATGTACCTATTGCGTAACTTTTCTTTTTTTTATAGACTCACGCTTGTATCCCCGAAGAGGTAGGCAGAGGTGTAATATTACGAACACATTTCGCCATGAATTTTTAGGTCCCACGTAATAGGGGGCGAGCCTATTGCTGTTACCGGGCACGTAACGTAATTGATTGAAAGTAATGGTAAATACCTTTTACTTACCCCGAAGTTTCGACGTAAACCACCCAGGCGTGGTCACGGATGTTAACCCGTTCCACGGCACCGCCTTTGAAAAGTGTTTTGGCACCTACCCTACTTGGTCACAAGTAGCCAAAAATGCAAAATCGAGCTGCGTGGCAAAATGTCTTAGGTGGAAGCCCACAAAAGTATCACAATATTGTATTATATTTGACGACCGGTTGGTGCAGCGGGAGTGTAAGCGACTGCTACGCCGAAGGTCGCGGGTTCGATTCCCGCTCAAGTCAAACATTTGTGTGCATGAACATGGATGTTTGTCTTGGTCTGGGTGTTTCTATGTATAATATGTATATATTTACAAAAATAAAAGTATATATGTATGTTTATCCATTATCTAGTACCCATAGTACAAGCTCTGCTTAGCTTGGGACTAGATGGTGATGTGTGTATGTGGTAGAATATTATTATTATTATTATTTATTATATGCAAGAGTGCGATTCTATTCTGACGTAAAAGCATGGATATCAATGTGTTTTATGAATATACATATAGACAATAATAAGAAAATATGATTTTTATAGCTTGCCTCTCACCAGTCTTTGCGTTATTTCATTCACACGTATTCACACGTCTTGCACCAAGCCGAATACCTCCGGACACACCCGAACGTTTCCGAGAACCGTCAACTAAGTGTTTATGTTAATGCACGGCTTGCGCCCGCGCATACAAACCCCACTAAACATGCAATTTGCACAGAATATTTTGTTCCAAGTTCATTATAATACGCTGCACTTGTGACTCAAAAGAGAGTTTAAAGGTTAAATAACGGTACCGCAATGGAAATATCGGTGAGTATTCGGTTTACAATGTGTTACATGTAATGTGTTAGCGATACTTCGCACTTGTATGAAATGTATTTGGTATGTACGTTCACACAAGCCATTGACCAGCCCTAAAATACGAGCAGTTTTAAGTTTAAATTTAATCTTCACTTGACTCAAAGTTGACTCATTTTTCTCATTCATATACAGCCTTTTGCAGTCATCTTCTGGACATGAGCTTCTAATTTACGTTATAATATAATTGTGTGAGAATAATCGAGACTGACTAAGAAGTTATATAAGACAAGTGTGAATGGGTTAGGAGGAAGGGGAAGACCTAGACGGACGTTCTCTGACCAGATTGGAGACATCCTAAAAAAGGACAGGCTAGAAGTCACCTTAACCGAAGAGCAAGCATGAGAAATTTGATGGGAGTGAATGAAGCAAGAGAGATATGTCAGGATCGTTGCAAATGGCGTTCTGTAGTCTCTGCCTACCACTCCGGGAAACAGGCGTGAGTCTATGTATGTATGTATGTGTGTGAATAGAAGGATTTTGTCTACTTTACCACGCTGGATTGATGTAGGGTCTGATATCGTGTTCTCTTTTTCCAAAAATACGACTTTCTTCCAGTATTTTCCTTGGTCGCCTCTTACGATACTCACAGAATGAAAGGGGTAGTAGTGTATTCATTTTATCTTCATCGTGCCAGTGGTTCATATTTTCTGTTCCCAAAACTTGGCTAAGGTGACGACATAATCATAATCTGTCACCATATGACTAAGTTGTCATATACTTCTGATCATCTTTTCTCCTCCGTGGTCCAGACTGCCTCCGTGGTCCAGTGGATAGCGTATGTGACTGCTGATCGGAGGTCCCGGGTTCGATTCTTGGGTCGGGCAAAAGTGTTACTGGGTTTTTTAGAATTCTCAGTAGCAGCACGGAGTCTAGTGATGTGCCCGGTAACAGCAATAGACTCGCCCCCTATTACGTGGGACCTAAAAATTCATGGCGAAATGTGGGTGTAATATTTACACCTCTGCCTACCCTTTCGGGGATACAGGCGTGAGACTTCAAAAAAAAAAAGTCTTTTGCACACCACCGCTGGACACGAGCTTCTCTGGTTTGCGTCACAATGACATTCTAAGTCATAAAGAGGATTTGTTCTAATACCATGTTTGTCAGACAGGTTTGATGCCAAGTTTTCCGTCTATTTCCAGTGATACTTTTTCATCGCATTTTATTGGTCGTCTCATACGACACTAACCGGACAAAATGGTGTAGTAGCGTATGCATAATCTGTGACTATACTACTTAGTTGCCATAATATACTTCTGATAACCTTATTTACCAGGCTTCTTTAATGCTTAAAATGTTGAGAGAGAGACAGCACTGGGCTCACACAAACCCCTTTGCAACCAGCATTATAAGTCGGTAGAAACGACACGAGAAACAGCTGATAAGTTAACTACTTAAAGCTTTTTAAACTTTAAATACACCCGAATCAAACTTAACCAAAACTGCCGAGATAGTTTAAAAATGTGGACTCAATTTTGTATAACCTTTTTTTGCACTCATTCCATGTTTGCGCGTATAACGACAATATATGATAATGAAACCGAGCCTTACTTGTCAAATAGTACCTCAACTTCATTGCGTTGTTATGAAAAAAAAGTACAACCCAAGACTTGTCAATCAATATTTAATTTGAAGGTCATCCACGTTCATAATGAAAATTATGTAACGGGGCTATGTCACCATCGCTAATTGATTGAAGATAACGTATAATACGTCGTGTGCTACTCAGCCGTGATTACGGGCTAATTGATGTTTCTTGGTGCTGCCTCCGAGAAGTACGCGTTTTGGCACCTATCGCCACATTGTCTTCATATATCGTACCTTCAATGTACAAAGTCAAAAGTAGGCAAAATTCTAAATTATGTTGCTATGCTAAAGTATGCCAATTTGTGTATAAATCTTACTTTTGTTTAGAAAAACAAAGACACCGGGTGTCTATGTTTTTCTGTGGTTGCGAAAGTATCCCAATATTATACTGTTTGAAATCTGGCATAAAATAATGAATGGCAATGAGTTTTCTCAATACTTTTATATTGATAATATACAAACACTATTCTGAAGAATACCTTTTACCAGGCTCGCGTTATTTCATTCACACGTATTCGCACGTCTTGCACCAAGCCGAATACCTCCGGACACACCCGAACGTTTCCGAGAATCGTCAACTAAGTGTTTATGTTAATGCACGGCTTGCGCCCGCGCATACAAACCCCACTAAACATGCAATTTGCACAGAATATTTTGTTCCAAGTTCATTATAATACGCTGCACTTGTGACTCAAAAGAGAGTTTAAAGGTTAAATAACGGTACCGCAATGGAAATATCGGTGAGTATTCGGTTTACAATGTGTTACATGTAATGTGTTAGCGATACTTCGCACTTGTATGAAATGTATTTGGTATGTATGTATGTTCACACAAGCCATTGACCAGCCAGACCAAGTTTTCCGTCTATTCCCAGTGATACTATTTCCTCGCATTTTCTTGGTCGTCTCTTACGACACTAACCGAACGAAAACGAAAAAACGGTGTAGTAGCGTATTCATAATCTGTCACCATACTACTTAGTTGTCATAGTCAAAGTCAAAGTCAAAATCCTTTATTAATTTGGGTCACAATGTGACGCTTATGAACGTCAAAATAATAAATTTATAAAATAATTACTTATAGACTCTACATTTACATTTACTGCCACGTTCGCAAAGCAAGGGCGTAGAACCATGCGAAAGAATGGGCAATAAAACTCACGGTCACTCTTTTTCATCGCCAGGTTTTGCATAATACACATAATTTACATTTTGTAAGGTGCTGCAACTGTTACACCTTCTATATCACTTGTATATATTTACTGTACATAATAATACTCAAGCATAATACTTATTAATATTTTTTTTATACACTTCTGTTTCTTTTCATATACTTCTGATAACCGTTTTTACCAGGCTTCTTTAATGCTTAAAAATTTGAGAGAGAGAGACAGCACTGGGCTCACACAAACCCCTTTGCAACCGGCATTATAAGTCAGTAGAAACGACGCAAGACACAGGTGATAAGTTAGTTACTTAAAGCTTTATAAACTTTAAATACACCCGAATCAAACTTTACCAAAACTGCCGAGATAGTTCAAAAATGTGGACTCAATTTTCTATAACCTTTTTTTGCACTCATTCCATGTTTGCGTGTATAACGACAATATATGATAATGAAACCGAGCCTTACTTGTCAAATAGTACCGTGAGTGCACTTCTTTAAATTTAAATTAAACGGTCGCTCAGTAAATTCACTTCCTTGTACAGCGACAGAACGCGCATTATTACTGGGCATTCACACTTCGAACCGCGCACTAAATCGTGCGGCCTGCGTACCCATCACTTTTCACACCTCGCATACATCACTGCCCCGCATTGAACGATACTCCACCGTGTTTGATCGTATTACGCCTTTCATTACTATTGTCAATGATACATTTTATTATGGTACCCTCTACTGAAATTTTAACTGTATTTCGTTTCGATAAGGTTTCGTTTTGACTGTGTTGTGTATGGGTATAAGTTATGCTGTTTCATGGGTGTTTCACGCGCATCTGATTTACGTGTGCGTGGCGTGAGTTCGCGGTGAGTTGAGGTGGCTGCGCATGCGCACTCATAGAATGAAATAACGCGGCTTCAAACGCAAGTGTTCAGGTGTCGGTTAGATAGATTTACTTGTACTGTGCAGTCGGGCTCAGCGTCTAATGTTTGCATAACTACCGTAGCTAGGTTGTGACTTGTAATAAATGGTTGTGATTTTATTAAGGACTATCTTGCTATTGATATGTAAGCTTGACTTTAAGTTTAAAACTATTACGGTGAGGTTTGTTTTTATTAAAAACTTTGGACGTAATTTGCCTGTTTCGATCAAAATTTCTTATAAAGATGTGTTCCAAATTTCGGTATCCATGATTTGATTTCATGAAGTTTTAACTGTTGTCTAAAATTTCTATCATTATAACTACCCAACTAGCATAAAAGTATAAGCAGGCGTTTCACAATTTTTCAATGTGCTATGGATTAGATCCTTTTTTCCTTTAGAAAATTCTCATTCAAACTTTTGCGATCTGTAAGTTTTTGTTTATGCTCTAGATGTTATTTTTGTCTGTTTGAAGGTTTGCAAAGTTCTGCGGTGGGTATAGGTAAATTCACGAAAGTTGACCACAAATGGCGGCCGTCGCGCATATGTACATTCGTGCACCAATGGCGTTGCTCCATTCTTGACGCATTTAGCGAATGCGTCAAGAACGGAGCCATGCCATTGGCACTCCACCCGCGCCTCACCCCGCACCTCCACGGGGACCTAAAAAATGATTTCTGCGCAGTGGTCATCTTTCGTGAACCGACCTATACATATAATAATTATGTTCAGAAAATTTTTGTTAACTGAGAAATCTATATATTTAAGAAAACATAATTATGCTATTTGGGTATCATATTAAGTAAAGGTTCTGTATAGATTTGATGATTCATCACAAATAAATTAATATATAAAAACTATTTCATTTTGAATATTACCACTACTACACAGAAAATGTTTCTTTAAAAACATCATAGGTATAACATTATTTTCAAACAAGCTATTTCGAAACTTTCAATACAGAAGAAATGGTCACCCATTAACATAGATACCTACCACTCGGAGAGTTTATTAAATCTGTCCCGTTCGTATTCAATGTACAATATTATAAATGATTAATCGTTTCACAACACAAATATAACAAACCTACACCACCACATATTAATTTACATTGGTAGCTACTTTATAAATAAAAATATAACCAATAAGTTGAGTAATTTATATAAATATATTGGACATTAAAATGACTGGGACATTTTCCAATTATTTCACGGCGATTATTGAATTTACTGCGGTGACCCTGTGGTGAACCGACATATACCAGTATAACTAATAATATAAAAAAGCTGGCAAGTTTGTTTGTTTTACTGCGCTTATCTCCGAAACCACTACTCCGAGTTGAAAAATATTTTTAAATAGGATAGCTATACTTATGAAGTTGTAGCCATATTGTCCATGTATTTTTGCTTCCTATATGTGATGGAAAGTAATAGAGCGGAGTGATCGCCTGGTGGTAAGCGCTTACCTCCTATGATCTGGGTAATTGGTAAAACTAGAGGAGTGGTACTTTACGTCGAAATACTGCGAGAGGGTAGTACTTGCTCTGTCGAGCTGTTCCATTCAAACTGAAATCAATGAGGCTCTACTACCTATAGCTTCTTACTTCAAAAATATCACACTAAGACCCTTAGGAGCTGAGCAATAAGTAAAAAAAAAACGCTAGGAGGATTTAATGGGCGTAGTATGTGCGGTAAAACCGCGGGGTACGACTAGTCTCACAATATGTGGTCATTGGAATGTGGTCTTGTTCCGCGGGGTTACAGGTAACCGTCAGTTATCCAGAGGTTATCTGTAACCTCTTCACACGTGTACTTTGTCATATGACACTAAGTGCTTGATAGGAAACGTGTGTTAATGAGAGACAAAATTAATATCTACGTTCATTGTTTGATACGATGTATGTGAGGAAAATAGAAAGTGTTGTTCCGGGGTAAGACGTCTTAGTTATCTATGGTCGGATATTCTTTTACGTTCACACGACCAAGAAAGAGACTTACGAGGTAAAGGTCAAGTATAATAAGAATAGGTGTATTGAGAGTTATTGACGCAAGAGATATGATGCTAAAATCGTAGTTTTTTTATGTTATTAGGCGGCAAACGAGCAGACGGATTGCCTGATGGTAAGCAATTACCGCCGCCCATGGATACAAGTAACACCACAGGAGTCACTAGTGTGTTGCCGCCCCTTGGGGTTAGGAATGGGGATACAATGAGGAGTGGGATGAGGGAGAAGGAATAGGGGATAGGGTCTCCGGCACTCTCACTCACCGAACGAAACACAACAGCTTAGGTATCGTTACTTGACGTCGATTTTCTGCGAGAGGGTATTACTTCCCCGGTCGAGCCGGCCCATTCATGCTGAAATCAGCAAGGTTCTAGCTAGTGGTTTTCCACATCCTCTGCTTAGCCCCTTGAGTAACAAGGAAGAAAGAAAAGGAGGTAGAGACAAAAATATATAAAGAAAGATGTTTACTTAACACTTGACACTAACAAGCAAGGATATGTGTCATCACATCATCCTCTTGCCCTAATCCAAATTTATTTTTGGGCGCCGTGTCACCCGTCGTCCGATCCTTTACAGATCCATCTTCACAATGTCCATCTATATTTTCCTTTGTCTCCCTCTCCCACTTCATCCCTAAGTTTTCTTCCATGGACATATTTGTACTATGTCTACTTATTATTCGCTTATTTTATGTTCAGTAAGTACCTACCTATAGGCTTGCTGCAAGGTAGGACGATCGCGGGAAGCGGTTGGATTCGGGTGACTCAAGATCGGCCTGTGTGGAGAGCCTTGGGGGAGGCCTATGTCCAGCAGTGGACATCTCTACGCTGAGATGATGTACTACCTATACTCTTCATAAAGAAGCTAACTATTGATGAGTTGATATAAAATATGATTTTTATCATTACATTGCCTGCAGAAACTTTAAAATGTTTACTCTATGGCCAGTAACTTCGTTTAAATAAATTTTAAAAGCTCTGTCCTTCATAAGCTACTTTACTTTTATATCAAACTAGAGGACGCCAGCAGCTACTCCTGCATTTTTTTTCAATTTACCCGTTTTGACCGATCCCTTGGGAATTTCGGGAAATCCCTTCTTAGTGCGCCCCTACGGTCCCCAAGGAACATACATGCCAAATTTCAGCTTCCTGTGCCCAATAGTTTCGGCTGTAGCGTGTCTGTCAGTCAGTAAGTAGCGCAAGGACTTTATATATCAAGATTACCTGACCACAAGTACAAAGATAAGTTGTTGATCTTTAAAATGACAATACAGTAACTCAGTAAACTTGAAATTCGAGCAACTCTTCAAAAATCTCGATATTTGCGCAACTCACCCTTGACATGGACCACGTAATAATTATCGTCACATATATGACCTATACCGTTTTACATCGTCAACTGCCTTAAAAGGCTTTATATTACAAGTGAAAATGACCCTACACTTATGTTCAAGTACCAAATTTTTATGATATTTTTGTTACGACAGGTTATTTTATAAGACAATCACATTTCGGTTTGTAGGCAGTAAGGTATGAATTTTATGGAGCGGCTGACGTGAGATGAGGAGTCCGAAGGGAAAGAGGGGTCAAATGTAACTGTAATTTTAACTGGTTACACTTCGAATATGGTATTTTGCAATGTATGGATTTATATACCTACTTAAGGTTTCACTGAAGGATATAAAAAACTTTGTTTTTGCCAGCGGCTTTGTCCCCGTTAGGATTGGTTATCGAGGCATCATCATCATCAGCCTTTAACAGTTCACTGCTGGACCAGGCCTCTCCTTTGAAAGCAGGAATTGGCCTACTATACCACGCTGGCCAAACGGGTTGGTATAGGGTTTGTATTAAGTTTTCCTTCTCTTACAGTGATGTTCTCTGCATAGTATGGTCCCTCTGTCGGCTCTTACGACACCCATGGTATAATATGGGGTAGTGACAATCCGTATTCTTAATCCGTCACCACACGGACAATATGGAGGCATACGGTAGTCTATATGCTATTCTAATGTATAAACAGCATAACGCTAGAGTTTTATCAAAATCAGTAACAATTTGTGCGCGAAAGAGTAATAAACATCCTGCATTCATCCATCCATGCATCCATACCTACAAACTTCGAATTTATAATAGAAATATAATAAAGTAAGATAATTATAAGAAGTGAGACTTTACAATTGTCTCTACTTGTTATGCCAAATGACGCTACAAATAGCGACAAAGCCTCGCTTGTATTGTAGTGAATTGTCCGGTTTAACCAGAAGCCTAACTCTCGTATTTTTATCTTCTTTCTCTTAGCGTTGTCCCAGTTTCAATCTGGGGTCCGCTTACTAGTCTAACCGGATTTGGCTGAATATTAGCTTTTCCACAGAGCAACTGCCTGTCTGACCTCCGCAACCCGAAGGGATAGAGATATTCCATGGTTTAGACTAGTGACAGTTTATTTTAGAAGGTACTGACGCCCTGTACCTAACGACTGTCAAAGATCTTCATGACAACCGGGACCGACGGTTTAACGTGCTCTCCGAGGCACGGGACAAGCGATATTTAACAATACGCACATTACTCCGAAAAGTCATGGGTGCGCGCCGTGGATTCGAACCTGATACCCTCTGCATGGCAGTCTGTTGGTATATCCACTCGGCTATCGCTGCCTGCGTATTTTTATATGACATTGAAATTATATTTTGAATTGACTCAGAAGCGGTATTCTGATAAAGTAATGTCATTATCGTATAATTTGAAATAAATAGTTCGTCACACATACGATCTCGTTACAATTTCATTCAAATATCAGATAATTTAGAAGAATACGCTTTTTGTGACGTAAGTATGACACTGACATCATATCGAAACTGTATTTATTTAAGAGAATTGGGCCCCTGGATCATGTTACCAAAATATCAATGTCAAAATATCAGTATCTAGTTCGTTCGCGTTAAGAATGCAGTGAGTCGTCAGTGCAACTACAAGATAAAAGTGTATTCACAGTGGTGTTAAATTCAAACAAATTACATTTTAAAAGATTAAGTTTACTGAATTTATAAAAATACACTTAAAAGTTTAAAATCAAAATTAAATCATTAATATCATATTTTAATCTATTTTATTTACTGCATTCTTAACGCGAACGAACTATAGGTATTTGGTGTGTGAGCTTCCCCCATTTACAATTCTAGATCCTATATACCTTCCTCGTATCTTCCGGTACGTTACAGTATTGTAGTGTGTAGCTAGCCTTACCTCCATATATATTGTAATGTTAATCTGTAAGAATTAACTGTAGGAACTATATAGCTAAATAATTCGAACCTTAAACACGTGTTTGATTCGATGATTCCATCCTTTACAGCATAAATGGACTGGCTCGGCTGTTTTGGTATAATCCACTCACAAAAGAATGATGCCAAATTTCAGCTTCTTAGTAGTTTCGGCTGTGCGGTGTCTGTCAGTCAGTCAGTAGGTAACGCAAATTCAAATTCAAATATTTTTATTTCAAGTTGATAATTTACATACTCTTTTGAAACGTCATTGACTCTAGTTGCCGGTTCCAAAAGGTAGGCCCAGGGAGAAGACTCCGGCAAGAAACTCCTCTGGGCACTCTTTTAAAATATTTGATTTTTTACAATTTTGTTTTAAGAATTACAATATCTTGTCAAGAAAAAGCGAGTACAATGTAGAATAGCAAATGAATGAACTGTGAGTAGTAGTTTATAAGATTAGCAAGCAAGAATGTTATCTTAATATATAAAATCCTTGCTTTACTGACTGACTGACAGACACGCTACAGCCGAAACTAGTGGTCGTAAGAAGATGAAATTTAGCATGTACCTTGGGCACCGTAGTACTAATATATAAAGCTGAAGAGTTCGTTTGTTCGCTTGGTTGAACGCGCTAATCTCAGAAACTACTGGTCCGATTTGAAAAATTTTTTAGATATGTGTTAGATAGCCCATTTATTGAGGAAGGCTATATAACATTGCAATATGAGGGATGCGAGCGGAACTGTAGCCTTAAATAACGCGGGTGTAACCACGGGCATCCTCTACTTTTATATATACAGACTAGTGGACGCCAGCAGCTACGCCTGCATTTTTTTTAATTTTCCCATTTTGGCTGATCCCGTGGGAATTTCGGGAAATCCCTTCTTAGTGCACCCCTACGGTCCCCATGGAACATGCATGCCAAATTTCAGCTTCCTGTGCCCAATAGTTTCGGCTGTAGCGTGTCTGTCAGTCAGTCAGTAACGCAAGGATTTTATATAATTAATATTAAGATTAGCAATGCACGATAGATGTCTTTTTTCGACACAGGCATCTGAAGACTATGGTTAGCAACTCACTCCCAAGTAACACCTTACTGCAATTAAAATAAAACAGTAATGAAAATGAGCCATTTGTTTTTATCACATCTGCTAGCTGCGGCACTTATTTTCGCATTTCCAATATTTTTGGAGTATAAACTACAGATAAAATTCGGTATAAAATCTTCACCGCTATAACGTTTATACTTTAACGACGTCCCTACATTTAGTGGTCGAATTGGTCGATAAACGACCGCATACACCCACCGTTTTATTGTCAGTCTCTTACACCGTTTTACAGGCATTATAACACATCGTACGACTATAAATGTCAAAGGAAACACCTCAACAGAGTACATGATACTTATTAATTGAATTGCTTTAATGGACAAGAGGTTAATGAACTTTTGGATTGAAAAATCGCCAGTTAGATAGCGATTAAAGTCAAATACATAAAAAGGTGGATAGTAAAATTCGTTATGAAATCTTATCCAACTTTTATGCATTAATGTATAGCTGTTGCTTTTTTAAACAATTGTAATGTTAAGAAATTGATATTGACATTTAAAATAACACACTTTTAATGTTCCCATATTGTTTTCAATTTGATGGTAAGTAATACATTTAATCAATCCTGATTGCTAGTTGAGAATATCCACCATCAAATGAGAAGACACTTGATGGAAGCTCATTATCAACCAATCACGAATATTTTTACTAGTAATAACAGCCACCAGGCTGTTACCTGGTTAGCAAAAATCCGATTTTCTATGATTCGAAATTTCGACTTCGAATAATATTTAGCCTCTACATGAAGCTTCTTTAAGTCTGTTTGGCTAAACTTTCTTTAGTCATCAGTAATTTAAAACAACAGTTACCCGCAGTCCGCTTAATAGTCTGACCAGATTTTACTGGAAATTAGCTTTTCTACAAAGCGACTGCATGTATGTTTGACCGCAACCCAAGGGGATAGGCAATATTCCATGGTTTAGACTAGTGTCAGTTTATTTAGAGATACTGACTCCCTATAACGTCTGTCAAAGATCTTGATGATAACCAGGACCAACGGCTGAACGTGACGCCCGCAGCAGTTATACCGTTTTTTTCAAACCACTCTGCTAAACGTTAGTGAATAATACATGAATGTACAAACAGTTCAGTGTTCAGTTACAACGCAGCATCTATTGGCCTCTAATGAGACCGTTTAAGGCCATCTCGATAGCTCAAACGAGGCCTTATGTACAGTTTCAGAAGCTCGCCTGCTCCGCTAATCTTTGGCCGATCTAAACGCGCCCTATTATGTGTCAGAGGTGCCTTTATAGCCAACTCTTTATACGACCGAACAATGACGCCTAACAGTTGTAAACTTAACAAAGATTTATTTCAACAACAGCCATTCAATTTTACGATAAATATGACAAAACGATCCATAAACGGATAGATAAACTTCTAACGTGATAGTAAACCTATCAATAACTGAATATGGGATATAGTGGTTGTAGAGATCAGTATCTTGATGTATGGGAGAGACGTATAGACGGACGTATCTCCCGATTGTTTTAATGTACAAGTCGGAATCAATTACGTTGGAGGCTGTGGACGGAGGTCACGAGCCGACGGCCGGCGGAGACGCCCGATCTTTGCCGAAGATATCGCGGGACGGTCGCGATTTATTTATGGATGGCACGATGCAAGAGTGATAGATTCGATGCCGATCTGCCGCTGCCTTACAACTGTATACACGCTTTATATCCTAGTTTTAATCTCATTGCGATCTGGGAACTTATAACCGTCCAGAGTATTCTGAATGATGTTATTGTAATATATGCTGAAACTGTTCTCTCGTGCCGCGGCATGCTTTCATGATAGCAGGTATATGTAGGTGAAGGTTTGGATGCCATGCCCAGATTGGAAATAATGTACTTATGTTTAATTCTTGATATTTCAGTATCGTGTAAAATGGGAGTATTTTGGATTGTGCCTCGTAAAAGTGGCTGTTGTAAGATGTAAAAAGATATTCTTTACAGCCCATAAAAATATGTGTATTACTTATATGCATATTATTTATTACTAGAGGACGCCAGCAGCTGCTCCTGCATTTTTTATAATTTACCCGTTTTGGCCGATCCCGTGGGAATTTCGGGAAATCCCTTCTTAGTGCACCCCTACGGTCCCCAAGGAACATACATGCCAAATTTCAGCTTCCTGCGCCCAATAGTTTCGGCTGTAGCGTGTCTGTCAGTCAGTCAGTAACGCAAGGATTTTATATATTAAGATAACACACATAAATGTTTAAGATTTTATAGCGTTAAAGATATGCGAGACAATATAATCAGCTTGTTATAAATCATCAATCAAATTAATCGTCACTGCAGTCATGGCTTAGAGGCTTAAGCGGCCAGCTTGCCGTTTGATACTATGCCAAGTATTGTAAGTTCGAAGCCCACACGAGACATTTTATGTGATCCAGAAATTATTGTTTCTGGGTAATTTTGAGTAGGTTGATGGAATTTAATATTTGCAAAGACCCCTGCGCCACAAAATAGTCTAGTCCCGCACTAAGAATATCGTCGTATATTTATTTTTTATTTAATTTATAGACTCACGCCTGTATCGCCGAAGGGGTAGGCAGAGGTATAAATATTACACCCACATTTCGCCAGGAATTTTTAGATCCCACGTAATAGAGGGCGAGCCTATTGCCGTACCGAGCACATTACCAGACTCCGAGCTGCTACTGAGAATTTCCTAACGGAAAAATCCGAAATACTTTGTCCGACCCGGGAATTGAACCCGAGACCTCCCAATCCCACGCGCACATTTATGCCGCGAGACCAACGAGGGAGACGTATAAGGTGTCTATTTAAAAAGAAAAATTGACAAATTCAATTTCCAGAATAATAATGGATGACTCTTCAATAACTTGAAATACCAATAACACCTACCTATATTCAATGAATTAAATATAGTATTGGTACTTCACTGTCCGTCTTCGAATAAACAAACGTGAGCGGTGTCATGTGTGTTAGTGAAAGCACTAAACACTAAACAAGTGCGATGTTTGATCGAGGCGTGAGAATGATTGAAATCATTCGTGAGTTCATTAGAATACCGCACGTTCGAACTGGCATGTTGTTTCGACATACATTACTCATCGATTGCTCATTCGGTTGCTGTGAATTGTTTTAAATTGTGACTGATTTTTGGTGGTTATAATCTTAATATATAAAATCCTTGCGTTACTGACTGACTGACAGACACGCTACAGCCGAAACTATTGGACGCAGGAAGCTGAAATTTGGCATGTATGTTCCTTGGGGACCGTAGGCGTGCACTAAGAAGGGATTTCCCGAAATTCCCACGGGATCGGCCAAAACAGGTAAATTTAAAAAAATGCAGGCGTAGCTGCTGGCTTCCTCTAGTAAATGTATAAACGATTAGCACAGTCTACCTTGCAGGTAATTTTTGGCGGTTTTTGATGTATTGAAATTTTTTTTGCTGTTTTTGAAACCAGGCTAGTTGCAGCATAGATGGATCCGCCAAGCGTGAAGACGCTATAGATCATAGCCCGACAAATATATTTGCATGCCACGAGCAAAATAATTTCTTACAATAATATTATTTTAATACAATTAAAAAAGGCAGCGATAGCCGAGGATATACCAACAGACTGCCATGCAGAGAGTATCGGATTCGAATCCACGGCGCGCACCAATGACTTTTCGGAGTTGTGTGCGTATTGATTTGTTAATTATCGCTTGTCCCGTGCCTCAGAGAGCACGTTAAGCCATCGGTTCCGGTTGTCATGAAGATCTTTGACAGTCGTTACAGGGCGTCAGTACCTTTTAAATAAATTGACACTAGTCTAAACCATGGAATATCGCTATCCCTTCGGGTTGCAGAGGTCAGGCAGGCAGTCGCTCTGTGGAAAAGCTAATATTCAGCCAAATCCGGTTAGACTAGTAAGCGGACCCCAGATTGAAAACTGGGATAACGCTAAGAGGATGATGAATATTATTTTAATACAATAATGATTAAGCGATTGACAACATCATGCCATGACTAGTGTGACCTAGGCCAAACTGTTTTTAGCAATTGGACAAATCTATATCTGTGTACAAATCACAAAAACTTAAGTGTCTTAAAAACATACCTTCAAAATCAGTTGCTATGGTTACACAGAAACAAGAATACTTGTTCTCAAAGGTATTTCACAAAGGAGCATTTCTTGACTAGCAAGATCCGAGTTGAACAAAAAAACGACGTACAATTACAGGGCGAACGGGCGTGGCCTTTGGCGATCGGTCACAGTTCACGAACGCTACTCTTTCTATAGACTTATAGGTAGCGATGGCGGTAGGCTTCGAGGTCAACAGCTCTAAGACTTGGGAAGGATGGACGTAAGACGGGGACGGAACGTGGACGCAGTGTCTGGTAAATGTAAACTCACAGGTACAAGTAGGGACCGTGACCATTTTTGGGGGTAACGTGTGCTTTGGATTTTTAATTTGGCATAATAAAAGTTGAATTTTCTTCTTACAACACCCACTGCGTAGTAGTATTCTATATTCTTAATTCATTACCACGCAGTTATTTTTTTATTACAATAATTCAAAAAATAAATTACGTAGTGTATTATTTATAATTATGTCTGGTATCCCAGCATACGAGAGGTTAAGCTACCATTCTGCTTTAAACTCCGATGAATGTTGTAGATTTGATAATCAAGCGGGACAACACTTTGAATGTCCACATATTGCGGTTTCGAGTCTGAGCATTCTCTAGAATATCTCTTGCGTTTCAGGTCGCAAGTCGCGTCCCCGTCCCGTCCTCATCTAACGCCAGCGTCGGCTTACGTAAAGACGATGGACGCTTTAATTCTCGTGACCTCCAAAGCTAGAGACCTGTCTACCGTTCCAGTGCTCTGTAACAATTGCGCTTGGATGTTATCTGCGCATTGTTGAGCTTCGAGGCCCGCAAGGACAACCACGGAGCGCATTTATGAGTTATACTCGTCCGTTCTAGTAATTTATTTGCTTCTGAATTGATGTATCTGCTTAGGATTAAAGCTGTGGTTATTGGACTGGGTTTAATCATAAGCTACTTAAAAACTGGAAATGATTTGATTGTGGAAATAATATTCCGATTAGCGAAAACGAATGATTTCTACCATATTAAATTAATTGTACTTATCGCGAATGATTTCTGTCTTTTTTTTAAATAATTATGCTTATCTTTTTGGATTATATGTGAGAATTTTACAAACGCCAGGGTATATGAGTTGTGTGATCAAAAAGTGGGTGTGGGTTCAAATCTTGACCATTGCACCATTAGCTAAACAAAGAAACATTAGCTTCGGAAGGTCTGCCTGATATTTATACCGTAAAGCCAATTTTAACTCAACAATAAAAAAAAAATTACAAATTTTCTCTGTGCAAGCATTGAAATTAAATAAGATGATATGTGTTATGACAAGCGGCGATAGGCTCGCCAACTATTACGTGGGATCAAAACACTGGCGAAAAGTGGGCGTTTAATATGCCTCTGCCTACCCCTTCGGGGAAACAGGCGTGAGTCTATGTATGTATGTATGTATGATATGTGTTATTATTGTTCGTTGCTTGAACGTTTATAAAGTCATATTAAAGTTTCCGAACTTTTATTTCCGTTAGATGAATGCATCCACAGATTAAATATACAATGTAAATGTGTGTGTCTATGGACCGAGAGTAGTCTCAATGAGTTAAACTGTTGTAATTTGATAGCTAAGACGTGTGAACAACGGACAATGTAATGACATACTTAAATTGTGTGCGTAAACATTGATAGAGTAAAAGATATGGGACGCACACACATATACACAGGGTGATGATTTTATTATGAACTAACTTTTTTAATAATAATAATAATCATTTATTTTCAGGTAATAAGAACCCATAGATACATATATACCTTATAGACTAACATACATAAAATAACATAATAATATTACAAAACAAACAGGTGTTGTTCACGGCTTCATGTTACGCTGAGTGGTGTTGCGTAACCTCCCATGAAAACGCCGATACACGACACCCTTCGGCCAAAACTCTTCCTTGAGGAAAGTCTCGAGATGTTGAGTCGGCACCCGCACCACGTACGACTTGAAGTTGGTGTTATGCCGTGACTCCAATCTCTCGACTCTCAAAGTCCAGTTGATCATCAGGCGCAGGTATTCTACGACCTCCTCGTCCTTTGTGGAGTGATGCAGCCATGAGACGTACAACTGCGTGGTTGGTATTTTGCCCGCGAGAATGTCACTTAGGTAAACCGTTTCAAGCAATGTCTGACGTTATTTTTACAACTTAAGGGGCAATTTCCAAAAATCCTCTTTCAGTGCCCTCAAATACTTCCCAAAATACATGCCAAACAGCTGCGCCCCGTGGTTACTTGGTGTGCTTAGCCTGTTACTCTGTAGGTAATGAAAGAGTTTTAGTTGGTCGTGGGATTTCCGCACTTAGCCACTTATTTGGGCCATTGTGCTTAAGTGGCGACTTGATTGACGCCGACTATTCATACCACCTTAGCTCCTTCCAGAAAGTCATAAGTTGGCTGATGTCGTTCAAAGCCTCACACATGGTTCTGGGGTTGTTCAGCAGCTTTGCCCGTTGGTCGCTCACACTTGTGCAGTGCAGAATGACGTGAGCGGGTGTTTCTTCGGTTTCCATGCAGCCCTTGCACAGTGGGCTGTCCGTAACGCCTATGTTGAATAGGTGCTTGTTGAGTGGACAGTGGCCGGTTATTATGCCTGTCATATGCTTAAGAGTTTTTCTATTAGAATGCAGCAGCTTGTGCGAGAGTCGCTTGTTCAAGCAGGGGATAGCATCTTTTGTTTGTCTGCATTCTTTTATGCCTGCCCACTGTTTTTCATGTTCATGTGCGGTTTTCTCGCGAGAGTTTTATGTATATATTTGTTAAACCAAATACTACTACTCGAACTAGGAAAATTTCCTGAGCCGTTACGGATTTTTTTAAGAAGAAAAAACATATCCCTGGATCCATCTCTTTATCAGACTCGTTCAAGAAGAAACCAGTAACGCTTTACTTTTAAAAGAGAATTCAAATCTGTTACTGGCTCACCACACACATTTATGCCTGACGATATTTTGTCACAAAATCCGAGAAGCAAATTCCAAATATATATACAAATTAGGTACCCATGGCTATATCACAACATAAATAATAGAGCTACTATATAAACAAAACTCAATTAATTTAAAGAGCTATGAAATCACCCTGTACAAAATCTTACACGTATACATAATATGTTACTTACAAAATAAAGTCTTTGTTCTTCATTCTAAACAGCTCTTTAGTAAGTCTAAAGAGATATTTATCACCAATGGCCCGTTGGTGGTTGTCGCTCGCTGATTGCGAGGATCTGGGTTAGATTAGGTACTAGGCTGCACGAAGTGGAATAGGTGGCTTTTACTAAGCAAAGTTTTATCGTTAATGGTCAATCAAGAATCGGGATAGCAGATGAAAAAATTTTGCTTAATGTAGATACTTAAAATACTACTTAAATTTGAATAAATTCCCAATTTATTTTTTAAATATACTATTATTTAGTTGCTAAGTGATCTTGTTTTGTATATTTATGACATGTATTAGTATCTCTCACTAGCCAATTATGATTATATTTGACAAACTGTAACCAAGTCCAAATATTTTAGTCAGAATGGCACTTTCCAAGACTTATCCTATTCTTAGGCAAGAATATCTCAGTCTCTATTTCTGAAGAACCTTTGGTCCAGAGAATATACACAATTATAAACAATACAAGTATATAAAATAAAAGAAATATACTCAGCCAAACAGCATCATTTTGTATAACTAACTTTCATTACATTTGTATCACAAAAACAATTCGACATGAAGAAAAGTAACCCGATCTCTGTGTCATAGAACAGTTTACAAACATTTAAACACAGAACACCCAGAACCAAAACAAATATTTGTGGACGATTGCTTTTTGTGTCTTGTGGTGTTCAAACTAACCACAATGAGGGTAATATGCATAGTAACCACTTGCACGTTATCATTATTGGCTACCCACATAATATGTAGGAAACTTTGTTAACTAGAATAATTATACTCGTACTAGAGGACGCCAGCAGCTACGGCTGCATTTTTTTTTATTTACCCGCTTTGGCCGATCCCGTGGGAATTTCGAGAAATCCCTTCTTAGTGCACCCCTACGGTCCCCAAGGAACATACATGCCAAATTTCAGCTTACTGCGCCCAATAGTTTCGGCTGTAGCGTGTCTGTCAGTCAGTCAGTAACGCAAGGATTTTATATATTAAGATAACATGCGTAGGCATTTTTATACCGTAATGTCATTCGGGATAATATGTAGGTACTAAGCACCTTTGTGCCGAGTTTCCGTATATCCTCATATTTAAATAGTTCAGCAATTTCGGTTGCAACAGTGCAGTAATATCGGATACTGAGTGGACATAAGTATACCGAATTACAATTTAAATTAATATTAATGACCGTGGCAGTTTAAATTCCTACATTTTGTCGTTAATTTAATATGTGTAAAACAGCGCCTAACACAGCATCACAGTGTGAATGACTATCAACTAAGCAACGCGGAGGCTGGCCAGCTCTACAACAACCTCAAAACCTGCCTACACATTAACATTCTCGTTTCAATTCTAGTCCAAACACGCATAAAATATAATAGCACTAGACCAAAATAAATGTTATTCCAAATTAAATCAATAAAACTCGGAGAGCTGACGGCAATAAATTAAAATCGACATATTATTATTGGTATTTTCACTTGTGTGTGTAAGAGTGTATGAGTGTGTGAGTGTGCTGTTCACTGTGTAAAATATAGTCAATTTTTATGACATATCGAGGGCCGAGTTGTGCCGAGAACGGCCGAGCAAAAACGAGAGGGGATCAGTAATAAACCGCACCAACATAAAATGTTATGGCGTTTTAAATTGAAAGCCGGTTACGAACTGACTCACGCGGCAATGTGCAGTAATACAAATAAACTTGCGGACAACACTGTGGGAACTAATCGGAGTGATTTTTAAATAAAAATATGCACTCGTGTACTGCGAAAAGATTAGGTTACACTTTAAATGAGCTTCGAATTGGAGGTGTGAGGACGTGCATTTACTGTCGATAAGTAATAAAATCGATGAGCAATAAAATAATTTAAAGTAATTTTATTGCTTTAAGATATTGGATTATCATTATTTCTGTTATATAAGTATACGAAAGGATACCCGTAACTGCGCACGATTTTTTTTTATATTTACCGTTTCTGCCTGATCCCTTGGGCATTTCGAGATATCACTTCTTAGAACATAAACAATTTTCTAATAGTATCGGCTGTACGGTGTCTGTCAGTCGGTAACGGGAGAATTTTGAATATACCGGTTACAATGGTAGTTTCGAGTTTATAAGTTCGGGGACGGAAACTTACAGTGAGTTTTAAGAATGAAACCTTTCTTGGGGTATTGTTGTTTTCCAGGTTAAACCTAGGATAAAAGTGGAGGTGGATAGCCGGCTACTATGCTCGTTTATGAGGCATAATAACAATCGGCATAAGTGTTATTTTATCATACTTAAGTGTTTACCTACCTTATTTAGCATTGATTGCACATAATGGTATAATAATTTAAGTACCTGCCTCGCAGTTTTGTACTGTGTTGAGACACTTTGTGAGATAGGTACACAAAATATATACAGTCAAATATGCACTAGCATAGTGGACTTTTTCTTTAGTTAACATCAACTTGGTCTTACTTTTTTTTCATAATCTTGTGTCACGTATAGAAATCACGAAAGTTTAAAATCGATTATTGACTTGGTTCTTCCCTGCACACTCCTAAACTATAGGTATTTATATAAGGCGGGTGATTCCATAAGTATAGCAATGTAAAAAGAGTGTTGGTAATACCTAATTGTCGGTGGCTATTTATAAATAGTCCCATTGTCGAGCATGGTACTTCCTTCTATAGATAGTTTCTTGGCCACAGTTCACCCCGCTGGCCTGATGCGGCTTGGTAGTAGAATTCACAGTCATAACTTACTACGGAATTCAATATTCGATTAATCCATTTTTTTGAGATTTTAGATTCGTTTTTAACATAAGCTCCATACAAAATATGTCAAACACGAATCTCAAAATCCGTGGATGGATTGAATGTTGACACTGGCCGTTAGAGTATGAAAAACAAGCAAACCTCTCAGTCCTGTAGGTTTCCTACCAAAGTTTAAGGCGGGTTTTCCTGTCACGCTGATCGCACGCCGACGGTCCGCGCTGATGGGTCAATATGCATGAAGGGCGGTTTCAGATTAGCGTATTTTTCTGCGCGTATACGGTCGTTTCAGCATACGCGCTTACACGCGCGCTACATTACGCGCTTCAAAAAACCAGACTCACGTAAACGGGCGTGTTCGCTCGAAACGGTAGTGACGTCTTGTCAGTGTCAACATGGATTCTGACAGCTTGTGGTTATACGAGCTTTGAAGCGCGTCAACGCTCGTACGATCTGCGCGTGTGCCAAAAGGCGCGGCTACACGCGCCTACACGCGCTTCTAAAAACGAGCTTACACGCGCGTATAAAAAACGCTAATTTGAAACCGCCCGAAGTACTTCTAGCGTTTTTGAGTCGCGCTGACCGCTCAGCGCTGTCTGCCGAAGTACTTCTTACATATTGACCCATCAGTAACAAAATATTTTTATTTATTTAACATAACATAAACATAACATAACTTCACGCCTTTCATCCCCGAAGGGTTAGGCAGAGCTGTATTACACACCCACGTTTCGCCAGTTATGTTTTGGTCCCAATGTAATAGGGGGCGAGCCTATTGCCATCTGCCGGGCACATTATTAAGCGAGCGATAATTAATATTTTTAATACACACATAACTTTGAAAAGTCATAGGTGTGTGCCCGGGGTAACGGAACCGGGGGATTGAACCCGAGACCATCGTCTCGGCAGTCCGTTACGTACACCACTGGGCTATCGTCACTCTCTTTATTTTTTTATTATTGTTTATTTATTTATAAAATAAAATAAATAAACAAAAGTATAACTATAATATGCTACCAATCTGACGCTGCCTTGTGCACGCTAGCGATGAATGCTTGATTGTTTCTGTACTTGCATCTCAATCCCCCATCCCCATCCCCACGCAGAAACCGAGAAAATGTCTCCACTGAAAAAAGAGTCTTTTGCACGCTCCCAATTGTTGACGACGTAGAGGAGTTTTATAACGGTCTATTTAATCACATTGCGTCCTAAGTCGAAAGGCTAATTACTTTAATACGGAATCACTAGCTTCCACTCGTTCAGCTCTTTTCGCGTAAGTGTAGCTTATCATGACAAAAATAAATATATATTCTATTACGTTGTATAAGCTTTATTATAGAGGCAGCGATAGCCTAGCGGAGATCCAAACAGACTGCCATGCAGAGGGTATCGGGTTCGAATCCACGGCGCGCACCGATGACTTTTCGAAGTTAAGTGCGTATTAAATTGTCAATTATCGCTTGCCCTGTGCCTCGGAGAGGAAGTTAAACCGTCGGTCCCGGCTGTCATGAAGATCTTTGACAGTCGTTACGGGGAGTCAGTACCCACAAATAAACTGATACTGGTCTAAACCATAGAATATCACTATCCCGTTGGGTTACGGAGGTCAGGCGGCAGTCGCTCTGTGGAAAAGTTGATATTCTGTCATATCTGGTTAGACTAGTAAGCGGACCTCGGGCTCCAAGGCGTGTAAGTCTTGGATGCAACCGGGATAACGCTAGGGCGATGATGATGAAGCTATATTACTGCAAATGTTCATCAAAATTCATGCATACGTTTTGCGTGACATTGTAACAAACATCCATTTTAAAACTTTCGCATTTATAGTATTGGTAGGATGAAAGAAGGCTTTAATATTAGAAGTAGGTTGTACAAATCTAACCTACTGTCTTTTTCTCGCATCGCCGCGTCGCATTCACTCACCTTGTATTTCCGGCGGTCGCTGACAATTAATACAGTTTCTGAGAACGAACCGCACATACAGACTGACGAGATGTTATCGCGTGTGTTTGGACTAATTCGTTAGTTCTGGCGATTGCGGTGCGGTGTCACCACTATCGCTATTAAAAAATAACAGATAGAATCGCTATTTTAAGTGTATGTGTCACTAGATCTCTGATTAATTAAAAGCTCGATAAATTTAGCGTGTAAAGTTAAGATCAGAGACCAAAAAAGGGTCTTGCTTCCTTTCTCCCTTTTCATGTATGAAAAACAAAGGGACTAAGATCCTAAGATGGAAATTTAAAAACAAAGCCCATGCAAGTCTATAAAGCCCAGGTCATAAAACAGAATAATTATAAATATTATCTGTAACGGGTCTCTATCGCATAGTTATTTAAAATACAGTGATATCGGTCCAGCCGTTTAGGAGATAGGGGAAATATATACCTACGTATAGGAGAAAAAGATTCTTTTAACGATGCATAGGTATTGACCCGTAAATTGACGGCCGTAGACTCAGGACAAATCTTTAAATTAAAAGCACGCTGATTTGTTCTGTGTCTGGGTGAATTAATTTGGATTTTTTATCTTACAAACTCACACCTGTATCCCAAAACCCTCTTGGTGCTGATGCTGAAAAGCTGAGGTGAAATCTTGCACCCACATTCTCTCTACAACATAATACTCCATTTCATGATTTTTTAAGTACCACTTAGTAAGACTCGAACCCATTGCTGTAATCGGGCACATTACTTATTAGGAATTTCTCATTTTAATTCCTCTATAATAATAATAATATCATTTATTTGCGTAAAATGTGGTTTATACAAAATTTGGTACAATAATATTAGATTTAGAGCAGCGACACATTCCGCCAAATAAGTTGGCATGCAAATATTTAAAGCTTATATTTAACTTCATATTTAAATCAACATAATGAAGTTATAAAATCATCTATATATACATATGTATCTGTCAGCTATATGGTTACCATAGCGCACTACTAGGTATATATCTGATCCTGTAGGATCTACCTAGTTTGGGATGAGATGACCGTCTGTCGGCTTTCGCAAGTTAAACTATATTAAATTTTTAGTTTTATTTGTGCCTCGATAGATGAGTCAGAGCAAGCAATTTTATACTTCTAACAGACATTACGTAATTAGACCAGTTTTCATTGCCTTTATTTAAAAAAATCTGTTTAATGTCTTCAATAAATCAAAGTGGTCATTAAATTCACAGAAACCAGCAGAATATTTGTCTGTTTGTATAATTATTTCGCGGTGTTGCCGCGTGACATTCTCAAGTAGGCTTCTAAGGAACTAGTGCAAAAGATATGCGGTTGGATTGGCTGTGGGTGGTGGTTTGAATATTTGCTTAGACAAATGTTTACTTAAGCGATGTTTCATTGCGGCGTCAAATATCTGCTCTATAACTTTTATATATTTTCTATCAAACTTAATTCTTCACTTACGTCAAATTAAACTTTTAACTTTTTTAACGTTATAAAATATTATATACTCGATATAATATATTCGTTGGTCTCGCGGCATAAATATGCGCGTGGGATTGGGAGGTCTCGGGTTTGATTCCCGGGTCGGGCAAAGTGTTATTGGGTTTATCCGTAAGGAAATTCTGAGTAACAGCACGGAGTCTGGTAATGTGCCCAATACGGCAATAGGCTCGCCCCCTATTACGTGGGATCTAAAAACTCATGGCGAAATGTGGGTGTAATATTACACCTCTGCCTACACCTTCGGGGATAAAGGCGTGAGACTATAAATAAAATAAATAAAAATAAATAAAATATTATCTGTAAAGGTCAAAACATATTTCATTTTTAATTTACTACGCAGCTACCAACTAGCTAAACTGCTATACGTTATTCTGTTATATATTATAAAACTAGCTGTCCCGGCGAACTCCGTATCGCCTTTTTAATGTATTTACATTTCATATTAATTTTTAACTCTTTTCCAACTTATTCAGAACAAAGTTACCAGGAATATCAGTGTTTAATCTCTTAATTGCTAGGCAAAGTTGTTTTGCCATATAAATTATTTCTAGGGTAGAAAAACTAACTTATTGTAAGGAGATGAGAAGGTGGTATATGAGTGATATGGTTAGATCACTGATCTAGGGATATGATAAAATTACTAATACTATTAAATACTATGGCTATTAAATAATTAAATCAAGTGCAAGTCTGACTCGCCCATGAAGGGTTCCGTAGGAGAGGTATCCACTGAACATAGCCATTATCTGCATCGAACGTCAAATACCGCTACCACTTTTTCACCACCAATAATAACTTTTTTTATATTATTATATTTCTCATCCTCCATCTTTGATCACGAAATAGATGTTGTATTTGGATTCGCCATCCCTTAAAACATCAGAGAAGATACCCATATCGACTTTACAAAAAATCCCGTCCGCCATCTTTGATTTCCTATCCGCCATCTTTGATCACGAAATGGATGTTGTATTTGGATTCACCATCCCTTAAATCATCAGAGACGATACCTATATTGATTTTTAAAATTTTTCCCATCCACCATATTTGATTTCCCATCCGCCATCTTGAATCACGAAATAGATGTAGTATTTGGATTCCCCATCCCTTTAAACATCGGAGACGATACCCATATTGATTTAAAAAAAATCCCATCCACCATCTTGAATCACGAAACAGATGTTGTATTTGCATTCCCCATCCCTTTTAACATCGCAGACGATACCGATATTGATTTTTTAAACTTTCCCATCCGCCATCTTTGATTTCCCATCCGCCATCTTGAATCACGAACCATATTGATTTTTAAAATTTTTCCCATCCGCCATCTTTGATTTCCCATCCGCCATCTTGAATCACGAAATAGATGTTGTATTTGGATTCCCCATCCCTTTAAACATCGGAGACGATACCCATATAGATTTAAAAAAAAAACCCATTCGCCATCTTTGATCACGAAATAGATGTATTTTATTCTCCACCCCTTAAAATATCGGAGACGATAGCCATATAGATTTTTTTATTTTTTCCCATCCGCCATCTTTGATTTCCCATCCACCATCTTGAATCACGAAACAGATGTTGTATTTGCATTCCATACCAATATTGATTTTTTAAATTTTTCCCATCCGCCATCTTGAATCACTAAATAGATGTTGTATTTGGATTCCCCATCCCTTTAAACATCGGAGACGATACCCATGTTGATTAAAAAAAAAAACATCCGCCGTCTTTGATCACAAAATAGATGTTGTATTTGGATTGTCCACCCCTTAAAATATCGGAGACGATAGTCATATTGATTTTTTAATTTTTCCCATCCGGCATCTTTGATTTCCCATCCACCATCTTGAATCACGAAACAGATGTTGTATTTGCATTCCCCTACCCTTTTAACATCGCAGACGATACCAATATTGATTTTTTAAAACTTTCCCATCCGCCATCTTTGATTGCCCATCCGCCTTCTTTGATCATGAAATAGATGTTGGATTTGGATTCCCCATCCCTTTATATATTGGAGACGATACTCATATCGACTTTAAAGAAAAATCCCGTCCGCCATCTTTGATTTCCCATCCGCCATCTTGAATCACGAAATAGATGTTGTATTTGGATCCCCATCCCTTTAAACATCGGAGACGATACCCATATTGATTTAAAAAAAAAACCCATCCGCCATCTTTGATCACGAAATAGATGTTGTATTTGGATTCTCCATCCCTTTTAACATCGCAGACGATACCAATATTGATTTTTTTAAATTTTCCCATCCGCCATCTTTGATTGCCCATCCGCCATCTTTGATCACGAAATAGATGTTGTATTTCGATTCCCCACCCCTTAAAATATCGAAGGTGATACCCATATTGATTTTTAAAATTTTCCCATCTGCCATTTTTGATTTCCCGTCCGCCATCTTGGATCACTAAATAAATTTCATATTATGAATCAGTGTCCCGAAAATGCCGAAAACGATACCCATATAGATTGTATCCTATTCATTTAGCCTTTTTTTGCCTTTGACCCAACCCTCCCCCTTCTCGTCTGACCATCTTATTATTTTTGTCTGGCCCCTATAAGTTGTGGCGTAATTTTATATAGCCTATAGCCTTTCGGAATAATTGGGCTATCAGAGGCAATAACAATTTTTGAAATCCGGCTGCTAGTTCCTGAGATTAGCCGACATTATCTTTTAGCCTTTTTAGCCTTTTGCCCGGCCCCAAAGGGTCGAATCGTTATGTTATATAGCCTATAGCCTTCCGGAATAACTGGGCCATCGTATACAAAAAGAATTTTTCAGATCCGACCGGTAGTTCCTGAGATTAGCGCGTTCAAACTAACAAACAAACAAACAAATAAACAAACAAACAAACTCTTCCGCTTTATTATATTAGTATAGATATTGATTTTAAAAATGCGTAATGGCCATTATTATAATGGTAATATAATCGGAATATGCGGGATTATAAATATATTTGCTGCAAAAAAAAAAATATCCGAAAAGACACACAAAAATCTTTAGAGGGCCATCCTTATCACATAGGGGTATATAAAAAGTGTCTACGATTTATTTACAGACCTACTAAATTTACAAAAAGAGTATCATAAGAATCGATAAAGTTTTTAGGAGGAGCTCAACAAGAAACTCTGTGACACGATATTTTATACATTAAATATTTTACTTTTTTATTGACTCACGCCTGTATCCCCGAAGGGGTAGGTAGAGGTGTAATATTAAACCCACATTTCGCCATGAATTTTTAGGTCCCACGTAATAGGGGGCGAGCCTATTGCCGTTATACATTAAATTGAAAAGTAAAATATTTGTATAAACAAGTCTTCTACTACTACTAGGTTCACAATATGGTCACCATACATTACAATTATATTAAGTACAAAACAGTTAGCCACATATATGTACATACATAAATACGTATTATTAATTCCGCGTCGGTGTCTCTAAGTCGTCTGTGATCCGCCGCCGTATACATAATCCTCTTAGTGCGAACCACGAACGTTTAGATAAAAACTACAGATAATTAAACTAGCAACCGTTTCTAATTGCTTCTCTGGCTTAAATAACGTACATACGTAAGCATTTGGTCTTTATCACTACGTATTATAAAATAAAGTACTTTGCCGTGTCTGTTTGTCTGTCAGTTTCCGTTTAAAAAATGACTAACAGATTTGCATGCGATTTTCATCAACAGTAAGAGTTCACGTATTAGCAGCAATAGCCTAGTGGAGAAACCGACAGACTGCTACGCAGAGGGTCCGGTTTCGAATCCACGGCACGCACCAATGACTTTTCGGAGTTATGTGCATATTAAATTGTTAATTATCGTGATGAAACCTGCATGTCTGAGAGTTCTCCATAATGTTCTCGAAAGACATGTGAAGTCTGCCAACCCGCACTCGGCCAGCCTGGTGGACTATGGCCTTACCCTTCTTATAATGGGAAGAGGCCCGGTCCCAGCAGTGGGACAGTATAAAGGGCTGATGATAATGAGGAGTTCACGAAAAAGTATAAGCTAGGTAGCATCATGCTATTAGTAGATGAGTACAGTATGAATAGTGTTTCTTTACTACGCGCGGAAAAGGATTAAATATCAGGTCGCGGAGGACTTCACAGATATTCTGTCAACCGTCACAAAGAACATCGGAATACGTAGGAAACTTGGCATTACAACTCTCGAGGCCGACCTAAAACGAGATGGAGAGATGTAGTGTCAAGAGATATGAAGGAGTGCCAGATATCCGAGGAACATGTCGAGGACCGAGCGAAGTGGAGGAGATTGACAGGGAAGGCTGACCCCACCACCATATGGGATTAATAGCCAGGAAGAGAGAGAGGTCACAAAGGATACCCAAATTCAAAATAAACATTTTAAAGATCACGCTAGCAGTAGCGGTAGCGGCGAAGGTCTCGGGTTCGATCCCCAGGTACCCCGGGCACACATCTCTGACTTTTCGAAGTTATGTGTGTGTTAAAAATGTTAATTATCGCATGCTTAATAATGTGCCCGTGGGTGTGTAACATACCTACCCCTTCGGGGATAAAAGGCGTGAAGTTATGTAGATCACGCTAAATATTTTCGGATAATCGAACCTATAGCAGTCGGCTCAGTTCTAAATGAAGAGGCGACTGGTTCAAGCACTGCGCCCATTATCGGGTGAGACCCCATACGCCTATAACGCCCCAATATTCGCCCCTTCATAGGAATTGGTGCATTTCATGTAACAATCATGTAAAGGTATGGCGGGTGAATCCACGTGGCAAATGTTAATAAAATCTGTATGAAGTAGAAGTTTTATAGGTGCATGTATGACACCTAGAATAAATTACAGTAAATCATAGGAAAACAATAGAGTTTCATAAATAATAGCAAATCTGTGGTCCAGTGGATAGTGTATGCGTTTACTGCTCAGGGTTCGATTCCCCGATCGGACAAAAGTATTACTGAATATTTCCGAATTCTCAGTAGCAGCACGGAGTATGGCAATGTGGTAACGACAAAAGGGTCGCCCCCTATTACGTGGGCCTTAAAAAATTTGGTGAAATCCGCGTGAAATATTACACCTCTGCCTACCCCAAGTGGTTATTCTAGCTCATATGAATGACAGTAGTAAACACAAAAGAGTTTTTTTCTTGAGTCAAACACGCAAAAAAGAAACAGTAAATATCTAATTTGTTAGTAAAAGGTCATCTTGAGGCGAAAGCCGCAAAGCTAAGAGAAAGGTGGCTATTGTAGGTTTTGTGAGATGCGGCGGAATGATAAGACTAATACATAATGCAGCTTCGTACGGAGATTATATTTACAAGGACAGAAAGAGAAAATCATTATTTACGAGTAAGTAGAACCTTTTACCCCACACACACAAAACTTTAAAGGAAAACAATGTAAATAAATTAATATTTCATTTCATTTATTCACAAACAATATGTACAACTGTGTTTAAAGGTTAATATAAATACACATAACATATACATTAAATAGAACACAATAAAAATAAAAATGTCAAAGTTAATTACTGTCAGAAAAAATTAAAGTTCATCAATGTCAATAATAGAAGTCAACACAATATTATCAATAACCTGACTGATAGTTCTCCATAATGTTTTGACACACGGTCACAGTGTTGTGGCACAGTCTGCCAACTCGCCCTTAGCTAGTGTTTTGGATGAAGAGGTCCGTGTTCAGCAGTGGGACCTTTTATATGCAAGGCTGATGATGATAAGAAACTTTATTGTCGCCCCGTAAGTACAGATACTTAAAAGTAATACTCAGCGTCCGCGTATGTATTATCGAAAGTTACTGTAATATGATGTGTTGTTACCTGTGCTTGAATTAAAACATATAAGACTGTAAATTTCCTTTAACACATGTATTGAAATTATGTATACATACAATTTGTTTATTTGGTCCGTGTGGTGACGGATTAAGAATACGGATTGTCACCACCCTATATCATCCCACGAGTGTCGTAAGAGCCGAATTAGGGAGCATATTATTAGAACAGCACTGTAAGGGAAGGAAACTTGATACAAACCCTATACCAACCCGTTTGGCCAGCGTAGTATAGTAGGCCAATTCCTCTATTCAAACGAGAGGCCTAGTCCAGCAGTGGACTGTTAAAGGCAATTTGTTTTGCCATTTTAAAGTGTTGATTGTAAGAGATTTGACTTTGAAGTTGAAATGATTTTTTCAAATCCAAACCACCTATCACCAAAGTTCGAGTATTTGCTCATGAACTCTAAGAAGTCACGGACAGCATTACTCTTGTTCATTATGAATAATATTATTTGCTGTTTGAACACTAGCAATGTAATAAAATCAATATAAAAATATATAATAGGAAGGCGTGCCACGGGTTTTTCTGATGACGTGTGAGTCACCAACGTGCGACTCAGACTTAAAGACATGCTGGTTTGTCTGTGGTTAAAGTCTGACCAATCACGATTAAGATTGTAATCCTTATGTTTACATACCTACCTACTAGATTATACTAATATTAGACGAGTACGAAGTTTGTCATTCGGTTGTACCTACCTACATACTTATTCTCCTTTTTTGAGGACGATTGAGGCATAACATATAATTCTCCGTGTGGTGACGGATTAAGAATACGGATTGTCACCACCCCATATCACCACATGGGTATCGTAAGAGCCGACAGAGGGAGCATATTATGCAGAGAACATCACTGTAAGAGAAGGAAAACTTGATACAAACCCTATATCAACCCGTTTGGCCAGCGTGGTATAGTAGGCCAATTCCTCCATTGAAAGGAGAGGCCTAGTCCAGCAGTGGACTGTTAAAGGCTGATGATGATGATGAGGTATAACAGTAGATTCTGTGACAATTGACAAACATGCCGTCCAAAGGTAGAAAAAGCACCCAATCTTGAAATAAAACAGCTGGTGGACTACATAAAGTGTTACACCATGTGAGGATTTATCATCACACAAGCTCGTATAGAACTTATATTACTATACCATCTCCGGTTCTCTCTCCCCCCCATCCTCTCGGTATGTGCGTGTCTAGTTTCTGAAAATCCATTATCAAACCTCATCTTTATAACCCATCTTTATAATCGATACTAAAAGTATCGATTATAAAGCCTTTACACAAAAAAGAAAATAAAGAGCTTATTGATAATTATAGACCGATCTCACTTCTGCCAATCTTTTCAAAAATATTTGAAAAATATATAAATCACAGAATATATTCATACCTTGAAAAAAACAATATATTATGTAAAGAACAAAAAGGTTTTCGTAAAGATAACACCATAAATATGGCTATATATGAGTTTTTAAATGTGGTAATGATGAATGTTGATAAAAGAATACCTATATGTGCCGTTTATTGTGATATGACACAAGCTTTTGACTACGTCGATCATAATATTCTACTTGAAAAGCTTGACGCTTATGGCTTAAGAGGCAATGTAAATAATTTAATAAAATCTTATTTAACGAACAGAAAACAGGTAATTGCAATAAATAAGTTAAATTTCAAGACAAAAAGACAAGATATATACTTATCTAAGGAACGTAAAGTATCATTCGGGGTGCCCCAGGGCAGTGTATTGGGGCCTTTGTTGTTCATCATATACATAAATGATTTACCTCAAGCAATTAAACATCCCTTAACACTATTTGCCGATGACAGTACTGTGACTATAGCTTGTGATAAACCCGATTCGTATGAATCGGATATTAATACCACAATCAGCTCAATAATTGTATGGTTGAATAATAATAATTTGAAGATAAATCTAGGCAAGACTCAAATTATGCATTTCTGTCAAAGACAACGCTCTTGTTATCAAATGAATATCAAATATCAGAATAATAATATATGTGAAACAAATAATACAAAATTCCTTGGACTGACGATTGACAATCAGCTTAATTGGAAACAACATATAGAGACTCTTTGCAAAAAAATCAGTAGTTCGTCCTATGCTCTTTATAAACTCAAACATACAGTTAACACAGAAGCTCTACTAACTGCTTACCATGGCATTGTTGCATCCGTACTTAGATACGGAATAATTTTTTGGGGCAACTCTGCACATAGGGAGATTGCGTTCAAAGCACAAAAAAGATGTATAAGGGCTATGTTTGGTCTTCGAGTGACTGACAGCTGTAGATCATATTTTATCAAACACAAAATTCTAACACTTCCGTCTTTGTATATTTTTGAAGTAGCTTTATTTGTTAAAGCAAATCCTCATTGGTTTCCCAGTTTATCTGATGTTATCATACGTAATAGGCGCAAAAATAATTTATGTATTCGAAAAGCTAATACTGCCCTCTTATGGAATAGCATGTTTTGTCTAGCTCCAAAGATTTATAACAAGATACCGGAGGCATACAAAGAATTAAATTTAAAACTTTTCAAGAAAAAGCTTAATATGTTTTTATGTGAAAGATGCTATTATTCGATTACCGATTTTCTAAATGACACGTCTCAAAATGTTTTTGATTGATTTTATTACTTTTAATTATTTTTTATTTTTTTATCCATGAATTTTTGTACGCCGATAGTATTGGCAAGACACAGCGTTGCACTGTACTTTTATTTTGTAAGATCTTTTTATTACCTGTGTTTAACAAAATAAATATAATTTGAATTTGAATTTGAATTTGAATTCAAACCTGCTTAAAATGCCTATATACGCAACGCTCGTGCAATTTGGCTAACCCGTTACAACGCTTACGTAGACTAACGCATGCGAATACTGGACAGTTCTTACACAAAAACCAATCGAATCGATAACCTTTACAGCCGTTTAAAAAGGCTTCGTTGTATTTTCAAAGCAGTAATAGTTCGTGATCCATATTTACATTGGCTAGCGGTAGAAACTCTCCGAGGCTATTTAAAGAGCTTCAGACAAAGAGTTGTTGTGGCTAGTGCGACGGCGCGGCGCATGCGCCGATCTCAATTATAGATAGGGGCTTTACACCGAAGGAAGTACAGCCGACGACACGTGTACCTATTGTATTCAGGGCTATAGAGCTACCTAAAGGCAACCAGTGTTGATGAGTTTTAAATTATTAATTTACACTTGTGAGCTTACTGGTTGGCACCTTGGCACCAAAGACTGCGGGAGTACTTTGAGGACAACATGGAATTAAGTTAGTTGCCTTGGTCTCCCTTTTTTTCCTAAGCAGAGGATAGGTTTCATCATTATGTGAAACCTAACCTATATGCGCTTCAATGCTTACCAATTTATTGAAACAACGGGTTTAGTCGCTAAGCCCATTTTATAAAAAGTGTATAGCACCTAGGTTTTTACGATAAGAAAAAGTATATCAGCTTTGAGCTAGTTCAATATTAGCTAGTCAATTAGGCTATCGCAGTGCAATAATATCATATGTTTTTCTTTAAGTTTGGATTACCACCAGCCAAGCCATCACTCTTGGCACTATATCTCACTTCATATAATAAAGAAGCGGTAGGTCATTTTATACTGGTTAAGTATACCTTTCTGTGTAGACTTTTGCTAACAATAAACTTCAAGCCTATCGAATAGGGGCATCAGTGTACCGCGCAAGTAAAACACTGTTCTACCAGAACTAGATGTAAATGTTCTACACATAGATTATTAATATTGATATTTTAGATAATCTTAATTGGCGATTAACAATCAATGTTAACCAATTTCTGAACCGTTATGCTTATAAGTATGGTGAGCAATTTAATATTGACGAAGATATTGGTCTTGCTAATTTAATTTTATAATGATGTACTTTAACAAAGTTTTTCAAGGTTTTTGATATCATTTTTTAATGTTAATTTTACCGTGCCCCTTTTGCATTGGAGAGCAGATCAAACCGTCGGTTATGGCTATCATTAAATTATTTAACGGTCTTAATGGGGATGCAATACCGACCCCTCGCGCGGCAACGCAACACCGACACGCCTCTCCTCTCGCGACTGCGCCTGACTGCGAGAGACTGACAGAACTGTCCCCCGCATCCGCACCGTTGGACGCATCCTGCGCAGGCCCTTCTAAGCCCTCGCGGAGCGTTCACTCCTGGGATCTCTCTTAGCTTCACCGCGGGTGTCCAAACCACGGTTACTGAGCCCCCCACCACGACAAGGTGGAGATCCTACGGGGGGGAGCTTGAGGCTTGCTTACGGGCAGCGGACCCTGGCTTCGATGACGAAAAGACTTGAATGCAACCGGGAAATGGCTAGGACAATGATGATGATTTTTATTTTGCATTAAACTATAATTCCATTTAGTAAATTTGTAACCTACCTTTAGCCACGATAACCGGAGTTGCGAGAACTAGTACATAATAATTATATTATCTTAAACACTTGTGTGCTTAACAGTACTTGCGTAAGTCTGTGCGCGCCCCACTGCGCTGTCCGGTACTCTCACAACATACCTTGTTACAAGATATGACACAGAAACAAACAACCATACCATATTTTTAACTGTACGGTGCTGGGTATGTCTTCTAACTGTCCAATTGCGGTGATAGTGTTATTGGTTATAATATGAATGGTGGTATTTACGTTCTTATGAAATACTGGAGGATGCCAGCGGCTACGCCTGCATTTTTTTAAATTTACCCGTTTTGGCCAATCCCGTGGGAATTTCGGGAAATCCCTTCTTAGTGCACCCTTACGGTCCCCAAGGAACATACATGCCAAATTTCAGCTTCCTGCGCCCAATAGTTTCGGCTGTAGCGGGTCTGTCAGTCAGTCAGTAATGCAAGGATTTTATATATTAAGATAATAATAATTTATAATGATAAAGTTTTAAGACTGCCTTGTTGGTCTTGCGGCATAAATGTGCGCGTGAGATCAGGAGGTCTCGGGTTCGATTCCCGGGTCGGGCAAAAGTATTACTGGGTTTTTCCGAATTCTCAGTAGTAGCACGGAGTCTGGTAATGTGCCCGGTACCGGTACCGCAATAGGCTCGCCCCCTATTACGTGGGGCCTAAAAATTCATGGCGGAATGTGAGTGTAATATTACACCTCTGCCTACCCCTTCGGGGATACTGGCGTGACTATATATAAAAAAAGGTTTTATTACAGCTTTTGCTTCGCCAATTTACGTTAAGCTCATGCGCTTGTCAAAAGTCAACGTTAAAATCCTGTTCACTTAGGTAACAACGTGACGCTTCATCATCATCATCAGCCCTGTATATATACTGTCCCACTGCTGAGCACGGGTCTCTTGTGACTATGAGAAGGGTAATGCCATAGTCTACCACGCTGGCCAAGTGCGGGTTGGCAGACTTCACATGTCTTTCGAGAACATTATGGAGAACTCTCAGACATGCAGGTTTCCTCACGATGTTTTCCTTCACCGTTTAGCAAGCGTAATTAACAATTTAATACGCACATAACTCCGAAAAGTCATTGGTGTGTGCCGTGGATTAGAACGCGGACCCTCTGCGTAGCAGACTGTCGGTCTCTCCACTAGGCTATCGCTGCTTACGTGACGCTTATGAACGTTAAATTAAAAATTAATTACATAAAGACTTGATGACTTATAACTTGACTGGGTGTGTTGAAAGTTCGTTTGGAATCTGGGTGTTTTTCTAGTCCTCTTTATATAGAATTTATTGCAATTCCAGACTTTAATCTTAATATATAAAATCCTTGCGTTACTAACTGACTGACAGACACGCTACAGCCGAAACTATTGGGCGCAGGAAGCTGAAATTTGGCATGTATGTTCCTTGGGGACCGTAGGGGTGCACTAAGAAGGGATTTCCCGAAATTCCCACGGGATCGGCCAAAACGGGTAAATTAAAAAAAATGCAGGCGTAGCTGCTGGCGTCCTCTAGTATATTATAAGATCTTAGTCCTATACTTTTTTTCTAACTTTGGTCAAGTGGATAGCGTATGCGACTGCTGATCAGAGGTCCCGAGTTCGATTCCCGGGTCGGGCAAAAAGTGTTATTGGGTTTTCGCAAATTCTCAGTAGCAGCCCGGAGTCTGGTGAGGTACCCGGTAACGGCAATAGGCTTGCCCCTATTACGTGGGTCCTAAAAATTCATGGCGAAATGTGGGTGTAATATTTACACCTCTGCCTACCCCTTCGGGGATACAGGCATGAGACTATGAAAAAAAAATGTTCTACTAATTTAGCGTTTGTTGTTCATACACGATTTTACAAGGAAAAGAGTTCAACGCGCGCTGATGTACACGTGTAAATAATATTAATGTGTTTATTGTTGTTATATTATGTTACTGTTTTAATTGGTAATACTGGTACTACAATATCAAAAGATCAGTAAAGAGGGAGGATAGGAATACATCGGTGATCGATGCGTATGTCATATTATCAATTTAATTACTCACTTTAAAGTGTTCTTTGAGATATTATACTTTACATGAATATTTCTCTTAGACAGTGAGTAAGTGATGATTAGTACCAATTTAATTATGTAGATAGGTCAATATTTGCAGTATAAGTAAATCAGAATTTTCTCTTTCTTATTCTCTCTGGGCCATTCGTACTAGAGAAACGACTCATTGGAACGGTTACCATCGACAATAATAATAAAAAATCTTAATGAATGCATCTCTTGATTCATTATATCTTCTAAATAAGAGTTGTGTGAGGTTTTGTTTGTTAGATCGGTGTAATTATACGGTGGGCCGACGTGGGTGTAGTAGCGGCATTTAATTGATACGTCTTAATGATCAACTTAATTGGAAAGTTAATTTAATTAACTGATATGACGTAAGGTGACCCGTCACGAGACCACCCCAATGAAATGAATGACCGGTAATAAAAAGGTTAGAATTAAGTGATAAAGAATACGAAAACATTGCACTATGTATATGTTAAGTAATTGTTACTATCTTGTATTGTTAGTGAAGAAATTGTCTACACATATTGTGTAGTCCGTGTGGTGACGGATTAAGAATACGGAATGTCACCACACCATATCATCCCATGGGTGTCGTAAGAGCCGACAGAGGGAGCATAATATTATGCAGAGCACAGCACTGTAAGAGAAGGATAACTTGATACAAACCCTCCCTATACCAACCCGTTTGGCCAGCATGGTACAGTAGGCCAATTCCTCCTTTCAAAGGAGAGACCTAGTCTAGCAGTAGACTGTTAAAGGCTGATGATGATGATGATCGTGTAGTTGTTTGAGCAGTCGCTTTGCCATATATAAAGGAAAGAAGGAACATGTATACAGCGTCTCGGAGAATTTATTAGAATAGGAGAATAGATTAGAATAAGCTATAACATTTAAACTTTCGGGAATTCCTTATACATTATATGCTTTTTATTTTTTTATTCCTAGTGTGAGTTTATTAGACTGGTCGTAATAGCGACTTCCATATGAAAGGTTTATTAATTGCTCTTTCTACCCTGGTATTCTTTCATCGGTTATGTTCGCGTATATTATGAAGGCACACTTCACAACTGCACATACACATGTTTTAGATTCCTCACGACGATTTCAAAGTAAATAGTATCAACGTAACGGCAGTAGCAGAAGAAGGTGTAAATTATTCATTTTCACAGCCATTTTTGCTATCCCATTACATTCAGCGATGGAGTCCAACAACTTTGTTAGAACACAATAGTTAGAAATAAACATAAAACTAAATTTTCGCATGCTCGAGTCGAATCACAACATGTTCACCGGACTCTACCGTGTAACATTTCAAACGTAGAGCCGTGTGCCGCTACATATTAGTCGCGTCACGCCACTTGACTCTACAACACTACACCGAGCCTTCGTGGAAGGCTTCTGTTCATGTTGCCAGCTAATTTGTAGCGTGTAATGTGCCATTTATGCACGACACGGGCCTGTGACGGAGCTAGCCGTCCCCGAGCGTGACGGGACATGACGGGACGTGACGAAACGTGACGAAAGCTCTCCGTGGGAGAGACGATTTGATTAAACGCCACGTTAACAGACCACCCGACTCTACGACTCTACCTCGCTCTACCGACACGCATGCTCCACACTTTATTTGATTCCTCACTCCAATTTGTGGTATAATGGACCGTTCTAGTAACTAATTATTGTGAAATTAGTTTAGTCGCTCAATGGGTTCTGTGAAGCGATACTGGCATCTCGCGATCATTAACGTACTTAATAGTTTTGTTTTAGTTATAGAAGCAACGTAGAACCGTTTCGATGGTTGGAATTAACAGAAAGAATAACAAAAAGGTTTATAATATTAGCAGCCAAAATCGAGCAAGTCCAATTGAAATCAATCCTTCCGCGTTCATTTTGACCAATAATCTCGTTTGCAGGACTTAGGTGCACTGAAAGAAATAACACTCAATTTCGGTGAATAAATCCGTAATTTATATTAAGTTCTGCATGAGTATCAGCTCCTTAGCCAGAAGTGGAGACAAGATTACTTAAACATTTATACTACATGCACAATAAACAATGTAGCATAATTCAGCCCGCACCATATAAGTGCGCACAGCAATTAGGCTGCGACGACAATGAAAGAAGCGAAGAACGCTGTAGAGACTTGGCTTTTCACTACTTCGTCTTTGATATAGTGATTTAATAGACATTTTTTGGGATTATAAAATCACACAGTTTTAAACCATTAGATTTAGGCAATAAATCCTTGTGCAAAATATTTAAAAATATCCAATTGACGCATCATGCCACTTGCATTACGCACAAATAAATCGAAACCTGCTGCTACCATTATTTGCCAGGAAGGTGCAAGCTTGGATGCATCCCAACATTGCTTACTCATCTAATAGTAAAATGAAACTTCTTTGACTTCTTATCATCCATCAACGAGCGTACACCGACAAGAAGACTTTACTCTACTGCCACTAAAGCAAAAGATTGCAAACGTGACACGAAATGTAAATGTAGAGTCATTAAGTAATTATTCTGGATATTTGACGTGGATGAGCGTCGGATTGTGATCTAAGTGAATAACTGATATTGACTTTGAAGCCACGTTCATGGTAAATCTCGGTGGATCCCCTACCTTAAAGTAATCGCGCGGGTGACAGCAGGCTCGTGCGGCATACGCCAGCTATTGTTCAGATAACACATGTAATTACTTACAAGCAATAAACAGCCTCCTTGCCACGCTTACATTGTTGACGCCTAGATCATTTGTTTACTTTTTGTTACAGAGTTGGTAAATAAGATAATCTTGTTTTATTATTTTAATGAAACTGTTTAATTTTAGTAAAACAAAAAGAAAACAACTGTATATTTTTTGACGATCCAGTGGCGTGACGGAAGTGGAACCGACTGCTACGCTGAAGGTTGCGGGTTCGAGTCGGTAGTGATTAGGGATTAAATGGTGATTTTTCTTCACTTTTTCTCGTTTGCTTTCTATATTGTGCTCTACTACATGTAAATTTATTTCAAATAATGCAATGCAATACGAGCCATTGCAATAAAACCTCATGTCACAATGCAACTATAGGCTTCTTATATAAAATACACTCAAATAGGCACTGTATTTATTGTCACTTCTCAAATAATTACTCATTTGTACAACTCTCGTTAACTTTTTAATCCCAACCTTACAGCACGATAAACTATTGTAGAGTTCAAAAGCGTCCATAAAAGTTAATTTCAAAGCTCTACACTCCGCCAAACGCCAACAAATTAAAATATTAATGTGACATCATAAAATAAAGTATAAGGCGACAAAATATTTGTTGATAAAAGTTATAAAACTCTACAAAAAGAGCTCGGCGAGCCTCCATAAATAACATGCGTAGAGACGTTTTGAGTCAACGCTGTAGAATTAAGCGTAAAATATGTAATTGTACGGATATATAGAGATCGTAGAGCACAATGGAGGAGGCTCTACCGGTGAGAGTAGGGCGATAAATATGTCGCCAGCACCGGGACAAAAGCCTACAGTTATAAGGATGCGTACCGATCTTTTTATATGTAGCTTCATTCACTGACATGTGTAACATTTGTAAAGGTCATCTAATATTAGTACAATATAAACATTATAAATACATTTGAATTTATTTTAGTATCTTAATTTTCTTGCCGTGTGGCTGACGGCATAGGATACAAGTGTCACCACCCCCTATCTTCCCGTGGGTGTCGTAAGAGGCGACTAAGGGATAACACGATGCAAATACCATCTTTGCGTAGAGACGGAAAACTCGACATCAAACCCTAAACGACTGCCTCGTTGGTCTCGCGGCATAAATGTGCGTGTGGGATCGGGAGGTCCCGGGTTCGATTCCTGGGTTGAGCAGTGTTATTGGGTTTTTCATTCACGAAATTCTCAGTAGCAGCACGGAGTCTGGAAATGTGCCCGGTACGGCAATAGGGTCGCCCCTTATTACGTGGGACTAAAGTATATCTGGCGAAAAGTGGGTGTAGAAATACACCTCTGCCTACCCCTTCGGGGATAAAAGGCGTGACGTTATAAAAATTATTTATAACGTCACGTAACTTATTTGTATTGTAACACCATGACGGAAAATATTACAGAAATCATTATTTTGCCAATGAGTAACATAATTCCTTGGATTTAAATAATTTTTATTAAAGTAACATATATACAACAGAATAAAACTACTTATGCAACTAAGCTATCCTTAACTAAACCAATAAAACAAAATAAATAAAAATAACAAAATAGACGAGGAAAAACAAAAAGAAAAACCCAAACTACGCGGCGTCAAAAAATTCCTCCGCAACGCTGTCGACTGGTAGCGTGCCCAGAAGGCTGGCAGCATTGCCACGTTGTATGGCAATGCTTATTCTCTCTGCAAAATATAAACCAGCCCTCTGGTCACGGGAAGCGTCGATCATATTCCTTGGATATATTATAATATCTATCACACGGAATGTGATTATTAAATAAAATAAATCATACTTAAATAACTGTACAGTAAAGTATTTTATATATAATACTTTACACGGAATAATACTTTAGGTAATGCAAACATTTTCGTTCAATATTTGCTATTACTTGAATCATTTCTTTGAATATTTCCAAAGTACGGCACGGTACATGATACACTTAATGCGGAAATTGCCTTTTAAAAGAAATAAAAATAAAATAACGATAAACACCAAATACATTTTCCACAATCATTCACCCACATCGATGCACAACCTCAGTTTAACAATAAAGCTCATAGAGTCATACTTGATTACAAAAATGCGGCTCTACCGCCGGTAACGACACAACAACCTACAATACAACCTGCAGAGGTTACATATAAGGGCTCAAACACATGTGGCTGACAATATTTTGGCGTATTGACTATATGTACCACCTGTAATACCTTTCGTTTTAGTTCTACCAATGACCTTATACGACTGCACGGATATCGTAGTGGATTAGGTGGCTGCCTCACCGCTGGACAATGTATCGACTGTTATGAGTTCGATTTCCAGGAGACGACACTTTGTGATCCATAAATTGTTGTTTGTAGTCTGGATGATCTTGATGCCCGTTGGCTGTATGTTTGTAAAGTCCGCTCTTTATAAACAAAAATGGCAGCCCTATTATATCAGGCCACGCCACTTGAGATAATAGATTTAGAATTATTAGCAATTCTAGTACACTCACTAAAACCATAATTTAGTACGAGTTAATCAAGATACAATATTGTGTATTTGTTTATTTTATACAGTAAGTCAGCATACTTTCGCTCCCACGACGACGTATCGGTCAATTGTTTATGGATTATATACCACTATACCTTGTGCGACGAAGTGAAGTTGTACCTTTTCTATAGTACCTACTGGAATACATTTTTTTTTTTTACTAGTTTATCTTTATCTAACCGCAACCACGAACTCTATGGAAGTGTCCTGGAGATCTCATGGCTAAAACTACGTCTAGCGTGTAAGAAAGTTTTGTTACTTCCATTTTCGCGCATTACGCGGCTGACGATACGCGACATATCTTCAGCCAGATGTGCGTAAACCCTAATACAGCTCGCAGGTTATCGACGCTATGTAGAGAATTTCTTCATCATGGGAGAGAGCCTCTACCGTAGAGCGTGGGTTTTATTGCTCACTTACTTTTATGCCATTCATCGCTATTTATCCTTTGAATTTAATCGGTTTTGTAATTAGCGAAGACACATTTCAGGGCACATATTTCTACCTGTGCACTGATATATTCAAGTTGGACACACCGTTTGCAAAAATAAAAAAAATAAAAATATTAATCACGATCAAGGAGTGTTACCGAACATATTTTGTTGAAGCTACACAAAAATAATTACTGTTTAATGTTTACTATACAGCATTCATATTAAGCTATAAAATTCTTATAACTGACAAGACTCAAAATTGTATTAAAATTACGAAAACGACTGGGATTTTTACGGTTAGCCAGCTGATTAAATAAATAGTAGATAACTTTTTCTTGAGGCTATCCTTTATGACTTATTAACTTTATTGAAATACCGTTTAAAAAAAATCAAAGACCATATATAACCTACGTTTGCATCTAACCAAAGCTAAACCAGAATAAGCTCTCGCAAACGCTAGAATAACATCTCTAACACACAAACCTTTTAAAAAACCATTATAGAGCGCCTTACCTTCTTAGAATCCAAAAATGTAGAGCAAAGCCAATAACGTAAACTACATTGTAGAGCATCTCTACCAACACTTGACTATAAGATGCGTGTGTCCCAGGTGTTGTCCACGCGTGGGCGAGTGGACACCTGCGCAGCGACTCTACATAATTAATGGACGGTTCACCGCAGTGACCTCTGTGTTAAGTAGCGTTTGGTACTGTTTAGTTATATGCAAAGTGCTTATGAGATATATTTATGAGATTAATTAAGTTTGTTTGTTCTGAGAATGTTGTTTTAGGAGTATGACTGTATTGCTGAGTAACCAACGACATAAAAAGCTCTCAGAATTTAATTTTTTTTCTCGAGTGCATTGAACCCACGTTTGGTGGTAAAATTCCACTAATGTCGTTACTATATGCGGTAAACAGAAAAGTCATTAGATCAACCATTCTGATTAATTATTTTTGCAAAAATGTTGGCTTTGGGACATTTTGCTGAAGCTAGGTTAGGAAAAATATAACAAACCCATTGTTGGCTTATTTAATAATTAAAAGAGTCGTTTTAATAAATTTGGTTTAACAAAATATCATTTCTACAGCTCCATGTATAACAAAATGTTAGTGTCGTAACAATTATTTCATTTACGATTTAAATAATCGATAGATTTAGTATAAGTAATATATAAAAACAACTAATCAAGCTACGTTATAAAAAAAGTATATCTTTTACAGTACAGTTACATTTTGATGGAGAGCCTTTTAATAAATATAACCAAATACATTAAAGCATTTGATTTATGAGAATAATATCAATTGAAAGCTAAAAAACTAGAGCAAAAAACACAATTTAAAATGACCGAAAAAAAAGACTTTAATTTCATACTAAGACTTTTATATAGTAAAACTAGAGGATGCCCGATGACGCTCGTATTTTTATTTTTATTTAAGCGTTTCTTCTCGATCCCGTGGGAATTTCGCGAAATCCCTTCTTCTTTAGTTTCCTGCTTTCAATAGAGTTTTTTCAATGCGTTGTCTGTTAGACAGTTAGGAACGCAAGAATTTTATTAATTTTATTTTATTTATTTTATTAACCTGGATGACTTACAACTAAAATACACATCTAATAACAGAATGGTAAACATAAAGCCAATAACAAGTCATTACTTATAGGAATTGTTTAAAAAGAAAGAAACAAGTGAACATGCGCAGATCAGCTTTAGCTGCTAGGTTAATACAAATAACATTCTACTTTGGTTTAGTAAAGTATGTATACTTATATAAGAAAGAAAATAAAACCGTAACATATATATCACTACTATTAAAAATACATACAATCACACATCTACATTATCATCATCTGTAAAGAAAGTAAGGCTAAAGCACCTCCGTATCTGAGTCACACTACTACAAAATGGGTCAAAGTTATGCTGTTTATATATACAGATAATATTATTTTAGACCTATTTCTTGAATCTTCTGGGCACGACTCTCTTCTCACTGTGGGCATGGTTAGTTAGTCCATACAACACCAGCCTAGTGCATGTGCAGACTTCAAAAATATTAGGGCAAATTCTTAAGCATAATATTTTCTCATAATATTTTCCTTCGCCGTTTTGCAAGCGCTCATGAACAATTTAATATGCACATAACTTCGAAAGTATACTTTTTCATCTCTTTGGTTCAAACTGACATTTGAACGAAAGACCCTCTGCGTAGCAATCTGTCACGGTTAGTTTCAACATTCGATCTATTAATGGATTTTCTACTAGATACATACATACATACATAGACTCACGCCTGTTTCCCCGAAGGGGTAGGCAGAGGCATATTAAACGCCCACTTTTCACCAGTGTTTTGATCCCACGTAATAGGTGGCGAGCCTATTGCCGCTTATTGGGACATTTTGTTTGCCAGAGCCTCGTCCGTTGATCGGCAGGTGCACCACTTGCAGGTGAGGTTGGCTTGGGACCCTAAGTTCTTGGTGGGAACCCTATGCACCCTTTTGGCTACTAGATATACATAATTATGTCACCAGACAAAAGTGTTACTGGGTTTTTTCCGAATACTCAGTAGCAGCCCGGAGTCTGGTGATGTGCCCCGTATCGGCAATAGGCTCGCCCCCTATTACGTGGGACCTAAAAATTCTAATTTTAAACTTCGGTCTGCCCCTTCAGGGATACAGGCGTGAGACTATAAAAATAAATTAAAAAAATAGGCACCAGAATATGGAAAACGGCTGTTAGTCATCAACACGCTATCGCTGGCAATCTTATCTCTATAAAATCAGCATTAACATGATCATTTGAGTTTTTATCTTGACCGCGATCAAAAAAATTTGTTAACAAGGAAACAAGCAATTTGCAAACCAAATAGTAATGTAAAAATATGTAAAAAACGATGAAAAAGAAATCAATTTAATTTAACAAGCATAAAGGCATAAGTTATTAGAGTGCTTTTTGCGTAATGTATTACATTCACTTTATTGTTTTAATGTCAACCATTTTGTTTTATGCCTTAATTTTAGCACATTCTTGTATTTCCAGTTTTATCTTGCGTTCATCTGAGAGAATAATTAATTAGGTTCACAAATGATTGCTTAATTTATCAGATTTTCGGGCGATAAGCTTTATGGGGAAGTTTTTTTTTATATTTTTGATTATGGTTGCAAATGTGATATTATACCACCATGTTGATTACCTAGCTGGATAACATGGATAACCAACTACATATGTTGGTATTCTATGACTGACTAGAATCCGGACTGACTAACCAGTAGCCACCCTCCCATCCCTGCTCTATCCGAATAGTGTTGTCCATAGATTATGGCACTTAATCAGCAACATTTTACCCGTTTCTAATTAAGTGAATTTAGTTCTATTTTACTGTTTTCTTTCTTCAACAACAACAATTGTGCTAATGTTGTTAAGGAAAACTTATATAAAAATTACAAAAATATAAGTATTTCCATGCTACTTCTACTCTTGATTATATTTTTCCGAAAATTAAAAATTTTATATCCTTCCGTGAAGTTTTATAAATACAATGCTCGACATTAGGTACATACTCTATTACTGCTGATATTAAACCAAAAGCTTTAGGTACTAACCGCACACTCCTCAATCCTGAGACGACATTTAATAAAGAGCTTAAAACTATAACGAACCGGTATATTGATTAAAAGGTAAAATTAAAACGAGCACTCAAAAAAATGTGATTACAGTCAATATTTTGCCATCGGAACAAAGATTTATGTGTTCTTGAATTAACACGAAGGCTAGGTAATTTAGCCACTTGTTGAATTAATTACCGTTACAGTAACAAGTTTGTAATCAATAATATCGGTACAATTATTGTGAACTGGCATCTGTTATTGCGGTCATCGCTAAATCGGTTCGCATTTTAATGGCGCGTAATGTAATTTATTTGCTTGGCTTTGCTTTAGGTTGTGGTTGATTGATTTGTGTTTGTGAGAATTTGAGACTCTTTGGTGCTAGGTACAGTTAAGGATAAGGAAGGCAGCGATAACTGAGTGGAGAGACCGACAGACTGCTACGCAGTCTTGGGTTCCGATCCACGGCATGCACTAATAACTTTCCGGAGTTAAGTGCGTATTAAATTGTTAATTATCGCTTGCTAAACGGTGAAGGAAAACATCGTGAGGAAACCTGCATGTCTGAGAGTTCTCCATAATGTTCTCGAAAGACATGTGAAGTCTGCCAACCCGCACTAGGCCAGCGTGGTGGACTATGGCCTTACCCTTCTCATAGTGAGAAGAGGCCCGTGCTCAGCAGTGGGTCAGTATAAAGGGCTGATGATGATGACAGTTAAGAAAAGAAACAGATGATTTGTTCACAATCACAATTTTGTGATTTGCATATTTAATACGTCTGCCAACTATGACATTATTCTTTTCACAATGAGGCTTCCGGTGAAGGCAAACTTGAGTCCAGCAGTAGGACAGATGATATAAAAATATTTTTGAAGACCAAGTGAGGGTAAGGCTTTTCAAAAGCCGCATTTCCTGGAGGAGTTGCTGCAGGACATCAGTCATCTCGTGACCAAGACTAGTGTAAGCCAAGCCAAAACGTCGAGGGAAATACAGGGGTTTTCTTCACATAATAACGCGACATCGACCAGTTATACTGTATTTTTTTCAAAGACAGCTTCCGCGCTAGAAATAAATCCTGTGTCGCGGGGGACTTTACAAACAGACAACCAACGGACACAATGAACACTCGAAACAACAATTTATGGATAACACAAAGTGTTGACTCGTGTGGGAATCGAACTCACAACACACGGCGCAGTACCAAGCGGCGAGGCGGTCGCTTAAACCACTACGCCAACCGTGCAGTAAAATTCTCAAGTATCAAAATAAAGATCATACAATATTTGAACCGCAACGGACTGAACCAGCAGCACAAACCAATATCAATAACAATTCAACCGTATAATCCGATGCTAATTAAAATAATAAATACACTAAAGCTAGCTACCTATCTACGTAATAATGTGGCGATATAAAGCCAGTTGCACAATCGCAATTCGCGCAAATCGCTCAGTTTGCGCGTGTCGGGCGTGGCGATTTGATGGATGTCGCCTAACTCGCCCCGCGGCGTTGCCCGTCACAACACCGTGTGAACGCACGAGCTATCTGGCACACGCAAATTATACCGCTTTTGGCGCAGCAATTTATTAGAATCATGGACACCAGTTGTGTAACGTGAACGTTTGATTAAACACATCGAGTTGGTGAATAGTCGAGCGTTGCTATTTGTGGACATAACATCACGCCTATTACTCTGTTAAAGGTTAGGCAGGAGTGCTTTGTAACCATTTGTGAACCTGTTAAACAAACAAAGGGGTTAGGATTATTCTACTGAGTGTGATATAACTCATTATTTTCAGAAAGAGAGCTTTGTAATCAATAATTAGACTTTTTATTTATTTAGTCTGGTAATGCCGGTTCTGAGATATTCTGGATAAATTTTCTACTTCAATACCTAATAACCAGTACGCAATATTAAAGAAAACAAAGGGCTTATCAATTAATCATAAAATTGACAGTAGTCTAAACTATGGAATACTGCTATCGTTTTGGGTTGCCGAGGTCAGACCGGTAGTTGCTCTGTGGAAAAGCTAATACTCTGTTGAATCTGGTTTAGACTAGTAAGCAGACCCCGGTCTGGAATAAAACCGACGAATGATGTCCTCCACATTAATCTCCAGTTACTCACCGGTCAATGAGGTGATTGTAGGTCCTGTATCTTAATATATTGCATGGGCATTTTTTTTTGTATCTTTCATACTCCAATGTCCTGAAACACAAATCGGTGCCTTGTGGGAATCAAACCCACGACACGTTGCATATCGGCAGTGGCACAGCGATCATATTAACCACTACACCATGCATGCAATTATAGTTTTATTACAGCACTAGAAGATGCCCGCGGTTACATCCGCGTTATTTAAGGCTTCTGAGCCGCTCCCGTCGCTCATAGCGTGATGTTATATAGCCTATAGCCTTCCTCGATAAATGGTCTATCTAACACTGAAAGAATTTTTCAAATAGGACCAGTAGTTCCTGAGATTAGCGCGTTCAACCAAACAAACAAACAAACTCTTCAGCTTTATATATTAGTATAAGATACATTATTTAATAATATGAGAAACTCCTCCTTTTTGAAGTCGTTTGAAGTCACGTTTTGAAAGCACATGTCTATGACTCACTATTAATGCATAAGAAATGGGAACTATTTCTTTAAAACGCAAATTAGGAGTTACAGTTTACCTCAAACTCCTCATCTGGTTCTTAATCTAGCCGCTCAGATCAAATCATGTTAATTTTAATTTTACGATTCAACTACACATGATTCGTTTCTAATTTAAAATGGCTACCAGCTCATTAAACTTAAATGTAATGTCGTCAAATAAAGTATAAAACTATTCATCGCATATTTCTCACGGTGAGTCGACAAGCCTCTTCAAGCGAAGCCTTCTCTTGGGTGGGCATCACACGTCATTTTTTTCATCCCTACACACACATGTGTACAAAAGGTGTGCATCTGTGCATGTGCAAACGATTTTATTATCTCATTAGTGTAAAGAATGTCTTCATAAGGTGTCACAGCCGCAGGACATCGTTGGTTACCAGATAATGGATTTAATAAACCCTATATTTTCATCCGGCAAAGTAATGCGAAATAAATTATCTTACGAACGTAGCGTCATACATGTAGTTTTATTTACGGGTGATTTTGTTCTCATTGTTAACAAAACAGTCGATGTATGATGAAGTTAGTGTTGTGTTTGTGTAGTACAGTGTTTATGAGTAGTGGAGCCATTACAGGGTTGCCTTGAGGCTTCGTACGCGCGTCGGTCGTGCGCAGTCGTCGCGGGACCGCCTCCCCTTAGGGGCTGCCACCGCGCATGCGCAGATAACATCAACACCACTACCACCGTATTATTGGCACTTACAGCATTGTTTATTGACAGTTAGCATTCAGTACTACATAATTTATATTAAACAAGTGTCCTAAGGCTATCCACGGTTACTTTATTTGCTTTCGTACAGGCATTTGACGTAATCTTACCATCGCAGTACTGGATTAATAGCATATTAAGTCCAAATTGTTTATCGATAAGACATTATCGGCGTATAGTAGTTTTTATTCACCCATAAAATAGGAATTTAAGCTGTAAGCGCTGGGAATTGATTAATAATTCTAAAAACCGCTACCGAGTTCATTAATATGTGTTGTTAAATGTAACGCGCTCATTGTAATTTTAATTAAATTCCTGTTTAGATAACTCGCATTGCTTTGCTCGGGAACGGAGCGGTGGTATTCACTTGCTTTGCCCCGTGGCTGCGACCGCCTGCTATTATTTTATATTTTACGGTCAACGAGCAACTATGTTTAAATTACTTAGGGCATTCATTTCTTCTTTGATGAGGTAAGGAGCCGCCTTATAAGTAAAAGTGTTAATGATTTTGGATGACGTTGTATAGAACTAGAGAACTACTAACTACTACTGTTTTCCAGGTGTTGGTCACTTTATTAAACACTTGGTCAGCAACACAGAGGGTCCGGGTTCGAATCCACGGCGACCAGCAATGACTTTACGGAGTTATGTGTGTATTAAATTGTTAATTATCGCTTGCTAAACGGTGAAGGAAAACATCGCAAGGAAACCTGCATGTCTGAGAGTTCTCCATAATGTTCTCGAAAGACATGTGAAGTCTGCGAACCCGCACTAGGCCAGCGTGGTGGACTATGGCCTTACCCTTCTCATAGTGAGAAGAGGCCCGTGCCTACCAGTGGGACAGTATATATACAGGGCTGATGATAATGATGATGGAGATAAAATGATCAACAAGATGAACAGTAGTAGTAGTACTACTAGTAGGTAAGCTGTAAATCTGATTCTGTTATGACAAGAAGCATACATCTTACTAGGTAGTAAGTAGTAAATATAAACTTGGAAGTACAGTTACGAAGTCATATAAAAATCTCGTGTACAGCCACAAACTCAAACTCAAATATGTTTATTTCCATAAAAATGTTTAAATTTTTTGGACACGTCAGAAAGTCATACAAATAAAAAAAATAAAAAGTAACTTTAAATGCATATTAACATAGTTGAGCATTGAAAAAAATGCCTGTTCAGCACACATACTTAAAACATACTTTATAATTCTCACTGAACTGAAAGAACATTTAGTAAACGTCGATATTCTGAGAGAATACGACCGTGTTCCTTAATGTTATTCCTGGCATAAATCTAAACTAGGTATATATTTTTTTATAGACTCACGCCTGTATCCCCGAAGGTCTACCCCTTCAGAAGGAAAACATCGTGAGGAAACCTGCATGTCTGTGAGTTCTCCATAATGTTCTCGAAAGACATGTGAAGTCTGCCAACCCGCACATGGCCAGGCCGTGCCCATCAGTAGGACAGTATAAAGGGTTGATGATGAAGCGTCACATTTTTACCTAAGTAAAAGCTGTAACCATTCCGCAAAATATATATATATATATATATATATATATATATATATATATATATATATATATATATATATATATATATATATATATATATATATATATATATATATATATATATATATATATATATATATATAGGTAGGCAGAGGCGTAATATTACACCCACATTTTGCCATGAATTTTTAGGTCCCACGTAGTATGGGGCGAGCCTATTGCCGTTACCGGGCACGTCACCAGACTCCGTGCTGCTACTGAGAATTCGTAAAAACCCAGTAATACTTTTGCCCAACCCGGGAATCGAACCCGGACCTCCGATCAGCTGTCGCATACGCAATCTACTGGACTACGGAAGCAGTCATTCTCTAGTTATAGTAATAAAACTACCTATGAAATGTTTAATGTATATTTTTATTGGTAGAGCACTACTTTATCTATATAGACTTAGCAGTAGGCACATTTATAACAAGCTTCGTAAACAAAAGGATAGTCTGCTATCCCAGTCATTATTCAAACATTCTTTGCAAAATAAGGCTGGAAATATTTCTAATATTGTGTGTTATAGAATAGAAAATTTCTATTATACACCAGTTCATTCTTAAGTCAAGTTATTTCTTTCATCTACTTTGATAGAAATAAATAACAAAATCAAAATCAAAATCATTTATTCATCTAGGCCACAAAGTGACGCTTATGAACGTCAAAATTTAAGTTAATTACTTAATGATTCTACATTTACATTTACTGCCACGTTCGCAATGCAATAGGTAGAACCACGAGAAAGAACGGGCAATAAAACTCATGGCCACTTATTTTTGTAAGGAGCTGCAACTGTTTCACATTGTAGACATCTACTAGTAAAATTTTTAGTAGCTATTGATATCATACTCAAGCAGTAAATGATGTTCATATGGTAAGCCTCCCAAAGTAAATATGGTGAAACAGGAGCATCCACTTACGTCTTTTTAATGTAGGCAACTCGCGAACATGGTCAGAACTATGGTAGAAGTGAATGAAGCAGAAAGTAACGGTATTATGAAACCAAAGCAATCGACAACCTATTAGTTAGCCCATGACCACGAGTTACCCACATTTTACAAATCCGCAAAGTTATAATGAAAGTGTGGAACATGAATGCAAAATATAGTATGAAATGAGAATATCGTAATTAACTACACTATAAAATAAAACTACTAATTATTGACCTAGTCAAAAGCGAACAACTACTTCCAAGCGCTCCTGTCATCAAAATAATCCTTCAAACTGTAATATGCCTTATTTATAAGATTCTTTTTAACGTCTGCCTGAAACGCACTTAATGGCAAGTCTAAAATATAAGTTGGTAATTTATTGTATATGCGAATACTGAGCCCAATAAAAGAGCTATGCGTTTTGTGCAAACGAAAATACGGAACACATAATTTATGTCTATTTCTAGTATTGATATTGTGTCTGTCACTATTCATTTTATAAGAATTTATGTTTAGTCTTACATGCATAACACTGGCATAAATATATTGTGACGCTACAGTAATAATACCAATAGTTTTAAATTTTTCTTTGAGTGAGACTCTTGTATTTAACTGGTAAATGGCCCTAACTGCCCGTTTCTGCAATATAAAAATATTTTGGATATCAGCAGCTCTACCCCATAACAATATGCCATATGACATAACACTATGAAAATAACTAAAATAAACCAATCTAGCCGTATCGACATCGGTCAACCTACGAACCTTCTTAATGGCATAAGCAGCTGAGCTAAGTTTCCCTGAGAGATATGTAACATGCGCACCCCATTGTAACTTCGAATCAAGTGTTAATCCTAGAAATAATGTGGATTCAGTTGTTTCGAGTACATCGTCATTTAAAACTATGTTAGGACCAAGGTTTCTGACATTAGGCAGAGCAAACTTAACACATTTTGTTTTTTTGGCGTTCAGTACTAGATTGTTTACATTAAACCATTTAGTCACTTGAATGAGTGCACTGTTTATTTCGTTAAAGTGTTCCTTATTTCTATCTTCTTTAAATATCAAAGAAGTATCATCAGCAAACAGTACAACGTCACAAATGTTTCTCAAGTAAAAAGGTAAATCGTTTATGTAAACAAGAAACAAGAAAGGCCCTAGGATGCTGCCCTGTGGCACTCCTAAATCAACAGGTAAGCCACTGGATTTTGAGCCATTTATTTCAACACATTGGATCCTGTCACTTAAGTACGACTTAATGACATCCAATGCTTTAGTCTGGACGCCGTAATGTCTAAGCTTGCACAAGAGCGTCTCATGGCAGACACAATCGAATGCTTTCGAAAGGTCGCAAAACACACCAACAGCATTTTGGGAATTCTCCCAAGCACTGTAGATATGTTTGAGTAACGCTACTCCTGCATCTGTTGTCGAAAGACCCTTGGTAAAACCATATTGCTCACCATGAAGGAGGCTGTTTTGATTAAAATGTCTTAGTAGTTGCTTGAGTATGATCTTTTCAAAAATCTTACTAAAAGCAGGTAGTATCGATATTGGCCTATAATTACTAGGATCAGTCTTATTGCCGGATTTGAACAGAGGTATTATTCTACTATGTTTCATAAGATCTGGAAAACTGCCAGATCTAATACACTTATTGAATAAGTTGCTTAAATAAGGAGCCACTACATCAATTATACTTGTCAAAACCTTAACAGAAATGCCCCAGAGATCACCTGTATTTTTAGACTCTAAAGACTTAAAAGTATTTATAATATCGGTAGAAATAATACTATGAAATTTAAATATTACTTCACATTTTCCTACAATAGACTCTAATAGGTTTTCTGCGACTATAGCTGATGATTTTAATTCTCTAGTAGTAGTAAGTGGTATGCTAGCAAAAAAGTTATTAAACATGTGTGCGACTTCTTCGTCATTATGAATTAATTTATCATTATCAAGAAGACTAAAACTATTACTTCTTAATGTTGTCTTACCTGTTGTTTCATTAATAGCTCGCCAGGTTGCTTTAACTTTATTCGAAGATTGTTTAATTTTATTCCTAACGAATATAGCTTTAGCTGTATTGCACACTCTTTTAAATATTTTAGAATAATTCCTAACATACTCAGTGAAGTTTAAATCAGAATTGTATTTTTTCATACCATACAACTCATACATTTTTGCTCTGCTTTTGTAAATACCCGCAGTAGCCCACTCATTAAAAGCTCGAGATTCCTTAATTACTTTCTCCTTAGTCTTAAAAGTATTCTGAAACGTGTTATTAACTATATTAAATAAATTGTTAAAATTCTTATTTGGCGAATCTATTTCTATTAAGTCAGGATTCATAGTATTCATTCCAATCAATACTTTATTCCGGAATTCATTAAACTTATGCCTAGGTAATGGCCTAACCAACACTCTCTGTACCATGCTATCATTGTAATATGGAAACCTATCTAATTGACCACAGTGATCCGAAGTTAATTCAGAAGTAACTACTCTATCTGAAACAATACAATTACTAAATATGTTATCAAGACAGGTGAAAGATGTTTCTGTGATTCTAGTTGGTTCAAGAAATAATTTTTTCAAATTAAATGATCTAAAAAGGTTTAAAAATCTACAAGTCATTATTGAATTTTCAAGAATGTTAACATTAAAATCACCACAAACTATAATCCCTTTCTTATTGCTCCTAATTTTACTAATTGCATCTTCCATAACAGATTCAAACAAATTAAAGTCACTTAATGGAGGACGATATACACATATAATAATATGCTGCTCAAGGTCAATGCATGACAGTTCCACCGTGCGTTCTATAGACAAGCTAGCTATGTCTTTCCGTTCTTTACATGTTAAACTGTTTGAAACAATAATCAATGATCCACCATATAATTTGAATTTAAATAATTATAGAGTAGAGATGGTAGGGTCGGTACGCCCACGACATTCACACTTTATGGAAAATATAAACTAGATCGAATAATGATTGAATTTAAGAACATTTTTACAACTTTTTATGTGCTTTCTTTAATTAGATTTGAATAATTATTTATTATGGTGTACAGGGTGATATTGCTCGTACTTGGGTTTATTATGGACGTGGGTGCTCTACATTTACACTTTACAGGATGAGTTTACTATTGATATAAATAAAATCTTATTTTAGTTTGCTTTTTACATGGAAATCGTTTTGTACGTATTCAAATTTGAAGCGATTTTCTTGTATAATATAGAAATTCATAAATAGTCTGATCGTTAGTTTACACAAAATACCTAATTTTGAAATTATTCTAAGGGGAAAGATTTTGTCCACCCGCCATTATCACCCTCATAAGCCGGTCAGAAAACAAAGGTATTATAAAACCATAAGTTTGTTATCTTACACGATTTATTAAATAAACTTGTATAAAAAGGATTTGTTGCACTGTCAGAAATTATATTGTCCCTTTATTTATTTCTGTTTCTTTCTCTCCCTAAACAAAACCATTTTAGTGTACATTTATTTTATTGAGCCGATTTCATCTGCTGGTTTTAATTCATCAACCAATCTTACACCATGTATATACGAATCTAGAGCACCCACGTAGTAAGTCCGTAAGAGGTACTTAGAGGGTTATAAAATTAAAATTGTCTCGGTGTTAATGATTCGGCTGTAGTCAATAAAACGTCAACGCACGCTCCGATTTGATTGGAGTTGTTATTGCTATGTGCTGTGGTTTGACTGCGGACATCGCTAGGCTCGTGTCATAAGACTGGGTTCTGTATGTGGCTCTCCTAAAAACATTTTCTTCGAGAGATAAGCAAGTGTATACTTGGCAGATTATTTTCTTGTTTTGCTATTCATATTTTCATCAATTCTTGCACTGATAAAAATCTATGAACAGGAAATAAAAACCCAGAGACAGAGATTTAGAGTAAGTTTTTTTGTATGTGATGTACCTCTGTACGTGGATTGAACCTGATGAAGGTTTCTTTGGAAATTAAAAACAATGTTAGCTGATTTGTAGACAATACCTACCACACGAATTCGTCAGCTATTATTTAACAAACTCTTACTCATTTAGTAATAGTTTGTTAAGTAATAGCCTGCGTATTCCTTAAAACTTTTGAGCTGCGAAATAATCACTAAAATATATTCAGTTGTTAGCGTATATATTGAGCACCACCAAATTATTATTTCCTCCTCATAGAGACAGTATAGATACGTACAACTGTTTTCTTTAACCGTACTTTTACATACACGTAGGACGATTTAACAAAGACGTAGTGACTCTACATTATACTGTACTTCACAAGAAGGCTTCATCCAACGTTAAGCCTACCTCTCTCATTGTCCAATACACCACACATTATGTAGAGACGCCCACTGACATATCAACGACTCTTCATGAGACATGTATGACGATGTATGACGGGTGATTTGTCAACATATTAATAAGACTTACTTTATTGAAACGGTTGACAGTGAACCGGCCTGAACTCTATGACTCTACCATAGAGTGAACTCTATGTTGAGTTCACTTCCATTGTAACGTTATGTGAGGAGATTATACGCATTATCTGAGAGCTTCGTACTTAGTTCCTCCTTAAATTAAATCTTAAATCCTTTGATAAATGAGCACAATTGTCTCTATGGTCGAGACCGTTAAAATAATTTAAGAGCTTATGAGATTAGCCGGACAAAAAGTGAAGCAGGAAGTATGCAAATTAGACTTTGTACGCTAATATCATAGACAGACATCATAATTACAAACTATAGTGCTGCTCTAGACTCTACTATAGAGTACAGTTATAAATTCTACTAAAATATACATAATTATGCTACTTTGCTACTTATTGCTGCCCTGACTTTGCTTGCATAGAATTTTTAATATTAATGAAATAAAATTTATCCAATGTTACTCCTGGTTAGAGTAACAATTGAATTATTAATTAATTATATAATAAGTTCAATAATTTTACATTGATTTTTCGTCCTTGCTCGTGAATGAAATGCTCTAGACGGTATTTCCAATAAAGTAGGAACATTTTTTAATGTTTCCTAATAGTCATCCCAAATTCATACAAACAAACTTACATTCGCATTATAAACTTAAACTTAACAGGAGATATACATTACACCTCTCTACATATCATTTCCTTTTACATACACCAGTTAAATTACTTTATGAGTAACATAGAGTCGGTAGAGTCGTTTGTCTGTTTGTCCATCTATGTGAAGCAACGTAAGATATGAAATGCCTCGCCCTATCGGTACGTTCTGGTAATTTCTCAGGAATGTAGAGTCCGTCTCTGGGTAGAGCATAAACAAGGCATTGCGGCGGTGTGTAATTTGCACAAATCATTGTCCGGTGTGTATGCAGCCTACATGCGGTTACCACATCACTGGTGTATGTAAGGCTTTTGCGCGCTATGCGGTGTAGAGTTCTTGTAGCATACGTTACTAGATAGAAACTCAAAGGTACTTATTGACGTACGTTTTAAATTGTGTTTTAGTTTGTGTTAGACCTAAGCATTCACTTGTTATAAGGAACTTCGAGTATTTCAGGTTATTTTAATTTATCGAACAGAAAAACTTACAGCGCTACACATCAGTACGAAATTTTATATGCTCTTTCTAGCGAACGTTCTACTCGATAAAAAAAGCTTGAAGAGAACTCCATAGACCGATCGATGACTGCCTCGTTGGTCTCATGGCACGACTAAATGTGCGCGTGGGATTGGGAGATCTCGGGTTCGATTCCCGGGTCGGGCAAAGTGTTATTGGGATTTTCCGTTAGGAAATTCTCAGTAGCAGCACGGAGTCTGCTAATGTGCCCGGTACGGCAATAGGTTCGCCCCCTATTACGTGGGACCTAAATATTCATGGCAAAATGTGATTTTCCTGTAATGTTACATTCGCAGGCATGTTTATTATAAGTGAATTCTCAAGTTTATCAGCACCTGTAGGTATCGAATACGATATACCATTGTCTCGAATATCCGGTATTATGACACTGTATAGGCAAAATAAAGGTATTTGGTATGAAACCTAAAAGCAAATAATATCAGTGACCACGCAATTTTGATCGCTATTTTGGCAAATCAATCAGTGAAATTGCCGCCGTCTTTATTAAAATATGCACGTGCGCTTTTGCTCTTATATGATGCAAGACATGTTGTGCAGTTACAGATGGTTTATGAAGCGAAAGCGTAGCTGTCTTATCTTTAACCAACTAATATGGTTATGTCATACTTCTAAACGAAATGGAAATAGTTGAGCCAGATAGTTGAGACAGTTGAAACTGTATCTTTGAAGTATTTATCGATCCTATTTTTAGTCTGCATCATCTTCGACATGTATGTCTCTCTCACTATTGGGCATGGGGCTCATCTCGCTATGAGCAGAGTAAAGTGGACCAAGTACAGTTGTGCACATTTCAGACGTCTGTCGAGAACATTACGTAGACGTTACAGTCTTTGACATGCAAGTTTTCTAAGTTGCTTGCCTTGTAACGTGTACTTTAAATGTAATATCTTTAAAACCAGTATAGCACGATAGAATTCGTAAAGGGTAGTTTGATTTCAATGTGTAACATTCTCGTAAACCCAAAAAAACACAAGTTACAAGTTTATAAATGTAGTATTGTTGGTTCAGTCTCTTCCTTTTGGTGTTTCAATTACTTTTATGTTTTTTGTAAACTTCTCCGTGATACAGAATTTCCAGAGGCATTTCATCATTCTCTAGTTTACCACCTGTGAAAGCCTCAAAACTTTTTTTAACATTTAATCCTTCCTACAATCCAGGACGATGACTGACAAGTTTTCACACCCAGTTGCGTCATTAAATCCGTGATTATATATCCCAAATGACCAGTTCTCAGATATAATTCCACCACAGCCTTTTTGCTTTATAACCACATTTATAAGAGCATGACTGTCAAATGAGTCGTAGCTAAAATTAATTTATTCAACAATGGTGCACAAAAACTGTACAAAGCCGGTGGTAGAGCTATAATTGCCGGTAATCTTGGTAGAGCTGGTAGAGTCGGTAGCTGCTACGTGTGGGGGAAGAGAGGGGAGGGGTGGAGGTCAGAGGCGATTAATTCGGGCGGCCATTAACGCGCATGACTTGACGCTACCGTTCTAGAGTTTGGGTGTAGTGATGTGGTAATGCTCTACTTGGGCTAAGCATTATTTTGTTATACATACAACTATTTTTATATCAAAATCATTGCAGTAAAGTGTAATACTAGTTACAGAAAAAGCATTATGCGTATTTAGTAAAATATGTGGTTCTAACTACATACGTATAATGTATCATACCGTTCTCCAAACTCTATTAGCCTGATATCTACTAAACGATGTAAATACTATTTTGTAAAATCAAATGCTTAGTGTCCTCTGTGTTTCATTATCATCATCATCAGCCTTTAACAGTCCACTGCTGGACAGGCCTCTCCTTTGAAAGGAGGAATTGGCCTACTAGAACAGCACTGTAAGAGAAGGAAAACTTGATACAAACCCTATACCAACCCGTTTGGCCAGCGTGGTATAGGGTTTGTATCAAGTTTTCCTTCTCTTACAGTGCTGTTCTCTGCATAATATGCTCCCTCTGTCGGCTCTTACGACACCCATGGGATGATACGGGGTGGTGACATTCCGTATTCTTAATCCGTCACCACACGGAAGTCTCTCTCTTGACTCTTGACTCTGTGTTTGCTCTCCAAATATTTGTTAGGTATAACGCAGCATGGATATTATTTCGAATATGCTCATTACTAAGTTATACATAACAAAGTCTCAAAATAATATTATAAGTCTTAAATGATACACCAAAAGATACTTTTTACGAAATAAACTTAAATCATACGCCTATATAACCGAAGTAGAGCGAAACCACCTCAAGTCAGGTAAAATGCTAGAGCACGTAAATAACTAAACATGTCGTTGGAGCAACTTGTACGAGTCAATCGACTCTACAACTTGTGCTCTACATACATTTCATTACTCTACGGCTACAACCAAGCTTGTTTTAAGTGCACCTAGTGACATTTAAAATCTGGTAAATTTATACAAACATCTTGACAAGAACTTTAGAGTATTTACTTACTGCTCAAATTATTTATTCGAAAAGTCGGGCAAATCACACATTTTGACTCTTGTTTAAGCAATTCTAAGTATTTTATTTAAATCATCGAGAACGATAAACTTTAGGCATTTTATATAATGACAAGCACAGCATGCAACAAGAACATGATGTGATAGCAAATGATAATTGATTTGTTTTATCTCGGATTATATTTTCTTTCTAACGCCAAAGCTCTGACAATTCTAGGGTTACCTTATCCGAACTAGAACCTAATATAATTTTAAAAAAATATCTGTGTTTTTTACCAGTAGGCTGGAGTGTAGCAGCGAAGGCCCTGGAGATACCAACAGACTGCCATGCAGAGGGTATCGGGTTCGAATCCACGGGGCGCACCAATGACTTTTCGGAGTTATGTGCGTATTAAATTGTCAATTATCGCTTGTCCCGTGCCTCGAAGAGCACATAAAATCGTCCGTCCCGGTTGCCATGAAGATCTTTGACAGTCGTTATAGGGCGTCAGTACTTTCTAAACAAACTGACACTAGTCTAAACCATGTAATTTTGCTATCCCTTCGGGTTGCGGAGGTCCGACAGGCAGTAGCTCTGTGGAATAGGTAATATTCAGCCAAATCCGGTTAGATTAGTGAGCGGACCCCAGATTGAAACTGGGATAACGCTAGGAGAATGATGAGGCTGGAGTGTAGCCCAAAAGATTAAAATTGCCATACAACGTGACAATGCTGCCAGCGTTCTGGGCATGCTCCCAATCGATGGCGATGTGGAAGGACAATCATGACCCTCTCTAAATTATTTTCTTTTCTATTTTGCATGTTTTATATTTTGAAGCATAGTATTTTAAGAATAAGTTAGTTTTAGTCCGTTATTAAAAAAAAACCTAATTCAACATGTACTTAATGTTGAGAAAGGCATGTTAAGATGGTTTGGGCACATGGAGAGGATGGATGACGATAGACTGACAAAGAAGATATATGAGGCAAGTGTGAATGGGACAGGACAAAGGGGAAGACCTAGGCGGACGTTCTCTGACCAGATAGGAGACATCCTGAAAAAGGACAAGTCAGAAGTACCCTTAACAGAAGAGCATGCATGAGAAACTTGATGGGAGTGAGTGAAGCAAGAGAGTTATGTCAGGATCGTTGCAAATGACGTTCCGTAGTCTCTGCCTACCCCTCCGGGAAACAGGCGTGATTCTATGTATATATGTATGCATGAATTAATGTTGTCTTATGATTCAAAAATAAGTTGCGATTGATCTTGTCAGCCTGAGCTCAAACCCAAAAGTGCTTAAGTGTTTATCTATAAAATTATCATATGAAGAAAGTGTTCTGTAGATGAGTGAGGTACACACCTACCGTTTCCAAGATTTATTTTGCTATTACAATCTAAACATTGCTTTCTGTGCACTCCTATTAAAATAAAATGGAGACTAGAAAATTCAGCAATAAATATCGACATTTCGACTCTCTCCCATACGTTATAGCAATCCAAAAAGCACAGTTACAAAATAATTAAAATTTTGATCTCTACATTACAGAAATATTGAACAGGAAATAAAAATCTAATTATATTCTCAATAAAATATATATGACAGGAGGCAATTTAACGAATTAACATACTATTTATAATAAAGGCTCTATGTAGAGTCGCTTCACTAAAGCCTTAAGGCATAAAAACGTACCCGCCTCTAACATCATCTCATTTAACGCTTCTATCAAAATTTGACTCTACCATTACGTGCTCTATATTACCAACGACTCTACCTTTCATTAACACAAAATTAAACCCTATCTCTAAGGCTATAAGAGTTATATAAGGTGCATGTAGTGCTTGTAAGTCAGTAGCGGGCAATGGACCTCAATATTTAATTGTTGTTAATTGGTTAATTCTAACGAGCACTGTCTCTATGTAGAGACATGTCGTCGACTTGTGTGACGTCACCGCTGAAATATGTCATGAGAACTTGATGTAGAGATTATTTGTGTAAGACGCACACGTGTTCAGTCGAAGAAATGCCTTATTTGTATATACGTAGTTGGTTTTGAATATAAATATATTGGCTTGATATTCATTTACAAAATGTTGATGTTTGCTTTGCGGTTGCATCTTGTTCACAAACAGGTTCTTTAAAAAACAGAATCATGAAGTCTCCAGGGACCTTTAAAAACAAAACTATACCTTTGAAAATCTGTTACAGTGATGCAACTTCGAAATCGCTTAGGTACAGCAGCAGAGTGCAAAAAACTGTAAAATAAAGATGAAAATTTTTCTATTTGCCCCGTCTTTTCGGCATGGGTTACACATAAGACTGATGTCCTGCAGCAAAAGACTGTAAACAGCCGTTCAATTTATTTCCTCATAGGTACACAACAGTTTACAAAATTCACTATTATTTTATTCATATAGAGTAGGAAGCGAATAAAATATATGTCCTGTTAGTGCGTACCGTGACTAGTACGGCGGCGTAATGAAGTCATGAATTACGCGAAACCACGATAAATGTGACGCTAACGTTACGCACTCGTACTAAACGACAGAGCAAACAAACAGACGGAATACAGAACGTTTATGTATATGTGATACACGATTTATGGAGACTGCCGATTAAAGAGGCAATTTCGATAGTAAGCTTAGTTTTGGTATCTGTACTTTATAGGAGTAGTAAAAAATGTTGAAGTAGAAAAAATGGTTTTAGGGCGCCCTAAAACCATTTTTTTCTACTTCAGCATTTTTTATTACTCCTCTTAAGTACAGATACCAAAACTAAGCTTACAATCGGGAGAGCGGTTTTACAGTCAGGGATAGCGGAGTGGAGAAACTAACAGTTTGCTGCAGAAGGTTTCGAGTTCAAAGCTGCGTGGATACCTGGAGTCTGAGAGTTCTCCATTGCAAATGCTATAATAATGTTCAACCCTTTGTTAAATAGATTATTATACACCAATCACACATGCCATAGCAAATGTTTACGACATACAATACAGTCATAATAAAATTTATAATTACAATTACAACAACATAACATAAACCTAACCTCACGCATTTTATCCCCGAAGGGGTAGGCAGAGGTGTATTACACACCAACACTTCGCCAGTTATGTTTCGGTCCCAATGTAATAGGGGGCGAGCCTATTGGCATTATAAATTGAATTAAATTTTCAATTTTCAGTACACTGGCATTCAAACCTAAAACTTTATCTTGCAGATTTTAGGAACTTAAAATTACAAGAAAATCACGTTCGTACTTTAAAATAATGATTCTATCTTAGAACTACTTTCATAGTCATCGGATTCCAAACACAGACATAGCCTGTACTATGTCCACTTGACACCTGACGAAAAATACTCAAATATACATATTTCATATTATAGATAAATTGAATGACCCACTGAACTACTTTTTGATAGACAAACACACTAAAAGGAATGTAGATTATACAATTTATAAAACTAGCAAACATAAATAACATAAAAATCTATTAAACTGTCATAATAAACGTGTTAATTGATTTATTAATTACAATGTCACAAATTATTAGTACTCGTTCACCTGTTCACCTAGAAAACAAGATTAAAAAGGAAATTATAAATTACGAAGGCACTCTACATTTCCGAAAGAAACAAGTCATTATTATAATTACGATTAACATAATAATATTATATGATGTTTTGACAAATTATAAATTGTGTTAATTATGTAATTACTGGTAAAGGTTAACCGATTTTATGAAGCAAGTTAATTACAGACGGATATGTTTACATACAAATAATTATAATGTATAATTTATGTTGTGTAGTATTAATTGTATAAGCTACTAGAGGACGCCAGCAGCTACGCCTGCATTATTTTTAAACTTACCCGTTTTGGCCGATCCCGTGGGAATTTCGGGAAATCCCTTCTTAGTGCACCCCTACGGTCCCCAAGGAACATACATGCCAAATTTATTATAATAGTTTCGGCTGTAGCGTGTCTGTCAGTCAGTCAGTAACGCAAGGATTTTATATATTAAGAAGATAATCAAAACTTGTTGAGCTCGCGGTTACACCCGCGTTATTTAAGGCTATCGCTCCGCACCCATGGACTACAATGTGATGGTATATAGCTGATAGCCTTCCTCGATAAATGAGCTATCTAACACAAAAATATTATACAAATGGGACCAACATTTCCTGAGATTAGCGCGTTCAATCTAACAAACAAACTACATACACATACATACACAACGTCACGCCTTTTATCCCCGAAGGGGTAGGCAGAGGTGTATTTCTACACCCACTTTTCGCCAGATATACTTTAGTCCCACGTAATAAGGGGCGAGCCTATTGCCGTACCGGGCACGTTTCCAGACTCCGTGCTGCTATTGAGAATTTCGTGACAGAAAAACCCAATAACACTGCCCGACCCAGGAATCGAACCCGGGACCTCCCGATTCCACGCGCACATTTATGCCGCGAGACCAACGAGGCAGTCGTATAGGGTTTGATGTCGAGTTTTCCGTCTCTACGCAAAGATGGTATTTGCATCGTGTTATCCCTTAGTCGCCTCTTACGACACCCAGGGGAAGATAGGGGGTGGTGACACTTGTATTCTATGCCGTCAACCACACGGCAAACAAACAAACTCTACAGCTTTATTATATTAACTAGAGGATGCCCACCGTTACACCCGTGTTATTTAAGGCTACTGCTCCGCCTTCTGTCGCTCATGACGCAATGTTATAGCCTTCCTCAATAAATGGGCTATCGAACACTGACATAATTTTTCAAATCGGACCAGTAGTTCCTGAGATTAGCGCGTTCAACCAAACAAACAAACAAACAAACAAACTCTTCAGCTTTATATATTAGTAAAAGATATAGATATAGTTACAGGGTTCGTCCGCGTGGTTGTCAGCTTTAGCGACAAAAGATAGCCTTTGTGTTATTCTGAAGAAGGCTACAAAGATTGATCAAAATCTGTTCTCACCATTTTGCACAAAAGAGTAACAAACACGAGTTCCTTTAAAATTTTCCTAAGGGATATTAAACGTGCATTCTTTCAACCATCCATCTTTCCTCAGAAACTTTCGCGTCTACAATAAGAGTAAAATAGAACCATTATTTATGTCATTACTGTTTAAAGGTTACAGATTTTATGAATCAAGCTACTTAAATAATTACGAAAATAAATGTTTACATAAAAGTATAATGTATAATTTATGTTCTCATATAAACTGTATTAAAAACGGTATGCTTATAACGATAAGTTACATAAAACCAGATGGTATGTACATAATTCCTTGGTGTAACAAGAAGCTTAGTGCATTCCATAATTATTGTAATTTCTCTCATTACTCAAAGGTTTGGTGACCGCAGTCGCGGGTTAAGTGTCAAGCAATATGTAAATACTCATTAGCTGGAATTACAAACCAACAAACATAATATAGATAACATATTAGACGTTACAGTAGTTATGAAGTAGCTGTATTTAATAATAATTATAATCGTGTTTGTAGTAAATTGTGATTACTGCATTTAGTACCTTATGTAACTAGCATTAATTAAAAGGCTTGGTAAAATATTGTTTGCTGACATATTTTTAATAGAAGGTCTGTACTAAAATTGATCTCTGTATCGCAGGGGAATTCAAGAACAAACATGTAACGAAATCAAGAATCAATTTTTTTTATAGACCCACTTCTGTACCCCGTAGGGGTAGGCAGAGGCGTAATATTACACCCACATTCCCAGTCCCACGTAGTAGGAGGCGAACCTATTCGGCTGTCCCAAATCAAAACACAGTAAGGGACTTCGAACAAATTTTACAGGAGGGCAAAAAAACTGATTTTATTATGCCTTACCAAACTGGATATGATTCTTGGAGGTGGTAGATAAGATTACTGTCTACATTTTTGCATACTAAAACTTCAAAAATATAATTCTATGCACGTTGTATAACACTTACTAAGTTTGGAATGGGATCCAACACCAACCATTGCCCATGGAAACTAAACCAAAACACAGTAAGTAATAAGACATTTTAAGGTTTTTTTTATTTTGAAAACTTTTAGTTATGATAAAATTTATGATAAAGAGAGTAAATAAATATTGCAGTCAAACACATTAACGAGAATTAACCATGTTTATTATTAAAATTCTTAGAATGTGAAGTAATTTAATGTGAAAAGTTCCAAATTATATTAGAAAACGAGGAATTAATAATTATAATAAAAACCGATAAACTCAAAATACGAAATTTGATTATTTCTCACTAATTTAAACCCTAATTCCTGGAAATGGAAATTCCGACAGGTGTGTGCTATACTGTGTAATTTTAGATTTTATGGTCTTTAAGACATATCAATTCCCAAATCAAAAACCTAGCAAGTGGAAATTCCCAATCCAAAACAAAGTAAGTACGTGTGCCTTGCTGTGTTTTAAACTGGTTATCAGCTGTTAGTAGGTTTTTGATTTGGGGTTTGCGGTTTAGCCTGTGCACTTACTAGGTTTTATGGTATCGCTATATTGGGAATGGAGGCCTTTATTGAAAAAAGGGTTTTTGCATATTATGGGCATTTACTGTGTTAAACACATGGTGTAAAAATCTTGATTTCGACAAAAATGTCCTTTACTGTGTTTTAATTTGGAACAGCCGTATTGCCGTTACCGGCCACATCACCAAACTCCGTGCTGCTACTGAGAATCCGGAAAAACCCAGTAACACTTTTTGCCCGGCCCGGGGATCGAACACGGGACCTCCGATCAGCAGTCGCATACGCTATCCACTGGACCATGGAGGCAATCAGAATAAACTATGGGTACTTAAAACAAAAAATTGTGTAGAAGACAAAGTATTATCTTGTTCAATGTTTAGCGGACCCCGCGTTCCAATGCCTTGGACCGCATCCACAATTGCTCTAGAAGGAAGATGTGTCTTATGTAAGGTATAAGTGCAGTAGTCTCTTATACGGCTATGCCATCGTGATAATGAGTCTTCCTTCATCATCATCATCAGCCCTATATATAAACTGTGTAACTGCTGGGCACGGGCCTCTTCTCACTATGAGAAGGGTAAGGCCATAGTCCACCACGCTAGCCAAGTGCGGGTTGGCAGACTTCGCATGTCTTTCGAGAACATTATGGAGAACTCTCAGACATGCAGGTTTCCTCACGATGTTTTCCTTCACCGTTTAGCAAGCGATAATTAACTATTTAATTTGCACATAACTCCGAAAAGTCATTGGTGCGTGACGTGGATTCAAACCCGGACCCTCTGCGTAGCAGTCTGTCGGTCTCTCCACTAGTCTTCCTTAGATCAGGAAAAATAATCACTGTGACCAAAGCGTCACTAAAGATAAAGCGACAACCAATAACTTTGAGAATTCTGAATTACCTTATTTTTCACACGAACTCTGAAATAATACGTCTTATTTCACTCGTCCTTTTCTGTTCTGTTCCAATAACGTAAATACAAAATTGTATAATGATTGGTACAGTAATTTAAGACGCGGAAGCCTTTAAACAAACTTATACTTTATCTTTCTCCGTGGTCCAGTGGATAGCGTATGCGACTGCTGATCGGAGGTCCCCGATTCGATTCCCGGGTCGGGCAAAAGTGTTACTGGGTTTTTCCGAATTCTCAGTAGCAGCATGAGTCTGGTGATGTGCCTGGTAACGGCAATAGGCTCGCTCCCTATTACGTGGGACCTAAAAATTCAAGGCGAAATGTGAGTGTAATGCCTACCATTTGGGGGATACAGGCGTGAGTCTATAAAAAAGAAAATAATTTACTCAGTTTCTTCACGCGTAAAACTAATCAACACATCGAAGCTCTCTCCGTCTAAAAACAGCTCGTTGTAACCTAACTTAATTATCTTGCTGTTTTTACAATTTGCAAGCGGTCGTGCGTGTCATGTACCCATCACGGGATCCATTCGTCAAACGTCGCACGCGCGGTGCAAAAACATCTCACGCTGTGCTAACGTATGCGCAGTTTGCGCTGTATGCGCAGTTTGCGCTGTTTGCGCTCACGGATAACGAGCGGGATGGCCATCGGACGTAGTTTGCGCCGTGAGGTGCGAACTTGAGCGAGAATCATTCATTATTACTGAAATGCCGCAAGAAATAGTGATGGGTTTGTAGTCCGGTGTTAGATTTAGTTTATAGCTTTGATAGCGAACGTAGCATCTTTCTTTTAAACCGGATTAAGCTAACGACTCTCACTTTAGTATGGAAAAAAGGAAGAATTATTTGTATGAGTTACCGTACAGTTTGACTTCAAAGTAATACAAAATATAGAATGACTAGAGGATGCCCGCGGTTACACCCGCGTTGTTGTATAGCCTATAGCCTTCCTCGATAAATAGACTATCTAACACTGAAATATTTTTTTAAATCGGACCAGTGGTTCCTGAGATTAGCGCGTTCAACCAAATAAACAAACATACTCTTCAGCTCTATATATTAGTATAAGATGGTACCAGTCTTTATATTATAGCGATAAAAACGGAAATCTAGAAAGTTAATGAGCATAGGGTTCCCACCAAGAAGGGTGCATAGGGTTCCCACCAAGAACTTAGGGTCCCAAGCCAACCTCACCTGCAAGTGGTGCACCTGCCGATCAACGGACGAGGCTCTGGCAAACAAAATGTCCTAATAAGCGGCAATAGGCTCGCCACCAATTACGTGGGATCAAAACACTGGCGAAAAGTGGGCGTTTAATATGCCTCTGCCTACCCCTTCGGGAAACAGGCGTGAGTCTATGTATGTATATTAATGAGCATTAAATCTGATCAGATGTCCTCAGTGTTTTGACTTAGAAAGTCTAAGATGAATGTCACCAACTGCAGGTGTTATTGACTCAGACAACTCATATTTTATATCCTGTACTGGACGAATACCTAAAACTCTCCTATTTCTCGAATCATTCAATAGTTTTTTACAGCCGTGACAGAATCGACGTCCGCATTTCACGGCTTGTCTATCGATCGTACTCTTAATTAATGATCTCAGGCTATGTGTTATGCCGCTTCTAAGAAATACATGATATAGGTACGGACTATATTGAAGAATATTTCTGAGCATTCGTAAGCTTGTATATAAGCAAATAAATAGCTGTTTGAATTCAATTAACACTTTGTAGCTATAAAATTGTTATAAATTTTAAGTAAATAAATAACTGAATCATGATATTTTTATAAGTAAGCGAAACCTAGGCTCCAAGACGTATATCTTGGATGCAACTGCGATAATAATAAATAATATGATAAATAATGACGAGAAGCATATTATTTATTAAACGAGAGCAAGTAAATTAATAAATGTTCATCATCATCATCATCATCAGCCTTGAACAGTCCACTGCTGGACTAGGCCTCTCCTTTGAAAGGAGGAATTGGCCTACTATACCACGCTGGCCAAACGGATTGGTATTGGGTTTGTATCAAGTTTTCCTTCTCTTACAGTGGTGTTCTCTGCATAATATGCTCCCTCTGTCGGCTCTTACGACACACATGCGATGATATGGGGTGGTGACAATCCGTATCCTTAATCCGTCACCACACGGTGATAAATGTTATAGTTTCTTTAACATTTTATTAGCTACGCAGTGATAGCCGAGAGGAGAGACCGACAGACTGCACTAACTGACGCAGAGGGTCTCGGGTTCGAATCCACGGCACACACCAATGACTTTTCGAAGTTAAGTGCGTATTGAATTCTTAATTATCGCGTGCTTATCGGTGAAGAAAAACGTCGTGAGGAAGCCTGCATGTCTGAGAGTTCTCCATAATGTACTCGAAACAAATGTGAAATCTGTCAACCCGCACTTGACCAGCGTGGTGGACTATGGTCTTTAACCTTCTCATAGAATCAAAAATCAAAAATAATTTATTTCTTGGGCCCCAAAGGGCGACTAAAAACGTCATTGCTTAAATTACATTATGAAATTAAAAATTATATGATAATAGAGAGAAGAGGTCCGTGCCCAACAATAGGACAGTACATATACCTACAGGGCTGATGATGATGTATTATTTTTTTTTATAACTTTGTGCACAAAATTGGTACAAAGGTGGACAGGCATTATCCACCAGTCAACCGTGTTCTGACACGCCACACTTGTTTTTTTTATTGTTTTCTTTACTGTTTTTTATTGTACTTTGTATTTGTGGGTGTTGACAATATTTTTTTTTATCTTTGGGTGATGCAGAAAAACATGTAATAGGAGTAGTTCTTAAATTTAAATTAAAGGAAAAAAAGATAACAGAAACCATTTGGTCTCAAGGAAATAGTGAAGTATTCATTATTTAAAGAGTTCACGTTTAACATAGTGGTTTTGCCTCTCTATAATCTCATCTTAATATATAAAATCCTTGCGTTAATTACTGACCGACAGACACGCTACAGCCGAAACTATTGGGCGCAGGAAGCTGAAATTTTTCATGTATGTTCCTTGGGGACCGGAAAATCCCTTCTTAGTGCACCCCACTAAGAAGGGATTTTCCGAAATTCCCACGGGATCGGCCAAAACGGGTAAATTAAAAAAAAATGCAGGCGTAGCTGCTGGGGTCCTCTAGTATTCAGATAAAAGTCTTCGTTGTAACCGGTATTACGCTAGAACAATGATAAAATTCAATACATCATACTAACTGTCAAGGCCATAAAAATAATTAGCGACACTTCTGTCATTACATATTTTCACCTTCAATTTCTGATCAAAAATGTATAAGGGCCATGAATAAATTAGATTAAAATAAAGTTTTATTGCACCATATATATATATATATGTCTGTCTGAAGTCGATGTCTGTTTATAAATGCCCCACTAGACAGGAATCACATACCCTCAAACCTAAAGCAAGCATACCACCTGTGTAAAACGTCCAAATTTCCATTTTCTTCCTACCATCAATTCGCTTACCTACATAAATCGCGAAAGTGGCCCGCATGCCTCAACCGGTGGTCGAACCCGCTACCAGAGTGATGGATGCGCGTGCCCATAATTGACAGCAACGTGCACGCGCGCACATCCATCAATCACTGAACCACCACCAGGGCTCATGGGAATACCACTTGGTCATTACTGTAATTAGTACCATGTTACACCCAAGCTACTGGGAGAGAAGAAATCGGTAAAATACTAAAAATGGGAAAATAGAAAAGCTTCACGGCTGGCTAGAAAAGGCGATTTATTAGTTAAAGTGTGAACGTTATGATAATAAAAATATATTTAATTTTACATAAATAGTTCAGTTGTTAAAGTAGTCAGTCGTCTTGCCGCAATAAGTCGAGTGTTTGGATTCAATCTGCACTGTACAAAATTATGACAAGATGCCGCACATTTGATGGTACGGTGATGTTAGCTATATCTTTATTTGGCAACATAATTATGCCTCGGCATTTTATTACTAAGTATACCAAAATGGATATTGTCATTTTTATCAATAAATAAGTGCATAGGGTTCTCACCAAGAACGTAGGGTCCCAAGCCAACCTCAGCTGCAAGTGGTGCACCTGCCGATCAACGGACGAGGCTCTGGCAAACAAAATGTCCCGATATGCGGCAATAGGCTCGCCACCTATTACGTGGGACCAAAACACTGGCGAATAGTGGGCGATTAATATGCCTCTGCCTACCCTTTCTGGGAAATAGGCGTGAGTCTGTGTATGTATCAATAAATATCCAAGGGTAGCTGTCTTTGATATTTGACCCCTCTGCTTCGGCAAGAAAGTCTTGATTAGAAGTATCACTCTCTCCGGTCGTGTCAGCATACTGTCCTCTCGAATAATGAGAGGGAAGTATAGAGAGCACAACTGTCTTGTAATGTAGGCATGTTTTTATTGGTTAAACTATACTGTCACTAGGAATATCTAATGTAACTGAAGTTAAAGACTTAGAAGTATGCACCTAATGGATACTTAGAAGGCCGACACTCGGAACAACCATTTGTTTACAATATGAAGTAATGTCCCGCGCAGCATTAGAGTCTTCGCCCTCGACGCAGTGCTGTATGGGGAGACTACTGCTTAAAGCACTACGTCTTTCGTGCAAATGGCATGTATCTAATAAGACTCTTTGGTGTGCTTAAAAAACAGTTTTTTCTTTGGTATTCTTGTTATTCTTAACTTCAATAGTACCCTATTACCAGAAGCCTTCTATTATCGTTTCATTAAGACTTTTAATTGAAACATAAGTTTAGTAGACTCGTGCGTAGATTTCAGAAGTCTTCGTGATTTACTCAATAAAATATCCCATTACGAAGCAACTGGCCCATACCTCTCTCACTTACACTTAACCCTCCAACATATCACGTTGCTATAACGACCAGTAGTTAACCCGTCGGCCGCCTATTGCTCCGCATCTATCTTATATTTTCTAAAGCCATAACAAAATGGAGACCCCGGCTGCAACAGACCGAAGGTATAAATTTTCGCGAGGCGTATACACAGCGGGGTGCCGACGGCAGCCCGTTGGTACAACACTTGCGGAAGAACTGTCGAGGTTCGAGTAAGGTAGTTGTGTAAGTGATGTCTTCTGGAACCTGCTTTTTGAAAGTAGCAGTTTCTTGTTTGGTGAGTAGGATTTTGCGTTGTTTGGTAAGGTTTGATTGATTAAAATAAATTGGGCAAGTGCGATTCGGACTCGCGCATGAAGGGTTCCGTACCATCATCTATAAAAGAAAATCACGTTCGTTGTATGTATACTTATAAAGATCGAGTAACAAATTGCTTAAAAATTACGTTTGTTGTATGGGAGCCCCCCTTTATAATTTACTTTTTTTATTTAATTATTTATTTTGAAAGGTAATATACAACTACATATTCTGTGAAAATTTAAAGCGTCTACCTGTCTACCTGTTACAATTAGTAATTTTGAGCAAAAAATACGAAAAAAAACACGTTTTTTGTATGGGACCCCCCCTTAATATTTTAATTTTTTTATTTCTAGTATTTGTTGTTATAGCGACAACCGAAATACATAATTTGTGAAAATTTCAGCTTTCTAGCTATCACGGTTTATGAGAAACAGCCTGGTGACAGAAAGACGGACAGACAGACAGCGGAGGCTTAGTAATAGGGTACCGTTTTTTACCTTTTAGGTACGGAACCCTAAAAACAGATGTATATATTATACTATTGAAGCAATAACAGGAATAATTTTACTTTTTTAAGATTTTACTTGTTTAAGAGCATCCCTCAACAGAAATTGGAGTGTTTCTGGTCTAATGGTTAGCAGAGCCTGACTGGTTTTAACCGGCGGTCATGAATCCAGGACATATCTTTTTGTGACAATTTGTGAACCACCACAGACAGAGTCTGTGTTATTCACCTGAAAACCAGAGCCAAATCCTTGTGGACTTAGCATAATTATGCTAAGCCAAAAAGCTGGATGCTATAACAGTGAGACACCATGTTTATATAAAAAAATATTACTGTTTGATTGCATCTTTTGTCTGGCAATATAAGTATTTCTTTTTTAACTTGCGAACATTTCCAATACAAGACTGAACAAACGATTTGAGCACAAAACCAATTTAAAATAAAATTTCATCTAGTCTAACGATTCACACATCACCAAAGTAATATCATTACTAAAACGATAGCTGATTATAATGATTGTGAATTTGAACAACCTACGCAACAAAAGTAGCTACTTAAAAAAAATACCGTTAACCGTTTATAATCTGTGGTTATTTGTGATCAAATCACCGGGTGTTATGTGATTGTGTTGTCATCGTCCATCACAGATAATCACCACATACTAAATATTTATTTTTAAATTATAATCAACTGTAAATACTTACTTATAAACTGTAACCCAGCATAAGCCGTCGCCTCAAACAACTTATATTATATTTATTTATGTATACAATCATTACAAAGTTCATATTCAATTAAATACACAATTTTCGATTTGATATGTATGCTAAAGTATATATTATGTTAGTAAATATTCAATTAGGGACTTCCAGTGTAATATATATTCGAAATTATGTAAGTATTTGCCGGTTGCGTTAGATATGGTGACGTTTCGGAATGTGATTTATAATGTCATGTATATTTTTCATAAGCTTAACCTTTAGCTATGCAGTTATATTTTTCGAATGCGCTTGAACTCACTTGGATCACAAATAACCGTTTTTCTTTAAATGAAACAACATTCTATAAGACGTCTATTGCAACAGATTCAACAACCATCAAGATTGCTAGACCGTTTCCTTCATGGTTTATTATTTCATGTTTTGCTTATTAAAGTCCCGGCTCTCGAGAAATCTAGGTACATTACTATGTAGATTCTGAAGTCCGTTGGGGACTTCAGATATCTAAAACATTGCTGCTTTGCCTTTTCTAGTATTCTGTAGCAGTATTTAAAAAGGTGTGGGTGTTAGGTTTGTCCGTGTGGTGACGGATTAAGAATACGGATTGTCACCACCCCATATCATCCCATGGGTGTCGTAAGAGCCGACAAAGGGAGCATATTATACAGAGACCAGCACTGTAAGAGAAGGAAAACTTGATACAAACCCTATACCAACCCGTTTGGCCAGCGTGGTATAGTAGGCCAATTCTTCCTTTCAAAGGAGAGGCCTAGTCCAGCAGTGGACTGTTATAGGCTGATGATGATGATGATGATTTAAAAAGGGCAGCAATTTGTTTGTAATCGCAAACCGTTCTTGTCACGTTTAGTTGTATTTTTAAACGTGAGGTCCATATTTGGATCTTACAATATATATTAAAATTTGATATATAGACAAGGTGTCGAACCCCCACAGATAAATAGACATTTTTTAAAATAAGTGAGTTTCACGATCTATAGCCCCTTTCTTGCGAATGTTACAATACAACAAAGTAGGTACTAATCTTTTACCAACATACGTAATTCCTAGTACAATTCCTATACCACTCATAGCAACAGCCAATCAGCTTGTCGCATGTAATACCCAGGTCATTCCGATAAGCTCCACGTCCAACAGTGGGCCATAATGAATTACCGATCAAACTATTTCATAGACGATAAACTGTGACCATAAACAAAGCGAGCGTTTTCTTGGCGGGAATCGTGAGAATACGAAATGGAACCATAATCTACGATATCATTTTATGTTTCCGTCAATAGTAGTTGGAATATATTATGTCGTGCTAGAGAAAATATAGGTAATAATTATATATACCTATCTATATATATTCTACACATGTTATTTATGTTTCTATACATATTATAAAATGAAGTCCCATTTCACATCGGCCTATCTGCCTGTGAACGCGGTAAAGTCAAAATCTATCGAAGGGATTTTTACATATCTATCACATACACACATCACCATCTAGTCCCAAACTAAGCAGAGCTTGTACTATGGATACTAGACAATGGATAAACATACATATATACTTTTTTTTAAATACATACATATTATACATAGAAACACCCAGACCAAGACAAACATCCGTGTTCACGCACACAAATGTTTGACTTGAGCAGGAATCGAACCCGCGACCTTCAGCGTGGCAGTCACACTCCCTACAAATGAATGTAGAATGCCTTAAGTTACCGAGTTAAGCCGTTGTCACGCCGTGACAATGGCATCGAAACCATGCCGAAATATCGAATTATTTAATGTAAGTGACAAACAATAAATGCACTTCTAATCCTTCCTTTCATCACAAACAAAAACGCATGCGTCTTATAACTGCATCCGTGGCCGGCACGACATCGGGACGACAGCGACACATGCATTCACACTGAGCTAATCCGTACGTTCGTCACACAACTCATTTGAATGAGAATGAGGTGTGAACTAGACACATAAATCTGTTCTACGATACCACTGTGGTGACCATGAGTTGAGATATGCTCAGGACATTTTATTTTTTATTTATTTTACTGTAGACGAACCAACCCACACTAAGGTCCAAAGTTTCACCATCTATGGAAAGGCCTTATCTTCCAGATAAATTCAATGAGGAAAATTCCCAGATATTTTTTTTATTTATTTATACACTCACGCTTGTATATAATATTACACCCACATTTCGTTACGATTTTTTAGGTCTTACGTAATAGGGGGGCGAGCCTATTGCCGTACCTGGCACATTACCAGTACTCCGTGCTGCTACTGAGAATTTCCTAACGGAAAAACCCAATGACATTTTGCCGCTTCTGGGAATCGAACCCCGAGACCTCCCAATCCTCCCCTCGCGCACATTTATGCCGCGAGACCAACGAAGAATAAAATTTATGTGAGTTATCTGACAAATTAATTTAATTGGAGCGTTTCAGACGGCGTTGAAACTGGACCTAAACATATTAATAAAGGTAGTCACTGTGTTCTTATACAGGGTGTCACAAGACCCATCACCAAGCCGAAGTCTACTCGTTGTGGACATCATGCCAAGTCATACTAACCAAAAATTATACCTGGGAAACGATTTTTTTTTTAGTTTCTACATTTTTTAAACCGCAATTAAAAGCGCGCGCGTGCAATCCCCGAAATACCTACTTTTCCATGGTGTCATAGGGCTTCTAAAGAACATATTGGCGGGGTTAATGCATCGATTTTGTACCTAATTAGTAAAATTCCATACTAACTTTGAGCCTCAATATCTCCTGAACCAGTAATTTCCCAGGTTTGGTGCCGAAGTAAAAAATGATTGTAATGATTGGTACACAATATGGGGTTTCAGTTTTCGTTAAGGACCTTTTTACACACTGTATATTCGCGAGTCCTCAACATATGGGTGTTCATTGTGTCCGTTGGTCGTATGTTTGTAAAGTCCCCGCAACACAGGATTTTTTCCTAGTGCGGAAGTAGTCTTCTAAAAAAAAAATATGGAACGTCGAAAACATCACGGTGATTTTAGTGAGTAGTCCCTATTTGCTAGAGGAGAGACGTACTTCCTCCGATTACCCCAAACTCGAATTATAGAGACAGCTTGGAATAGAATTTCAACTGCGACCCTAAACAGTATACCACATACATCTGACGTAAGATCCATACCAAATATGTAAAATATACAACTAGCAGTCAAATGAGCCAAATCCACATTTTTTGCCATTTCTTCAGTGATTTCTCCATTAGGTCTGATAGGATCACTAGATAAGAAATTGGGAACAGCAGAAAGTGAATGAAGATTTTTAATTTGAATACTTTAATAAGCTTCAGCCTATAACGAAGTAAGAAAAAGTAAAATATTTGGTATGAGTGTTAGCGCATCGACACTTTCACGAATTGAGCGAAAAGCTATTTAATTTTGATATTCAGTTAAGAAACGTTAAAACAGCTTTAGCTCGGTCAGCGTTCGGCACATGACTTCAAGGTCAGAAGGTGGTCTGTGATGTCAGATCACCATAGAACTCGGCACAAGTCAAACAGTGTGTCGAACGCTTATCAAAGAGACGTTATATTTTAAAATAATTATACAAAAACGGTCCGTGTGGAGAACCTTGGGGGGAGGCCTATGTCCAGAGAACGTCTTTAGGCTGACATGATATAAAGACATACTTATTTCTGCATTTGGGTTGTTTACAACACTTATACAAGTCAAAATCCTGTTCTAGATGATGCCGGCTTCACCTAGCTAAATGACTTCTTGAGAAAAAAAGGCCGAAACAAACTCGGAGTCATTGCTTTTTTTTTGTCACTTCAATTTCTTTAATCTTTTCTTATCTTTTTAAAGTCCGGACATGAGATGGGTTTAGTATGCGAGTACAATGCAAGGTATCGTCTGACGCTTTTGACTGACTCAGCACACTGATGGCGCGCATTCAAAAGCCATCGTACAGCTGGAATGGAACCAAATTGAGCCATCAGACTGCATAAATCAACATTCAGAGCACAGTCTGTATGGTGTCCACTTACTGCTACGTTAATCATGGTCACCTTATTCACATCAAAGACGTTTATACCTACGGTTGGCAAACACCCGCGATAACTGCAGATTTATATCTCGACTCACGCTATTGTGAACTAAACACCACAGGCAAAACCTGGAAGCAGAACATTATACCCTACCACTTCAATACAGCAGACACGAAGGAAATGTTAGACTTAATCGTAATTTATTTCTTATTTATTCTAAACCTATTTTGTATAATAAAAGTCTGTTGGCAAAATATGAATCAAGCTTATTTGAAAATCTCATAATACACCATTAGAAATCTACCGAATGTAAATACACCCCTGCTGTTTCTGAGAAAACGAACAATAATTAAACGAAACGCAGCTTGAAACACAAAGCGTCCACTCGAATATTCAAACATAAACATTAGCCATAGAAAATAATGTTAACAACACATAGTATATTTGGGTTAATTACTCACACCGCTCTCTCCATTCACAAAACTTAGTTTGAACACTTGAAAATATGCGTGTGAATTGCCATGTCCATGTGAAAAGCCGAACATATTGAAGAGGAAGCTCGTAAATACGGAAACACAGCACAAACAATTATTTTATTACCGCTTGCCTATTTAAAATAATAGAACATTCGCCACGCTTTTTCTTTGCATATCCATAATTTCTGCGAACAAAAAGCATACAACTTCTAATGTCCGTACGGGAAACTCATTATAACACACATTAAATACGAAATAAACGTTCGTTTCCTTCAAAAACTACAGTTTTACTTCGTCCATTATCTTTGAGTTGATTCGCCATTCATCCAGATCAGTCTGCTTCCATGTCCAATATGTTACAACCAATGGGAATTTGCTGTCGACGTTGCGCGGCAGAAAACACTGGTACTGACCTATCGGAGTACATATCACGCGTGCTGCAAGCAGCTACGTCATGGACCAGCCAATCAGATTGCAGTAAATAACATTAGGAAGGTAGTTTGGCTTCCAAGTGTTGCATTGTATGTTGATCGTATCGGATGGCCAGTGTTTGCTATCGATGTTCAATCGGAGATGGCGATTCTGCTACGTGTTATAGGTTCGGTGCCTGTTTGTGGTAGGGGTGAATATTATCAGATATTAAGTGGGTTTATCTTTGTTATGGAAATTTTGGGTAAAGGTGAACATGTATGCGTTTCAAGCATATGCATAATGGCATGCATCTATGCATTCCTTTGCGGAAGTAACGCACAAGCATTGTACTAACAATCTTGATATTTATTCAGCTGCGATTTGTACACATAAGAATACTTACTGCACATAATAATATAATAAGTATACTTTCTTGCTATACATCAATATATTATGTATAGCGAGTTTCAATTGCGTAAATACTTAAAAAGGAGCTGAATATTTTTTATTCGCGCCAATGTTTCGACATGGTGCAGACCATGCCTGGTCACGGAGTTTTTCCTATTCTTCAAATATTTACACATTAATAATCAATCTAAGATCATCCTCCTAGCGTTATCCCAGTTTCAATCTGGGGTCCGCTTTCTAGTCTAACCGGATTTGGCTGAATATTAGCTTTTCTACGGAGCGACTGCCTGTCTGACCGCCGCAACTCGAAGGGATAGCGATATTCCATGGTTTAGACTAGTGTCAGTTTATTTTAGAGGTACTGACGCCCTATAACGACTGTCAAAGATCTTCATGACAACCGGGACCGACGGCTTAACGTGCTCTCCGAGGCACGAGACAAGCGATAATTAACAAGTCAATACGCACATAACTTCGAAAAGTCAGTGGTGCGCGCCGTGGATTCGAACCCGATACCCTCTGCATGGCAGTCTGTTGGTAACTCCACTAGGCTATCGCTGCCTTTCAAAATCAATCTAAGAGACTTACAATAAATTGGAAAGAAAAAATTTGTTTCATAGCTATGAATGTATAAATGTCTTCTCAATAGGTACAAGATTCAATTGACCTTAGTCAATTGAATCTTGTACCTATTGAGAAGACATTTTACCTACACTTAGATGGTTCAATCTGTATTTATAAAATGTTACTGAATCACTGACACTACTGACAGACCACGAGCAGGCAAACTATTGGGCGCATGAAGGTGAAATTTGCACTAGTGCATACACAAGGGATTTCCCAAAATCTCTACGGGACCCACAGACCACCACGGGACCGGACAGAACAGTTAAATTAAAATAAAATGTGTGAGTGTAGCCGCGGGCATCCTCTAGTTTATTATACGATTTAGACATGTAACATAAATACTGATATACTTACGTACAGTAGAACAACTTCGCACTGGACCACCATAAGGGCGAGAATCGCTTAGCAAGACATCGTCGCTCCAGTGCTATTTTATACGCACACTAGAGGACGACAGCAGCTACGCCTGCATTTTTTTTTAATTTACCCGTTTTAGCCGATCCCGTGGGAATTTCGGGGAATCCCTTCTTAGTGCACCCCTACGGTCCCCAAGGAACATACTTGCCAAATTTCAGCTTCCTGCGCCCAATAGTTTCGGCTGTAGCGTGTCTGTCAGTCAGTCAGTAACGCAAGGATTTTATATAAATATTAAGATTGACACTCGTATACAAAAACAGTTTCTAGTGTGCCTCGACTCTGTGAGTGACCCAAGGGATGTTTTATTCAAACTGGTCCAGCGCCGATTTGTTTGATTTTACAAATCGCGAAAGCCCTGTTCTCATTCTTACATGTTTGTATGCAAAACCGTTTCTTCCCATCAAAAACCCACCCCATAAGTCAGTCTATTTCACAGTCCCGTCTGCTGTGACGGAGAACGCGGGCAATACATTACAAGTAGCGGACAGTCCAGCTTGTTCGTGCGCCGCGCAAAGTGTCAGTTACCGCGTTCTACTCTTAACGACACACCTTACTACACCTAAACTCGAAACTCGACCAATTTGGAGCAAACAAGGAACTATCAGATTTATTAAGTGACAAGTCCTAATACTTGGCCATAGATTATTGTTATGTTAACAAATAGAGCCTGTTTCGAGATAGTTTCTAGGTAGAGTATAGTAATATTATTTGTTTATTGAAGTGGTCTATTAGTTCAATAAGGTAACAATGCTGTTTTGCTGCTGGTTCTGTTGTTACGAATAAGCATAACTGAACAACTTTAATTTTTGATGGCTTTATAATAAAGTTACAAATTAGTTGACAAATATTTTATTGGTAGATGATGAAGAATCGGTGAAATAAATTTAGATAAATAGAGATATCTCTAGTTTTATACTTATTGAGTTGAGAAAATTGTAAGCTTCCACCGGGTTCCAAACTCAAATAATTGGATTTGAGACGTTATCTCGTATTGCTATTTATTTGGAGATGATAACATTCGTTAACTGTAATTATTTTCTTTATAACTTCATCCCAGCGGTGTCCCAGTTACGATCCAAGTCGCGCCTAGGAGCCCCGGGTCAGCTTTCCTGCTGTACCTCCTCTTCTTCGCACAGTTTTTAGCATGCTTGGTGGCTAGTTGATTGGCACGCATATCATCCCTTACGCCACCATTTCTTCGGCCTTCCCCGTTTATTGGAAACCGGCAGAGGTGGCATGGCGAAACATTTCTTACCCACAAGCCTATAACATGGCATGACGTCGCGAGACGATGATACACTGTAAGCGAAACTCTTGCAGTTTACTTGCAGTGTCACGGATATGAAGGCTACCGCAGATGCGGGAGTCCATAATGCGTTCCCTCCGCGTGACTCCCCACATCCAGGCAGCTCATATTCATCTCCGTGACACGCAAACTCTGCTTGTGTCGCTCAAGCACAGGTTTCTAATCTTAACTTCTGTATGCATATGTTACTATTCTCTCTCTCTTTGGTAATGCAAGGATCAAAATAAGTACCATTATATGATTGATTAAAGTTGGATCAACAATATTCTAATAGAAATGATATCTACACAAGATATTAGACGAATAAAAGTGATGCCTCAAAATATGTCACAAAACCCATCACCAAGCCGAAGTCTACTCGTTTTGCACATCATGCCAAGTCATACTACGCAAAAATAATACCTGGGAAACGAAACTTTTTTTTAAGCTTTAATAAATAGACACATTTTATTAGCCGCAATGTATAGCGCGCGCTATTGCGCGCGCTATAGGAGATATAGCGGCTCGATATCACGAAATTTTATTAAATTTTAACTGAACCAGTAATTTCCCAGGTATGGTGCCGAAGTAAAAGATGATCGTAATAATTGGTACAATATGGGGTTTCAGTTTTCGTTAAGGGTATTTTTACAGCCCTGTATATACCTAATTATGTAAGTAATACTAAAACTACGAAAATTTTATATAGGTACACGTAACATCCTTTTTCCATCACTTTCTTATCATATAATTATGGTTAATATGATCATTCATGTAATACAAGTTTATTATTCGCAGTAACCAAAAATAAATTGCTCGTCTACCAAAATGTCCAACAAAACATCAGTTCACTTGTCGGATGATATCTCAAACAGTTGGGATCATTATTTGAAAGTCGTGTGCGACTAGACGCAGCGACTATCGACACGTAATGGATGCGCGCAATGCTGCTCGCACTCTGTAACCAGTGTTCCGCGCGACACCTCATAAAACAATGCTGTAGCGGTTGCTAAGGTGGTGTGCACGCTTGCGATTAATAGTCGCAAATGTTTGACTCACACAATGTTAAGGATGATGGTTGGAATAATAGAACTGGTAAGCTTACAATATTTCGTTTTAATCTAAAATTAGGATTGGTACACTGACAACCAATAAGGCCTATGTAAGGTATAGTGGTATATAGGGTCGGGTTAAGCAGTGTGCAATTACAGAGGCCTGTGGCCAACGGTGATCAATGGCAGGCTGATGATGATGAAGGTGATGATTACAAAGGAATATTTAGCTCCAATGTTTCACTTAGCCATGAAAATGTATTTTCTTTAAGAAGAAAAAGGAGTCACTGTCGCATCTGTATCACGAAGGACTTTACTAAAATCGAAATAACAGACACAAATAACACCACACTGAAAACCAAAATTCACGTGGATGAAATCCATAACTACAGTACTAGGTAAAGGAAAAGATGACCCCTTAACCCATTTCACCATCAGTCTAAAAATATTCCTACCTTTGTATTTACAGTTCTAACAATAGTCATCGTTATCGTGTCTTAGTCGCAATCAAATCTATTCCAGTCGCAACCCTTTGACCGCACTTAAAGCCTATCTTGCAAATCCACGAACTGTTACAATAAAGCGGGCACTCATTGTGCGACAAGTGATTGCGTAGGCGACCGTTAGCAGGATTTACTGCGATCGATAGCAGCAACTAACCGCCCCAAATACGGACGCAAGTCGCGGCCGCAAGACGGATAGTCGCGCCGCTAATGTGCCCCTTTACCGCCGCTCGTGAAATGTTACAGACGCTAAAATACCGCGATTTGTGTGGGAAACGCTACTGAAGGATTTTTGTGTTTCTATTATGGTGCTGACCGCTTCATTTAAGTCGAACGTTTAACGGGAAATATCTATAGCCCAGTGCAGATACCAACAGACAGCAATGCAGAATATAATCAAAGGAGCGCACAACGACTTTTCGGAGTTATGTGCGTATCATCATCAGCCTTTAACAGTCCACTGCTGGACTAGGCCTCTCCTTTGAAAGGAGGAATTGGCCTACTATACCACGTCGGCCAAACGGGTTGGTATAGGGTTTGTATCAAGTTTTCCTTCTCTTACAGTGCTGTTCTCTGCATAATATGCTCCCTCTGTCGGCTCTTGCGACACCCATGGGATGATATGGGGTGGTGACATTCCGTATTCTTAATCCGTCACCACATGGACAATGTGCGTGTAGAATTGTGAATTATCGCTTGCCCCGTGTCTCGGAGAGCACGTTAAGTCGTCGGTACCGGCTGTCATGAAGACTTTTTACAGTCATTATGGGCAGTCAGTAGCTCTGAATAAACTGACACTAGTCTAAACCATGGAATATCGCTATCCCTTTGGGTTGCAGAGGTAGGCAGTCACTCTGTGGAAAAACGAATATTCAGTCAAATCCGGTTAGACTAGTTAGCGGACCCTAGGTTATAACTGGGATAACCCTTAGAGGATGAAGATGTTTAACGGGAAATATGTGTACAAATACAGTAACTGCAGAGAATATTTTCTTTACTAATATATATTGTAAAAATAACAATTTTTGTTAAATTATCGCTCGCTCCGTAACTCGAAGGTCCGTAACACGGTAAGCTGTTGCCCCAGGCTGTTATAAAAATCTTTACAGCCTGTGTGGGGATTTGGTACCCGTAATCATGCTAACACATGTCTAAGTCATAGAATATCGCCATCCCTCCGGATTGAGGAGATCAGACAGGCAGTCGCTCTGTTAAAAAGCCAAATATTATGACAAATGTGACTAAACTACAAAGCAGACTCCGGACTTCAAAGCGAAACATTGTTTAAGTATACTTTATTTTACACTAGAGGATGCCCGCGTTTACACCCGCTTTATTTAAGGCTACTGCTCCACTCCCGTCGCTCATAGCGCGATGTTATATAGCCTATAGCCTTACTCGATAAATGGGCTATATAACACTGAAATATTTTTTCAAATCGGTCCAGTAGTTCCTGAGATTAGCGCGGTCAACCAAACAAACCAACTCTTCAGCTTTATATATAAATTATAAGAGTATAAGTTATAAGATTTCAAGTAATTTTATGTATATAAGTAATAACCAGAGTGGCTTGATCGCTGAAAGCGATTTCTACCAACGACAACCTTTAGATGGATATTATTGATAGGTAATAAATTATAGTTGCAAATCAAATAAATAGCAAAATTATAGTTGGAGAGAAAGAAGTTGTAGTTGCAATAAATTGAATTTGAAAATAAAGATCAAATACCTTCTCAATCTGCCATTTTGGAATAATTGGATTGGGTTACACCACCCTGGTTACGATATGACTGACCGTCATAAAGACTCACGCCTGAATCCCCGAAGGGGTAAGCAGAGGTGTAATATTACACCCACATTTTGCCATGATTTTTTTTGGTCTCACGTTATAGGCGGCGAGCCTATTACCGTATCGGGCACATTACCAGACTCCGTGCTGCTACTGAAAATTTCCTAACGGAAAAACCCAATAACACTTTGCCCGACCCGGGAATCGAACCCGAGACCTCCCAATCCCACGCGCACATTTATGCCGTGAGACCAACGAGGCAGTCAGTTACCGTCATAAAGGTATCATCTTAAGAAGGCATTTCACTTTTAGTATCTGCACTTAAAGAAGACGATTCTGCCGCACTCCCATAATGAATCACGTGTAATGAATCATGGCGTAAAAGCGTATAACTGAAGTTCCGGGAAAACTCATACAGTTTGCGCTGAGCTAAATAAAAAGTGATTGATTTATAGCTGAGCAAGACTATTGGCTCTCATTGACCACCAATTATAGAGCCTTCGGCGTCCAGTTTTGCCACCGAGTGGAATGTTATTAGTTTTATGAAGTAATTGGCAGTTTTTTTTGTTTTTGTCTGATTTATTGGTTGGTACTTTGCTCTTGTGGGTGCTTGGTAACGCAAAGTGATGTTAGGCTTTATAATTGAAGTACTTATAAGGGAAAGTATTAATTAGATATATATTTCCGGAGCGCAGTTTCATTTCTTCAACTTATTCTATGACTGCCTCCGTGGTCCAGTGGATAGCGTATGCGACTGCTGATCGGATGTCCCGGGTTCGATACCCGGGTCGGGCAAAAATGTTACTGGGTTTTTCCGAATTCTCATTAGCAGCACGGAGTCTGGTGATGTGCCCGGTAACGGCAATAGGCTCGCCCCCTATTACGTGGGACCTAAAAATTCATGGCGAAATGTGGGTGTAAAATAACACCTCTGCTTACCCCTTCGGGGATATTTCACCCACGCGCACATTTATGCCGCAAGACCAACGAAGCAGTCTTTTATCGAGCAATATTTTTATAAATAAAAATTGTAACAGATTTCAGACTACTAATTCCTTTATTATTTTCAGTATGGTAAATACAAGCATAAAAGACAATAGAAAATACCCACCCAAGAAAAGAATCTCGAACATTCTACTACGCGAGGACACCTATATCTATCTTATAAACCACTTAACTTTTATATCGAGGCCAACCGATCAATATACCTTCACATAACAGATCCGATATCAGCCATTATTATAAACATTTTGCAAGCTTCTGGGAACTCACGAATAACTACTTAATAATTGTATCAGAACTACCCACGTCTGTTTTTTATGCTCCGAAATCCGCTTAATAACTGGTTCAGTACAAACTGCTTTCTAACTCAATTATAGTTCTAATACTATAAATATTATGGTTAGTTGTTGATTAATGAGAGGCTGCTCGGATATGATATAGTTTTTTACTGTTGCACAACTTATAACAAAGATGGACTTTATTATTATTATAGTTTAATGGTTGCTTGTTGGCAAGCAATGAATTAAAACTTTCGCAACTTGTTACTTTACGCGATCTTACGTTGCTTGTGGTGATAGGGTTATAGGATTCTTATAACTATGACCAATTTAAGCCAATCTAAACGTGGGGACAAAAAGGCTCGATATTAATTCTGAGTTTGCTATAGTGAGTTGTTTGTTTGGACGCCTTCATTTCGAGTTAATAATCGGTTATGACACATTTCGCACTAAAAGAAAGAAGTAAACTCTAAAAGATAGAAATACTTACATATCTGTTAAATTAACTAATGGAGGGATTTACACGATAAAATCGTCTCACTGAGCATCATTGTAAAATTACATATCTGAATTTTCATTTACCTACTTTAATTATAAAACGCAACAACAAGTACGCTAAAAAGTTACAATGTTTATTTTTCATCATCATCATCAGCCTTTAACAGTCCACTGCTGGAATAGACCTCTCCTTTGAAAGGAGGAATTGGCCTACTATACCACGCTGGCCAGACGGGTTGGTATAGGGTTTGTATCAAGTTTTCCTTCTCTTACAGTGATGTTCTCTGCATAATATGCTCCCTCTGTCGGCTCTTACGACACCCATGGGATGATATGGGGTGGTGACAATCCGTATTCTTAATCCGTCACCACACGGACAGTTTGACACTTTTATATATTTTTAATTTATATTATCTTTTCCGAACTGAGAATAAATCTTGTGTCTCGGCAAACTCGCTGTAACAAAGAATCACTCAAAGTGCTCTCCTGTCTGTAGATCGGCACACAGACTCGGTGATGTGCGGCTAGTAGATCGCTTAAACCACTACGCCTGCCAAGCAATGGCTGAATTTGAACTTTCTTCAATCTTAATATATAAAATCCTTGCGTTACTGACTGACTGACAGACACGCTACAGCCGAAACTATTGGGCGCAGGAAGCTGAAATTTGGCATGTATGTTCCTTGGGGACCGTAAGGGTGCACTAAGAAGGGATTTCCCCAAATGCCCACGGGATCGGCCAAAACGGGTAAATTAAAAAAAAATACAGGCGTAGCTGCTGGCGTCCTCTAGTGTTTTTATAAGAAACACGATGATCCAATATAAAATCTTCTTTTAGACCTACCTGACTTGTACACATAGTAATATTTATTTAACAGATCGGCGTAATTATGAGAAAATATAGGTAAATACTTTATACTTCCCTCGTCATTTCCGCATGGAATACACCAGCCGGTCACGGAATGACTGACTAACGGGTCTAAACCCGTTACATAAATATGACTATGAAAAACCTTTCTTATATCTCTGTAACACCTTCTATAATTAAGGTATTTCTAAATGGGATGCTCATAAACCAATAATAACTTTACCAGAATAACAATTACAGCGTCTATAAAATTGAAGTGTATTTAGAAATCACAGTCCATTCGCTGGACATCCGAGGTTTCTTTCGTAATGTAATTAAATGTAGTCGCTCTTTGTTCCCAGTCACGACTTCTGACTAACTGAACTATAACGATGGAGGGTTTGGCAACTTCTGGCGTGTACTATGTTTTACTACTTGGCCATTAAAGTTTGAGGCAAATTGATATCAGATATGGATATTATATGTAATTGATTTTATACTTTCGCGGTTTGTATACATAGTACAATTTTATTTAACGAGTATACGTCGGTTACGACGGAGAATATCAGAGTAGGTATTTACCTAAACATAAGTTAATTATCGCAAGAAAGACGCGGTAAATAAAATTGTATGAATTTATTATGTATTCTTATAGTGTTTAATTATGAGTTTATTATATGATTTGCAATGTTGAGGCAAAAATGCCTTGTAAGCTACGTAAGAGTGTGTATATACCTACCAGGAGTAAAAAGGCAGTGATAGCTCAGTGGATCAAAAGAATATGTAGAGGGACAATATCGGGTTTAAAACTTCAAACCCGCGGTGGCGCTCAACACTGACTTCTCCCCTGCCATGTGCCTAGGAGAGCTATCGGCTCTCGTGAACGGGAGTCAGTTTGAGACCTGGGTCAGTATCCTTGAATCCTTGGCTAGATAAGATATTAGGACCGACTGGTAATGCTTTACATTTACTAATTATTTGTTTATCTCTTTGCCTCGTTGGTCTCACCTCGTTGGTCTCGCGGCATAAATGTGCGCGTGGGGTCTCGGGTTCGATTCCCGGGTCGGGCAATGTGTTATTGGGTTTTTCCGTTAGGAAATTCTCAGTAGCAGCACGGAGTCTGGTAATGTGCCCGGTACGTCAATAGGCTCGCCCCCTCTTACGTGGGACCTAAAAATTCACGGCGAAATGAGGGTGTAATATTACACCTCTTCTTACCCCTTCGGGGCGTCTATAAAAAAAAAGATATTAGGACCGAATGTTAATTCTTTACATTTACTAATTATTTGTTTATCTCTTTGTCGTGACAAGTTTTTGTTGCATCCTATTCCAAATCACAACAATTCCAAAGAAGTTCCACTTCAAAATGCCATTATCAAATATTAAAATCACTATTCTCACAGCACTGTAACCAACATTCCAAACAACTGGGCCATCGTACTAATTGATCTAGTTATGCTCAGTTATGAAACAGCACACCAATATGTTAATGAACGCACCCAGAAAATTCCCATAAACACAGCACACACTAATTATTACAAATTGCTTTCTTAATTAATATTTTATTGCTGAGATATTGATCTCATTTTAAATGTTCAGATTCATTTGTCAATATTAACATACAAATTATTTTACTGCTCGGTTTTGAGGTGCTCACCAAATCGTTTAAATCGATGTAATCGTGTGGCATGGCTTTAATAAACAGTTGTAATTGGGCTTATTATTAACCATCTTAAGACGTAATTACGTCGTTAGTTATTAGTAGTATGTAGTTTATTAATATTTCGACATAAATATATTTTTTTCATTTAATATTGCTTTTAATTTTGTTAAGGAAAACTATATAATACTTCGTATAATATAAGGGAGAAAAAGAAAGAAAGAAACATTTATTGCTGCAAGCACCACAACACTCACATAACAAAGGCATAAAAAAACAGAATAAAAGCATGTGTAGGTATATAAGCCAGATTAAAAAAAAATAACAAAAATGATAATGAAAGGAATAACAATACACAAAAGCGAATCACACATAATAAACATAATTATATTTAAAAATGAGCAGCAGAAATCAGGGGGCCAATTCTCCTATTTTTATATGACATTAATATTATATTTTGAATGGACTCAGAAGCGGTATTCTGATAACCTAATAACATTATCGTATAATTTGAAATCAATTTGAAATAAACAGTTCGTCGTTGACACATATTTTGACACTTGTTTCAATTTACGATCTCGTTACAACTTCGTTCAGTTATCAAATTATTTAGAAGAATACGCTTTTTGTGACGTAAGTATGACACTGATCTGATATCGAAACTATATTTATTTAGCAAAATTGGGCCCCAGGTGTTGTCAATTTAGTTGTATATTTATCATTCTTGAAATTGCCTACTAGTTAAACAATATTGGTCTTGGTTTGCTTTAAAACATGTAGGTACCAAATTTCATTAATATACGTGTATACACTTGGCAACCAAAGGTATCAAAGTGCAAGTTTTATTATCGGTATAGTGGTTTAAAAGATATCCAATATGTTTCTTGAAGTCGGTTACAAACCAGGTATATTTATCACGATTTATAACAGTTGCTCTATACAAAATAAATAATATAAAGCTCTGAGAGGTGTAGTGGTTAAAGTGGTTGTCTCGTTGTTTAGTACTACATCGAATAGACTGGGTTTGATTTCGACTCGGACTCAAAGTTTGGAATTATGTCAAAGGGTCACTTCACACGAGGCTATCTGATACGAAACTAGGCAGAGCTTATTTGCATCCGTAGTACGAATGTTTGTAAATTACACCGCAATATACGTAGTACTTAGCGAGGGAGGAGCCTCATTAAAAAAAGAGAACTCATGCAAACCGTCGAAGGTATAAAAATAGCCACAAGATTCGCAGACTTTACAAAAAACCGACAAGCTGACCAAACAACCAGAAGCAGTACATCACAACGACACCCCCTCATTACAATACAATTATTACATTCTTATTAGGGTTGTCAAGATATATAGACATATCGATGAAAATCATCGCCTCGCAACAGTATCTTAAACCGAAAATATCGATACTAAAGTATCGCCTTTCATATTCTGGACCAAATTGTTCTTGTCAATATTACCTACTTAAAGGTAGTCGATATTTCCGAAATAAAATCCTTGATTCTAAAGTCTTGAAGGTAAACTATAAACTAAAAATCCATTTCTAGTATGAGAGCAAGCCAGAAATTTACATCACAATTATATTTTGTACTCGATTAACTAATAGTCTACTGATTTACGCAGCGAGTAATAAAGTTAAATAAACACATCCTTAAGGAAACTGAGTTTGTCAGCTCTGTTCTCTTCGTTATTTCCATATCAGTGTCGACCCGAATCAAAATACCATTAATCTTAATATATAAAATCCTTGCGTTACTGACTGACTGACAGACACGCTACAGCCGAAACTATCGGGCGCAGGAAGCTGAAATTTGGCATGTATGTTTCTTGGGGACCATAGGGGTGCACTAAGAAGGGATTTCCCGAAATTCCCACGGGATCAGCCAAAACTGGTAAATTAAAAAAAATGCAGGCGTAGCTGCTGGCGTCCTCTAGTTATTTATAATTCCTTAAAATTATTTAATCATGCACTACATACACTCACGCCTGTATCCCCGAAAGGGTAGGCAGAGGTGTAATATTACATATTTCGCCATGAATTTTTAGGCCCCACGTAATAGGGGGCGAGCCTATTGCCGTACCGGGTACAATACCAGACTCCGTGCTGCTACTGAGAATTTCCTAACGGAAAAACCCAATAACACTTTGCCCGACCCGGGAATCGAACCCGAGACCTCCCAATCCCACGCGCACATTTATGCCGCGGGACCAACGAGGCAGTCTGCCTTTGTTAGCTCTGTTATTTTCGTTATTTCCATATCAGTCTGTCTACCTGTATGAAAATACCATTAATTATTCCCTAAAATTATTTAATCATGCACTACATAATCACCAGTAATATCAATAAAAACCCCGATATAACCAAATTATGGGTAACCGATATCTGTCGATAAAAAAATCGGCATTGAAATTACTCGACATCTCTACCTTATAATTGCGCTATACCGTGAAGAAGTGCTTACTCAAATTGCACTTAATAATACAACAATGTTATTTACTCGTCAATAAGGCAACACAAATGCCAGGGGTCAGGAAACGTTGGCATTTATGCAGAGGATTTCCTCGTATTCTTGGAGACGAATCATTGAGGAGATAATGAGGGGATAATAATATTAATCCTTGTGTCACAAGGATGTCAAAGATAATTCGAATAATCGTCTGCTTAAACCACTACGCCTCCATTGGGCGTTGTGGTTTTAGCGGTAGCCGTGCATTATAAATCTTTTAGTTCGTAAGTGCAGCAACTTTTGAAACCTCGATAGTCTATTATTGAGACTAGTGGACTTCTATGTAGAGGGTATCTGATACAAACTCAACGCGTAACGCTTTGTATGAAGTTATACGCGTATGAAATTGTTAATGATCGCTAGCTAACATCATCATCAGCCTTTAACAGTCCACTGCTGGACTAGGCCTCTCCTTTGAAAGGAGGAATTGGCCTACTATATCACGCTGGCCAAACGGGTTGGTATAGGGTTTGTATCAAGTTTTCCTTCTCTTACAGTGCTGTTCTCTGCATAATATGCCCCCTCTGTCGGCTCTTACGACACCCATGGGATGATATGGGGTGGTGACATTCCGTATTCTTCATCCGTCACCACACGCTAAACGGCGCAGGAAACATATGAAGAAAACTGAAAATATCTGAAAGTTGTATTTTAGAAGGAAATGTGTTGACTATGATGACAAGTTCAAGTCTGCAACTCGGACTTGGCCCCCGTGAGTTGTAGCCTAACCCATATCATAGGGAGAGGAGTCTTGTGGCTAGCAGTAGAAGCGATAATTAAATACCTACATGGCTGATGATTGTTAGTTGTGTCTATTGGTTAAATGTTTGTAAAATTTCTCTTGATATACGAAATATTCTTAGAGTGGAAAAAGTCTCACAAAGAATAAAACGAAATGTTAACCAATATGATTACTACATTGCCTGTTTATACAGCAATAAAACCTAATTTTAAAAAACACAGTTATACCCAGATATAAAACAAACAAATACACGTCGATATCTCTGTAGACAGACCACTCAACTACATAAAACTAGCTCAAGTGAGCAGCGACATGGTCTTACATACAATACACTTTAATATGTCCAAACTTAGCATACGTTGTACTAGTATTTTTACAAATTTGCTCACTATACGAGGAAAGTTTGGAGGTAAGTAAATAAATAAATAATGGTGTGCACGTTTATACATTTAGGGAAAAAAATATTGCTACTCGTATGTGACCATATCTGGGCCGGGACGTACCGAGTATGGATTTAGCAAGTACGTATAAGTAGACGATTATACCTGTTACCTGAATTCTGGCTTAAAATTAAAAAAAAAAAATTGTCAAAGCATTTCAACTAAAGATGGCAAAAGCATGATCCAGTAGTAGATATTTCCTCAAAAACAGTCAGTAAAAAACTCATTGCAGAAAAGGGTGGCGTGGTGGACTGACGAACTTGTTAGGATCGCGGGCAGCAGATGAATGCGGTTGGCTCAAGATCAGTCGTTGTGGCGAGCCTGGGGGAGGCCTATGTCCAGCAGTTAAGGTCTTTCAGTGGATTTGATGATGATATAAACAATATAGATAGAAGTCAAATGGCGTTCCGTAGTCTCTGCCTACCCCTCCGGGAAACAGGCGTGAGTCTATGTATGTATGTACAAAGTATTATCTTAATATATAAAATCCTTGCGTTACTGACTGACTGACAGACAAGCTACAGCCGAAACTACTCGGCACAAGAAGCTGAAATTTAGCATGTATGTTTCTTGGGGACCGTAGGGGTGCACTAAGACGGGATTTCCCGAAATTCCCACGGGATCGGGCAAAACGGATAAATTAAAAAAATGTGCAGGCGTAGCTGCTGGTGTCCTCTAGTTTTATTACAACAGAGTAGCTTTGCAATTTCGGCTATTCTAAAAATGTTATAATATTACTTTAGTGTTGATATTTTGTGGGACGATCTTATTACGCCTTTTGCATCATCCAACAAGATATAATTAGAATACCGTGCTTTTACCGAAAAAAAAGCAACTTATCTAACCAGACCTTATCAAAGTTACTGCAAATACAGTTGGGATAAAACATGTAGCCAAATGAATAAACAGATAAATCTAAAAAGCTAAGTATCTCTGCGATGCGTCACGAAGTTCAAAATGAGGGCTTCATCAGTATTCTGTGCAAGTACTATGTCGTATCTGACTCGTCAACCCCTTCACTAATACCTGGCTAACTGTCCCGCCGACATGAAAAGCTCATGCCCATAAAAATGCTCATTGAAGATCTCCTTACTAGATCGGCAACTTTGTGTTACATGCAATATTAATCACAGTTTCTTTTGTTAGGTTCAAAATCAGCGCATTTTTAAAAAGTTTCAAGCTCTATTTTACGCCCTCAGATGTCAAATATTTACAAATTCTGAGTTGATGCCTACGTCATAACAGGAAACTATTGTACAAATTTCATGTTTTTAGCCTTAGTTAGTTAGTAGGTTTATGCTAAACGTGATTTTTTTTGTTTGCCGGGGCAAAGCGCAATTGTGATTAAGATTAAAAGCGACCACATAAATGTTTTGCACCGCACGGTGTGTATTCGATGCGCAGATAGGACAACACTAAACGTGATCAACAAATTATTGTCTTGAGCTGTTTGAATGTTTGTTAAGTGTCCAGCACAGGACTTGCCTAGTGCAAGTAATGTGAGATTAAAAGGAAAGGAGGTGTAGACAATGACAGAGTGAATTCAATAATGTCTTTGTTGTGAAAAATTGTGCATATCTCTTATACAGGAACTTACCAGATTAATTTAATAATCAAATTAGATTAGTCATTGGTACTATTGTAAGTTTTTCTGATAGACGCTACCTTATGTTGCCCCGTTTTAAACGACGTATCTAATAAGACTAATACTACCTAACAACTATTTAGGCAAAAATGGCATAGCGCCATTTTTGCCGTTGTAACTTAGTTTTCCACCAAAATTTGCAAGTTGCGGCTGTAGCCCTTACCAAAATATAAATATGGCACTACTAGAAAAGAAAAATCTAGTCATTTTCTAAAGCAACAAGACTGTGGGGCAACTATCGGCCGACAAAAAGTCACCCGTCTACCCAATTCCCAATCTTAAGAACGTTATAGTCACGACACTTGTGAAAGCTTTAATCTTTTAAAATTAATCTCAACGCGCACATGCTTTGAATACTTGCCACCAAATTTATTAATGTCCGCTGTTGTCCGACAAACAAGCGAGGCCATAAATTATAGATTAGTATCAATTGTAATTAACCAGCCAATATTTACATATGGCAACACTAGTGTACACAATTTATTAAAACTAGATGTTGCCGGTGGGTTTACTCGTTGTACATTTTATTTGGATATGGACGTTGCACGCTGATTCGCCTGCAGTAAATATTTCGTTGTACCCCACAATTTTGTCCGTGTGGTGACGGATTAAGAATACGGAATGTCACCACCACATATCATCCCATGGGTGTCGTAAGAGCCGACAGAGGGAGCATATTATGCAGAGAACAACACTGAAAGAGAAGGAAAACTTGATACAAACCCTATACCAACCCGTTTGGCCAGCGTGGTTTAGTAGGCCAATTCCTCCTTTCAAAGGAGAGGCCTAGTCCAGCAGTGGACTGTTAAAAGCTGATGATGTTACCCCACAATTAACACCATTAAATACGTATAAAGCTACATATGACGGCACACTTAACGATATGTAGAGCACTTATTTCATTATTTGACGGTGAAAATTAAATATTCTCAAAATTGTAACTTTTCAACTATCTCCATATTAAAAATCACATCTATCCGCATTGATCCGTATTAAAACATAAAAGGAGCTCATAGCGAGACTTGGCTTGCCGTTCGTAACAGATCGGCAAAGTTAAGCAACGCTACCACAGGTCGCCACGTGGGTAGGTGACCGTGTGTAGCATTTACATCGGGGCCAATTCTGCTATTTTTATATGACATTGATATTATATATTGAATGGATTTAAAAGCATTATTCTGATAATCTAATGCCATTATCGTATAATTTAAAATAAACAGTTCGTCGTTGACACATACGATCTCGTTACAATTTCATTCAAATATCAGATAATTTAGAAGAATACGCTTTTTGTGACGTAAGTATGACACTGACATGAGATCGAGACTATATTTATTTAGCAGAATTGGGTTTTGAGCGCTACCGTGCTTTGGAGGGCACGTAAAGCTGTCGTGCCCGGTTCTTGTCGCAAGATAAGGATCGTTAGGCCATGTCGGAGGCCATCAGGCGGTCTGAAAACTCCGACACCAGAGTTGGACTCATACTCACACGAAAAACAACAAGAGGAACAGACCAATAAACAAACATACTGCAGAATTTTATATATATTATTAGTATGAATTGATTAAAAAGTAAAGCCTGCGTAGTGCGTGACTAATGGCGGAATAAAGAAAACGTATTAAAGTTGGCTACTGCGAACTACGATTAATATAAGTAATTAAGCAAATGCAAAGATATTCTAGCGATGGGTGATGGCGATTTAGATACGTAGTTGGCACTTTATTTTGAGATTTCTTGAAGATTTGTGGAGTTAATTTATTTCTTTAATTGAAATGAAATATTTCAGTCCTATTAAATAAGTAGCGTTCGCTTAATTATCACAATAATAATATATTTACTACGTTTATTGAAAAAGATTTAGCGGCTATGAATATCATGAAAAAAAGCCATAAACGCCAAAAAAGTTATAATGGCGAAGTAAGGCGTAACAGCCGAGAGAACTATTATAAACAGCAACCAAGAAAGCATTGACTGCCAAAATATTATAATACCACCCTCATAAATATATTTAATTATAAAATTTAATACAACATGATCATATTCAAGACTTAAATGATAAAAATAAATTTAGAAGGCGCCTTGACGCTAATGGGATTCAATTGGGAGCGCGCCCAGAAGACTGGCAGAATTGTCACGTTGTATGGCTATGCTGTACTCTAAAATGATTATGTTAATTTCATTAGTTTGTCTTGTATAATTATTCTAAGAAAAACTTATATTTTTTGTTAAATAAATATTTTTCAACTTGAACATCGATTCTTTAATCAAAACATTAATCATCCTCCTAGCGTTATCCCAGTTTTAACCTGGGGTCCGCTTACTAGTCTAACCGGATTTGGCTGAATATTACCTTTTCCACAGAGCGACTGCCTGTCTGACCTCCGCACTCGAAGGGATAGCGATATTCCATGGTTTAGTCTAGTGCCAGTTTATTGAGAAGGTACTGACGCCGGTATAACGATCTTTATGACAACTGGGACCGACGGCTTAACGTGCTCTCCGAGGCACGGTGCAAGCAATAATTTACAATTCAATAAATAAATCAAAAAATAAAAACGTTTATTTCAATTACAATTGGCATTGTGATACATATTATTGGAGATCACCTTTTAAGCAAGGAATTGCCTGTATTAGGAGACTCAATACGCACATAACTCCAAAATGTCATTGGTGCGCGCCGTGGATTCGAGCCCGATACCCTCTGCATGGCAGTCCGTTGGTATCTCCACTAGGCAATCGTTGCCTCTTTAACCAAAATATTATTTCCGCTAATATATAACATAACAAGTGATATATTTACGTACCAGGAAGAATGTCGGGCCGCATAAACCCCAGCTAATATATCCGCCTAATAACTATTTATGTGAAACTAAGTTGTGATGCTAATAGGTGTTGAATGGGCCGTGTGCTGCACCGCCGACTTGCAGATGAGGTAGGAAGTTCGACTTTGTCGGAGCGGTGCGCGCTTTGTGTCAAACGCTTGGAGGCTTTGTTGCACCGGATACGTGAGCCGTCACCGTTTGCTAGTGAATGGTAGATTGATTTTTCTTCATGTTCTGTGAGTTTTAGAGTTGGTTATACAATTTTTTTTTAAGATTGTGGGCAACTTAATTGTATTGTTGTTACTTAGTAGTAACAACAATAAAATTAAGTTAGTATCTACTGTTGGTCATAGCTTCGTATACGAATGAACATAATATTATATAAAACTAGAAGACGCCAGCAGCTACGCCTGCATTTTTTTTTAATTTACCCGTTTTGGCCGATCTCGTGGGAATTTTGGGAAATCCCTTCTTAGTGCACCCCTACGGTCCCCAAGGAACATACATGCCAAATTTCAGCTTCCTGCGCCCAATAGTTTCGGCTGTAGCGTGTCTGTCAGTCAGTCAGTAACGCAAGGATTTTATATATTAAGATAACAAAGTATGATTTGTTACGATCAGAACAAACGCAGGATGAAAGTGACCACGGGGAAACCATTGTAATGAAGTTATTTGAAATTATTCATTTGGGGCAAGTCTGGCGCAAACATATTTATCGATGGGCGCAAATAATACAAGCTTTTTAGAGGTTTTACTGATCCATGATATATATTAAAAATATATACCACAATATGTAAGCATTTCAATAAAAAATACGAACGAAGAAAAAAGTAAAATCAAGCTATTCACTAATTTGATTACAAACTCACACTGCCTGTGTGCTCGAGATTGAATGCTTAATAATTTACCAACTGAGTAAAGCTTTTCCAAATTGATTGATTGTATTTTTAAGATTTTACAATTATTATTATTTCGTAAGTCATCATCATCAGCCCTTTATACTGTCCCACTGCTGGGCACGGGCCTCTTCTCACTATGAGAAGGGAAAGGCCATAGTCCACCACGCTGGCCAAGTGCGGGTTGGCAGACTTCACATGTCTTTCCTCACGATGTTTTCCTTCACCGTTTAGCAAGCGATCATTAATAATTTAATGCGCACTTAACTCCGAAAAGTTATTGGTGCTTGCCATGGATTCGAACCTGAGACCCTCTGCGTAGCAGTCTGCCGGTCTCTCCACTAGGCTATCGCTGCCTTCTTATTGCGTAAGTAAGGGATACAAATATTGCCCATTTTATATCCTCCCACTATAGCGTTCCGCAGTCCACTGACGGATTTAAGTCTCTACTGCTTTTCATAACTATATGACTGTGAGTTAATATCTGATTTGGCGAAACTATAGGTATCAGCTTAATCTCTATTAATTTAGTCACAAAGTAGCGAAAAGTCGTTAAAAATGAAAATTTAAAAAATGTTAATTTTCTATATTTTACACAATTAAAGACAAAATATTGGTGTATTTCCATGCAAACGTTAATTTTTAAATGGCAATTATAAATGCGAAATTAACACTGAGCCACCTGTGGCGTACTTTATGATTTTACCATCATGGCGGACTCTAGTAGACAAAATCCTGTTAAATATTACACGTGTCATGGCGCCATATATTTCATTTTATTAAGAGCTGTGTTTTTGGCGTTTGATGTCAGTTGGTGCTGTATTATTAACTAACTGGTTACCGTGGTTTTCGCTGAATGTTTTACCGTAATAGGATTCAAGCAAACAATTGACAGATACATGGACTGCCTCCATGGCTTAGTAGATAGCGTATGCGACTGCTGATCGGAGGTCCCGGATTCGATTCCCGGGTCGGGAAAAGTGTTACTGGGTTTCTTCAAATTCTCAGTAGCAGCACGGAGTCTGGTGATGTACCCGGTAACGGCAATAGACTCGCCCCTATTACGTGCGACCTAAAAATTCATGACGAAATGTGGGTGCAATATTACACCTCTGCCTACCCCTTCGGAGATACAGGCATGTATCTATAAAAAAAAATATATGAACTGATTACTACCACATTCCTGTTTTCCTTTTTGCAAATTATGAATTGAACTTGGAAGTTCAAATTGATAAGGTTCTGATATTTAGCAATTTATTTAATTTCATTCAAACTTAGGCTAACGGTGATAGCCGAACTAACAGATAATTATTTTAAATAGTCTGGAAGGAACCCTAGTTTATTACTGGCTTACGTTGTCATGAAATTAAATTACATAAACAATTATTAAAATGCGAGTAAACACCGATCAGTTTGACTAGTTTCTAACAGAATACCTGTTGCCCAATTCCCGAGTTCCCGTTTAAACAAACAACCAAATTCTTTATTTTTATCATATAACTTCTGTTTGATATGCAAGACATGATGCGTAGTAAAATCTAGAAATTACAAGACATATATGTAATTATAATGACCCCCTGGGTTCGTACGGTTGATATTGATACTAAAAGCTGTAAGATTATTAAGATATTATCAATAAGAAGGCTCCCGCGGCTTAGCTGTTAAAATATGATGTTCAGTAAGTTTCTAGACATTTTGCTATCATTTTTTAAATTAAGTACTTATAAGAAATAATTATACGGATGATACAATTACAGTTATATTTATAGCTATTGGTAACAAACGGCACTCTTCTTGGCCTGTCCGTTTGTATATTTAATTTTTTTATGGTGCCGATACACCTGATCATTCATTTGTAACAGAACAGCGAGCATTAGCCATTTTTAGGGTTCCGTACCTAATGCTACGGCCACACCTGCGTTAGCGTTAGTGTTAACGGCAATGGCCAACAACGCGTTAGTTAACGCGTTAAAAATTAGCCTTGACTTTTAGTAATTTAACGCGTTAAAACGTTGGCCACATCTACGTAGCGTCTAAATTAAGGCACTAATTGACGCGTTAAGACGCAGGTGTAGCAGGAGCATAAAAGGTAAAAAACGGGACTCTATTACTAAGCCTCCGCTGTCTGTCCGTCTGTCTGTCACCAGGCTGTATCTCATAAGCCGTGATAGCTAGAAAGCTGAAATTTTCACAAATTATGTATTTCGGTTGCCGCTATAACAACAAATACTAAAAATAAAAAAATGAAAATATTAAGAGGGAATCCCATACAGTAAACGTGTTTTTTTTTCGTATTTTTTTGCTCAACATTACTAACGGTAACAGGTAGAAGCTTACAATTTTCACAGAATGTGTAGTTGTATATTACCTTTCAAAATAAATAATTAATAATTTATAATAATTTAAAAAAATTAATAATAATTTATTTAAATTTAAAAAAAGTGAATAATAAAGGGGGGGCTCCCATACAACAAACGTAATTTTTAAGCAATTTGTTACTAGATCTTAATAAATAGGTAGAAACTTAAAAAAATATTTAAGTATACATACAACAAACGTCATTTTCTTTTATAGTTGATGGTACGGAACCCTTTGTGTGCGAGTCCGACTCGCACTTGCCCAATTTTTTGTTTTGACGAACCGAAAAACTAACAGTAGGCCATTGCTACGAACATTTTCACGATCTTTCTAGCAAACACCCTAATCAGCAAAAACGTCAAAACACATTTACTGTCAATTCGCTGGAATGCTCGCCAGAACGTTCGTAAGAATGCTCGTTAAAATACACTCGTTTGTTTTTCTGTTTTGTAACATTCGCAAAAATGCTCATTACAGGTAAATGCTCTCTATCTATCTATCTATATCGTCACGCCTGTCTCCCATTGGGGTAGGCAGAGACTATGGAACGCCACATGCTTCGGTTCAAACATACCTCTTTCGCTTCCTCGACATTCATTAACCTCATCATGCATGCGCGTCGGTTATGGGTACTTTTAATTTGGCCCTTTTTCAGTACGTCACCTATTTGGTCGGCGTACGTCCGCCTAGGGCGTCCCCTACCGACATTTCCATTCATTCTCGCACGATACACTTCTTTCGTATTTCTTCTTTCATCCATCCGTTCCAAATGTCCAAACCAATGCAACATTCCTTCCATGCTCAAATGTATCAGCGCCATTATAGTTTTTGTTCAGTGTGGTGACGTATAAAAATACAAAGTGTTACCCATTTCATTCTGTGAATGTTGACATGAGAAATAGTACCTACCTTAGGGAAGAAACGGAAAACCAGGCTTCAATATCTATACCAAACGGTCTGGCCAGCGTCATATGGCAGGCCAATACTCCAATTGAATTAAAATGATATAGTGAAGAAAATTAGTCTGGCTGTTAAGTCTTTTAGGTGGAATATGCGGATCGCATACGCAGTATGGAATTTATTCAATCGGTCCAATACTACAGACCTTAAGTATTTCTCTTGTAAGTATCATCATCATCAGCCCTATATATAAACTGTCCCACTGCTGAGCACGGGCCTCTTCTCACTATAAGAAAGGTAAGGCCCACCACGCTGGTCTAGTGCGGGTCTAGAATTCACATGTCTTTCGAGAACATTATGGAGAACTCTCAGACATGCAGGTTTACTCACGATGTTTTCCAAGTGTTTTTGTTTTAGCAAGAGATAGTTAACAATTTAATACGCACATAGCTCCGAAAAGTCATTGGTGCGTGCCGTAGATTTGAACCCGGACCCTCTGCGTAGCACTCTGTCGGTCTCTCCACTAGGCTATCGCTGCTTTTATAAGTATATTGAACACAAAATACGATTACATCTCGGCGCTACACCCTTTATAATGAAACATCTAACAGCTTCACACCTATCAACATATCTAAACCAAACCGAACGCTGTGTTTTCCACAATTTATTATTACTACAATACATTATTCGAATGAAACACCGAACATCCATCTGCGTCAGTATTTATCACCGGAGAACACCGACACCTCTCGAAACAGTATCGCTGTGCGCGTGCGCGAACCGGGATTGAACCTACACCCGTCATTCAGACATCACGACTTCCGCGGCACGCTGCACTGAGTTGTGAGGAAATGATAGCGGTTGAGTTATCTTAATGCTGCAGATCTCGCGACTACATAGTTGCAAATCTTAGTCGTAATTAAGGGTCATAGGTACTTTCAGAAAATTGTTTCTTATATTTTTTATGTCCATTTTGATGTACGTAGACGTCTGAAACTAGTACCATTAAGAACTGTCTAAAAATACACGTAAACCACATAATTATATTTATTTAGAAACATTGTCGAAACACAAAATAAAATCCTTTATAGTAATTTTATCCTTTACACAAGAGAATGCCCGCGGTTACACCCGCGTTATTTAAGGTTACTGCTCTGCTCGCGTCGCTCATAGCGTGATGTTATATAGCCTAGCTATAGCCTTTCTCGATAAATGGGCTATCTAACACAGAAAGAATTTTTCAAATCGGACCAGTAGTTCTGAGATTAGCGCGTTCAACCAAACAAACAAACTCTTCAGCTATATATATTAAGTATAAGATATAAGAATAATTATTAATCCTAACATAGTCAAAATCTAGGACTAAATGTGGTACTATATTTAGTCCACGTTTTACAGTAAACCAGCCCGCACTTAGCTATTGCGGTAGATTATGGCCTGAGCCGTCGTACAATACAAAGAAGCCAGCCTGCATAACAACAAATGATAATCAAAGCTGATGATGATTTGAATGGAGGCTGTCTTTCATTTTGACTGCCTCGGTGGTCTCGCGGCATAAATGTGCGCGTGGGATTGGGAGGTCTAGCGTTCGATTCCCGGGTCGGGCAAAAGTGTAACTGGGTTTTTCCGAATACTCAGACTCCGCCCCGCCCGCTCAGGCACGCCCCCTACTACGTGGTACCTAAAAATTAATGGCGAAATGCGGGTGTATTATTACACCTCTGCCTAACCCTTCGGGGATACAGGCAAAAAAAATCTTTCTTTTTTTCTTGTGAGTTTATGGCCGAACTAGGGTTGAAGTTTTTAGACTGCCGAAGGCCTTCGACATGGCTACATGACCTATCGGTTCTTATCTTGAGGCAAGAAGCCGCGACTGGTGGCTGTACGTGCCTTGCGAAGCACGGTAGCGCTCGCCACACAAGCGGTCACCCATCCAAGTGACAACCTCTGTGGACATTGCTTGACTGAGACAATTTATTACTAACAAGACGTCGCCAGCGGCTTCGCCCGCGTCAATCATACATTATAAACCTTCCTCTTAAATCATTCTATTTATAAAAACCGGCCAAGTGCGTGTCGGGCCACGCGCAATGTAGGGTTCCGTAGTTGCCCATAATGACTTGCTGCAAAGGGTTTTAATAATTTACAACAAATCCGACTGTTTATTTTGCTGAAAAATAATTTTAATAACACTATTATAAGAACCTAAGTTTTGTTTAGAAAAATACTAGGTATGTATCCAGTTATGTATTGTAAACATAAAATGTGGTTTCCAAGATAAACTACTACTATACATACGTAGTACCGTAGTACATTACATACCAAAGTACGTAGGTATATCTTTAAGATTTAGCCAGATGTAAACTCACAGAAATAGGTATTTATAAGTTAACCGACGATTACTCGTAAACTAGTGATATCTACTGAGCCATGATAGTTTTCCTTTTAAATTCGTTATATGTACTACATTTGTGATTTTTTTCACCTCTTCCAAATTAATAGTTTAGCCGACAGAGGGGGGGACACTTGAGTCTAACAATTTTTTTCACTTCAAAGCTTGATATTTGACAAACCAATCACTTGATCGAAAAATGATTTGAGCAAACTAATAATATTTTTTTAAAACCTATCCATTAATACCCCACATGATGGGGTACTCAACCAAAAAAAAATTCAACCCCACTATATATGTAGGGGAGATACCCTTAAAAAATATTTTCCTAAATTTTATTCTACAGTTTTGTTGCAATATCGTATGTCTATATTCATGTCAAATATCAGCTTTCTAGCACCAGGCGTCTTTGAGCTAGGCTGCGGACGGACAGACGGACGGACATGACGAAACTATAAGGGTTCCTTGTGGACTACGGAACCCTAAAAAACCGCGTTTACAATAATAATATTCTACCACATACACACATCACCATCTGGTCCCAAGCTACGCAGAGCTTGTGTTAAGGGTACTAGATAATAGATAAACATACATAACTATATACTTTCTTTTTTGTAAATACATACATATTATACATAGAAACACCCAGACCAAGACAAACATCCATGTTCATGCACACAAATGTTTGACTTGAGCGGGAATCGAACCCGCGACCTTCGACGTAGCAGTCGCTTACAGTCCCGCTGCGCCAACCGGCCGTCAAAAAAACGGCCGTCAAAAAATCTGTTGCGTAGTTTTTAAGATTTAAGCATACCTACATAGGGACAGACAGACAGAAGACAGACTTTGTTTTATACTATGTAGTGATGGCAAGTTAAGTCTTAAATAGAGTGTTCTTTCAAAATGTTGTTAAATTCTGTTTATTGTATGCGCTCTGTAGTGGTATCTCCTATTTCGTTGCAGGGATTAGAACTTATAGCACCCAGTACAGCGTAACACTACATAGACTCACGCCTGTTTCCCCGAAGGGGTAGGCAGAGGCATATTAAACGCCCACTTTTCGCCAGTGTTTTGATCCCACGTAATAGGTGGCGAGCCTATTGCCGCTTATCGGGATATTTTGTTTGCCAGAGCCTCGTCCGTTGATCGGCAGGTGCACCACTTGCAGGTGAGGTTGGCTTGGGACCCTAAGTTCTTGGTGGGAACCCTATGCATAACACTAAGATTAAATAACTATTGCACCACCGTGTAAAATAAAGATCTTTCATTAGATGCGCATGCGCAGATGATCAAAATATGCGGAAGAGTTGTTTGAAGTAAGTGCGATCTGATACGGCGGTTATTCCGCGCGCACGCAACGCCTGGGATCGCTTGCCTTTGGTATTTACGAGCTGTCTGGCACCACAGACTAGGTATAAACATATGTTTACTTATGAAAATAAATATAAAATGTATTTGTAAACTACATTATCGATTAACTAGTCTTCCAGTATATCAAAAGATTTAAATTTTCGCGAATAACGGAAGTTGATGGCAACTTAAGTAACTATTATTATAGTGATTGATATAGGAAATTGTAGCGATAGCTAAACAACTGAGGCCATCTAGCGAACGCCCTACGAGGTCTCAACAACAATACGGCGACATCTATCGGACATGATACGATGGAAATAAAGTCCTGAATCGCGCAAGCAGTGTTCGCGCACGAGTTGACTATGTACTGGGTGTAAGGGACGTTGTACCGAATACTGATACCAGTGATTCAGTACATTATACTAAGACCCTAGGCGGTCGAATTTTCCGAAAAAATCTAAGAGCTCGACAATTTTCCTAAAAATTGCGATGTAAATAGGAACACGCAAACTTGCACTATCAGCTGTTACGGCTCTACAGCGGCGGGTGATAGCAGCAGTGATTACGATGTACTGGTGCGCGCCCTGTGCTGCGATGTCACGTCAGAGTAAACGCGCCATGTACATATTCTTAGAATTTTACCTACCCTTAGACTATACCTACTATTTCATTACATTATATGGCAAAAAATGCAAAAGAAAATCGGAAAATTCGACCACCAATGGCCCCAGTATCATGTACTGAATCACTGGTATCGGTTTTCGGTACACCGTCCCTTACTCCCCACCGTCACTCAGCTTGGTTAGAGGATCCTCCCTCTAGTTGAAGAAGCACCACACTTTATTCGCCACAAAATACTTGGACCACCAATGTCTTCAGTCACTGAATTAACTTTATAAAGACATCTACTGTGCTAACAGTAACGAGTTTAGTAAACTGACAATGAAAACCAATATTTGAAACTACATACAATTTATGTAGGCAGCCCATAATACTGAGAGCAGCAGAGACAAGCGGCGAGGCGGCCGCTTAGATCACTACATCTGACGTGCTGTAATTTTACAAAAAGCTTTATAAATCATCAGCCTTTAAAAGTCCACTGCTAGACTAGGCCTCTCCTTTGAAAGGAGGAATTGGCCTACTATACCACGCTAGCCAAACTGGTTGGTATAGGGTTTGTATCAAGTTTTCCTTCTCTTACAGTGCTGTTCTATGTATAATATGCTCCTTCTGTCGGCTCTTACGACACCCATGGGATGATATGGGGTGGTGACAATCCGTATTCTTAATCAGTCACCACACGGATCATTCTCATCTATTTATAAATATACCAAAAAAGTGCTCTCATGTTTTGGACAGCAGAATATTATTATATAATCAAAATATTTATCGGGATACACCTATACCATGTGGTGAAGTTTTGAAGAGCCGATATTTCAGCACAGCAGCAAGTGCCAAGCCAATGAACGCACTTAATATATTACAATAATAACAATAATTTTAATGTAAATCACCACGTAAATATAAGTAGTTATACAAACTTACATTATTGTTTCAATAAGGCTATATAATTTGTAATTTATGTAACGTTACACGAATAAACTTTAAGTCTTGCTCGACAAAGTGACACTTACATTAGAGTTAGTGCTTAAATGATTTGCGTAACTTACTGTTTTGCCATTATAAGCTCACAATTACTACGCTAACTTAGTGCAAATTACTTGCATAAGTAATTGATTCTATCCTTTAAATGAATTTACCTATTTTATAGGTTGTTTACTATAATTATTGCTACTTTATACAATTCTTATAGAACACTCAGTGTTCTGGTTACCAGAATCGATAGAAGCCGCTCGGAACGTTGAACGAAAAAAGGTCCTTAGTCGTTTTCTTTTTAAATATTATCTACCTTATTAAAACGTCATAATAAAATAGTCTAACTAAGAAAGTAAGTACACAATATTTTCTTTTTATCAGATAAATTTAAATTAAGTACAAGGAATTGTTTATCTGAATACGAAAAAAATACATCATCTAAACACAGTTACAAAATAATGAATTCAAAGTTTATTGCCTCCAGTATGATTTGTGATGCGGACGGACGAACTTCTTGACGACGACGCTCCTTATGGTCTGTTAACGTCACAATTCCAGGATACCGATGTGCAACGAATACCATGTCATACCTCATAACCAATTGATTAACAGTCACAGGTCAACGGTATCCTTGACAAGATACTTGTTAAACGTAGTATCAGTTACGTGTGATTCAGCGAGTATTTCACATGTGCCTCGGTCGTGTGAAACCGTGCAGCGAACGAGTATTGAGTATTTACGGTGTGCCGGCGGTACTAAGATAATACACAGATAAATGTTGGGCTGCTGCGATATGATCTGCGTGCGGTTTGATATCTGCTGATGAGTAGCGTACTGTGTCTGTAGTAAATAAATGACTTTGTTGCAAGCAATATAGATATATTTCGTATTTCAATACACAAAAGAACACGCGATTTGTACATAATAACCTAATTGTGTACAAATCAAATACATTTTTTTATGTAATTTGAGAATGAAAGTAGAAGACGTTCAACTTGTTCTGCCTTTTCGGCATGGAGGACACTAGTTGTGATCACGGGTTGATACGAGTGACTTGTCTCCACACGAGACGGCACAATTTATACAACTAGATATAAATGTTATGTTGCAAGAAACGATCAACCAAAGGAGTAAGGACACTAAGAACACCCATAACATCACAACAATACATACTTGATATAAAATTTTGTGGACTCCACAAAGTGTTGTGCAGTATGGGAATGGTATGGAAAAAGGCCGCATTGTTAAACGTCGAGGCAGCCCCTTAAGACACTGCCTTCCATGCAGTCAAAAAATAATTCTTAGAAATTGAATAATTTTATAGAAATTTTAACATGAAAGCGGTTTGAAAAATGTGAGCTGACCTATTGCAACAGCAATATACAATAATTACATACACATCAATAGAGACAATTATCTTCATTAAACTAAACGAAATATAAAGCTCACGACTTAAATAATAAAGAGAGCACTTACATTCACAAAAGAATGTTGCCACAACAAAAAATGAATACCGGTGAAGCATTTAGCTTCGCGCATGCGCATGTAAGTCGTTCAGTGTTTTGACCGCAAATGCTGCGGTGTTTCGGAGGTAATACGGCTTAAAGAATAGTGCACATTGCAACGTGTTGTTTAATACCGTTGCAGCCTTCTAGAGTTGGAATTTTGATTGGCTTTTCAACTAACTTTGAAAAGGAAGGTTCTCATTTGATTGTATGTTTTCAAATGATTGTTACCTCAGAACTCGATAATAAGTTATCTATTTGAAAAAAATATTTGGTGTTAATAAGAGTAAGTACATTAATATAAACTTTCCGATTGATCCAAGTCTGAGAAATGAAATTTAAAGTCGGTTTGTAGGGCTCCGTAGAAAAGTACAGAGAACCCTTATAGTTTCGCCATGTTTGCCCGTTCACGACTTTACGCAAAAGCAATAAGCACTAGAGAAGTGAAATTTGGCATAGTTATACATTGTAACCACGTGGACAAAACTATACGATACCATTATATCTCGATATAATGTACGAATACAAGCACTCCCACGGGATCGATCGCACAGAATGGCTAAAATCGGTTAAATGAAAATTTGCGGGCGTAGCAGCGGGCATCTTCTAATAAGTAGTAAAACATTTTGCTTTTATTTTTATTTTTTTATACTATTAGGCGGCAAACCAGCAGACGAATTGCCTGATGTTAAGCAATTACCGCCGCCCATAGACACAAGCAACACCAGAGGAGTCACATGTGCGTTGCCGCCCCTTGGGGATTGGAAAAGGGATAGGATGAGGAATGGGATGAGAGAGAAGGAATAAGGGATAGGCCCTCCGGCACTCTCACTCACCGAACGAAACACAACAGTTACGGTACTGTTACTTTACGTCGATTTTCTGTGAGAGGGTAGTACTTCCCCGGTCGAGCCGGCCCATTCATGCTGAAATCAGCAAGGCTCTACTACCTTTAGAAAACATTTTCGTAGCAACCGGCAAAGCTCTACTATATTTCTTGATCGAGCAACATAATGCAACGCAGCTTCTTTAGTGTGCACATAGCTTAAAGATTTTACTCTTTAAGCTCACAATGGTAGTGAGACCGCACATTAACTTGCATGGACGGAACGGCTTGTAACTGCGACCGCGCATTTGCTGAACTACCGCCGAATATCTGAGAGAGATCAAGGTTCGATTTCCGTCTTAAACTTTTTACCACCAACTGCATTTGAATAGATGAAACTGTTTTCTTTTGCTGCCGTATTAATATTATTTTCTGTAACCACTATAAAAATAAAATATACATTAAAGTGGTGAAACAAGAGACGGAGAAATCGACCCGACTAACTAGCCTTGTATAATAGCCTAACTCTCCTATTGCATTTCAATGCTATTGTAATACAAATTAATAGAGTTCTATGTCCAGCTCTGGACTATAAAATGCTGATGATGATGATGAGCGTCTCCTGCTAACTTTATAGGCGTCAAGGCTATCAAATGACGCAACTGATATAGTTACTAATCAACTCTGTAATGGTTTCAACTACTGTATATTTGTATAAGGTGTTAAGGTCATAATCTTAATATATAAAATCCTTGCGTTACTGACTGACTGACAGACACTCTACAGCCGAAACTATTGGGCGCAGGAAGCTGAAATTTGGCATGTATGTTCCTTGGGGACCGTAGGGGTGCACTAAGAGGGGATTTCCCGAAATACCCACGGGATCGGTCAAAACAGATAAATTTTTAAAAAAAGTGCAGGCGTAGCTGCTGGTGTCATCTAGTTTCCTTATAAAACCAACATTTCACTCCAACAATCTACCGAAAGTTGCTTCACAATAACTCACCAACTCCTCGAACATGTTTCGGTGGGATGCTGCGCGAATATCTCGATAAATCTGCATCGGAGGCTGCGCATCGTGTAAACAGTGTTAGTACAGTTATCAAGTGAGATCTCCGATACGGCCGTACACACTTGTAACGCGTTTCCTTATAGCTGTAGTTCTAAGGCTATATGGTAGACGGAATGTGATCTTTACCCTATGAATTTTTGGTCTCCTCACCAGTTCTCAAGTTTTCCTTGTCTTGGGTTACTTTTTGTAAGTATCTACGCACTAGGAATAAATCCTGCGCCGCTGGAGACATAAACCCTTCAACCAACGAACTTTCAGAACCTAGACAGCTATTTCTTGATCACAGTAAGTATGGCAATAGGCTCGCCCGTATTAAATTGGGACCGAAACATAACTGGCGAAAAGTGGGTGTAAAAACACCTCTGCTTACCCCTTCAGGGATAAAAGGCGTGAAGTTATGTTATGTAGTAAGTATTGTCTCGTATGAGGATCAAACCAAAAATTATTGACGTATTCTAAAAGGTGAGACGACGTGAAATGAAATATATTTTATTTGCAGAAAATATGGTACAGATTCAGGTGCTACAGTAATATAGTTTCGTCACATTTTACCTTTTAGGCGTGCAAAATATATGAAATAATCTGTAGTAAGTTTTCATGCGTTAACACACATATATATATATATATATATATATATATATATATATATATATATATATAAAAATGCATTATATTATTAACATTGCAATAATAGTAAGTCGTAGGTACATAAAATTCTAATTATATATGTATTGTTAAAATATTATATTACAATATGTCGTAGATAAATTATGCAGAATTATTACGTCAACCTTTCGCCTTTTTTTTGTCGCTCAAAGAAATCTGTAATTTTGTAGAATGAATGTTGAATTAACCAGATTTTTTCAGCTTTTTCATTTTCATACACGGATGACCCCGATCCTGTGTAGTCAATATAGACTTAGGTAAGGTTCCTGGTTCGATACCGGGTGCACGTAAATTATCATCGTTCTGTTTTGTAAAAGGCTTGTTACAATATATTTTTTGGTTTTCTTTTTTATTAACATTAATACAAACCCAAGAAGGACAAAGTCACCAGGACACATCAAGACACAGTCAGCACATTCTGCGTAGATAATAACACCAATAGTTGAAAAATGTTCAGATACTTTGAGATAACTTTTAAATTCAAGACAACAAGACAAGTATCACCTTAGTCTGCAGTGACCACGGTTCCTGTAAAGAAACTGAAACGTCGTTTAGTAATAATTTAAAAAATGGAATTCTAGATCATTATCGATATTTTTATTTATTTATAGACTCACGCCTGTATCCCCAAAGGGGTAGGGGGTAGTAGCAGAGGTGTAATATTACACCCACATTTCGCCATGATTTTTTAGGTCCCACATAATAAGGGGCGAGCCTATTGCCGTACCGGGCACATACCCAGACTCCGAGCTGCTACTAAGAATTTCCTTACGGAAAAACCCAATAACACTTTGCCTGACCCGGGAATCGAACCCGAGACCTCCCAATCCCACGCGCACATTTATGCCGCGAGACCAACGAGGCAGTCTAAAACCCATATATCGCGATAGAATCCGTAAACCGTAGTTTGATTTCAATGTGTAACAGTCGCGTAAACCCAAGAAGATGCTATAACATTAGGGTTTGAATTTCGTGAAAATTTGGTTTAATTAAATCTTTCATAAGTGCTATACAGCGACTTCACGTTATGGGAATCGAATAAAGGCCAATCCAATCACGAGAGATGTAATCCAAAACTCAAGCATGGCCTAAATGCTAGTCAATAATTCAGCAAACAAATTACTTGTTGTCATCTAACATCGTGGGTGTCTATTATATGTTAAACACTCTGTTATAAACAACTCAATATTATTGTCAACAACACAATATCAATTTACATACAACAATTCATGCAAATAGTTATAGCCAATACATCACTGTACAAACTACATACAAAACCGGACACCTGTTGCCGACGCTATCAGATAAATAACGATCTCAGATAACGTATCTAATAGATAGGCAATTGTTTATGTTCAGTGAATTGTTTAACACTTGTGAAATTACTGATTGGATTTATTTGCGGTTTTGTTTGATTATTTCGTAAGATAATTTATTATTATAAATATATATGACTAGAGAAAGCCAGCAGCTACGCCTGCATTTTTTTTAAATTTATCCGTTTTGGCCGATCCCGTGGGAATTTCGGGAAATCCCTTCTTAGTGCACCCCTACGGTCCCCAAGGAACATACATGCAAAATTTCAGCTTCCTACGCCCAATAGTTTCGGCTGTAGCGTGTCTGTCAGTCAGTCAGTAACGCAAGGATTTTATATATTAAGATAACGAACTGTGCAATAAGCGCTTTTTCTTTCTTTCTTTCTTTCTTTCTTACATAAGGCACAAAGTAAAGATGTGTGGAAAGGGAGGAAGGAGGCCTTTGCCCTGTGCAGTGGGACGCTACAGGCTGAAAATATAATAAATAAGTAATCATAACGACCTTTACTTTTGAGCTGAAAAATCACCCTCTTAGGAGGGAAATATAAAAACTACATCCTTAGTAAGGAAATACAAAAAATCCCTCCTTAGTGGGTTTATTTCTTAAGGGGGTGATATTTTATCTTACCTACGTTATAAGGGAGCTATTGTTCAAATGTTAGTTTTCTAGATTAAGAAGTTTTAGTATGATATCTAGTCTGTGTAGAAACTGATCCAATGATGACCATAAGCTCTTTCTCACTTTGAGAGGAGATAGATCATAATCCAACACACTGGTCAAGTGCTGGTTACCTACACATCAGATATATCTCTGACAGTTTTATGGGGATTATTTCACTGCCTCCGTGGCCCAGTAGATAGCATATGCGTCTGCTGATGAGAGGTCTCGGGCTGGATTTCTGGGTCGGGCAAAAGTGTTACTGAGTTCTTCCGAATTCTCAGAAATAGCACGAAGTCTGGTGGTGTGCCCGGTAACGGCAATAGGCTCGCCACCTACTACGTGGTATCTAAAATTCATGGCATGGCAAAATGTGCAGCTATTACACGTCTGCCCACCCATTTTACAGGCGTGAGTCTATGTTCCAGGTTTCCTCACGATATTTATCTCGCCGTTTAGCAAGTGATAATTTGACAATTTTATAATAGGGTTGCTTCCAACTAGTCAAATCAAACACTTTTAATGAAATCTTCAAAACGACCTTTTTTCGTTTGTATGAAATAAGACTTAGTGACGTCATAGTTTTTTGCTGTCAAGTAGAATACTTATTATCAATAAATTGTCGACAAAAATTGATAGATAAAGTTTTAACATTAATTGATGAATGAAACTACCATTATTTTGACGTGTTTCTTTATATACTAATACTTGTATAATTTATTTCACTTGCAGGAAACTTCCCTATCTTAATATATAAAATCCTTGCGTTACTGACTGACTGACAGACACGCTACAGCCGAAACTATTGGGCGCAGGAAGCTGAAATTTGGCACGTATGTTCCTTGGGGACCGTAGGGGTGCACTAAGAAGGGATTTCCCGAAATTCCCACGGGATCGGCCAAAACGGGTAAATTAAAAAAAAATGCAGGCGTAGCTGCTGGCGTCCTCTAGTTATGTAATAAACTTCTTAAAATGTTTTGGCGTAAACAGAAATAAAAGTAGTTTTCTCTGCTTCGCAGGCTTTATAAATATTATGCGTAGTACGCCTGCAACGCATGTTTCAATATAAATTTCAAAATAAAAAGCACATTAATCTCACCACACATTGCGAAGCATGCGAGTAACAATAGTCTGTACTAGCAATGTCGCTATCAGCCTTTAGGTATGCATACAAAATACGTTCTTCCGATTGGGTATCGAATAGCAATTAACTATATGAGCGGACGTGATTATTCAAAAGAAAACACCTCACATTACACAACATTCCAAGCACACCGATTTACTAAAAACACATCATCTCCAACTCAAAAGTAAAAATAACACGCGATCAATTATCTATCAATAACAAAGAGCTGAGCTTTCTGTCGAGCAAACAGTCAAGTCCGAGTGTTATTGTAGGCGATGACGTCACGGAGGACTAGGCGGCCATCATGAAGGATCAACAAAATAGACTGACTATTTAAACTAAAAACTGGCAGGGCTGCCACGAGGAAGTAAAGTAGTGTATTATTTTACAACGCCCGCACTAGTAGCAAATCTTAATATCTTCTTAACATATAAAATCCTTGCGTTACTGACTGACTGACAGGCAAGCTACAGCCGAAACTATTGGGCGCAGGAAGCTGAAATTTGGCATGTATGTTCCATGGGGACCGTAGGGGTGCTCTAAGAAGGTATTTCCCGAAATTCCCACGGGATCGGCCAAAACGGGTAAATTTAAAAAAAACTGCAGGCGTAGCTGCTGGCGTCCTCTAGTTCTGTATAAGTACCGGAGAAATTTTCGCATGTGACTTGACGACGGACATAAAGAATGCCTATACTCGAAATAGTAACCAACTAATCAAGCAAAGTGTAAATATCGAAACCACAATAAGTACTTTGCGCAGGGTAAGTAAACTGTCAGACGGCCACGATGGTTTCAATCCTTACGCCATCCGTGCAATTTTAGGATTATAAATTTATTTTTAGCATGTATTTATGGCCTTACTCTTCTTATAGTGAGAAGAGGCCCGTGCCCAGCAGTGGGACATTAAAAAGGGCTGATGATGATGTATGCATTTATTAAATCTTCAGTATTTGATCAGCGATGCTTTAGTGAAAACTTCTAACTCGCAATTAAGAACCCCCACGTTTGAAACCATGAAACGACTGTTTTAACCAACGAATTTGAAGATAAAGAAGATTAAGTCTTCAGCTTTTAAGTTCATCAATAATAATCATTTTTTTCTTGTTGATAGCAGACAAAAAGGCGTACACTCCACATGTTATAAAGTTTTCATTTCTGACGCTTCAATTACAGATAAATAACATAAGATCACAATTACCACCATAAGTACAGATTATTACCTTCTCTAGCAATATAAAGACATAACAATAACATTTATTTTAAGACGCGTCATCCCTAGCGTCTACTCATTGCGTAGGCGTATACACACAGCGATGTTTGCTCCTAATACTCGTCTAAACATACGGCCATCAACTGTGCACTTTATTGGGCACATGTTTAGACATCATACAACCTTCCCCCCTCCCCAAAACCCCCCATCTCACATCTATACCTCACCCATTGTCTATCACAACATAAACATATGTTTTTACACATTTTTGTCGATATAAAATTCAAAATACAACACACACGTGAATAAAAGTATATTGTAACGATTGCTAACGGTATTCTCACTGTGTATATCTTGTATTTTATGTATTTAATGTATTTTTGATGTCTGTGAGAAAATGTTTGAGTGCCATTTAGTTGATAGAATAACAACAATAGACCGACTGCCCGTGGAGATGTTATAAAATAGATCAAATGCGCTTTATTTATTGTATAGTTGCTTTTTATGACATAGTTAGTTGTATCACCCAGCTCCCACTAGCTTGAATGCTACCAAAACTACTATTTGAAAGTATGTGTCGTATTAAAATACCTCCTGTTGGGATAGCACTATACTTACTTGGTAGTAAACCTAATAATAGTCTTTATGTCGTCTATTTTTATTACTGTGTGTGATGGACGCGGCTAACCCAATGGTAATGTCATTTTCTCTATCATAATGTCCGCAATTTTAATAAATCCTGCAGCGCAGGAGATTATACAGGGTGTAAAAAGACCCTTAACGAAAACTGAAATCCCATGTTGTACCAATCACTACGAACATTTTTTACTTCGGCACCATACCTGGGAAATTACTGGTTCAGGAGATATTGAGGGTCAAAGTTAGTATGGAATTTTTCTAATTAGGTACAAAATCGATGCATTTACCTCGCCAATATGTTCTTTAGATGCCCTATGACCACATGGATAAGTAGGTATTTCGAGCATTGAACGCGCGGTTTAAATTGCGGCTTGAAAATTTAAAAAAAAATCGTTTCCCAGGTATTATTTTTAGTTAGTATGACTTGGCATGATGTCCACAAGTCGTAGACTTCGGCTTGGTGATGGGTCTTGTGACACCCTGTATAGATATACCAACACTTACATTTTAATTAACATATCACTAGCGAGTCTCTCTTGTGGATCATACAAATGTCGTCCCGTGTAGTTAAAGAACCAAAAGTTGTCTTGATTTTTATATTACGTCTTCTGTTATAAATCAATTAAATCCTTTTCAGAGAACCTACTAATAATCTAGAGAATCATTTTGAACGGGAAGAGAAAAGGGAAAAGAGCACGAGGTCGCAGACCTAGCCGATGAATAGATTGTATTCTCGCTGCCTTAGACATATCGCTCCACGAGACCGCTAAACTTGCGAAAGACCGTAGTACGTGGAAGAGTCTCCTCCTCCTCCTCTTAGCGTTATCCTAGTTACAACCTGGGGTCCGCTTACTAGTCTAACCGGATTTTGCTGAATATTATCTTTTCCACAGAGCGACTGCCTGTCTGAACTCCGCAATTAGACTAAGTAGTGTCTGTTTATTTAGAAGGTACTGACGCCCTGTAACGACTGTCAAAGATCTTCATGACAACCGGGACCGACGGCTTAACGTGCTCTCCTAGGCACGGGACAAGCGATAATTAACAATGCGATATGCATAACTCCGAAAAGTCATTGGTGCGCACCATGGATTCGAGCCCGATACCCTCTGCATGGCAGTCTGTTGGTATCTCCACTAGACTATTACTGCCTAGTACGTGGAACTGTCTGATAGACAATAAAACACAGACACGTCAATTGGGATGACGATCCTCATTAGTCAAGGAATGACAGCAAAGAATAAGATTATTCCACCAATTATTATCTTCAGAATGCAAAAACGAACAGCAATCTGTCTAAACAGAAGTTTATCGTGGATACGACAAATATACTGAATGTACAACATCAATAAAATATATCATACTTTCAACAAATACAAATAATTTCGACACAAACCAACTCCCATTCCAACAACCATTGACAAGTTCAATAAACCAAGGTTGCGCAACCGAACCACAGATTGTGCACCAACAACCAATAAACAACCGCATACAAGAGATATAATTACCTGTGCCCCTCTATCCATAGATCACAATAATCTAACTATCGACGACTACCAATCCACGGCCAAAACAAATATAAATAATTTGTGGACAAGCTCTATCAATTAGATGAAGCATTCCACAATTATAGCCGGCCGGCAGACCACAAATTATTACAAATACTTGAAAACATATCGTTGTGACATCGTAGACAAATTATAAGATTAAAAAATGAATGTACTTTTCCACACATAGTGATTTGTTGTTCAACATACAGTTTTTAATGGAGCTTTTAAAAACAATATATATATTTTTAATCGACTCGTATGGAGCGGCATGGAAATTGAAACAGTCACGGTAAAGCTGTTGTGGTAATAGGCGTATGCTTGTATCGGCGGTAGTTAGACATGGCTTGGGTTTGATGGTAGTAAATAGAGATTGTAATTACTTTTATTTATTACATGTGTTTTTATTTTATTTATTTCAATGTTGCGTATCTTTTTTGGCAGATAAGTCAGCGGCAAACGTTGTAGTAAACTACGAGCTGTCGAATTCAATTTGTACGAACTTAGTATTCGATGCTGTCTGCTGCGCGTCTTATTTGATACATCTCGACGAGTCAAAAAAATCTACACAGATGCTAAATGTGATCGATCTTGTTTATTGCCACTTCTTTTCATATTTTCAAAAACTTTGTTTCAATACAAATTATGTATTGCAGAGCACATTTTATTGATTAAACATTAAATTAAATAATACCAAAAACATTCAAACTCGAAAGTCGAAACAGCAATTCGCGAAATCATACAAGTTTTTGTCCCGTGTGCGGATTGAACCTACTAAACTCGGCATTATGCTAAATGACAAAGCGGCTGCTTAACCTACTATTGCACTTACGACGCACAAATGCAATATTATAACATTTAACAAATAAGAACGCCACATGTATGGTCGAGTCCATCGCGGTGAAACATCGCGTGTTGACCTAAAGGCGGACGTTCAACAGACGACAACTTGATTATACAACACAATGTATTATTATGAGGGTACTGTAATCGATCTCCTATTGTTCTCTCTGCACAATTATAAACAACAAGTATACTTATATATACTTTGTTAGCTTGAAATAATGAACAAGGGGATTTTGCATCTTAAATAAAGTAAATATTTAATTAAGCTTAGCTTGTAAGCTTATTTTTGGCAAGCTTACAAAATTATGGCAAATATACATCTAATTATAATATTTTTTGGCGCACAAGAGCTTTTATTATTTCTGAATAAATGGCTCTTCTCTACTGTGGAAGTTCAAAATTTTTCGTAACAAGGTCGGCAACAAAGTATTAGTCTTTTTACGCCAGGGGCCCAATTCCGCTAAATAAATATAGTCGCAATATCATGCCAGTGTCATACTTACGTCACAAAAAGCGTATTCTTCTAAATTATATGATACTAGAGGACGCCAGCAGCTACGCCTGCATTTTTTTTAATTTACCCGTTTTGGCCGATCCCGTGGGAATTTCGGAAATCCCTTCTTAGTGCACCCCTACGGTCCCCAAGAAAGATACATGCCAAATTTCAGCTTCCTGCGCCCAATAGTTTCGGCTGTAGCGTGTCTGTCAGTCAGTCAGTAACGCAAGGATTTTATATATTAAGAAGATTTGAATGAATTTGTAACGAGATCGTATGTGTCAACGACGAACTGTTTGTTTTAAATTATACGATAATGACATAAGGTTATCAGAATACCGCTTTTAAATCCATTCAAAATATGATATCAATGTCATATAAAAATAGCAGAATTGGCCCCCGGATGTGCAAACCAGGCTGATCTTCAACGTTGCCGACGCGACTCTACTCCTCGACTAACCAAAACCAAGAACAATATAGAGAGGTAAGAAAAAACTGTGCCTCATTTTGAAGTGTGTGTATGCTCCCTTACATTATTTAGCTAGTAAGTACGCTCCTTAAGAATTATAAGTCTCGTATTTGTAACGCGTCAGCATTTTACTTGTACGAACCATTTTACTGTAATTTTCCTTTAATATAATTCTATTCGCTGAAGTGAACGAAAGTCTTTTATTTAACCCTCGCAATTCACCGCATGGTGACCTTGCCATGCCCAATACATCTCATGGCGACCCTGCCATGCCGGCCTTGAGTTAGGAATATTTTGGCAGTTTTCGAAAATTAGACGATGTGTCGTTCTACCGTTGAGAAGGATGAAGTATTTATTACGCAAAACGCTGCTGGAAACAATGATGCGACTTTGAAAGATGTTGGGCAACACGTACAGCGACTAAATATTGCCGTCTACGCAATGCTGGCCATCCTTAGCATTGTGGCTTGCTACTTCTTGGTACGTCTATACAAGAAGATCCATCGCCATTGGATTCAAGAAGAAATTGGTCTCCAGGCCATGCAACGTATCCGCGCTTCACTACGAGGACGTCAGCGTGAGGAAACAATGGAAGAGTAAAATGACCGTGAGTTACTTTAAATACTTAAAACCTTGAAAGTATCTACCTAAATAGTTTGGTGAAAATAATAGTTAATGTGCGTCAGTGCGTATACTTACATATGTGCGTAATATTTTCGCGAGTGAACGTCCGAATTTTTCCTACATTATGGACTTTTATTCATACCTAGTTAATATTTAGATCTAAAAATAGATTAAGCATGACAATATTATTTTATAACGTTCTTTGGTAACTTGTCAAGAATCGTGCAAAAACACTCATGCAATAAGATACCCTGCCGCGAATATGGCAACGTAAGCATTTCTTTACTTGCACCTGCATGGTTTAAAGTTTCTTTACTTATGTTTTATGTTAATTATACAACGTTGATTTAATTTCTGTAGTTCTATTTTTAGATTATGTTAGAAACATTGATAAAACATTTTAATATTTTGAAAGATATAAGGAAATATTTAGTTAAAAAGGGTAAATCAAGATATTTGGGTAATACTATAAAAATTAAGTCAAAGGAAGCGAAAAATTGTTTTGATAAGTGTAGTGAATTACTTTTACTTTTAAAATCGGAAAAGGATCCGAAAATTATTGCATCTGCAACTGAAATTTTCCAAAATATAAGACAAATTTATGAGGAAATTAATAAACTTTGTGTGTGTCCAAATATAAATATTTCAAAAATGGAGTTCAATTTAAAAACGGCTTGTAGTTTGTTGCCTGTAATGGACGGTTCAGAAGATGTAACGAAACGATTGATTGATGGTATAGAGATGTATTCTAATATGATTAACGAGGCAGATAGGCATTTATTAATAACTTTTGTTTTAAAAAATAGGCTTTCAGAAACTGCGAAGCTGCGAATGTCTTCGACGTATAAATCTGTTTCAGAACTTGTCAAGGACATGCGTAATCACTTTTTACCTAAAAAATCTTTTATGGCAATTCAATCGCGTCTTCAAAATATTTCACAAGGTTAGAGATCCATAGATGAGTACGGCTCAGAACTTGAAAAACTTTTTACGGACTTGACAATTTCTCAAGCAGACGGCGAGTCAACGAAATATGACATTTTAAAACCAATCAATGAAAAACAAGCGATTAGAAAATTCGCAGATGGTTTAAAAAATTCTAGGTTGAGTATCATAGTAGCATCTCGTAACTGTAGCTCCCTAAAAGAGGCTATACAGGTCGCAAAGGACGAGGAGAGTCTGAGTTTATCAATTCCGGGTAATGTTATGCATTTTACTAATAAATCTTTTAATAGGGGACAAAGAGGTAACTATTCCGATCGTTCGAGTTTTCAAGGACGTGGCTTCTGCGTTGGAAGAGGTGAACAAAGACGTGGCTTTCATGGCGGAAATGGTGCCAACATCCTTCGTGGACAATCATCTAACCGGTACGTACGTGGTCAATATTTTTCTTACGCTAACCCTAATTCTCGTGGTAATCGTAATAACAGCTCGTTCAGCCCCCGAAATGGTGGTCCACCAGTTCGATATTTTAGAGATCGAAATTTTTATAATTCTAATCGTGGAAATACGCGTCAAATTTTTACGGCTCAAGAAAATGACTCGACTCCTGTCAATGTCTTAAAAACTGAGCAATCAGATTTTTTTCGTGAATAAATATGAAATTTTTGCTACCAAAGGATTATCGAAATTAGTTTCTTTTAATTTAGATAATTATAAATATTATTGGTTATTAGATACAGGAGCTTCTTTATCAATTATACGAAAGGAAAGTTTACCCCAAGATATTCATATTTATGAAAATGATGTTTTAGTTTCTGGTATAGGAGGTCAAATTAAGTCACAAGGTCATGTCTATCTCACATTGTCTACTGATGGAGGTGATTCATTTCAACATAAGTTTCACGTATTCAGTAATCTACCTCTTATGGCCGATGGTATTATCGGATTAGACTTTTTAAGTACTTATTTGTCAAGAATTGATTTAATTACTAATATTTTGACTTTAAATATAAATGGCAAAGACGTTATAACACGAATATTTGACAGAACAGAATGCAAAACGGATTATTTGACGATCCCAGCACGAAGCGAATCTTTTCATTATGTAGATTGTAATTCGAATTTAAAAGAAGATGGTGTAGTTTTTCCAAAAGATTTGGGACAAGATTTATTTTTAGCTGGTGCTATAGTGAATGCAAGTAAAGGTAAAATACCTATTAAAATTTTAAATGTTAGTGAAAAGGGTGTACGTATTCCTAAGTTTACTCCAGTAGTAGAACCATTATCATCTTATGAATGTCATACTTTTGATAAAATTAAAGCAAACTCGACTAGAGCAAACACTTTGAACTCACTTTTAAATTTAAAACATCTTAATGCCGAAGAGAAACAGTCTATCGAAAATATTTGTAAAAAGTATTCAGATATTTTTCAATTACCAAATGATAAACTGACAGTAACTAATATTTATGAACAGAAAATAACATTGAAACCAAATACTACTCCAATTTATACAAAACCGTACAGGTTACCACACAGTTTGAAAGGAGAATTAAATAAACAAATTGAAGATATGATTAAAGATGACATTATTGAAGAAGCTCATAGTGAGTGGTCTAGTCCAATATTGCTTGTGCCTAAGAAAAGTAATGATGAGAAAAAGTGGAGATTAGTAGTAGATTATCGCAAACTTAACGAGAAAGTTCAAGATGATAAGTTTCCACTACCAAATATCACTGAAATTTTAAATTCTCTTTCTGGTGCAGTTTTATTTAGCCATCTCGATTTACATTCTGGTTACTATCAAGTTTCATTAGAACCTTCAAGCAGAAAGTGCACAGCATTTTGCACAAATTCAGGACAGTTCCAAATGAAACGCTTACCAATGGGTTTGAAAATTTCTCCAAGTGCTTTTAGTAGAGTAATGACAATAGCTATGTCTGGCCTTACTTTTGATAAATGTTTTGTGTATCTTGATGATTTGATTGTTATTGGACGTAATTTAGATAACCATAACCGTAACCTTATAGACATTTTCGAAAGACTGAGAAAGGTAAATTTAAAATTAAATCCCGCTAAATGTCAATTTCTGAAAAAAGAACTATTATATCTAGGTCATGTTGTATCTGCGCAAGGTGTCTCGCCAGACCCTGAAAAAATTAAAGCCATACTAAATTACCCAGTACCACAAAATTCTGACGATATAAAACGTTTTGTTGCTTTCTGTAACTATTACCGAAAGTTTATCCCTTCCTTTGCAGAAATAACATTTCCACTAAATAGATTGTGCAGAAAAAATGAAGCATTTATTTGGTCCCAGGAGTGTCAAAATTCATTTGATCAACTTAGACATTTCATGAGTAATCCACCAATTTTGCAGTACCCTGATTTTTCAGATGATAGCAAATTCATATTAAAAACGGATGCTTCAGGAATAGCTATTGGATCAGTTCTATGCAACAAAGACATGAAACCCATTGCATATGCGAGTCGACCGTTAAACAAGGCTGAAAGGAACTACCCAACAATTCATAAGGAGTTGCTAGCCATTGTTTGGTCTGTAAAATATTTTAGACCATACCTTTACGGTAAACATTTTACTATTGAAACAGACCATAAACCGTTAATATATCTTTTCGGAATGAAAGATCCTAGTAGTCGTTTATTAAAATTTAGATTGACACTTGAGGAATATGACTATGAAATAGTTTATGTGAAAGGTAAAGACAATGTAGCTGCAGACGCATTGTCGAGGATAGTGATAACATCAGATGAATTGAAAGATATGAATAATGACGTAGTAAATGTTTTGACTAGAGCGCAAAAGAGAAATCTTGCAAATAATGAGAATAAAGAGGATACAGATTTGCTTAGTAATTCCGTCGACACAAGGTCTGATCAACCAAGAGTTGCGGAAATATTAAAGAAATCTAAAGACTCTGTAGAAATGACTTTGATTAAAGGAGACGATTTTAATAAGTTTTTAAAATATAATAGGATATCCTTAGAAGAAGAATGTTTTGCTTATGAAGAAAACAGAAAGATTATATATGTTAATCTCAACTTCAGGTTACATTTTACGCGAGCCGAATTTGTGACAAAGTTGAGTGCATTTTGTAATAAGTTAAAGATTAAAGAGATTTGTATAATTAAAGATATAAATAATGCTAGCTTTTTGAAAGAATTATGTAAGGAAATAGACTCAATGAAAACATGGTCCGGACCACAAATACATGTTTTACGAGGAGTTACAAGAATTACTAAAGATGAGGACATTAAGTTTATCTTACACGATTTTCATTTATTACCAACCAGTGGACATGCTGGTATACGTAGAATGGTAAATAACATTAAAAGACAATTTTACTGGCCAGGTCTCGAAAAAGATGTCCAAGATTTTGTATCCAAGTGTGACAAATGTCAAAAAATGAAATACGGCAAAAATATTAAGGAACCCATGTGCATAACAACCACAGCGTCGTATGCATTTGAAAAAATATTTTTGGATATTGTAGGTCCATTACCACAAGATTATGACGGTAATGTATACATTTTAAGTCTCCAGTGTGAGCTGAGTAAATTCGTGGAGGCATATCCACTTAAATCTAAGGACACCGTAACTGTAAGTAAAGCATTAGTAGATAACTTTATTTTAAGATTTGGACTACCGAAAACAATTGCAATTGATCGCGGTACTGAATTTATGTCATCAACTTTAGAACAGGTTTGTAAACTTTTAGATATAGATAAAATATCCTCAACAGCATACCATCATCAGTCTATCGGTTCGTTAGAAAATAGTCATAAAAATTTAGGAGCTTTTCTCAGAATTCAATGCAATAATAATCCACAGTCTTGGTCACATTGGCTACCCTACTGGTGTTTCAGTTATAACACAAGTGTTCATTCATCAACAAAATATCAGCCGTTTGAACTTGTTTTTGGTAGGCCTTGTAATGTTCCTTCTAGATTAATTAATGAAGTTGAACCATTGTATAACCCTGAAAATTATTGTAGTAGTCTTAGATATAAGCTTCAAATAGCTAATAGAGAAGCTAAAAATAACTTAATTTTAAGTAAATATAATCGTAAAATTAATTATTATGATAAAAATGTAAACCCTATTAAGTATAAAAAAGATGATTTGATATTGTTGAAAAATGAAGTTGGAGGGAAACTAAATCCTGTATTTGACGGTCCTTTCACTGTTTTGGAAGATATGGGTTGTAATGTCAAAATTCTAAAAAATAATAAAAGCGATATTGTGCATAAAAATAGGACCAAACCTTTTGTTACCTAATAATATAGTAATTAAAAAAAAAAAATATATAGCTTAAGTATATATTTTTTTTTTCTTAAATGCCGGAGGTGAAGTGTGTGTATGCTCCCTTACATTATTTAGCTAGTAAGTACGCTCCTTAAGAATTATAAGTCTCGTATTTGTAACGCGTCAGCATTTTACTTGTACGAACCATTTTACTGTAATTTTCCTTTAATATAATTCTATTCGCTGAAGTGAACGAAAGTCTTTTATTTAACCCTCGCAATTCACCGCATGGTGACCTTGCCATGCCCAATACATCTCAATTTGTTACCAAAAGGTTTTAAAATATCACCGACAAGCATCGTGCGTAGCAAGCCTTACCAAAAGTTGCGACAATTTAAAAACATCCCGATAAGTGTTGACGCAATATAATATAGTGCGACACCCGTGCGACACGGCGACAACGCGACACGACTATCCGTTACGTCGCACGATTCTCCGACAGATAACTAATTGTCGTCGAATACTGACGATTTATTGTGGCGACACAACGCATCTGTGTATCTACTGTGCGCTGGCTCTTATCTTGTAAAAGATAATTGGGGGCCATACTTTTCTCACTACAAGTTTCTACAATTAAAAACAGATAAATAAAGGCGGTAAGTGAAGCAATCGAGAAATATGGGAGGCTGTGATCCGATACATGTTGTAATATATCGTTTTCTAACGAGTGTTGTTTAAGTAAATACAGCTATCAAAGTGCTATCTAAAAATCTGTTTGAGATCACTCCATAAACTTGATTGCTCTGTACGCCTGATTAAAGCAAATAGTAGTTGATTGAATCAGGCATTACTTAGCGGTACTCCATTGTATAGTAATAGAATCCCGCTCTATGCATAGAGTGGGACCACAGGAGTCACAAGTGTGTTGCCGCCCCTTGGGGTTGGGAAATGGGATAGGATAAGGAGTGGGATGAGGGAGAAGGAATAGGGGATAGGGCCTCCTGTACTCTCACTCACCGAACGAAACGCAACAGTTTAGGTACTGTTACTTTACGTCGATTTTCTGTGAGAGTACTTCCCCGGTCGAGCCGGCCCATTCATGCTGAAATCTGGCTCTCCTACCTTGTAAACTACGGAAAGAATGTCCAAGTGATGTAGCTTATACCTACTTCAAAATAACACAGGCTACCTTTTGCCACCGTAGCCTACAACTACGCAGGTTGAGCCACGGTAACTAGTCCACAATAAATAATAAAGTTTCAATAATTTTCATCTCGCCAAAAACAATTACTTCCCCGTAACCCGACTATCAGTAGGTCAGGCAAAACAATTTGTACATAACTCAGTAAATATGATCCCGGTAATTATATCCGCAGTTACCGAGTACTTCCAGGGGGCATTTCATTAACCCTGGTATCGGATAGCATCATTTAATTGGTCATGGCCGCAGGTTATTAATTGCGCTTCCTAGTAGGCTGTGCGGGATGTATGGAGTAGATTGCGATCGTGGTGATGGGTTAAGGCTGTTGGAGTGTTTTGGAAAGTATGAAAGAAAGAAAGGTATTTTTATGCCATAGGCGAGACAACGTAAAGTTATGACAATTGAGAGAAAGAAAAGAAAGAAAATATATTTTATTGTATTCAAAATGAGTATCACAAAAAGGTTGGTACAAGCATAAAATGTGTTGATAGATATAATACATTTTTATCATTTGCGGTACTCAAAATGCACCCAAAAGGCCACAGCTCAGCATAATTATGCCGCTACCCGCTAATGATAACAGCGCTGATTTTCAGCTGAAGTCCTTTTTGAGTTTCTAATTGTTTTTTTTTTTTTTAATGGTTGATCACAGACGTAACAAACTTATGCTATTTTGGTTTTTAGCTAATTAGTTAATTAATATCCATACTATTTAATCAATATACGTACTTGCTAATACTATATAAGTATACATATATTTATTTGTATGTAAATACTGTAGATAATTATATATGAAAATAATACATTACAAACTCTGCATGAAAATAGAATATATATTAAATGTACCTAGTGCCTTAACATTTCTACGATCATTAATTGCTTTGTTGATGTACTTAGCTAACTTATTTTGAGTTTTGATTTAAAATTCTTGATCTGGTGGGGGTAAGTTGTTCCAGCATTTGGTGGCACTGTACCTAAAGCCACATCTGAAAGCAGTAGTTTTATGCAATATAATAATATAGTACTTAAAATAAAATGTAACACGGTCCAACACAAACAGTATAGAAACATAATTACTTAACTTATGAATAGTATGGAATGATTAAGGCGTTTGTAATGATGTCGAAATTTAAGACATTGGAATGAAAGGCGTGTGGTACATATCCCAAAAGACTGTGTTAATATATTTACTGTCTGAATTGATTGGAAGTTTTGGGAAAGCCGCTATTGTAAGAAAAATGTTGCTACACATCATACATACATAGTCTCACGCCTATATCCCCGAAGAGGTAAGCAAAGGTATATGACTGCACATTTGGCGTAGTGGTTTAAGCGGCCGCCCCCCGCTTGACACTACGCGCAGTGTTGTGGGTTCGATTCCCACACGAGACAACACTTTGTGTGATTCATAAATTGTTTTTTCGAGTCTGGGTGTTCATTGTGTCCGTTAGTTGTATGTTTGTAAAGTCCCCCGCGACACAGGATTTAGTCCTAATGCGGGAGTTGTTTTATAAAAACAAAAAAAAAATATTGCTACACCCACTTTTAGCCAGATTTATTTTAGTCCCACGTAATAGGGGCCGAGCCTATTGCCGTACCGGGCACATTACTAGACTCCGTACTGCTACTGAGAATGTCCTAACGGAAAAACCAATAACACTTGTTCGAACTGGGAATCGAACCCGAGACCTCTCAATCCCACGCGCACATTTATGCCGCGAGACCAACGAGGCAGTCTACACATCAATCGAACACAAGTCAGGTTCGGATATTCGTAGAGCAGCGGGCAGGGACTAGAAGAGAAAAGATGAAGACTGGGCTCATTGCCGTGCCATAGGAGAGGCCTACGTCAAGGTCTGATGCGAAACTTAACTTAAATTATCATCATCATCATCCTCTTTAGCGTTATCCCAGTTTCAATCTGGGGTCCGCTTACTAGTCTAACCTGATTTGGCTGAATATTATCTTTTCCACGGAGCGACTGCCTGTCTGACCTCCGCAACCCGAAGGGATATTCCGAAGGCGACATTCCATGGTTTAATTATTTATTTATTTTATTTATTAAAGCTTTATATACACAACGTATACAGGCGGACTTAATGCCATGGACATTATCTTCCAGTCTACCTTAGAATGGTGCAGAGAGACAATAAGTAGGTGTTAGGTATATAAAGAAACTGAATTTGAAATAACACAAATAGGTAATAAAAACTAAAGATACATTCACATTAAAAACATATATACATCATTTACATATAATATAATCATACATAATATAGATGTATTATAGAACTACATACATTCATACACATATAAGAATATATAAATATATATACTAGGTTTAGACTAGTGTCAGTTTATTTAGAAGGTACTGACGCCCTATAACGACTGTCAAAGATCTTCAGGACAACCGGGACCGACGGCTTAACGTGCGCTCCGAAGCACGGGACAAGCGATAATTAAATTATGATAAGAAACTTAAAATAATATTTGTAATCTTTCAAAAACTAGAGGATGCCCGCAGTTATGTCCGCATATTTTATTTCCGGTAGTGTCGGAAAATCTCTTCTTTCCGGTGTCCTAGGAACATACAAGCCAAATTTCAGCTTTTGCTCGACGTAGTTTGCGCTGTGCGTAGTCTGTCAGGTTAGCCAGTAAAACATGAATGTTATATGTGTAGATCATCATCATCATCATCATCACCCTTTCACAGCCACTTCTGGACTAGGCCTCTCCTTTGAAAGGAGGAATTGGCTTACTATACCACGCTGGCCAAACGGGTTGGTATAGGGTTTGTATCAAGTTTTCCTTCTCTTACAGTGCTGTTCTCTGCATAATACGCTCCTTCTGTCGGCTCTTACGACACCCATGGGATGATATGGGGTGGTGACATTCCGTATTCTTAATCCGTCACCACACGGACAATGTATAAATATCAATACCAAATCAGTAGATGACGAAATCTGGACAGCTCCTGTACCCAGTCTTCCTCTCGTTGGGCGTCTTTGGTTGGCAGTCGAGGTGGTTTTTAGTGGCAACACCACATTCTCCGTCTCATTTCCCCAAGAGACGGAAATCCGAAGGGATTTTCCAGCTAGTAAAAAAAAAAAAGATGACGAAATAATGGCCAAGCAGATATATAAGGCAAGTATGAATGGGACAGGACGAAGGGGAAGACCTAGGCGGACGTTCACTGACCAGATTGGAGACATCCTAAAACAAGGACAGTTTAGAAGTACCCTGAACAGGAGAGCATGCATGAGGAATCTGATGGGAGTGAATGAAGAAAGGGAGGTATGTGAGGATCGTTGCAAATGGAGTTCCGTAGCGGCGTAGCGTAAGCGTCTCTGCCTACCCCTCCGGGAAACAGGCGTGAGCCTATGTATGTAAGTCAGTATATACGCGCAGAATTAACAGTTTGCCGTAAAATCAGTTAAATTCATAAACATTCATAAATGATGCAACATAACAGTACTATACATTCATAATTCTACATATTTATATTTCCTATTACATTAGTAAATATAATAAACATTTAAAGCTACAACAAAATAAAATCACGCAACTTATAACACCCTATCAATTCAGTTTAATACCCTTTTAACGTCCGACCTTATTGACAACGCGAGATACTACGAGAAAAATCAATTAACACTAACGGAATCAAACCCGGCACGCGACATAAACCAATACTAACACTTTAAAACTCCTAATTCACCACAAACGACTATGACCCACTAGTTTAAAGAACTTAAATACCAAAACACCAGTATTTAAATAACTAAATAGTTGATAAAAACACTCTGACTCCTTCTTCCACAAATTGAAAGACCGCTATCTAAACAGTGATCAAGAGACACTAACAGACAAAGGTTAAATTGCCTTCATAACTATCCCCTCTTTACATAAAACGTGGCACAGTATTCTGAACTAACTTGTGCCTCTAATAGCTTAGAAACGTGTACCCACAACTCTCGTTATCGGTAAATTAGCATACATTACTGAACATGAAAGAGGTATGTTGTCAAAGTGTTTAATCTGTTTATAAACTTTACATTATTGCGACGGGTACACTGTTTCACCTTTCAAATACTAAATAGTCCGAAATGTGGATGGAAGAGGTTCTCAAACTTGGGGGCGAGAATCAGATTGGATGCATTGCATCGAAGAGCACGGTAAAGTGTCGGTACAGCTGGGATCAAGATTCTAGTAAGTTCGTTTTTAGGGTTCCGTACCTAAAAGGTAAAAATCGGAACCCTATTACTAAGCCTCCGCTGTCTGTCTGTCTGTCTGTCTGTCTGTCTGTCTGTCTGTCTGTCACCAGGCTGTATCTCATAAACCGTGATAGCTAGAAAGCTGAAATTTTCACAAATTATGTATTTCGGTTGCCGCTATAACAACAAATACTAAAAATAAAAAAATGACGTGTTTTTTTTCGTATTTTTGCTCAAAATTACTAACGGTAACAGGTAGACGCTTAAAATTTTCACGGAATATGTAATTGTATATTACCTTCAATAAATAAATAATTAAATTAAAAAAAGTAAATAATAAAGGGGGGCTCCCATACAACAAACGTAATTTTTAAGCAATTTGTTACTCGATCTTAATAAACAAGTAGAAACTTAAAAAATATTTAAGTATATATACAACAAACGTGATTTTCTTTTATAGATGATGGTACGGAACCCTTCGTGTGCGAGTCCGACTCGCACTTGCCCAATTTTTACCTTGTACCCTCACTTGGTAGTCTGTTACTACTCTAACCATCAGATCCTTTGAGTTCCCGATTAAACGAAAGTCTGTCTTCTAGAAAATCTAAAATTTTTCAAATCTATTTTTAATTAATAAATTTAGCGGTGATAGCCCAGTGGTGTACGTTATGGACTGCCGAGACGATGATCTCGGGTTCGATCCCCAGACAGGCCGGGCACACACCTCTGACTTTTCGAAGTTGTGTGTATTCAATATGTTAATTATCGTTCGCTTAATAATATGCCCGATAGATGGCAATAGGCTCGCTCCCTATTACATTGGGACCGAAACATAACTGGCGGAAAGTGGGTGTGTAATACACCTCTGCCTACCCCTTCGGGGATAAAAGGCGTGAAGTTATGTTGTTATTTTTAATTGAACACGATCTCAGTGATTGTATTGTACACAAGGATAATGATGATAAATTGATCAGGTACCCATATTCATGAAGTGTATTTTTATGAATACTGGTCATACCCGCATTATCATTACTAAATTACTAGTATATATCTAGTTTCAGGTGCATTGAACATTGCAGATAAAATAGTTACGACACTCGCAAAATTCTGGAGGAAATTAAGTGATCTTGAATTCTTCGACTTTATTCGACTTCAATTTAATCTCAATATTCAAAACTAATAAGAATATGTTTTTTAAATCAATAAACATGTTTTTTTTTATTGTCAATTTAATACACACTCTAGAGTATATTAAATTCACAGTGCAGTTATATTTTGAATTGATAATAATAAACTTTCTTGGGGTACAATTCAAAAACTTTGACAACCTCCATGGGATGGGTAATAAAAGAGAGAGGCGTGCCGTTCTATAAGACTCCATATTAATTGGCATGCGTATCACAGCTGTCACGACAAGACCCGCCAGGGGTCAAGTAATATACGACACCAGGCTACTCGTTATGCGTATATTTATACCATCTGATGCTTACGGCAAGATGGAGATATAAAAGTAATGTTAGCATTATGGTGTTGATACACCTGGACATTCACTTGTAACAGAACAGCGAGCAATCGCCATTTTGTTGAACTGAACAACAACAGAGTCGAACATTGCCACCACTGAATACAGATTTACATAGAAGCGCATTTCTTAAGGACTTCGTGTGCCGATTCCTAGTGGCGACTGTCGCCAGTGTAGTTCGTAGTTGGCGCCGTTGGCGGCGCTGGCGTTGTTCTCCGTCTCTCTTGCTCTCGTAGTTAAAATACACAGGAGGAACGTTCGTCTCTCTTGCTCTCGTAGAGACAGCTGTCACAGCGCGACTGCCACGCCGCCAAGCGGCAATTTGGGTCACATAAAGTTTGTCTTCAGAGCGCCCATAGGAAATCTTCTATGTAAATATCTGAGCTCTTTGGTCGAACTGAATAACGATCAGAGTCGAACATTCCATTTTCACGATCTTTCTAGCGCACACTCTAATCAGCAAAAACGTCAAAACAAATTTACTGTCAATTCGCTAGCATCCTCGCCCGAACGTTCGTAAGGGCGGTTTGAAATTAGCGTTTTATACGCGCGTATATGCTAGTTTTTGGAAACGCATGTAGGCGCGTATATTCGCGCCTTTTGGCACACGCGCAACTCGTACGAGCGTTGACGCACTGAGCCGTCAGAATCCATGTTGACACTGACAAGATGTCACTACCGTTTCGAGGGAATACGCCGAAGTATGCCCGAAATATGAAGCGTGCGCGCAAGCGCGTATGCTAAAACGACCGTATACGCGCAGAAAAATACGCTAATTTCAAACCGCCCTAAGAATGCTCGCTAAAACACACTCGTTTATTTGTCTGTTTTGTAAAATTCGCAGGAATGCTCATTACTGGTGAATGCTCAGATGTATCGCCACCATTATATTATCCGTACTTCGCTAGAAACCGTCATTGCATTATTTAATTTTACTGACAGACCTCTGACTGGAGGTACAATATTTAATGTTTGGGACATCCAAGTGTTATTACATGGGTTCTGTCATATTTTTTAAGTTATGGTTGCGGGGTGACACCTGTGAACTCAAATGTATAACTCATAAAATTAATATTGTAAAATGTGGAACGTATTTCCATTCATAAAAATAACTGTTAATAAAAACGGTTGTGGGTTTATTATTTCTATTCTTCAATCAAAACATTTTAGAAATTAATCAAAAATGCTTGAGTAATGTTTATTTTTTTAATTTTAATCAAGAAGTTACACACATCTTTAATTTCAAAATCAACTTGATGTGTCCACACGATGGTATCCTTACATACATAAGTATTTAAGGTTTTATTACAAAACTAGCTCTAATAATAAAAACATACTTAGACTTACACTTTTGGCTATTTATTTTAATTCTACATTTGGACACACAGGCAACTTTGTAAGAACAAGTTTCCCTGCCTTCATCAAAAATATAATTTGCCTACGTACATAAAATAACTTTTTCACCACAGCAGCTCAAACATGCCGCTTTTGCTGCGAGACAACAGTGAACAAAACGCGATTTTGATTCGAGCGTGAGGCAAAGTAGCTTTTTAATTTTTTTATCTTCAGTGCGACGAATTGACATTGTTCAGCCATAAATTTGAAACATTCGAATTTTACTGTGCTCTGTCTCTTTCACATGCATATAAAAAGTGAGTGAAAAAACAAACCCCTTCGAATTCGAAATTCGATTTTGGAATTAGACCTCAAAGAAAACACCTTCGGCAACGCAAAAAAAGAAAGATATTTGTAATAAAGAAATTACTTTTTTTTAAATGTTATTGTTTACATGTTTATTATTGGATTTTAATAAAAATAAATCTAATGAATAGTATAAAACTAGTATTTAACCAATATATTTTTATTTAGGTATAATTACAACAATGATACATTTGAAAAATAAACATCAGGGACGCGGTATTAAAACGCGATTTAAAAAAGTAGCGGGAATAAAAATTTCGCTGATGCTGATACAGTAGGTATAGCGTAACGTGTTAAATTATATTAATATATAAAATAATCGAAAAAGATGAGCGAAACTAGCGATGATGACTGTACTTTAACACCAGAAGAGTTAAATCAAAAAGTGATTATGCAGAATTCAATCTATTCCTGTTCATTTCTATGTATCCTAAGTAATATGTGTTCTCACTGCTGTGGTGAAAAGTTATGTGTGCTACACGAGAGCAAAGTTTTTTGTATCTCGTGCTGTTGAGTCCCTCACCACGCTCAGGATTCTAACTTTGATTCACTCGCTACGCTCGTGAATCAATCATAGAATCCTTCGCTTGCTCGGGACTCAAAATTAGCACTCGAAACAAAAAACAACTTTGCTCTCTTGTTGCACAAATAACTATTGCACAGATAAAGCATGGATAATCGAACTATTAAATAGGCGAACAATGTCTAACACTTCCTAGAATTATTTATACGCCTTGTTTATGTACACGTAACTTATTTCTGACACATAACGATCCGAAAAACGTTTGTATTTCTGTTCAAACCATTTTCTGTTCGAGATAATTCTATATCAGATTTTGAATACTTTGTATATAAAGTCGACATGTCCAACTCAAAACACTCACATAATCTAGAACAATCACCTATAATAACCATAAATTTGACCAGCACCGAAACCCGCCACTTTGGCACTAAATCGTCAAGCCACAGACCACTAAATGAATAGTCCAATTGCTTGTAGGTAATGGCGCTGGTCTAATAAATATAGTTGTGTAACATTCTGGCAGCCATCTTTAGATAATCGTGTCGTCTAATTTAAATAAAACATGGCAGTTTTTGGGCACGCGCAGCAGGGTTCACTACCGAGTACCAATGTATTGGATATTGGTGACATGACACCAAGTAGTTGAATGTCGTTTGTCATTATAGGTAATAGTGGCTTGTGCCTGTTACGCAAGAAGACAGAGGGAAGGGATATGTAAGTAATTATTTAGGTAGCACGGCGTCTGGTAATGTGCCCGGTACGGCAATAGGCTCGCCCTCTATTACGTGGGACCTAAAAGTTGTGTAATCCGTGGGACCGAAATGTGGGTGTAATATTACACCTCTGCCTACCCCTTCATGGATACAGGCGTGAGTCTATAAATAAATAAAATAAAATAAAATATTTAGGTATGAGAATAGCTTACGAATAAGTATTACAATTATAGACTTCTCCAGCCAAGAATGAGTGAGTGGGTTTGTCGCGAACAATATCAGTGAATGTAATTGTAAATTGTAGTTTGCTCCGTGCCTCAAAAAAACACGACAAGTTTTAGGCTTATCTAGCAAGCAGATTTTTTACAATCCTTAATATATTACAACTGATAGTTAACCCATCGGTTTGCCCATGAAAGTTTTCCAAGTCCAACGCAGAAGTCTAGCTAGGAAAAAGCCACAACACCTAAAAGTACACATACCTAAAAGTATTCATTTGATTGAAACTGAACAAATAAAGATAGATACCTACTTAAATTAAACAAATTGTGTCTTGAGGTTGCAGCATCCAGGTGTCAAACTATGCATGTAAATCATCTGTATTCATTGGTAATAGGCTGCAAGCATAGATTATGTTGGAATCTAACTTACGCTAAGCGATAAAGAGTCGCGTCCTGATATAATGCTATAAATAATAATTATATACTTTGACAGATTTATCAAAATTCAACAGTTTCGCTATCTTAATAATTATAATGTTAATGCTATAACATATCAAAAGTAATTTATGTAATTGAAGTTTTATAATTCGGTGTTTAAAACAATTTAAAGAAGGATGAAGCTTGCAGTTCTTAAGTTCAACCTTCTAATTATCATAGATTTCCAGGCTAGTATAACCTGCATTTCTTTCATTGTACTGCCTATGTATCCAGGTTTAACAACAGTGGCTATTGGAGACGCCGAGTTCTGGCCTTCATAAAATTTTAACACTTAAACCCGCAACGAAATTAAAAGTATACAAGAGGATGTTCGCAGCTACGCCAGCATATTTTATTTTAATTTAACCTTTCCTTTCCGATCCCGTGGTAATTTTAGAAAATCCCTTCTTAGTGTACTCTTATGGCCTCTAGAGATCTTTATGTAACAAATTCCAGCTTCTTGTCCCCAATAGTTAAGCATGAGAGTTATCTACAGATTGCAGGTGTTCTTTGTGTATCATTCGCTTTAAAATATATTTAAAAACATACAGCCGTTGATCGGTCAGTATTCAGATTAACAAATATTACAAACATGAACACATAAAAAGATTTGTAAGAACAAGAAATAAATACTATAACATGCTACGATACTAGTGATCTACGATCCCCAATATACCTACATTTAGCGAAAATATGCTCAATATAATACGATTAATCTAAAAAGTAACTCTTTTACTAAAAATGGCTTCAAAAGCGTATATCGATGTCGTTGAACATTCACAAAAACAATTTGGAGTAGTGTTAAATTTGATAAGACTGCCTTATCTTTATTAAGGAGTATAAAAGTATGATTGTCAAGTATCTGGCTCTGTTGAGCTTAGAATCAGATTATGGTTTGTGAGTTTGTGAGCAAGCCTTGCCTCCTTTTCACTTTCCTGCAGGCTATAGTTATCCATGGGTGCATAGGGTTCCCACCAAGCACTTAGGGTCCCAAGCCAACCTCACCTGCAAGTGGTGCACCTGCCGATCAACGGACGAGCCTCTGGCAAACAAAATGTCCCAATAAGCGGCAATAGGCTCGCCACCTATTACGTGGGATCAAAGCACTGGCGAAAAGTGGGCGTTTAATATGCCTCTGCCTACCCCTTCGGGGAAACAGGCGTGAGTCTATGTATGTATGTATGTATAGTTATCCGTTTACAGCCTAGCTGCTATTAGCTTTTTTGAAGATTAAAAAAAAAAACAAGCATGCTAAAGATCCCAGTGGAACTCCTCTCAGAGAGCTCCTACGTTTCAATGCTAGGAAAGGAGAAAAGAGGCTAAAGCAGAACAAATATGTCATTAAAACTAAATATGCTAATGTCAACGAACTCTGGCCAGACGCTACCACGTTTCATCGGCGCCAAATCATCGGTCGCTTATCTCAAGTCTAGCTGTTTCACCCATGTTAATAATGATTTATTCATAAAGGCGATGACTGGAATTTTGTGTAAATTTATAGCCAAACGCTTTTGAAGGCAGTGATAGCGTAGTATAGAGACCGACAGACTGCTACGCAGAGGGTCCGGGCTCGAATCCACGGCGCGCAACAATTACTTTTCGGAGTTATATGCGTATTAAATTGTTAATTATCACTTGCTAAACGGTGAAGTACAATATCGTGAGGAAACCTGCATGTCTCAGAGTTCTCGATAATGTTCTCGAAAGACATGTGAAGTCTGCCAACCCGCACTTGGCCAGCGTGGTGGACTATGGTCTTACCCTTGTCATAGGGAGAAGAGGCCCGTGCCCAGCAGTGCGACATACAGAGCTGATAAAAAATAAGTGTATGAAAACCTATTATCACTCTCAATAAACTGGCTATCGAAAGCAGATGATTGTTCTCAATTTTAGTAGGAGATCCTGCGGTAAACGTGCTTAAACAAGCTATCAAGCAAGCCTCCTACTCATAATACCTACATAAATAAAGCTTAAATAACTAGACAAACTGGTATATATAGTATAGGCCTGTCAGTCTGCCACATTTTGACAGCAAACCCTACTTTGGCAAAAGTAATATTCTCTACTAAGGCTAGAAAACGGATCCGACTACAAAATGCAAAAAACTTGGATACAACCTAGATATTAGGACGATGATGAATAATGCATAGGGTTCCCACCAAGAACTTAGGGTCCCAAGCCAACCTCACCTGCAAGTGGTGCACCTGCCGATCAACGGACGAGGCTCTGGCAAACAAAATGTCCCAATAAGCGGCAATAGGCTCGCCACCTATTACGTGGGATCAAAACACTGGCGAAAAGTGGGCGTTTAATATGCCTCTGCCTACCCCTTCGGGGAAACAGGCGTAAGTCTATGTATGTATGTATGAATAAACTCAATTATACGGTTAAATACAGAAAAAACTACAATACAAAAAAAACCTGAGATATGTTTTTCACTATTTGGTCTGTAGTGGCAGTTCAAAGAAATTGTTAAACAAAGACAAATTCACAGTTTAAGGTATTCTAATATACCTAATAAAATATTGATTAAGTTTATTAAAATCTTATATTATAATCAGAGGGTGCTAAAAGTCAACACTTATAAGGATTTTAAAATGTTAATATACCGCAGTAGGTACGAATATAAAGCCTTATCGGCTTAATGGAAATATTTTCATTAGAAGTCCAAACGACATGCGAAATGGCGAATAAAGTAGGTACAGTTATACACAAAATACGATAGGTAAACGGTGATAGCGCAAAAGTTCAGTGATTGGACTTGAAATCGCGTTTAAAGTTTAAGGTTCGAAAAGTTATTTACTTGCACTTGAAATATCAGAAATTATAGGTGCATGGCATTTTGGTATTTACAACTTAATAAAACGAAATTAAATTTGACACACTTCTTGACAAAACAGGTAGAGCTGAAAATAAATTACATTCAGAAATAATATATCGTTTCGTGATTTATTTTATGTTAAATATTATTACCACAAATCATTTACCACATAGGAATCCTTACATTTCCATATACATATATAAATATTATATTAAATATCTACTCATTTTGTTAAATTTGACATGAAAGAATATATTTGAACATTAAGGTACTCGTGGACTTCACACACTAGGTCAAACCTATCTCGTCAAATCCGAAATATGAAGTTGACCAATAATATTAAGCAGATGAGTTCGTTTCTATAAAAGTGCTGATCTCAGGGACCACCATTATTTGCAATATTCCTTTTTACAAGAGGCATCCCGGCGATTTAATATGGTTTTTGACTGGGCATCATATATTTAATAACGCCTGTCACGACTGTTTGCAGTTCAACAAGAAAAAAAAAGTAAAATTAGCAGGCAAATCCGCGGGCTACAGCTAGTAAATACTATAAAACTATAATCTCGTTTGCGAATTGCAAATTCTAGAACCGACACGTGTCCAACAACCTAACCGACGATTAAAAAAATTAATAGCTTTCAATTGAATTCATTAACAATTATTGTATCATAACAATTTATTGAAATTTATTCTAATTAATTCTTTCTCCGTGCTCTAATAGTAGGTATTATGTCATTAAGTCTAAGATTTAAACTACGCTTCATTAAGTAGATGTATTCATATTATCAGACATTTAAATTTTATGAGTCTTGCAAGTTTTAACCGCAAATATATTCACTATTAATTTATGGACTTTGATAGTGCTAGGAATACTGGATTATCTAGCTAGTAGTTAGCTCTAGTATTACTTTTTGGATTATGTACCACGAACCTTTGTTTTGAGTAACCGATATTCACCCGCAATACTTCAGTACATCCGTGAACGCTTGCCGAAATATCGGTTACTCCATATATATCCTTCAGGAATAGTAAAAAGTAATACTAGAGCTAACTACTAGCTAGATAATCCAATCCGCGTCAGCACGATCGATTCCGCGGCGTGCTGACGAGTTCCCTCTCACTTTCTCACTCGAGTAAATGACGGTCCTAAGTGACAGAAAAGGATAGAAGCATAGGAAAGTGTGATGCGGTGCTGATAGGTGTAGCTCCACGGACCACCTCCTGTTGGACCACGTAAGTTTAAATTTTTGTAATTAGTTCTAGTATCATCACGGGTGCATCCCAGACTTACCGTCTTGGAAACTGGAATTTGTTTTCTGGTATAGCCAGAGTTTACAAAATATTAACTTTTTTACATACCATCCGATCTCCGCAACTCAAATCGGTAAGTTACGATATTCTAGAGTTATACAAACATCTTCAGCCAAACCTAGAGACAGTCGAATTACTTACTCAGCATAAAAATTACCGAGCTGGCAGGTAGTTGAACGGTATCAGAAACTCCTATTTTTAAATCAGCTGGAACTATTTTCTATAGTAGGTAAATTATAATCACACTATACAATTAATCACTATACAATATCTTAAACTAAAGGCAGTTTACGTCTTTTTCTATAAGTTTGGCAACACATACGTATTTCTTATTACCGATCAGATAACTAGTCAAAGTGTAACAAACTACAAACACTTTCATACTTACAATATCAATAAGAAAGGCTTCCAACAAACTACGTACATAAGTTCACACATTCCCGTACAAAAACAACAAAAGACGAAAAGGGATCGCTTACCATTAACATCACAAGCCAAAGCGTCGGCCATTTCAAAACATGTCCAAACAAATATTAGATCAGCGCCATATTATTATAAGCTCTATAAATATAGACGACACTTGGCCGCCACGCAAGCACTTGCCAACTCACCTGTACCGACCATAAAAGAAAAAAAAAGCGAGATAATTCCCTCCATAAATCATGCCAATAACGTGTCTTTTGATCCGTTTATTTATTTTTTTATACACACATTTACTTTTTATACGAAACACTATTTATTAAGCCAATTACTTTGGACCCGGAGACCGAAATATTTAGATTATGCAGATCACTCCAATGGCCTATGACCCATGGCTGGTCCTCCATTACATTTTATCTCGCTACTTTTGTACCGCGGTTTCGTTTAATATGCTAAGGTTTATTTACAATACTGAGCTTCTGCCTTGTTGGTTTTTTTATGTGCATACAAGATGTGGGCATAGAAATAAATAAGTTGACAATTATGTAAATGTGGTCTAATGGCGTTAAGATGGGCGTTGGATGTGTTGCCGCATTCCGTGAAGCAAAATGTAGACACGTTTAATCTATATAGAATGCATGTATGGTGTCATAATCTGTACTCAAACATGTTGTGAATGAGTTCCCTGTTGGTAAAGTGGAAGTTACCGTCACTGCTACGCCAGAGGTGATGGGTTTGGTTGCACCAAAGGACATTATTTCTTAAAATATGATTAGAGTTGTGCAGTAAATGAATCATTTGGTGCACTTAGTTAGGTAAATAAAAATAATTTAGTCCGTGTGGTTGACGGCATAGAATACAAGTGTCACCACCCCCTATCTTCCCGTGGGTGTCGTAAGAGGCGACTAAGGGATAACACGATGCAAATACCATCTTTGCGTAGAGACGGAAAACTCGACATCAAACCCTATACGACTATCGGGACCGGGTCCCGGGTTCGATTCCTCGGTCGGGCAGTGTTATTGGGTTTTTCTGTCACGAAATTCTCAGTAGCAGCACGGAGTCTGGAAATGTGGTCCCGGTACGGCAATAGGCTCGCCCCTTATTACGTGGGACTAAAGTATATATGGCGAAAAGTGGGTGTAGAAATACACCTCTGCCTACCCCTTCAGGGATAAAAGGCGTGACGATATATATGTATGTATGTATGTAGTTAAATCTGTTTGGTTAAGTGGTAAATGGCCATCACTGCTACGCGGAAGCGGTGTCATGTCATTGTGTTAGATTCCTGCGCAGGTCAATAAAAATGTTTCTTCTATGAATACGCTGTATGTATTAAATAAAATTGAAAATTAGGTGCTCAAGTGAATAAAATATAAAATTTTGACTGTTATATTTTGTTCTTAACTTAGAAAAAAACGTCTTCTAAAATGGGGATCCAGTTTCTTTCAAATGGCATTAAACATTATTTAATAACATTAAGATAAGCTGTCTGCGTCTATTTTGAAATACTTACCTACCTATTATGTATGAGCATGACGTGCCCGGCAGGACATAATTGATACTTGTTTAGATAACTAAGTCATAAACACATTGTGAAAATTAATAAAGAATTTGAATCAATACAAGGCTTTTGCAAGGAACGATAACATAGTGGACATACCAACAGACTGCCGTGCAAAGGGTATTGGGTTCGAATCCACGGCACACACCACTGAACTCTCACAGTTATGTGCGTATTGAATTATTACAGCTTGTGCCGTGCCTCGGAGAACACGTTATACCTTCGGTTTTGCCTGGTATGAAGAATTTTGACGGTTAACACGTCGTCGTTACAGCGTATGATGAAATAGTCCTTTAGTCCCTCAGCTTGAGAACCTCTCCCATCCACATTAAGGAATAATTACTATTTGAAACAGTGTAGCCGTCGCAATAATATACTTAAAGTTTATAAATAGATTAAAACTTTCGACAACATACCTCTTTCGTGTTCAGTAATGTATGCTAATTTGTCCAAAAGACGTGGGTTGCTTGCTTGTGCCATGGACAGACAATAAAACACCTCGTAGGCAGTTTAAGTAATGGCTAATTTTAATATCAGCTCTGTTTAGAAACTGTCCCACTGCTGGGCTTTGATCTCTTCTCATGGGTTAACTCGTAATCCACCACGCTAACCAAAGGTATCGGCAGACTTCACATGTCTTTCGACAGCATTGTGAAGAACTATCTGACATGTATAGGTTTCCTTGCGATAATTTTTCTGTTTAGAATACTCTTTGTAATGTGCTTATATGGTGATTCTTTGCTGCTTAGTATACGATACTATAAGAGATTGAAAGCCAGTGGTACTAGCGGTGGTTTTGAACCCGAGACTCTGAACAAAGCTGTTTTATGTGTCTAAAAACAACTGGTCATAGATTGGTTATCTATTTTCAGAGGAAAAATTTCGAAAAAGGTGTATACTCCATTGAATATTGTAATATGATCCGTTGAATAATTTACGTTATAGTTATTTAAATACTGTTGGCAGCCTTTAAATAAAATAAAAAACTGATACATATATTAATAATATATATATTTGAAAGGAATGCCAATTCGTTCGTGTATAAAATATATATTTATTACTTCAATATAGATAACTATATAATTAATTGCACATAATTGGTTTAGGACATCTCGTTGGACAGGTTTGTAATATATTATTATTTTATATTAATTTTATCTATGCTAATATGATAATATGAGTCTCTGTAGTTTGTCTGTTTGTGCGTGAAGATCTTAGAAACAAAATGTAAGATCAGAAAACTGATTTTACATATGATGGCGTAATTAGTCAGGCAGTTTATTGTAATTATTCTTAACTAATATTATTAATGTGGTCTTACACAAATATTAAAATCGCGAATATGTTTGTTTTGTTTACATTCGGTCTACAGCTGCCAAGGCTCGGATACCGGTAAAATTTTCAAACCGTTATTATGTACTTGCCACAAAACCTTTACATTTGGTTTCGTTCGCATAAACCGGTTTTTTTAAACCGATATTTGGAACAGTATTTACATAAAGGTTTTTTCGGATTAAACGGTTTCGAGCAATAAAAACCGGTTAATACGGACGCACCATAAAGAAACGGGGCGCGCTTTTACGATTTTATTCAGTAGTAAGATTTTTTTGTTTGACCACGTGTTTACCGACATGCCGTTCGTCGAATAAACCGGTTGATTTAGGTTAAAATAAAGTTCAAAAACGTTCACGTTCTTAAGAAAAGTACGGAGGAAAACCGTAATAAACCGGTGTTAACCGGTATTTTTTAAACCGGTTCCGAGCCTTGACAGCTGCTCATCCGATTATCATGATTTTTTTACACGAATTCACTGTTAAGAAGCAGCGATAGCCGAGTTGAGAGACCGACAGACTGTTACGAAGAGGGTCTCAGGTTCGAATCCTCCGCTCGCACCAATGACTTTTCGAAGTTAAGTGCGTATTAAATTGTTAATTATCGCTTGCTAAGCGATGAATGAAAACATCGTGAGGAAACCTGCATGTCTGAGAGTTCTCCACAATGTTCTCGAAAGACATGTGAAGTCTGTCAACCCGCACTTGGCCAGCGTGAAGACTATGGCCTTATCCTTCTTATAGTGAGAAGAGGCCCGTGCTCAGCAGTGGGACAGTTTAAAAGGTTGATGATGATGATGATGATTCACTGTCGTAGAAAAGGATATAATAGTTATTTTCATTTGCGAGCAAAGTCACGCCCAAAACTTAGTCGACTTTAAACATGTCGCTGGCAAGCTGCCTTATATAGAAGTAAGGCTATAAAAAAAAGAAATCAACTTAACCAACAAACTTTGGCAGACAAAGCTAGTAAAATTACATACTAGCGAGGCTCGAGGTTACACTCAGCTTATTTAGGGTGAGTTAGGCACCCGCAGCTTATATATACATACATAGACTCACGCCTGTTTCCCGGAGGGGTAGGCAGAGACTACGGAATGCCATTTGCAACGATCCTGACATATTTCTCTTGCTTCATTCACTCCTATCAGATGCCTCATGCATGCTGTTCTGTTCAGGGTACTTCTAACCTGTCCTGTTTTTAGGATGTCTCCAATCTGGTCAGAGAACGTCCGCCTAGGTCTTCCCCTTCGTCCTGTCTCATTCACACTTGCCTTATATATCTGCTTGGTCAGTCTTTCGTCATCCATCCTCTCCACGTGCCCAAACCATCTTAGCATACCTTTCTCGATGCTTGTCACTACATCTGTAGCTTATAGCCCTATCTTATATAACCTTTCTCAGTAAATGAGCTATCCATTATCAAAATAATTATTCCAATTGGATCAGTAGTTCCTGAGATTTACGCGTTCAACTTCAACCAAACAAGAAAACAAATAAATTTTACAGCTTTATCATATTAGTATACACCGCTATTTTTTAATTAGTACAAAAAATTTAACAGGGCACTAAGTATCTTTAACTGATCATAATTATGTAGTTGAAAAATAAAAACACTAAGTCCCAAAACTGTCTCAAAACTGTCCACAAAAATACGTGATAATTAGTAAATGCAATACTAATACTATGACCGACCCGTGTACTATCATACCATTGATAAATGTAGCTATGCTTCGTGCGTACTCTTTGAGTGGAAAAATCGCGAGTGCAGCTGTGTACCCATGGACATCGTATTGTGAGTGTACAAAAGTGACCGGGTCAGTGTCAAACAATTAAAACAGTGCATATTGGATGCTTTTGACAACGGTGGTGGACATTTCGAAGGACAATGGAAATACTTGTAAGTTTAGTAAATAATACGTACTTAAGTAAATAATAATTTGATGCAGGCGCCTCAAAATCGGTCTGTGTTCTCCACACACCTTGAGGAAGGCCTATGTCCAACAGTGGACGTCTCTAAGCTGACATGATGACGATAAAATAATTTGTAAATAGCAGATGATTCTAACTTCATAAATACGCCAAAATTACTCTTTTCTTTTAGTCCAGAACACCATCTTTTATTTTGATATTTGTTTGCTTTCTAATTACATACCTCCGTATTTAATTACTTGTTAAACGATAAATTTTACCGGTCCTACGCCCGAATGAAGTATGAAGGAGAGGGTAGAACTAACATAATTAAAAAATAACTACCTACATTTATTATTTTTCTTCATTTTATTTTCTATTGCTACCTACATCATAAGTGCGACAGAGAGAATGCGAATGAGCAGGATGGAATATTATCAATGAATTAGTGAATGGATTGTAAAATATGACTATGATTTAAGTGAGATTTTCTACAATAAACAAATGATAATAACTTTTCTCTTTATTGATATTATGAAATTCTTACGTCACATATTTGATAATAATAGCTTCGCTAATCTATCCTTAAAGTTTTTGTACTAATTAAAAAATAACGGTGTATATAGGGAAGATATCAATTAACTAGATTTTATCCACGGTTTTTTCCCCCTTAAAGGGCGGTTACCGAAACACTAGGTAGCTCTTTGTAGCTATTCTGAGGTCTAACCAACGACAACCCAGCCTACTAGACGGCAGACGGAAGGCGAACACTTTCTGACAACACGTTAGACTTATACGTCTTACATAAGACCAATCCCAACATTAGTTATGAATTATGACGTACCACAAATTTGAACCGGCCAATTAGAATTCATTTTTGTAGCCCCCTTCGCCCCGCATACCTCACCGCTTTGACAGAATCCTTTGTTTGCAGAAATGAAAACATTAGATGTCTAGGAGGCTGGGATGTCGTTGGCTATAATCTATATTACTGCAAAATTTAATTAAAATCAGGTCCCCGCAAACCACCATCCTTACATCCACCCTCAAAATTTTACGCTTTAAATAGTAGAATGATTTTATAATTATGGATTGTTTGTAAAAGAATTTACGAAAAAATAAATAGCACTAACTTTGTTTTTGTATCGTTAAAATATTTCATAGTGGGTGTAGTTTATGTATTTTTGCTTATTTAAAATGAAATAAGATTTATTCAAAAGGTTAGGCACCGATAAGCGCCTAAAGAAATGTCTAGATTTTCGATCATAAAATATTTTTATGGTCATTTATTTAAATATACCCAGTTATAACAAAGATAGTGTGTGCGTGGGATCGGGAGGTCCCGGGTTCGATTCCTGGGTCGGGCAGTGTTATTGGGTTTTTCTGTCACGAAATTCCCAGTAGCAGCACGGAGTCTGAAAATGTGCCCGGTACGGCAATAGGCTCGCCCCTTATTACGTGGGACTAAGGTATATATGGCGAAAAGTGGGTGTAGAAATACACCTATGCCTACCCCTTCGGGGATAAAAGGCGTGACGTTGTGTATGTGTAACAAAGATTAGTCAGCTAAAGACAATGACTTCTTTATTGATTCTTTATCAGTGCTATATTTGTATTCATGTCCCACTGCTGGGCATAGGGCTATCTCACTATCAGAAGGCGTAGGCCGTTGTCCATCACACTGACTAAGTGCGGGTAAGCAAACTTCCCATATAATAATAATAATACTTTATTTCGGACTAAGCATCCATATGATGTTAGTAAAATTCTTAAAAATCTATGTTAGTAATATGAATAAGGTGCATAGGGTTCCCACCAAGAACTTAGGGTCCCAAGCCAACCTCACCTGCAAGTGGTGCACCTGCCGATCAACGGACGAGGCTCTGGCAAACAAAATATCCCGATAAGCGGCAATGGGTTCGCCACCTATTACGTGGGATCAAAACACTGGCGAAAAGTGGGCGTTTAATATGCCTCTGCCTACCCCTTCGGGGAAACAGACGTGAGTCTATGTATGTATGTATGTATGTATGAACAGGAATCTTATTTTATGAGAACATCTAACATATTCCAGTGCCTCCATATAGGACTTTCCAATTTTGTAGCAATGACTTTCAGGTACCCGTTGGGGCTGTCTCGTACTCCGCGCATCATAGACGCGGTTCTTTTACGTATCTACCCATGCCCATAAAATAGCCCATGTCGTATTTTATTTATTTATTGGGTCATTCTTCGCGCAAGATTCTTCGCATCAAATTCGTGACATTTTTTTTATTTCATATTTTTACAAAATTGGCTTCTGTTTATCAAACTTCAAAACAATACAAACCAAATGGTGTAATTACACCAAAATCGATCGACAAATAAAGAAAATATTCACTTTTAAAAATGTTGGTGCCACGAATCTGACGTAGCAAACCACGAATCTGACATGATAAAATTTGATGTTAAAATCAACAGCTTAAGCTCGTTTAACAGACTCATAAGCTGTAAAATCAAGCAAGCATCTAAGTTTAGATTTTTATTATGTGATATGCCTATGAAATACACACTTTAGAATAGTTTACACGTTACTGCTTGCATAGCTATTGGTCTAATCGTATCTAAGCGAACATAAAGGATGAAGGTCTATATTATAGTCATCATCCAATGAGATATTAATGTTTTCAGATTTGCAATGTCAATAGGCACACTGATATAACATTTAAGATAGTAAGGTTGTTTGAACATTAATGAAATATCTCAAATACAATCAAAAAGTAATATTTATTTCAATTATTAACATGACTTCACTTTAATTCAATAACTAACACAAAATATACTGTTCAATAATTACAATCATACTGACTTATGATGTTCCCAAGTTACAATACAAATGTAACATGTACAGTATAATTACAATCTTGCATAAGCTCACACATCACAGTGTTACTTTATAATTGTCTGATAAAAGTAACTAGCTATTTTATAAATCAGTCTTTATGATTATCGTAACATTAAAAGTAAAAGTCTTATTAATTACAATCACACTGGCATAAAGAAGGATTGAAAAAAAAAATTACAACAAGAATATAACGTTGACTCTTCTTTTGATTAATATCTAGCACAGCTTACTAAATCACAGTATTTTTTGCATTTCACTAACAAAAACATTTTATTAAGTCTTTGATTAATGATTATTTAAACATTAATCAAAGATCATATTATCCAATAATTATTTAAATATAATTAGATTAAGTCTTAAAATAATTAAAAAGAACTAATTAATATAGAGTAACAAGTGAAAAATCAAAAAATTAAAAAATTAAATTAAGAAGGCGTCATTAAACTCATCGCAGTCAATTGGAAGCCTGCCCAGAAGACTGGCAGCATTGCCTCGTTGTATGGCTATACTTATTTTTTGAGCCAAATACGTGCCAGCCCTCTGGTCACGCGAGGCGTCTATGAGTCTCTATGCGAGATCTCTAAAAAGTGATCGCGCACTTGGACCCCATGGCCCCAATGTTTCGACCCCAAACGGCTAAAATACATAATCTCCTATTAGATTTACATATTTGCGCCGTTTGAGGGTCTCCGCTGTAGCAGCAGCAACGCCCGGATAACCTGCTGTGCTGGGAAGATGAGATGGCGCAAGGGTATCGATACATGTTTCGTCCCATACCAAAGGCCTAACCAGCTTCCACGGCAGTAACGACATCCCGTCTGGCCTTTTGCCATCGTCGCGTGCCAAGCCTTGAGGTTCAAGTTGGGCTGGAACGCCAGCCCAACTTGAACCTCAAGAGCCCGGCGCAGTATGTCATTGAGGTTGGAGTGTCGTGAAATACGACCCGCGCTCCTGCTGCATGACAGGCCATGGTGACCAAGGCTATCGACAGCCTCTCCACAGTGACAACGATGCGGAGAGACACATGACGCACCTAAACGGAGGCAAGTAGCGAAGCGAAAGGTCGTATCGTCTAACACGTTACCTATATTGGAGGTACCTACAGTGGCTGGAGCCAGAGGCCCGATTCTCATTCTCCCACAGCCAGCAGGCGAGCACGCTCTGCAGTTTTGGACGATGTATTGAGAAGGTTTTCTCGTACCATGCTGCAAAGCGGCCCATCCCATTGCCTCTGGGAGGATAAGTTTCGGGGTAACTCAGTTCCTGGACAAGCATTTCTCCAAGCGTTCAAGGCATCGGTCTTAAACGGCACCTCAGAATCAACCAGTGTGGGAGCTAACATTTTCCTAGTCAATTCTGCAGTGCTGTGGACCGATGACAAGAACGCTGGCAGGCTTACGTCGGTAATTTTGCGAACGCCGAGGCCGCCCAAGCGCACAGGTAAGGACGCCTGTAGCCACACCGGGTCGTTCCGGGTCACATTCAAAATTTTACTCAGGGTATTCTGTATAATTTTGTCAATTTGAATGAGTGGAGTTGGATTTTTCCAAAAAAGTGAACACCGTAATGCGTGCGTAAATTTACGGACAAAAAGACAATATCGAATAATAGTGAAAGCCGAATGTAGGTATATTAATTTTGAGTAGCCTGTCAGAAATTTCACTAACATTTTGAATTTTTTGCTGTATAAAGGAATCAAAACCGTCGTCTAAAATTGAAGACCCCAGGAGGCGAAGAGGACTTTTTTCAACTTGAGTGATATTGGGAGCCAAATATTGAAATTTTGAAAGAATAGAGGATTTATCTAAATTGTCATTAATAAAAATTTCGCATTTATTTGTATTCAGTTCTAAGCCTATGGATAAAAAAATTGATTTCAGAAGTGCTAGACCTTGGTACACAGACTCTACGTCACCGCCTAGAGTTTCATCATCTAGGTACCAGATGTTTAATTTTGAATTTAGTTGGATTATAACTGGATGGATGGCCAAAGAAAGATCTAGTTTCTCCTCTTGGCTACGTCGCGGTATGTTTGACTAGATGTAGATTGATCTGTAATAAATATAGTTTTATTGATAAGTTATAATACATGTTACACAATGCATAATGAGTTGTAGATATAAAAACAGCCTGCGTCGTCTATATGTTCCATCTAAACAAAGTATTAACTAAAAGGTCACCAAGACAACAAGAAATCAAATAATACAATCCACCTCCTCCAATATCGTTTTCATTTACGGCGGTAAGTTAAAAAAAAATATCGCAAAAATGCTTATTAAATGGCTTTAAGTAGTTTTAAACCGTAAAATAACGTTTAAAATGAAATTACACGGTATTAAAAAGCTGCTTATCAGATTCGTGGTTCAATGAGTCAGATTCATGGTACTGGGAACACGAATTTGATGCCACAAATCTGATGAAATTTTTGTAATTCCTAAATAACTATTTACAGTAAAACATTATCGTAATTCAAGAACTCTTATGGCAATCTTACCTATTCAGACTATTATTACAATAAATAAGAACTGTTGAGAATCCTATGAATCATTAAAACTTAGTAGCCACGAATCTTACCTACGTAGGTAAAAAAATATTGACAAAATAATTACGTACCCCTGCTGTCGCGTATGTGCCATCGAGAATCATGTGTGGTTCCCTCGGCCGTCGCTTGCTGACTGGCGATGCGCGTGAATACAAATAAGATGCCGAAAGTCATTCAATAGTCGAATTATTGAGGGTTGAATCACGCGTTCACACGAGTGCCAAAATCGTGTGACCGATACATTTTATATGAAATTTCTTAAATGTTATAACATTTATGTAAGTCCATATTTATTTCGAAAACTACTACCCGGGACAAATATTTTAAGGTATAATACATAGCAATTCGTAAAGGGAATAGAAAATTTTACACGATTGTTTGAATTACACAATGAGTGTGACATGCGGAGAACAGCAATATTGTCCCCGTTTTCAGTCTTTGGATTTAGATATCGGCTATTTATTGTTGGTCGATATCAGTAAAACTGTTTTTTTGGTTGCCGTGTTACATAAAGAAACATATAAAAAATAGTTTAAAGCCATAACTTCAATAACTATTGACATACTGCCGTGTGACCACCAAAATCGAGGCCTTGAAGAATTTTTATTAATAGTCTCACGCCTGTATCCCCGAAGGGGTAGCCAGAGGTGTAAATATTACACCCACATTTCGCCATGAATTTTTAGGTCACACGTAATAGGGGGCGAGCCTATTGCCGTACCGGGCACATCACCAGACTCCGGGCTGCTACTGAGTATTCGGAAAAACCCAGCAACACTTTTGCTCGACCCGGGAATCAAACTCGGGACCTCCGATCAGCAGTCGCATACGCTATCCACTGGACCACGGAGGCAGTCTTAGGGACTTCCCATGTCCAACAAGAACATTATGGGGGCCTCTCAGTAATACAGGTTTCTTCATGATGTTTTTCTTCACCATAAGCAAGCGATGATGAGCAATTGGATACGCACATTACTTCACATAACAGTAGGTTTGTACCCAAAGCCCACTGCATAACAGTCTAGTGGTATCTCCACAAGGCTATCGCTTTTATTCTATATGTACATAATGTGTATATATTAAATGAATCTGTAGTGAATCCAATTGCCTTAAACTCTTACACATTAATAAAATTGGAGTGTCTGTTTGTAATATTAAAATAACCGCTTTGTACTAAATGCATATGGATGTATACACGGTACATACCGAAATGACATTTTTTATAATTTTTGTCTATCTGGCCGTCTGTCTGTCTGTTTGTTCTCGCTAATTTCTGGAACGGCTGGACCGATTTTGACGGGACTTTCACTGGCGGATAGCTGATGTACCAAGGAGTAACTTAGGCTAAATTAACCGGGTACGCGAAATAGTTCTCTCAGGACGCGGGTGAAACCGCGGGAAACAGCTAATTAAAAATAATAACGTAGCCATGTCACTATTTCTATTCTGGAATATCCTAAAATAAGATCTAAAGCTTTGGGCCACAAAACTAAAATTCAGACCGGACATAGCCAATGGAAACAGCTTGTATACTTACTAACTAGTAAAGCTTATTTTTCATCACCGCATGCTCGTTTAAAATATTCTCCTGTATGTTTCGATCTAAAGCAAGATTGCAGTACATTTAAAAAGTAGTCGATTTGTTTTGATCGGCCGTCGCGTCGGTCGACGGGCAGTCATAACAATCGCAGTGCCATGCTTTGTTGAACTATTGACCTTTGTTAATATCATACAGATCAGTGATTCTTAAACTGGCGTTCACGAAGACCCAAAGTATAGCATATTTAAACAAATACACAAATATAATTACACCCAGACACGGGAGTAATAATCATGTTCGTCACATTTTCCCTTGAAAACAGTATAATTATGCAATATAAGCTATACAAAATTCCTGGCGAAATGTGGGTGTAATATTACACCTCTGGCTACCCCTTAAGGGATACAGGCGTGAGTCTATAAATAAATAAAATAAATAATAAACTATACTAAACACAAAAAATATAAATTCCACATATAAAGATAAATCTTAAAAGTTGTAAGTAAATCATAAAAGGTATGCCGCCTAGTTCACCAAAATAAGAAGAATGTTGCTCCGTTAATATTTCCATCGCAAAAAATAACATATGTTAAGTTGAGCTACGTAAGTTATTATAGAAGGTATACATAAATAATCTGTTGTACATGTTACTATGACATACGGGGATTAATACAGCTATTCAGATCGCGTGACATCCACATATTAATCACAGAGAAAACGATGAAGCCTATATTAAATCAAATATTACATATTATAAGCAGAATATCAGCTTTTCAAGCCAACTCACATATGGTCAACAGATTCTAAATTAGACAGCCCTATGTAGGTATGGTAACCAAATAACTGACAAATATACTATTTTTATTTCATAATAGAAAGAAAGAAGAAATAATGAAAAACTATTTATTTGTCACAGATACAGAACAAATAGGTACAACATAATTATAAGAAAATAACAAATCTTAAGGGAAACTTAACATTAGTCTGTGGCAGAAAGGCAAACACACTCAGCTACTAATACAAATATGTATTTGTCCAAGTTGGGAATCGAAGTCAAGACCAAGACCTCGGGCTTAACACGCAAGATCACAAATTACTAGACCAAAAGATCCGTCTTCTGGTTTCGGTAAACTTCTCTTAATATGGAACTGACGCAGATCTTACCTTAGAATATCACTTTCATCATCATTTCAGCCGAAAGACTTCCACCGCTGGACATTGGCCTCTCCCAAGGCTTTCAAGACTGATTTTGAGCCACCCGCTTCCATCCGCTTCCCGAATCTCAACAAGATCGACCTTGCCAACCTCTGCTGCGACGTCTAGTGTGTGACCGGCACACGCTCAAAAATCTATTTTTTTTTATAGACTCACGCCTGTATTCCCGAAGGGGTAGGCAGAGATGTAATATTACACCCACATTTCGCCATGATTTTTTAGGTCCCACGTAATAGGGGGCGAGCTTATTGCCGTTACCGGGCACATTACCAGACTCCGTGTTGCTACTAGTGAGAATTCGGAAAAACCCAGTAACACTTTTACCCGACCCGGGAATCGAACCCGGGACCTCCGATCAGCAGTCGCATACGCTATCCACTGGACCACGGAGGCCGTCAAAAATTAATATTATGACAAATATAGTTAGGTTATAGAGTGTACTGTCAGTCCCCAAAACGTAGGTCTCGGATAGCAACCAGGATACCTATAGTTAGCATGATAGTCAGTCTGATTCATAATCATAATTAATATCCAAATAAAACAATATTTTTTTTGTTTTTTGTTTATTTTTTCATGTGTGTGGCCAACTCTGGTGTCGGAGTTTTCAGACCGCCTTAAGGCCCCCGACATGGCCTAACGATCCTTATCCTTAGACAACAACCGGGACCGACAGCGTTACATGCCCTCCGAAGCACGGTAGCGCTCAGATGTAAATTAAACGCCACACACGGTCACCCATCCAAGTGGCGACCTGTGCAAGCGTTGCTTAACTTTGCCGATCTGTTACGAATGGCAAGTCATGTCTCGCTATGAGCGCTACTTTGTATTGAAATCTGTGTAATATATCGCTAGTTTAGAGGGCAAAAGTTAATGAACATAATCTGTCTAACGATCTAAACTTCATTAACACTTTTAACTATTTTTATGTGAATCTGACTCATTCATAAACAAAATTACAATAATATTATACTTTTAATATTATAATGTGAGTGGCTTAACGAGAGTTAAATTAATCGTTTGGATTTTATAATTTGCACTTCATTACTTAAATCTTTTGTGATAAATGATGTTGTGTAATATCGGATGGCGATAATATTTTATAGTTTTAATCTCTTTATATTAAAATCAGGAAGTTATTTTTTTAATCTGGTGATTTGTGTTTTTGTTGGGCGCATCTAGGCTTTGTAGGATGTAGAATTATATGTTAAGAGATGATGTTATATGCCAATAGGTATGTGAGGACCCCGGGCTCCAATGCGTAAGTTTTGGGATCACAACTGTGACAGCGTCAGGATGACAACATATACCTACATAGTAAGAAGTGAATTATATGTATCTCTTAGAAGGAAATAATAATAATAAACTTTATACAGACATATTATCTTATTTTTACATAGGAAAGTATTACATTAAAAATAATATACTTTTATGATTAAGTGTAATGTCTATGATAATTGCTTATGTTAAATTGTGGTACATTCATGCGTATGTTCTTTATTTATAATGGTAATACATTATATTTGGTAAATATAGCTATTTTAATGTTTACCTGAACTAGGCTGTAACACCTGTGTTTCAGGAGAAATCGTAAATAATAATATTATAGGGCTATGCTGTTACAAAATAATCATGAACTGCTAATATGTAATAGGAAATTTATATGATTTATTGTAACTTAGAGTAGGTACTTACACACTATTTTATAACTGTAAGCAAATTCTCTGTATCAGAGTATGTCATTGTCATTAGGTGTTTTGTAACAATAAGGTGACACTGCTTATAACTTGTGCTATATAAATCTAAGGTTTTATTTAATTTATTATGTAGGAAATATATACAAATATAATAATAATAATAAAACTGGTCAGTTTCAAGCTAACCATACCAATGTATGCAAGCTTTGATAAACGAGTATCACATCTCTCAAGTCCTATGCCTGCTCTCGATGAATACATCTTATGGTGAAAGGCTAGGTAGATTGCAAAAAAAAAACATTCTGAGCACAAAAACCGACCAAGTGCGTGTCGGGCCACGCGCAATGTAGGGTTCCGTAGTTGCCCATAATGACTTGCTGCAAAGGGTATTAATGTACAACAAATCCGACTGTTTATTTTGCTGAAAAAATAATTTTAACAACACTATTATAAGAACCTAAGTTATACCCACTCGTTGGTATACCCACTCGGCGATAGCCGAGTGGGTATACCAACAGACTGCCATGCAGAGGGTATCGGGTTCGAATCCACGGCGCGCACCAATGACTTTTCGGAGTTATGTGCGTATTGAATTGTTAATTATCGCTTGTCCCGTGCCTCGGAGAGCACGTTAAGCCGTCGGTCCCGGTTGTCATGAAGATCTTTGACAATCGTTACAGGGCGTCAGTACCTTCTAAATAAAACTGACACTAGTCTAAACCATGGAATATCGCTATCCCTTCGGGTTGCGGAGGTCAGACAGGCAGTCGCTCCGTGGAAAAGCTAATATTCCGTCAAATCCGGTTAGACTAGAAAGCGGACCCCAGATTGAAACTGGGATAACGCTAAGAGAAAGAAGATTATAAGAACCTAAGTTTTGTCTAAACAAAAATACTAGGTATGTATCCAATTATGTATTGTAAACATAAAATGTGGTTTCCAAGATATACTATTACTATACATACGTAGTACCGTAGTACATTACATACCAAAGTACGTATATCTTTAAGATTAAGCCTGCGCGCCCAATGTAAACTCACAGAAATAGGTATTTATAAGTTAACCGACGATTACTCGTAAACTAGTGATATCTACTTAGCCGTGATAGTTTTCCTTTTAAATTCGTTATATGTATTACATTTGTGATTTTTTTCATCTCTTCCAAATTAATAGTTTAGCCGGCAGAGGGGGGGACACTTGAGTCTAACAATTTTTTTCACTTCAAAGCTTGATATTTGACAAAGCAATCACTTGATCGAAAAATGACTTCAGCAAACTAATAATATTTTTTTAAAACCTATCCAATGATAGCCCACATGATGGGGTACCCAACCAAAAAAAAATTCAACCCTACTATATATGTAGGAGAGATACCCTTAAAAAAAATATTTTCCTAAATTTTATTCTACAGTTTTGTTGCAATATTTTATGTCTATATTCATGTCAAATATCAGCTTTCTAGCACCAGGCGTCTTTGAGCTAGGCTGCGGACGGACAGACGGACGGACATGACGAAACTATAAGGGTTCCTTGTGGACTACGGAACCCTAAAAAGGGCAGTGTTTTTAGATACCTATTACAGTGAAGACATACTAAATATAATATACACTGGACTAATATTAATATAACATGATTTCAAAATCATGTCACTCACTTAGTTACAGGATAATTTGTATAAAATCTTTATTATTAAAAGTTATGTTTATAAATCAATGATAAATAAAGGTAGTATCAACGGTCGCCCAAATCGAGAGCTCCTTTCTATTTAATGGCTCTGAGAGCACAAGTATTTCTTCAGCCAGACAAACCACTCGTCCGTTCACGGAGCGTAACGCAAACTCCGTTTTGTTATTGTAACTCAAAGGACACGACTTTCCAATCTTACCGGTCTTCGTTTAACAGCCTGTTTAAACTAAAGGCGTATATACACACTAGACTAAATTTCAACCATGGCTCCACCCGGTAGGATTTTTGTTTTATCCTCTTGAGGAAGGATTTTTTTAAAACTCTATCTTAGTAGTAGTATATGATAAATTTGATCAAACGCCTATTTGTTTAGGCTGTACCTGGTCTGTCAATCAGTTAAAGTATTTGACAGTAACCAAATTCAACCACGTGAAAGTCTTTTACCTTGACAAAGATTAACATTACTTTCATCAAAGACAAGCATAAGAGCCAGCGTAAACTTAATATTGTCAACCGATACATAATAATTATGTCTTACTCTGATGTATGCAAAGTGTCGTTACAATCTTTTTAGTAATTTATGCGCGGAGATATGATCAATATTCATCTACCCTAACTTTCGCGGTTTGTTTTAGTAATAAATTGGATTTAAAAATGTGCCCGGTAGATGGCAATAGGCTCGCCTCCTATTACATTGGGACCGAAACATAACTGGCGAAAAGTGGGTGTGTAATACACTTCTGCCTAGCCCTTCGGGGTAACAGGCGTGAAGTTATGTAATGTAATGTAAATTGGATTTTTCGACAGTATTCGTATCGCATTATAGCCATGATTTAGCCCATTATTACTTGTGCCATTGACGAGCTGGACCCGAGATAATAATATACTTTCTAGATCATTCGGTTTAAATATAATCTTAGTCAAAGCAATATATCGATAAACTCCGTAAACTGTAGTTTAATTTAAGTACTGATTTCCCATAAAAAAATTGATGACAACGCGAACTGATGGCTTCACAGGCTCGCAGAGGCACGTGGCAAGCAATTTAACACGCACCTAACCTCGAAAAGTCAATGGTTCGCGCCGGAACCTTTGAACTTTGATCCCTTCTGCATGGCAGATTTTTGGTACCTATCTCCATTAGGCTATCGCCGCCTCGTAAGTTCATATGAGAATCCAGCAATATTTTTGGCCCGCTAATGTAGTTCAGTCCCATCTTGCCCATGGCCCTAGTTTGTAGATAGTCTTTAATAGTGAGCTTTCGTTGAGGTCGGGGGTCGGTTCCCGCTCGAGACACTAAACTACCAAGTTTATAGTAATTAAGTATTCCACGATCACTCCGATAAGAGATAAAGTTATCACGTTTTGTCGATTAGTGCAGCGAGCAGGTTGTGTAGTCGCGCTGTTAGTATTCGTTGATAAAAACAGAGTGGAATAGTGTTCTTTTGTATGTCATTATACTAGTTAGTTATAGTGGAAAAGAAATCTCTTATAGTTCTTTATTGGGTAAATATTTTAATTGGCTAAACCTAAAACTGATGAGTGAAGTGCACTTTATTAAATAATAATCATAATAGTATACTTAATATTTTACTTAATTTTTTTTTTTGCTGTCCGTGTGGTAACGCATTAAGAATACGGATTGTTACCACCCCATATCATCCCATGGGTGTCGTAAGAGCCGACAGAGGGAGCATATTATACAGAGAACAGCACTGTAAGAGGTGAAAAACTTGATACATAACCTATACCAACCCGTTTGGCCAGCGTGGTATAGTAGACCAATTCCTCCTTTCAAAGGAGAGGCCTAGTCCAGCAGTGGACTGTAAAAATCTGATGATGAATATTTTACTACATTCACACAACACAATCTAGTCCCAAACTAAGCAGAGCTTGTACTATGGGTACTAGACAGTGGATAAACATACATATATACTTTTTTTTGTAGATATATACATATTATACATAGAAACACCCAGACCAAGACAAACACCCATGTTTATGCACACAAATGTTTGACTTGCACGGGAATCAAACCCGCGACCCTCGGCGTAACAGTCGCTTATACTCCCGCTGCGCCAACCGGTCGTCAAAAATAACGATAAACATACGAATCATATTTTTTATATTAGAATCATCCTATCATCATTGCCCCTACTGTATCACCTATATAGGTTCAACAAATGTGTTTAAGAAAGACACCAACTTTGAAACTCATGATGCCCCGAAAAAGCTAAACCGCCTCGAAACCCTCAACGCCAGTTTGTTGCAGGTCCGATCAGAAGTATCTTAATATATCAAATCCTTGCGTTACTGACTGACTGACAGACACGCTACAGCCGAAACTATTGGGCGCAGGAAGCTGAAATTTGGCATGTATGTTCCTTGGGGACCGTACGGGTGCACTAAGAAGGGATTTCTCGAAATTCCCACGGGATCGGCCAAAACGGGTAAATTAAAAAAAAATGCATGCGTCGCTGCTGGCGTCCTCTAGTAATAATATAATATTCTACCACATTCACACAACACCATCTAGTCCCAAACTAAGCAGAGCTTGTACTATGAGTACTAGATAATGGATAAAACATACATTTATATTTTTTTTTGTAAATACATACAAAATACATAGAAACACCCAGACCAAGACAAACACCCATGTTCATGCACACAAATGTTTGACTTGAGCGGGAATCGAACCCGCGACCCTCGGCGTATCAGTCGCTTACACTCCCGCTGCGCCAACCGGTCGTCAAAAATAACAAAAAACATACGAATCATTTTTTTTTTTAATCATCCTATACTCATTGCCCCTACTGTATCACCTGTTTAGGTTTAACAAATGTGTCTAAGGAAGACACCAATTTTGAAACTCATGATTTCCCGGAGAAAGCTAAACCGCCTCGAAACCAAAGATATATATAAACTATAGATGCGTTGCCCGCACACTGAAATGGATGGCAAACTGAAATGAAGGCAATTGCCGCCATTCCGTTTAATTACGCGCGAACCTGTGTTGTGATAGTACGCTCCGTAACAATAATTTGTGTATAAGAATTTAAAAATAACTAACTTTATCTCTCCCTAACAACAGCTGATGTCCTCTATAGTACCTAGTATTTATTTACTTTCTCTTTCTTTATTCATACAAGATATTATTTGGTATTTGTAGCCGTTTTTCAGAGCCGCTTTGTGGGAGTATGGCGCGTCTAGATATTATAATACGTCATTGCTCGAAAGCCTCGACGCCAGTTTGTTGCAGGTCCGATCAGAAGTATATTGGATTAATACTATCGCTATATATAAAGTATTGTGCTATTGTTTGTCTGTTGTAACTAACGGGCGTATTGGGGCTTCGCTCGAGTACCGGCGCGATTCTGCCTCAGATATGGCGCTCGGCCGAATTATTGGAATGCTTTTACGTAATATTGAACACCAATATTGGTTCGTGCAGTTGTAGACATACTGGATGTAAAGCGGATCCGTCTTATAGGTGACTAGATGTGGCCTGCAAATACAAATTACATTAGGTACCTATAACTTTAACACAACTTCATCATCATCAGCCTTTAACAGTCCACTGCTGGACTAGGCCTCTCCCTTGAAAGGAGGAATTGGCTTACTATAGCGCGCTGGCCAAACGGGTTGGTATAGGGTTTGTATTAAGTTTTCCTTCTCTTACAGTGCTGTTCTCTGCATAATATGCTCCCTCTGTCGGCTCTTACGACACCCATGGGATGATATGGGGTGGTGACAATCAGTATTCTTAATCCGTCACCACACGGAACACTACTTACGTTAACACAATAACAGGATTTTGCCGTTTTCCATACTATACTGAAAATCGACAGTAACTTTAAAAACCCTCGTTAAAGTTATAGGCCCTCCTTATAAGAATCGTATTTGACCATGCTTAAATAGTGTTTCCAGAACCTTTTTGTGCGATGATCATAACATGACTTCACACCTTTTATCCCCGAAAGGGTAGGCAGACGTGTTTTACACACCCACATTTCGCCAGTTATGTTTAGATCCCAATGTATTACATTGGGATCTATATATTGGGGCGGGCCTATTGCCATCTACTAGACACATTATTAAGCGAGCGACAAATTTTATAATACACACATAACTTCGAAAAGTCAGAGGTGTGTGCCCGGGGTAACTGGGGATCGAACCCAAGACCATGATAATCATAGTTAACAAACTAAAATAGATAAGATTAATAAAACGTTACTACAAGACATATTCCTACAAACATCACCAAAATCATCTTACACGAAAGTAGATTACCGACGACATTTTCCGTTACACAAAATATGTAATAAATAATCAAACGTAAAGGTTATGCATTCGACCACCGGCCAGCGTCACTATTCATATGCAAATAACATGAATAAACATAAACAAAACATGGTTATTTATGCACCACAGATTAAACAGAGTGATCAAGTAAAACCTCATTATCGAAGACTCTTTGGTAAGCTATTAAGATGGCGCGCGCGAGCGACAACGGGTCAAAGTAGCTTAATATTTATAATTATAAAGGTGATGGGTCTTGGTGAAGTTGTTTGTTTGTTTGTGAGAGCAAATTACAGAAACTACTAGACTGATTTGAAAATGTCGTTTATGAAATAGCCACTGTGATAATCGTAAAAAATCGTGAGAGAAATATGATCAATTAATCATTTTTTGAAAAGTCAACACTTTATAAGTAGAGGTAGAATATATTTTATCGTGTACCTTATAATAGCGAAAGAATACCAATATTAGGGTAAGAGATGTAGATAGCTCTTGCCTGCCTCCGTGGTCCAGTGGATAGCGTATGCGATTGCTGAGCGTTGATCCTGGGTCTGATTCCCGGGTCGGGCAAAAGTGTTACTGGGTTTTTCCGAATTCTCAGTAGCAGCACGGAATCTGTATACGTAATAATTAGCAAGCCTATTGCCGTTACCGGGCACATAGGCTTGCTAATTATTACGTGGGACCTAAAAATTCATGGCGAAATGTGGGTATAAAATTACGCCTCTGCCTACCCCTTCGGGGATACAGGCGTGAGTCTATAAAAAAAAGATATAGATAAGCCAGTATTACAGAACTTTAGAGTATACTTCAGGATCAACTTGCCGGTACCAGTTTATTTAACAGGTAGTAGTTAACTAACATATTATTTCAGAATGCGTAGTGCAGTGTGGTAAAGTATAATAGTATTCAAAGCGAGTGAAGCCGTGAGGCATAGCTAAATTAGAAAAAGACACTTAAATGCAACTTCTTTGCATGTAAATTGACTTTTGAATCTTAATAAGTGGGTTAATACGGTCTTTGTCGGCAGTATACAATAGATTATCGGAATCACTACTCCGTTTAACGAAGGTTCATGACACAGTATAATAGGGTAGTTTCCAGGGTCAAAATAATTACATTTTATTTAGTCGGTATTTTAGATATTGGACACGTATTTTTTCTATTTTAGATTAAATGAAAAATAACAAAGATATAGCCCATTAAAGTTACGAGTGACGTCACCTAGTGCGAAAAAATGCAGCACGGCGTGACGTTATACGTAACTTTAATGAGCTATATCTTGGTCATTTTTGGTTTAATTTACAAATAAAAAAATACGTATCGCTTATTTTTGAATAATCTAAAGGACGGACGTATAAATTTTTTTCGTCAACTAGCCTATTCTTCACACTTTTCAAATATTCATTGTCAACTCAGTGGAGTGGTATAATAACTTTATAGAATAACGGCATAATGTTCTCGAAGAAAATCGAAATCTGCCAAGCTGTTAAAAGAAACAAGTCGAATCAAACTGAAAAAAGCAAAAAAATGACACTCGATTTATTCGAAATACTTATTTAATGTAAGACTTTGAATGATACTTCAGACATACATGATCCCTAGAAAAGCAACTCCTCTTTTAGAGATAGGCTAATGATGAGATCAACGATTGCTTCGTAAAAGACTCCGGGTTAGGTACCTAGGTAAACCTATAGCGCCTATTATCGCTTGCCCGTGTCCCAAATGTCCGCACGGATGTTCGGAAGCCGATTTATATATTATGAATTGCTGTGGCCACACACTGGGCTGGTGCCATTTGATCTCTGTACCATAGACTCGAGAAGAAGAAGAATCGCTTGCTGAACTGCTTGAAATCTGCATGTCCGAGAAGTTCTCCATAATATTGTCGAAAGACGTGTGTCTGCCAACCAGCATTTGGCTAGCATAGAGGACTATAACATAATCCTTTTTATAAAAAGAAGATGCCTATGCACAGCAATGGGACAGATTACAAGCAAGGCTGATGATGATAATAAAAATAACCCAGCGAGCGAAGCTAAACACAGTTTCACGTCCTTCCAGACAAACTCAATTTTTTAAGTGTGTATAAGTTATCTCATTTTTCTCTTTTTTTTTATAGACTCACGCCCGTATCCCCGAAGGGGTAGGCAGTGGTGTAATATGACACCCACATTTCGTCATGATTTTTTTAGTTTCTACGTAATAGGGGACGAGCCTATCGCCGTTACCGGGCACATTACCAGACTCCGTGCTGTTACTGAGAATTCGGGAAAACCCAGTAACACTTTGCCCGACCCGGAAATCGAACCCGAGACCTCCCAATCCCACGCGCACATTTATATCCCGAGGCCAACGAGGCAGTCAATAAGTTATCTGACAAATTAATTTTACTGGCAGTTATCCTTCACCTGTGAAACTGCACATAAACCTTTTAACTCAAAAACCTAAAGATAAACCATACATAATAGATAACTTGCAGTAACAGATGGCCAATCGTCTCACCACATTGTTACTCACCATTGTACCTTATATATATCTCAGTGGTGAACTTTCACGCATTTGTCCTCAACGATATATTAACCGTGTGGTTGACGGCATAGAATACAAGTGTCACCACCCCCTATCTTCCCGTGGGTGTCGTAAGAGGCGACTAAGGGATAACACGATGCAAATACCATCTTTGCGTAGAGACGGAAAACTCGACATCAAACCCTATACGACTGCCTCGTCGGTCTTGCGGCATAAATGTGCGCGTGGGATCGGGAGGTCCCGGGTTCCATTCCTGGGCCGGGCAGTGTTATTGGGTTTTTCTGTCACGAAATTCTCAGTAGCAGCACGGAGTCTGGAAATGTGCCCGGTACGGCAATAGGCTCGCCCCTTATTACGTGGGACTAAAGTATATCTGGCGAACAGTGGGTGTAGAAATACACCTCTGCCTACCCCTTCGGGGATAAAAGGCGTGACGATATGTATGTATGTATGATATGTTATACAGATTCAGATTATCTTGCACACTGCCCTACTTACGACACTTCGGATTATGAGGTGCGTTAAACGCAGATGCAAAATTAATCGGTTCAAATATAGGTAGACTTACCTAAGAGTATTTCATTTCGTATGGCATTCTTTGCGCTGGATCCTATACGTTTATTTTCAGGTTTATTAGCCAGTCTTTGGCCGCTGCAGAGAGCTGAGGCAACTCGGACATACCGCCAGGGAAGCGGTGGAGCGGACAATCATTCACGACGTGGTCTAGAGTTTGGTCTGGCTCTCCGCACTCGCAGGATGGCGACTCTCTGAGCCCCCATTTGTGAAGACGATGGTTGGGTCGTCCGTATCCGGTTCTGAATCTATTTAGTTTCACCTACATTGGACAAGAAGCATCAAAACCAGGTCTAAGAGTGTTAAAAGACTAGTACCAGGAAGAAAAAAGAAAGTAAAGATAATGCTCTTACAAACTACTCGTCAACAGCTAGTCTTGATAACGTCAACTTTTTTTTTGGTGTCTGGTTGGAAAATCCTCATGGAGTCCCTCCGCCCTGGAGGAAGGACGAAGGGAACTGTCACTTACTGACTAAAAACCAACCCGTGTTCCTCAGTTACCCGTGTGTCGGAAAGTCGGGTATCGCCGAAGCATTCGTCGCAGCCCCCCGACGGGTATTGGCCCGCCAGATGGTCAGGTGGGCCCCGATCAAAACTCCCTTGCCGACGGATGAAGGTTTTGGGCTCCGTCGCCAAAACACCCAGCGGCCCTAGAGGACGGCAACCTGGCAACACTGCATCTCCTCTTCCTCTGCGGCCCCACCGCGACGCAACAATGGTGCGCCCCCATTTGGTAGCGTTTAGGTATAGTAGTATTTCTCCGTTCCTCGCACACACATTTCATTCATATGGATTATACATATAGAAATATTCATTTAAGTTAGATTTGTAATTAAGTTTTGTGTTTGTCTGTTGTGACAGTCAGTCTAAGTTTAAATATCATCATCGGTCCTGTCTCTTAAGTGCCCCACGGGCCTCGACTCACTATATACGAAGGGTAAGGCCATAGTCCACCACGCTGGCCAAGTGCGGGTTAGCAGACTTCACATGTCTTTCGAGAGAACATAATTGAGAACTCTCAGACATGAAGGTTTCGTCGCGATGTTTTCCTTCACCGTTTAGCAAGCGATAATTAACAATTTAATACGCGCATACTTCGAAAAGTCATTGGTGCGCGCCGTGGATTCGAACTTGAGACCCTCTGCGTAGCAATCTGTCGGTCTTTCCACTAGGCTATTGCTGTCGAATAAGTTTAAAAATAATATAATGTAGGTAATTACTATCTATATGGCACATTAAAAAATATATGTATATGTCGGCGATACGCCAGGGTTATCGTGTCCAGTCCAGACTCCATTATAATAAAAACACTCACGTAATTTTACTTGGTTTATTTTCAGACGATTTCTAGCACAGAATTGAAATAAAATGTGACTTACAGTCGTTTTTATACACTAACCGTCATTACACAATGTTTAACAATTGTCACTTCCTTTTCAACATATAATTGAAATTACTGTACAAATTATTATAAACCAATCAAAAATTGACATTAATATTGTAATGAATTTTGCACAACACCAAATGATTTATTTTACACGAATAACAAATTTATTTTATTAACCAAACGCTGCTTTACAACATTCGGTCAACAGATGGCGCTATCAACAGGATGCAAATATAAACGCATGTTATTTATTACCGTGAAAATAAGTGTCAGACTAATTTTATTTAATACTAATTGATTTTACTTTGAAAGTTTCTGGAGTTATCTTAATAACTAAGCGATAAATTAAATACCCAATCTGTATAAACAGTTAAGCAGCCAATACAGTGTCTAATATTGTAAGGTAGTGAAGTTCTCAGTTCTGTGTTCACAAATAGTTATTTAAATATCAATCTTAAATATTATTAACATTTTCGTAACAATATAATCATTATATATTAATTTGCGCCCATATATATCTACACGTTTTTCTTCAAACAACCACTGCATTAAGTTGAATTTCTGAATTGTGGGAGATTTTGCAAATCTAATACTGATGAATAAAAAAAAACACCAGGATTCGAAATAACAGTTTGAGGATCACAAAGTGCGGTCTCGTGTGAAGATGGAACCTACAGCCCACGGCGCAGCGTTAAACGGCGAAGTGGCTACTTCACCTAAAAGCCATATATGTAGCCAATAATTATTAAATCCGTGGTCCAGTAGATAGTGTATGCGACTGCTGATCGGAGGCCCCGGGCTCGATTACCGGGTCGTGCAAAAGTGTTACTGAGTTTTTCGAATTCTCAGTTGCAGCACGGAGTCTGGTGATGTGCCCGGTTACGGCAATAGACTCGCCCCCTATTACGTGGATCCTAAAATTCATGGCGAAATGTGGGTGTAATATTTCACCTCTACCTACCTCTTCGGGGATAAAAGGCGTAAGACTATAAAAAAATAAAATTATAGTTATTCAATTGCTCACCCACTATGAAAAAGCCCTGGAAGATTGAGTTAAATGAAGATTTAATTAAATCATTAAGATAATGTTACCAAGTATTTTTGATTGCAAATACGTACACTACTAAAAACACTTAACTATTAATAAGAAAATTAAACGTTAATTGTAGTTGATGCAGTTTCGTTTCTTTCTTTGTCTACTGGATACATAAGTACATATCGTCGGCGTCAGTGCAGGACCTTCTAAATGCAAAAAAGAAAATTTTACAGGAGACAATAAAAACTGTCGTAAACGCGATATGTACAAATCAAAACTATTTTGTTCACATTTTAGTTCTATTTATAGTACAGAGATGATAATAAAATTATTAATAGGTGCAAAATAAAATTATATTAGTACAATAATGCACTTAGAAGGAAATGCACTAACTCAATCAATAAATTTTTAGCAGATACAAGGTAATGTGTTAGCCGTAATGATAATACTGGATTAGTAATCAAATAATTTTAATAAAAATTGAGAGAAATTAACAAAATAAAAATATAATTTAGTTACTAAGTAACTTTAAAATTAATTACGATTTGGTAATGTATCGTAGAATGGCCAACAGTCCCTGGGATAACATTTTTAATCTCTTGCAAATCTTTAAATTTTCTTCCTGAAATTGGCAATGGAACGGAATGTAACTGTGGGAATTCAACTTGAGCAAGACTGATATTTTTTGGTCTATGTGGTAAAAGTTGGTATTCTTGATCAAACCGTAGTTTATAAAATATACCCTACCACGGGATCTCCAGCACCTCGACCAGGGCGTATAGAAGACAATTTTAAGGAAGTTTTTTGTCCATAATTTTATTACGGAAGAAATCGTAGGTTAGAACGAAAACATGATATTTCCGTTTTCTTGCTTCCTGCGAAATACATTGGTAATTACTCGGCAAATAAATGTCCTTCTTCTTCTTCTGCCTGTTCCATATTACTTGGGGTCGGCGCAGAATGTCTTTCTCTTCCATTCTCTGCTGTCAGACGTCATCTCATCATTCACTCACTTTTCATTCATGTCACCCTTCACATCTTTTCTTTAGTCTTCCTCTTGCCTTATATCCCTCAACTTTCATCTTCATCACCTTTCTAGTCACATGATATTCATCCCTCCTCATCACATCACATCACATACCACGATAGATCCTTTCAGCTTTTCGTGCACCGCTGCAACTTTCAGACTTCCCCTAATAAAGTCATTTCTAATTTTATCCATCCTTGTCACCCCACACATACATCTCAGCATCCTCATCTCTGCTACATGCAATCTTCTTTCATTCGTCTTCTTCAATGCCCAGCATTCCGATCCATACAGTGCGACAGACCTTATTACGGATTTGTAGATTTTGCCCTTTAACCTACGGGACATCCGTGGGTCACAAGTTGTTCCTGTGATCTGTCGTCATTTCATCCAACCTATGTTGATCCGGTGCGTGACGTCGCGGTCTATTTCCCTGTCCCCTTGGATAAGTCACCCGAGGTACCGGAAGTCGGAGCAGACCGATATGGGATCTGCACAAAGGGATATGCGCGCGGGACTGGAGAGACCGCCGAAGTCGCAAAACATGTACTCAGTTTGCTTTATACTGACTTTCAGGCCTACACTCTCTAGCCTTTGCCACCACTTTGTCAGTCTGCTCTGGAGCTCAGGTCCACTCTCGGCAATCAACATAATGTCGTCGGCAAAGAGCATACACCAGGGAGTCTCTTCCTGTATATCCGCTGTAAGGGCGTCCATTATAAGCAGGAAGATGTAAGGGCTAAGAACCGACCCTTGGTGCAAGCCTACAGCCATATTGAAGTTGCCGGCATTGCCCGCTGAAGACCGGACATGGTTTGTACATCTACTGTACATCGCTTGGATCAACTATACATACTTCCCAGGCACACCTTTCTTCTTAAGGGTCCACCACAAAACCTCACGAGGTACCCGATCATATGCCTTTTCGAGATCCACAAAAACCATGTGCAAGTTTTTGTGTGCACTTCGATATTTTTCGCAGAGTTGGCGGATCGCAAAAATGGCAGCTCTTAAACTTCCTAAAAGTATAATTATTTTTGTTAAAAGTGGATACCGTACTTAAACTATGTATATGTTTTAAACAGTTACGATAATTTGTTGTGTAAACAATAATATAAATGATGTATAAATATTACTTACATGTACTTTTTGAAGCTGATAATATATTAAAAACAAACTTTTAACACTTCTTCGCTTACCGCCTTTTTACAACTGTAGTTACAAGGTACTGCGCTAAATTTTTCAAATTGACATTTAGAAGGTCCTAGATTGAACTGTTTTACCGACTAAAAATGCTTAGATTGTAGTTTATTATTTCATCACTAGGTGACGATATAGATAAGATATTTTTACCAAAACATTGTTTTCACCAAAAGTTGTAGTCTGAAGGTCCTGCACTGACGCCGACGATATTTATTAAATATTTAATATAAACAAATAAGTCGCTGCCGCTACTTAAGAAATAATCTTAAAATACATACATACATAGTCGCACGCCTATAACCCCGAAGAGGTAGGCAGAGGTGTATTTCTACACCCACTTTTCGCCAGATATACTTTAGTCCCACGTAATAAGGTGCGAGCCTATTGCCGTACCGGGCACATTTCCAGACTCCGTGCTGCTACTGAGAATTTCGTGGCAGAAAATCCCAATGACACTGCCCGACCCAGGAATCGAACCCGGGACCTCCCGATCCCACGCGCACATTTATGCCGCGAGACCAACAAGGCAGTCGTATAGGGTTTGATGTCGAGTTTGCCGTCTCTACGCAAAGATGGTATTTGCATCGTGTTATCCCTTAGTCGCCTCTTACGACACCCGCGGGAAGATAGGGGGTGGTGACACTTGTTTTCTATGCAGTCAACCACACGGCTAATCTTAAAACATTTATTTTATATACCTACTTGTTTGTAAATTTTTACAACGAGGCTCAGTGTGGTCCGATTTTAGAATATAAAGTCGCTATAATTAGAAATATAAACCTCAATTCATAATTTTATTAAGATATTCATACACCTAATAGCTAAAACAAATTTAACTGTTCACAACCATTTTAAATAATCACGAAATCATAAATAATCCCTCCATCGTTATTATTTATGATGATATTTCATTTAAATAACGCGTCCCACACACGAGGCTCGAACGTTTGACACTAAGTTACGAAGCGAAATGAACTAGCAACATGATTACGTCACTATACATAAATTGTGCCCTGACTCCACCCGGGTGGGCCACACAACTCTCGAATTACCGTCAATAGCTAAACGTTCACTAACAACTACCAAACTTATGGACAGACAGACAATTTATAGACAACATATTAGTATCGGATCTCGGAAGTATCGATTATAGCAATCGTATCGATATCTCGATGCTTCGATATCGTTATCGTCGACGTAGGGGTTCTCTGTTAGTCACATGTGAAATGTGTGAGAATTTGGCGACATCATGTTCCAGATTTTAATCTTTCAATTACATAGACACTTAGAATAAAAACATAACATAACTTCACACCTTTTATCCCTGAAGGGGTAGGCAGAGGTGTACACACACCCATATTTCACCAGTTACATTTAGGTCCCAATGTAATAAGATTGTATAGAATTAAAGCGAGAAGCTCAAGCCCAAACGGAATGGCGGAGCACTGTGGATGCCCTCTGCTCCATCTAGGGGACATAGGACCTTAAGTCAAGTAAGTCAGTGTAATAGGGGGCGAGCCTATTGCCATCTAACGGGCACATTATTAAGCGAGCGATAATTAATTTTTTTTTACACACATAATTTCGAAAAGTCAGAGGTGTGTGTCCGGTGTACCTGGGGATCGAACCCGAAAAACTTGAAATAAGATTAGGAAAAATGAGAGAAGAGGAACTAGAGTGAAACAGGCAACAGTAAGACAGGAGAAAAGACATCATAACACATAGACCTCAGAATTTTGGTTTCCTATTGGAAATGACGACCGGTTGGCGCTGTGGGAGTGCAAGTGACTGCTACGCGAAGGTCGCGGCTTCGATTCCCGCTCAAGTCAAACATTGGTGTGTACGAACATGGATGTTTGTCTTGGTCAGGGTGTTTCTATGTATAAATATTTACAAAAAAAGTATATATGTATGTTTATCCATTATCTAGTACCCAGAGTACAAGCTCTGCTTAGTTAGGACTAGATGGTGTTGTGTGAATATGGTAGAATATTATTATTATCTCTTTATTATTCAGTATTCACATAATCGAATTTTACATAATTAAACCTTAAATATATCAATAAATTTAACTATATAAAATGGGACCACGGAAACCCACCGGCGTCGGGTACAGGGACCAAGCCACCGGTGGTTAGGGCCTCAGAGAAAGGAACTTCCTCACAATGCGTGCCGTATCGAGAAGAACCGCCTTCTGAATCAAGGCCTTGATCCAGCTGCCCAGTACGAGCCTCTTAAGATGTTGGTCGAGGCTCTTAGCGATCAATCCATTCACTGAAACGACAATCGGAACAATGATTGCTGAATCTACATCCCACATGTCGACAATCTCGTGAGCTAGATCTAAATATTTAATCTTTTTATCATTTTCCGCCTTCACGAGATTAGCGTCATGTGGTATGGTGATATCAACAATCATTGCGAGACGCTCTGCTCGGTCTATCACTACAATATCAGGCTTATTGGCTACAATAGTCCTGTCTGTAATGATAGACCGATCCCAATACAATAGTGCACGACCATTTTCGAGAACTGGGTCGGGCACATATCTGTAGTACGGTACCTCAGAACCAATGAGTTTATATTTAAGGGCTAGTTGCTGATGGACAATCCTAGCCACTTGGTTATGTTTGTGCAAATACTGGCCATTGGCAAGACTCGAGCAACCGGACACAATATGCCTGAGAGATTCCCCGGGCTGGTGACACGCCCGACATATGTCAACAGTACCGTCCCTCAGGATATACTTGCGGTAGTTATTTGTCATGACAACTTCATCCATAATTGCACAGACAAAACCTTCGGTTTCTCCGAAATGATCACCGAAGCGCAGCCAGGAAACGGATGCCTTAAAATCTATATCAGACCCGTGTAAGGCCTTATAGAAGCGTCCATGTAGCTCCTAGCCCTTCCATACTTCTCTCCGGTCCTCAATGATAAGTACTGCAGGTTTGTGCCAGTTCTCTTTAGCCAGAGCGAGCGGGGTAAGTCCAGTATCCATTGCAACCACATCTCGATGCATATCCACACTCATTTGCAGAAAATATTCTCTGAGGTTATACAGCTCGCGGTTATGAAGGGTCTTAAGACATAAAAATCCTCGACCACCACATCTCCGCGGGATGTATAGCCTCATTACCGACGAGCGTGGATGATGCATCCGATATGCAGTCAGCATTGAACGGACTTTTCTGTCCAGGGCGTCAAGTTCAGTCTGAGTCCACCTGAGTATGCCGAAGGAATACATAAGGACTGGCATGGCCCATCCGTTGCAGGCTCGCACCTTGTTACCACCTGATAAAAGACTATTTAGTACTTTTTTCAAGCGGCCAAAGAAACGAGCCTGCAGCGACTGCTTCATGTCAGCCTCAGAGATATTCAAAGACTGCGACATACCCAGGTATTTGTAAGTTTCCGTTAGAGAGAGGGACCGAAGTTGTATGGAATCTGAGAGTTGTATCCCTGCAGATTCCATAATCTCACCTTTCTTCACATGCATGACCGCACATTTGTCCACACCAAATTCCATCCTGATAGAATTACTAAAGGTTTCAGTTACCTTAAGTAATGCAGTCAGTTGGAGATTGTTGAGGGCAAACAATTTCAGGTCATCCATGAAAAGGAGGTGAGATATAACATGGCCACCTCTCCTTAACCGATAGCCTAGCCCTGAACCCTCCAATAAAGTACTTAGAGGGTTCAGTGCTAGGCAAAACCACAAAGGGCTCAGACTGTCGCCCTGGAATATACCTCGCTCGATCTTTATTGAAACACCGCAATCCAAACTCGATCGACAACCTGGATAGCGCAATACGGTCCTCCATTGCCCCATACATGACCTTAAGAAGGTGCATAGAGTTGTATCTACTTTATACAACTCCAGCACCGTCAAAAGCCAGGTATGTGGCACGGAGTCGTAAGCCTTTCTGTAATCTATCCAGCATGTCGATAGATTTTTTCGATTACGGCGTACCTGTTGGCTAATGGCCATGTCAATCAGAAGGAGTTCTTTAGTACCACGCGCCCCACTCCTACATCCATTTTGAGAAACTGATAAAATTGAATTATCAAATATATGTTTTGATAATTTTATTCTCAAAATGGATGTAAGAAGTTTATAAATTGTTGGCAGACAAGTAATCGGTCTATAATTCTTGGGGTCCGTGGTACCACCAGATATTATAGAGCAGGTGAGTGTGGCCGGATGTTAAAAAGTCTGGTAGCAAACCCGATTCCAATGATGATTGGAACTGAGACGCTAAGCAAGCATGTGAACTACGGAACCATTTAAGCCAAAAATTGTGCAGTCCGTCCGGTCCTGCTGCTTTCCAGTTTTGTAATGGACGGACTGCACTGGCTATATCGTCTTGTGTTATAAATGGAATGGCTGACAGGCGTCGATCAAATGCTGCGCCAAAATGAATTAGTGGCATCATCATCCGGTCGACACCCATCACCTTCACCGGCCATGGAATCAGGTTGCTCCCATCCTCTGTACACCCACCTCTCGTCTCTTTGGAATGTGCGATTCAGGCAATATCGATCCACTCTTTTTTATATCGCCTGTTACGGTTTGCCCATGCATAAACTTTTTGCTTCAGAGAGTCGATGCGCTCTGTAACTCGTGCCTGATAATCCTGGGAACTGATACCAGTTCCCGCGAAGGCTCGAGTCACAAAGCGCATCACTCTCGGTCGCGTATTGCCCATCCTGAAACAGGATAGCTTTCCAATGAGTGCCCTAGTCTCAGCGATACGACGCTCAATCCTGCACTGCCAAGCTGGCACAGTAGCGGTTCGTTGAGGAGCGGTATTATTTTCAGACAGATTAACTCCCGCTACCCGACATACAGCTACAGCCGCACAATACAGGATTGAATGTGTATCACCAAGATTTTCGCTATTATCAAAATAGTTTGATAATAACGAATCCAGGGCACTCATTAGCGCTATGTTTCTCTTATGCATGGGCAAAGGAGGCAAACGAGGCCGAACATTTGGGTCCATGGATCGGTATTCCTCATTAGCACATTCCAAAGCACTCTTTAACTGATCATTGCACTGGGTACTTACGTGAGAAGTCTCATCATCTACCTCTTCATCAGGGAGATTCAACTGTTGATATTGTGTATTTACCGTGCCAGTTTGCGATGAAGAAGTGATGGGGAGACTTCCCTGCACGTCAGAGCGTAGCCTCTCAAGCACGGTATCATCCAACAGCCGACACCGCTGGATGGCCCGCACTTGATCCGATAGCCGTTGCGTTGACACGTTGACAGCTGGTTCAAGCGCCTGAAACAAAGGCAGCATTCGATCACGGTACGCATTGAGATTGGTTCCACCCTCTGTGGCCACAAAATATGCCCGCATGTCGTTCTCATTCATAGAAGTCGTCCATCGCATGCGGTGCACATTACCACCGGTAGCGGGGGCCCTGTTCGAGACCGGTGGGTCTCGGGGTCCCAAGCGTGTCGGTGGCCGGCCTCTCCCTCGCCGGCGGACAGGTGGTGGCGACGTCAGCGGAGAGAAATACTCGTCGTTATTATTATTATTATTATAAATTCTAGGCCGGATACAGGCTCAGGAACTTACCATTGATGGAGGACCCAGGCCCAGCCTAAAAAATAACCCTCAATACCCCAAATACACAAAACAGAAATACCTTGCAACGCAACCAATGAATACTACCGACAAATCATAACTTTATACTACTCTCCACTTCAAATCGTTCATCATCATCAGCCTTTAACAGTCCACTGCTGGACTAGGTCTCTCCTTTGAAAGGAGGAATTGGTCTACTATACCACGCTGGCCAAATGGGTTGGTATAGGGTTTTATTAAGTTTTCCTTTTCTTACAGTGCTGTTCTCTGCATAATATGCTCCCTCTAACGGCTCTTACGACACCCATAGGATGACACAGGGTGGTGACATTCCGTATTCTTAATCCGTCACCACACGGACGAAATCAAATAGTTATCGCAGATAAAAATAAAAAGCTGCAACATCCGGCTCCGAACCTACGACTCAAAGCTGAACTATCGTCGGTCGCGATAACATCTCAATTTTTACACGTACATCATTTAAACCGTCTACATAAAAGCTCAATGACGCCACCATCTTAAAGATAACACAAAGTTTTCTAACAACGCACAATGGATACAAAGAAACATTTATTTCAGATGCTTATCGGGTCCAACGTTCGATGCCCAATCGCACAATCTTGCCCACGGATGGGCAACATAATTACCGATACACGAGTTATTGACAACAATGGTCAATCATCACGACCTGCGAACTTTGGGGTCAGCAGACAACGAGGTTTTGTAGGCGAAGCGGGGAGCGATTGCTATAGACTTTGTTGTTGTCTCCGAATATATAATAGATGAGCCCGCGGTTACATCCGCGCTATTTAAGGCTACTGCTCGGCTCCCGTGGCTCATAGCGTAATGTTTTATAGCCTATAGCCTTCCTCGATAAATGAGCTATCTAAAACTGAAAGTATTTTTCAAATCGGACCGGTAGTTCCTGAGATTAGCGCGGTCAACAAAACAAAAAACAAACAAACTCTTCAGCTTTATACTTTATGCATTAGATAAGATGTTTGCTCCATCCTAGCACAAACCGTAATCCTATATCATAGGTTTCTGTAATTTAATATTCCTGCTGCACCTATTCACACCCCTTATCACAATACTTGTAAAAACTTCGGCACATCAAAGAAAAAAATCTCACTTTAAAAGTTTTAAAATTCGCAGTAACAGTGCATCTAAATCAGAAAATCATTTTGAAACTGAAGTATTCCATTCATGAGCTATTTAATAATATATGCGTAATGCCTGAACAAATACATAATTTTACGTTTATGAACTTTGTGTTTTGGTAGAATTTTTGTAAACTACCCCGCGATGTAGGATTTCAGGCAAGAAACATTAAAATACAAACATACATACATACATAGACTCACGCCTATTTCCCCAAACGGGTAGGCAGAGACATAAAAAATATATATTTTGAGCTAGCTTTTTCAAAATACTTTTTTATTATAATATGTCTGGTTTTCTTATTAAAAAAAAAGTATTTTGAACATGCTAGTTAACCCGTTGCTTCGTTTGGGTCCTAGTCTTTTGGATTGCGTGATAGTGTGATGTGTCTCTTTATTGTAAGGTTTTAATTGTTGTTATTTAGTTATTTTTGTTTTTGTATGTTATTATTGTGCGACGTATATACAAATTAACATATTTACTTTCTTTATTTCTTTCTTTCTTTCTTTCTTTCTTTCTTTCTTTCTTTATTTCTTTCTTTCTTTCTTTCTCTCTGGTTCAAAAACTTATTTTTATGGCTAAGAGCCCCGTATATGGTTGTTACAATTTCCTCATCTTGTAGTATGTTTAATGTGCGTACCAGCTATTCTACAAATTTATGTAAGCAGTGAATTAGCAGTAACATTTTATAACAGCAGTTATTGCGTTTAAGAGACTGTTCGCATTACGCGCAGCCGATAGTAATAAGAATTACAACACGTAGAGTTAACTGAGCGAAAAATATATAATTATCGTTCTAGTTTAGTTTATCTAGCGTTTAGGGGTAAAGCACATACGCTTCTTATAGCGGTGATCGGCAATAATAATCACTAGGTATAAACCCAGCCATTACTTCGCGGTTCAACTTTTTGCGTTGAACTCTATCGTATTAATTTGTCAAATTTCTGCTTTCGATCGTTGCATATCTGTATATATATCGAACTGACTGACTAACAAACAACGCGGACTGCCTCCGTGGGCCAGTGGATAGCGTATGTGACTGCTGATCGGAGGCCTCAGGTTTGATTCCCGGGTCGGGCAAAAGTGTTACTGGGTTTTTCCGAATACTCAGTAGCAGCCCGGAGTCTGGTGATGTGCCCGGTAACGGCAATAGACTCGCCCCCTATTACGTGGGACCTAAAAATTCATGGCGAAATGAGGGTGTAATATTTACACCTCTGGATACAGGCGTGAGAGTATAAATAAAAATAAAAAATAAAAAGACTAACAACGCCCAGCCGCAAGACTATTGGCAGGCACTACACTACATATTAGAGGGCACAGGAAGCTGAATTTGGCATGTATGTTCCTTGGACTATTACTACTAACAAGGGATTTTCCAAAATTCCCTCGAAGTCGGGAAGAAACCATTAAATTTAAAATTGTGCAGCCGTAGCTGCGGCCATGCTCTAGAAATACTATATTGAAAATACGTATATCTGATTTCCATGACTTTCTGTGTTAAATTTTGAAAGAAGTTAAATACCAACAAGAAGTCACCAAAGCCGAAAAAATATCGACACCGCATCGTAATTTAGTGACAGTGCACTTAAATTGCACGATTAACCACGGCCATTCTTTCTAAGCGTCATCCGTCACCAACCTTTGCAGAGCAAAAACAGTCACCGCTACAAGTAGCGGGTGTACGATACCCATTATGGTCTCAATCGAACCGGCTCTACCAAACTACTAACAACTTATATACGACAGACAACTCCTGAGCTACAACACAAAACTCTACTTAACTCTCTACTAGAGTCAAACACGAGTAATTGAATATTAATTATTGACATAGAGTCGGTAGAGACGCGTGTTTATAGTGGGACTCTATAAATATTGGGACATACGAGCAAACAGCATGAGAGGACCACTTCAGTTTTGGTTGGATGTAGAGCTGTGTGGCTCGGTAGAGACGGCGACACTTAAGGTAGAGTTGTTATTAATAGAGCGTGGATTTTTAGTTTAAAATGTCTATGATTCGTTGTTTATGGTGTATTGTAATCGTCCCGAGACATTTGTAAACGATTTTAGACTTTTGCGATTAGTATACACTATACAAGGTTACTGCCTCCGTGATCCAGTGGATAGCGTATGCGACTGCTGATCGGAGGTCCTGAATTCGATTCCCGGGTCGGGCAAAAATGTTACTGGGTTTTTCCGAATTCTCAGTAGCAGCACGGAGTCTGGTCATGTGCCCGGTAACGGCAATAGGCTCGGCCCTTAGTACGTGGAACCTAAAAATTCCTGGCGAAATATGGGTGTAATGTTGCTTCTGCCTACCTCTTCGGGGATACAGGCGTGAGTTTATAAAAATAAATAAAAATATAGGTTATTTAGCGGGTCTCACTCGTGATAATATATTTATGGTACAAATATCTCGGTATTTGCCAAAATTTTGGCTGATTTGCTTCGGCTTTGGTAGCAGGTTAAATAAGTAAGCCATTTTTTATTTGTAACCCAAATGATTACTATAATTATCCTAATGCCTATCTGTGAATAAAGTTGTGGGCTGCAATATTAGTTTTGTTTAATATTATTAATACCCGTATCCTTGTATTTATTCATGTAGATGTTTGATGTTTTTTTATAATAAGATAAGAAAAAATACAAAATAGTACATACGATTTTTGAGAAATAAATGTGAGATTTTCAATAAAAAAAAAAACAGCGGCGATACGGACTGTCAAGACAATGGTCTCGGGTTCGATCACGAAGTACCCCGGGCACACACCTCTGACTTTTCGAAGTTATGTGTATATTAAAAAAAAAAATATTGCTTGCTTATTTATGTGTCCGATAGATGGCAATAGGCCCGCTCCCTATTACATTGTGACCAAAAACATAACTGGCGAAGTGTGGGTGTGTAATGCACCTCTGCCTGCCCCTTCGGGGATAAAGGCGTGAAGTTATGTTTTCAATTCAAATATTTGATCCATAGACCGCGAAAAGTAACCGCTCATAGGGTGACTGAACTGCGGTTAGCAGAGATCACCAAGCAAAGATGAAGTTAAGCACCGCTTGCACAGGTCACTTGGATGGATGACGAACTTCGCGTTGTCGTATTTACTGTGCTTCGGAGGGCACGTAGAGCCGTTGGTCCTGGTTTTTAGGACAAAAGATGTAAGGCCAAGTTAGAACCTTCGGGTTCTGTTTAAACTTCGACATCAGAGTAGACCCAACACTCACAAGAAAAATGTATTAATGAAATTAAATTAATGACTGCGAAATGTAAGAAACCTTTGCTATTGATAATTGCAATCGTCAAACGTCCATGTCCATTTTGCATTAAAATACCTCTTTTACTTAAACGGAAAATGATATGGTTTTGCTGTTTTTTAGGGTTACGTACCTCACAAGGTAAAAAAGGAACCCTTATAAGATCACTTTCTTGTCCATCTGTCTGTCTGTCTGTCCGAGTGTCACCATCGATTTTCTCAGGAACGGGTGGACCTAGCAAATTGAAATATATACCAGATACTGAGGCCTATGGTTCCTATTAGATGTATAAAAATCAGGGTCCTGGGTCAACCCGATAAAAAGATATGGTCAAAATTAGATTTTTGCGAAAACTTGTAAGTACCAAAATTAACCTCAAATTTCAACTATTTTTAATTTTCAGAATTTTTCCTTTACTTGTGCTGTAAGACCTTGGTTTTAACCAAAATTTACAATTCTAGGTCAACCGTAAGTACCCTATAAGTTTTGGGTCGTATATATGTCGTAAACCTATATGGTAGTTCCCGTTGGACTAGAATCACGAACTTTGGTCAAAAGCAAGGAAAAATTACAAAAAAAATAAAAAAGGGGAAAATTAAAAAAAAAAACTCTATTTAAGATAGTCCTCTAAGTTGTATGGGCGCCCATACAGATTTAGAGGCCAGGCGTAATTAACACCAACCTCAAATAAGGTAAAATGCGTACGGAACCCTTGGTGCGCGGGTCAGACTCGCACTTGCCCGAATTTTTTTTCGTTCAGGCATTAAGGAAATATTAATTAATGGATCATGATTACAAAACTTCAGTTTCAAGACGATTTCTGCTTTAAATACTGACATAAGTTTCACGTCATTAAAATAAATGGTAATAACTATGTTAGACTGCGTAATAGCCAAATCAACGTAGGGCGTTAAACAAACACATTAAAACTTTAAATATTGCACAACTTTTACAATCACCCTTTCAGAAAGGAAATATGAAAATTCCTTCTCTATGAATCATTAAATTACTTCATTAACTGTTAAAGGTTTTATGAACAATTATTACAGTAGCTATGAATGCTGTAGTCCACGCAGCCATTACCTGCAGTTTCGCCCACAAATTTTCTACATACCTACCTACGTATCTAATAATTATCTAATCTAATACTTATATATAAAGCTGAAGAGTTTGTTTGTTTGTTTGCTTGAACGCGCTAATCCCAAGAACTACTGGTCCAACCTGAAAAATTCTATCAGTGTTAGATAGCCCATTTATCGAGGAAGGCTATAGGCTATATAACATCACGCTATGAGCCACGGGAGCGGAGCTGTAGCCCTAAATAACGCGGGTGTAACTCGGACGCGGGCTCATCTAGTTTACTAATAAGAGATCATAATATAATTATGGGTACTTTACTTATTTATGGCTCTGTAACAAAAACAAAGATTTGTTACTATAGCAGATTTACATTTTCTTGTGTTGAAAGATAAACCACCTAGAAATAGACGTTTAGTATGCTAGCAAATCATTGATACGGTGGTCACTTGTGTTATTTATTTTTAAGTCAGATACCGCACTTGGAATCAATGTTATGTCGCGGGGAACTTTACATACATTAACAGAGGGAAACAAGTACATCCGGATGCCAAACAATAATTTATAGATCACACAAAAAGTTGTCTTGTGGGGGGAATCGAACCCACGGCACTATGCGTAGCCCTAAACGGAAAGGTAACCTCTTTAACTACTACGCCATACTTACCTTCATCAGTTCAGTGCCTCGGCATACATATTTAGCTTCACATAGTCAACCCGATCCGGCAATCGAATTCAGGCCCACACAATCAGCAATAATGTATCCCAAGCGCCCAATAAGGGTATCCACTTAAACTTTAGTTATTAATTGCATATTATGTAATAATTATTTAACGGTAATCATTACTTTGCAATAATTGCAATATGTCGTTAAAAGTTTCATTGCAGATTGATTTTCAAAGAAACTTAAATTTCGTACAAATGAAGTCGGAAATTACGATTATTACTTTAGAAATCGATCATACCAGTGTTGATTAAGATATTACGTGATAATTTTTGTTACAGCAAAATAAAGGAACCTTATCCCTTCGTTATTTGTAATTATTGCTGTATAAGTACAATTGATAGCGCATTTAATTTATTTTTGTAGTTTTAATAATCGATTTTAAACTTTCGCGATTTGTATACATCATACAAAATAAATTAGCGGGTCTTAATCGCGTACAATTAATTTATTTAAGGTATAAATACCTATTTGTTTCCGACGTTTCGCTCGTCTTGCACCGAGCCTGGTCGCGGAGAGACTGATGAGAGCTCAGCGCCGTCTTGTGGAAGTGCGGGTTTCGGCACCTACCCTCACTTGGTCTTTATTTAAGTTCGCACTGTCGGTACTCCGACACACTACACTAATGACGTCTACACACTGTTGAGATTTATCACTGCGGCGGTGTTTACATTTGCTGATGACTGGATTCCAAGTAGCCGATAATCTATATCCATCCTCCCGGTTGAAATTGTTATATTTCTTGATTTCTACCGCTTCACGTACTATCCTGGAGTAATAGTGACGATCGGTGGATAAGACTTGTGGTTGATGCAGTTCTATCCAGTGGTTTGGTCCAGACTCCAACAAATGCTCAGCTATAGCCGACTTATTAATATGTCGGTTTTTCACAGCTGCGATATGTTCCTTTACTCTTTCAGCGATTGTACGCTTAGTCTGCCCGATATATGAACTACCGCAGCTGCAATCGACTTTGTAGACGCCAGGTGTTTGGAGAGGAATGACATCCTTTGGGGTACGCAGATTATGTGCTATCTTAGAGAACGGACTGTATACAGTCTTAATGGAGTATTTCTTGAGTACTGTTCCTACCTTGTCCGTTACTCCCTTTAGATACGGCATGTAAGCCGGCACTCTGCTCACTTCAGGTCTACGATCTTTCCTCTTCAGACGGAGTATCTTCTTCTTGTATCCGTTGCGCCTAAGTACCTCCTGAACATGTGACAGTTCACTATTTAATTGTTCAGGGTCACACAGGTCATACGCTCTGTTCACTAACGATGACACAACGGAATCCAAATGCCGCGGATGGTGGTGCGAGTTCGCGTTAAGATACCTATCTGTGTGTGTCGGTTTCCTATATACAGTGTGTCCAAGGGTACCATTATCTCTCACTGTCACTTTAACGTCGAGAAAGGGCAACGATCCGTCTACCTCCATTTCGTATGTGAATCGGATGTTCGGATGTATGGAGTTCAATTTGTCTGCGAATTGTTCCACGTCTTGCTGGTTCCCCTTCATGATGCAAAAGATATCATCGACATACCTCTTCCATAGCTTCACATTTGATGCCTGCATGTCTATGGATTCCTCGAAGTGCTCCATCCAGATGTTGGCCATTACTAACTAACGGATACAAGAAGAAGATACTCCGTCTGAAGAGGAAAGATCGTAGACCTGAAGTGAGCAGAGTGCCGGCTTACATGCCGTATCTAAAGGGAGTAACGGACAAGGTAGGAACAGTACTCAAGAAATACTCCATTAAGACTGTATACAGTCCGTTCTCTAAGATAGCACATAATCTGCGTACCCCAAAGGATGTCATTCCTCTCCAAACACCTGGCGTCTACAAAGTCGATTGCAGCTGCGGTAGTTCATATATCGGGCAGACTAAGCGTACAATCGCTGAAAGAGTAAAGGAACATATCGCAGCTGTGAAAAACCGACATATTAATAAGTCGGCTATAGCTGAGCATTTGTTGGAGTCTGGACCAAACCACTGGATAGAACTGCATCAACCACAAGTCTTATCCACCGATCGTCACTATTACTCCAGGATAGTACGTGAAGCGGTAGAAATCAAGAAATATAACAATTTCAACCGGGAGGATGGATATAGATTATCGGCTACTTGGAATCCAGTCATCAGCAAATGTAAACACCGCCGCAGTGATAAATCTCAACAGTGTGTAGACGTCATTAGTGTAGTGTGTCGGAGTACCGACAGTGCGAACTTAAATAAAGACCAAGTGAGGGTAGGTGCCGAAACCCGCACTTCCACAAGACGGCGCTGAGCTCTCATCAGTCTCTCCGCGACCAGGCTCGGTGCAAGACGAGCGAAACGTCGGAAACAAATAGGTATTTATACCTTAAATAAATTAATTGTACGCGATTAAGACCCGCTAATTTATTTTGTAGTTTTAAGTCAGACTCTTACAGCTGTTAGGTACTCATGGCAAAATATAAGGTAACTCACCTTTCTATTTTTTAAATTGATATTGTAACACTTATCTTAATATATAAAATCCTTGCGTTACTGACTGACTGACAGACACGCTACAGCCGAAACTATTGGGCGCTGGAAGCTGAAATTTGGCATGTATGTTCCTTGGGGACCGTTGGGGTGCACTTAGAAGGGATTTCCAAAAATTGCCACGGAATCGGCCAAAACAGGTAAATTGAAAAAAACTGCAGGCATAGCTGCTGGCGTCCTCTAGTTTTAAAATATATTTGGTACATGCTTCACTATTGTTATATACTAAAAAACTCTTAACTAATCTAATCTAAAACCACCAAGAAGGACCCTCTTTTTCTCTCGGTCCGTTAAGGACTCGGATATTTCAGAGGCTGTTCAATATGTATGTCATATTTTATTTTACAGTTTGACTGTCTTGGAAGTCTGTCTTGTGCAGGAACAAACATATACTTTCTTAATACCGGATTCAATATTCGGTTGAGCCAGCCCATTCGTGCTGAATTCAGCAAGGCTCTGCTACTATTGTGGCAACCTGTCTGATGGCTTAGACTGACATGCTTATGCATACACCTTCTGATGGCGTGGAAGCATAGTGATACAGACCGTACTGGCTCCCTCAATTAAGGTTGAGCTGTACAACAGCCTGATGGCCCTGATGGCATTCAACTTGAATGCCATCCCGCATACATCTGCTGTTGTATGCGGGCTGAGTCAGTCAAAAGCGTCAGACGATACCCTGCATTGAACTCGCATAGTAAACCCCTCTCATGTCTGGACTTTAAAAAAATAAGAAAAGATAAAAGAAATTGAAGTGACAAAATAATGCAAAGACTCTGAGTTTGGTTCGGCCTTTCTTCTCAAGAAGTCATTTAGCTAGGAAAAGCCAGCATCATCTAGAATAGAGTTTTGACTTGTATAAGTGTTGTAAACAACAAAAATGCAGAAATAAATATGTCTTTATACCGCCATGCCTGGTTCATTACGATGTTTTCCATCGCAAAGACAGTGGTGCGCGTCATATGCGTTTGATTTCGAGACCTTCTGCGTATTATTAGTCTCTTCATTAAGCTATCGCAGCCCATTTGCGATATGTCTTGAAAGTAAAACGCATTCGTCATTTCGCCTTCGATTTCAAATCAAATTTATATCGTATAACGTGCACACAAATCTCCAATTTTACACCTTGTTGTTTTCTACATTAACATACGCTACGAAACACAGGTGGTCTCACATTAACCTCTATAATATTTCCAAGATAAACAAACAGTATTTGACATAGCATTAGACAAAGCCTTTTATTCTCCAATATGTGTAAACAAAATAAACCTTTTATAAACAGTTGCCCACTTTCCTAAAACACACTGGTAATCCTTTCATGAGAACGTGATCAAAGCTTAGTTAATACCTTTGCAATTGGCATTCAAAGTTTACAGTTTCCCTAGTACATAGAACTAAATAACTATGCTATAAGTACCAATATAAGATGGCCTACCTTTTAAAATAAAGTCTATTCAGCGACAGCTCAGCTTATTATACAGGGAATGCGTACTTTATGTCCGAAGACGGATATTACCGCCAGGCCTACTTATTTGCAGCAAAACAACCGCGGAAACTAAATAACACACATTTTAATTGTAAATTTACGCTACTTAGAAGTAATACGGTAAAGTTGCGCAAATAATCTGGGAACCACAATTGCGATTACAAAGTTGAAGTTGAAATTTCGTGTAGACATAAAGAGAATGGGAACACAGATACATGTGTACCTACTGACTGACTACGCTCAGCCAAAACTACTCAAAGTCAAAGTCGAAATCATTTATTCATCTAGGTCACAAGATGACGCTTATGAACGTCAATTATTTAAATAAAATTACTTAATGCTTTTACATTTACATTTACTGCCTCGTTCGCAAATCAATAGGTAGAACCACGAGAAATAACGGACAATAAAACTCGTGGCCACTCTTTTAAATCGCCAATATGTAGTACATATTTTATTTTTGTAAGGGGATGCAACTGTTTCACATTGTACTTAATTACTTGTAAATAGTAATTAGTTGCAGATATAATACTTAAGCAAAAATATACTGGGCGCAAGAAGCTGAAATTTGGCATACTGGCATATCGGTACACTGAGAAGAGATATCCCGATAGGTATTTCCACAAGGTTGGACAGAAACGGTTAATCTAAACTAAAATACTGAATAGGGATTTGATTGACGTATATTAGAATTCTGATAAATACGAAATTCATGTCTACACTTTTAATAAGTCTGTTGCGAAATAAAAGTGCGTAAAAAAATATGTACCAAATTATTAAAACACTTGCTCAGTATTGAATGTCTTGACCGCTTTAGATTGACGCATGGATTTGTACGAAGGAAACGACGAATTTTTCATTAAATTTTGTGTGTATATTTGAATGGGTGTTTGGGATGTTTTGAAAATAGAATTGAAACCGGTATGCACTGCAGTCGGTGTGTACTTTTTTTTTATCTGTAGGACTGGCAGGATGACTTCTGCTGTGTCTGCTAATAAATATAAAGTAAATAAAATACAAAAAAAGACATAAAAAACCGGTGATTCATTCTTAGCAAAAAATAATACAACAAACATCATCCGGCCTTTTATTATCAAACCAAACAATACACGTTTAATTGTAATTAATTAACACAAAAATAAATACTGATGCTACACACAACGCTTGCACAATTTCGTGACTGTTGCCGACCAATTAGGGGCAGCAAATGCACGTCGATAATAGGCATCGTAACTCACAAGGAATACATCCGCTCGGCTCGGCGTGTTGTTCGCGACTGAGCTATATTTCAACCTGTAAAAGGCCGCGCTGACGTTCGTTCGTGTATTAAACGATTAAGGCATTGTTCACCTTATTGAGGGTACTTTACTTACATCATTATTATCGGGTTGCCATCGTTTTTGTGGCTCTTGTAAGGTTCTGTGTTAAGGTGATAGTGTGTTATGTCGGTTGTAAAGGATATTGGATTCATAGATACACAGTTGTGATGAGAATATTGAAATATACATTGTATTTGATCTTGAAAGACAAGATCGATTATTTATCTTCAATCGCCATGGACCATATTGATCACATCACAGCCATGTCGGAACCGCAACATGTCGCTGCTAACTGCGTAACCAAGGCATGACTATATTTCGGCGCAACGATGTGGTACAAGTGAATCTAGCCTCGGTATTTTATACAGGGTGTAAAAAGACCCTTAACGAAAACTGAAATCCCATGTTGTACCAATCACTACGAACATTTTTTACTTCTGCACCATACCTGGAAAATTACTGGTTCAGGAGATATTGAGGCTCGAAGTTAGTATGGAATTTTTCTAATTAGGTACAAAATCGATGCATTTACCCCGCCAATATGTTCTTTAGATGCCCTATGACCATGGGGTCATAGGGCATGAAGTTTCGTACCTTCGGCGATTTTCACAATTAGTTTCGCTATTATAAAACACAACCTTATCTTTCCTCACATAATACAGCAGTTTGTAAATAAGGGCTAATCTGTCTCAATGATTTAAATAAATGACAGCTATTGGTATAATATTTAGTTTATTGCTTTGACAATTAACTATTACCTACACATATAGACATGTACAAAGAAAGAAAGCCACGGGAGGCGTTGGTAGGAACTAATTAGGGTTGCGTTTTATTATAACTCTGTCTGATACCAATTGTTTGATCATAATAATTTAATTTAGAAAATTCTTGCGTGACTGACTGACTGGAATTAAAGGGCGCAAGAAGGTGAAATTTGGCATGTAAGTTCCATGGATAGCATAGGGGTGCAGAAGAGGTTTCTTGAAATGCCCATGGGATTGGATTGTTTGAATTTTACCGCCAGTCCCGCCGCGACCACGGCTGAAGCAAGTCAGCCGAAACGTTGGCAAAAAACCGAGGTATTTATGCCTTAAATATATTAATAATCGCGAGTAAGACCCGCTATATAACCTTGTATAATGTTTGAATTTTATTATTTGTATTTTCGGTTTAGAGTCTATATATTCCATATTATTATATCATCATGATGATGATAATATAATAATCTTATACTAATATATAAAGCTGAACAGTATGTTTGGTTGAACGCGCTAATCTCAGGAACTACTGGTCCGATTTGAAAAATTCTTTCAGTGTTAGATAGCCCATTTATCGAGGAAGGCTATAGGCTATATAACATCACGCAATGAGCTACGGGAGCAGAGCAGTAGCCTTAAATAACGCGGGTGTAACCGCGGGCATCCTCTAGTATGGGATATATAAACAGACACATGGAATAACCAGACTTAAAACAAAATTTTGTGCATTACACAAAGTGTTATCCCGGATGGAGATCCCCAACGCTTGGCGTAGTACATACTCAACGACGTGGTTCTACTTAAATTACAATACCTTCCATGCAATCAAATTGGAGAAAAGGTGAAAACGGGAGTTATATCCTCGGCCTAAATCAAATTGCAGTAGTATACATAGATATTTCCCCGTAAAGCTGGCTCATGCATGAATACTACATAATTACTGTTACTGCCATTTTGCAATGAGATTTCATGGCTCTCAGGTTGTTAGCCATATTTGCGCTATTGAGGCAGCGATTCATATCAAAGCATAATCAAACGACAATTTGCATATATTACATTTGTCTTGATTAAACCACGAATTAGTGACTATTGAATAAAGCTAGGGTTACTCAGAATACAGTTAATCTTATACTAATATATAACGCTGAAAAGTTTGTTTTGGTTGAACGCGCTAATCTCAGGAAGTAATGGACCGATTTCAAAAATTATTTCAGTGATAGATAGCCAATTTTTCGAGGAAAGCATAGGCTATATAACATCATGCTTTGAGCCACGGGAGCGGAGCAGTAGCCTTAAATAACGCGGGTGTAACCGCGGGCTCATCTAGTATAGAATATAGAGAACGAACACAAATGCTACATAATTAATAATTGATGTATCGTTAAAAACTTTACATGAGCGTCGTAAGAGTCGATTAAGGAAAATACACCAACTGGATAGTATATGTGAGAAGAGAGCGAAAACTTACATGATATCAAACACTACCTACCCACCCGTCTGATCAGCGTGATACAGCAGGCCATTTTTTTTTATAAACTCAAGCCTGTATCCCCGAAGGGGTAGGTAGAGGTGTAACACACACATTTCGCTATGAATTTTTAGGTCCCACGTAATAGGAGGCGATCCTATTGCCGTACCGGGCACATTACCAGACTCCGTGCTGCTACTGAGAATTTCCTAACGGAAAAACCCAATAACACTTTGCCCGACACGGAAATCGAACCCGAGACCTCCCAATCCCACGTGCACATTTATGCCGCGAGACCAACGAGGCAGTCAAGCCAAATTCTCCAATTGCATTGCATAATGCACGTGTGACGCGAATTGAAAGAGGTTTATGTCCAGCAGTGGACTGTAAAAGGCTATAAGATGATAAAGGATATAATAATAATATTCCATCACATACACACAACACCATCTAGTCCCAAACTAAGCAGAGCTTGTACTATGGGTACTAGATAATGGATAAACATACATGTATACTTTGTGTTATCACTTATCATAGACAGCTTTTAGACTTTTAGTCTCCACCGGCCTATCGCCGTTCTTATACATGTCTTCATATTATTAATTATCTATTCAATGTTCTACTTTAATTTCAAACTTGTATACCTGTGTTTTCCATACTGCATGAACCGGTATGAAGCTTACTTTAAACAAATAATTACCTAAATGTAACTGATTAACAAAAGTACACTGACTACATTAAAACCGTACTTACAGATAAAACTTGAAATAATAGACGAAAGTTCTATTCAAACGAAGATCCAAAGAAAAAACAGAATTATATAATTTCTCTAGCGTAAGATTCCCGGCCATTCTGTTTATCTATAATGCGACATTTAAATTCAAAACGATCGTACCCTGAAATCCTTTCTTCTAAACTGTTAATTGTATAATCTGCGCTATTAAGTGGTAGTTTCTCTAAAGTTTTATCATTATTTATTTATTCAATAACAGTAAATGCGAGTAGTCGGGAGTGAAGTTAAAGAGTGTTAGTAATCGGCTGCTAAGTGGCGAAATAATAATAAACATTGAGATAAAATGCTGATGTTCCGGCGGCTGAGCTTGCACTATCAAGGAAATTAAAATGGCAGCTCGATAAGGTTACAATAAATTCCAGAGTGAGACTTAATTTTACCTCGTTGGTTACTGGTTAAGTGCGCTTTCATTTATGACGGGTTGAAGAGTATTATGTTCGCTTTCAGGAGGAGTTTTCTGTGAGGATATCCTCCGGTACTAGCCATAGCTAGCATTTTGGTACAAATAGGCTTATGTGCAACCAGGGATATTAGCTTATTTCATATCAGTTTATCCGATAGTAATAACTAGTTGTTCTCCAGAAACAGGCGGCAACAAGAAAGGTTCTGACAAATTTAAAAGTTCATAACTTTAGGAGAATCATTGTGTAGTTTAGCTATATGTCTTTTAAACGTAATTTCCTTTAACTTTTTTCTTCATCCTTTCAGTAAAAGAGAGCAATAAACGAATCTTGTTCACCGAGTAAAACAACAGCCTCAATGTTAATGTAACCGACATAAATTTAGTCTAAATTTTAAATTCTATACGGTAATCGTTGGCTAATCATCTTACTCTCAAAGAGGTTAAGAATATCGTGCTACCTCGGTAGAATACAATATTTCTTCCAAAAGCATCCATCGATCGCATGCATACAATCACAAAACCTACATCAACTAAAAGCTTACATATTCTACTTTTGGAAATTAACTGATAGAGTGGTTACACTGGTTACAATAAAAAACATTAGTAGCATGCACTGTGAGGTTACAGGTTCGAAACCCGTGCGCCAATTCGTGACGCGCTCATTAAGATACAGCCTCCAATCTCGATACTTGCCGTAATGGACCAAGTAAGCCGGCCACACAATATTTTTGTGCGGTCTCAGTGCTTAAGAGGAGCGAACAGAGAAAGGTACCTAAGAATTAATATTAAAATAAGGATCTTTTTAAGAAGTTTTTATCAACCTCGAACTATTTGTTTGTGGGTTTAAATGTGGAACAAATATGGCAAGCTTATTGACAGGAAGTCTCCCTACAAAATTAAATAATTATATGCGGTACATTTACAATGACAATGTCTCCCTCGTAATGCTGGATATATCCTGATTGGAAGAACATGGAACTTATAAACGCTTCACAGCAGAGGCTTTTGACTTTATGTACTCATTCGATTAATTTTGTATTTAGAATATTTTTGGTTGTTCTTTTTTTGATACAAGGAATAATAACAAAGAATAAAAATATATATTTCTGAAACTGTCGGTTCTATAGTCTCACTATAGTCGTATTTTTTTTTATTAGACGAAGCTAACTGACTTTTACTGTGTTGTCAGTTTATGATGAAATAAAAATAGTGTTGTGACAAAGTGAATGATTAAAAAAACTCTTAAATGAATGAAATTGCCTCGATTGTCTAGTGAATAGTTAGTGTGCAGAACGGCCAATATCGGGTACGGTGTCCGAGTTTTCGAAGACTATGTTCCTCTAGTATTTACCTATACTGAATACCGAGTGTTTTAAACATTAAGGAAAACATTGCGAGGAAATTTGTAAGACTTCTATTTTCAATACATCATGTAGTTGAAACTATAGATGTATAAAATATAACAATTTATAGGTAGGTTATAAAAATAAAAACATCGCTTACTACATAATTTGCTTTTATTCATCATGAGATAAAAAAACATCACTATCGCTTGCGGTGACATTAATTTTAAATCTGTCTGAAACATTGTCGATCATGTGGTCGAGACCATAGTTACATTTTGTCTTCTTCTTTAATTATATGAGACACGCAGCTACTCCATTTTTCAGGAGTGATATGTTAAAGTCCTACTTCAAAAAGTTTTTATACTTCTGTCATTTAGAAGGTTTTGTTATTTCTTGCAACATATCCTTTAGCCTGCGCCCATACCAACTCAATGGAATTGAGCTCACAGTGGTATGGAGGCAGACGTAAAACAATTATCCCATGCTGCGCTGCCATCTCGTCCACTACATACATATGTACGAAACAATATAGCAACAAATAAACACAACAATTACCACAAACACAACGTAACGGAAAACTTAAAAAAAAACAATAACTAAATACTAAACAGCGTGAGCGCAGAAAAAACATTCTTGCTATCAGGCCAGAGGTTAGAAGTCGAATGAATAACAAACAAAATGGCGACCGACGCGCACCGTGCTTTGTAATAAGCCGTCAATAAACTGATGTAACTACTTACATAACTATTAGTAACTAACATCAGAGCACTTTTATTGTCATCATATCAGCCAAACGACGTCCACTGCTGGACATAGGCCTCCCCCAAGATTCTCCACACAGACCGGTCTTGAGCCGCCCGCATCCAACCGCCTCCCGCGATCTTGACGAGGTCGTCGGTCCACCTTGCGGAGGGCCTACCTCTGCTGCGTCGTCCGGTACGTGGCCGCCACTCCAGAACCTTTCTGCCCCAACGGCCATCAGTTCTTCGAGCTATGTGCCCTGCCCACTGCCACTTCAGCTTGGCTATCCGGAGAGCTATGTCGGCGACTTTGGTTCTACTGCGGATCTCCTCATTTCTGATTCGATCTCGCAGGAAAACTCCAAGCATAGCTCTCTCCATCGCCCTCTGAGTGACCTTGAGCCTTCTGATAAGGCCTATAGTGAGCTACCACGTCTCTGATCCGTAAGTCATCACTGGCAACACACACTGGTCAAAGACTTTCGTCTTGAGACACTGCGGGATATCGGACGAGAAGATATGTCGTAGCTTCCCGAACGCTGCCCAACCGAGTTGGATTCGACGATTGACCTCCTTCTCGAAGTTGGACCTACCTAATTGGACTACTTGTCCCAGGTAGGTATACTTGTCGACAACTTCGAGCGTAGAGTTCCCAACCTGAATAGGAGCAGGTACAACATGGACGTTCGACATGATTTTCGTCTTGTCCATGTTCATCTTAAGACGTACTTGTTGGGAGACTCTACAGAGGCCATCGAGCATTGTGCCTAGGTCTTCCATGGTCTCAGCCATGACTACGATATCGTCTGCGAATCGAAGGTGAGTGATGTACTCGCCGTTGATGTTGATGCCGAGTCCATTCCAGTCCAGAAGCTTGAAAACATCCTCCAGCGCAGTGGTAAACAGTTTCGGGGATATGACATCCCCCTGTCTCACCCCTCGCTGGAGTTGAATAGGTTTCGAACTCTGGTCCTGGAGGCGGACTGACATAGTGGCGTTTTCATACAAACACTTCAGCACTTCGATATATCGGTAGTCAATCCGGCACCGTTGGAGAGACTGTTATTGTAAAATAGAAATAATATTATTTTATACTTAGTTTGAAATGATTAACTATTCACACTCATTGTTCGTTCATCTGACTGAACGAGAACTAAACGCGTGATGCGTTTAGTTTTTTATTTGTTCATTACTTTAAATATGACAACATTATTTTACAAAGTGACATTAGCTACTGTCAGTTGGCTTCATCTAATTAAAAATTCGACTACAGACCTGCTAACTCGCCTGATGTGAGGAGGTAAATAAAAGTCGCTGTTTATTCTATGCGTGGCAGAAGTTACTGATTAAAGCTAGCAAGCTTTCACTTACATACATTCATACTCACGCCTGTTTCCCGGAGAATATTGACAGTAAGTGAAAGCTACCCTAGCTTTCACTTACTGTCAATATTCTCTGAAACTAGAAAATTTGTTTTAAGTTTAGTATGTTAAGCCACATTTGAAATCAATTAAAAAATAAGCTAGGTATTTCTATATTTTAAATAAAGTCTACAGCTAAGCTTAATTCTAGATTTATCCTTGGTTCATTCGTGAAACGCCGAAAAGACATTTTAAGCACTACGCCTTATTATATTAACTCGCTGCCCGCTCCGCTACCCTCTAACACTGAGCCCCCACTTACCGATACTCGTCTCAATAACAAAGAATCTTTTGTATAAATTAAAGAGAGCCCGTTAACTTAAGTGTAACGATTATGACTACAATTTATTATAGAACGCATTTACTTAATATACTTAATAATAAAAGCTTTGTGTCGTTCACTAGTTGTTCTTTATCGATAGAACCGTTTTTGAGACGGGTGGTCTCAGGAAAACAGACACCGCCGCGGCGACTCACATGCCGAAGGCTGTTGTCGTAAATATGGCGATGTGAAAACATGAGGGAATGAGAATTTATGAAATAGAGGACACTGTAATGGATAAATTGTAATCAAACGGAATTATTTTTCTTCTAAGTAGTCTGACTATGAGCGTGTGCTCAATTTTTCTACGTCCATCAGTATCCAAGGTGTGGGCATTAAGTTGGTACATACATAATCATTGTCCATGTGGTGACGGATTAAGAATACGGATTGCCACCACCCCATATCAACTCATGGGTGTCGTAAGAGCCGACAGAGGGAGAGCATAGTATGCAGAGAACAGCACTGTAAGAGAAGGAAAACTTGATACAAACCCTGTACCAACCCGTTTGGCCAGTGTGGTATAGGAGGCCTATTCCTCCTTTCAAAGAGAGGCCCAGTCCAGCAGTGGACTGTTAAAGGCTGATGATGATGATACCTAATCATTATCTTTTATGTTTTCTTTGCTACCGAAGGCTATTAGGTTCCTTCGCTCTTCCCTTCTCCATAAGTTCCGACACTCCTTTATGATGATGACTATTGATGACTATTCTTTTGGTTAAGGCAGGACAGACAACGTGCATTTTGAGGAAATATATTATTATGTCAAATCTTGGTTTGACCAGTTTGCAGACCTCAAACTGCATTGCGAAAATCTTTGCGACAGGGCGAACGTTAACTTGATGACGATTAGCTTACCTGATGTAGAAAATTTTGCATGCTAGCGAATGTTTAAGCTGAACAATAGTTATGTAAATGTAATACTACTAGCTTCTTTCCGCGGTTTCACCCGTGTGGGTGTAAAAGATAGCCTATGTGTCATTCTAATGTACAAATCATTTTACAAGGTTTCTTCAGTAAAAACTTCCAATCGTTTTTGCATTAAAGAGCAACAAGGAGCTCACATTTTTTCCGTTTATAATAGTACCAGAATTTTCATACAGTACATGACGAATGTATCTCGTTATATAAATGCCGTTGTTAACCTCCTTAAGTACAGATCTGATAACATATCCGCCTACATTCTCGACCTCATAAAATACCCAAAAATGACGAATTACCATAAAATACCATAGTTTTTGTCGCGGCGCGTCGTGGGATGGTGACATGAGCGTTGCATGCTAAGTGTCCTATCTACTGTATCGAGCGCATTCGGATGTTAAACAGAGTTTAACTTTTCCACTTTTTTGGAATAGGTTTTGAGGGAGCAGCCGTATTGTATGTCACGATGTTGCGATACACCGCGGCGCTTGCTTCTGTGGCCTGCCCACACAAGCAAGTACACAATAAATCTAACAATGTTTACTTAATTTACTGCCTCCGTGGTCCAGTAGATAGCGTAAGCGACTGCTGATCGGAGGTCCTGGGTTCGATTCCCGGGTAGGGCAAAAGTGTTTTGGGTTTTTCCGAATACTCAGTAGCAGCCCGGAGCCTGGTGATGTGCCCGGTAACGGCAATAGGCTCGCCCCCTATTACGTGGGACCTAAAAATTCATGGTGAAATTTCCCTTCGGGGATACAGGCGTGAGACTATAAATAAAAAAATGTTTACCTAATATTTTCCTCATTTTGTTGTATTTCTTGATTATTTTAAAGCAACTGTTCTTTTAGTATGTACTAGAGGATGCCCGCAGTACGCCTGCGCATTTTATTTTTATTTAACCGGTTCCTACCGATCCCGTGGCAATTCAGGAATATCCCTTCTCTGCCTTCTTAGTGCACTACTTAGGGCACACTTAAAGATAAAATGACTCACGCAAACATCAATCTTAACACTACAAAATAATACAGTAAAATAAACATAATAGTTAGGATACCTGTGTCCACAAGAAACATACCTACATGCCAAATTTTAGTTTCTTGCGACCAATGGTTTTGAATGCGCGTTGTCTGTGAATCAGTTAGTAACGCAAATATTATGTATGAAAAATCTGTTAACAGTATCGACTTCAGATGCCAAAAAAACCTCCACGTTATCTTCTATTCCAAAATACACAATATCAGCAACTTCTGCAAATCAGTCTTATGTAAATTAAGGCAGCACTTTTCCGCAACACATACCTAGTTTATGGCAGCTCCACAACCCATAGAGCGCATTACCGTCACTTAGTATGCGCACTAGCGCCGGCTCGCATCCGCGCATCTAGCGCATCTCGCGCATGATCCCGCGCGCATTTCGCTCACGTCCCTAATTGCGCTCTAACTGTTCTCTACTTTGAGCTACGATCTGCCAGCGCAATAAATAAATGAAACTGTTAACCCATGTGAGATGTTTCATTCATTAATTGTCTGTGTTTAATCTTCAATGGAGATATAAATATAAGGTTTTTAATGCCTTCCCGGTTCGTTAGCTTCGCGTCTATGGTTAATAACTTTTAGAATGGAGTTAATATATACGTCAGATAATGAAGCTTAATTTCATGGTGGCGATATTGCAGTATTGTTTTAAACATTTTTTGGATGAATAGTACCGTCATAAATGTAAGCGTGTAATTTGTTTTTGTCTGGAAGTAATTGCAATTTGCGATAATTAAGTTACTGTAATCCTGTATTTTTGCTGGTATTTTAATAAAGAAATATCTTTCTGTCTATAAAACCTTGGATGGCGTTCAGTTGGTGTTTTCTACTGAATAAGATGATGTACCTTACGGCATACCGTTATTGGTATTATCTACTTCAATTTAATGTTATTTAATTATTTTCTAATTTCGTTAAATCTTAAAGCTTAATTTGGAAACGAAATTAAAAGACATACCAATAGAGGAACAAAATAAACCATAAACATTTAAGGATGATGTAGTCATAATATTTCATTCAAAACGTTTTATAATCCTGTGTTTTTTGTAAGAAACCATTTTATTATTTGCGCAAAAGCTACTTGCCTGTTATTTTGCTTATTTTAATTATTATGTAGCTTAAGCATTTACCAGGGTTTTCCTTTTATATTTAAAATATATTAAGTAAATTTCTGAATCCGAGTGAATTCATATAACAATTCTGACATTTCGATTGTGACGTATGTTTTCCTTCCCCTTAAAAAGAAAAACCATTGTTCCCTGTTGGTAAGTGAACCAGTTCTGTTTAAGTTTATACTAAACTAGAGGATGCCAGCAGCTACGCCTGCATTTTTTTTAAATGAACCCTTTTTGGCAGAATCCGTGGGAATTTCGGGAAATCCCTTCTTAGTGCACCCCTACGGTCCCCAAGGAACATACATGCCAAATTTCAGCTTTCTGCGCCCAATAGTTTCGGTTGTAGCGTGTCTGTCAATCAGTAAGTAAAGCTTTTATATATTAAGATAGGAAATTAGCTGATCAGGCTTAATTTTAAGCCCAGCAAGTATTGCTTATAATTATGCCCTAAAAATGGAACTGAAATTGGCCAACAGACTGAAATTGGTAATATCGGAAATTAATTATCAAACTTGGAAGCTTTTCATCAATAATTTGAGTGTTTTCCAAATGCAATTCTTAACTAACATCATATTCAATCGTGCCCGTAAAGCTATCGCGAGTTTAATAAATTGAACGTTTCTTTGCAATCGCAGAACTAGAAAATTGCATTAAGATTGGAATCTAATAGACCATGTACTTCATTCTGAATGCTGTAAGCAATACTATCACCATAGAGGCTGGCTCTACTCTCTACATAATTTAAATAGATTTGACGAAATATTAGCTCTTGATTTCTATAACGAAAAACGAGCTTTATTATTTTGTATAATTCATGGCGAAATGTGGGTGTAATATTAACACCTCTGCCCACCCCTTCGGGGATACAGGCGTGAGACAATAAATAAATAAAATTATTTTGTTTAGACCAGTTTCAAGTTATTAAAAGGTGCTGAGTGCTTGTAAGGATAGCCATATATCTTCAGGACGTTTTGTTACGTATTTGGTGACAAACGAGCAGACGGTTCGCTTGATGGTAAGCGATTACCGCCGCCCATGGACGCAAGCAACACCACAGGAGTCAGTAGTGCATTACCGCTCTTTGGGTTGTGGTGGAGAATGGGATAGGAGGACTACAGGTAGTAGAGCCTTGCTGATTTCAGCATGAATGTGCCGGCTCGGCCGGGGAAGTACTACCACAGAAAACCGACGTAAAGTAACAATACCTAAGCTGTTGCGTTTCGTTCGGTGAGTGAAAGTGCCGGAGGTCCTATCCCCTATTCCTTCTCCCACTCCTCATCCTATCCCTTTTCCTAATCGACACGAGGCGGGGCAGCAACGCACTTGTGACTCCTGTGGTGTTGCTTGTGTCCATGGGCGGCGGTAATTGCTTACCATCAGGCGATCCGTCAGCTCGTTTGCCGTTTATTACTATAAAAATAAAAAGGAGGAGTAGAGTGATTGAGAAGGAATAGGGGATGAGAGGTCACCCATCTATAAACTTGACGATGACGACAACATTTAACCTCGCGAATCGACAAATGCGTTCACCACGGGCCACTCCTTTGAACCAGTTACTTCAGTATTCATTTCATATCAGAGCGAAGTATGACCAAATTTATCTTGTAGTAGAATAAATACAAGACTCTACAATATTAATGTTTCTGTATAAGTTCGTAGAGTGGCTATTAATCAGAGGATTGATTCTCACGTTCTCTACGTGCAGTTAAAGTGCAGTCAATGTGTTGCAGTGGCAGGAGCTGCGCGCGTTGCAAAACAGACACGCAATCGCTCTACATTATCACTACAATATTTATTTTATAGATCGGTATCTGTGTTAGGTATAAGTCTGGCGAATTTAGTATTGGGTTATGATGTAAATTGTACGGAAATTGTAAGATTACTAGTCGTTGGAGCAGTGTAGAGTTGTTTGGTAGCGTCTTTTTGATTTGATGTAAAATGTAATAGTAGCTTAAGCAGCTGCTTGGCTTCTTGTCACTGTATCAAGTGTTGTAGTTTCGTCTCCCACACGAGACAACCCTTAATGTGATTTAAAAAATAGTTGTTTGTATTTTGTATCCGGATTTTCTTCTTTCCGTTGAGTTTTAGCTGAACGTATGTTTTGTTGTAAAGTGCTTTCCAATACTAGATTTATTCCTATAGAGATACAGTTTCCCTTCTGAAAAGTAAAGAAATCCTCTTTTTCATTGCAGGACGCCGAAAAGCTGCTTCATTTACTCGTCACTTTCTACTTAAACCGCATCAATGTTCCTCCCACACATCAACTTAGTCAACATAAGATTTTTTATTGTAATTTATTTTTATTTTATATCTCCTTGCTTTCCCTACAAATCTTATAAGATATTGTTTGTAAATAATACATAATCTGCGAACAAAAGACATCAACGAGCCCAGCCTTAAATTAAATCATTATGATGACTAACAAAGAACAGCATGACCTTTGTTTAGATCCTATTAAATATTATTCACCCAACGCCAATAAAGATAGTACTACTTGACATAACCGCACGACTCTACAATATCTCCATTACAGCTCTACATATCATTGCAGCTTAATTGTAACACGTAAACAATGCAATCTCTACAATATGTACACTAGTGTGCGTTAATTGTACCCATAGAGCTCAAGTAACAAAGCCACACAAACGATCGAAGCATTTCCTTCAGAAATAACAACACGTATTCAACAATAAAAACTACCGACTCTACCGGTCAGCTATTTTTATCGAAGCCTGCAAGAAGCCAGACGTAACATCCTCTCGTCTTACGAAACAAAAACTGAACGAGTTTATACTTTTAATTCTCGTCGTGAACGGGAATAGAGCGGGCGACCCCACGGTCACGTTTCCCCATTGTTCAATTGCACGACCATTGTTTAAGGGGAACGCTGACCATAGAGTTATTAAAGTTAGGGCGCCTTTCTAAGTGCGACGGCCAATGAGAGCGGAGTGAAGCCACGCCCCTTGGCTCCTTCCCCTTCCTCCCCTCTCCGCGTCTAGACCTCCTCCGTGACCTCACAGCCAGAGGACCTATCGTTAGTTTATTAGCAACGATCTGAGGTCATAGATCTAGCTCTACTGAGAGACCAAATTGTATGTTAACACCTTTTGTTAACGCTTTCTAGGAGTACACATAGGTACAGGATGTACGGCAAATTGTTTCAATAAACTATTGGCCAACCAAAAAGGAAAATAATACGTAATTAAAATGAATTAATTATTGAGCATTAGAAAGATTGTTGATGAAGCTTTTCATGGGTCATTTAATATTTATTTTTGTGTAAAATAAAAGTCAAGGCTGAAATTTTCTCATTAGTCATTGCTCAGTCGTCTAAATTTTATGTTAGCTATAACGAATTCAACCAATCAGACCTTTTTTATAGACGTCACGCCTGTATCTCCGAAGGGAGAGGTGTTTTATTACACCCACATTTCGCCATGAATTTCAATCAATCAGTGTATAGTATAAACTGGTTTCCGCCCGCAGTCTGGCTCAGAGTCTTACGACAAATGGTAACATGTGCATTACAGATGTATAAGCTAATGTTACTGCAAAATTTCAACAAAATTCATTCAGTAACTTTGGCGTAAGAGAGTGACAATCATTCATACCCACACAATCTTTCGCATTTAACGCAGCACGAGCTAAATTTTCAGTTGTTTTTCAGGACCTTTATGATTTGCAGGGCCTAAAATAATATCAAATTTTCAAAACACACTCTGTATAATAATCTCTATAACGGTACAACATATTTCAGGCTCCAGATTATATCGATCGGAGCTCATACGGCTATGGAAAGCGCCGATTAGGCAGGTCGTGAAAAGATCCGTTAAATTCATTCTAGGAAACCATAAGCCAGCGTTTACAGATAGTTGAACTTAGTCAAAATAGTATTTTATGGGTGGATTGTCCAATTTACGAGAAAATACGTTGTTGAAATCGTGGTTAGGGCTTCTGTCTTAAGTCTGAAAGTGTTTATTTGCATCATCGCCGTAGCGTTGAAGATTTTCGCCTTAGAGTCGGGGGCCGGCTTTCTATTATTTGGTAGTATATTAGCTTTTTCGCTGGGTGAATGACTTTTGACCTCCGCAACCCAAAGAGGTAGCGATATTCCATGGCTTAGACTAGTTTTTTGTTTCGTCTGAGTGTGTGTCCAACTTTTGTGTCGGAGTTTTCACACCGCCTGAAGGCCTCCGACATGACTAGGATGACGTAGAACAGTGTCTATAGTAAATTGAAGGGGCTGACTCCCCATAACGACTGTCAAAAAAGTTGATGACAGCCAGCTTTGACTACTTAACGCGGTCACAGTGGCATGGTCAGTGATGAGCCGGAAATTTGAACCTGACACCCTTTGCATGGCAGTCTAATGGTTTCTCGACCGGCCTAAGCTGTATCCGATACCTACCTATTTAAATACAGAGATAACCTTTCTTTGACAAAAACATTGATCATCATCATCAGCCCTTTATACTGTCCCACTGCTGGGCACGGCCCTCTTCACATTATGAGAAGGGTAAGGCCATCCGCAAGTAAGCGATAATTAACAATTTAATACGCACATAACTCCGAAAAGTTATCACAACATTGACTACCGATATTCATGGGTCCCTTTCCCAAAGTTTATGTACAAGTCAAAGTTTCTGCATCATGCCTCTTCTGCATCATCGTTCGCCTACATTGAATCCTAAGCATTATTCTGAAGTATACCCTATATTGTGGCGAAGAGAACGAAATTTTACAGATAATAGAGCCTTGCTGATATCAGCATGAATGGGCCAGCTCTATCGGGGAAGTACTACCCTCTCAGAGAAAATCGACGTCAAGTAACAGTTCCTAAACTGTTGCGTTTCGTTCGGTGAGTGAGGGCGCCGGAGGCTCCATCCCCTATTCCTTCCCCCTTGTCCCACTTCTCTTCCTATCACTTTTCACAACTCCAAGGGGCGGCAACGCACATGTGACTCCTCTGGTGTTGCTTGTGTCCGTGGGTGACGGTAATAGCTTACCATCAGGCGATCCGTCTGTTCGTTTGTCGCCTTTTACCATAAATAAGAGACTTCAAAATCTGATTGGTAGTTTTTGCGTGCAAGAGTGACAAACATCTAACTAAACTAAGAAACTTTCGCGTTTATATAAAGCGTGGATAATAATTATGTGTGTATTAGAAGTATGTATGTTTATTGGTTTTCAAATTGCCAAAGGTTACAGTAGTTACAGGTTCTGACTATTTTGAAATCATTGTAGATGCAAGTAGCTTATTTGTTTTGTTTTTATGCATAAATTACTCGAACGATTGTCGTGATATTTTGTGCTTTCATGGTCTAGGGACGCTAAGACCACAAGTACCTTTATTAGCGGTGCTGTAGCTGACCAACCTTGATGGTGTCAATGCGAGGTGGTAATGACTTACGATCGGGCAGTCCACCATTTCGTTTGCCGCCCATTACATATAAAATAAACATTCATCAGAATATTATAATTATATTTACACAAAAGTACCGCTTTCAAATTAGTTAGACGAACTTCTTCGAAAATGACTACCTAAACATAAGCATAAAGACATCATGTAACATTGGTACAGGAAAATCTAACGATTGTGTGAGATATAATGATAAGTATGTTAGGTATATATCTGTTTCGCTATAATTTAAAATATATAGATAAGCAGGCGGCACCCATATGACAGTCTCAATTGCTGCCTACCTCGGCTACCTATGACGTCTGTAATCGAATTGTGTTTTGCTCCTAGTATTAAAGTATGTTTATCCATTATCTAGTACCCATAGTACAAGCTTCTGCTTAGTTTGGGACTAGATGGTGTTGTGTGAATGTGGTAGAATATTATTATTATTACTTTTAGTATTAGATGGTAGCGCATCTGATAGTAAGTGGTCACTACTCACTAGTGCTCATGGAATTTAGCAATTTTGAGGGAAAACCTTCTAAAAATCGAACGACTGCCCTTTACCTACCGTGATAATAGTCCTCACTTTGAAAGACATCATATTTCTTTAAATACATTTTCGAGCCTGGTTGTCCTTTGTTCACGTTATTTCAATGATTTTAAAATCTCCGATAATTCAATTTCAGGTATTTCAATTCTTTTTCCTTGCTTCTTCTCTCTCTTCTATAGGCAGGCGCGGTGTGCGTCACTTCGTGTTGTGGTGGAGTTGGCGTTTATGGTGAGTCATTACAGTTACTCAAAACACAGCTCATTTGCGACTTAACGTACACAAAACAAGTTCCTCTTATCATCAAAACTTAATAAACCATCAGAAGCATTCGCCTTATCAGTCACATGGGGCGTGTCATCAACCCACCCTCCTCATCTAACCGTAAACTTATCTCATTACTAATCTATACCTACGGCCCCTTGTGGCGCTGATACACTTAAGCATTCACCTGTAACGAAGTTCTTGCGAATGTTACATTACAGAAAAACAAACGAGTGTGATTTAGCGAGCGTTCTGGTGAGCATTCCAGCGACCTTTTTGCTGATCAGAGGCCCAATTCTCCTAATTATATTTGTTCAAGTTTATGCAGTTTCGATCTAATGTCCTTGTCATACTCATGTAACAAATGGTATTCTCCTAAATTAACTGATATTTGAATGTTATTGGAATGTTATTGCGACAGCATTTGGATCGCAAATTAAACAATGTGTCAACGTCGAACTATAGAAGTCAAGACGATAATGATATTAAATTAGCAGGATACCGATTCTGAGTCAATTCAAAATCGAATCTCATTTCTTTCAAAATATAGTTTCAATGTCATATAAAATACGAGAATTAGCCTTCAGAGCGTTAACTGGAAGGATCGTGAAAATATTCATATCAATGTTTGTCTCTGTTAGCTGCTTAGTTAGACAAACTAAAAACGACGAATGCTTTTCTGATACAGTTGAATGCGCAAGTGTATAAGCGCCATTACGTTCGAGATTTCGCGACCATTGCGTGAGACGGAAATACCGTTGCGGCTATGCTAGGGTAGGTTGTACAATGTAAAGGCTTCTCATTACTAAGAACGTGACTGGCCGTGCACCATTCGTCTCGTGTAGCTAGAACGTGCACCACATAAACACGAAAGTGGTAATGAGCTGTTTAAATAAAATGCATCTTGGCTATTTTGTTAGGTTTACGGTTGTTACATGATCAAATTGTTTGTTTACCGGTGTTTTAATGTTTTTTGTATTTTTATGAAAATTATTATTTAGTTTTTTAGAGATTTAAATTTTTTGTTCGTTAACATGATTAAGATGGAGTGTTATGCTAGCATAATAGTACTCCATTACTCCGCAGCAACACCGACATTCGTAGTTCAATCTCATTAAGGGACAAATACTTATGATTTAGAAATAGTTGATACACAACTCCGCGTGTGCCTTCTGTCTGTTGGCTGTATTTTTGTAAAGTACCCCACAACACAATATCTATGACAATTTTTGTTAGTTCTCTTTAATAAAAAATAGAATAATCACCAAAATAAAAAATCTAAATTAACATAAAGAGTCAGAAAAAATCAGGAGGAAATATGAAAGAGTAAGAGAAAAATAAGGTTAGCGACTAGGCATATAGACTGCATATTTACATTATCTCAGAGATCTCTCATTAACTATCTGAGAAAACACAGCTGACGATTCTATTTATCCGTGAGACCGTGATTACAAAAAATTAAAAAGAATGTAACATACAGGTGTTCACAGTTACGAAGAATTACGAGATACGTAGTCATTTCACGAGATACCAATACCACGCCACAAACCAGTTTCCAATAAAACCAAAACCGTCTCAAGCAAACATTATATAAAACATCAACAACAATAGAGTAATTTACGAACTGTTGAACCAATAAATCGTTCTATTGTACAAAATAACGAGAAACAGCCTCCGTGTCCGGGTTATCGGCTCATCTCAGGCTACGGAGATATGGAGACGTGTGAAGTAAGCCTTTATCGGTGGATCTGGAGCCTGTACCAATCAGAGCAGGCCTGGTATCAGCCATCGCGCTGTAAATCCCCCGGACAAACGACCTAACCTCACGCTAGCCAGCAAGTTGCGAATCGAAGCGATAATACGGAATTACTCTTAATTTGTCTGAATCACGCCTGGTTGGATACTTTTTGTATTTCGTCGTGTGTTTTATTTGTGTGGTGCTTGCTGTCTTTGGTGATTTATTGGCTCCGTTACAGGGTTACACAGGTTGTAATGATGAGGAAGTGTAATTTAAAGTGTTAAGTTTAATATTATTTGTCTTGGTGATTCATTGAATTTTAAGGGGTTTATTTGTGTTACTTGTTTTAGATATTACTTCAAGTTATTCCTTTACTAGATGTTATGTGTTATAAGTTGCTCTGTACACATGTCTTATAAGTTGCTCTGTGACATATTTGACAACTGCTGTCAAAGTAAACACAGTCCGCGTAATACAATTTTTCTAATAATCTCAAATTCCTACAAGAAAGTGCAAAACAGTAAATAAACGACTGGTTATATGTACAATATCGGTGAAAAAACGTTTGTGTCAGTGATATATAAAAATAACCTTAAAAACATTACCTTGTTAAAAACGAGTGAGTTCCATCACGTTTCAGTGACTCTGTGACGGTTTGTGCTAGTTAAACTATAAACATTGCCTAAAAACCTTTCGGGAAGTGAACTAAGTGTGAAAACTGGGCACATATGTATATAAAACCAAATTATTTTCCCACATAGAACCGTTTTTGTTGATTGTTTTTAAATAATGACATTGACATTTCAACCATAGACATTCAACTTCAGTAAGACAGATAGTGATGGGAACCAACTAAATGATTGTGCATTAGTACGTTCTTAATAAACCCATACTACACGACAAAACTGGACTAACGAGAAATAAAATTTCAGCAGCGTTACACAACCAAACAGAATTAACGAGACCAAATTTCGACGACGTTGTCTAATCATAAATATTTTCCTTGCCTCTTACGAACTTGAATTTTGAAAATAAGCGACAATGGAAAACGTAACCTTTCGAAAACACCAGAGAAGAAACTCCGAGAGTGATGCTTCGTGCACTTCAATTTTTAACTCCACAATATTAGAACTCTCTGCACAAAGTGAAAATATACAACCAAATATTGATCTTTCCATCATTACGGACCTTGAAAACAAGTTAACAAATACAAATTCGGAACTTGCGTCAGCACATACAGAAATTGAGAATTTAAATTCAGAGATACAAATTTTAAAAAAGAAATTAGAAGAAAAAGAGATTACTATTACAGTTCTGAAGAGAATTAGCACATCTTACACACATCCAACTACAACTCTGCGAAAAGAAGTATGCACTCCTGTTGGACGAAGGCTTATTACGAATCAAATGAAAACGCCACGAATATCACCTTTACATTCGGGAACTACAGTATGCATGGGAATCTACGAACACCAAAAATTGACTCCAATAGGAAAATCTTCTACCAAGAACATAGAACTCCAACGTCTGTTTTCATCGAGACAAGATAATATCACTCCAAAGAATAATGATCTAGCGAAAGTCACAATACCAACTACCCCCTGTACTCAAAAGAATGCAGTACGGAGCAACATCATCATATTTGCAGATCAACAAGGACGCAACATGCGTAACGCTCTTCAAAAACTAGTCGGACCTAATTTCAAGGTGAAATGCTATTGGAAACCAGGTGCAATGTTATCAGATGTCTTAAGTTGTCATGAATCAGAAACCAAGGTACTAACAAAAAACGATTATCTTGTCGTATTAGCAGGTATGAATGATAAAAATCCATATAATTTAACAGGTACTTTATACAGTTGGCTGAAACAAGTCCAAAACACAAATGTCATACTTTCAGAAATACCTCGCAACAGGAATTTGAACGAAAAGAAGCTAAATTACGAACTAAAGTTTATATGTAACAATTTTGCAAACGCCATATATGTCGACATGGACTATAGTAGAGTAGTAAAACTACAAGATAAATTCCGAATATACCTCTCATCTCGTCGCATTCTAAAAGAAATATGTAATATTCAATACAAAACGAATTCCCTCGAATATAGACAAAAGGGTATTTGTAATTTATCATATAGACACCAATGTACACAAACTGATTTAGAGCAAGCAACAATATCAGAATCACTAGATGCAAACTATCAATTGAGTACCCTAGCTACTAGCAGTAATACATTGAATGGATCTGATGCTGACTTATTTCGTGTATAATAAACTGTTTGTAATGCATCAAAACATAAACGGCTTATTAACAAAGTCAAACCTACTAGCAGTACATTTAGACGAACTCCAACAAAAATATAATAAAAGTATTGATGTTATTTGTATTACAGAACACAATATGAACAAAGATGACCATACACTCTTATGTATACCAAATTATAGTCTTGCTGCCCAATTCTGTCGCGATAATAGAAATGGCGGGTCATGTATACTGATTAAAAACAGTCACAAATTCCAAAGATTAGACTATATTGAAAATATGAGTATATCTAACCAAGTTGAATGTTGTGCCATAAAGTTATTAGATCATCCAATAGTAATAATTTGTATATATCGTGTGCCAAAATATCAAATAAATCAAATTGATTTGTTTATTGAAATTTTTAGTAAAATGCTTAGGAAAGAACTTCATCGTAAGAATGTAAAAGCTATAATATGTGGTGATTTTAACATAGACCTCAAGAAAAAAACATACGGCTCAACACAATTTGAAAACGCTATTGACAGTTTTAACTTAAAAGTTGGTACACGGGCTACAACCCGTATTAGCAGCAATAGTTGCATTGATAATATCGTACATAATATAAGAGGTAGCAAATGTGAGATTCTTGATCTGGCTCTTTCAGACCATACATGTCAAATATTGTCTCTTCCAGTAAAAAAAACAAGTTTAATCAACCAGTGGTACACGTTTAAAAGAGATCTTAATGACGAATATAAAACAAAATTCCGCGAGTGTATTGGCAGTCTAACATTCTCTGAAGAATTTAACGAAACTGATCCTGAAAAGGCGTTTAACATATTTTTTGATAAATTTCTTCTATTCTACAATCTAAGTTTTCCTTTGGTAAGAATAAAACACACAACGCACAGAAGACCTAAGTGGATATCTAAAGGTATCTCAATGTGCTGCCGTAAAAAAAGAAGGTTGCTGTGGACATACCGTAAAACTTCCAATAAGTTAGATTTACAAATATTCAAAAACTATTCATCGAAACTTAAACGGATCATTAATTTAACACAAAAATCACAGAATGACTATTACATTAAGAATTCAATAAATAAATCAAAAGCTGTATGGCATGTCATAAACTCCTCGAGATGCAATTTCCCAAAAGAAAATATAACTAAGATAGATATTGGGGGACAAACTATAACAGATCCAACAAAAATCGCTGAGGCTTTCAATAATTACTTTATTGATCTGAATACTATATCCACAAGTTCAATGGCTAATGCCTCGCCACACAATGTAAATAAAGTGACATCTAATAATAATATAATAATATCTGACAATAACAATAAATTGACAAATATTAATAATAAAATGACATCTATAAAAAATGACATCAACAATAAATTGACAACTGGTAATAATAAATTGACATCTATAAAAAATGACATTAACAATAAATTGACAACTGGTAATAATAAATTGACATCTATTGAAAATGACATTTCGCACAATAAAATGCTAAAACGTATAGACTATAATAACAAATCTTTATTTATGCTTCCAACGGTTGCCTATGACGTGAATAAAGTAATACAAACACTAAAAAATACTCAAAGCACTGGATACGATAACATTTCAACTTCAATACTAAAATATGTATCCATCCAAATTAGCCCTATTTTGAGTCACTTGATTAATTTATGTATTGAGCATGGTAAATTCCCTAGTAAACTAAAGAAATCCATAATAAAGCCACTATTTAAAAAAGGTGTAAAAACCGACATCAGGTGCTATAGACCTATAGCATTAATACCGATATTTGCTAAAATCTTTGAAAAGGTCATATATAACGGACTCTACAACTACTTCGAGAAATATAATCTTTTTGCATGTGAACAGAATGGGTTTCGTAAAGGCAAAACAATTAACATGGCTTTCTATGATCTGTTGTCAACTATATACGATAGCATGAATAAAAGAGTACCCGCAACCGCTCTTTATATGGACATGACAAGAGCGTTCGACCATGTAGAACATAGACTTCTGCTTGAGAAATTGTATAGATATGGCGTAAGAGGTAACATTTTAACATTGATCGAATCCTATTTAAGTCATAGAACGCAAACAACCCAAATTAGCAAATTATGTGTTTTGACTAAAACTGAAAAATGCTATTCGTCAAGCCCTAAGATGGTCACAACTGGTTTGCGCAAGGAAGTATATTGGGTCCTCTACTTTTTCTCATATACATCAATGACCTCCGAAAAGCCGTAAAAGTTCCATTAGTTTTATTTGCTGACGATAGCACTGCCGTGTTTACTCCGAATGACATAAATACCTACGAAAGTGACATAAATAACACTCTAAAAGACATTATAAATTGGTTGACATCTAATAATCTTATAATAAATCTAGACAAAACAAAAATTGTTAGCTATTCTCAGAAAAAAAATCCAGTTGCATTAAATATTACATATGAAACAAAAAACATACAGGAAACAGACAGCGTAAAGTTTCTCGGACTTTGGATTGATAAAAATATGTCATGGAAAACTCATATAGATACGATCTGCAAAAAATTAAATACATTTTCTTATGCCTTGTTTAAACTGTCACAAATCGCAAACAAAACAGTATTACTCACAGCTTACCACGCGTATGTAACATCTACACTGAGATATGGATTGATTTTTTGGGGTAATTCAACAGACCGTGAACAAGCTTTTCGAGCTCAAAAAAAATGTCTTAGAGCTGTCTGTAATATTCGTGTTCCAGAAAGTTGCCAACCATATTTTAAAAATCTAAAAATATTAACTTTACCCGCACTATACATTTTTGAAATGGCAAATTTTGTAAAAATTAACCGCAATAAGTTTGATAGTCTGTGCTCGAGTAGACACGCAGATAAAATTGTAAACAAGCCATCTAAAACTGCTCTGTTCTCAAAAGGATTTTTCGGTATGTCGTCGAAAATATATAACAAGATCCCAAAAACAATACGCCAAACGGACGACGTAGGGATATTTAAGAAAAAACTAAAAGATTTTTTAGAGGTAAGGCCTTATTATACTATAATGGAGTTCCTAACAGATACCTTCTAGTAATCAAAGCTAGTAATAATTATGTTTTGTTGCTAATACTAGTATGTTATTTTGTGTTTTGATGCAAGAAAATAGAGCCAACAGCTATCAATCATTGTTTCACTCTAAATTAAGACTATTGTACGCCTGATATGGCTGATCAGTGTATGTGCCATCTAAATTTTGTTACCACCTTTATAATACCACTGTATCACAATAAATGAATTCTGATTCTGATTCTGATTCTGTACCAATAGCGTAATGGGATTGGTTAGAACAACTCCTTGATGATCAGGAGTCAAGGGCCTTAGGTACTGCTAAAATGTTCATGACAACAGGAATCGTAGGCTTATAAAACCTGTCAATGCAAAGGGATGAAACAACGCGTACTGCCTAACTCTGAGCTAATTGTTACGAAGGTTCGTTGCCCAATTTTATTTCTGCTAATAAATTATTTATTATTATTATTTCATCAGCCTTTAACAGCCCACTGCTGGACTAGGCCTCTTCCTAAAGGAGAAATTGGCCTACTATACCACGCTGGCCAAAGGGGTTGGTATAGGGTTTGTATCAAGTTTTCCTTCTCTTACAGTGCTGTTCTCTGCATAATATGCTCCCTCTATCGGCTCTTACGACACCCATGGGATGATATAGATAATGTCTTACTTACTTACTTACTTTTAAATATGGGGTGGTGACATTCCGTATTCTTAATCCGTCACCACACGGACGACTGTTAATAAAACAGGAATAAAACAACCAACCTTATGATCAGCAATTGCAGACACTACTGTTAAATCATGAACATAGGGACCTTACCCCGAAAATATATTTTTTATAGGCTCACGCCTGTATCCCCGAAGGGGTAGGCAGAGGTGTAATACACCCACATTTCGCCATGAATTTTTAGGTCCCACGTAATAGGCGGCGAGCCTATTGCCGTACCGGGCACATTACCAGACTCCGTGCTGCTAATGAGAATTTCCTAACGGAAAACCCAATAACACTGTACCCGACTCGGGAATCGAACCCGAGACCTCCCAATCCCACGAGCACGTTTATGCCGCGAGACCAACGAGGCAGTCATAGTGTCCCCGAAAATATAAAAAAGGTTATTGAGAAACCCAAGACTGGTCTTTGCAATGGTGAGACAACCTCACATTTAACAGAAGACCTGCTAAAGCCACACTAATATTCTCTCAAGTATATTCTCAGAAATAAGAACCAATTTCTTCTACACTAAATCCCATCAAAACAACACCTTTACAAAAGCCGTAAAGAGCAAACAGAATCCATCGATCGATTTATCTATATTAATCAGAGTGCATCCCGCCGGGTCGTGCCGCGTGGCCGCGCGGCGGAGCGGGCTGCACGCGCGGGTTCGCGTCACGCGCACCGCTGATAATTTATGAACAACGCCACTTTTTCATTTTGCTTTGCTTGCGCTGCCTGTAGCCGTGAGTCGGCTGTAGGGTGGACATGGCTTTTGTAAAAGTGAGACGATTCTATTGATATTGGGGATTAAATGTGGCATGCTTTCGCACTCTTTTATTAATATTCATAGCTGGGTTTAGGATAAATAAAATTAAGTATATTATCTTGCCATTTCTCTATTTAGCTAAAAGAAATGAATTTTGTAAAAGAATTATCAAAAGTTCTACTCTAATCTTTCTATCTACATTTAACCATCAATAATAATAATAAATCTTTATTCGCATAAAAACATGGTAAATGAAGGTGTAATAGGAATTATACAGAGCATACATGTTTTGCCAGTATTATACAAGCATGCAAATTGTACACATTTAAATCATAATTATTTACTGTCACAGAATTCTTTGATGCTATAGAAATTTTGTTCTATTAGCCATTTCTACAATTTATTTTTAAATTGTCCAATATTATAGTCTTTTAATATCTTGGGTATTTTATTATAGACTCTTACACACATTGCAAGGTAACTTTTATTATATTTTGATGATTATATATTTATATAATAAACAAATAGAAAAAACAAGTAGAAAACTTACACACATTGTGCTAACGCCTGTTTCCCGGAGGGGTAGGCAGAGACTATGGAACGCCATTTGCAACGATCCTTACATATCTCTCTTGCTTCATTCACTCTCATCAAATTCCTCATGCTCTTCTGTTTAGGGCACTTCTAACCTTTCCTATTTTAAGGATATCTCCAATCTGCAGGCCTATACAGAATCTCACGACAACTAATCAAATCGTATGTCATTGGTGCCGTAATCCAATCTAATGCGCTTTGTCAATGTTATTCAGAATCATTCGACTTCGGATTCGGTTGAATTTCGATAAGTCAATTTGATTCCGATAACACATTTTGGTGCGTTTACTGAGTATGCTTGTATAGATAAATGTACACACGAAAGTACAAATTATTCAAATATAATTAGCTTTATAGAGGACTATTTTTATAATCTAGATTAAAATTAAAGCAAATTATATGACATCAACATTATAAAAAATATTTATATTTATACAAATTAAAAATAAACACAACTATGTACCTATTCATGTCACTGAAATATTGAATGCAACCTATGAACAATACTTACTTCGTAAACACTAACCAATAAAATGAGCGAAGATGTTTTGGTCAAATGTCATAAAAGCGCGCGCATTGTTCAAAATAATTATTAATGAATAATCATTGATTTTCATTCAATTCATTTATAAATATAATTATAGGTACCTAAGTAAAAACGCCTTTTGGGAACGCCTTATGGGTCGTATTGTACTTACTTGCTTGTTTAAAATTACACTTAAATATCCCCGGAAAAAATAGTTCGAATAACAATCTGATGCTATGTAGCTCTCGATTATGTTTCCACAACAATTATCGGATTTTGCTGTCAACCTGCGTTATCGGAGCATTCTGAATAGCATTGACTTACGATAAGATACTAGTTATCGAGCGTTATGACGTCACATTAGATTCGATATCTTTGACGTGATTTTAACATTCGAAACGGTTGTTCTGAATAACAAACTGAAGTAATCGATGTGAAACCGAAACGTACGGAAAATGAGTTATCGTGACAATCTGAATCGACCTGCTGGTCAGAGAACGTCCGTCTAGGTCTTTCCCTTCGCCCTGTCCCATTCACACTTGCCTTATATATCTGCTTGGTCAGTCTTTCGTCATCCATCCTCTCCATGTGCTCAAACCATCTTAGCATACCTTTCTCGATGCTTGTTACTACATCTTCTTTTACACCACAACGCTCTCTTATCACACAATTCTTAACTCTGTCATTCCACTAAAAATGTAACAGGCATTAAAAAAATGTAACAGATATTTATAGAACTTATTAGCCAGATAACTCGCCGAGATCTGGCTGGATTAAGCAATGACTCCAAAAAGGTGACCAGCTTAAACTGCAGCCACTGCAGGTGAAAAATAAACCAATCAAAGTTGCCAATATAAAAAATGCTTTGAATTGGCTGCAAAAATAGCGTAGTGGTTTAAGTGGCTATCTGACAGCTGGACACTGCACTTAGTGTTTTGATTTCAAGCCCCACTTGAATCAACACTTTGTGCAATCTACAAAGTCTCAAATAGATTCGAATCTAGCTAGTTAACGGCCATTTTCAATATTCGAACTATAGATAGATCTGTAGATGTTAGAGTCGTGTTTGACATATTTTGTATGGAGCTTATGTCAAAAACTGTCAAAAACGAATCTAAAATCTACAGATCTTCGAATATTGAATTCCGTAGTAAGTAGTGGCAGATCTCGTAGGATATTTGTTGACAATACCCGGGTCCTTCGAGCTTCGGGCAACAGAAACCGGCGAGGAAACCGTTGTCAGATATCAAGAGAAAATATATCATACAGTAAACATGCGCCATAGTCACCATTGCATGCACATTTGTGTGTATGTCTTGATAGCGTGCAAGGCGCAGCGTAGAGGTCACTGCAATCTACCTCGCCACTGACGGACAAGCCACTATACGCCACACACGCTCATATTTACATCATATGACTCGGGATATACTTGGTTTTACTTATAAAAGCCGGTAAGCAGAGGCAATTGGTCGTATAAAATTTAGGGTGACTTTCAACATGAAGTTTTCCGTATAAACTCTATTGGCAGTAATCATTATATGGCGTATAAAATTAGGGTGACCTTCAAAATGCGTAGAACTAACTACCTGTTGCTGGAATTAATACAGTACTCTTCATATTCAGAGCGTCTTCAAAGAAGCTTTCAAAGACAATCCCTTGCACCTGTGTCAGATTAATCATACAATTAATAACCATACAGTATACACCCCGCGCCATGGCCACCATACTGAGATAGCGTGCAGGACGCAGCGCAGAGGTCGCTGCAATCTATCTGTCATGGCGGCGAGCGACTCGCCACTGACGGACAAGCCACTATGCGCCAGACTCGCCCGTATTTACATCACATGATGAGTCGACTTACTTGGGTTTAATACCACATACCTTAACTTAAAAAAAATCCTCGCACCTGTGTCAGATTAATCATAAACAAACCGTATGTTAAACATCCCAAACTTACTCGATGTTAATATCTTCTTTCTTCTTTCTAGCGCTCAACAAAATCTGCTGTGCTTGAACATGTAGAACAAGAAACTAACCACTACCTGCGATTTGATGAACCACAGATACTCGTAAAAGAACACCGTTTTCTTCCAAGGACGATACGTTAGACTAATGAAATTAAAAGACATCATCATTTCAATAGGGCAGACGGTTGGATTGTTCCTCCAGCTTGGGACCTTAACATAAACCAAAAAAATCCCTATCACCCATCATCATCATCCTCTTAGCGTTATCCCAGTTTCAATCTGGGGTCCGCTTTCTAGTCTAACCGGATTTGGCTGAATATTAGCTTTTCCACGGAGCAACTGCCTGTCTGACCTCCGCAACCCGAAGGGATAGCGATATTCCATGGTTGTAGACTAGTGTCAGTTTATTTAGAAGGTACTGACGCCCAGTAACGACTGTCAAAGATCTTCATGACAACCGGGACCGACGGCTTAACGTGCTCTCCGAGGCACGGGACAAGCGATAATTAATAATTCAATACGCACATAACTCCGAAAAGTTATTGGTGCGCGCCGTGGATTCGAACCCGATACCCTCTGCATGGCAGTCTGTTGGTATATCCACTCGGCTATCGCTGCCTCCCTATCACCCATCAGATTAACAAAATAAATAGTACCCTACAGAAAACATCCCGCGCCATGGCCACCATACTGAGATAGCGTGCAGGGCGCTGCGCAGAGGTCGCTGCAATCTATCTGTCATGGCGGAGCGCGACTCGCCACTGACGGACGAGACACTATGCGCCAGACTCGGGACTTACTCGGTTTTACAGTTTACTTATAAACTCAGGTAAACAGAGACAATTATATGAACTCTATATAACATTCTGACTGACTGACAGATAACGCATAGCCAAAACTATCGAGCACAAGAAGCTGTTTGGCTTGTACCTTTGGAAGCGTGAGGGTACACTATGAGATTTCTCGAAATCCTCAAAGGATCGGGAAGAACAGGTAAAATGTGCGGGCGTAGATGTGGGTATCATCTAGTACAGCGTTTCCCATTTGCCGGGTCGCGACCCGGTACCGGGCCGTCAAAATAAAATACCGGGTCGCAACATTCGCGCCTTGTTTTAAAAATAATACCTACTATCGATTAGTATCGATCGACGTATAGTTTAGTGACTAAATAGGCGATAGGTACCTACTAAAATATTATATATGTACCTTGTATAAATAAAAAACATTTCTACTGTGTATTATTTGCTTTATTACAATGTGTATTATTTAACCTTAGTGGAACCAGCTTAGGTTTAAAAGTATTCAATGGGTCACGAAGGGGCAATGTGAAAATTACCGGGCCATGGCAGAACAATGTTTGGGGAAACACTGCTCTAGTACATATATACAATTCTTGCGTTACTGACTGACTGGCAGACAAGCAAGGCACGACCGACACTATTGGCCGCAAGAAGCTGAAATGAGTTATGTGTCCAGTAATTGCTGAGATTAGCGCGTTCAACAAAACATACACACAAACAAACTCTTCAGCTTTATATATTAGTATAAGACGTTTTTGGGGACCATAGGGGTGCGCTAAAAAGGGATTGCTTAAAATCCGCACGGGATTGGAAAGAAACGGTTAAACAAAATGCTTCGACGTAGCTTCAAAAAATTCAAAAAGTATTTATTTTCTTTCACAAAGGCAACTTACAAACTACATTGATTCATGTCCAGAAAAACAGATTACACCATTGTGAGAGACTGGTATCTGAACTAGGAAAATCCTGTCAGACAGATTACCAGGCTCCCCGCACATAGGTATAGTTAAAGTGTCACTAAGATACTGGCTTAAAAATAACAGACTGACGTAGCTGTGGGCTTCCAATTTGCTGCTCGCATTGTCGCTGTGCGCTTCATATTCAGAGCGTTTTCAAACGATCTTTCAACCTTATTTGACCACTTGTAAATAGACCTTAGTATTTACAAAGTTCCTAGGTGAGTGAAGAGGACATTTTTGATATTTGAAAGTTAAGCTGTAGGCTCTGCGATATTTCAATCAGGACAAGTGAATAATTTTATTTTCTTATTATTAAAACTTATTATTTTTATCCACTACTTACTCAATCAGCGATAGCCGAGTGGATATAACAACAGTCTGCCATGCAGAGGCTACGGCGCGCACCAATGACTTTTCGGAGTTATGTGCGTATTGAATTGTTAATTATCGCTTGTCCCGTGCCTCGGACAGCACGTTAAGCCGTCGGTCCCGGCTGTCATGAAGATCTTTGACAGTCATTACAGGGCGCCAGTACCTTCTAAATAAACTGACACTAGTCTAAACCATGGAATATCGCTATCCCTTCGGGTTGCGGAGGTCAGACAGGCAGTCGCTCCGTGGAAAAGCTAATATTCAGCCAAATCCGGTTAGACTAGGAAGCGGACCCCAGATTGAAACTGGGATAACGCTAAGAGGATGATGACTTACTCAATCTTTAATCTCAATGTTATACACAAATACAGTTACAGTTTTTATTTCGTCTTCAAATGCAACTCCAGCACTAGAAATAAAACGAGTACCTATTTCTTGGGGCTTTTCAAACATTCAAATAATGGAAACCCAAACTCGAAACAACAATTTGATGATTTGATCATTATAGGTAGTAGAGCCATGCTGATTTCAGAATGCATGGGTCGGATCGACCGGAGAAGTACTACCCTCTCACTGTTGCGTTTCGTTCGGTGTGTTAGAGTGCCGGAGACCCTATCCCCTATTCCTTCTCCCTCATCCCAATCCTCATCCCATCTCTTTTCCCAACCCCAAGGGGCGGCAACGCACTTGTGACTCCTTTGGTGTTGCACTGGTATTGTCTTATCTGTGGTGTTGCTTGTGTCCATGGGCGGCGGTAATTGCTTACCATCAGGCGATTCATCTGCTCGTTTTGCGCCGATGACTATAAAAAAAAAAACACAATGTGCTGTCCTGTAGAAGGATCTAACCCACAACACTTAACAACCTACTTGGTTAAGCACATAGATATATTCTGTGGTTAAACAGCTAGGTGGTCGTATTCACCACTAGGTTCATACGTGCAAACATTGCTGAAGAGTCTTAAGACCCTAAACAAAAACAGACAAAGGAAACGTCCTTCGCCTATCAATATATTGATTAATCTTTATTCAACAAAAAATAACAACAAATCGGATTAAAAAACGAATTTATCAAACGCAACAGAAACATAAGAAACATATAATCAGATTACATCAATTCTTATCGATTAACTTAATCTAGCATATAATTAAATTTATTATAACTTCTAGACAAGATATTAATTATGCGGCTTCGAGTTTATACGCAGTAAAGTCGCTTCTGATTAAGAAGTTCATACGGTGAAACTGATTTAATCTGTGCCAAGTTTTTTTAATTTATATTCTGTAAGATTAATAATACATCGTAAAATTACCGAGGAGTGGACGCTCGTTTTTTATTAAAGAAGTTAATGATAAAGTACGCTGTGGTATGCAGGCAGTATGGCTGGCAGACTGTTATTCATACTGGCAACTATCTGTATAACTCGTGCCTTTACTATGTTGTTCTTTTGTGTCTTGCAATTTTTCCTAGGTTTACACGCAACTACTTTATTATGTGTAGGTACATAAAGCTATTATTTAAAGGCAGCGCTAATACAGTGGAAATACAAACAGACTGCCATGCGGAGGATATCGGGTTCAGATCCACGGCGCGCACCACTGACTTTTCGGAGTTATGTGCGTAATGAATCGTTAATTATTTATTTAGCAATTTCATTACATACATACATACATATCGTCACGCCTTTTATCCTTGAAGGGGTAGGCAGAGGTGTATTTCTACACCCACTTTTCGCCAGATATACTTTAGTCCCACGTAAAAGGGGGCGAGCCTATTGCCGTACCGGGCACATTTCCAGACTTCGTGCTGCTACTGAGAATTTCGTGACAGAAAAACCCAATAACACGGCCCGACCCAGGAATCGAACCCGGGACCTCCCGATCCCACGCGCATATTTATGCCGCGAGACCAACGAGGCAGTCTATAGTGCATAATGAATCGTTAATTATTTATTTCGCAATTTAATTATTTTAATAATATCACGTTAAGCCTTCGGTCCCGGGTGATATGGATGTCTTTGACTGTCGTTATAGTGAGTCAGCACCTTTGTACAAACTGACACTAATCTAGACCATGGAGTGTCGCTAGCATTTTTTTTGCGGATGTCTGACAGGCAATCGCTCCGGGGCAAAACTAATATTTAGTCAAATCCGGATATATTAGGTAGTAAGCGAACCCCGGCTTGAGACTGCCTCGTTGGTCTCGGGGCATAAACGTGCGCGTGGGATTGGGTCGGTCAAAGTGTTATTGGGTTTTTTTGTTAGGAAATTCTCAGTAGCAGCACGGAGTTTGGTAATGTGCCCGGTACGGCAATAGGCTCGCCCCCTATTACGTGGGACTAAAATAAATCTAGCGAAAAGTGGGTGTAGCAATATACCTCTGCCTACCTCTTCGGGGATATAGGCGTGAGACGTATGTACGAACCTCGGCTTGCAAGTGGGATAACGCTAGAAGTTTTATTTTAGAATGATTTCTTTCTATAATACCAACAGAAAAAGTCTTAAAGTATTAAACTATCAAAACAACTTCTATCACACAAAGTAGAAAAAGATTCCAAAAGCATTCCTACAATGACTGTATCGTCGTCTCTTCCCCCATCCTCATACACAATCTAACAAAAGGATAAAAATATTTTACACTAACCCACCCACCATTGACATCTATATTACAAATATCACAATTCAACCACATGCTTCGATCATCATTTACAGAGACACCTTCACGACATAACTTAGCTTAAATGAACTCAGCAGGGCTAACCGCTATCCAACATGTTGTATAACTGATCCTCGGTGTCGGTTACCCAAATCGATGACAATGGTCATCACTTAACGTGGGAAGGAGTGTAACAAAGCACTGAACATCAGTAGTGATGTACCGTCTATCGATAAAAGTTCGATAAAAGAACGTACCTAAAGTTCACAGTTAGTGAATGCCATCGGCATTAAGTCTACATATGAACCAACACGATTATCTTATCTTATACTAATATATAAAGCTGAAGAGTTTGTTTGTTTGGTTGAACGCGCTAATCTCAGGAACTACTGGTCCGACTTGAAAAAATCTTTCACTGTTAGATAGCCCATTTATCCAGGAAGGCTATAGGCTATATAACATTACGCTATGAGCGACGGGAGCGGAGCAGTGGCCTTAAATAACGCGGGTGCAACCGCGGGCATCATCTAGTGATAATATAAATAGGTAGGTAAATAGATAATCAAAAATATCGAGCATTTTAAAAATATTATTTACATACCTATCCTGTGAATTAGAACTCGGACTCGGTTCCCTATCCATTTGCATACAATTTTAAGACCTAATATAACTTAGCATAATTTTGTTTGGCATAATTATATTTTCGCATAATATAATTACGCATAAAAGCTTACGCATAATTTTGAGCATAATTTCTCTAACCATAATAATGATTAAGCATAATATTCTAAAGCATAAAGTTCTTAAGCATAACTTTTTTAAGCATAATATCCTAAAGCATAAAATCCTAAAGCATAAAATCCTAAAGCATAAAATCCTAAAACATAAATTTATTTACGCATATGATTACAATACAATACAAATTGGATATAATAACTTTGGCAATGTATCTTTGGCATATTTTTCGCTGTAGGAAGCATGAAACAAGCAAGCATACAGCATGCAAGCAAGCATGCAGCAAACAAGCAAGCATGCAGCAAACAAGCAAGCATGCAGCATGCAAGCAAGCATGCAGCATGCAAGCAGGCATGCAGCAAGCATGCAGCATACAAGCAGGCATGCTGCATGCAAGCACGCATGCAGCATGCAGCATTCAAGCGAGCAAGCATGCAGCATGCAAGCAAGCATGCAGCATACAAAAGCATGCAGCGTGCAGCATTCAAGCGAGCATGCAACATGCAGCAGGCAGGTCTTCTGTCACGGCTCCGGCGCTGCGGGTCTTCGGCGGCCTCACGCGTGCTAATCGTCGCAGACGGCTTTCGCTCACCGCCGCGGTTGAGGCTGGCTGGCGTAGCCGGCCAGCAAGCCGAAGCTCGCTCGCAGCCGCCTGCTCCTCGCCCCTACCCGCCTACGCGATTTTAAATAACACTCTAGGGGTAGGGCAAACAAGACTACGTGGAGTCGGTTTTGCAGCAATTCGGTTCTGTCACTAACTTTTGTTGCACAGCATATACATTTTTTACAAGTTAAATATATAATTATATAAATATTATGCTAATTGTCATTAGGCCTACTAACGATATGCTAATAGTCATTAGGCCTACTAACGTTATGCGAATCAAATTTATGCCAAAACAAATTAGTCTTTAAGATGAATATGCCAACATAAAATGTATGCCTAAAAAAAATATGCCGAATTATTATTATGCCAAAACAAATTGTGCCAAAATCGTTATGCCGAAGTATATTAGGACAAAGAACATTATGCAAATAGAAGGGATCCCCTCGGACTCACACGGACAAGAAGTAGCGTCTAACCTAATTTAGTATACAATATATTTTATTTTTATAAAAGAAGGAGAACGGAAAGACATGCATGAACTAAATAATTATCTCAATAAGATCTTCACTGAAAACTAGGACCAATTTCTAAGATTCATGTGATTTATTTAATTATCAACGGTATAATATATGTCTCAAAATGAGTAGGTATTAATTATAGATTTGAGTACGTTCACTTACTAAGCAATATTTCAGACTTTTATATTTCCAAATCACGGTTACTAAGAAAAATATTTTCAACATTATCGACAATTTCGATAGTCTCATCGACTGTCGATATTTTGTTGATACATCCTCGCAGCCCTACTCATCAGACAAACGATGGCTATTATATTAACATACGAAGCGCCCAGCACGTTATATTTGTGGCCATCGCAGGATACCGACAATCGTCGCCATAATGCTGGCTATTAGAGAGCTCGGGAAATATGGAGTCTACGGGAAAGTTTGACCCGTTATGGGGTGACAGGGCAATTAAGAGAGTTTGGTCAACGTAATGGCTTAGGTGTCACATTCTATTAGTAAGATACTTTTTGGGACAAGAGGATAATAGACTACCAACAAATTATTTTATACTAGTTTCAGCCCGCTGTGTGCTATTTAGAAGTCATCTTTAGCTATTTTACATACATACATAGTCTCACGCCTGTTTCCCCGAAGGGGTAGGCAGAGGCATATTAAACGCCCGCTTTTCGCCAGTGTTTTGATCCCACGTAATAGGTGGCGAGCCTATTGCTGCTTATCGGGATATTTTGTTTGCCAGAACCTCGTCCGTTGATCGGTAGGTGCACCACTTGTAGGTGAGGTTGGCTTGGGACCCTAAGTTCTTGGTGGGAACCCTATGCACCCTTTTTAGCTATTTTACTGCAAACTTTTATCATACATACATACATAGACTCATGCCTGTTTCCCGGAGGGGTAGGCAGACACTACGTAACGCCATTTGCAACGATTCTGACATATCTCTCTTGCTTTAGTTTTATCAAGTGATAGATATTGGTAGTGGATCCTAGAGGTGAAGCCGCAAGCTCTTCTCAAACCCAAATTTTACTGAACAAAATATGCCTGTAATTTCATACACACTTGAGTAACCGCTCTATCCTCCGAGCGTTCCGCAAACTCCAATTTGCGGAAGATAGAGCGTCTATAGAGATAACCGTTGCAAAATTGGTGACTGAGAAGTATTTACACATTAACAATAGTTAATGGGATTCAGTCAAATTACGTTACAAACCCTACTCTCGGCTTGTAAGAAAGTAAAATGAAAACGTAAAGTTTGGTTGAAGATCTAAACATTTTAATGCAAGTTTAATCATGCCATACATTATTTTTGCTAGTAAAATATCTTCTTCTTTCTCTTAGCGTTATCCCAGTTTCAGTCTGGGGTCCGCTTTCTAGTCTAACCGGATTTGGCTGAATATTAGCTTTTCCACGGAGCGACTGCCTGTCTGACCTCCGCAACCCGAAGGGATAGCGATATTCCATGGTTTAGACTAGTGTCAGTTTATTTAGAAGGTACTGACGCCCTGTAACGACTGTCAAAGATCTTCATGACAACCGGGACCGACGGCTTAACGTGCTCTCCGAAGCACGGGACAAGCGATAATTAACAATTCAATACGCACATAACTCCGAAAAGTCATTGGTGCGCGCCGTGGATTCGAACCTGATACCCTCTGCATGGCAGTCTGTTGGTATATCCACTCGGCTATCGTTGCCTTGCCTTTGCTAGTAAAATATATTAAATATTTTTTTACCGTATGTACCTACGTATATTTCTAAATTTTAGCTATTTCCTATCACTGCCTTACTTTATAAGTTTAATCACAAAATTAAAATATATATTACGTTTATTTCACTATAACATTCCATATTATCCAACTGCAGTCTCGTAGTAGGTGGCCGTATTAAACAGCACAAAGACGACCCGAGATAATCCCTAATTCTCACAGCATCAAGCTGCTCATAATCTAAATAATTTCAAATAGATACAGTCAACTCTATCAAAGAATACTAAGAGATATCAGTTTTAATATCAATTAAAATATCTGTTGACCGCAAGACAGCTCATCTCGTAATCAAAATCCAGAAATCTTGTGACTATAGCCGCAGCGAATCGGTAAGATATTAATTAATTCTTTAGTGATAAATTAAGAGTGAATATTAGGTGGTTATGAGGCACAAATCGTAGCGTAAGTATCATCCGCAGTAATCATAGAATAGTCACGTAAAAAGCTATCTTAAAAGTTCATTTACATTTTAATTGGGAGACGACATGTTGAAATGATTAGATATTGATGGTCGGACGAATATGATGTTTGAAGTGGGAGGTCTGTGGCACAGGCATCGTATGGCTCGATAAATAATTATGTGATATTGGAAGACTACTCGAAGTCGTAAATTCCTGCTCAATTTGTTGCGGGGGTGTGAGAATGTTTTGTATGTCCGATGAGTTGCTACGATTGTTGTTGTCTGTAGTTTCCATGTTTGACACATTTTTATGTAGGTATTTACTAGCTGTCTTGGATCATACCTGTACGAAATGGCCGATTTTTTTATTTTGTGCATTTTGTGCATGCGTTTTGTTTTTGTAGCCTATTAAAAGGCCTTACTTTTATTGCGTTGAATAAAATTACCTATTTAAACTATAATTAGATGCGTGATCTAATTATAGTCCGTGTGGTTGACGGATTAAGAATACGGAATGTCACCACCCCATATCATCCCATGGGCGTCGTAAGAGCCGACAGAGGGAGCATATTATGCAGAGAACAGCACTGTAAGAGAAGGAAAACTTGATACAAATCCTATATCAACCCGTTTGGAAAGCGTGGTATAGTAGGCCAATTCCTCCTTTCAAAGGAGAGGCCTAGTCCAGCAGTGGACTGTTAAAGGCTGATTATGATGAGTGATTAGTGCGCTTACAATAGTGGCGAATTATCGGCACATTCGGCACCTCATAACTACACTCATACAACAACAACATCTCAATAATACATGTGTAAGCGACGAAGAAAGATTAAATATTCATTTTTAGAGACTGCTTACCACCATATTCTTTTAAAGTGCCTATAGATATCAATTTATTAACGAAAACAAACTGTGACCTGTAGGTTTTCACTATCTCATTTTCCGCCTTTCATTATTGCAAAAGTCGTAATAAAATTTGATATACTAAACCATATTTTATTATTCATCAACTGCCTAAGCGCGTAGCCGCGCAAATACCGGCTTGCTAATACCTAAGCTATAAAAGCCATTAAGCGGGCAGGGACAAGCATGGTACAAGCGACCGCTCGACCGAGCGACTAATAGTGGTCTAATTAGTGCAGGTGGTACGGAAGTGAGGTACCTTACCGACACGACCACACAAGAGGTCACTTGAACGGGTCGTCTGCGATTGTAATTATATGTTTATTAATTATTGCTGTTTCTACTAATAATAAATATTATTTGGATATAAACTGATATTCTATCATATCTGGTTAGACGGGTAAGCGCACCCCGGGATCTAAGCCGTGTACCTAAACTTGGATTACCTATACCGGGATAGCGCTAGGAATAACGCTAGGACGCCGATGATGAATAAATACTATCGCGATTTGTATACACCATTGTATTTTCGAAGTTGAGTGAGCATACAATTGTTAATTATTGCTTGATTTACGGTTAAAGGAAACATCGTGAGGAAAACTGCATGTCTCAGAGATATCCATAATATTCTCGAAAAACATGTGAAGTCTGCCAACTCGCAATTGGCCAGCATGGTGGCGCAAGGCCTAAACATTTTCATAATTAAAAGAGGCTGGTGCTACCAATCTATAGTGCCTGCTTTCAGCCAAGAACAAAAGTAAAATTCATCGGAACCTCCAACTATTTCTAAAACGTAAACATCACTAACCGCCATTTTCATAAAACACGTTCCTACCGAAACAAATACTAAACATGTGCAACATAATGCTTCTAATACATTATTTATTCTGATAGTAATAAAATAGGCGGTAACGAGGCAGTATAGAAGCTGCGGCTAATGAGCGGGGACACTGCGGGGCGAGTGCGTGCCACCGGCGTTTCTCCGCAGTCACGATGTCGTTCCAACCCGATCGAATATTCATGGCAACACCGAACGTTATTGATAGTGTTGCTAGTGTGAATAACGGAAATATTTCCCTTGGAAGTGGCAATTTTGCTGTAGTGTAAGAGATGTTTACATGCCTGTTAGGGATTTTATAGCACTCCTTATTAGATCTACTTACTCTACGCAATAATAAGGTGGTAAATTTGATTATCTACATACAAAAATACATACATAGACTCACGCCTGTTTCCCCGAAGGGCTAGGCAGGGGATATATTAAACGCACACTTTTCGCCAGTGTTTTGATCCCACGTAATAGGTGGCGAGCCTATTGCCGCTTATCGGGATATTTTGTTTGCCAGAGCCTCGTCCATAGATCGGCAGGTGCACCACTTGCAGGTGAGGTTGGCTTAGGACCCTAAGTTCTTGGTGGAAACCCTATGCACTTTGATTATCTATGGTCGTATATACCTTGAGACAATCCACAGAACAAGTCTGATCATAAATTAGGTAGAACCAATACATAAACCAGGCAACTAATAAACATACTTAGATACAGCTTCCTAAATTAATTATACTTATTACAAATAAATTACCTACACGCAGACAGTAAAAACATCGAGCCTATCTCACAAAGACTTTCCTGGTTAGCAATGAAATCGATGTTAGCATTTCAGGTCACTGTGACCACGCTCCAATACAAACAGGACAGAAATATTTTTTACAGACCCACGCCTGTATCCCCGAAGGGATAGGTAGAGGTATATTATTAGGTACCACCACCCACATTTCGCCATGAATTTTTTTAGGTCCCACGTAATAGGGGGCGAGCCTATTGCCGTTGCCGGGCACATCACCAGACTCCGTGCTGCTACTGAGAATTCGGAAAAACCTAGTAACACTTGCCCGACCCGGGAATCGAACCCGGGACCTCCGAACAGCAATCGCATACGCTATCCACTGGACCACGGAGGCAGTCCGCAAACTAGAGAACTGATAATTATACTTACTTACATATTCCTAAATACATATATGTATATTGTGTATCGCTATATTCCATACATCGAGTATATCACACAACGATTTGTCCTGGATGGCAATCTATCTTAATTTTCAGGGTCATTATACAAAAAAACGGGCCACATTTAACGTGGTCCAAATTATGATATTCATGTAAAAGACGCGTCTGTTCAATCTAGAAACAAACATACGTAGACTCACGACTGTTTCCCGGAGCGGTAGGCAGAGACTACGGAACGCCATTTCCAACGATCCAGACATACCTCTCTTGCTTCATTCACTCCCATCAAGTTTCTTATGCATGCTCTTCTTTTTAGGGTACTTCTGACCTGTCCTTTTTTTTTAGGATGTCTCCAATCTGGCCAGAGAACGTCCGCCTAGGTCTTCCCCTTCGTCCTGTCCCATTCACACTTGCCTTATATATCTTATTTGTCAGTCTTTCGTCATCCAATCTAGAAAAAACTGCCTAAATAACATGCCTGAAGATTATTACGAATCCTATCATCAAAATAGAACTATAAAAAGGTTGTATAAGATTTTGCACTCTAAAGACACATTAACAAAATAACCTGACAAGACCCATCTGCAGCTGTAACCCAAAAGATTCTAGTTGAACAAAACAACACCTTACATTCCTCTCTAGCTTAATAGTTGATGACCTGCAGAGACGAGAACCCCGGACGTGACAAATAAAACCGATAACAGGCCCATTCTGCCCCGCGATCCGTCCTCCGTGACACCTGGAGGCTGAATTAATGAACGACGTGACTATCGCAAAAGATACGACACGATTGACGACAAACTGTCGCATGTCACACGCGACAAGACATAGCTAGTCATACCGCGGCACGATTCCACTGACGGGTCAGAAACAGTTCGTTTGTTGCCTAGGTGTAAAACATTCCCAACTAACAGCCGGTTTCACTATACGATCTATCCATGAAGACTAGACAAGATGGCTACTGAAGATACTAAAGATCTATGACATTGAAATTAAACTACTGTTTACGGATTTTATCGCGATATGTTGGTTTCACTAAGTTATTACATTTAAACCGAATGATCTAGAAACTACATTTTAATTTATTACTAGCCAACGTTTCGAATTCTTTACAAGAGTCATGGTCACGGCAGACTGACATCTAATCCTATACTAATATATAAAGCTGAAGAGTTAGTTTGTTTGGTTGAACGCGCTAATCTCAGAAACTACTGGACCGATTTGAAAAATTCTTTCAGTGTTTGATAGCCCATTCATCGAGGAAGGCTATAGGCTATATAACATCATGCGCGGGCGTTATACATTTCTAAAAGACAATTATTTATTCGTGTTCCTAATAAAATATTAGCAAATGGAAAATTTGTAAGATTAGTAGGTGCATTTTCTAAAAACAAGGCTTTCAAGCGTCATTCAGTCTTAAAAATGAGGCAAAGTTAAAGTTAAGAAAATATTAAACTTGTTGTAGTCCACGCAGAATAGGTCTTACTTAGGACAAAGTAAAAATAAGTATATATCTTTATACATCATCATTTCAGCCTAGAGACGTCCACTGCTGGAGATAGGCCTCCCCCAAGGTTCTCCACACAGACCGATTTTGAGCCGCCCGCATCCAACCGCTTCCCGCGATCTTAGCCAGGTCGCCACTCCAGAACCCGCCTGCCCCAACGGCCATCGGTTCTTCGCGCTATGTGCCCTGCCCATTGCAACTTCAGCCTGGCTATTCGGAGAGCTATGTCGGTGACTTTGGTTCTCCTGCGGATCTCCTCATTTCTGTTTATTACCTTTATACATACTGCAATCTTAATATATAAAATCCTTGCGTTACTGACTGACTGACAGACACGCTACAGCCGAAACTATTGGGCGCAGGAAGCTGAAATTTGGCATGTATGTTCCTTGGGGACCGTAGGGGTGCACTAAGAAGGGATTTCCCGAAATTCCCACGGGATCGGCCAAAAAGAGTAAATTTAAAAAAAATGCAGGCGTAGCTGCTGGCGTCCTCTAGTGTAAAATATATTCTCAAGAATAAACACCAAATACTTAATCATTAAACTGCGTATATTTTTATTACAATCATGGCGCATAAATCATCAAAATCCAATTACAATACAGTAGCCGCCTCCAAAACGCGCGATTCGATACGATTGTTCATAAAATATTCTAACGGTAGCGTAATCGTTTACTATAATTGATAATCGATAAAGTATTCGATGCGTATGCGCCGCTTATTGAGCCGATTTCACGCCAGAGCGCACGGTTAAATACCATAATCGTAGTAATGAATAAAAAAGATAATTTCGCTAGGGGATATCTATTACAACAGAAGGGGAATTTCGCGAGAAATTACAACGCTGACAAATAAAAACTGACTTTATTTCCTCACTAATAAGATAGGTTTAAGTTTTAAGGGTATGGTTGTTTAGAAAAACACATAATAAATAATTTAGTGTGATGGTTTAATGCTATTTGTGGCGTACAATAGACACTTGTGCAGCTGACGTCGTAAAAAGTGCCCCCTGTGTCATGGCCTGAGGCACAAAGCTTGTTTTTTGTGTCTCGAATGTATAATGTTATTGCAACAAGTGGGTAATCATCAGTCTGCGCACGCTTGCACATGTTGTTTTAAGTTTATCCGAGATGATGTCTTGACCTGATGCTGAATACAGAATATATAATGATATTTTCTTTGTTAACTAGGTACTTACTAATGATGTAAACGTTCAGGTTTTGCTGTAACAAGCAAGACGTGTGGGTTATGGATGTAATTGTGTACAGAAGTACGTCGTTGAAAATGTTTTCATCAATTTCATTATCATCATTTCATCAAATTATTATCTAGCAGCGATAGTCGAGTGGAGAGACCTACCGACTGCTACGCAGAGGGTCTTGGGTTGGAATCCACGGCACGCACCAATGACTTTTCGAACTTAAGTGCGTATTAAATTGTTAATTATCGCTTGCTTGTCGATGAAGGAAAACATTGTGAGGAAACCTGCATGTCTGAGAGTTCTCTATAATGTTCTCGAAAGACATGTGAAGTAAACCAATTCGCACTTGGCCAGCGTGGTAGACTATGGCCTTACCCTTCTCATAGAGAGAAAAGGCCCGTGCCCAGCAGTGGGACATTATATGTACTGGGCTGATGATGATTATCTAGGTTTGAATTTAGTTGTTACCTTCTTTGAGAAACTAAACTATCTATAGCTGACCCCGAACTTTAAGCAATGATCTTGGATCGCAGCCGGGCAGAATTGAGTAACGTTGAAGAGCGTCGTTAAAAAACTATCATCAGGGATGTAATACCTATATACCTAACTTTGTTGCCTGGATGGCTAAGTAGTGTACCTGATATCCAGCATACCTAGGTAGGCACTATGTTATTGTTTACTATTGTTTTCACGGTATTGTTTTTTCATCTTCCAAGATGGGAATAAAAGTCGCCCGCACTAAGAATAAATCCTATCGCGGGGGACTTTACAAACATACAACCAACGGACACAATGAACACCCAGACTCGAAACAACAATTTGTAGATCACACAAAGTGTTGTCTCGTGTGGGAATCGAACCCACAACACTCGGCGCAGTGTCAAGCGGTAAGGTGGCCGCTTAAACCACGACGCCAACCGTGCAGTTAGTCAGGTTAAATTATTTGTGAATAATTGTTTGATTTATGGATCGAAAAATGTGGTTCTGAAACCGTATTAATACTAAACCACGCTTAGGATCATAAATAGATCAGTTGCGTCGAATGTTCGTACAACATGATCTCATTCCCCTTTTCATTAATTCATTGTGAACCGTGTGGTCCTCAAACCCATGGTATTCAGCCCAGCGAAACGGCCGCTCAACCTACTTCGATATTGAAACATTCAAAAGATTTCACCTACGGCGAATGTGAAAATTGGTGTTTTCCACTTGCTCTTCGTATTATCATCATCAGCCTTTCACAGTCCACTGCTGGACTAGGCCTCTCCTTTGAAAGGAGGATTTGGCCTACTATGCCACGCTGGCCAAACGGGTTGGTATAGGTTTTGTATCAAGTTTTCCTTCTCTTACAGTGCTGTTCTCTGGATAATATGGTCCCTATGTCGGCTCTTACGACACCCATGGGATGATATGGGGTGGTGTCATTCCGTATTCTTAATCCGTCACCACACGGACCCGTATTACCACAAATACTATAAGGTAAGTAGTTGATACTAACACCGAGTTTAAGCTTTCCTATTAGAAAAAAAATACACTTAGCTGACTCAGCAATCAAACCCGTTACAAATGGAAGCATAGAAAACCCAAGTCACTGGAGAACCGAGGCAGTCATATAAATTAATGTTTAATAATGTAATTCCAAATTAAGAGGCATCAATAGCGCTTCTGTTAAATTAAATTAGAATTCTAAGCGCGCATCTTAAATTAATTTATTGATGTGGAATGCATTAGGTAGCTATTAATATATTATATCTGAGTCTTTGAGGAAAAGGGGTACACGTCTATTTTTAAAAGAAAGAAACTAGGTAGGTAGGTAGGTATACCAAAATGCAATCTATCTGCAACCAACCTATTTTCTTTTATATCAATTAATTTTACGCAATTAGTATAAGGTAAGTAGTTGATACTAACACCGAGTTTAAGCTTTCCTATTAGAAAAAAAATACACTTAGCTGACTCAGCAATCAAACCCGTTACAAATGGAAGCATAGAAAACCCAAGTCACTGGAGAACCGAGGCAGTCATATAAATTAATGTTTAATAATGTAATTCCAAATTAAGAGGCATCAATAGCGCTTCTGTTAAATTAAATTAGAATTCTAAGCGCGCATCTTAAATTAATTTATTGATGTGGAATGCATTAGGTAGCTATTAATATATTATATCTGAGTCTTTGAGGAAAAGGGGTACACGTCTATTTTTAAAAGAAAGAAACTAGGTAGGTAGGTAGGTATACCAAAATGCAATCTATCTGCAACCAACCTATTTTCTTTTATATCAATTAATTTTACGCAATTAGTAATAAGACCACCTCTGTACCTCTGGTTTAAAATAATAATTAATAATTCAAATCCACTGAAAGCAAAATATTATATTCAAATATAAATATAAAAGTGAGTACCTATAAGATTAATATTATTTTATAACATTTGCGCCATTAGCCTCGCCGCGCCGGTAAGATAGATACAATGTAGGTCAAGACGGACCGTAAAATATTAAAATTCATAAATGGCAAATTGAATTACTTTATAAATATCAATTTAAGCTAAATTCACAAATTACATCTAATGGCGCTGACTGATCAATGATGTTACAAAAGTAAAAAGAAGTAGATATGTTATAGGCGTACCAAAAGCTGGACGCTAAATATAAGCCAGTTGGTAAGTCTGACACTGACATATGTGTGTATGACGTCGCGAGCCGGTGTCAAAATGAAACTGACAGTACTGACACATCTTGACAACCGAAAATAAAATAAAATATGGAGTTATCGATGTGTGCTACCGTTTCTACCATTACCGTATCAACCATTTTCTTGTCATTGGCGCTGATACACTTTAGCATTCACTTGTAATGAGCATTCTCGCGAATGTTGCAAAACAAATGAATGTGTTTTAGCGAGCATTTTCTCGAACATTCGGGCGAGCCTTAGAATATAAAAATAGAATTCGCGCTACAATGGCGTGGCGGTAAGATAAACCCAATATATTTACTTCACTTTGACTTATGATTTTAATCTAGGGAAGAATCTTCGTAGTTTTCACTAATTTTAACTTGACTAGTGATAGGCTTACTCAGAATAAATATCGATAACGTTTACAATAAATCCTTATATTTGATTTACCTACTCAGAAGTAATTTCAATAGAATGTTAATAAACCCCCGATATCGATAAATAAATTTGAACGTAGGAACATCAACATAATCTTCGTCTTTTTACGTTATTTCAAGTCTTCCCCTGCGAGCCCGAGATACGCTTTCAGAAATGGGTCTGAACCCGAATTACTTACCTACTAGAGTCTGCTTGTCAAATCCGTTAAAATTAAATTAAAATTAAGTTAAATCAAATCAAATAATGTCTACTCAAAAGGCAATTCATATATTCCTTTTTTAATAGCAAATTCCATGGCTCGTATGTAGCGTCTCTTAATTTTTATATTTTTTTAGTTTGACCCCTTTTCCCTAGAGGCACTGTATGATGTAAGTACCGGGTGAGTGAACCATGATGGGATACTGCTATAAGATTCATCACAGCTTTATGACACATAATTAACTGGCTGCTACAGTAATTAATTAACCGATCCATTAATTTTACGATTCTATTAAAACAAATTGATTCTGCGACATATTTGTGAAACACTGTGTTATCAAACGCTAGCTGTTGCCCGCGGTTTCGGATGTGAATGAAAGGAATATTATAATAAGTACCTACCAAATTTTAAATCCAATAGGTACCTATTTATGGAGTTACTCATCTTGTGCCCACAGCTGGTAGAACCCGTGCCGATAAGTACGTCGGGCCAAAGGTTTATTGTCGATTAACCGCTAAATTCAATATTACATCTAGGTACTTATGCATTTTTTTTTTGAGATTTGAGATGTACATATTTGCCTTAACATATACATAGCTCGGGGTCGCTCAGAGGGCGATGGAGAGAGCTATGCTCGGTGTTTCCTGCGAGATCGAATCAGAAATGAGGAGTGCCGCAGTAGAACCAAAGTCACCGACATAGCTCTCCGAATAGCCACAGGTGAAGCCTCAAGTGACCATGGGCATGGTAGGCCTCCCGCAAAGTAGACCGACGATCTGGTTAAGATCGCGGGAAGATGTTGGATGCTGGCCGCTCAAAATCGGTTTGTGTTCAGAACCTTGGAGGAGGCCTATGTCCAACAGTGGACGTCTCTAGACTGACATGATGATGATTGACATAAGCTTCGAACCTACAAAATGCGTCAAACATGTATCTTGAATCTCCAAATCAATGGCTAGGTCGAATATTTAAACCAGCAGTTAGACTCTTTACATAGACTTTAGTAAAAACCAATTACTTTCCTATTTGCAAACCGATAAAATGACCTCATAGTGACCTTCACCCTCTATTGAAAACAACTTTATTTTTATTTTCGAAACAAATGTACGCCTGTTCCTATTTATACCTACTGATCAATGATACAAAAAATCATCAAATCTATTCAGCCGTTTTGCCGTCAAAGCCTGATAGCGGCACATATTATCATAACCTACCTATGAGATATACTTAGGCATGAGGCTGCGCTAATTTCTGGCCAATTACCCACCTATCTAATTACAAATACAAATAAGCTGCTCCAAATAGCATGTTGAACACGAGTACAAGGTTGAGCCGATGGGGCTTTGTTCGGGCGATAGCCGACCTGCGACCCGCGGCGTGTAGCGACGCCTAAGACCGGTCATCGCTTCATTATCTGAAGCTAATGACTGCGGTGCAAATGCTGCGGGTTACATGGTAGGATATTGGCGAGGTAAGCTTAGTAAGTAGGTAGGTTAAAATACTTAGGTAGCTACGCTATTCCGATTAGTGCATAGTTAGACCAAAATGGCGCCTTGTATGGAACAATTGCTGCTTCCTCTTGTTTGGAATGTTTTGCGTAATCAATACTAATATAAGAGTTTGTCTGTATATTTGTTTGTTTCGTGAACGCGCTAATCTCAGGAACTATTGGCTCGATTTGAATAATTATTTTTGTGTTGGATACCCTATTTACCTATTGAGGAAGGCTATATAGCATCGCGCTATGCGCCACGAGTGCAACGCAGTGGCCTTAAATAATCGGAACATTCTCACTAGTTCCACCAGCAAATAGTTCCATGGAACTAGTGAGACTTATTTTTCTCAGTAGTTCCACCAGCAAATAGTTTCATGGAACTACCTACTGAGAAAAAAAAGTCTCACTAGCTCCATGGAACTAATTGCTGGTGGAACTAGTGAGAATGATCCACTAACCACCTGACTATGAGGTCAGTTAATGTTTGTGTGTCTCTTTGTTTGTATTTCAGATTGAGTATGATATTCGAATAATACTCGGTGCAACATTTTTTATAAACAAACATTAGAAATAACCCCGCCATATGCGCAAAAATATCACATGTTCAGGACTCTACTGTCACATGTTAAACTGTTGAACAAGGGGAGTAGCGGTGTTCAAATCTGTTCATAAACCAAACGTGGCATATGATTACCCCATTCGAATACAATAGGGCTCTACTTGTGTCAGTTAATCTAATAACAATATAATATTTGCCGTCTGTCTGCGTTGAGGTTGCTTCCCGCGAATTTAACAATTGAATTCACTTACCTACTAAAGTCCAACACATGGGGTTGGTTTTCCGACTGTGAGATATTACTTATTGAAATGGGGTTTATGTAAGTACCTAATTAGGTAGGTATCTTGCAATCAAAGCTCTTCATTTACCTACTAAACAGGACTTTTCTATTGGCGATGTTAAGATTCTAACTAGCGACTCTAGCGGCGAATTTAGAAGTTGTCCGGGTACGATTCTTTTGAGAGCTCAATACAATGACCACTATAACCTCAAAGAAAAGTTGTATTACTATTGAAGGCTGTCAAAACTTCCAAATTCGCCGCTAGAGGCCCGCGGATACACTTTGCATCGCCAATAGCACGTAGGTAGATAGATACCTAAGTACTCAGTTTATAAATAAAATCCTTAATATTTTTTAATTGTAAGTCTAATAAACAACGATAAATAGTATAGTTATTTTTATACATAGGTACATACTTTAATACTTCATAATAATATATAGACTCACTCGCCTGTTTCCTGAAGGGAAATTATTTTTATTTAAATTTTAATTTAACCCAGTTGCCGACGTGGATAGGAGAAACTTATATGCGTACTTTTCATATTGTTACGAGCTGGGGTTCGTGATAAATTATATACACTATGCCAGAAAAACTGCACTTTATTCACTAACACAATAACACTAGATACACACACTTAATTTTTCAACACTAATAAAACACACTATTCACACCACTAGTACACACTAATCACTTCCGACTTACTTCCTCTTCGCTTCTTGATCGCTGTCGATTCTTCCAATTGTAACTGTGTCCGTTCCTTTCGGTCGCGCTCTATTTATACTGGCCGGATAACATCACTAGCGCATTCTAGATGCTTCTACAAAACTGTCGAAATAATCTCGAACAGTCTATTACTCGATACAGTAACGCCATCTAGTACAGAGTAGCTGAATTACCTTTAAACCACCGATACATTCAATCTCTTCTAGTATCCCCATTTACCGATAGATGGCGTAACACTGCCCCCCTCTTAAACGTGTTCGTCTCGAACATCGTTGGACCCATGGTAACGAGCCAACCGGTCCACATGAACTATCTTCGGTGCACCTCGCGACCCCTTCTGGATTCGATAGGTGACGTCGTTCATCCTGGTAATTATGCGATATGGCCCGTCCCATCTGGCTTGTAACTTAGACGATTTGCCTTTGCTACGTACTGGGTTATGAAGCCACACCAATGATCCCTCGTCGAAGCCTTTGTTGTTTGCCTTCCGGTCGTAGCGAGTCTTCATCTTTTCAGACATCTGTTGTCCTGACTCCCTGATGTGCTCGTATACGTCGTTCATCTTGTTGCGTAGCTCGGTCGCGTAATCCGTTACATTGCGTGGAGATTCTGGCGGAATACCGGTGATTAAGTCTGCTGGTAAACGTAATTCTCTGCCGAAATTGGCAAAAGCTGGTGTTACTCCTGTGGTTTCGTGGACCGCACTGCGATATGACAGAAGGAATGGTTGGATGTGCTTGTCCCAATCTCTTTGTTTGCTCTCCACGACCTTCGCCAGGTACCTTTCCAGTGATTGGTTAAATCGTTCAACCATGCCATCTGATTGCGGGTGATAAGCCGTGGTCCTGGTTTTATGTGCACCCATCACGCGACAAGTCTCCTTGAACACCTCGGATTCGAAGTTCCGGCCTTGATCGCTGTGGATTTCCAAGGGTACCCCGAATCGACAAAAGACTTCATGCACCAGCTTGTCGGCCACTGTGGTAGCTTCTTGATTTTGGATTGCAAACACTTCAGGCCACTTCGTGAAGTAATCCATCACAACCAAGAAGTATTTGTTTCCATCCTGGCTCTCGGGAAACGGCCCAGCTACATCCAAGGCTATGCGCTCCCATGGGGCTCCCACATTGTACACCCTTAATGCACCTCTGCTTCGAGTATGTGGCCCCTTGACAGCCGCACAACTTGTGCATTTGCGGCACCAATCCTCGACGTCATCCCGACAGTGGAGCCAATAAAACCGCTACCGGATCTTAGTAAGGGTCTTCTTAACTCCCATGTGACCTCCCGAAGCACCATTGTGATAGAGCTGCAAGACTTCCGGCACCTTAGTTTTGGGCACTACCATTTGCAAATGGCACTGGTTACCGCGAGCGTTTTCCCATTTGCGGCACAGAACTGCATCCTGGACGACCAAGCTTTCCCACTGTGCCCAATAACTCTTGGTGATAGGGCTCATTGCTGCGATATCACTCCATTTGGGCCTAGGAGCGCCTGATTTCTTCCATTCAAGAATCGGCTGTACATCCTTGTCATCTTGCTGAGCACTCTGCAAAGCTTCTCTCCATTCGTCGCTTAGATCCATCTTTAACATCCTCACTAGCGCTGCCTGCTTTGCTTCCTGTCGGCTACAGTGCTTGCACTGGTCGGGACACGGCCTACGCGATAGGGCATCTGCGTTACCATGGGACTTGCCGCTGCGATGTTGTATTACAAAATCAAACTCTTGCAGTAGTTCAATCCATCTAGCTACTTGTCCTTCTGGGTCCTTAAATTGAAGTAGCCATTTCAGCGCTGCATGGTCGGTTCGCAGGTGGAATTTACGGCCCAACAAGTATTTGTTGAAATGCTGCAACGTCTTTACTACAGCCAAGAGTTCCCGCCTGGTGACGCAGTAGTTTCTTTCGGGTTTGGATAAGGTCTTGCTGAAGTATGCTATAACAACTTCTTGATCACCCTTCTTTTGTGACAGCACGCCGCCAATTCCGGTGTTACTGGCATCTGTGTCAACTACGAATTCATGCTCATTGTCAGGGTAGCCTAGAATAGGTGCAGTACACAGATGTTCCTTGAGCTTCTGGAATGCAACGTCACAGCTCTCATTCCAACAGAACTGTACTCTGTCTTCGGTGAGCTTATGAAGAGGTCGAGCAATGTCAGCAAAGTTCTTCACAAACCGTCGGTAGTAGGAGCATAATCCGAGGAATGCTCTGACCTGCGTTTTGTTCTCTGGAACTGGCCATTCCTTCACGGCAATGATCTTTTCCGGGTCAGTTTGAATACCGTTCTCCGAGGCCACATGTCCTAGAAAGCTCACTTGCCGTCTGAATAACGCGCATTTCTTCGGACTCAGCTTCAAATTAGCTCCTCGTATCTTTGACAGCACTTGTTCCAAGTTTCGAAGGTGATCCTGGAAGGTGCGCCCCACGATGATGATGTCATCCAAGTAGACCAGGCAGGCGTCTCCAATCAGTCCCATAAGCACTCGCTCCATCAGTCTCTCAAAAGTAGCCGGAGCGTTGCACAATCCAAAGGGCATGACGTTAAATTGCCATAATCCTTTCCCTGTGGAGAATGCCGTCTTCTCCTTGTCTCGAGGATCTATTTCCACCTGCCAGTAGCCACTTTTTAGGTCTAAGGTAGAAAACCACTTCATCCCCGTCAGCGTATCCAGTGTGTCATCGATCCTTGGCAGCGGGTAGCTGTCCTTCTTCGTGATGTCATTCAATCTGCGCTAGTCTACACAGAAGCGCATGCTGCCATCCTTCTTCTTTACTAGGACAACCGGAGAGCACCACGGGCTGGACGAAGGCTCGATTACGCCTTCTTTCACCATACCGTCGATCATAGCTTCCACTTCACGTTCCCGTGCCACTGGCACACGTCTTGGTCGCTGGCGAATCGGTGCTTCACTTCCCGTGTTTATTTTGTGCTGGACTAGTGCTGTCTTCCCTATGTCGGCATCACTGGTCGAGAAAATATCGGCGAACCGGTTTAACATTTTCTTAGCCTTGGTCTTCTCTTCTTCTGACAGGGTACTTTGGCAGTCCTCCAAAAGTGAAGACACGTCGAATCGTGCACCCTGAACTTTGTCGCTGGTAGGTTGCTCTTGACATCTACGCATCCAAGCCGCTCCTTCATAGGTGCCCAATTCCGTCCCTTTTTTGAGCAACACTTCCTTGTCACTTGCATTTAGTGCGCGTACTGATGAAACTTTGGTACCCCTTACCAAGGTTCGTGCAATCTTCCATGAGGCATCTTCCTCTAGGCCTTCGATAAGTACGCAGCGGTTCCCTCGACCAGAACTCCCGGGTAAACAAACCGGTACAACCGTTTCCGACCGCGGTTGAAGCGTGACATTCTTCAGGCAGTACACTTTTCCTGAAGTTGCGCCTTCCATGAAGACTTCTTCCGAGCCACATTTCAACACTCCTTGGTTAACATCGATCTCGCAGCGATACTTCCGCATGAAGTCTAGGCCCAAGATGCAGTCGTCCACTATATCGGCCACGATGACTTTGTGGCGGTAAACTTTGTTAGCCTAGCTTCAGATCCACCTCCATTTCACCTCGGACGGTTATGTGCTGACCGGTAGCTGTTCTCAGATTCACACATTCATTGTTCCTGAAGCAGCCCCGAAGAACCCGTCTTGCCAGATGGAAACCGACGACTGTCCGAGAAGCACCCGTGTCCAATGTCAGCTTGCATGGTGTTCTGTTAATTTCGCCTTCGATGATCAGGCTGTTCCCGTCGCATGATTGCGAGATCGAGATACTTGGGGCTCTTCCATTACCAGCCAGCACCCGCCCCGCAGTCCTGGCCTCTACTCGTTTCCCTGCTCTTGCTGCCTGGCAGGCACATCAGGCGACCCCTTTGGTGGAGACAGGGTGTCACCAGGCTGCCTACGCTTTGGGCAGCTCAAGCGGTTATGGCCTCTTTCTCCGCAGTTGTAGCACCGAGGTGACGACACAACTTCCCTGATGCCGGTCCCGGATCCCATCCGTAAACGCCTGTACGAGGTTCCCATCAATAAGCGCAGGAGACGACTGGTATGCCTTCCTGACCAGCTTTTCCATCTCTAGAGCCCACTGCTGCAGAGTTTCTCCGTTGCGTTGTGTCCTGTCCTTCAGCTGAGCACGATACACATGTTCGAGGTGCGCGTCTCCGTACCTCGCCTCCAGCGCCTCAAGAAGCTTCTCGTAGGTGACGTCTTGTCCGAGTGCCTCCAACACTGTCAAGGCCCGGTCGCGAAGGCCCAAGGTTAGGGCGGTTAAGGCCTGTTCTTTGGTCCACCCATTCGATCGCATCACAGCCTCAAACTGGATCTTGTATGCAGACCATGATGACGAGCCATCAAATGGTGGAACCTTAAACCCACGAGGTGAGGGCACTACAGTCGCAGATGTCACTTCGTTGGATCCGAGCCCACGCAATCTCCTCTCCACTTCAGCGACACAGGTCTCGTGATGGTCGTGTACACGCTTCTCTATAGAGGCGACGCGAGTCTCAAGCTGGTCGTTTACGAGCTTCTCCACGTCGCTGATACGAGCCTCGTGCTGCTGGAGCTCCTCCTTTACCACCTTCAGGTCCTTCCCTACAGCGGCGCTGAGGTCTTTCATCACCACCAGCTGTTCCTCCAAACGGCGGGCCTGCTCCTCCTTGTCGCGCTGTAGTTGTTCCTCCAGGCGGCGCGCGTGCTCCTCTTGACGGCGAGCCTGCTCCTCCTTGTTGCGCTGTAGCTGTTCCTCCAGGCGGCGCGCGTGCTCCTCTTGACGGCGGGCCTGCTCCTCCTGACGGCGGGCCTGCTCCTCCTGACGGCGGGCCTGCTCCTGCATGAACGCCATCAGAGCCGCGATGTCGGGCACCGTCACGGAGTGTGTGGCGCTTGCAGGCTCCACTGCAGCCGCGGAGTCGCCTGGTCCACCAGACGATGGAGTAGGAACGTCTCCGAAGCGTCTCTGGTCCAGGTCTTGCTGGCGCTGGTTCCTGGTGCGCACTCCTTCAGTTTCTTCTTTCGGCATAACCGGCATAATTTATCCCTTTCTTCTGACACCAATTTGTTACGAGCTGGGGTTCGTGATAAATTATATACACTATGCCAGAAAAACTGCACTTTATTCACTAACACAATAACACTAGATACACACACTTAATTTTTCAACACTAATAAAACACACTATTCACACCACTAGTACACACTAAACACTTCCGACTTACTTCCTCTTCGCTTCTTGATCGCTGTCGATTCTTCCAATTGTAACTGTGTCCGTTCCGTTCGGTCGCGCTCTATTTATACTAGCCGGATAACATCACTAGCGCATTCTAGATGCTTCTACAAAACTGTCGAAATAATCTCGAACAGTCTATTACTCGATACAGTAACGCCATCTAGTACAGAGTAGCTGAATTACCTTTAAACCACCGATACATTCAATCTCTTCTAGTACCCCCATTCACCGATAGATGGCGTAACAATATGTATAATTTTATTGTATTGGTTTACTTCAGGACTGACAAGTGTTGCATTGAAATTTTACTTGCAGATGCCTACAGTTGTAAAGTTGTGGTAAGGAAGCACCACAGTACCTACAACGGAGCTGATAATTTTATGCTTTGATAGATGTCAGAATTGGTAGGTACCTAAATAATTTGGTCAAACCCAAACCAATGAATACAGATTTACATAGAAGCGCAGTTGTTAAGGATTTCCAAGTGGAGACTGTTTAGTTTAGGCAGTTTAGTTCGTAGTTGGCGCCGTTGGCGGCGCTGGCGTCATTCTCCGTATCTCTTGCTCTCATAGTTAAGAATGTTAAGATACACAGGAGGAACGTTCATCTCTCTTGCTCTCGTAGAGACAGCTATCACAGCGCGACTGCCACGCCGCCAAGCGTCAATTTGGGTCAAAGAAAGTTTGTCTTCAGAGCGCCCATAGGAAATGCGCCTCTATGTAAATATCTGAGCTCTTTGCCCAAACCTTGTTGATTAGTTAATATGTGACATCACAAGTAGGCAGATAGCGCCCGAAACCATGATACAATGTCATGACTTTCGCAGAAGGGGACAACTATAATTTTCTCGCAGGCGCTTTTCCATCAGCTTAAATAATACAGTATGTACTCTATCTGATTGTACTGTTGTCAATGATAGTTTGGGTTGCAAACAGAAGCCTAATCCGTGGATTCGAATCGTTTCTCGACGCGAATTAAAGATTTTGGTTAGTGTTTGCTAAAATTTAATTTGAATTAATTCCAAGATGTGACAGACATTCCGGTTAAAATATCTGCCACTATTGACAGGTGAGGTCTATGTCTATTCTTTATAAAATGATACGAATTCTGGCAATAACAGTTTTCTACACGAGTGTACATGCGCGGCAATTCGCAAAGGCTGACTTCAGAGCCGCCAAGATACGACGTCTGATGTAGGTAGGGTCAGGTGTTCAACAATGAAACAGTGGTACACAATAAAACATTGCAATATTTCTAAAATGCTACGTTGCTAGATCGTGCATTATATGCGTAAGGACCTCCTCGAGAATACCCCGCCGCACCCCAGTCAGTGTTGTCAACTTAGCAACTTTGTAGCTAGATCTAGCTATTATTTGGTGACAGACAGCTACAATGTAATGAAACTTGTAGCTAAACTTTTTAGCTACATTTTCTAGCAACTTTTCATTTCATCATGAGACGGGAGGCTATCGAGATTCGTAGAGTAGGATACCAACTCCCGATTCGCGTAATAATAAATAAAAACTAAACGCGAATTAAGCGTCTGTGGTTAGGTACAGGTCGGCTTTGGCGGGACCGCGGGAATTCCGTTTCCTGCTGCTTTATGACAGAATACTTACTAAACCAAAATTTTATTATAGTTCGCGCTACTCGTATTCTACCTTGTGTTGTTTTGTTTCTCCATTAAAAACTTTTAAAACATTTATTTTATCCATATAAAAACTGATTCTCGCTGCTTTAATTTAATTTCGAAATGAATTTACCTTTAAAAAAAAACCTATGTACAGAAATACAGACCAGAGTGGGAAAATATGGACGATTTTAAAGGTTGGTTAAAATCAGCAAGTGGAGACTCAAGCAAAGCGTTTTGTACATATTGTTCTACGGAAATTCTTGCTAAACTATTTGACATAAAGCAGCATGCCGAGACTAAAAAACATAAACAGAACGTAGAGTTCAAAACAGGTACGTGAATGAATTAAAATTCACTTTGTTCTAGTTTTATGGTTGGCAGACTCTATCTATGGGAAAATAAGTTTGGCGCTATTTTATCAGCTTTTTTCTTTCTAAAATAAAAATATCAAACTCAGTTCTTTGCGTCTACGGTCAGCGTTCAATTCATTAATTTTGTTTGCGATGTAATTTATCTAAGCTTGCTGTACCTATCACTTGCATTGAAATTTGTTATTTGTAAAGCGGTTTCCATTGTTTTCTGCGTTTTGGGTCTTTGGGAAACGGATAAGCTCCTCGGTTTTAACAATAATCGGTGCCCTTAAGTCACGTTCTTTCTTTCTTTGTATCAGTTGCTTAAATGTTGTAAAGTGCCCCAAGTTACATTAATAAAAAAATATCCTAAAGCGATACTTGTAGGTATGTACTTTAATAATAAATAAAATAAATAAATAAAAAGCCTATTTATTTCCTGTAGTTTACAATTTACAATGCTGTATTACAATTTAGCGTTAGTTTTTAAATTTGAATATTTTAGTGTTGTTTTAGTTGTGAGTTATATATGTTTATATTATTTTAAATGTTATCCATTGTACTTTATCCTAAATTTAATTGATAAGTATATTATTATTATCTATATCTTGTTAGTGTATTATATTGGTATTGTACATTATAGGTATATTTGTTTGATGGTTTATGCATGTTTGTAATTTTTGTTAGCCATTGTACTTTCTCTTAAATTTAATTGTTAGTAAGTAAGTATTATCTACATTCTATATTATATTATGACGTGTTTAGTTTTTTTTTTTTTACTCTACAGGAACCCCTTGACGGGTAAAGGCCTCCTCCAAGTCGCTCCACTTGTCTCTATCTTGTGCAACCTGCATCCAGAGTGGGCCAGCTGTTCTTTTGATTTCGTCTTCCCAGCGTGATAATGGTCTACCCCTGATTCTTTTACCAAGCGGGCCCCTCCATCTAGTTAGTCTTGCGGTCCATCTCTGGTCTGTAAGTCTGGCAACATGGCCTGCCCATTTCCATTTGAGCTTCAGAGCACAATACAAAGCGTTCTTTGTTTTAGTTGTGCTTCTTATGGTGGTGTGTCTTATTTTGTCTATTCTTCGTATATTAAGCATGCTACGTTCCATTCCACGCTGGCAGGTGTTAATAATAGTTTTTGCTTTAGCAGTGAACTTCCAAGTCTGGCATCCATATGTCAAACACGGTAGTAGGCTTGAGTTGAAAACTTTTGATTTGATTGCTGTGGGTAAGTTGCTCTTAAAAATCTCTTTCAGGCTCCAGTATTTATTCCACGTAATTTGTGCTCTTCTTTTTATCTCTGTTTCGTTGTTTCTCTTGTCAAAACTTATTTTCTTTCCTAGATATATGTAGCTGTCTACGTACTCCAATGGTTTATTATTAACTGTTATAGGGGTTTTGCATCTGTTTGTCATTGCCATAGTCTTGGTTAAATTCATTTGCAGTCCTACTTTTGCACTAGCTACATGTAAGGACTCTATCATAAGTTGTAGCCGTGAGCTTGTCTCTGATAGAAGCACAAGGTCATCGGCGAATCTCAAGTGGCTTATATAGGCACCATCTATCTGTAACCCAGTTTCCTTCCAGTTTAGCTTTCCGATGATACTTTCAAGGACAGCTATGAAGAGCTTTGGGGATAATGGATCGCCCTGTCTGACACCTCTTTCTATGGCAAAGCTCGGTCCGAGAGTTTCAAGCTTGACTCTTCCTCTGTTATTACGGTAGACGCTCTTGATTACTGCTATATATTTTTCTTCTACTCCTTGTTCTTTTAAGCTTTCCCATATACTTGTATGGTTTACTGTATCAAAAGCTTTTTGATAGTCTATAAATGTAATATATAGAGGTCTCTGGTGTTCTTGGTACTTCTCTATAATTAATTCGAGTGTGTGAATATGGTCACATGTTGAGAACCCTTTCCTGAAACCGGCTTGCTCTATTGGTTGGGTATCTTCTAAAACTGTACTAATTCTTTTATTTATCATACCGGAGAAGAGTTTGTAGAGACATGGTTGCAAGCTTATCGGTCTGTAATTGCCTATATCCTTAGGGTCGCCTTTCTTGTAAATAAGTATAATCTCTGACTCAGACCATTGTGAGGGAGTTTCTGCCTTTTGTAGAATCGCGTTGAATAGTACTGTTAGTGGTAGTGCCAGAATTGTTTCAGCAATTTTCAGTGCTTCGTTTGTGATGTTATCCGAGCCTGGGCTTTTTTCTGCTTTAAGTGTTTTTAATGCTTCTATCACTTCTGTTGTTTCTATAGGATTAGTGTAGCTTTCGCAGACTGTTCTGATGTTATTTCTTGTATTGTTTATGTCAGTTCTGTTGCCTCTATCTTTATATAAAGAAGTATAGAATTTAGTTGCTGTGATACTTATGTCTTTTCGTTGATACATGTCTATATCCAGCTCTTTCAGACCCTCAATCCAAGTTTTGTTTATTTTTAATTCCTTGTAAGCCTTCCTTGTACTTCCCTTGTATCGTATATGGTTTTCTATAGTATCTTGTCTATACCTTGCGTAGTCTTTGGTTATGTATTTGTTGACTAATTTGTAGAGTGCTGAGAGTTCCTTTCTCATAGATCTAGTTTTATTCTTAGTTTTCTGTAGAGCTTTCCTTCTTTCTAGTAGCTGTAACGTCCGATCTGAAAGGATTTTTTGTGCCCTTTGTTTGTCTATCTTATGTCGGGCGTTCTTTAAGCTTTTTGTGATTGCGTTTACTATTTTGTCATAGTATGATTGTACCGATATGTTTTCAAGGTGAGCAGGTGTATCTGATAGCATATCTGATAGATTTTCCCTGTATGTAGTTATTTCATTATCGCAGGTTAATTGGCTGTTTTGGTTGTTAGTGAATTTGGCTCTACTTTTCCTGGTTGACGTGAGCTTTATTGTGGCTCTTATTGCTCTATGATCGGACGGGTAGTTCAGATTCAACGTTTGTATGTTTTGAAATATTCCTGGCTGGTTTGACAAAATAAAGTCTATCTCGTTTTTGTATTGACCATTTGGAGAGCGCCAAGTCCACCGCCGGTCTTGTTTTTTCATAAAACATGTATTTATGATTGTTAGTTTATGTTCAAGAGCGAAATTTATTAATCTCTGACCTCTATCGTTTCTTACCCCGTATCCGTGCTGTTTCATTACCAAGTATTCTTCTTGTTTGCGTGCTCCAATTTTAGCATTAAAGTCTCCCATTAATATTATGTTTTTGTGTGCAGATTCCATCGTTTTGTCTATTGTATTGTAGAAATCATCTATTTCGTTGTCATTTGCTGCTTCAGTTGGTGAGTAAACTTGTATAATGGAGATCATAAAGCCTTGAAAGTTTAAGTTCAGCATTGCGACGCGTTCCGTTGTTCCAATAAAGCTATCTATGTTATTTTTCAAGGATTTATTTATTATAAAACCCACCCCGTATTTACCAGGTGTAGATCCCTTATAACAGAAGATGAAATTATCGTGCTCTTCTATATTGCTACCGAAGCGCCTTGTTTCTGAAAGTCCTATAATATCATACTTTATTCCCCGTATGGCTTCTTCTAATTCTAGTAAGTGCGCATGTGACGATAGGGTTCTGACATTATATGTTGCTATATATAGCTGGTGCATTTGTTTGGTTCTTCTACTCTCTATTTCTGTTGCTGGATTTGGAGGGTTGTAGTCAAAATCCCCCACGGTGACCAGCCGTGTTGGGGGATGTGTTTTGTTGCTTGTTTTTGTATTTTTGTATGTTGTATCTATGTTTGAGAGGGGGGTTAATTGCTATTTGTTTGTGACTTCTTGGTCTTGTTTGTTGTTTGTATTGCTTGCACTATTTTTATTTACCAGGTAATTCAGTAAACCTGGCTTTATAACACCTTCTGAAATACTACTTGACCTTTGAATTGAAGGACGAGATTGCTGGGTTTTATTCTTTTTATTGGTGGTTGTATTAGCGTTGTTTTGAATTTCTGGATTACTTTCAGGTGATGGAGGCAGTGGTCTTTTATTGTTGGTCTTAATTATAATTAATTTATCGTATTTAATTCTGGCCATATTGCCTCTTTCCCTCTCCATTTTAAGCTGTACTTGCAGTTCTTTTCTTTTCTCCAAAACATATTTTGGATAGTCCTCTTTGATGTAGTAGTTGGAATTTTTCAGCACCCCTTTTTGCTTGAAAATTTTTATTTTGGTGCCTAAAGTAGAAAAAGTTACCACGACTGGGCGTGGGCTTTCTCCTTTTTTTCCTAATCTTTTCACTTCTTGTATGTCGTTGTAGGATAGTTTAATAGAGAAGTGCACTTCAATCCATTTAATAATACTGCTTTCTAAGTTTTCATAAGACATTAATTCTCCTTCCTCTAGGCCGAAAATTACTATATTTCTTTGCCTTGACTGTTTTTCCAGAAAATGTATTCGTTTTTCTTGGTTTTCTACAATTTGTTTCAATTTTTCGTGTTTTTCATCCCATAATAAAAACTTTTCATCCATCAATTTGGTAATGTTTTGTGTAACTTGCTCTGTCACATTTTTGCCACTGTCTCGGATGGTTGTTTTTTGTTCATCCAACTCTTTTTGTATTTGTTTAAGCGCTTTCATAACTTCTTCCATGATTTAGAGTTTGTTACAACGCCCTCTTGTGACACCTTGTTCTATTATTTCGTGCTGCTGTTGGCAACTACGTTGGGCACGGGCACAGAGTACCTTTGTATACTATGAGGTTGTAGTAGTGCTCCCCTTTTTTTCTAGATGGCGCTGTATAATCAATCGTGATATATTTGCAAATCATTCAGTTTTGAGGTTATAGATTTACACTTTTTCGCTTTTTCACTGGACATAGATTTATTCTGTTTTTGTAGCTTTTAACGAAGATTCAAGTTTGTGATCACTGAATTTGGTTGTATAATATTGTCTGTTTTGCACTAACAAAATCCTCACTGTCGTATACCGGCGATTGTTTTGCACTTTGGATTTTTTTTGGTTTTTAGTATCCGGCTGTTGTTTGTTGTCTTTGACCACAATATATAGTTAAAAACACTTGTTAAACTATCACTTTAAACACTAATACATGGTGAAACGCACTTTTTTATATTAATTTTGTCGTAATTTCTACAGAGACGATGTTTACCGTGGCAACTAGCGCCCTCTCCCCTCAGACTACCTGTACTTTAATACAAAACCACTTATTCAATGCACTGCATTTACGCATTCCTGATATTATTCAACAGATTTGGGCTTTGTTTACAAACAATGTATGGGTTTTGACCAAAAAGTGGCGGGGTCGCTTATGCGACGCGTATCAGGATAAAAAGGTAGTTTTTCTCCCCATTTGTAGGCTCAGGCTCTCTGTGTTGCCATAAATTAAATTAAATCCACTTGTAAAGGAAGACAAACTGAAGTCAAAAATATTGAAAACGCGGCACATTAAAAATTTCTAACAATAATCTTATTCAACTTTTATTCTATTTGTTTACAGGTAACAAAGAAATTTCTTTCAAAGTTGTACCTAAAGGCCAGTCATATAGACCTTGCGATGAATCTAAAGCTGCATTGACCTTATTTATTGCTGAGCATTGTTCTATATTAAGTGTAGACCATTTGGGTGATCTATGCAAAATATGTTTCAAAGACTCCAAAGCTACACAGGAGCTAAAATTGCATAGAACTAAATGTACCTACAGAAATAATGAAAAATGTGCTGATGCCGCATTTTCGTAAGGAGCTCTTAGATGATATTGGAAACCAAAAGTTCAGTATTATAATGGATGAGTCCACAGACGTCAGTGTCAGTAAACAACTTGGTCTTGTAATTAGGTATTATAGTGCTGCAAAGAAAAATATAATAAGTTCATTCCTGGAACTCGTTTCAATTGAGAGTGCAGATGCTAGGGGAATTGTTAATGGCCTGGTATCATGCTTAGAGAGTCACAACTTAAATATTAGACAAATTATTGGAATTGGAACTGATAACGCATCTGTTATGACAGGCATGAATAACGGGGTTCATGCAATCCTAAAAAGAGAATATGGGATAGAAAATTTTATACTGATACGATGTGTTTGCCACTCGTTGCAGTGAGCAGTGACCCATGCATCTGAAAATACTCTACCAAGAAATATCGAATTTTTGGTTAGAGAAATTTATAAATGGTTTTCTATGTCTCCTAAGCGGCGAGATGAATATACAAAAATATACGAACTTATTAATTGTGGGGAAAGTCCGTTGAAAATTACTAAGGTGTGCGATACACGTTGGCTTTCAATAGAGCCAGCAATTACAAAAATTGTGACACAATGGGAAGAATTAAAATTACATTTTAATTTGGCAAGAGTGAAAGACAATTGTTACTCGGCTGAGCTTATTTACAACATGCTAGAAGACAAAATAAATTATTTATATTTTGTGTTTCTGAGAAGCGTTTTAAATGAGGTCCAAATAGCAATCAAAGCATTTGAAAGTGAGATCTCTAATCCATTAAAACTTCTCAATACACTCACAACATTACTACAATCATTGAGCCAGAGAATTTTAATACAAAGACCTGTAAACAGGAACTTATTACATCCAATAACTGACAGAGATATTAACCCTAGGCCTTATCTTGGCTATATGTTTGAAACTGCATTATCGCAACAAAATTTAGATACAGAAGTTTTAAATGCAATAAGAGAACGCTGCTCCTCCTTTTTATTGCAATTGCTTAAGGAACTGCAACAAAGACTTCCAGACAACTACAAACAGCTAGACCAAGTCCAGAAGAAGCAATAAAACCAATAAAGTCAAATAATATCATCGAGGTTGCTGAAGTCTTGGGATTTCCACCAGAAATTATAGATATAATAATGCAACAGTGGCAAATTTTACATTTAAATACAATTATTTAAATGTAAAATTTGCCACTGTTTCACTTGTTTGTTGCATTCTCAAGATATTATTCAATTTTGGGTGGAAGTAAAAATTTGTAAGAATTCTTGTGGTGTTAACAATGTTAACACCATAAGAATTCTTCAGACATAAGCACTCTGGCTCTAACTTGCCTTGCACTGCCCCATTCGAATGCAGAGGTAGAGAGGTTATTCTCTCAAATGAATTTAGTTAAAAATAAGCAGAGGAACCGAATGAGTTTGATAACTCTAAACTCAATCCTCTGCATTAGAGACTGACTCAGAAGAAGCGGTCAATGCTGCTATAACTGTGTTTTGCCTAAAGATGTGCTGCGTAAAATGGGCACCGCTGAAAAATATTCTAAAACGATAGATACTGAACCCCAGCCATCAACATCGTCGTCATTACTTACATAATTAATCCTCAATATTTTTTTTTATTCTATATCGTACTGAACACATGTTTAATTCTCTTGTTAGAAATAATAAAAACGATGGTCAGAAATAAATTGTCATTTTATTGTAACCTACTGTCACATTTAGCAACTTCTAGAAACTTTTTGGGGTAAAAAAAACTGGCAATCTAGCAACATTTTGAAAAATGTCTAGCAACTTCGTACAGCTAGCAGTTGGCAACACTGACCCCAGTTCGCGTCAGCGCCACGTAGGAGAAGACGTGTCTGTGGAGCATTTTTTATTTTTTTTACAAAAATGTTAATATTTTGGTCATTCTTTTAAGATTTTTCATTCAAATATGGTTGATAAATTCATATTTTTCATGATTACCTAGCATTAAAAATATATCAGAGACTAAGTGGAACAGATCATATGTTAAAAGTGTTACAATTTAGTGATATTTTTTTGAGGGTATTTATATAAACCCTATGTAGTCAACAATGAAACAGTTGCACAATGGACACAATGAAACACTGTTTCATTGTGTACTATCTTGTTTAATTGTATACTATATATCAAACAAAATCTAGTTTCCTAGCAAATTTTTGAGGCTAGAAATTAATCTTATCATTTGATGTTTATTTCTCATTTAAGATTGCACGTACTAAATCTCAAAAGGAAGAAAGGCGATCATTTAGGAGAAAATATGCTTTGAGCATTGAATTATTACCTACAGAAACCAAGTACGCGCACGAAATACGTGCCGTTCATTTGGGTCAGAATCTGACCCAATCGGCGGCCGCGCTGTCTGTGGTCCGAGTAGTTAGTAGTGATCTGTGGGTCCGAGTCGCACGGTAGCGTAAGCATCTCCCGCAAAATAATCGAAATTATGACATATTGTACAGTATTTTTGTGCCACAATGCTTCAGAAAAAGATTATAAGGTTGCTGGAGTATTATTCCACCGGTCATACATAAATTTTATTACGTAGATTGTTTAATAATACAAATACAGTGAATCATAATAACTAAATCTAAGTACGAGCGGAGTGTTGCCAGTTGGGTGTGAAATTGTCCCAGTTTAATTTACACATTCCTTACCAACATTTATTCTATTGACACTATTGACAGTGATAATAAAAAGAAAGGAAACAGGTTGTTACATATATGAACTTAACCTTTCAAACACCGCTGGCTGGTTCATACCAATCGGTTACGACAAAGGAGAAATACCAAATACGGCCTGTAGCGGCCAGAAAGTTGTGAATCGTTGAAATTAAACATATAATTTTTAAAATTTTTACATCGTTTTCGTTTCTTGATAGAGTATCGGTGAAAGAATTTAGTTTTTAAAGATTAATTATTTTGAATAGGCTATGGTAATAGCGGATGAATGTCTTATGTTGCATTAAAAATAAAATGAAGTATGGTAGGCAGAAATTGTTTTAAGGAAATAATATTTTTATTATTATATTAGAAAACAATATATTTTATTTACTTTATAAGTATATTTGTAAAAAGAATCAAGAAATATATAATTTATGATACATTCCATAATTATTAATCGGTAAAAATCGTTTTGTTTTTTAATCGATAGTAGAAATATTTTTTCAAACCATTTGCAACACTTTTATTATCTGTTATGTCATTCGTGTTGCTACTGTGTATCGTAAATATTTTGCTCTGATTTATTGGTGTTTTCGTACGGTTTTAATGTAATGTAATTGAATATAAATTCAATAATAATGATCAGTACCGTCTACCCATGCTAAGAATATGCAGCGGTGTTTGTGATTGTGGTTAGCTTTTTTGGACGAGTATACATAGTACGAGGTTCCCTAGTACACAGGTGATTATTCATTATTATTGGCCACTCTACTCTTTATGTAGTTTTTGTTCTTTAAGACGCAAAGACATACTTTTATTTACATCTAGGTATTATATTTATGTTAAAATTCAATTTTGAGGTATATTTAGTTGCGGAATAATTTCCATTTCAAATATGTCGTATCTTATTTCCACCAAAAGTTATTTAAAAAGAAATTATACAGGTTAATAGAGTAGTAATTTATCTTCAAAACACACATGATGTCGTGTTAGGCCGTGCCAGGCCCATAATGTATGGCCAAATGGTACATCTCCTTTGTCACATCAAGCTCGGCTAAGACGACATCGTCTCAAAGCACTCGATTTTTCCGTTTTTGTATTGAAAGGCTTGTATCTACAGTCTAGTATTGTAGGTACGCGTAACAAACTTCGTTGTTGAACAAATGACCTTACCGACCGAATTATATTATAATTTTAAACTTGTCGCCTTTTTTTGGTCACCATAGCGCAACGGCGCACACATAGTACTCGCTGTTGATTTTTGTTAATTTTCTCTCTCAAACATACATAAATACTTTTATGTACCTACTTGTTAGTGCTTACGTTTGAGCGGACAAAGTTTCGTCAAGATTGATTTAGCCATCATTAGTCAGTCGTAAAAACTTAAAAAGCAGACAGTGTGACTTTAGAATTTATAATATACAATTACTTATATTCATGCAAAAACTATGAATTTACCCTATTTTTAGGGGAAAGACGTTGTTACTGGCAACTCTATAATGGCGTCTGTGTGCGTGATGTAGCAAGTCAACACAGCACAGTGCCGCACACATAGCGAATTTTCGGCTTAGCTTCTGAGCTCGCGTTGTTTGAATACTGAATTTCTGTAGGTAATAATTCAATGGCTTGGAGCTATTCTATTGCACAGAATCATCTTAATTTAAAGTGATCTCTGCCAATTATTATACTTAGCTATGATTGTGATTTTATAATTTTATAAGATGAAATTGTTTAACTAGGTAGTTTAATTAACGAGTGCCATAAATATAGCAAAAGTAATTATTACTTTAAGTAACAATTATTGTAAGGCGTTATCTTAACTAGTTATAGGTACTTAACCTAAAGAATCTGATTAAAGTACAAATATTAATAAAACCTTTTTTGATTGAACTCGAGCATTTTTTATTATTCACCTAATCCATACATTTTAAAAATATGAATTAAACACTTAAATTATTGTCTCATTGTTGAATTTGTAGTGTTTCATTGTTATCCCCAGACCGGACACAATGAAACATTTCCAATATGTTTGCTTTTATTTTTTTGCTGGTTGATTACACATTAATTAAAAAAAACATAAATGACATCCGATACCTACCCAATAAAGTTGCCTATGTATCTTCAAAAAATTAAACGTGTATCTGTTAAAACTAAAGGTGTACGAGATATTGAATTCTTAGTATTTTATTGTTGAACACACTATTAATTACCTATTATGTTTCATTGTTGAATTTGAGGTGGTCCACAGTAGCACAGTCAAATAATCCAATACTGTGACAGTAGTGTACACAATGAAACATTTCCAATTTATTTGAATTCATTTTTTTGCTGATTGATTACTCATCAATTTAAAAAAACCATAAATGGCATTCCATACCCAATAAAATGGCCTACATACATGTAAAAAACAGACTTCTATCTGTAAAAACAAAAGTTTTATGAGACTTTTAATTTTTAGTGTTTCACTAGAGGACGCCAGCAGCTACGCCTGCATTTTTTTTAATTTACCCGTTTTGGCCGATCCCGTGGGAATTTCGGGAAATCCCTTCTTAGTGCACCCTTACGGTCCCCAAGGAACACACATGCCAAATTTCAGCTTCCTGCGCCCAATAGTTTCGGCTGTAGCGTGTCTGTCAGTCAGTCAGTAACGCAAGGATTTTATATATTAAGATTGTTGAACACCTGACCCTATACTAAACAACATAAATAAAAATTTCATATTGTACATAAGTAGGTAACTACTTAGTTTGTTTTTTATATTACATATTTTTCAGTTCAAAGGACTTATGGGACACCCAGTATTATAATAAAACCTAAGCTTTCTATTGTGTTGTTTAATATTTATTTTAGTTGTTTAATAAATATTTTACATATTTATTTAATAACTATATATGCTGTTGGTCTTCCTAAGATTCATTAAATAAATAAATTAATTTACTAAATTTGACATACATAATGCAGTATAATGTGTATAGGCAGCGATAGCCTAGTGGAGATAACAAGAGTGTGCCATGCAGAGGGTATCGGGTTCGAATCCACGGCGCGTACCAAAGACTTTTCGAAGTTATGTACGTACTGAATTATTAATTATCGCTTGCCCCGTGCCTCGGAGAGCACGTTAAGCCGTCGGTCCCGGTTGTCATGAAGATCTTTGACAGTCGTTACAGGGAGTCAGTACCTTCTAACTAAACTGACACTAGTCTAAACCATGGCATATCGCTATCCCTTCGGGTTGCAGAGGTCAGATAGGCAGTCGCTCTGTGTAAAAGCTAATATTCAGTCAAATCCGGTTAGACTAGGAAGCGGACCCCAGATTGAAACTGGGATAACGCTAAGAGGATGAATGTAGTATAATGTGTACATCAGAGTGTAACATATACAATCTTATGTTTGGATCTGTAATTTGTCGGATTACAAGGTCCTCGTTTGTTAAAAATTGCAGTTTTCTTTAATCCGACAAATTCGTTAGTCCGACACTGGCCTGCAAAACGTTTGTCGGAGTACCGAGGGTCCACTGTATATAATAAAATTACTGTAGGTGTAGTCCCATAGTGTAGGCCATCATCCAAATAACCTAACGCTATGGTAGGTATTATGGCGGCCCTAGAGTAGAGCTTTTTCTAAATGACCCACAGGATCGAATAAAGATGATAGGTACTGGTATCGAGTTCTACATCTCAGTGACAACTTACATCTCAACCCAGATTGTGTTGTTCTGGATAGGAAAGGAGACCGTGGAACTAAGTATTTGAAAACGTCTTTGCATAAGAGCAGTTTCAAGGGTCTTTGTAGCTTCAAGAAGGCCAATTCTCGTATTTAACAGAGACTGACACTGAATTTTGACTGAACTGCGATTTAATTTTGAATTGACTCACAATTGGTATTCTGCTCCACTTAATCTCCTTATAGTATAATTTCGATATAATCAATTTATAATCTCTTGTTGATCTTAGAGGTAATGACAAAAACTCAAAAACAAAAACATGAATATTGCCCTTGTATGGAAAAATACATTAATAGGAATGGTTATTGGATGCCAATACGTTTACATGCCAAATTAAAATTAATATACAACTAAGTAATAAAATTTCGGTAATTAAATATATTGGTTCCTTGGATCGTGTGAATTATTTTCAATAGGTATTCAATAATTAAAAAAATTAATATTCAATAATATAAATAATTCAGACATTATAAAGATTTTAACGATGGTAACGTACAATTGGGTTTTTAATTCGTTTTTCCCTCCTGATAATTTTATCTCATTTGTTGAATTTCTCGAGCAAAAGTTTCGCGAATATTTCGATCTTGAAATAAATATTGTCAATGCTGGCAACGAAATACTTAACATGTTTGCATGTTGTCCACCAGGATCTCCTAGCCAGATCCCCCAGAGGATCCTCGTGAACTCATTAGTTGTGAAATTGTATAAAAGCAATTAACGTTTACAAAACCAGTGACTATCAGAAAGTTATCAGCCATCGATAGGGATTACAAAAATCAGATGCATGCGATTTTCGACCTTATTGACGTAACTCAGAATTTATAATTTTAATAACGTATCAATGTCAGAAAGCAAGAAAATACCAAAAAGAAGTTTATCATGAATTGTCAATAAGGTCGAAAATCGCATGCACCTGTTTTTTGTAAGCCCTATCGATGGTTGATCATTTTATAGTCATTTGTTTTGTAGACATGAATTTGTCTTACACAATTTCTTTTTAAACTTATTTTAGATACCTATTCCCGTGGTAAAACTAGTGGCACATAATAGCTAAAGGCGATTCCTATGTTTATTAGCAAAATAGATCATAAATATTACCAGAAAAATATTCAACACTATTAGTGGTATTGTTGGGAATGTCAAATAAATCACGTCATCACGTCGTGTCCTTGGTAACAAATGTATATTAAAACTAGAAATACCTTACCTGCTCTACTAATAATTAGCAGAATACCGTTCACACTAGTTCACACTTGGTTCAACTTTCGATGTAGTCCCGATCTCATTCAAGTGTCAGTTAAGTTACGAGAATACCATTTATGACGCCGAGACTAGATCGATATTGGAATTTGAACAAATATAATTACCAGAATTGGCCCTAAGATCTCCAATAATACAGACAGCACGCCGCTGAAACTTGTTGAAGGCATTCAAGAAGTACTGTGCACAGCCGTTCCAGTGGCAGGCCGGGCGCACTTCGCATTTTAGGTACAAACTTACAAGTACCTCGGCCGACCATGTCGACATGGTTGGATTTAGTAGGTTGCCGCGCGCCGCTCAAGACGTCACGCAACGAGTGCGACCGCTCCGTATTCTCACGCGCCGTGTTCATACACTGTTCAAATTATATACTTAAACGCCTTTAACAACAAAAATGTATCATCACAAGTCTAATGCAAAGTATTTCTTAATTAACTGTGTCGAAAGCGACTTGAAAATTTGTTTTTATTTATATTACGAGAGCAACTTGAAAATTTGATTTTTTGTTTGTTGTGATATCTCAACGATTATGGTGTCAAATTAAAGATCTAGTTCAAAAACCATTTTATCTGTTTGAATCATGTAAATCGGTCCACGCGTTTAGGAAATAACTAAGAATTTGTATAGTAAAAATGTAAACGACCAGAATTGTTGTGCTTTTGTTCTACTAGCTCAAATAGTGGGATAGGATACTTATAGGATAATTATTTATTATTAGGTACGTGGTCAAGTAGGTAGATAGACGATGAATTAATATAGTAGCAGCGCCAAGTTGACAACCCTAGCGCGCCACTCCGCGCCAGACAGCGACAGCGTTATGTGTTAGAAAAGAACGGGAACTGTTAGGTTAATATCGCATTAGGCACTGAGTGCTTATGCGACCTAAATTGAACTTAATTGCTTAGTACCAAGAGCCGCAATTTAAATAAATTGGTTTGAAAAGTGAAGCTTCTGTACGTTAGTACTATTAATTATTCTGTGCCAGAGGTAAGAGCGGTACTCCACGCAAGACCGAACCTGAGTCTTCTACAGCAGTCACAACTGCTCCGGCTTGAAGAACCTCCTTACTCTCCTTTGCAATTCATAATATTAATATTTTTATTATAGTATGTCATTAGCATAAATTACGACTTAATATCAATGCGTGATACTGATGAGGTAACCTAGTGTCATTAGCATAAATTACTAGACTTATTATCAATGCGTGATGAGGTAACCTAGGATATTGGGACTGTCTTGTATCGGTTGTGGAGTGACTAGGAGAAAGTGTTGGGCAAGAAATGTGGTAGGTTGTTTTCTTGGCATTGAACTCGACCAAGTTCTCAGCACAATGCGAGACAATTCAAAACCTTGTCAAGTTCAGCGATGTCTTCGCAATTCATTTCAATGTCGGGTTATTTAGCCATAAGGTGTCCGAGACTCCTTCTGTACCGTAATTTGCATAGCAATGTATACTCACAGAAGAGACTTTTTTTTAACCCATCCTGTCCCGTTGTTGGGCAAAGGTCTTCCCTACACTTCTCCAATTATAATTAACTCATTGATATGCAGAAGAAAAGTGTGGGCGATAAGACCGACCCCTGGGGCACACCTGGTTTACCTGGAAGGACTGATGATCTAGCGTTACAAGGTGCTTATGCAGAGTTCGAGGTTATACAGAGTCGTAGAAGCTGGCGAACTAGTTACAATAGAGGCGACAAGCCTGGGACTGGAATTAGAATCTTGGAATATCTGCTATCAAAGGCTTTGGAGTTGTCGAAACAAATCGCCAACGACGCCCCATGTCTGATCATAGCCTCACCCCAAATAGTAAATTAGGTAAAAAAAAAACTCACTTAAATGGATTTTGTAAGCACATGTATAAAGGAACTAGGCTCCACTTGGTACTCAAGTATCATGAACAAAATATAATAAAGGATAAATAAAACATCACATTATAATCTATTTTCATTGATTTAATAGACATGTAGGATTACATATACATATTTTATCTCATCATAAAACTATATTATATGCATTAATTTACTCAGCTAATGTGTTCTAATAGTGATCAGTGAAGAAACAACAAATATAGTCGCGAGGCTGTATGGACACACGCCTGTGCCTTGGGGACCATACATATAAAAACAAAATAATGTCAATGTCAAAATGTTATTCTAATATAAATTATTTTTGGTAACCCTATTGATTTTCATGTCAACACCTAAAAATAGACAACAATAGTATAAAATTATAAATATTTTTGTCGTTTGGGTCCCGAAGGCCTGACGCGAGCTACGGCCTCGCTCCAACAGATCTCGTATTTTCTGTGTTAGCTACATATATCAACACAACTATAACGACGGCTGAGGCAATGTGATGTACACTTCTTTATATAATAACTTTATAAAAAACAAAACGATTAGTAAAACACAATTATTTAGTTAACAAACCTATTTTTAGAGAGTGCACCAAAATTCCGAACGGACGTATTTTTTGATGTCACCAAATTTCGGAAACACTGTACCGGTGAGTCTATAAAAACAGTGTTGCCACTTATTCGCGTTAAAGTTAGCAAGATCTTATAATTACGAGGGTATATAAAAGCACCCGTAGGACGACTGATTATTCGTTCAAACAGACCACTCCATGGTCTTCGGATGTAATAGATACACTTAAATATCTAATAAATACTTATAACTGCAGATCTATAGGAGTTGATGGCTTCAAACTCCGTTTAAAATCTACAATTAATATTAATAATAAAAATATTCGGAATAGTTTTAGAAGTTTTATTTCATAAGTGAGGTGACGTTATTCGAGTCGAAACACCACTTAGTCAAATAGCGCCATCTACCCATGTATAGTAAATACAGATCAATCAATAATGTAAGGAGATTCAATACCAAGTGTAGATCACATCGCATCAACAATATATGCCCTTTGCTCACCTACATGTATAAACTGGCAAGACAATAAATACATATGTATATCAACTAATACACAACAAAATAAGGCTTAAAGCCGTTTTGTACATATAATATACCATTCTTTGGTTATATAACATCTCTGGGAAGCGTAAAATATATTTTCTTCATCTTTACAAGCATTCAAAAATTAGTAAAAAATAACATATGATTGGTACACTATGTATTTACAATAATCCACAATTCAATGTACACTGGCGAATAATTAACGTACATAATACTTAAAATTATTGTGCAAAAGAAATATAATATATAAAATTGAAATGCTTAAATAGTGAAAGTAATCTGTTTTTAAATATCGATATAAATAAAATGTGCGTTTCATTGCTCACCATTGTATACACATTTTAAGTACATTACCGTTTCTATATCTCAAATTTTACGTTGTGTTTATTGTAAATACGCGGTGTATATAAAACACAGTACATTATGTACTAAATAGATCACTGGCTTTGTATTGGTCGGTGGGAGTGGTCGCCGACGATTGGTAACTTTCGGAGGTGCCGGCCGACCACGACCACCGACCAGAGGTATAAACAATGTAAATATAGACAATAATAATAATAAAAAATAAGGAGAATACGGCTTGATATGTCAAGTTACGCTAGCGTTAATGGCTTATGTTTACAAAATGGCATCGAACAGTGTTACCTATTTTCGTTTCATGTTACTGGACAATCGAGCGATGTTGCAGCTACTGCGCTGCACCATCAGGCAATAGCGGCCTCTCTGTTTTAACTTTTAGGGTTGAGCTTCACCTATCAACACCGCATCGCACTATCCTATGCTTTTATCCTTTTCTGTCACTTAGGACCGTCATTTACTAGAGCGAGAAAGAGAGAGGGAACGCTTCAGCACGCCACGGAATTGAAAAGGCGATCGTGTTCCCTCTCTCTTTCTCGCTCTAGTAAATGACGGTCCTAAGTGACAGAAAAGGATAGAAGCATAGGAAAGTGCGATGCGGTGCTGATAGGTGTAGCTCAACCCTTATACTGTTCATTAGGATTTTCATCACAAAATGTAAGATCCAAACTAGAAATTAAATCAATTTTGTGGCCACGCAATTTGTTTTTCTACATACATATAGACGTTCATTTGGATATAACGTAAAGATTTTATAGTTCTTTCTGAATAACTGTAGTAAAGAATAAAACAAAAACAAAAAATACCAAAACAAATTTGACTTATTATGGCAATATTACTATTTTAGATTTGCATTTCTGTTGATACTGCGGTAAAATATGAATAACTAGTATATACTTTGGTTTATTCAAATTTCTTATGGTTTTTGGAAACCATATGTCGTGAAATTTTAATACAAAACTTAACTAAGTCAGAAATGTATATATACTATGATGACGGAATTCCCTGATTTCAATTGGCGATTTCTAATGCAAGATTATGTGGAATATTTCGACAGAGATAACAAGACCATATTGCCTGATCGTGCGTTTTCTGTCGCTCCGCCCGACGCGACTAAATAGTCTTACATCAATGTTTGGACTTATATTATCTAAGTGTAAATTTTCGCGAAATTGTCGCAAGGAAAAGTCGCGCGTCAAACGTCACGTCACCGCGCAGCTATCGCACTAAGCTGTGACGACAAGCTATTTATAACAGATGTAGCTATTTTGCACAATGACCGGACAATCTGCGATGAGACCAGCTCAAAATTGCAATTAAAAGTGTATTAGTTAAATTGCTCTGTTCTTAACGCTTTTTTGGTTATGGATGTTTCGCAGATTGACCGGTGATTATTAGGAATGTCACCTGCAATAACACGGTGTACTTTGGCACAGTCGGTGACAGACAGACAAACTAAAATAAGCGTCATTTAGAGGTATTATAGTTGATCAAGATTTAGAATAACAAAATGGAAGGCAAATACTAATGGTCAACAGTAGCAACCCAATAACTTATAGTTTTTGTATTATTACTGCTCACCACCTTACAACATTTTTTTGAAGGAAGATTGTATTACAAATGTATGGTTTGCTGTCACCAATTCTAGTAAATTATGTTACGTATGTACTAGGGCAGACAGAATAATGAGCGCGCGAGAACGACCGACCAACTGATTGTGCTTGCGACAATTGAAATATCTCGCGATTTAACCTACCACACTTTGACCGGTCGTCGCGCGCCACATTTTCCGGTCAAAGTAAATAATAATCTCATATATTTTTTTAAATAATATAGTAATCTATCTATGTAGGTATCGTGTGCTGGACTCTATATAAATAGCTTTACTTAGTGCTGTATTTGTACACAAAGTTACTGCATACGCTCCCACTACATTTAATTGTACTACTTTAATTAACAGCTATTACGTAATATTCAATAATTTATATCATTTTTCAAAAACAATACTTTCTCAAATCATATCGTTAAAATAATGTGATCAATGTGTAAAAATTCAAAATATTAAAAATAAAATTTCAAAAATGCATTTTCCCTATTTTTCAATTCAATTATTAAATATTTTTTTCAATAATTAATATTATTATTATGCGGTTTGCAATAAGGTCGGAAATTAGAACAGTGTGTCCAGAAATAAAAAATACTATATAAATTTTTGCAACGTAATCACAGCTAAAGTTAATAAGGGCAGGTTCAGACTGTGCGACATTTAGTCGACACTGAATAGAACGCGACCTAGAGCACGAAGAAGGCTTAGAATGCTCAATCATCCTCAAAACATATAAATAAATAATACGAGAAAAAGATTGCACCAAATCATGTTACATGAATAATAAAATAAAACTAGACAGACTAGATAAAATCTGTTAATATTAATAATAATTTAACGTATTTTTTTTATTAATTAGCATAGAATAAGTACCTTCCCCGGCTCTGAACGGTGAATGGTAAGTACAACTACCGAGACGAGGCTTGTGGCAACAACGACGCGCGATAGTCGCGCGACCCGACGGCGACTAGCGCACACGCATTAGTCCCTTGTATAGTCAGTATTTGATTACCTTAGTATTTAGAAGAAATTATTGCAATGCAACTTTAGACACGTGTTTGAAGCCATATGCACAAAACCGTAGCACTCATTCCATTTTCAAAATAAAATAAAATTATACTCGCAAGAGTGCTAAGGCATTGTCCACACATACCTACAAAACACAACTACATATAAATCGCAATGTTCGCTGTGACCGTCGGTGTCCCGCGACTCGCACATACACACACACAAACGCACACACATTCACACACACAGCGTACGAATAAAAAACCACTTAGTAAACAACACACAAGTATGAAATATGATAATAAATAAACAAACGCCTCGCAGAGTCCCATACGACGACGCCAACATAATTTTACAACTATATCTATAACTATCTATTTATTTTATTAGTACGACTCACATCAAAAATTAATTCTTCCACATACATTTAACTTACGTTACTAATAACAGAGAAACGTTACATAATTATAACATATATATATGTATTATCACCGTGTAAATGACATTGCAGAGTTTTACGTTTCTCTGCAAGAGCACTTACGCCCTGTTCCACAAACGCCGTACGTGTCAAACGTCACGCGTCATGTCTCTTTCTTTTGACGAAAGTAAGAGAGAGATATGCCGCGGTCGGTGGTTATGAAACTGGGCGTAAGTGTCAGCTCAGTAACAGTAACGTATATAGCGACATTCTCTGCACGACCGCAGTGTACGTCGTCACTTAAGTTTTATTAGGCGTTAAGCAGAGTTGCAGAGTTCACGCGAAACTGCACACATTTAAAATTTACATTTAACGGTTATCATATACTAGCGGTTAGAATTTATCGAGAGACCATTATCTATAATACCGTCCATAAACGCGATTCGTCTAAACAAAGGTAAAATAATTGGACTATTAGTAAATAAATATCACCCAAACTTTATATGAGATTAATCGCGAAAAATAATATAAAATTAACACCCGATAAATTCTCAACGCCTCTAAAACAAAATGGCCACGTAAATGATTGGACTCCATATTGGAATCGTCAACAAGGTAAACTAAGCTTTAATACACAATAAATAAGGTGCATTATCGTGCAGCAACGTGTCCATCGCATGTCTAGTACACATGCACCAACTAAACCACACGAAAATATATAATAACATGTCAATAAAAAAGACAACAATATGCCAATAATAACGTTTTCAATACGGGAACACGTACAGAGATTTTTTATAATATATTTATATTATATATTTTTTTATTATATAATATTATACACTAACAACTACATAAAGCATTACATTTTGTGCATAGATCTCGACAAACGCCGCCGCGGCCGCGACCAAATGTAATAAATTAACATAAACGTTTCACTATTAAACTTAAGCCTTTGGTATTACATCGATAACTAACAACTAATTTTAAATAATACTTAAATAAGAATACTGTCGCGAAAGAGACAGGCGCAAACATACTCAGCTTACGTCACGACATGACGCAATAACAACCAGACTACAAACCATCGCCTCAGACTGAGTAAAAAAAAGTAGTTTAGTACTCCCTCTATTGAAAATGAAGGCAAAAAAGTAAACCTGTAACAAATATATGCGTCATCCATCCCCATCATTTCCAACACTTAATTTACTTATTCCTATGCATATAGTATCCGTGAGATATCTATCCTATTTTACGTGAAATAAGTGCGTATTTACTGACTTTCTTCATTTCTTCATCTACCTTTTTTACTTTATCTGAGACCTACTTCTTACAAAAATCTGCCGTGACGTAAGCTAAGTATGTAAGCGATAAATGTGATGTATAAAATCTCCATGTGTCTGTGTAAATACAGATTCGACTAATAAAACGTGCAGACACAATAACATTGTACTTATAGTACGAGGAAAATTATATGTAAAATAATTATTAAAGTTAAAAAAATCTAACAAAATATATGCAAAGAGAATCTCAACTAAATGGTAAAACTGACGGTACATTTGTACGTAATATACGTTTGTTTCTAATTATCGTATTTTTATGTAAATGCGTAAATAATCAACTTATGAAACCCCTTCGTGGATACAGGCGTGAGTCTATAAATCCAAATAAAATAAATGAAACTTCAGCACATAATTTATTTTCAGCCATATGCCTTTGAGGATCTTTCCGTTGAAGTTTAAATATCACTTATAATAATATGAAGAAATCTATTTTCTTTTTGGCAGTATTCTGCCCAAGCCACATTGAGATTAGCAAGTTTAATACGCCAATATATTTCGCTTTAGCGCAACAAAATGTACCAATCAATGTTGGAATCTTCTGATAATGAATATATTTCTAAATTTTGGAGTTCTGGATATAGCTTTCTTATAACTAATATACAACATTTAAAGGCTTTCCAAAATTGATCACGGAGCGCTTACCGGCACATTACGATGGGTGTATTATAACAAAAAAATATCTGTACTTATATATATAATACTTGCGTTACTGACAGACAAGCTACAGTCAAAACTATTTGGCGCAAGAAGCTGAAAGTTGGCATGTATGTTCCTTGGGGCCCGTACACTAAAGAAGGCATTTCTCGAAATTTCCACGGGATGCGGCATAGCAGGTAAATAAAAAAAAATCTGCGCGCGTACCCGCGGGTACCCTCTAGTTAGTGATAAAGCTAACGGTCAGTCGCAAATTGACTAGAAAAACCGCAAATAATCGGTTTTTATACAAATATAACGCTATTACGTACAAATGTATTCGTCAGTATAAAATACTGCATGTTCTCAGCGTATGAGTATTGGATACGGTTCGCATTTGACGCGGGACTAGAAGCTATGTGTATAGGAACGCTAATATAGCACTGGTATTTATATGTAAATAATATTCATCTATGTTGTATAATAAAAAATCTATCATCCATTATCGGCCACGATCTTTGATTTCTTCAGTTAAAGACTAAAGTGTTGTGTTTTCGTCTCTTAAACGTCGCTGTTTTTTTAGAAAATATACGCCAGTGCGTTAATAACAAAGCTAGGTAGACAACGAATTAGAAATACATCGAGTCGAATAATTCAAAAGCACCGTTTGCTAGGTACGTCGAAACGTCGAACGAGAGTGTAACGGCGGCGTCCTTCTTATCCCCTCCCCTTCCTCCCCCGCACACACGCACGCACACACACACAGTTGCAACATCACGCTACTAACGAATGGGGTTTACTGATTTCTCCCACGCGAGCACGCCCGGTGTTACCAACATAAATAAACCTCAAAATAAACCGCGAAATAATTCGACGCTAGCAACACCGGCCGCGCACAACCATGTATGCAATGTTCTCAATATTTACAACAATAAATTGCTTTAACCTCTTCAATAATGTTCAATGGAAAATATAGTCATTCGTCAACAAACTTTTCTGACACGTATAGTGAGACAACGCTCTAACATTCGGAAATATCAAAGAAATCACACCAAAAGAGACTCCAAACGATTATAAGCCTTATCTTTTAAACTAAAGAGCGTAATATCGCTTCAGAGTCGAGAATTTTACCCGACACCTGCAATCAATATTATGCTTTTAAGCCAGGCAAATAAGTCTCAAAGTAGCTTGTCACCAATCCTGTACCCACTTTGACGAATACTCCCGAACTTAAACCGAATTGTCTCCATATAAACGGCAGACTATAAATATATAGTAACCTTACAAACAAGCGAACGTTGCTGACATTCCGTGCAATTCAGAATAATAGCAATCCTCAGAATATTTTAGATCTAAAAATCGAGAACTACTACAATACTAAGAAAACCTTTTCGAAAACCCTTAGTACCATAGTTATTTACCATTTTTATACGCCTAAGAATATTCCAAAATTGCTAATATTCTTTTTGAGTATACATTTCAGATGCGTGTTGCAATTTAAAAAATAAACTTATAGCAAGAGAGATATTTTCTTACCGTGAGCCCTTTACGGATAAGAAAACATCTAGTCGCCGATTAGACAGCACTGCAACCAGATAAAGGGTCACCGGGCCATGTAATCGGGTTCGAATCTCCGTTGAGGCAAGCGCACAAACACTTCCTCCTAACTATGGTGGGTATATAAAATTCTCTCCTTTATTAACTTTCTTTTTATATAAATAAATTACACACGCATCTGAAAACCTAGCTTGAGCAAACTCGATAAGACAAGATCTGAAATATATCGCGGGGGGCATGCTTCTTGTCTTATCGTGCTTAACCCGTGCTAGATTTGACTGTATACTAAGACGTAGTGATATTCGGTCGCACATGAATAGTTATAAAAAAGCATATGAAACTATTTCATAGTGCTGTCGAATATAACTTACGTCGATAACTAAAACCCATGACGTCATTATTTAGGGTTGTATCGACATATCGATAATGTCTTCAACGTCGCCTGAATTTTCGACAGATCTATTGGACTGATTAATCTTCATAAGTTCTTTGAACAGTTTGATTTCTACCCTTTTTGGCAACAACTGCAATCGCAAGCCACTGTAGTCGTAAAAAGTAATATACACGAAAGAAGACTTGAGTGGTCTTGTAAAAATGAGGTATTAAAACTGAAGGGATTCGCCGCGAGAACAAAAACGGATTACGGACCTGCGGTAACCTTATCAAAGACATATATCGACAGTGCCTGATCCCATCACTATTTTAGTTAAATTACACGACGACCACGACAAATATATATATGTCTCTGTTTTACTTGCGTGTAAGACGAAGATAGATATATACTTGCTAAGAAACTATCCCGTGTTTTAGCTAACTCGATCTTTCTTATCAGAGCTGTCTTTGGATTTTTGGTGAGCGGATTTGTGCCAGCATGCGTAGACTTATACGTAAAATATGAGATTACCCGCATGCGTTCACGCATGGTGTCTACGTAGAACACAATATGTGCATGCAGCTCACATACTAAACTCAAACCGTGCATTATAGTTTTAAATGCATGCGTGCTGTGTTAAAACTACGCATGTTAGTCTCAAACCCTTCATTCTAGTCTTAAACCACGCAATGCTGGGTTCGAGGCCTACATTCTAGTCTTAAACCACGCAAGCCAGTCTTAAACCACGCATATTGGGTGTAAACGCCGCACGCTGTGTTCAAACGCCGCATTCTACGTTTAAACGCCGCCTACTGCGTTCAAACGCCGCCTACTGGGTTCAAACGCCGACTACTGCGTTCAAACGCCGCCTACTGCGTTCAAACGTTGCCTACTGCGTTCAAACGCTGCCTACTGCGTTCAAACGCCGCCTAATGTGTTCAGGCCCCGCACACTGAGTTCAAACGCCTGCTGACACAAACCCGCGAAATCACCCTATTCGTTCCCGCGACTATTAACTTTTATATCGACGAACAGATATGCATTGCACCTAGTGTAAGCTGTGGCTAAAGAAAGGTGGGCCTACCTATAGCTAGAAGTACACAGAGATACAAACGATGCGGTATAAAACAAGTGTGTGTGTGACTCAGGCCTGCGGCGGTTTGGTGTCGGGCGCCGCGGTGGGACCGAAGTCTTTGTTCACAAACGAAAAACCACGGAACTCCTCCTGCGAATGAGAAATTAAAAAGTCAGATTACAAATTCTTTAGCTCCAAAAATTCAACAAAAGCAATTACCAGCTCCATGGCGGAACTCCATTTTATACTAATGGAAAGAAAGCGAAACCCACCACGCACCCTCGGATTAACCACCCCAACTATTCCAATTGAAAAAAGGTTGACAATACCGAACTTTTCCGATTAGATCGGGTAAGGTATCCACCTATTATAGAACCATTCCAATAATATGCTATAAGTCAGGTATCTTCCTGGCACCCATATCAATATGGTCCCCTTAATGGTATAGGTATACCATTATGGGCTCCAGGAAAATACCTGACTGGTGTTTCGCTTCTGCACGAGGCATCCTCAAGAGCGATGGATAATGACTAAGCTCTGCTTTTTTGTTTAATGTATAAAATGTGCGTGTTGGAAATAAATATTTCAATATCTTTCTTTATAATATATATATTTTTTTATGGTAATAGGCGGCAAACGAGCAGACGGATCGCCTGATGGTAAGCAATTACCGCCGCCTATGGACACAAGCAACACCACAGGAGTCACAAGTGCGTTGCCGCCCCTTGGGGTGGGGAAAAGGGATAGGATGAGGAGTGGGATGAGGGAGAAGGAATAGGGGATAGGGCCTCCGGTACAAAAATAATTTTATAATCAAATTATTTTTATTATTAAAATAATTATTAAAATAAGGGTGCATAGGGTTCCCACCAAGAACTTAGGGTCGGGCGCCAACCTCACCTGCAAGTGGTGCACCTGCCGATCAACGGACGAGGCGACGGCAAACAAAATATCCCGATAAGCGGCAATAGGCTCGCCACCTATTACGTGGGATCAAAACACTGGCTAAAAGTGGGCGTTTAATATGCCTCTGCCTACCCCTTCGGGGAAACAGGCGTGAGTCTATGTCAAATTATTTTTGCACGTCATGCTGTGACAAACATGTCTGCACTTAATTTATTTTGTCATCTTATATGTATGCAAGTTCTTTGTATGTATACACACATGTTTATGCAAATAAAGCTTATCTTAACTTATAATGTAGTTTACCTGGTTGATGGCGCGCACGACATCGTTGGGAACGGGCGTGAGTACGGGCTCCTCCTTGGTGAACTCCGCATCGAAGTTCGCCGCCTCGCGCTTGCTCTTCTGGAGACAAACACAATCGTTTTATATACTCGTCATAATTACATAAACATCACTGCAGTAAGCAGACGTGGTAAAATAGACTCTGGTGTACATTTTAATAAGGTATATTTTAAATTACATTATGTTATTTACAAAGGTTTGCGACTAACGTAATAGGTATGTAAGGACATGATGTCTGTCAGTCATGTAAGGTAAAAATGTGATGAATATGCACTTAAAGAGACGAAAAGGGAAAGGACGGCCAAGGCAAAGATGGATGGACTGTGTGCGGATAGATATGAAAGAAAGGGGTAAACGATCGGATAACTGGTGACAGAGAAGTATGGAAGCGAAGGACATACATCATTTACGCCCGGAACGATATGTGCTATAGGCGTCTCCGCTGCTTCGAAGACCCCAGCTTTTCAATCCTTTGGGTGCTGCTGGACAGGCCTTGAAAAAATTCTCTACGGCTGCGTTTACCGCTCGCACAGTGGAGATAATGAGACATCCAGGCTCACAGAGTGCCTTAGTGAGGCGGCAGATACCGCCCAACAGAGGTACCCCTCTGCCCAACTTGTGCTCCTAGGAGACTTTAATGCCCACCACCAATAGTGGCTATTCCCTAAAAAAAGCACAGATCATGCTGGGAGAGAAATGCGAAAACTCGCTGTCACCCTAACGGCCCGGCCACGGCGCACAGCGGCGGCGGCAGCGGCGAGCGTTTTCGATGTACATCGCGCGCTTTACTCCGCCGCGGCGGCCGATGACGCGTTAGAGTAAACGCGCCATGTACATCGAAAACGCTCGCCGCTGCCGCCGCCGCTGTGCGCCGTGGCCGGGCCGTCAATCTCACCCAGCTGGTACAAGGGCCAACTCGGGTTCCCGATATTGATGACCAGACGGCAAACTGCTTGGACCTTCTGCTAACAACCAATCCAGACCACTACTCGGTGTCGATATCTTCACCTTTGGGTAGTTCCGACCATTGACTAATCAAATGTCTCTGTCTACTCCCCGCCCGACCAAAGCCCAAAAGAAAATCTCCAAATCCACCTAGAGCACGCGGATTTGAAGATACAAGTCGGCAGGATGGGATGAGATGCGAACATTTTTTGCATCATATCCTTGGCTGCCTGTATGCTTCTCTTCAGGCGATCCTTCAGCCTGCGCAAATGCTGTTACGGATATGCGGCGACCAGGAATGGAATATTTTATCCCATTTTCAGACGCACCGGTAACAAGCAAAGACCAAAAGTGGTTTGGTGCCGAATGTGCACGCACTGTAATGCTGCTGAAACAAGAGGCCTACCTAGCATAGGTTGATGCTCGAAAGCGCAGATCTAAGGACTTGCTGGAGGAGAAGAGAGCCTTTAACAGAGCTGCCAAGACATGCAAAAAGTTCTCAAGAAGGCCCAATATGACCACATTTGCAGAATAGGGAATAGACTAGCTTCGTACCCAGCGGGTAGCAAGGCTTTCTGGTCCCTGGCTAAGGCGGTCGAATCAAATTTCAGCCGCTCCTCACTTCCACCACTGCTGAAACCTGATGGGACACTAGCCCATACTGCTGAAGATAAAACGAATCTTTTTGCTGAAATCTTCGCGGCATCTTCACATCTAAACACAGCAGGCGAAATACCTCCAAGTCTACAATTCTGCGGGACTCGAATGTCGGACATAATATGCATTCGTCAGACGGAGGTTCGGAAAACACTACAACAGCTAGATGTGAATAAAGCAAGTGGTCTCGATGTTATTCCAGCCGTAGTGCTTAAAACCTGTGCAAATGAAATTGCACCAGTACTGACACGCCTATTCAGCCTTTCCCTGAGCACTGGAAAAGTACCAAGGTTATGAAAGCTAGTTAACGTGCAACCTGTGCCCAAAAAAGGTAGTCAAGCCGTCCCATCCAATTATAGGCCCATCTCAGTCACATCCATACTCTGCAAGAGTATGGAACGTGTACTAAGCAACCGGCATCTTACATATCTAGAAGCAAATGATCTCCTCAGTGATCGACAATACGGGTTTCGCCGAAACCGATCCACTGGGGATCTTCTAGCATACATACATACATAGACTCACGCCTGTTTCCCGGAGGGGTAGGCAGAGACTACGGAACGCCATTTGCAACGATCCTGACATACCTCACTTGCTTCACTCACTCCCATCAAGTTTCTCATGCATGCTCTTCTGTTAAGGGTACTTCTGACTTGTCCTTTTTTCAGGATGTCTCCAATCTGGTCAGAGAACGTTCTCCTAGGTCTTCCCCTTTGTCCTGTCCCATTCACACTAGCCTGATATATCTTCTTTGTCAGTCTATCGTCATCCATCCTCTCCATGTGCCCAAACCATCTTAACATGCCTTTCTCAATGCTTGTCACTACATCTTCTTTTACCCCACACCACTCTCGTATCACACAATTCTTTACTCTGTCGGTCAAAGACACACCACACATACTTCTCAGTGCTCTCATTTCTACAGCATTTATTCTACTTTCAAATCTCTTCTGCCATACCCAACTTTCACTACCATACATAAGGGTAGGCACTAACACACCTCTATGTACAGCCAAACGTGCCTTTTTGGACACGTTTTGACTGTTCATAAACGCCTTCAGAGCTCCATTCACACAATTACCTGCATTAACTCTCCTTTCAATATCTGCTTCATTCTTACCATCTCTTGTAAACAACGTACCTAAGTAAACAAACTCATTCACTTGTTCCACTCGCTGTCCATCGATCAAAACATTACAAGCCGTAACGCATTCCTCCTTTTCAAAAACCATAACTTTCGTTTTACTTACATTCACTTTCATTCCTTTCCTTTCTAACGCACGATGCATGATTGTTACCATCTCCTGCAACTCCTCCGTTGAAGATGCAAGTATAACCACAGAATAAAGAATAGTACTAACGTACATAAAATTCACTTGTCAAACCAATTTATTGAATTTGCGACTCTTGCTACTAAGCAACAAAGTGCAATTCAACTCGCATAAGCACTCAGTGCCTAATGCGATATTAACCTAACCGTGCCCTTTCTTTTCTAACACATAACGCTGTCACTGTCTGGCGCGGAGTGGCGTGCTAGGGTTGTTGACTTGCCGCTGCAACTATAATATTTATTCTCTACCTACTTGACCACGTACCTAATAATAAATAATTATCATATAAGTATCCTATCCCACTATTTGAGCTCGTAGAACAAATACCACAAAATTTCTGGTTGTTTACATTTTTACTATACTGATTCTTAGTTATTTCCTAAACGCGTGGACCGATTTACATGATTCAAACAGATAAAATGGTTTTTGAACTAGATCTTTAATTTGACACCATAATCGTTAAGATATCTCAACAAACAAAAAAATCAAATTTTCAAGTTGCTCTCGTAATATAAATAAAATAAAATCAAATTTTCAAGTCGTTTTCGACACACAGTTAATTGAGCAATACTTTGCATTAGACTTGTGATGATACATTTTCGTTGTTAAAGGCGTTTAAGTATACAATTGTAGTAGTACAAGAAAAGTATACAAAACAGTGTATGAACACGGCGCGTGAGAATACGGAGCGGTCGCACTCGTTGCGTTGCGTGACGTCTAATGTGAGCGGCGCGCGGCAACCCACTAAATCCAACCACGTCGACGTGGTCGGCCGAGGTACTTGTAAGTTTGTACCTAAAATGCGAAGTGCGCCCGGCCTGGTTTAACCTGATCATCAGCATAAAGGAGGCATTTGACGAGTAACCCATTCATCCTTAATCCGCAGTCACTATGTTTAAAATCTTGCAAACAACTGTCCATGAAGAGGTTAAACAGCCACGGCGACGCTACACATCCCTGTCTAACACCTTTATCGATGGTAAACCAGTCAGTGTATGCCCCGTTTATCCTCACACAAGCTCTAGAATCCTCATAAAGGGATTTCAGAGCTCGAATGAGGCTGCTGTCCACCCCATTCATTGACAGCACCGACCACATTTCATTCCTCACCACTTTATCGTAAGCCTTTTCCAAATCCACGAATGCGCAATAGGCCTTTTGACCTTTGGCCAAAAATTTTCCGGCTATGCTTCGCAAGGAAAAAACCTGATCCGTGCATCCCATACCCTTTCGGAATCCCGCTTGTACATCCCATATTTTCTTGTCGGTCACTTCCATAACTCTTTCAATAAGTACCTTTGCATACAATTTGCCAACAATGCTGAGAAGGCTAATGCCTCTATAGTTTTTGCAGTCTTGTTGCGAGCCTTTTCCTTTATAAAGAGGCACAACTACAGCTGTGGTCCAGTCATTAGGTACTCGGCCGGTGTTCCAACACAAGTTAAATAACCGCTGCAACTGACCAACTATGATGCCCTGTCCAGCCTTCAGCATTTCGACTGTAATCCTATCATATCCTGCAGCCTTACCTACTTTCATACTTCCCAGTGCCTTCACGATCTCATCCACGCCAATAACGCTTTCATCATTGCTATCATTACAATTCACTTCAGCTATCGGTGTCTCTATCGCCGTTCTTTCGAATAAACTTTCAAAATACTCTTTCCATCTCTTCAGCACGCACAATTCACCATTTACTATACTTCCATTCTCGTCTCTGATGGATGTGTGTTCTGAGGATTGAGTTCTTTCTCGAACTGCACGAACGGATTTCCAGAAAAACTTAATGTTCCTCTGGAAATCGTCAGATAATCTGCTATCAAACTCATCTTTCTTTTCCTCTTTTTTCCTTTTAACCATTTCTTTCACTATTCTTTTAGACCTAACAAACTCCTTTTTTGCTTCATCTATGTCTACACTCGTTGCTTTTCCCATTCTTTCATTTGCTCTGGCAGCCAACCAATCTGACCAAGCTTTCTTCTTCTCTGACACTGCTGATTGTACATCCTTGTCCCACCATGTATTCTTAACCTTTCGTATTTTCCTTCTCTTGATCATACCACATACTTCAGACGCTACACATACTACCTCTTCTTTAAAGGCCTGCCATAATTCTTCCATATCATTTATGCCATCGAATCTCTCAAATCTTGCTATCAATCTTCGTTTATACTCATCTTTAACATCTTTCTCTTGTAGATTTTCAACTTTTATTCTTTCCAAGACCCTATTTTCATTATGCTCTCGGTGTCGCCATCCTTTAAAGAGCCCACTTATCCGGCTCAACACCAAGAAGTGGTCTGTGTGGATGCCGATCCCTCGATATACTCTTGTATCCAACACATTCTTTCTCAATCGTTCATCTACTATCACAAAATCAATCATACTTCTTCTAACATTTTTCGCCTCTCGCGTATACATATGTATCCTTTTATGATCAAACATGGTGTTTGTCACACAAAGGCTCCACTCCAAACAAATCTCAAGCAGTGCTTTTCCATTTTCGTTCACACTCTCATCACCAAATGCACCTAACACCCTTTCAAATCCATCTCGCTTTACTCCCACCCATCCATTGAAATCCCCTAACAAGATCAATCTTTCATTATCCTTGCAGTTCCTCAAAATCTCTCTTAAACTCTCCCAAAACTCCTGCCTTTCGTCTTGCTCATGTTGTGCCATACCCGTAACTATATTGACCGGGGCGTACACCCCCACAATAAAGAGACGAGTAAGTCCTACTTTCATTCTCATCCACAGTAGCCTAGCATTTACACATTCAAACTCTTTTTCGCACTCATTCATTCGCGCAGACAGTACTACACCAACTCCCTTACAGGCTCTGGTGGTACTATCTACCCCAGACCAATACGCCGTATATGTACCATGCTTGGTGGTGTCACACCCTTTTCTTTTTGTTTCATTCACACAAAGAACATCAATCTTTCTATCATCCATCATCTGACATACTTCATCCAATTAGCCGTTCATTCCTCCACCAACATTCAATGTCGCAAACCTGCTTTCCGTAGGCCGCTTTTCGCCCTCGCGGGCAACGAGACGTGACGGGTTGCGAACCGCATCGCCGCCGTATGGAGAAGAATAAGTTTTTGTTCCCATAGCGTTCCCACGAGGTTTAGGGATCTAGACGGTCCATCCCCGCAGAGCCCTTTACGGTTCATCTTCTAGCATATGCTACACATATCTGGAGCAAAGCTATCGAGAATCACGGAGAGTCTTTTGCAGTTTCTCTTGATATCTCGAAAGCATTCGATAGGGTCTGGCTCGACAGCCTTATCAGCAAGCTTTCATCTTTTGGTCTACCCACTAGACTCTGTGCTTGGATATCAGACTTTTTTGAAGGACCGATCGATTCAAGTAGTAATTGACGGCTGCACGCCCCACCACATGACAATTAATGCTGGAGTTCCTCAAGGGTCTGTACTCTCTGCAACGCTGTTCCTGATGCATATCAACGATATGCTTATACCGGGGACTCTAGGATATGCAGACGATACCACGATCATAGAGAGTTACACCTCCAATGCTCGAGCTAGTGGCGCACAAATAGAAGAACTTAGGGAAGATTAAGCGCTTGAACATGGCCTTGACGGCAGTTTCCCAATGGGAAGATGCCAACATGGTCAAGTTTAATGCAACAAAAACCCAGGCGTGTCTGTTTTCTTCTAAACGTAGTGCGTTCAAAATGTCTGCAACTTTCCGGTATGTATCTGTGCCGATAGCTGACCACCTTGAGCTTCTTGGTATTACACTCACCCCGACTCTCAATTTTGGCTCATTTATTGAGTCGAAAGCTGCAACTGCATCAAAAAAGCTCGGAATATTGGCCAAAGTGAGACGATACTTCACGCCGGGACAACTGCTAAGTCTATACCAAGCACAAGTCCGATGCTGTATGGAGTATTGTTCTCATCTCTGGGATGGATCGGCCAAATACCAGCTTGAGACACTTGACTCAATAGATAGAAAAGCCAGGAGGCTCATTGGTGATGAAGAAGTTACCTCAAAACTTCAAAGCCTAACACCGACGACGAGTTGCTGCTTTATCGGTATTTTACCGTATACATTTTGGAGAGTGTGCAGCGGAACTGCACGATTTAATCCCCTCATCCCCTTTCCACTATCGGACAACCAGACGCACTGCCCAGCGCCATCGGTACATGGTCGATATTCCAACCATACATACAAAACTTTTTGCTTCCTCGTTCATCATGCGCGCTGCAAAACAATGGAACTCCTTGCCAGAATCTTTGTTTCCCGATCAGTACAATTTGGGTGTCTTCAAGACGCGAGGGAATAGGCATCTTCTAGGTAAGAGTGCTACATCCTAGATTGCATCATTGCTTACCATCAGGCATGATAGTGGTCAAACGCGAGCCTATATTTACTAAAAATAAAAAGAAAGAAGCCAGCGTTGCCCAAGGTGCCGTCCACGACGGCGGTGACAGTGACCCTTCCACCGGGGTCCAACACCACCTTAGCCGAAGTGATGAAACTGGCCAGGGAGAGAGTTGACCTTAACGAGCTGGGGCTCACTGAGGGCCTCCGTCCGAAACGGGCCATCACCGGAGGACTTATACTCAAAATTCCCGGTGAACAGGGCTCGGAAAAGGCGGAAGACTTTAAAAGGCTCCTTCAGACGGCATTGTCCGAAACGGGTGCCATCGTGGCGCGTCCCGTAAAAATGGCTGAGATCCGGGTGAGAGACTTGGACGACGCAGCAGTCTCTAAGGATATTGTTGCCGCGGAGGGCAATTGCGATGAGGCTGACGTGAAGGTTGGTCAAATTCGCGCCTCCGCGGCGGGCTTGGGGACTGCGTGGGTCCGCTGCCCGCTCACAGCTGCCCGCGATTGGTGGCCGCGGGAAAGCTCCGAGTAGGTCATCGCCCGTGTCGAGGCCCTGGCGGCTCGACCTCTACAGTGCTTCAGGTGCCTAGAGGAGAAGGGTGGTAGAGGTCGGGCTGCGGTTACCGCCGCTCCTGCCACAGCGGTTACCGAAACCAGCAATGGTTTTGGGTTGTTGAGTCGGTTACCGGCTCTGGGGAGGCTATGGAGGCTTAAAATTCTTTTCCCCCTTAGTCATTCTTCAGGACAGCCTAAACCACTGCAGAGCGTTCGGAACCATTGCAGAGCCATTGCAGAGCGTTCAGTTGCCCTGGTAATAATGGCGGAGCCATATTTCGTTCCGGACTACCCTCGTTGGTTCGGGGCATCAGATGGCTCCGTCGCTGTGTACTTAAGAGGGCCCCATTGCCGCCTGCTCCATCAGGGGCCGGTTTTCGTCGTTGTTGAATGGAGTCCTGCGATCGTCTTCGGCTGCTAGCTATGTCTCCCCAAACAGTGGCCTTGACGCTTTTGAGGCCTACTTCGATGAACTGGCCAACCTGGGTTTACCAGTCCCGTCTAGTGTTTGTCCTGGGTGACTTCAACGCTAGAGTGTGTTTAGCGTGTGGAGTGACACTCGGGATAACCTGCGTGGAGAGACGGCGCTCGAATGGGCGACTGAACTCGACCTCCGGTTTTTAAAGCGCCGGGTCAGTTAGTACAAGCGTCCGCTGGCAGGGGGAGTCGATCGTCGATCTTTCGTGGGCGACTCCCTCTGCCGAGCGTCTCGTCTAGGGGTGGTTTGTCGCGGAAAATCTGACCACGCTGTCAGATCACAGATTGTTCGCCCGATCCCGACTCGCAGGCGGACTGGTTTCGGGACATTATAACATCTGTCTGCGACACGTCTATGACCCGATTCAGTCCGAGGAGACCCAGATCGCAGTACTGGTGGACGCGCGAAATCGAGAGCATTCGCCTTGATCATGTCGCGGCGCGCCGCCAGTACTTGCGAACCCGGCGAAGAAGGAGAGCCACTGCTGATTGCTGGAGCATATGAGCGGTATCGGACCGTCGGGAAAGCACTTTCAAGCGCCATCCTTGCGGTCAAGGCCCGCTCCTGGTGAGCCACGCGAGGAGGTTCGCCGCCTCTACTGTGGCGTCGTGCGGTCCATGGTTCTCTATGGGGCGTCCGTGTGGCATCATCGTCTCACGCGCGCCTCCCGCTGCAGGGCTATCCTAGCCAGTCTGCAGCGGTTGGTGGCCATTCGGGTCGCAAGAGGCTACAGGACGATATCCCAGGAGGCGGCGACGCTCATTGTGCGCCTCCCACCGTGGGATCTCCTGGCGTGGGTGAATGCTCGTCGTTATGACGAGGTTCGCCTTCGTCGGGTAGGCGGGGAGGCACCTCGGCGCGTATGAGGAGTGCCAAGTGCGGCTGCATCTACCGCGTTCCACGCGCCAACGCATTGTTGTCGGTGTGATTTGAGTGATTTTGTCCATATTTGACTCCTGGCTCGAGACGAACTACTACGAGACTACATTCCGGCTGACTCAGATACTTACCGGGTATGGTTGTTTCTGTGAGTATCTGAGTCGGATTGGACGTGAGGAAACGATACAGTGTCGAGCGGAGTACCCTGGTTGCTACAATTGGGAGGGATTTGTCCCTACCAGTCGTAGTAGCAGCAATGGTAGAGGACACCCACAATTGGCATGCAATGGTCTCCTTCTGTGAAGCTGTAATGCTCCAGGAGGCCGCCGAGCGGGAGTATGAACGACGCAACCCTGCTCGCAGGCGAAGGCGGCAGCGGCCGTTAAACCCGACTCTTCCTCAGGTCTGCGGCCATTGGAGGGGGAGCCTCTAACGACCCACCACAAGCTGATCCGAGACGGCAGCGGACGGACGCGACAGGTACAGCGGAACAATACAACCACAGTTCCCGCTGTACCTGCAAGGCGTCGAGCTACGGAGCCACCGTGTGGTTTTTAGTCGGAAACCCAGTCCACGGGGTGGGAGTCCGACATACCCCTTCGACCGCTCCCCGGTCGGATGGGCATGAGGTTACTCATTTTCCACACAATTAAAAAAAATAAAGACCAGCAGTGCACTGCTTTTCAGACTCGGTCTGATGATGATGATGATGTAGTATGACTTGGCATGGTGTGCAAGACGGCTTGTTTATGGGTTTTTTGACATCGTGAATATGCTGAGTGACCGTGTAAATCCTGTAGATGACTGTGTATATACTGTTAATGACTGTGTATATACTGTTTGTTGGTGTACCTAACTCAATAAGCGGATCCAGGCAGAGCGAGGCATTTGCTGCGCGAGGCTGCTCGCCCCATGTGGCCCCGCGTAATAAATAAACGAGTACAAGTGTAGGACTACTACTCACGACTTTGGGTCTGAAGGGCGGGCGCAGTCGTCGTTGCGCGAGCGCGTCCCAGTCGACATCCCTGAAGAACACGTGCGCGCGGATCCCGCCCGCGCCGCCGTACACGCCCAGCCGGCGGGACGGGTTCTTCGTCATGAAACCTGCCATACAAACATTAGCATTCAAAACTGTAAAAAACATAAATTATTATAATTCGCGCATTTAAAGTAGGCCGGCCTGACGTTATTCACTAGCGGCTGCATACTGCACGTTTTAGGAACTTTTTGGTAACAGCAACAGGAGGCGATTATCCAGACTGTCTTCAAATTATCCAGTACCCCGCTCCACCACGGTAAATAATTCCAGTGTATATCAACAATATTCTAGGTCGGCCCGCCCAGCCAGGGGGTCCTATAGAAACGGCGGTGTCACTAACCGCCTGTGGTATTGTACAGGGGCCCAAACGGAACTTTTTTGCCATTGGCATTTGGCCCATCTTTGGAGGCTGCCCCACCCGGCCGATCATAATCTTGGAATGGCTCGTCGTGCCGGTTAATAACCGACCGGTGGGACTCTGCCACAATATCTGGGAGGCCTGAGGACCCTTTCTTTCTGTCGACCACCATTTTAATACGGGCTGACCGGCCATGCTTTTTCTGGCAGAAACACAATTACAATTACACCCTATCAACACGACATATTTCCACTATTTTGGACATGCACTGGACGGAAACTTCAAAGCAAAAACCGGGATATGCTTGCTCATTAAGACAGGCATTTGCCATTCTACGCTAGGATTTCTACGCTGTCTGGAGGACCCTTCATTTTCTGTCCTTATGCTGCGCGTAAATCTAAACTCATTGGCCGGATTTACGTGTGCCTCTCATAGCAACGATTACCATTCTCATAACGGAGTTACTGAGATAAGCGGGTTGTTTGACTCGAAAGACATATGAAGCCTGCTAACCCGCACTTCCCCAGCGTAGAGGACTATGGCTTTACCCTTCTCATAGTGAGAAGAGGTCCGTGCCCAGCAGTGGGACGGTTAATATACAGGGCCAATGATCATACATACCTTTGAGTATAGAGACGGCCTCCTTGCTGAGCCACACGGGGTACAGTACATCGTCGTGTAGGATGCTCTCGAACAGATCGTCCTCGTTGTCCGCCTCGAAGGGCGGCTGGCCCGCTAACATCTCGTACAGTAGCACTCCCAGAGCCCACCAGTCCACTGATGGACCGTACTCTAGCTCTTGTAGGATCTGGACAATTTAACAAGTTATTATTAAGGGTCCCGATTAACCCACCAATCCTGCGTGGATTTAGACCCCTAAGGAGTCAGGTAGTGAGGTAAGTAAGAAACTAAACAATCTTGCTCACAACTTTAGAACTCACTTGACACTCTTAAACACCTTTATAGTAAAAAAATCCCGCTACTGTATCAATTGGGTAGCTACTTAGCTAGGTTCAGCAGGAGTGACTACAGAAATAGGCATGGGCGTTTTCGGTTTTTTTCGCTAGCCGATACAAATCCGATTTCAGATTTTGAAATCGATCTTAAAAACCGATTTTAAAAATCGATATCAGTAGCGGATTTTGAAGCGTAGTTACTTGTTAGTATAATAATATTATACGACAAATGCAAACAATTGAAATCTTATTGTATTGTAGACATGAGAGCAATCATGTCAAACAAAACTCTCTAAACATAAATTCCTAATAATTATTTGCAATATTCAAAATAAACATTATAGTTGCAATTTGAATTAGATATTATCACCTCGATTTTTTGTTTTATTTTCTATTCAATCTGCAATTCATAAAACCGCCAAAATCCAAAACGATTCGCTTGCTCGGCGCTTGCGAAATCACTTTAAAAGCTAAACTATCTTGGAACCTTACACGAATTTAATCAGCCGTAGGCAAAGAGGTGTTAAAAGACACATTTAAGAACGTCTTGTGTACATACCTCTGGTGCGATATAATCCGGCGTCCCACAGAATGTGGTCGTAGTCGCTCCGTCTGCAACAATAATAAACATATTTAATATACAGGCTGTAAAAAGACCCTTAACGTAAACTGAAATCCGATGTTGTACCAATCACTACGAACATTTTTTACTACGGCACCATACCTGGAAAATTACTGGTTCAAGAGATATTGAGGCTCAAAGTTAGTATGGATTTTTTCTAATTAGGTACAAAATCGATGCATTTACCCCGCCAATATGTTCTTTAGATGTCCTATAACCCCATGGATAAGTAGGTATTTTGGAGCATTGCACGCGCGCGCTTTTAATGAAGGTAGTATGTAAAATGTGAAACCTTAAGGACGCGTTTACGCTTGTATCAAAAAATCACATATTTCCGGTACATTTTACGACAGTTTTAGATAATAACTAATAAAACTAATGATTACGATAAATTGATTACTTTTTTATCTATAAATCAATTTGAAAATAAATAAAAAATATTTAATTAATATTAATGTAAAATCGATTCGAAACGGCCTCTTAAATCAAAAATAGGCATATACTGCTATTTTTGGGTACAATTTTCTCTCTATTTTTACATTTATTTAGATTTTCAAAGATAGAAAAGGGTAGTAAATATAGTCAACTCAAAAACAATTAGATTTTTTTTCTTCAAAATATTGTAAATTGACTCAAAAAAAGCAAAAAATCATCTTACATTTTTCTTCTATTTTGCTCGCATACGTGTGTCTTAATGTGTGGCAATAAGGTTCGTTTTATTTAGCCACTTTCTTGATTTATATATCCAAATTCTGCAATGAGATCTCAGTCTGCGCTTGAGCGCCGTCGGGAGTGGACTCTATGTCGCTTGTCGCTGCAGCCCGAAGACGAAAAAAGCAATATACGAATACAAAATATTCGCTAAAATCAATTTGATACTTCTCGTATTCTGTGCGAATTACGAACAAGTAAATTTCTTTTGTATAAATGGACATTATTACTTTATTTTCTCCGTTATGTTGAGTCAGGATATATTTCGGTATTTAGATATTATTTGTTTCTTGCGTTGAAATCTGGTAAGATTATTTGGACTGATGGTATACCATCCCGTTCAAGTGTTGCGACTGGAACTCATAAAAGAGTAGACCTAGTTATGCAAGGTTGGGGCTCATTTTATTTGTTTTGGTGAGACCCTACCACTGGTACTAGTGAAGTAACCTTCCAAGGTTATTCGATGAGTCTTGCTGGTACTCCTATGTGAGTAGAGCTAGGCATGCTGAGTTTGGACTTATTTTGTTTGTACATAAGAGACCCTACCACTGGAACTTATGAAGTAACCTTCCAGGGTTATTCGATGACTCTTGCTGGTACTCATATGTGAGAAGAGCTAGGCATGCCGAGTTTGGGCTCATTTTGTTTGTACATAAGAGACCCTACCACTGGAACTTATGAAGTAACCTTCCAGGGTTATTCAATGACTCTTGCTGGTACTCATGTGTGAGTAAAGCTACGCATGCCGAGTTTGGGCTCATTTTGTTTGTACATAAGAGACCCAACCACTGCAACTTATGAAGTATCAGCCCAAACTCGGCATGCCTAGCTCTACTCACATATAAGAACCAGCAAGAGTCATCAAATAACCCTGGAAGGTTACTTCATAAGTTCCAGTGGTAGGGTCTTTTATGTACAAACAAAATGAGCCCAAACTCGGCATGCCTAGCTCTACTCACATAAGAGTACCAGTAAGACTCATCGAATAACCCTGGAAGGTTACTTCACTAGTACCAGTGGTAGGGTCTCACTAAAACAAATAAAATGAGCCCCAACCTGGCATAACTAGGTCTACTCTTTTAGGAGTTCCAGTCGCAACACTTGAATGGGATGGTATACCATCAGTCCACATAATCTTACCAGATTTCAACGCAAGAAACAAAATAATATCTAAATACCGAAATATATCCTGAATCAACATAATGGAAAAAATAAAGTAATAATGTCCATTTAGGTATATAAAAATAAGAAACTTATTTGTACGTAATTCGCACAGCCAGGCCTATAACACATAGATACCTACATATCACAAAAAATTCTAAGTCTCAAAGTTATTTAGTTGAACTACATTTCCGCAAGTTACCGTACGTAGTACGTACTGTTGCCGCCGTGTCGCTGTAGTGACGCGATTTTGTACCTACTAATTTTGTAAACGCGTCCTTAAAAAAAATCGTTTCCCAGGTATTATTTTTGGTTAGTATGACTTGGCATGATATCCACAACGAGAAGACTTCGGCTTGGTGATGGGTCTTGTGACACCCTGTATATTTCAATAAAACACAATGTATTATAGCTTCACGCTTGTATCCCCGAAGGGGTAGCTTAAGAATAAATATGTAGGTCCCACGTAAAAGAGAGCGAGCCTATTGCTCTAACCGGGCACTTTTCCAGACACTGCTGCTAATGAGAAGTCGGAAAAACCCAGTAACACTTTTGGCCGACCCGGGAATCGAACTTGGGACAGACTCGACTCGAAACATACGCTATCCACTGGACCACGGAGGCAGTTTTTAATAAATATAAACAAGAACAGTACTGACCCAGTATCCCCTCCTTGCACATGCCGAAGTCAGCCAGCTTGCAGTGTCCCTCGCTGTCCAGTAGGATGTTGTCCAGCTTGAGGTCGCGGTAGATCACGCCGTGAGAATGTAAGAACTGCAGGGCTAGTGTCACTTCTGCTGCGTAGAACCTGGAAACAGAGGCTTTAAGGTTATTTTTGAATCCATGTTGCAAACCGTCGGATAAAAACAGGTATTTATACTTTAATTGAATTTTCACGATTAAGGCCTATTAATAACTTGTACAATCGAGTTAGGGCTAGCAGGCAGCATTGATCTAATTGACGAATCTGTTGCCGTGAAAGAAAGTTGTGGCTGGATAGTGTACGCCACGCCAGACATAGTAGATATTAAACCATAAATTGCTGAGGAAACGGACGCGAACCGATGGTATATGCACGGGTTACAATCTAAAACGGATACATGAATAACAGTAATAATAATGATGGTGTAGGTCACTAACTCAAATCGTCATACACGAATACCAGTAACATAAGGGTGATATTACCGTGGCTCATCAAATTTTCTGGCCTGCTGTATCTGGAACATAAGGCCCTTCGTCGACACACTCCAAACAAGCTAAAAGATTGGTAAAGTACATAAATACCATGTTGAGTCACTTTACCGTGCACCTGGCTCGTCTAACTTCCTGGCGCGCTGTATCTGTAACATGAGGTCTCCACCGTAGACATACTCCATTACAAAGAACAGGCGGTCCCTGGTATGGAAGTCATATAACACTTATGATAGTAACAATAAAGGTAATATTACCTTGCACGTGGCTCGTCGAACTTCCTGGCGCGTTGTATCTGGAACATCAAGTCTCCTCCGTCCACATACTCCATGACGAAGAACAGGCGGTCCCTGGTCTGGAAGGCGGAGTGTAGTGCCGTGAGGAAAGGATGCCGCGCCGCTAGGGCTAACACCCGCCGTTCGGTTAGAGTGCATTCTACGTCGTCGTCCTGAATTATCGCGTCTTTCTTCAACACTTTTACTGCGTACACCTGCAAGAGAATATAGATGTGTCAGAGATTTGTTTATTATCATCATTATCCAGGCCCTATCCCGGTCGCGCTCCAATACCTCCGCTTTGGAACCCAGGGTCCGCTTTGCAGCTTAATCTTCTCCCCTTCGCCCGGTCTTTGGCATCTCAAGTAGAAAGTCGATTGGCACGATTGGCAGTGATTTGTTCGTGTAAGGATTGAGCTACACCTATCAGCACCGCATCGCACTTTTCTATGCTTCTAGGTAACACGATTCGATTCCGCGGCGTTTTGCGGCGTTCCCTCTCTCTTTCTCGCTCTAGTAAATGACGGCCCAAAGTGACAGAAACGGATAGAAGCATAGGAAGGTGCGATGCGTTGCTGATAGGTGTAGTTCAACCCTTAAGGGTTAAAAACTAAAAAGTCCAGCCTCAAGATAGCATTTTCGGTGACAAGAGGGTCGATCGAGTGCAAAATACCGTTCTGCGATCCCGGTAGACAGACTATAGATGCCAACATAAAGTGGGATTGGGCGGCCTATGTAATCCGAATGCATCCCGATGGGCACAATGTAACTCACGTGGGTGCCGCAAGACGGACGGTGGAACCTGAGACCTCGAAAATGATGACGTGAGGATCTATAACCTTGTGACTTTCACAGAGATGCTTGGAAGAGTGTAAAGCAGACCTTTGCCCAGAAGTGAGACAGCATGGGTTAAAAAAAACAGTGTTTGGTAGCAGATCAATACTAATAATCTAAAACTACCAAAAAATCCTAGTAATCAGTCTAATTCTCACCTCATCCGTTCCCTTCTTCTCCGCCAACATGACCTTCCCGAATGACCCTTTGCCGAGGACTTTGATGAAGTGGAAGTCTTCGAGCGACACTTTGTCCTGCCCGCCCGCGCCCGTGTCGCCACCTACACACCAAACACGTCGTAATACATTTACACATAAGGTTCATAGTGCTGTGGCAAACTTGCGTAGCGGTGCAGAATCGCATTGATAGCTGATTGAGTCCAGACACCGAAGTTGAAATATCATCCACCAAAGTATAAGTATAAGGAGATTAGTATATAGATGAAGCCTTATTCTGTTGCGGACACATATATCACAAATGCTAGCCACCACCAGTGAAAATAATTGTTCGACATTATGCAGCAAATCTGTTCTTGGCCAGAACTAAAATTGGTGGCACATACATTGACAGGTTAGTGCATCAGTTAACCCGAGGTCACGGCTGGTGAAACGCATGCCGAAACTGATAAAGCATAGGTATTTCAACCGTTTTTTCTAAACTAATAACGTATTTGAGACCAGATACTAGTATAATATATTAGTAAATCCAATGGAAGTGCCACGTGTTCCCAACCTAATATTTCTGTGATCAATAACTGTTCCAGAGTGATCAAATAATAAGTAATAATAATACTAACATAGCATTGAAAGCCTCTCAATCTTAGGAAATCTTGATTAGTTATTCAACGTGCTCTTGGAGAATCCAACGGCAGAACTTTTTCTAACTGACCTGCCAATTATTTCTGAGCTTACAGAGGTGAAAGGTTAATTTTTATTCGCCTCAGTATAATAGATATATACGTATTTGGCACTGGGTGTGAGCGACAACACTTTGTTTAATCCATAAATTGTTGTTTCGAGTCTGGGTGTACCTTACGACCGTCGGTATTATCATAGTACAAAAAGAATAGTAGGATAGCTTCATACAAATCGGCCGTCGCCGGCGCCATGTACGCACGCACTTTTCACGCACACAATCTCAGACGAGCGCGGCGGGCGCGGCCTCAGTACGGGATGCGCCGCGCGTAGGTAGGAAGCAAGAGTAGGCAATTAACTCGCCGATCGGCCTTAGCTAACCTATTATTATTTGTTTGCTATGGTATTATGTTTGAAAAGTCTTGACACGAGAGGTATTACTAGTGCAAGTGATATAAAATACGGAAAAGTTTTAAGTCAAACGAATCAAGCCCATGGCTACTAGCACAAACACGAAACTATTCTGTAGTTGGGGCAGCACTTTCTTATTGTCTTTAGGTTTTGAAGAAATTCCGTTATCTTAGCGCTATTTTGCAGTGCATTCAGTTTTCGCTGTGCATCCAAGCCTACTTTAACGCATAAAGCAGTATTATTTCAGCTAAATACGCAAATTAATACAACAGCAACTCATATTACTGCATCTACTTACCCATTCACTACACAGAGTAATCAAAACGACGTACAATACGATAAAAGCACATTAAATACAACAAAAACACCTCCAAGCGAAGCTTACGATACTGCCGTACTATATATAATACTTAAAAGACAATTATCCACCTTAACCTTGCTCGTTTAAGGTGGATAATTGCGTGTACTTCCTAATACATATTAATCTCAAATATTGAAATCACTCATTGACTATAAGCTAGTTAAATTGACTAGAAGATATCTCAAAACGTAATCAGCGCAAAATGCGCTGATTACGTTTCAAAACATTTAAAAAGTCCATCAAAGATTTTTGAATGAAAAATACGCAATTTTTTTCTTTTTTTATGTTAATAGGCGGCAAACGAGCAGAAGGCTAGTTGACAAAAAAAAATTATAAGTCCGTCCTTTAGATTATTCAAAAATAAGCGATACGTATTTTTTTATTTGTAAATTAAACCAAAAATGACCAAGATATAGCTCATTAAAGTTACGTATAACGTCACTTCGTGCTGCATTTTTTCGCACTAGATGACGTCACACGTAACTTTAATGGGCTATATCTTTGTTATTTTTTATTTAATCGAAAAAAGAAACATTTTATAATCTAAAATACGGACCAAATAAAATGTAATTATTTTGACCCTGGGAACTACCCTATTACCGCCGCCCATGGACACAAGCAACACCACAGGAGTCACAAGTGTGTTGCCGCCTCTTGGGGTTGGGAATAGGGATAGGATGAGAGAGAAGGAATAGGGGATAGGGCCTCCGGCACTCTCACTCACCGAACGAAACGCAACAGTTTAGGTACCGTTACTTTACGTCGATTTTCTGTGAGAGAGTAGTACTTCCCCGGTCGAGCCAGCCCATTCATGCTGAAATCAGCAAGGCTCTACTACCTTTACGCTAATCTGCCATAAGGCTAAAGAAAATAAATAATGACTGAAGATTCTCTTTGATGCTTCTATTATAAAATTATAGCCTCAGCCATACGGTAGCCAGCAGTTTAAATACCTCAGGTTTCAAAATTAACTATCCTATGAGAACCCAACCATGCTAAACTCGTAATTAATGTTGACAACACCAAAACGTCACTTTATTTCTAATCGTATCCATAAAATAAAATTCTACAAATAAATTACATTTGCTAATTTCGTAAAATTCTGTTTCTACAGACTACTTGTTACCTGACGAACGTAGTCAATGAGTAATGTCAATACTTACTTGAAATTAACTACCACATCCTGTATACATAAACGCCAGCAGGATAATAAGGGCGTTATCATACTAGCGGTTTGGGAGCGGTTGCGGGGTGGAGCGGACGCGCAGTGAATGCGTCGCGAACACGCCGCGGCTGCGCAGCGAGGACGTCGCGGACGCGTGGCAAATACATTACGTTTTCGTTTTGTAGCAAAATCTCGACGTACAATTCATCCAGTAACAAAATGGATTCCGATGAGAAAACTCTACTCTTGGCTTTATTACTTCGCAGACGAAAACGAAAGCATCGACGAATTTGCGCGTCCGCAACAAATTCGTTGCGCATGCGCGGCGTGTTCGTTGTGAGCCCGTAAGTCCCGTAACGTATTCGTTGCGCGCCCGCTGCGCTTTGAGGACGTTATCAATCCGCTAGTATGATAAGGCCCTAAAGCCCATATCAATAAATGTGAATCGCAGAAATGTGTGTACGAGCATAACTTCTATCAACCAGCACCTCTTGTTCTATTCAAAAAAATTTTTGTCCCGTTGCATATTTTTAAGACAAGATTATAATTCTAAAATCCAATAAAAATATTCTATTTTTTTTTCTTTAGATCCAAGCGCGAATCCTCGGTAGGCTGCCAGTTTACACAAAAAAATTATCCAAAGTAAGTTACGAAACATTTTGGAGGGAAGGGTTCTAGCGGTGCTCAGTTGTCTAACACAGCTTTATTAGCTTATTGAATTTAGAAATTTAGTTAAGCACTATTGAATAAAATCCTGCTAGCGTTAAAATTAAAGGGTGAGCTAGTATGTACGACAGTTTAGCGTAGCAAACAAAAATACAGACAAACACCTTCGTAGCACGTGAATACGTCCTGCAGGTCGTCCCAGTGCGTCCTCCATGGCGCCGGCTGGACACCTAAAGCGTTTGTCGTAATGATAAACAAACAAACAAAAAAAAAAAACAAACACAATCAGAAACGAAAAAGTAAAGAAAAATGTGTTGGGGATAGTTGTGTAGTTGGTGTCTGATCAAATAGAAATATATTGAGAGTGCAGTCAAAAAAAGAAAGGCTATCTGTAAATAGTAATTTGTGTCCAATGATTAAATGTTTGTAGTCTCCCTGTGACACAAGACTATGCCTAGCACGAAACTCGTGTTTAAAAAGAAAAGAAAAGAAAACAATAAAACATCTATAGTCCGTGCCACGATAACATAGACTTTTTGTAAACAAAGAATTTCTACTAAGTGACTTAGCGATAGTTCTGTCAAAAATAAATAATGTCAAATCCAATGAGTGCAACGGTACATAGATACGTGTCATTTGAAACTAATATGTCAATGGATCGGGTTCTTATCGATATTATGCGCTGTCAACAGGATCTTTTAATGTTTTGAGGTACTGGCGCCTAGAATGTCAACATTTGGCGTTAGTTCATTGAAATGCTACATTCTAGGGCTTAACATACTATTATCAGAGGACAAAATTAAAGTTTTTAGTTGTCAAGAAGGGGTAAATGTAAAGTTAAATACATCACAACGCTCTTCTCGCTGCTGGCATCTCGAATAAGCCGGTGCAGAATAGCATATGGCAAAATAACTAATAAGTCGCGCAGAAAATTATTTATGCCTAAAAAATAAATTGCGTTTTCAGACTACCGGTAGATTACTATACTCTATGGACTACCGTACCTTTTTATGGATATTGTTTAAGTTCATTCTGACGATTTCATTCAAAGACAACGTAAAATCTCCATGCCCAGAATTTTTTATGCAATGTACTAACTAGCTAGTTATTTGTAATATTATTCATTGTTGGTCAATAATTTAATATTTTCGGATAGGTAGGTTACTTTGAGCAAATGAATTATTGTCTATGATTAAAAAAAAACTCATGTCCATAGAGTAAAATGTATGTACTCTATCATTAACATAAATGGTACTCTACTTTTCCTTAATTTACAGAATAAAATACGTGTAAAACGACAAGTAAATCGGCAAATTTATAGACATTCGAACACAAAATCAAATATTTTATTTCAATAAAATTTAACAAAATAAATTTAAAAACATAGTAGCATAATAAGGCATTGAAAAAAAAGACTGTTCAAAAAGTATAAAATCTAAAACACAACTGTTTGAAAAAAGGTTGTGAAGCCCTGAATGTGTGTTTACAAAAAGTCTATCTTCTCGTGGCACCAACTATAGTGCGCACGCCAACATTGTATTCACTTACATGAAACTAAAATAGTGGCTTATTTTTCATTTGATCTGTGGTTTGATGATAGTGTGGATGTGCTAGCTGTTTTTCTTCTTTGACTTCAATCTCAATTTAGGGGTGTTGTATATACCTGGTTACTTGATCTGAGGGTGTTGGAGGTAACTTTGGCCCAAGGTCTTTTTGTAAGATTAGAAGGTAACTTTGGCCAAGGTCTTTTTGTAAGATTACTTACCTAAACGTGGTTAAGGCCACAAAACATGTAAAATTAAAGTGTCTGTGTTCTCAAGTGCTTATAGTTTTTTAGAAAATTATCAAAAACACACACAGATCACGAAAGATCTTTCCTAAAATTTTTATGTGTATGTCTATCTGACCTCTTGGCTGTAATGTGTAAATAAATTATCATTACATGTTTGTAATGTAGAAAATTATATTAAAATATGTGTACAATTATATTGCTGTGACTTGTAATAACTTATATCAGCAATTATGATTTATAGAACAGCAAACAAAATAAATATATATTTCAGTGTTTTAAAAAAGCGCTGAACTCGGTCTCTGTTAAAAATATTATGGTATATTATCTCCAAATATTACTTGTAAGTATAATGGTGTGTGTGTTAATTAACCTACTCCAATCACGTTGTTTCACATTGTTCACAAACAGAATTGAAACAACTGATGAATAAACAATGCGTTTATTTAAACAAAATAATAAAATATAAAATACAACGAAACAAAAATAATAAAAAATCTATAAAAATAAGCAATACTGGTACATAACAGTGACTACACACAAAGCGTTATTAATATAGCGTAATGTATGGTAACTTTATACAGCGTGTAGACTAGCGTAACACTTGTGGTAACTTTCGTGCGAAAGTTACAATAAGCATTACCATTGACAAGAATATGGATAGTTATTCTATTTTTCTGCCTGCATTATAAAATATCATTAGAAACTGTACTTTCAGTTATAAATATTTTAGCACAAAGAAGGCATGCAAATGTCTCCCAAAATGTCGACGTATTTACTGTACTCGAAATTAAGAGTTAAAAAATGTATCACATAACTACGTGTACAAAATCTCGCAGAGTTGCAAAGAGAAACCCAAAATAAGTAGCTTCAGAATTTTTACGCTTATCAGTAACAGAATAATATCTACTACCAGCATTGACATGCAGAAGAGCTTTACCGCTGAATTCAATAACCGATCTATCCATTTATTCGAGATCAGAGATGCGTATTTGACATAATAATATGCTTCATACAAAATATGTCAAACATATAATATCTCAAATCTCTAAATCCGTGGATAGATCGAATATTGAAACCGGTCGTTAGAGACTTATAGTTAGCGTTTAAATGGATGTATAGTAAGATTAAAAATTAAATTCCAATGTTACATAATTACTTTGTTTCAAAATTGTGAACACGCTGTATCATTATTAAAGTGTAACGATCACATAAGCTTATGACATCACTCGTCTACAAATACTTGTTAAAATACTTAATACTACGCATTTATATTGCACTGAGTATAATTATTGCACTTAAGATTGTACTTTAAATTATTTAGCCGCCAGCATTATATTGGCTGCTAAAAGAAATGCTAACTATATTTGTCATGGCCACCACCTAGAATAATAAAAAAATGTCCGAGCAAGAGTAACTTATTAAAATAAATATGATGTCACTTTTTAGGATAACAAGGTCATGGTAGACACTGATCAAGGGCCCAATTCTCCTAAATAAATATAGTTTCGATATCATGTTAATGTCATACTTACGTCACAAAGCATATTCTTCTAAATTATCTGATAATTGAACGAAGTTGTAACGAGATCGTAAATTGAAACAAGTGTCAAAATATGTGTCAACGACGAACTGTTTAATTCAAATTATACGATAATGACATTAGGTTATCATAATACGGCTTCTGAGTCTATTCAAAATATAATATCAATATCATATAAAAATAGGAGAATTGGCCCCCTGGTTGTCAAAATATAATATCAATGTCATATAAAAATAGGAGAATTGGCCCCCTGTTTGTCTAACCTGGCTGGCCGGCGTAATATAAAATGCCATATCCTCCGATTGCCTCACAATTTAATTGTGTTTGTGACGCATATTAGGATAGGGCTATCTCCAGCAGTGAACTGCATACTATATAGATACTACAATGATAACATGTAAAACCATTATACTGGCAGTTAAAAAGAGTGGCCACGAGTTTTATTGCCCGTTCTTTCTCGTGGTTCTACCTATTGCATTAACACTTTCACTGTCTGCGGTCACACAATAGAAATTCAATTGTTATGAGCCACGTGTGGTTCATGGGACTGGGAATGGGTTAAGAACGTGGCAGTAAATGTAAATGTAGAATCATCTAGTAATTCATTTTATATTTTTACGTTTATAAGCGTCACTTTGTGGCCTAAATGATTAAATGATTTTGACACTAAAAGGCTGCTAACGATAATGAGACATTTAGCACTGACAGAGTGGTCGCAAGTGGTGTCTCCGAAGAGGGACGGTGACGCTTTTACAGGGGCCTAGCGCTAGTGCTACAACCCCTGTAGAAATAGCAAATCAAAGGTGATTTGCTATTTTTACAGGGGTTGTAGCACTGGCGTGTTCATACAAAATAAAACCTTACTTTAATAACTTTCTGTCCCTCTGCAAAATATGTTTTAAAAGCATATTTACGAATTAATACCATGTGAAAATTAGAGGGGCAGGGTTTCTTAACATATTCTACGGGTAGTCATCGAGGATAGAACTGTCAAATAAGGCTCACGTAATAGTACAGTGTACGTCCCCTAATACCTTCACTACTTCGGAATACAAAGTGATCATCATATTTATCTTTAAGGTATTGTAACTCGAACATTTCTATGTAAATGTCATGGAAAACTATTTTTACAAAATTAATTAGTCTCTTAGACAACACAATGTTTAATATGATATTCAAATGATACAAATGCAACAACAACATGAGTTAAACTTTAATCATCCCAGCGTTATCTCGGTTGCACCCAAGTTATTCGCCTTTAAACCCGTCGATTAGACAGACAAAATGAACAGAAAACGAATTATATTTGGAAAATACCAGATGTTTTTGATCCTATACACAGGCTCCGCCCCTATATAGTTAGGGCAGTTTCAGAATAGCGTTTTATATGCGCGTATAAGCTCGTTTTTGGAAGCGCATGCAGGCGCGTATAGACGCGCTTTTTGGCACACGCGCAACCTGTACGAGCGTTGACGTGCTTCTAAGCTATCACTGTGTTGACACTGACACGTGCTTCTAAGCTGTCACTACCGTTTCGAGCGAACACGCCGAAGTTTACGCGAGTCCGATTTTTTTAAGCGCGTATATGTTGAAACGACAGTATACGCGCAGAAAAACACGCTAATCTGACACGGCCCTTAGTATGTGGTATTATTTAGCATCTAATTAAAGAATAATTCATGCTGGATTCACCATATCATTTGAATCGCATATTGCACAAAAGTTATCTAAAAAATATATTTGTGCATCCAGAATAAACTGTTACCCTTGAAAGATTTTATTTAATAAAATCTCTACATGGCATAATATAGATATCAACGACACGAAATACGCTTAGCGAATACTTTTTAGTACAAAGGGTACACGGAAATAGGTGTAGCAAAGTATATTCAAGCAATAATTTCGCATTTTCAACCTTATTCTCATGTACTGTAGGTCGATATTGGCACTGCTTAGTCTACACATCAAGGTCTATATACTCAATAGCGTCAAACTGTGTTTGTCGTCGACTATAGCTTACTCAAGTTTCAACCTTATTCCAATGGAATCTATGTCGATTATGGCACTGCCTAGCGTACACATCAAGCTTCTATATACTCAATGGCGTCAAGCTGTGTAGCTTCATCGTCGACCATAGCTTACTAAATTCTCAACCTTATTCTAAAGTGAATAACGTTGCACTTAGCACGGTGTTTGTCCGACGATAGTTTACTCAACTTTCAACCTTATTCCTATGTAATCTAAGTCGATTATAGCTACATATCAAGCGTTTATATACTCAATGTCTACACTTTGCCGCGGTTATAGTGTCGTCAAACTGTGTACCTTACTCGGCTTTCAACCTTATTCCAATGTACTGTAGGTCGATAATGGCTACATTCAAGCGTCTATATACACAATGGCGTCAGCTGAGTAAAGTTACCTTTATTGTCGGCCATAGCTTACTCAACTTTCAACCTTATCGTCGACCATAATAAACTCAATTTTGATCCTTATTCCTATGTATTTTCGGTCGATTACAATTACACATCAAGCGTCTATATACTCAATGTTGTCAAGCTGTGCGTTACCTTTGTCGTCGTGTTTGTCGTCCTTGGAGTCGCCGTCGCCGCCCGCCGCTAGCTCGGGGGTGCCTTCCATCATTGGCGCGTTTAGGTACTGCGGAAAAAAATATACGTTTAGGTAGTGGGAAACAAACAATCCTTTAGGTATTATTAATAGGGTTGTTAATCAATGTCAAAAACGACTTTTGCTACGGCAATTGTATGAAATATGACCTAGTGGCGTCATAGTTTTTTTGCTGTCAAGTAGAATACTTATTATCAATAAATTGACGATAAAAATTTTAATTAAAGTTTTAACATTAATTGATGAATGAAACTACCATTATTTTGACATATTTCACTAGATAAAAATACTTGTATAACTTATTTCACTTGCAGGAAACTTCCCTATTATTGATTTGTGAAGAGGTGGATTGCTATGAAGATGGACTAGATGTCTGACTGCTACGAAGATGGACTTAAGTTCAAAGTCAAAGCCACGACGCGCACCATTGACTTTTCTACTACTGCCTATGTAGTTAGCTATCTAGCAACGCTAGGTATTATACTATATCAGCGAAATATCCAGCGACAAAGCTTCGCTCTCTTTCTAGCTCTGTCCGCTCACCAGCTTAGCGCAGCTACCCGAACTACGCACTTTTGTTTTTTCTTTTGCATATTAACATAATCGTCGCGACTTTTATGGCCTCATAGAGCCATAAAACCCACGAGACTTCCAATAGCCATATAAGCCATGACACTTCTTTCAATAGACTGGAAAAAAATGGTGGCCATCCCTAAGTAAGATAGGCTGACAATATTATTGCGACTGGCGGAACCCAGACTAGATCACCACAAGATCGTGGCCATTGGCAAAACGTAGAGAGGCCTATGTTTGGCAGTGGACACAGTCGGAGGTCACATGATGATGATGATGGCCGACGATATTATTGCGAACTTGGGGCAAACTGGGGCTATAGAATAGGCCTGGGCTTACACAAAGACTTATTTAACATAGTAAAATGTTCTGTACCTTGGGGGCCTTAGGTCTTAGACATCATCATCATCTTCTTGCCCTGGTCCCAATTTATTTGGGGTCGGTGCAGTACGTCCTTTGCTTCCATCTTTTCTGTCGCCCGTCATCTGATCATTTACCCCTTTCTCTTTCATATCCATTCTCACACAGTCCATCCATTTTTTCCTTGGTCTCCCTCTGCCTTTTCATCCCTCTACCTTCATATTCATCACTTGCTTACCTACATACATATCATCTCTTCGCATAATATGTCCATACCAAGCGAAACGACTTCCTTTCACTTTCTCGTCTATAGGCGCCACTTTCAGACTACCTCTCACGTTAATTCATTCTTAATCTTATCCATTCTCGTAACATCACACATCCATCGCAACATTCTCATTTCTGCTACATGCAATCGTTTTTCATCCGTCTTCTTAGTAGCCCAGAACTCAGCTCCTATGGATACAATACGACAGGCCTTATAACCGCCTTATATATGCGTCCCTTGAATTTCAAAGGCATTTTAGGATCGTATATTGTGCCCGAGACCTGTCGCCATTTCATCCATCCTGAGTTGATCCTTTGCCGAACATCCCGATCAATTTCGCCGTCGTGTTGCAGAAGTGAACCTAGGTAGTCTTAGACAAAGAGCTTCTATCTAACTTTGTTAAAAGGTGTATTATATATCTTGCAGGCTCTAGGTCTTAACCAAAGAGCTACATAACATAGTATAATGGTGTTTACGTACCTTGGATGCTCTGGGCCGTGGGTTCTTGTCCGGCGAGATGCCCATCTCGTTGAGTATCTCGGCCATCATCTTGGTGTTGATCCCGCAGTTGTTCGCCACGTTCTTGTGACACCGCTTGTGGACGTTCATCGAACATACTGGAAGGAACAGATATACCAATCATGTATACAAATCTATATAAACTTATACAAGTAGGCTGAAAAGCTAAAACGGAGCCTTGCTGATTTCAGTATAAATGGGCCGGTTTAATCTGAGTAGGACACAGATTATCAACGTAAAATATATGTTTATTTAACGACCTGGCCACGGCCTATACGTGATGTGTTTACCTTCACACTGCAGTCCCTACATGATGTAATATCAGTTTCTTGCTGGCATATGATCAAATCTAACGCGGAGTCCTATGTGAGCGATCTGGATGCGAGAGCTAAGCGGCACGAGTGCATCACGTGATCAAACACACGTAGTGCGGCGCGGCGTAGCACGAATTAAAGCGAACGCGATCAGATGACTCTTTTTTAATTTCTACCGAACAAATTGACTCCATGCTGCCTGATGTTAAGCAGTCAGTGAAGTCCCATAGTGATGGACATCATCCCAGCAGCCAGCATGGCATTATGGCACGATGGCCCTCACCTTGACGGCCTTGAGTAAAGCTTTTTCACGTCCCGCTTAAAGGACACAGGGTCATAAGTGGAGGGAAACACGTGGACTGGTAAAGAGCTTCACATCTTAATGGTACGGTAGAGATAAGAGGCGCCGAACCGTTTGGTGCGTGACGGTATCTGTTCTACCGAGTAAGAGTGGCACCTTAACCCAGCACGTGTCGTTCGGGATAGAAGAGGGTGGGATTAGTTGAAAGAGCTCTTCGGAGCACTCACCGTGATGGCTTGATATTCTTGCGTGAGCTGGATGACGGCGGACGCAGGGCGATGTAGAAAATTACAGTGTCACACCGGGCCGAATTGAATTCTTATCGGATATTGTCACAATCGCATTCACGTTCAGTTACGTAGGACGCTGTGTAAAACTTTGGATTAGAACTCGCAAATGTAGAGTGGCGCTATTTACCTTCACACTGCAGGCCCTGCTTGATGAGCCCATACAGCAGCGAGCCGCAGTGGTCGCAGAACGTGAAGCGCTTGTACGAGTGCACCACTTACTCGCTAGTGTATAGTGATGTTTACCTTCACACTGCAGGCCCTGCTTGATGAGCCCATACAGCAGCGAGCCGCAGTGGTCGCAGAACGTGAAGCGCTTGTACGAGTGCACCACTTACTCGCTAGTGTATAGTGATGTTTACCTTCACACTGCAGGCCCTGCTTGATGAGTCCCTACAGCAGCGAGCCGCAGTGGTCGCAGAACGTGAAGCGCTTGTACGAGTGCACCACTTACTCGCTAGTGTATAGTGATGTTTACCTTCACACTGCAGGCCCTGCTTGATGAGCCCATACAGCAGCGAGCCGCAGTGGTCGCAGAACGTGAAGCGCTTGTACGAGTGCACCACTTACTCGCTAGTGTATAGTGATGTTTACCTTCACACTGCAGGCCCTGCTTGATGAGCCCATACAGCAGCGAGCCGCAGTGGTCGCAGAACGTGAAGCGCTTGTACGAGTGCACCACTTACTCGCTAGTGTATAGTGATGTTTACCTTCACACTGCAGGCCCTGCTTGATGAGCCCATACAGCAGCGAGCCGCAGTGGTCGCAGAACGTGAAGCGCTTGTACGAGTGCACCACTTACTCGCTAGTGTATAGTGATGTTTACCTTCACACTGCAGGCCCTGCTTGATGAGTCCCTACAGCAGCGAGCCGCAGTGGTCGCAGAACGTGAAGCGCTTGTACGAGTGCACCACTTACTCGCTAGTGTATAGTGATGTTTACCTTCACACTGCAGGCCCTGCTTGATGAGCCCATACAGCAGCGAGCCGCAGTGGTCGCAGAACGTGAAGCGCTTGTACGAGTGCACCACTTACTCGCTAGTGTATAGTGATGTTTACCTTCACACTGCAGGCCCTGCTTGATGAGTCCCTACAGCAGCGAGCCGCAGTGGTCGCAGAACGTGAAGCGCTTGTACGAGTGCACCACTTACTCGCTAGTGTATAGTGATGTTTACCTTCACACTGCAGGCCCTGCTTGATGAGCCCATACAGCAGCGAGCCGCAGTGGTCGCAGAACGTGAAGCGCTTGTACGAGTGCACCACTTACTCGCTAGTGTATAGTGATGTTTACCTTCACACTGCAGGCCCTGCTTGATGAGCCCATACAGCAGCGAGCCGCAGTGGTCGCAGAACGTGAAGCGCTTGTACGAGTGCACCACTTACTCGCTAGTGTATAGTGATGTTTACCTTCACACTGCAGGCCCTGCTTGATGAGCCCATACAGCAGCGAGCCGCAGTGGTCGCAGAACGTGAAGCGCTTGTACGAGTGCACCACTTACTCGCTAGTGTATAGTGATGTTTACCTTCACACTGCAGGCCCTGCTTGATGAGTCCCTACAGCAGCGAGCCGCAGTGGTCGCAGAACGTGAAGCGCTTGTACGAGTGCACCACTTACTCGCTAGTGTATAGTGATGTTTACCTTCACACTGCAGGCCCTGCTTGATGAGCCCATACAGCAGCGAGCCGCAGTGGTCGCAGAACGTGAAGCGCTTGTACGAGTGCACCACTTACTCGCTAGTGTATAGTGATGTTTACCTTCACACTGCAGGCCCTGCTTGATGAGCCCGTACAGCAGCGAGCCGCAGTGGTCGCAGAACGTGAAGCGCTTGTACGAGTGCACCACTTACTCGCTAGTGTATAGTGATGTTTACCTTCACACTGCAGGCCCTGCTTGATGAGCCCATACAGCAGCGAGCCGCAGTGGTCGCAGAACGTGAAGCGCTTGTACGAGTGCACCACTTACTCGCTAGTGTATAGTGATGTTTACCTTCACACTGCAGGCCCTGCTTGATGAGCCCATACAGCAGCGAGCCGCAGTGGTCGCAGAACGTGAAGCGCTTGTACGAGTGCACCACTTACTCGCTAGTGTATAGTGATGTTTACCTTCACACTGCAGGCCCTGCTTGATGAGCCCATACAGCAGCGAGCCGCAGTGGTCGCAGAACGTGAAGCGCTTGTACGAGTGCACCACTTACTCGCTAGTGTATAGTGATGTTTACCTTCACACTGCAGGCCCTGCTTGATGAGTCCCTACAGCAGCGAGCCGCAGTGGTCGCAGAACGTGAAGCGCTTGTACGAGTGCACCACTTACTCGCTAGTGTATAGTGATGTTTACCTTCACACTGCAGGCCCTGCTTGATGAGCCCGTACAGCAGCGAGCCGCAGTGGTCGCAGAACGTGAAGCGCTTGTACGAGTGCACCACTTACTCGCTAGTGTATAGTGATGTTTACCTTCACACTGCAGGCCCTGCTTGATGAGTCCCTACAGCAGCGAGCCGCAGTGGTCGCAGAACGTGAAGCGCTTGTACGAGTGCACCACTTACTCGCTAGTGTATAGTGATGTTTACCTTCACACTGCAGGCCCTGCTTGATGAGCCCGTACAGCAGCGAGCCGCAGTGGTCGCAGAACGTGAAGCGCTTGTACGAGTGCACCACTTACTCGCTAGTGTATAGTGATGTTTACCTTCACACTGCAGGCCCTGCTTGATGAGCCCATACAGCAGCGAGCCGCAGTGGTCGCAGAACGTGAAGCGCTTGTACGAGTGCACCACTTACTCGCTAGTGTATAGTGATGTTTACCTTCACACTGCAGGCCCTGCTTGATGAGCCCATACAGCAGCGAGCCGCAGTGGTCGCAGAACGTGAAGCGCTTGTACGAGTGCACCACTTACTCGCTAGTGTATAGTGATGTTTACCTTCACACTGCAGGCCCTGCTTGATGAGCCCATACAGCAGCGAGCCGCAGTGGTCGCAGAACGTGAAGCGCTTGTACGAGTGCACCACTTACTCGCTAGTGTATAGTGATGTTTACCTTCACACTGCAGGCCCTGCTTGATGAGTCCCTACAGCAGCGAGCCGCAGTGGTCGCAGAACGTGAAGCGCTTGTACGAGTGCACCACTTACTCGCTAGTGTATAGTGATGTTTACCTTCACACTGCAGGCCCTGCTTGATGAGCCCATACAGCAGCGAGCCGCAGTGGTCGCAGAACGTGAAGCGCTTGTACGAGTGCACCACTTACTCGCTAGTGTATAGTGATGTTTACCTTCACACTGCAGGCCCTGCTTGATGAGCCCATACAGCAGCGAGCCGCAGTGGTCGCAGAACGTGAAGCGCTTGTACGAGTGCACCACTTACTCGCTAGTGTATAGTGATGTTTACCTTCACACTGCAGGCCCTGCTTGATGAGCCCATACAGCAGCGAGCCGCAGTGGTCGCAGAACGTGAAGCGCTTGTACGAGTGCACCACTTACTCGCTAGTGTATAGTGATGTTTACCTTCACACTGCAGGCCCTGCTTGATGAGCCCATACAGCAGCGAGCCGCAGTGGTCGCAGAACGTGAAGCGCTTGTACGAGTGCACCACTTACTCGCTAGTGTATAGTGATGTTTACCTTCACACTGCAGGCCCTGCTTGATGAGCCCATACAGCAGCGAGCCGCAGTGGTCGCAGAACGTGAAGCGCTTGTACGAGTGCACCACTTACTCGCTAGTGTATAGTGATGTTTATTTATTTATTTATTTATTTATTTAATTGTATGGAAAACCAACAGCATTTACAATGAATTTTGTAACATAAATAGACAACAACTAGCCAATTACAGGTCTTCACTTTTAAGCGCTAATAAAGTCTGTAAATACGTGTGGATAACAGAATATAAAGAACAATATACACTAATAACTAATATTATTTCATTTGTAACAATAATCAAACCTGGTATTCTAGGAAGAAATCTCGGCTTAGCAACCGCCTCACTGATGTTAAATTAACGTTAAAAATATCGATATCGTGAGATTTACAAATATTATTTAAAGTCCTGCTAGCTCGCCAAAGGAAAGTATTCTGTCGGTAATTTGATGACGCAAGGGGTAAATTAATGGGTGTATAATGTCGCATAGCTTTAACAGGGGTATTAAATCCAATTTTACCAAGAAGCTCAGGGCAATCAATAGAATTAGAAATAATTTTCAGCATATAAATGACATCTGCTATTTCTCGCCTCTTAACTAGGGGAAGAAGGTGAAATTTTGCACATAATTTAAAATAATCTTCACTTTTATAACAGTGTTTGATCCGATAACATAAATATCGAATAAACTTTTTTTGAATGTTTTCTAATCTGATTATATACTTGTCGTATCTGGGGTTCCAGACCTGTGACCCGTATTCCAGTATACTGCGAACAAATGTGCAGTATAGTATCTTAAAAGTTTTAGCCTCTTTGAAACTAGTCGATGTGCGCATGACAAACCCAAGAACTTGAGATGCTTTCTTTACAATGCTGTCCACATGCTCCTCGAATAATAACTTCGAATCATACACTACACCAAGATCACGAACCTTATGGCTACGGAGTAATTTATGTCCTTTTAACATATATTCTGAGGTAATAACAGTATTTTTCCTAGTGAAAGTAGCAATAGAGCATTTTGATGGGTTTAGATCTAACTTATTTTCTACGCAATAATCCTCTATACGCGATAAATCGGATTGAAGGGATTGAACATCATCGTGTGATGAGATCGGTAGAAAAATCTTCATGTCATCCGCGAAACAAAGTAATTTTGCAGTATGCAAACATTTGCCGATGTCGTTTACAAAGATTGCAAAGAGCAAAGGACCTAACAGGGAACCTTGTGGAACCCCGCTAGGGATAGTTACCCAACTAGAAATGTAATTATTTATAGCCACTGCTTGAGATCTATTAGAAATGTAAGATATAAACCATCTCAAAAGATCGCCTCTTATCCCTATTGATTCTAGTTTGTGAATTAAAGTAAAATGATCTATTCTATCGAAACACTTGCAGTAATCTGTGTAAACGACATCGACTTGTTTACCCCGGCTCATGCTATCAGTGATATAGTCATCGAAGAGAACTAGGTTAGAAATAGTCGATCTCCCCCTCATAAAACCATGTTGATAATCATTGAGAGAATTCTTCACTGCGGCATATAACTGATTATGAATAATCTTTTCAAACAGTTTAGCAATTAAACATAATTTAGAAACTGGTCGATAGTTAGACACTTCATTTTTAGGACATTTCTTGTGTATTGGTGTTACAAATGCGGACTTCCAAATAGAAGGCATAACACATTCACTCAATGATTTTTCAAACAACAGACTGATAGGTATCGAGATAGTTTTAGCACAATTAACCAGTAAGAGAGGAGGGATTTTATCAGGACCTGCAGATTTATTCAGATCCAGTGATTTAATTGCTTTAATTACTTCATTATGATCTATTTCTATATTTGAGATATATGATGTTGAATCGGAAACGTTTTGTGAGATACGAGAAGGTAAACCCTGAGGCGAGCTTAAAAATGTAGAATAAAAGTAGTCGGAAAATAAATTACAAATGTCTATGCCACCGCTAGCAATAATATTACCATACTTTAATGTGCTAGAGATATTCGAAAAATTTGATTTAGATTTGACAAACTTCCAAAAGTGTTTAGGATTGTTTTTTATCGAATTTTCAACAGAATTTATATAGTTTTGATAACATTCACTCTCTAATCTTTTAACTCTTGCTCTCAATAACTTATAACTAGCCCCATCTGATAAGTTGCCATAGTTCTTAAATTTTCTTAAATATTTAGATTTTTCATTTATAGTTTTCTTTAACGCTGTAGTGTACCAGACAGGGTATTTATCATCCCTAGATTTTTTTGCCTGTACATGCTTAGTAATCATTTCCTCTAAAAATGAATAAAAGCATTGCACTGAACATTCCATAGTTTTGTTAGAAAATAGTTCAGACCAATCGACTTTTGAAATTTCTTCATTAATCCTGTCGTAATTGCCCTTTACAAATAAGTATTTAGTATGTTGAGCAGGTTTTAAGTAGGTATATTGAAAACAATGTACATCAATATTGAGCGCGTTGTGATGAGGATCGATAAGAACCAATGGCTCCTCACAGTCAGAAACGGTTACGTCGTCAGTTGATAATACAAGATCAAGTATACGCCCATATCGATTATTGATCCCATTAAATTGATTTAGATTGTGAGTATATAACAAATCAACAAATGAATGTTCATCCATACTGTTTACATTACGCGGAGAGAGATATGACTCACTGGCAACAGGTAACCACGATATTCCACTCAAGTTGAAATCTCCGACAATTAGATATTTATCATTTGGTTTGCGAATTATTATATCATCTAGCTTAGTTAAAAAATTGTTTAATTGGTCAGAGAATGACAACCCTAGATTCTGTTTGCATAAATATATTACACCTAAATTTAAGCTTAAAGTGGATTTAGATCCATTACTAGATTGCTTAACAGGCAAAGTCAACCACAAATCCTCAGCACTAGATACGTAACATGGTTGCGGAACAGCACTTATCTCCTTACGGACAGCGATGAGTACTCCTCCTCCACGAGTTTGCCCAGTAAGATCGTAATCCCTGTCCCGACGCCACACTATATAACGATCGTCGAACAACTCAGAACTACTCACACTATCCAATAACCACGTTTCCGTCAATATTAAAACATCATAAGCACTGAGATTTAGATTACGACAAAATTGAGTTGTTTTGGTTCGTAAACCCCGAACATTTTGGTAATAGATCTTTAAATCCGTTGAAGAATTATATTGTCCCTGTTTATTATTATTAGCCATAATTAAAACGTAAATCTAAACCCTGTTTAAGCATAATGGTATGGTCATTAACACCCCGCAAATAATTAAAAAGATGTAGGTGGAATAAAATTATTTTAAGTAATAATGAATAATACATTATTAAGCATGGACAGTTACTACGATGTGTCATGGAACGAAAAAATGTTATAGCAATATCAGGCAGAGCGAGCAAGACAAACGTATAGTAGGATATTATAACTTCAAATTGAACAGAGCGATAAGCAATGTAGGTAGTCGGAATCCGAGGACAAAAGCGGTCGAGGTGCGCGTGCAATGAGTCAGGGATGCTAAACCTTTTATAATATTTCAAGCTTACATTAAATATAACAATGAAAAATATTTTAAGTGAGAAATTAAAATAAGCAATGCAATGATAAATGACATGTGACAATGAAATCAAATGGATTCTGATGCTGATTAAATTATTTTGTTTAAATCTGAAATTTTGTTGACTATAAATGACCGAGTTCCTTCATTTTTCCGGACGTGTATTTTACTAAATTTTACCCAAACGTAACTATAATTTTTTCTTTCGCAATTTGTCGAACCTTATTGAGTAAGATTTTAGAATCTGCAGTCAAATGGTCGTTCACAAATATCTTCCCTTCAGAATCTTGAAATCCCAAATCTTGTACTTTTATTAACTTTATAGCTCGAGCTGATGCTATAAACTCCTCCTTAATGTATCGATTAATAAAGCTCACAATTATCGATTTATCCTTAGAATTATACGTCGGGATTCTGGAAATGTAATTTATTTGTGTTTTAGGTAAATTATATTCAATCTTTTTACTGATCTTATCGACGATCTGGAACAGGTTCTCGTCTTTTCTCTGTGGCACCCCTTTGATCTCTATGTTATTTAGTCGTGATCTTTGCTCATTGTTGAACACCTGAGTTTGGATATCAGCTACAGTTGTCTCCAATGCACCCTGTTTCTGTTGAATTTCCATGATCGAACTCTCCACTGTAGTTAGTTTGACATTAAACTCTTCCAATCTTTCGCCTGTAAATTCACATGAAGCTTTGAGGCCTAAAATCTCATCCTTTAAGCTCCTTACATCTTCTAACAGTGTTGGGAGATCGGACAGTTTTTGCTTGATCTCACGAATCTCTTTCATTAAGTTCTCAAAGGATATCTGATCCTTGAAGGTAGCCGGCGCTGGTGAGGTTGCTTTGCACGACGCACATTTCCAAGCTAACCTCCGTTCGGGTCCCAGCTTTTTCCATCCACTCTCAGAAAGTTTTGCGCAGCTTAAGTCAAGGTTATTTCCACACACAGAACATTGAACACCTTCAGTAAAGTCACAATTACACAGTGCACACTTATTCATGTTTATGGTTGAGCCAAAATGTTGACAATCTGCGACAATTTTAAACAGGTAAAAAATACGTGTTGCTTAGACCACTGACCACACGGGACTGAAGTGAAGCGCTTGTACGAGTGCACCACTTACTCGCTAGTGTATAGTGATGTTTACCTTCACACTGCAGGCCCTGCTTGATGAGTCCCTACAGCAGCGAGCCGCAGTGGTCGCAGAACGTGAAGCGCTTGTACGAGTGCACCACTTACTCGCTAGTGTATAGTGATGTTTACCTTCACACTGCAGGCCCTGCTTGATGAGCCCATACAGCAGCGAGCCGCAGTGGTCGCAGAACGTGAAGCGCTTGTACGAGTGCACCACTTACTCGCTAGTGTATAGTGATGTTTACCTTCACACTGCAGGCCCTGCTTGATGAGCCCGTACAGCAGCGAGCCGCAGTGGTCGCAGAACGTGAAGCGCTTGTACGAGTGCACCACTTACTCGCTAGTGTATAGTGATGTTTACCTTCACACTGCAGGCCCTGCTTGATGAGCCCATACAGCAGCGAGCCGCAGTGGTCGCAGAACGTGAAGCGCTTGTACGAGTGCACCACTTACTCGCTAGTGTATAGTGATGTTTACCTTCACACTGCAGGCCCTGCTTGATGAGCCCATACAGCAGCGAGCCGCAGTGGTCGCAGAACGTGAAGCGCTTGTACGAGTGCACCACTTACTCGCTAGTGTATAGTGATGTTTACCTTCACACTGCAGGCCCTGCTTGATGAGCCCATACAGCAGCGAGCCGCAGTGGTCGCAGAACGTGAAGCGCTTGTACGAGTGCACCACTTACTCGCTAGTGTATAGTGATGTTTACCTTCACACTGCAGGCCCTGCTTGATGAGCCCATACAGCAGCGAGCCGCAGTGGTCGCAGAACGTGAAGCGCTTGTACGAGTGCACCACTTACTCGCTAGTGTATAGTGATGTTTACCTTCACACTGCAGGCCCTGCTTGATGAGCCCATACAGCAGCGAGCCGCAGTGGTCGCAGAACGTGAAGCGCTTGTACGAGTGCACCACTTACTCGCTAGTGTATAGTGATGTTTACCTTCACACTGCAGGCCCTGCTTGATGAGCCCATACAGCAGCGAGCCGCAGTGGTCGCAGAACGTGAAGCGCTTGTACGAGTGCACCACTTACTCGCTAGTGTATAGTGATGTTTACCTTCACACTGCAGGCCCTGCTTGATGAGCCCATACAGCAGCGAGCCGCAGTGGTCGCAGAACGTGAAGCGCTTGTACGAGTGCACCACTTACTCGCTAGTGTATAGTGATGTTTACCTTCACACTGCAGGCCCTGCTTGATGAGCCCATACAGCAGCGAGCCGCAGTGGTCGCAGAACGTGAAGCGCTTGTACGAGTGCACCACTTACTCGCTAGTGTATAGTGATGTTTACCTTCACACTGCAGGCCCTGCTTGATGAGCCCATACAGCAGCGAGCCGCAGTGGTCGCAGAACGTGAAGCGCTTGTACGAGTGCACCACTTACTCGCTAGTGTATAGTGATGTTTACCTTCACACTGCAGGCCCTGCTTGATGAGCCCATACAGCAGCGAGCCGCAGTGGTCGCAGAACGTGAAGCGCTTGTACGAGTGCACCACTTACTCGCTAGTGTATAGTGATGTTTACCTTCACACTGCAGGCCCTGCTTGATGAGCCCATACAGCAGCGAGCCGCAGTGGTCGCAGAACGTGAAGCGCTTGTACGAGTGCACCACTTACTCGCTAGTGTATAGTGATGTTTACCTTCACACTGCAGGCCCTGCTTGATGAGCCCATACAGCAGCGAGCCGCAGTGGTCGCAGAACGTGAAGCGCTTGTACGAGTGCACCACTTACTCGCTAGTGTATAGTGATGTTTACCTTCACACTGCAGGCCCTGCTTGATGAGCCCATACAGCAGCGAGCCGCAGTGGTCGCAGAACGTGAAGCGCTTGTACGAGTGCACCACTTACTCGCTAGTGTATAGTGATGTTTACCTTCACACTGCAGGCCCTGCTTGATGAGCCCATACAGCAGCGAGCCGCAGTGGTCGCAGAACGTGAAGCGCTTGTACGAGTGCACCACTTACTCGCTAGTGTATAGTGATGTTTACCTTCACACTGCAGGCCCTGCTTGATGAGCCCATACAGCAGCGAGCCGCAGTGGTCGCAGAACGTGAAGCGCTTGTACGAGTGCACCACTTACTCGCTAGTGTATAGTGATGTTTACCTTCACACTGCAGGCCCTGCTTGATGAGTCCCTACAGCAGCGAGCCGCAGTGGTCGCAGAACGTGAAGCGCTTGTACGAGTGCACCACTTACTCGCTAGTGTATAGTGATGTTTACCTTCACACTGCAGGCCCTGCTTGATGAGCCCGTACAGCAGCGAGCCGCAGTGGTCGCAGAACGTGAAGCGCTTGTACGAGTGCACCACTTACTCGCTAGTGTATAGTGATGTTTACCTTCACACTGCAGGCCCTGCTTGATGAGCCCATACAGCAGCGAGCCGCAGTGGTCGCAGAACGTGAAGCGCTTGTACGAGTGCACCACTTACTCGCTAGTGTATAGTGATGTTTACCTTCACACTGCAGGCCCTGCTTGATGAGCCCATACAGCAGCGAGCCGCAGTGGTCGCAGAACGTGAAGCGCTTGTACGAGTGCACCACTTACTCGCTAGTGTATAGTGATGTTTACCTTCACACTGCAGGCCCTGCTTGATGAGCCCATACAGCAGCGAGCCGCAGTGGTCGCAGAACGTGAAGCGCTTGTACGAGTGCACCACTTACTCGCTAGTGTATAGTGATGTTTACCTTCACACTGCAGGCCCTGCTTGATGAGCCCATACAGCAGCGAGCCGCAGTGGTCGCAGAACGTGAAGCGCTTGTACGAGTGCACCACTTACTCGCTAGTGTATAGTGATGTTTACCTTCACACTGCAGGCCCTGCTTGATGAGCCCATACAGCAGCGAGCCGCAGTGGTCGCAGAACGTGAAGCGCTTGTACGAGTGCACCACTTACTCGCTAGTGTATAGTGATGTTTACCTTCACACTGCAGGCCCTGCTTGATGAGCCCATACAGCAGCGAGCCGCAGTGGTCGCAGAACGTGAAGCGCTTGTACGAGTGCACCACTTACTCGCTAGTGTATAGTGATGTTTACCTTCACACTGCAGGCCCTGCTTGATGAGCCCATACAGCAGCGAGCCGCAGTGGTCGCAGAACGTGAAGCGCTTGTACGAGTGCACCACTTACTCGCTAGTGTATAGTGATGTTTACCTTCACACTGCAGGCCCTGCTTGATGAGTCCCTACAGCAGCGAGCCGCAGTGGTCGCAGAACGTGAAGCGCTTGTACGAGTGCACCACTTACTCGCTAGTGTATAGTGATGTTTACCTTCACACTGCAGGCCCTGCTTGATGAGCCCGTACAGCAGCGAGCCGCAGTGGTCGCAGAACGTGAAGCGCTTGTACGAGTGCACCACTTACTCGCTAGTGTATAGTGATGTTTACCTTCACACTGCAGGCCCTGCTTGATGAGCCCATACAGCAGCGAGCCGCAGTGGTCGCAGAACGTGAAGCGCTTGTACGAGTGCACCACTTACTCGCTAGTGTATAGTGATGTTTACCTTCACACTGCAGGCCCTGCTTGATGAGCCCATACAGCAGCGAGCCGCAGTGGTCGCAGAACGTGAAGCGCTTGTACGAGTGCACCACTTACTCGCTAGTGTATAGTGATGTTTACCTTCACACTGCAGGCCCTGCTTGATGAGCCCATACAGCAGCGAGCCGCAGTGGTCGCAGAACGTGAAGCGCTTGTACGAGTGCACCACTTACTCGCTAGTGTATAGTGATGTTTACCTTCACACTGCAGGCCCTGCTTGATGAGCCCATACAGCAGCGAGCCGCAGTGGTCGCAGAACGTGAAGCGCTTGTACGAGTGCACCACTTACTCGCTAGTGTATAGTGATGTTTACCTTCACACTGCAGGCCCTGCTTGATGAGCCCATACAGCAGCGAGCCGCAGTGGTCGCAGAACGTGAAGCGCTTGTACGAGTGCACCACTTACTCGCTAGTGTATAGTGATGTTTACCTTCACACTGCAGGCCCTGCTTGATGAGCCCATACAGCAGCGAGCCGCAGTGGTCGCAGAACGTGAAGCGCTTGTACGAGTGCACCACTTACTCGCTAGTGTATAGTGATGTTTACCTTCACACTGCAGGCCCTGCTTGATGAGTCCCTACAGCAGCGAGCCGCAGTGGTCGCAGAACGTGAAGCGCTTGTACGAGTGCACCACTTACTCGCTAGTGTATAGTGATGTTTACCTTCACACTGCAGGCCCTGCTTGATGAGCCCGTACAGCAGCGAGCCGCAGTGGTCGCAGAACGTGAAGCGCTTGTACGAGTGCACCACTTACTCGCTAGTGTATAGTGATGTTTACCTTCACACTGCAGGCCCTGCTTGATGAGTCCCTACAGCAGCGAGCCGCAGTGGTCGCAGAACGTGAAGCGCTTGTACGAGTGCACCACTTACTCGCTAGTGTATAGTGATGTTTACCTTCACACTGCAGGCCCTGCTTGATGAGCCCATACAGCAGCGAGCCGCAGTGGTCGCAGAACGTGAAGCGCTTGTACGAGTGCACCACTTACTCGCTAGTGTATAGTGATGTTTACCTTCACACTGCAGGCCCTGCTTGATGAGCCCATACAGCAGCGAGCCGCAGTGGTCGCAGAACGTGAAGCGCTTGTACGAGTGCACCACTTACTCGCTAGTGTATAGTGATGTTTACCTTCACACTGCAGGCCCTGCTTGATGAGCCCATACAGCAGCGAGCCGCAGTGGTCGCAGAACGTGAAGCGCTTGTACGAGTGCACCACTTACTCGCTAGTGTATAGTGATGTTTACCTTCACACTGCAGGCCCTGCTTGATGAGCCCATACAGCAGCGAGCCGCAGTGGTCGCAGAACGTGAAGCGCTTGTACGAGTGCACCACTTACTCGCTAGTGTATAGTGATGTTTACCTTCACACTGCAGGCCCTGCTTGATGAGCCCATACAGCAGCGAGCCGCAGTGGTCGCAGAACGTGAAGCGCTTGTACGAGTGCACCACTTACTCGCTAGTGTATAGTGATGTTTACCTTCACACTGCAGGCCCTGCTTGATGAGCCCATACAGCAGCGAGCCGCAGTGGTCGCAGAACGTGAAGCGCTTGTACGAGTGCACCACTTACTCGCTAGTGTATAGTGATGTTTACCTTCACACTGCAGGCCCTGCTTGATGAGCCCATACAGCAGCGAGCCGCAGTGGTCGCAGAACGTGAAGCGCTTGTACGAGTGCACCACTTACTCGCTAGTGTATAGTGATGTTTACCTTCACACTGCAGGCCCTGCTTGATGAGCCCATACAGCAGCGAGCCGCAGTGGTCGCAGAACGTGAAGCGCTTGTACGAGTGCACCACTTACTCGCTAGTGTATAGTGATGTTTACCTTCACACTGCAGGCCCTGCTTGATGAGCCCATACAGCAGCGAGCCGCAGTGGTCGCAGAACGTGAAGCGCTTGTACGAGTGCACCACTTACTCGCTAGTGTATAGTGATGTTTACCTTCACACTGCAGGCCCTGCTTGATGAGCCCATACAGCAGCGAGCCGCAGTGGTCGCAGAACGTGAAGCGCTTGTACGAGTGCACCACTTACTCGCTAGTGTATAGTGATGTTTACCTTCACACTGCAGGCCCTGCTTGATGAGCCCATACAGCAGCGAGCCGCAGTGGTCGCAGAACGTGAAGCGCTTGTACGAGTGCACCACTTACTCGCTAGTGTATAGTGATGTTTACCTTCACACTGCAGGCCCTGCTTGATGAGCCCATACAGCAGCGAGCCGCAGTGGTCGCAGAACGTGAAGCGCTTGTACGAGTGCACCACTTACTCGCTAGTGTATAGTGATGTTTACCTTCACACTGCAGGCCCTGCTTGATGAGCCCATACAGCAGCGAGCCGCAGTGGTCGCAGAACGTGAAGCGCTTGTACGAGTGCACCACTTACTCGCTAGTGTATAGTGATGTTTACCTTCACACTGCAGGCCCTGCTTGATGAGCCCATACAGCAGCGAGCCGCAGTGGTCGCAGAACGTGAAGCGCTTGTACGAGTGCACCACTTACTCGCTAGTGTATAGTGATGTTTACCTTCACACTGCAGGCCCTGCTTGATGAGCCCATACAGCAGCGAGCCGCAGTGGTCGCAGAACGTGAAGCGCTTGTACGAGTGCACCACTTACTCGCTAGTGTATAGTGATGTTTACCTTCACACTGCAGGCCCTGCTTGATGAGCCCATACAGCAGCGAGCCGCAGTGGTCGCAGAACGTGAAGCGCTTGTACGAGTGCACCACTTACTCGCTAGTGTATAGTGATGTTTACCTTCACACTGCAGGCCCTGCTTGATGAGCCCATACAGCAGCGAGCCGCAGTGGTCGCAGAACGTGAAGCGCTTGTACGAGTGCACCACTTACTCGCTAGTGTATAGTGATGTTTACCTTCACACTGCAGGCCCTGCTTGATGAGCCCATACAGCAGCGAGCCGCAGTGGTCGCAGAACGTGAAGCGCTTGTACGAGTGCACCACTTACTCGCTAGTGTATAGTGATGTTTACCTTCACACTGCAGGCCCTGCTTGATGAGCCCATACAGCAGCGAGCCGCAGTGGTCGCAGAACGTGAAGCGCTTGTACGAGTGCACCACTTACTCGCTAGTGTATAGTGATGTTTACCTTCACACTGCAGGCCCTGCTTGATGAGCCCATACAGCAGCGAGCCGCAGTGGTCGCAGAACGTGAAGCGCTTGTACGAGTGCACCACTTACTCGCTAGTGTATAGTGATGTTTACCTTCACACTGCAGGCCCTGCTTGATGAGCCCATACAGCAGCGAGCCGCAGTGGTCGCAGAACGTGAAGCGCTTGTACGAGTGCACCACTTACTCGCTAGTGTATAGTGATGTTTACCTTCACACTGCAGGCCCTGCTTGATGAGCCCATACAGCAGCGAGCCGCAGTGGTCGCAGAACGTGAAGCGCTTGTACGAGTGCACCACTTACTCGCTAGTGTATAGTGATGTTTACCTTCACACTGCAGGCCCTGCTTGATGAGCCCATACAGCAGCGAGCCGCAGTGGTCGCAGAACGTGAAGCGCTTGTACGAGTGCACCACTTACTCGCTAGTGTATAGTGATGTTTACCTTCACACTGCAGGCCCTGCTTGATGAGCCCATACAGCAGCGAGCCGCAGTGGTCGCAGAACGTGAAGCGCTTGTACGAGTGCACCACGAAGCGATGCGGCACATTCACGTTGAACCGCTGCCCGCCAGACACGCCGACACTGCTCTGTTGCTGCAACCGACAGACAAACTGTTAGTATAAATCATCATAAACAAAAAGCAAACAGACAGACAATTATTGAGATAAAAATAAAAATCCTCCCCGACCACGACCGATGTACGACGGTCGAAACGTCGCCAACACACAGCTAGGTAATTTTACGTAATTAAGAACCGTTAAATTATTTTGTTTAAAAATAGCGAAACAAACGTTCAAAATAAACACAGTAACGCTTTATTATTGAGACCTTTGTTAGTGAACGTATGTTTCACCTTTTGCACACGGTCAACTGATCCCAAACCAAACAAAAATTTACTGTCACGGCGGTCAATTCTTCCACGACACAAGGACAGACAAGATAAAATTATTTAAAGGTAGTAGAGCCTAGCTGATTTCAGCATGAATGGGCCGGCTCGACCGGGGAAGTACTACCCTCTCACAGAAAATCGACCTAAAGTAAAAGTACCTAAACTGTTGTGTTTCGTTCGGTGAGTGAGAGTGCTGGAGGCCCCCTCCCCTATTTCTTCTCCCTCATCCCAATCCTCCAATTCCTTTTCCCAACCCCAAGGGACGACAACGCACTTCTGACTCCTGCGGTGTTGCTTGTGTCTGCTTACCATCAGGCAATCCATCTACCGTTTGCCGTCTAATACATTTTTTATAGTCTCACGCCTGTATCCCCGAAGGGGTGGGCAGAGGTGTAATATTACTATTAATGAAAATTTTAGGTCCCACGTAATAGGGGGCGAACCTATTGGGCACATCACCAGACTCGGTGCTGCTACTGAGAATTCGAAAAAACCCAGTAACACTTGCCCGACCCGGGAATCGAACCCGGGACCTCCAATCAGCAGTCGCATACGCTATTCACTGGACCTCGGAGGCAGTCTAATACTATAAAAAAAAGGTTGTCGGCTCATTACTCTTTCTTGGTGAAACATCTTGTCCTCGGACCCCTTAGGACGCTTGTTCACACACGTTTTGCTGGCATAAATATCTACGGCAATTCGTATAGCTAATATTATGCCGTACGATTAAGAAAACGGACAGTCTACAAGGGCCCTTTAGGTTGCACGGAACTCAGTTTAAGAATGGCTGGTCCAGAATTATATGCGTCAAGGGCGTCGCCAAGAGGGTACTTTTCTCAGTATTTTTCTCATTTTCCATATCAACTTGCCTCCCCGCCCAGGTCATCGGCTGGTGACTTTGCCCCCCTTAGGCAATCGGCTGGCGACGTCCCTGTGCATCATCATCTCAACCAAAAGACTTCCACCGCTGGACATAAACTCTTCACACAGACCGATCATGAGCCACCCGCATCTATCCACTTTTGCCTTTCCTTTACACGCACGCATACAAGATATTTATCTACACCCCACATGAATGCTAAGTGATATCGTCACTGCATTACAATTTACTCCTACACCCGTCGTTATATGCAATCGACGTAAATTGTCACAGCCATTCACGAGATCATTATCGTAACGGCTAAGTGGCATGAATCAGGGCCAAGGAACAAAGACAAAATAAATTAAAACATAGTTTTTTACGGATTTTTTAAATAGCAAACAGATTTCCATCGAAAAAGTAATCGTAACATAATTGAAAATGTAAACCCATTTGTATCATTATAAAATTGATTACCTATTGTTTTTATCTAACGGCCGGTTTCAATATTCGATCTGTCCATGGATTTGGCTACTAGAAATACGTAAATGACACTAAAAGATGCCTGCAGCTACGCCCAAATTTTTTTTTATAATTTCAGCGTTTCTTTCCGATCCCATGGGGATTTCGGGATATCAACGACAACCCAGCCTACTAGACACCTGTTTTCATTTCTACAAACAAACAATTCTGTCAAAGCGGTGAGGTTTGCGGGGCAAAGGGGGGGCTACAAAAATGCATTCTAATTGGCCGGTTCAAATTTGCGGAACGTCATAATTCATATCTAGTGTTGGGTTTGGTCATATATAAGACGTAAAAGTCTAACGTGTTGTCAGAAAGTGTTCGCTTCACGTCTGCCGTCTAGTAGGTTGGGTTGTCGTTGCGGGAAATCATTTCTTAGTGCGCCCTTCGGTCCCCAAGAAACATAATATAATTATGGAAAATTTCAACTTCTTGCGGTCAATAGCACGTGCGTTGTCAGTCAGTCAGTAACGCAAGATTTTTATATACAGGATGTCAAAAGACCCATCACCAAACCGAAGTCTACTCATTTTGGACATCATGCAAAGTCATACTAAGCCAAAAATTAAACCTGGGTCATGATTTCTTTTTTCAAATAGACACATTTTTTAAACCGCAATTGAAATGCGCGCGTGCATTTTCGAAATACCTACTTATCAATGGGCGCATAGGACATCTATAGAAAAGGTTGGCAAAGTACATGCATCGATTTTGTACCTTATAACAAAAGTTGTATGGTAACTTTGAGCCTCAATATCTCCTGAACCAGTAATTTCCCAGGTAAAAAATTATCGTAATGATTGGTACAATCTGGGGTTTCAGTTTTCGTTAAGGGTCGGCACATATCTGACAGAAGATGCGTCGAACGTATCTTCTTCACCGGCCTTTTACAGTCCACTGCTGGACTAGGTCTCTCCTTTGAAAGGAGGAATTGGCCTACTATACCACGCTGTCCAGACGGGTTGGTATAGGGTTTGTATCAAATTTTCCTTCTTTTACAGTGCTGTTCTCTGCATAATATTAGGCTCCCTCTGTCGGCTCTTACGACACCCATGGGATGATATGGGGTGGTGACATTCCGTATTCTTAATCCGTCACAACACGGACAAATCGTCGAACGTATCTTCGGTCGTGTCTATTCCGTCAAATGAGTCGGTACACATGTGACGGAAAATGCGTCGAGCGTATCTACATCGGTCGCATCTATTCCGTCAAATTAGACCTGCTACATTACGCGTCTAGTCAGTTTTTGCGTTCAGCAACTACAGTGCGGTTGCTTTGTATGACATTTAATTTTAAAACTTAGCCTAACGCGTCAGTCAAAATTCACGTGGTCCGTGGTGCGCGCGACGTCGACCGATAATGCGTTGACGGAAACGGAAAAGACGTTGTACGCTCGACGTACTAACGGATTATCGGTCAGGTGTGAAAGGTTGAATGTTTTTCTATATATTTGTATGTTTTGGCGTTACGCGACCGATAATACGCGACGCATCTTCCGTCAGATATGTTACGACCCTAATGGTCTTTTTACACATACAGACAGACAAGTATCAGTCCGTCTAAAACCATGGCATATCGCTATCCCTGTGGGTTGCGGAGGTCAGAAGGCAGTCGCTTTGTGGAAAAGTGGATATTCTGTAATATATGGTTAGACTAGTGAGGATAGTTAGACTTCGGGGTCCAAGGCGATATATAGCTAGGATGATAATTATGACAGAGGATATCAGTCCCGTAGATAGTATAGTAGGCATGAGACCGATATATCAAAACGAATCTGAAATCCGATTGCAGACAGAAATCGTGTCGCATCGATATTCCAATGTGAAAAAAACGGTTTTAGAAAACGTAAAACAATACCACGATAACGCAAACTACACAAATCCAAACCAAACGCAAGCGCAACTAAACTACAAAGTAAATCTAAAGCTTACGTTACCGATAGTTTTCATATTCATTCGTTCTCTTTCACACTACCAAACGACTAGTTATAAAATTAGAATGAGAGAGAGCGAAATTAATTTCCTTTTCTTTCTAACTTAGTAATTCGTTGAAAGAGCGAAAGAGATGAAGCGAATTGTGCTTTGCGAGGAGCGAATCGTTCTGGATTTTGGCGGTTTTATGAATTGCAGATTTCGATTGTTTACGTTTATTGTACGCTACGCTCCAACATCCGCAACTGAAAACGATTTCTAAAATCGGTTTTTGAAATCGATTTCAAAATCCGAAATCGGATTTTTATCGGTTTGCGTAAAAATCCGAAAACGCCCATGCCTATAGTATAGAAATCACTCCTTTATTTAAAACGCCAGTAATTTATTTTGTAGTCGATCTCAATGACAAAACATTATTGATCACTGTCAGTTTGTTTACATTTTTTATCTCAATTATCTGGTAGGTACTATCTATTCTAACGCCTAGACTATATCTTATAAGGCCTGTTCAGACCTAAGCGGTATTCGCTACCGTCTGCGGCAGAGAAAACCCAGTGGGTATGCGGTAATATTACTGTTCAGACCTAAGCGGTATTCGCTATCCTTGTGGGTAGAATAACGCGCGGTAGTCGAGTTTCGCTCAGAGAGGTAAGAAATTTAGGTCGCTCTAGCCGCGGTACTTGATACCAAATACCTGATCGAAACCCGCGCGGTATGTACCTCTACCCACAGCGGCAGCGAATATCGCTCAGGTTTGAATAGGCCTTTAATATATTACTTGTCATAATTTTATAGTCTTACTAAGATATGTAAGGATTTTGTTAATTTTGCGACACTTTCTTATGTATTACGCAACGTTATTATAAATATAGTGCATACTTCTTAGGAAATGATTGCACTAGTTATAATGAGCAACTTTTGTTTCAAGTCTTTCGAAATCACGAAAACAATTCAGCTGTTTAATATAAAATTGGCCAAGTGCGAGTCGGACTCGCGCACTAAGGGTTCCGTACCATCATCTATTAAAGAAAATCTCGTTTGTTGTATGTGTACTTAAATATTTTTAAGTTACTATTTGTTTGTTAAGATCGAGAAATAAATTGCTTAAAAATTACGTTTGTTGTATGGGAGCCCCCCTTTATTTTTATTTAATTATTTATTTTGAAAGGTAATATACAACTACATATTCTGTGAAATTTTTAAGCGTCTACCTGTTACCGTTAGTAATATTGAGCAAAAAATACGTTTATTGTATGGGACCGCCCGTTAATTTTTTTTGTTATAGCAACGGTTGTTTATTGTTTGGCAACAGAAATACATAATTTGTGAAAATTTCAGCTTCCTAGCTATCACGGTTTATGAGATGCAGCCTGGTGACAGACAGACAGACAGACAGACAGCGGAGGCTTAGTAATAGGGTCCCGTTTTTTACCTTTTAGGTACAGAACCCTAAAAAGAATCCTTTAGCCGGGACATAATGATCAGCTGACATTATTTTTGCGATTTCAGCTATGTGCCAGAACAAAAGATTTTCATAATAACGAGTATAATGTCTCCTTGGCATCTTTTTTTGCTGGCTTAGCCAACCCGCCTCCTGCCGCCAGTATAAATTTAGATTTAAAGACCAAAAGAGAATTTAGATTGCATTACCCGGAAATCGAACCTTGTAACATCAGTGTCGCATTATAAAGGTACCAAATGTACTACAGACTGATAGTCCGACTGAGGGACATCCCTCAGTCGGACTATCAGTCTGTATGACTAGAAAGCCTTGCGTGTATATAAATAATATAATTATTGTGTTACTGACTGACTGACAGCCAACGCACAGCCGGAACTACTACTTGGCGGAAGAAGCTGAAAGGACAATGGCAGATCTCCATACATCAAAATGTCTGAAATTAAATTGAAGCGAACAGTAATACAAAATATATCAAAAAATTTGGCGTAAGTAACAGAGTCTATAAATGATTCTATTTTCACTCAGGAAAGGTGGAAAAAGAAGATATGTGTGTTTGAATTTTTAGTTAAGAATCAACAATGTAGGTAAAAGGAAAGTTATAGTATGCAAGTTAAACAATGTAGGTAGGTACGTTTGAATTATCAAATGACACTATGTCAGATTGACATCAAAACGCGGAAGTATTTTGTAGCATCTAACTGTCACAGCCAAAGACAAAAGCAGAGCTGCACATTTTAAATCGATTTTATGTGAAATCGATACAACTTTAAAACGATGCTGTGACGTTTTTATTTGATTTAAACGTTGATTTGCTTCAAAAATATTAGCTTATTGATATAATGTTGATTAAATATTAAATAACTGCGTTTTAAACCAAACCAACTCTATAAAGGTCGATCGTATCGATTACTTATTTAATAATCGATACGGATATAGCACTCACGTCTATTCCTGTCACACCATTGTCTATGGCAAAAATCAAATAATAAAGTATTCGTAATCAATTGGAATGCTTTTTATCATCATAAAATACTCCAGCTTTAACGAGACAAAGTGAAAATATTAAAAATCGTAGAAAAAAAAAACAATTTGTTTTGTTCATATGAAGTTTAAGGTTGCCACAACAAACCCAGACTAAATTCTGCCATTGTTCTTTGGTATGTGTACTCTTTAGGGACCGCAGGGGTGCACTAAGAAGAGTTTTCCAAAATTCCCAGGGGATCGGGAAGAAACAGTTAAATGAAACGTATGTCGACGTAGCTGCGAACTTCCTCTAGTACAAATTAATTCCCCCAGTCTGTATCTGCTGCTTCCGTGCTCCAGTGGATAGCGTATGCGACTGCTGATCGGAGGCCCCGGGTTCGATTCCCGGGTCGTGCAAACGTGTTACTGGGTTTTCCGAATTCTCAATAGCAGCACGGAGTCTGGTGAAGTCCCCGGTAACGACAATAGGCTCGCCCCCTATTACGTTGGACCTAACAATTCATGGCGAAATGTGGGTGTCATATTAAACCTCTGCCTACCCCTTCGGGGATACAGGAGTGAGTCTATAAAGAAAAACAAAAAAGTCTGTATATATCAACAACGAAACCAATGAACGAATTTATGTACAGTTTTCCCCAAAAGATAGGTAGTGTGTTTCCTGAGAAAGGCAGGTGTATTCACCCAGCCAGAACCGCGGGCTAAGTGCAGTAAGTAATAAAATGTGTTGGTATTCTTACCTTGCCCTCCTCCTTCATGCCGGGGCACTTAGTCACCACGGAGGAGTGGCAGCGCTTGTGTACCACGCACGTGCAAACTGCAAACAAACACATACAACATCTTTATTTATATACTTGACATAAAACTTGACTGCACGGTTGGCGTAGTGGTTTAAGCGGCCGCCTCGCCGCTTGACACTGCGACGAGTGTTGTCGGTTCGATTCTCACACGAGGCAACACTTTGTGTAATTCACAAATTGTTGTTTCGAGTCTGGGTGTTCATTGTGTCCGTTAGATGTATGTTTTTAAAGTCCCCCGCGACACAGGATTTAGTCCTAATGCGGGAGTTGTATTTTAAAAGAAGAAGAAGAATAGAAGATAAAACATACATTATAACCACATCCAAAGTTATAGGGTGCAAGAAGGTGAAGTTAAGCATGTCAAACTCCAGCTTCATACACCCGTAGGGATCGCGAAAAGGGGTTAATTTAAACAATTTGGGCAAGTGCGAGTCGGACTCGCGCACGAAGGGTTCCGTACCATCATCTATATAAGAAAATCACGTTTGTTGTATGTATACTTAAATACTTTTTAAGTTTCTACCTGTTAATTAACACTTTCACGGACAGTAAACGAGACACAATTGAAGTTTTATTGTTATCACGTCTATAGGCGTTTACTGTCCTTCAAAGTGTTAAGATCGAGTAACAAATTGCTTAAAAATTACGTATGTTGTATGGGAGCCCCCCTTTATTATTTACTTTTTTTATTTAATTTATTTTGAAAGGTAATATATAACTATAATTCTGTGAAAATTTAAACCTGTGACAGTTAGTAATTTAGAGCAAAAAATACGAATAAAAACACGTTTTTTGTATGGGACGCCCCCTTAATATTTTCATTTTTTTATGTTTAGTATATTTGTTGTTATAGCGGCAACGGAAATACATAATTTGTGAAAATTTCAGCTTTCTAGCTATCATGGTTTATGAGATACAGCCTGGTGACAAACAGATGGACAGACAGACAGACAGCGGAGGCTTAGTAATAGGGTCCCGTTTTTTACCTTTTAGGAACAGAACCCTAAAAAGAATGTGCTGTAGTGACCACGGACTTACTCTAAAATAGCCATCATAATAGGGTATTTGACTAAAAAAATCTAATTAGTCCGTCAGTTAGTTTATCGAAAAATATTGAATACGTATTTTTTGTTTTATTGAATCTGTAAAAAAAATACGGAGATAAAATGCATCAAGGATGGAGAAACGTATAAGAGTGGGGGCTTGTAACGTCACTTACCAGTAAAAAGTGTACTGGCAAGTGACGTCACACGAGTTTTCAGCTAAGTTTGTCGTCTTAATTTTTGTTTACGCAACTAAAGAAAATAAACGTGTCCAATATTTTTTGGAAATCTATCTGACGGACTAATTAGATTTTTTTAGTCAAATACCCTATTTTCGGCCCCGTATAATATAGCACCAATGACATTTCGAAGTTAAGTGCGTATTGAATTGTTAATTATCGCTTGCTAAACGGTGAAGGAAAACATCGTGAGGAAATCTGCATGTCTGAGAGTTCTACATAATGTTCTCGAAAGACATGTGAAGTCTGCCAACGCGCACTTGGCCAGCGTGGTGGACTATGGCCTTACCCTTCTCATAATGAGAAGAGGCCCGTGCCTAGCAGTGGGACAGTTTAAAGAGCTGATGATGATATTATCTGTCCCACTCCTGAGCATCCAGCCTCTACCCTCTACGCTGACCAAGTGCGGTTTGGGAGGTAAGATGGAAAATGTGGCTTGTATGGAGATCTGCTGATTTCATAGTATAAGCTAACACGGCCGGCTGTCCTCCGGTTTCAACCCGGCACCGTACACCCAATACATATATACCTACATAGACTCAAGCCTGTGTCCCGAAAGGGCAGGCAGATACTACAGAACGCCATTTGCAACAATCCTGACATATGCCTCTTGCTTAATTCATCCAATGTGAATCCTCTTTTAGAGACACTTATGGAAACAACTAGAGGACACTATGCTGGCGTCCTCTAGTCTAATATATTAGCGATGCAAATGTTCTAACATGATGTAATTGTAAACACGTCTATATTTACACAGAAAGACGCAGTATTTTTATTTGCTTGTATGCTGAGTAATGTTTTAAATTGACAATAAAACCCGATGTTGACATCTTGTTAAGGATTTTGATTAAAAATGACAATCATAAAAGACATACTGTTTAAGACTGTCTCATTGTAGGATACTACTCACAGTATTAAAAAGGATTCGAGGAAAGAACAAATTGTAGATCACACCAAGTGTTGTCCTATGTGGGGATCGAACCCACGGCTCTCGGTGCATTAGCATTCGATGAGGTGGCCGCTTAAACCTGTACGCCATTCGAACAGTGCTCCTTATATATAATTTTGCCACATATTTCTGCCTAAGTTAAAGTGCCACTACTCCATCTTACATTTTAATTAATTTAGGTAAAATCTTAAGGTGCTAAGGACCAAATCGTCCCATTGACAAAGAATTATATTGTGAACCAGATTTGAAAAGGTCTATATCCAACAGTGAACTCATGGACTGAAAAAAGCTATGATAATTACTATCTACACAATTCTGCTTATTCAATTATCAAAATGATATAGATTCTTACCTTGGCATTGGTAGCCCTGTTTGCCGAGACCCCTGAAAGAGAAAATACATATTAAATAAAGTTTCAGTACAAACCAGGTTACAGGGAAAAGAGTTAATATGGCGCAATAAATTTATCCTTGTGGTGTTGTATCAATTAAATAAATTTATCTGACGTAAAATGTTCAAATATTACTGCATAAAATGTGGCATACATTTAGCAAATATGGTCATTGTTTTAATTGCATTTTACGTTATTTGGAATATAATGGTTTTGCATGCGTATGTAAGTAATAATAGGCGATCAAAACAATGCCATGACGGTCTAGATGACGAGAGACGCTTGAAGAAGTGTAAGTAGTATATAGTGACGTAAAGTAACAGTACCTAAACTGTTGCGTTTCGTTCGGTGTGTGAGAGTGCCGGAGGCCCTATCCCCTATTCCTTCTCCCTCATCCCACTCCTTATCCTATCCCTTTTCCCAACCCCAAGGGGCGGCAACGCACTTGTGTCTCCTATGGTGTTGCTTGCGTCCATGGGGGACGGTAATTGCTTACCATCAGGCGATCCGTCTGCTCGTTTGCCGCCTATTACAATAAAAAAAAAACAAAATAGTAAGACCTTTGTTGAGGAGTGGGACAGTATATTAGATCGTTCCATTTGCGGTGGAAACCGGCCTTCACTGTTGTGCCAGATATGGTGGGCTGGTGCAGGAAGGTGGCCATGAACTTGTGTGGGTTGACCTGGAGGTGTGGTGTGCGGTGTACTGACCAGATGAACTCGCGGCAGTGGCTGCAGAAGGTGGGCTGGCACAGGAAGGTGGCCATGAACTTGTGTGGGTTGACCTGGAGGTGTGGTGTGTGGTGTACTGACCAGATGAACTCGCGGCAGTGGCTGCAGAAGGTGGGCTGGCGCAGGAAGGTGGCCATGAACTTGTGTCCGTTGACCTGGAGGTGTGGTGTGTGGTGTACTGACCAGATGAACTCGCGGCAGTGGCTGCAGAAGGTGGGCTGGCGCAGGAAGGTGGCCATGAACTTGTGTGGGTTGACCTGGAGGTGTGGTGTGTGGTGTACTGACCAGATGAACTCGCGGCAGTGGCTGCAGAAGGTGGGCTGGCGCAGGAAGGTGGCCATGAACTTGTGTCCGTTGACCTGGAGGTGTGGTGTGTGGTGTACTGACCAGATGAACTCGCGGCAGTGGCTGCAGAAGGTGGGCTGGCGCAGGAAGGTGGCCATGAACTTGTGTGGGTTGACCTGGAGGTGTGGTGTGTGGTGTACTGACCAGATGAACTCGCGGCAGTGGCTGCAGAAGGTGGGCTGGCGCATGAAGGTGGCCATGAACTTGTGTCCGTTGACCTGGAGGTGTGGTGTGTGGTGTACTGACCAGATGAACTCGCGGCAGTGGCTGCAGAAGGTGGGCTGGCGCAGGAAGGTGGCCATGAACTTGTGTCCGTTGACCTGGAGGTGTGGTGTGTGGTGTACTGACCAGATGAACTCGCGGCAGTGGCTGCAGAAGGTGGGCTGGCGCAGGAAGGTGGCCATGAACTTGTGTCCGTTGACCTGGAGGTGTGGTGTGTGGTGTACTGACCAGATGAACTCGCGGCAGTGGCTGCAGAAGGTGGGCTGGCGCATGAAGGTGGCCATGAACTTGTGTCCGTTGACCTGGAGGTGTGGTGTGTGGTGTACTGACCAGATGAACTCGCGGCAGTGGCTGCAGAAGGTGGGCTGGCGCAGGAAGGTGGCCATGAACTTGTGCCCGTTGACCTGGTGCACTCGGCGTCTCATGGCCCCGCGTCGCCGCGCGAACCCCGTGCCCTCCTTGAACTCGCGCCCTCCCGACCCGCCGCCGCTCCCGCCGCGGGGCTGTTCTGCACATGCTGCAAGAATAAACACTGTTAAAACCCTTCAAAATTACCTAATGGAAGGAAAGAGGAACCCACCACGCACCCTCGGATTGACCACCCCAACTATTGCAATAGAAAAAGGTTGACAATACCGAACTCCTCTAAAAGGATAAGGGATATAGGAATGGTATAGGTTCCAGGAAGATACCTGACTTGCAGTATCCCGCTGTATGCGCCGACTATTCTTCGACACGTGTTTCGCCTCTGCACGAGGCATCCTCAAGAGCGATGGGCAACGACCAGTCGTTGCCCATTGGGGTGGTCAATTCGAGGGTGCGTGGTGGGTTCCTCTTTCCTTCCATTAGGTTACAATGGAGTTCCGCCAAGTAACGCCTGATTCAATCAACTATACCCTTCAAAATTATCTCTACTATCACCCATTATCACCCTTCCATGCATACTTTAGGTAACTGGAAGTATATACACTTGTCATATCACATGTTAAAAACCTTCGGCATTCTCTTTACTATCATCCATTAGAACGAAATGACAACTCATTCCTAATGAATATCCACATCACCCATTAAAACTCTTCTTTCTTTAGTACCTATCAACATGACTGATCAAAACCCTTCCATCTACCTACAGTTCACAGCATCCTGAGTTGACTCTACCACAGTTCACTGCTATAATGTCTCTTTCTTTTCAGGGTCGGCTCTACTTTAATAATATAGCCGACCTTGAAGCCGGCTTGGCCGATGGACCACATTTGTCGACAGTAAAAAAAAGCGCATGAGAAGGTGGTAGTGGGACTATACACAAGTATGACGCCCCTGGGATAATTTAACTGACCAAATTTGAAGAGAGTCTTGAGATCGCTCCTAAAAGAGCCCTCACAAGTGTGCGCATATTTCGAGATCCTTTACGTTATAAGTTATAAGGCAAAGTTGATAAAGCTATGGAAGGTCGTGGGTGATCGGATCAAGCAAGTGAGACATATCTGCACACGCCTTTATAAGACGTTGGCGCAAACTGAGTAATTGGGCTTTGCAGTGACCACTTCTAAGCCAAAAGCGTGTAAGCGCTCGCAACTTCTGACCGCATTTTCGCTCGTTTCCAACGCGATTCGGTCGCAGATCGAATGGATGAAATACACATGACAATTGATGAAGGATTCTTATTGGAATATCTTCTACCGGTTGCTGAATAAAGTATTGTAAGTAGATCTACGTGCCTACACACATTTATAAAGCGACCTCATCAGGCCCAATGAAAACAGCGAGAGCTAAGAGCGATAGTAAACAAAAACTGTTCTCTAGGCGTCGCTCACCGCCCCGCGGTCGCTACCATTCCGCTCCCCACTTTAATTGAGGACACGGCCTTATATCCATCCGTCCTCTACATAAATCACCAGTCAACTGTATGTTACTCATTTTGTTTACTAGAAAAAGTAAACATTGAAACACATATTTATTCAAAAACATTAAAAATGTAACGATAAGTGTTAAGAAAACAAAATGCAATTACTTTTTACTTCAGTACTAAAAGTTTGACACAAGAAAATAAACAGTTCAAAAGCAAAGAAAAGCACTAACCTTGAGAATTCCATTTCAGATCGATTTTGAGATGCAGTTTCCCCTGAGGTTCTAGGTCCACCTGAAAACATTGAACACAATCACCATATTTGTATAGTTCCATAGGTGTGAAAGTATGGATGTCAATCATTTAAAAATAAATATGATAAAAAATAAAAAAGAGCAGCGATAGCCTAGTGGAGAGACCGACAGACTGCTACGCAGGGGTTCCGGGTTCGAAACCACAGCGCGCACCAATGGCTTTTTGGAGTTACGTGCGTATTAAATTGTTAATTATCGCTTGCTAAACGCTAAGGAAAATATCGTGAGGAAACCTGCATGTCGAGTTCTCCATAATGTTCTCGAAAGACATGTGAAGTCTGCCAACCCGCACTTGGCCAGCGTGGTGGACTATGGCCTTACCCTTCTCATAGTGAGAAAAGACCCGTGCCCAGCAGTGGGACAGTTTATATACAGGGCTGATGATAATGATAAAAAATCACTATCTTGATGACTTCTTTACATTAGGCGGACTAGATTCAATTGGATAGGCCGAAATAAAAAAAATATTAATAAATCGGCGCGGGTCACTGTACTTAAGACGACGACATTTTTCAATTATTTATCGAAAAAAAGGACCTCACACTTGGCAGTTTCAAACTGAACTTTGTAACACTATCATCAAAATTATTCTGCAAAGGAGAGTTGTCACAAAATTGGCCCTAGAGAAATTGATATTTATGGCAACAGTAAACTAAAAACACTATTTTATGGGACATCACAAGCACATATCAATATTTATGAAATTCGTCGACCAGGACACGTAGAAGCTTTAAAAAATATTTTTTAATCACGCACGTATTTGACGCGCCGTATTTTCCTAGCGTCCATCCCTGCCCGACGCTTCGCGCGTACTAGATCAGTTAACTAAGACTTCACATAAAAATATTCTACAATCTACAACACAAGATTTAAAAACCTAATCTAAACTAATCAATCAGTATAATCTACAATTTTTCGCGAGAAAGCCGCATACTGTGGCTTTTCAGTTTTAAAATCTTCGCGATTCGTGCACACATGAAACCTAATACCAATATTTATATAACGGTAGTCAATCGTGTGATTAAAATTATGAAAGGAAGTGATGACCTTCTAATTATTGTCCTGAAGTTTCGGCATAAGTTAGGTACACCAGATCGCGATAGTTTGGTGGCGTCGCGTCGGTCATCCCGCGGCAATGAGATGACTGACGCCGCCAAATAAAAGGAAGGTAGGTAACTATTTCACCTTTTCTATTTATTAACTAGCTGGTACCCGCGGCTTCCCACGCGGATAATAACAATATTTTATTTTAACTTTCATACTTTGCGTGAAACTTACAATCAAGCCCTTTCGATAAAATTCGTTCTTAGTTGACGCCTAAAATAAATAAACTAATCACAGCCAAATTTTTTTTTATACGTCTTGCGATTTTCGAAAGTTAATAATAACTGAAAGTATACACATATAGGTATATACCTATACTACATATATAGACTCGGTATCGTGAAAACAGCGCTACCGACCGGGTCAAATTATAGCCTATATGTAGCGCCATAAAGTCCCCTACCTTGCAGTGAAAGTCCCATTTGAATCGGTTCAGCCGTTCCAGAGACTATCCCGGACAAACAGGAAGACAGACCGACAGACAAAAGTGTTAAAAAGGGTTGTTTTGGACTTAGAATCTTTTAAGTGTAACTAACTACTTAAATGCACTTGAAAAAACATAGTTATTTTGAAATCACAGGCAGACACTTCAATTTTATTTATATGTATAGATTACGCGATTAACCTCTCGTATGCTGGGTTACTAGACATCATTATAAATCTATTGTGTCTCGTGCAGATCTGCTCTGAAGCATACGAAAGGTTAAGCCATAAATGTAAGTACAATGCAATATCCCAGAATGAATGCTTCCTCTATTTAAGACCAAATAGATCTCATCATCAAAGTACGTTGATCGGCGTAAAATCCAAGATTATGTCATTCAAAGCGCGTAAGGAAGAGGCGGGAAACGCTGGTCGACTATTTATGGCTGTGACAATAACGGCAGAGAAGATGCATCTATAAAGAAGAAACGCACTAGGAATCCTAAACCATGGAGAAAATTACAAACATTCAAACAATATCACAAATAACAGGCTAGAAAAAAAATGTTGTGGTTCACACCAAATGCATGGATAAACACACACATAATTAGTCAGATTTAAGCGGCGAAGCGACAGTTGCAGCATGTCGTAATAGGTTATATTACGACATGCGTACATCAATCAATTACAAGAGATGAAGGGTGTCTACAAAACACCAACCTGAATGCAATAACAAACACATTTAGAAGATTATCAAACAAGACAGTTTTTTTTTTTAATTTACTGGCACAGTGGTTGCGGAAAGTCTTGAGCAATATCGTAAATATGAGAAACAGTGGAGCTCTCAGTAAAAACTATATACAGTAGAAGCCCAATGCTAGATATCGACAATCGTAATTTTGTGAAGATGAAAATCTTTGACAATCGAGACCTAACAAAAAAACGAAGTAGGACTCACACAAGCAGCACTCTACATCACATCTACCTATTATCTCCTCATTTTAGCCATAATGTTGGTAGAATTGCTTAACCACGGAGCAGATGACAATTCTAACAAAGTCAAAATTCTCTAAAGTACCAACACCATACATCGGCTTAACAAGGTAAGTTAGGTAAGTTTTCCTCCTTGCCATACAACCAATGCTAAAAATAAATCATTACATACTAGAGATAAGGCTCCACGAGCGGTTTTTACTACACAATGTTTGAATATCTGGTAGACTAGATTTAAACAAATATCGTAAATATGTATGTTTACTCAAGATACATATAATTAAACTTTGGACATTCTTCAATTATATTCAAGGACCAAATACACTTGGTGATGCTATATTAGGTTAATAATATGTCACAAAATTAACAAGATTATAATTTAAAAAGTCAACAAGCAAAAAGACATGCTTATGTATAATAATGCTTTTTCTATAATAATATTTATTTTTAGTGCTAGCGACAAAATATTCAGCCAGTTTGCTAGAAAGACAAAGAATCATAGCAATAATATAGACCTAAAATTCTATTATCCATGGAATCTAGAATCCAGAATCTTAACACAAAGTATGTCACATATAAAGCAATCACTATGATTCAAATCAAAATTCAGAAATAACCGACATGAATAACACAATCAACCAATTTATTCACCACATTCATATGAAAAGTACTGTTACAAGGAAAATATGAATGAAAACATTTTCCTCAAAAATTGTACACATGAACACAAAACTACACCTCTTCCTCCAACTGAACATATCGAGGATCTGGAGACGAGAATCTCCGTCGAAAATGATTCATCACGGCCCGTAATTTAAGAAAAAAGCCAACATACTAACGTCGGCAGTGTTACTGAAAATGGTTTATCAAGAAAAATAAATATTATGTATATGCTTGATAACATTCTTGAAGACAAATATGGAGTTGTTATATCTTATCAACAGATTACGGTAGATAAACACCCACTGATCTAGGGATCGTTATAATCAGTCTTGCGGCACATTTTTTACACCTAAGTTGTATACAAGTATTTTCTAAATAAGTGAAGTGTGAAACAATGCTTTATATAGTGAAATAAATCCTTAAATTTTTAAATAATATTTCAGTCCAAAATATTCAAAGGTATGTTTTCCATTAGTTTTATAAAAATCTATAAATTAATCATATGACATGAATCATCCATCTAATTTGGTAGACATTTAATATTTATAAGTTCATTTTAATATTACACATAGGGAGACTTGACACCGTAGTTGAAGCTCCGTAACTGGGTCAAGGCTAGTACATTTGACACACTTTTAAAAAACCACAATACCATGTAAATAGTGCCGTTATCAGCAAGTTACTTACCCAAAAATCTGTGGCTTCCTTATCTCGGTGCATCAGATCTTCAAATGGAATTGTGCAGTTAGCGACGAAGTCATCAGGTGGTATAGCAGCATCGTGAAACACCGTAATCCCCAAGCTATACACAAACACATTCATGAAAACCTACCCCTCATACAGATAGATTAAATATTAGGTATATGTGCTTATCAAGGATAATGGGTTTGGTTCCCATGTGAGTCATAAAATGATGTCATTGCTAAAACATTTTTATTCCAGTAAGAAATACTTTCGTAAATTCCATTTACACTCAGCTGATATTTTTGAGTGATAACAGATGAGATAATGTTTTTTATTATTATAGTCATTATTTACATAATAATATTTACGAAATTTATTACTGATACAAATAATTATTTTATAAATATTATGAGAGGAAATCTTCAACAGTAAACTAATAATCATAGCACATAAAAATAATTGTTAGAACAAAATAATCAATGTCTTGATAACGTACCTACTGACATTGTGTACTTCGTGAATGAAGGTTTCGTTCCACACGGGGTCGAATGTCTTGGGTTTGGTGCTTGATCGGTCTAGGTGGTGCTCGTCCGCGTCGATCGACACGTACGGGTCTATCGGCTGGTCGTCTGCAACCATACCCCGTATTTACATATTATTACCAACACCCATCTCGGTAAACACGCTACACCTAATTCAAACCCAAAATTCAACCTAAATCATGATCCTGTAATGAAAATCTTTGCACGATCATCTGCAAGGACATATAGGGGAGGCATCCGAGTCACTAGACGAGGCTCACCTGGCTTCCCGAAGGTCATGTTATGCCGTTTCTGAAAGTCGGTCGGCCTGAGACCCGTCGCCTCGCAAACCCGCACTCGCACCGTGCCACTAAACATGGTGCTGCCGACCAACGAGCCGTATCACCGAGACCGCGCCGCCACACGATCACTTCCACACTATAAACCCACTTAAAATCATTGAAGGTGCTTCATAATAGAAACAGAAATTAAATAAAAGACTTGACAGCGACGAAATCGGCCATGGATGGATGTGTACTCTATGGTCACTAATGGATTCCAATTTCGATTTCCTGAAGAATATTATGGGATTTGGCTATGGTATTTACAGACAAAACAAAAGGATTCGTCTGTTATCTGATCATAAGAATCTTAGCAGAACTTTATTAGAATCTAACTGATGTTGTGTGTTTATTAATTCCTACTGAATAAAACAAGATTGGTTTAGAAACGTGCGATAGTTATTTTCATTTCAACAAGCTCCGCCAACAAGTCAGAATATAAAGTTATAAACAAATGAACCAATATAAACATGATCAATGATATACTAAATATTGTTGTGTAAATATATCGAGAGAATAATTTTGGATTCATGAAAATAATATTCTGGCACTGAATTATTTTCTGGGACTGATTCCAAAGCTAAGAAATAAAATATAAACTTGAGTAAGTTATTATTTTTCTACGTCGCCAGATTTCTGAACTAATTACTTGACGACACACATGACATGACACAGATAAAAAAAACATTAAGTTAAGTCAATTTTGGAGAAAGAAAGTGACTTGTGCTGAAAATAAATAATGAAATAAGTAGACGTTTACATTTTGTAAAGCGTAACTATAAACAATGGGATTCCTTACAATTCTGAAGAAGTTGCGGCAGAAGGAGAAGGAAATGAGAATACTCATGTTGTATCCTTTTTGTGATTTTATTTATAACCTTTTTGTGATGCACAACTGTTGTTTAGTTTCCTTAGCAAATTTATATCAGAGGTCTAGATAATGCCGGTAAGACGACGATATTAAAGCGTTTCAATGGCGAGCCGATCGACACAATATCACCAACTCTGGGCTTCAATATAAAAACTTTAGAACATCGCGGTTACAAGTTAAACATTTGGGATGTTGGAGGCCAAAAATCGTTGAGGTAATTATTACATTTTGTTTTGGAACAATTATGTACCAGAAGAGCACTGAAATCTTTAATTTCAGCCAAATTTTATCTATATCTTTATTCAATATGGCACAGACTGTTTGTATTGTACCTACCTTATGTTTTCAGTTTGGCGGATAATTATTGTAAACAATTATTAAATGTAATAATAATTACTTTTGGAGAATGCATTTTTTAAAATAAGTCTGCTGTTTGACAGTCATGCACCATAGTAACAAGTATATACTCATAAACATCTATTGTGTTCTGAAAATTCATCTGCAGTTGGTTGCAACAAACTAAGTAGGTTAAACAATTATTGGGAAAATTAAGCTTTTAGCTATTTTATGTGGCCCTCATTCAATTTTAAGTGGTACTCTGCTTCTGTTTATTATGTCTAATGTGACCATTTTACCATAAATCTTATGTTACACAAGTTGTTACTTTGACAATAATTACTAGGCAAAACTAATTTTGATAGTTAAATAAATATTATAAGTAGGTACATAATTATGTAGGTACCTACTTATAATATTTTGTTTAACACATTCACTGTGGGAGCAAATTTTTACTACCTGCCATTATGGCATTAGGAGATCTAAAAGTACTTGTATTGTTTCTTCTGTAATGACTAGTGATCGGATAATCGGATGCATATTCACCTAAAGTTCATTTTTGGGTAGGATATTATGGAAGCGGCTTCTTGAAAAATATTTATTTAAATATAAATCCCGGGATTCCAGAAAATTCGCGAATGAAAGAAAAAGAGTGAAACTACTCTGTAATATGGTGGTAAAACGACGTCTTTAACGTGTGGTTTTTATTTAAAAAAAACTGGTTTCCGGGATTACACAATTATTAATTTATGAGAATGTTGAGTGTAAAAGGAATGGTAGGCAGTGGGTGTTACTTAAAAGAATTGAATATAATTATATTTTATTGCACATAATTACAGGATACAAAACATACTAAACATATTACTTTAAATTAAATATCCTTTATTGAAATTTTATTTATTTATTTTTTATTTTATTTATTTAAATTACAAAGATGATTAAGAGACCTCTTTCAACGAGCCCTACTTATATCGTGATTGAGTGTAAATATTCCCTTGGCTACTACAACTTTAATCTGTCTGTCAGTCAGACCCATTGGAGCGCGGGAGTTCGATGGTGATGCTGTTGTAAGCAGTGGCGTAGCAAGGGGGGGCGGCGAGGGTGGACCCCCGGGTGCCACCCTTTTTGGGGTGCCACCCATCCAAAAAAAGGGGTGACACCCAAAACTCAACTCGAACAATATACAAAAACATACGCACTAGCTCAGCACTACGAGAGTTAGGATGGAAAATAGGTAGGTGCCAACTAAAAAATAAAAAGGTCATCCGCCAACTACCGCCCCGGATGCCACCCAAGCTAGCTACGCCACTGGTTGTAAGTTAATAATTATTAAGAGATTGAATGGTTTTTCTTTGTAATTCTTATTTATTATTCGTTTGTCGTTTGAGGTAAATTTTTTGAAAATTGAAGAAAATAAGAGAATTTTATTATTTTTAGAGGTTTGTTTTGGTAAAAAAGTTAAAATAAATAAATATACCTACACCCGATTTGATTCTATAATAAAGACACTAAATTTGTCGATTCCAAAATCCCGGGATTTTTTCGATATAAAAGTGTATTCCATATTAGCCAACACCTTACAATAAGTAAATATAGCCACATCAATCGGATGTGGCTATATTTACTTATTGTAATGTATTTATAATTGATTCTATAGTAAAAAAAAAAAACAAATTAGTCAATTGCGTAATCCCGGGATTTGTCGATTCAAAAGTGCATTCCATAATAGCCAACACCTCAACTTTAGGTAAATATGCATCCGAATATCCGATCACTAGTAATGACGCAGCAAGACTCTTTAGATCTCGTACGATTTGTTCTCTTTAAACTCGAATAATTTTGTAAAATTTGATAAATTTAGTGCAATTTTTATATTTACTGGTAAATAATGAATGTATCTTGTAGTGTACGGCCCTGCCCGGAGATAGCTGAAAAATTAATTAATAAAATAACAAAATAAATTAACGAGATCTTTAGGATCTCGTAAATACACTTTTTGGAAGAAATATACAAGATCGTTTAGATCAAAAATATCGATAATTCAATAGAGATGGGAAAGAAATAAAATTTCTGAAATATCAAAATGTTAATTTAATGTTTTTCATTAAGACATGGTAGACATAAAGTTTTGTTACATTTAACACAAAACCCTTTTTAACTTGCTTTGTTTTTTTATCCGCCTCTTTGCTTGTCATTGTTACCTTGTTATCTTGTTCTCATAACAAGAAATACATCGTCTTTTCTTATTATTGACTATATATTTATGTTCAGATTCTGTTGTACTATTCACTGTTATCCTATCAAAAGGCATGCCTGTAAATTATTGAATTATGCATTCAATATATTTTTCCATATCTTTTCATTGTTCTAACTATTATAGACTACCCATGCATTAATCAAAGCGGTACCGAAAATTAGTTGCAGCATTAATTTCCGAAACCACTTTATTCCTCATTTCAAGGTGCTTTAGTAGGACGAGATCTGGTCACTGTTGTCTATACCTTTCTTGTTGTCGTTGTAGAGGAAAACACATTCTGGCTTTATACATTCTTTCCTTCCGCGTCTAATTCTCGTTTCGTATAATCGTAGTTCGGTGTCGTGATTTTTGAATGATGTAATCATTTATAATTGTCTCTCGACCATCCACTTTCACACCATTCCTTTTTAATTTAAAAATTATTTCACCGTTTTTTATTTTTTTTGAAACGATGTTTTTGGTTAAACCGCTTCTGTCGCTTCTGTTAGGTCTAAGAGTTCTACACAAAAACTTTCCTCATCAGTAATTCTTCAGCAAGTTCTACGCTGTTGTAAAAATTATCTGTTATCATATCACGATCCTTCCGTTATGTTCTAAATTTTCTATTAATCTTAATACTGTCTTCATTAGTTCATACCGTGATCTTTTTCGCGTCCATTTTGTCTTTTTCCACTATAAACTATCATATTAAATATTAATCCATCAGTACAGAGCTTATAAAGCTTGACACCGTGTTAGTATTTATGTGATTTATTTCTCGGAAGCTAACAACACTAATTGATTTACCGTTATGTTTCGTACGAGATTGTTACGACACCTTATGGATGTCGTACCGCGCTAAATGTAATTTTTTACTATCTGGTCGCTACGAGACCTATTAGGTCTCGTACGTTTTTATTGATCAAAATATTACACCTTCGATATCTAATCAGGATAGTTTCAGTCATCTCACTCTAACTTTAAAAAATCATATTAAATACACATTTGCCTGAGCGGGCACACCATACTTTTTCATCTACACTCTAAAGGAAAGTCTCCAACGATATCCATAAGATCTCGTACCACAGTGAACCTGTAAAGACAAGTTTTAACTAACCAAATTCCTAGTATTTTAGGCTTGCTAAGCTGTAAGTAGTAATGCAGTAAGTTTTAGATAAATAATACTTTATTTAATGCTAAGGCTTTAAGAACAAACAGGTTGCTTCATTGTTTTGATCTTTGAGAACTATAATGGTCTTTTTTAGTAAAACTATTTTAAGCATAGATGTTGGTGGCTCATTATTACTAAAAATGATACAACTGTTAAATAAGGCAGCGATAGCCTAGTGGAGATACCAACAAACTGCCATGCAGAGGGTATCAGGTTCGAATCCACGGCGGGCACCAATGACTTTTCGGAGTTATGTGCGTATTGAATTGTTAATTATAGCTTGTCCCGTGCCTCGGAGAGCAAGTTAAGCCGTCGGTCCCGGTTGTCATGAAGATCTTTGACAGTCGTTATAGGGCGTCAGTACCTTCTAAATAAACTGACACTAGTCTAAACCATGGAATATCGCTATCCCTTCGGGTTGCGGAGAGCAGACAGGCAGTCGCTCCGTGGAAAAGCTAATATTCAGCCAAATTCGGTTAGACTAGTAAGCGGACCCCAGATTGAAACTGGGATAACGCTAAGAAGATGATGATGATACAACCGTTAAACCAATAGCTGCAATAGGAACTTAATCAATACTCAATACCTATTTAATTGCACTCCATAAGTTACGTAAGGTTTTACAATATCACAATATAAGGTACATTATGGACCCTGTAGGGCATGGCAACATATTATAATAATTGCATTCTGCATTCAATATTATTCTCACTTGGTTGTAGATCTTGCAAGCCTGTAATTTACCCACAATTTTAGATTTTCACATATACTTTGTCTTCATGAGTTTCTTATTTTACACATGGGAAGCATCAAACGTCTGCAGCTATCGTGCCACTGCACACTCTTAGCCAGACAGGCAAGCAAGAGCATACTGCCACAACAGAGCTGTGTTCCTATCTGCCTTTCATCAGCTCACATATAATCTTATACTTTTAATCTTATATTAATATATAAAGCTGAAGAGTTTGTTTGTTTGGTTGATCGCGCTAATCTTAGTAACTACTGGTCCGATTTGAAAAATCTTTCAGTGTTAGATAGCCCATTTATCGAGGAAGGCTATAGGATATATAACATCGCGCTATGAGCGACGGGAGCCGAGCAGTAGCCTTTAATAACGCGGGTGCAACCGCGGGCATCCTCTAGTATTTCTATATTTGTTAAGATCAGTAGTGAGATCCTGGGCTCCAAGTCAAAAGTTTTTGATGCAATTAAGATGAGTTATCTTACACACAGCAATAGACAAATGAGGCAGGGTTCTAACTAACATGGCAAGTGGTAACCCTGGCTCTTACAAATGGCTGTGTCTGAAGACTCAACCAAGCCTCTGCCTATGATGAGTATGAGAAAAGTTATAGGCAGAGAAGGGTGACGAGGGAGAAGGAAAAAGCCAATAGGACAGGCACTCCCACTCACCAAGCAAAATGCTACAGTATATTATATACCAGGTGCTGCTGCCTGTACTGTGAGACCTCAGGGCAGTCGAGGAGCAGGTGGGCTGCCGTCTCGTCTGCTGCCATACAGGCTCTGCACAGCGGGCTGTCAGTGATACCTATAGTAAATAGGTGCTTATTAAAGGATCCGTGTCCTGTATAGACGGCCACGACTGTTCGAAGTTGTTGCTTCGACAGCCGGAGAACTTGTTTGGCTATCTTACCGTCTACTGCAGGAAGAGCCTCCTTGGGCTGCCTGCATGTTTCGATACCAATCCAGGACTGGTTGTGCTGGTTCCTGGTATAGTGCCTGAGGTGCATTGACTGGCTTAATCAGATATGACGGAATATCAGCTTTGCCACAGAGCGACTGCCATTTAACCTCTGCAGCCCAAAGGGATAGCTATATTCAATGGTTTACTTACTAATATTTATGTAATGGGTCTATAAACGGTATAGATACAGTTACCAGTGGCTTCGCCAAAGCAGGCCAGAGAGGGGCAGCTGCTCTCCTAAGGGTCGGAACATATCTGACGGAAGATGCGTCGCGTATTATCGGTCGCGTAGCGTAACGCCAAAACATACAAATATATAGAAAAACATTCAACCTTTCACACCTGACCGATGATCCGTTAGTACGTCGAGCGTACAGCGTCTGTTCCGTTTCCGTCAACGCATTATCGGTCGACGTCGCGCGCACCACGCACCACGTGAATTATGACTGACGCGTTGGGCGACGTTTTAAAATTGTCATACAAAGCAACCGCACTGTAGTTGCTGAACGCAGAAACTGACTAGACGCGTAATGTAGCAGGTCTAATTTGAGGGAATAAACGCGACCGATGTAGATACACTCGAAGCATTTTCCGCCAGATGTGTACCGACTCATTTGACGGAATAGACGCGACCGAAGATACGTTCGTTCGACGCATCTTCCGTCAGATATGTGCCGACCCTAAAGCTTCACAGAGCTTTCAAAGTTGGACTCTGTACCGTTATTAATACAATTACTGTAGATTTAAAGCACATACTACAAGTGAAAAGCTTCATGTGCTCTCGACTCTGCCTACAATTCATACTTTTCTCATTCTCCATATTAACTTGCCTCTCCACCTAAGCCATTTGCTGGCGACGCCTTTGACTGTTACTTTTGGTTATATTCGACCACGACATTCTTCTTGAGCATTTCCCAGACTATGGGTCCCAACCCAACCATTGGTGGGTTGCGAGTGAATATTGAGTGGCTCCTGTGTACCTCGATGTCGATTCTAATTTGAAGAAATAGCACAACGTTGAGTGACGAAGAAGAAGAAGAGAATTTAAGCATGATAAAAACGTTTGGTTCCCCTTTTTCTTTAAGGCTTTCGTTAAGAAGACGAGGGTCACAATATTGGAATTCTTGTTTGGTGGGTCGCAGCTCATACAACTTTGGGAACCACTGTTCCAGATCGTACTGGAAGAACTACTTCGAGAGCACAGACGGTGTGGTGTGGGTGGTGGACAGCGCGGACGCGCGGCGCCTCAACGACTGCGCGAGGGAGCTGCACACCTTGTTGAGAGAGGAAAGACTGGCTGGTGCCACGCTACTAGTGCTGGCTAACAAGGCTGATCTACCTGGAGCATTGACTCTGCAGGAAATAAAAGAGGTAAGCAAGTAATATAGGGTTTTCTTGTGAGTGTGGAGAACCAAGCTGAGAGAGGAATAAACTGGCTGGCGCCACGCTATTCGTGCTAGCTAATAAGGATGATCTACCTGTTGCTCCGTCTCTGCAGGAGATAAAAGAGGTAAATTATGGGGGGGAGTTTTCTTCTTTCTTACGTGTGAAAGAAAGACTGGCTGGTGCTTCGCTACTGGTGCTGGCTAACAAGGCTGATCTACCTGTTGCACTGTCTCTGCAGGAGATAAAAGAGGTAAATTATGGGGGGGGGGGGGGGTTTCTTCTTTCTTTTTCTTATGTGTGTGAAGAACTCTGTTGCGGGAAGAAACACTGGCTGGTGCTTGCAAATAAGGCTGATCTACCTGTTGTACTGTCTCTGCAGGAGATAAAAGACGTAAATGATGGGGGTTTTCTTCATTATTTTTCTTATGAGTATGGAGAACTTAGCTTCGTGTAGAAAGACTGGCTGGTGCAATGCTCCTGGTGCTAGCTAATAAGGCTGATCTACCAGGGACATTGACTCTGCAGGAGATCAAAGAGGTAGGCATGCTATATGTGGTTTACTTCTTTCTTGTTTGTATGAGTGTGGAGAACTCTGCTACGAGAGGAAAGGCTGGCTGCCGCTACCTTACTGCTACTAGCTAACAAGACTAATCTACCAGGGGCGTTGACTCTGCAGGAGATTAATGAGATAAGCAAGCTATATGGGGTGATCTTTCTTGTTCATATGAGTGTGGAGAACTAAGCTTCGTGAAGAAAACGTAAGAGGAGCAGGCCCGCTGTTTGGAGCAACAGCTGGTGGTGATGAAAGACCTCAGCGCCGCTGTAGGGAAGGACCTTAAGGTGGTAAAGGAGGAGCTCCAGCAGCACGAGGCTCGTATCAGCGACGTGGAGAAGCTCGTACACGACCAGCTTGAGACTCGCGTCGCCTCTATAGAGAAGCGTGTACACGACCATCACGAGACCTGTGTCGCTGAAGTGGAGAGGAGATTGCGTGGGCTCGGATCCAACGAAGTGACATCTGCGACTGTAGTGCCCTCACCTCGTGGGTTTAAGGTTCCACCATTTGATGGCTCGTCATCATGGTCTGCATACAAGATCCAGTTTGAGGCTGTGATGCGATCGAATGGGTGGACCAAAGAACAGGCCTTAACCGCCCTAACCTTGGGCCTTCGCGACCGGGCCTTGACAGTGTTGGAGGCACTCGGACAAGACGTCACCTACGAGAAGCTTCTTGAGGCGCTGGAGGCGAGGTACGGAGACGCGCACCTCGAACATGTGTATCGTGCTCAGCTGAAGGACAGGACACAACGCACCGGAGAAACTCTGCAGCAGTGGGCTCTAGAGGTGGAAAGGCTGGTCAGGAATGCATACCAGCCGTCGCCTGCGCTAATTGACGGGAACCTCGTACAAGCGTTTACGGATGGGATCCGGGACCTGGAAGTTAGAGCAGCGGTAAGACTTGGGCACTTCAAGTCCCTGAAGGAAGCCTTAGCCTACGCTCTGGAGGTGCAAGCAGCGCGTCACGAGGATCGAACTTACCGTATCAGGGAAGCTGTTTCTTCACCACGGTGCTACAACTGCGGGGAAAGAGGCCATATCCGCTTGAGCTGCCCAAAGCGTAAGCGGCACGTTGGTACCCTGTCTCCACCAAAGGGGTCACCTGACGTACCTGTCTGGCGGCAAGAGCAACGTAGCGCAGATGCTCTGACAGGTAGGGCTTACCCCGACCAACGCAAACACTGTGCAAGACAGGAAGCGAAGCCGGCAGCGCTAGTGAGAATGTTGAAGACGGATGGAAAGAAGCTTTGCAGAGTGCTCAGCAAGAAGACAAGGACGTACAGCCGATTCTCGAATGGAAGAAATCAGGCGCTCCTAAGCCCAAATGGAGTGATATCGCAGCAATGAGCCCTATCACCAAGAGTTATTGGGCACAGGGGGAAAGCTTGGTCGTCCAGGATGGAGTTCTGTGCCGCAAATGGGAAAACGCTCGCGGTAACCAGTGCCATTTGCAAATGGTAGTGCCCAAAACTAAGGTGCCGGAAGTCTTGCAGCTCTATCACAATGGTGCTTCGGGAGGTCACATGGGAGTTAAGAAGACCCTTACTAAGATCCGGGAGCGGTTTTATTGGCTCCACTGTCGGGATGACGTCAAGGATTGGTGCCGCAAATGCACAAGTTGTGCGTCTGTCAAGGGGCCACATACTCGAAGCAGAGGTGCATTAAAGGTGTACAATGTGGGAGCCCCATGGGAGCGCATAGCCTTGGATGTCGCTGGGCCGTTTCCCGAGAGCCAGGATGGAAACAAATACTTCTTGGTTGTGTGTTCACGAAGTGGCCTGAAGTGTTTGCAATCCCAAATCAAGAAGCTACCACAGTGGCCGACAAGCTGGTGCATGAAGTCTTTTGTCGATTCGGGGTACCCTTGGAAATCCACAGCGATCAAGGCCGGAACTTCGAATCCGAGGTGTTCAAGGAGACTTGTCGCGTGATGGGTGCACATAAAACCAGGACCACGGTTTATCACCCGCAATCAGATGGCATGGTTGAACGATTTAACCAATCACTGGAAAGGTACCTGGCGAAGGTCGTGGAGAGCAAACAAAGAGATTGGGACAAGCACATCCAACTATTCCTTCTGTCATATCGCAGTGCGGTCCACGAAACCACAGGAGTAACACCAGCTTTTGCCAATTTCGGCAGAGAATTACGTTTACCAGCAGACTTAATCACCGGTATTTCGCCAGAATCTCCACGCAATGTAACGGATTACGCGACCGAGCTACGCAACAAGATGAATGACGTATACGAGCACATCAGGGAGTCAGGACAACAGATGTCTGAAAAGATGAAGACTCGCTACGACCGGAAGGCAAACAACAAAGGCTTCGACAAGGGATCATTGGTGTGGCTTCATAACCCAGTACAAAGCAAAGGCAAATCGCCTAAGTTACAAGCCAGATGGGACGGGCCATATCGCATAATTACCAGGATGAACGACGTCACCTATCGAATCCAGAAGAGGTCGCGAGGTGCACCGAAGATAGTTCATGTGGACCGGTTGGCTCGTTATCATGGGTCCAACGATGTTCGAGACGAACACGTTTAAGAGGGGGGCAGTGTTACGCCATCTATCGGTGAATGGGGTACTAGAAGAGATTGAATGTATCGGTGGTTTAAAGGTAATTCAGCTACTCTATACTAGATGGCGTTACTGTATCGACTAATAGACTGTTCGAGATTATTTCGACAGTTTTGTAGAAGCATCTAGAATGCGCTAGTGATGTTATCCGGCCAGTATAAATAGAGCGCGACCGAACGGAACGGGACAGTTACAATTGGAAGAATCGACAGCGATCAAGAAGCGAAGAGAAATAAGTCGGAAGTGTTTAGTGTTGTTCTAGTGGTGTGAATAGTGTGTTTTATTAGTTTTGTGAAAATAAGTGTGTGTATCTAGTGTTATTGTGTTAGTGAATAAAGTGCAGTTTTTCTGGCATAGTGTATATAATTTATCACGAACCCCAGCTCGTAACAATACTTTCATATGATCTGCTCGTTTAGATTTTTCATCCAAAAATAGTAAAAATCTAGCTATGCTCCTCTACTTGAAGAACAATTGGCTGGCTTGCGATTTTTATAAAAAAATGTGATAGTTAACTGCCATAAACACTGAGAACACCGACATCTCAATAATACTTATGTACCTGTGGGTATTATGGTATAGCTCCATCTCATTTGTCTCCAAAATATTTTTTTCTGATCTTTTTACAAACAATGCTATTGCGTATTGTATTCTAACGTTGGCGGGCTTTAAGTTAGCCAGTATAATAAGTTCGCGCATGTACTATACAGTATTTCCTGCTTCCTGATTCTCCCGTTACCAAAGATTTGCAATGCGCAGCCTCTAGTGACTAACACCAGCCCGGCCGAAGAATGCGCGAATTGTACATTTCTTTAGTTTCTAATTTAAAACAATACTCAATACTTATCTTTTCTTCCCAGGCTTTAGATCTGGACAGCATCAAGACCCACCACTGGCGCATCATTCGTTGCTCAGCGGTGACTGGAGAGAACTTACTCGAAGGCATGGACTGGATGCTCGATGACATCGCCTCCAGAATATTCACCCTGGACTAACTACTCCTATTTATTGCTTATTTAATTAAGACAGTGGAACTGCACTGAATGACTGCTGTATTAATTGTATACTCGTATTTTAATATAAAGGTTTGAAAACTCGAAACTGGCTATGGTAGACGTACTGTAATTCGGATTGAAAACAGAACTAGTGTATCTCATACTTTAAAATCGGATGAGTAATTTAGGAACTTTAATGTGGCAAGTATTTGCCATAGTCAGGATACGTAGGATGTTTTGAACTATAACGATATTTAGTGAGTATGATTTGATTTCTCTTCATATTAATACGCTCTGTTACCAAAATAATTAGAGTACTGCACTACCCTCAATAGTTAACTGCATAGTATTATTATTATTTTCTATATTATCACTATTATCAGTTATAATATAGGTACTTTCAGTTTGTTTGGGAGAAGACTCATAGTCATGTTCCTGAAACTGACATGTGATGAGGCCAGAGAACAGATGTCTTAGATAAATTTTTGGCCTCGCAGTGCTCTGCTAGATAGAGAACTTGTAAACTGTTGCAACAAATATTACTTCGACCGGCGTGCCCGGCGCTACACGAACGAGTGTTGGACAGATGAACACTGAATGAATGAGTTGCAGCATTCACCAATCTATTGCCCTTAGATATAGCTCTATCTTGTAGAGCACCACGAGACCAATCATTTATCTATGGCTGATGGGTATTTTTTTACAATTATATCTCTAAAACGTCGTATCCTTGTTATATTAGGTTCGAATATCGCTTATTGTAACGCAGATTAACTTACGTTAATTATAAAACGAAGTAATTGCTTTTTATAATGTTTATTTAATAAAATATTTAAAATTACGACTATTAACTATTTCATTCCATACCACAACTGCTTGGAAACACGCTAAATGAACTGTGATCATTTTATAAATTATTAAGGTTATAATTATAAACATTTTTAACAGTCTCGTGTATTTTATTTTAGTCAATAGATCAATTTTATATACTATTTGATTTTCAATAGAGTTTGCCGTTTCTGATGTATCGACTTTCTGTAAGTAATTTTACTTTAGATATTTGGTGCAATAGCATAAGCGCATACGCCACTCCCTATTACGATAACCTTAGTTGGCTTCCATTAGAAAATTTCTATAGCATGATGACATGAAATTAACTACATCAGAAACATGCGCATTGTTATATAAATTTTCTATAGATATTTCATTCAGAAACCTACAACAGAGATTTTCAACCATACATAGTCTTGGGAGGTGTATAAAAAAAGAACATTGCAACTAAACTCGATTTTTTTTCTCATATTTCAAGTCAACACATCAACTTGTCGCAATATATTCATTCACATAACAGGCAGGACGGCCTATATACATCAGTAACTTTTGAATATGATACAGCTTAGGGTCTTACATTTACAGTATTCTCAAATCAAGTAAAAATGGCAGATGTAGCAAGCTCAATATTGCAAGTGAAGTCGAAAATAAAAAGATGTTCAGTAAATAAATAAATACATCAGCATGCAAAACACTACTCACTTAAAAAGTGGTTCCACTTCTTATTAACAGCAGAGTTGGAAATTTTATTCTTTGATAGATCCCGATGAGCGGCAATAGGCTCGCCACCTATTACGTGGGATCAAAACACTGGCGAAAAGTGGGCGTTTAATATGCCTCTGCCTACCCCTTCGGGGAAACAGGCGTGAGTCTATGTATGTATGTATTCTTTGATAAATATTTTCATTCTTACTTGATACTAAGGTCCAATTTTACCACCTTTAAAATATTCAGTACCATTACCCTCTAGTTAATAAAATAAAATGGATTTTTTGTGTTATCTGAAAAATTAATAACTGACTCAGACAGAGGTGAAATTCGGTTTACTCTTGTATATTAGTTAATAATGGATTTAACTTTAGGTAAGGGACTGATTCCCTGTACACTGACGGCACCATGCCGTATGATTCGCTTAACTAGTCTTAACGATAATAAGTAAGATAGTCTTAACGACTTCGCCTATGCGCAAGACTCACAATAGCTTTCACTTACAGCTTACAGATACAGAAATGTGCACAAAAATCGTTTATATCGGGGTACATTTTACCAGACTCCGTGCTGCTACTGAGAATTTCGTAACGGAAAAACCCAATATTACTTTTTGTTCGACCCGGGAATCGAACCCGAGACCTCATGATCCGCAGTCGCTAACACTACCGCAGGACCATTATTAACTATTATTATTTGAAAGTTTTAAAACTAAACCATATGAACATCCAAACAAAAGTTTATGCTCCCGCAGAAGGGACAAATTGCCTTCGAACTTGTAAAACATTTTAATATTTTCAACATAATTTTCATTTTATACCCTAATTTTGTAAACAGTAAGTCCAATTTACCTTACTTTGCTAGATACATGCTCATATGCACACTTTTTACTTAAGGTCTACCTTTTTTTTGCTTCACTTGCAGTAAAGAAGACTATCTACCATTTTTACTAGATCTGGACAATATTTTATTGATTTCAGTAATTATCTTTGTCCATCCTAACTACTTTTACAAGTTCTGAATCACAATTACATAATAGACTTTACACTATTATCCTAGCTATAATCTTATTATATCACACAGCATCCCTTTAATAAAACAGAATGATAAATCTATTTGAACAATTTTATATTAAGATTTAAGGCTTGGCTGTTATAGTTTGCCTTTGCCAGCTCACCTCTTCACCTTTTAAGTCTATGGTTATTGAATTTTCTGTGCTGTCAACACTAAAACACGAATTGGAGTTCGGGAAACACTATATTGAGAATAATATTGTAATAGCATACATTATCCGGCTGTTTTAGTGTAAACTAAAAACAGAACTTATACAAAAACTATCTCAAAATTTTATATTTCAAACTCAAAGCAAGATAAATAGGTAGATACAATGGCCACCATTATTATATGTGAAGCTAAAAATAGGAAGAGTTGATAAATATATGAGTTCACACACACGTCAAAAGGATGACTCAATTGGTAAGGACACATGCATATTTATGTTATCATGGTAAGTACCTAGTCATCCTTTTAGCGCATGTGTTACAGGGGGTTTTCCATTTCTTCCTTCACTTATAATAAAGTCTATATTCATCCTTTTTTACCTGATCAGGAGTCTCAAATTTGTGTTACCAGAAACAGAATATACATGTGAAACCAAAACCAATATTCTCGCGTGATTTACAAGCATAACCGAAGTACACAAATATAACTACACTGTCCATATAAGTCACACAAGTGGTACCACTGATTCCGATGAAGGATGTCAAACACACAAAATTCACTTTCTATAGAGTCATGTCCATAGAGTCACTTTCATGGTTTACTTTGTAGCTTGGGGTACGGCCACGCCTAACGTGGCGTTAGGAATTATTTTCAGTGTCAACTGTGTCAGTTTTAGAGTCTTCTAATGTGCTGACTTCCATGGACACTTGAGGGGTTTCGACTGAGGTGTCCATTGTGGCATCTGCTGTTGAGTTTTGGTCTATGGTTGTGTCTGCTACACTGGTGTCGACTTCTGTGGGAGATATGAAAATTATATTGAGGGTGATGAACAGCAATCTACACTATACTTTTAGTATCAACAATTTTGAGACTGTAGCAGCAGTGGAAGGTACTAAATCAGATCAAGTCAAAATCCTTTATTTACTTAGGACACAAGGTGACGCTTAAGACCGTCAAATTTAAAAATTAATTACTTATTAAGAGAAAAAGCACAATTTGGCAAACAATGGTAGAGCATTTGATATGAGGGTGAGCACCCATACGCCCCTTAAAATTCGTCGAAATTCGGCCAAATTTGTATGAAGGGGCCGAATTTTAAGAAGCGTATGGGCACTCACCCTATATGACATGACACATTTATAAGAAACACTTTTATAGATCAAGTGAAAGAAAAGTAAATGTAACATTGTATCAAGAAGATAAAGCACTGGCTGCAGATAGAACTTCATGTAAGAAGCTTCACTGACAAGAGCTTATCTGTTACATAATATATTAAAACCATTTCATAGTTTCCAGGCCCCAATTCACTCACCTTTCGTCTCTTCTTCCCCATTCTTTCTCTCACTCTTCACAACAACATCTTCATCATGTCTATCATCATTATCGCTGTCCTCCTTATCCACATCCATAGCAAACTTATCTCTTTTTTTCACTGCTGACTCAAGCCCTTCTTTCGGCTCCTCCTGTGTTTCAGGGTCATTCTCCTTGGCACCAGGGCCCCGGGGCCTGAGGCAGCGCTGTTCTATCCGCTGTAGTTCCTCTTGCAGTTCAATGCGTTTCTTGACCATACATTCTGAGGAAATGACAAATAAGGTAAGAAAGTTAGTTAAAAACTTGATGCAGAAAAAAGAACTTAAAATTTCTCACAAAACTAAAGTTGGTCTATTTCTATCTTCTACAACGACAACCCAACCTACTAGACGGCACACGTAAGGCGAACACTTTCAAACAACACATTAGACTTATACGTCTTATATAAGACCAATCCCAACACTAGATATGAATTATGACGTTCCGCAAATTTGAACCGGCCTATTAGAATGCATTTTTGTAGCCCCCTTCGCCCCGCATACCTCACCGCTTTGACAGAATTTTTGTTTGTAGAAATGAAAACATAAGGTGTCTAGTAGGCTGTGTTGTCGTTGATCTTCTATGAACACAAAATGAGCTAAAAGGTCTTAGAGAAGACAAGAACGAAATTTTGTAAAAATTAGGCAGTGATTGAGGAGCATCTTAGTTGAAAGATGACAGATCTTATGCAAATATCTGTCTAGTGCTATGAAAAAGAGCAATAGACTCAATTTAGTTTGGCCATACCACAACAAGAATTTGATTATTGCTACACTTAGAAGCAGATTTATTTTCAAGAAAACAAAATATTTTAAAGTCCCTAGCAAACACTCTCTATTTAATGTTTTTATATCATACCTTCATCTGAAAGAAAAATGATTGGAATAAAAATAATTTTGTATAATTAGGGACTATTTGTTTAACTACTCACTGCGATACAATGGACCGTATTTAGCTGTAAATCATAAACTTATGTTAGTCTGAACTGATTATAAAACAAAAATAATGATAGAAACCTATTAACCGCAATAAAATTGGAATTAGAAGACATGTCTTATTCATTACACAACATTATTCTTAGTATGTCTATAACAGAAGCTGTTATGGTAATATAACAAAAAAATTGCTGTTCATTTTGGTATGGAGCAGCTCGTAAAATCTGAATATTTTCTTTAACTTGTTACAAATAAAATAACCCCTTGATTGATTCGCAACATTTAGAATAATGTTGTATTACCATTAAAAAGTTAGTCTAGGAATTATGTCAAACGAAATACTCACTTTCATGATATTTTCTACTTGACACTAATTTCTCAGTAGCTTTCTCCGACATTTTCTTTGGAAGCCAGTAAACATGTGGCTTGGCTTTAGTTAGTATAAAGTTAGCGAGGTGCTTCTGTGACGCTTCCCACTTCTCAAACTCCTGGACCCGCGCCATTTTGGCTTCTAAAGCCTTGATTGTGGCTTTCTTGTGGTCCCTCTCGGCAAATAAAGTCTTCCTCTCTTTCTGTTCTCGCTCTTTTTCTAGACGAGCCTGTTCTTCTATTTTGCGTTCCACTTGGGCTTTCTTATCCTCCTGAAAATACATTAAATATGATTTGTTTTTTTTTTATTACAGGGGAATAAATCACTATGCATTAAGCCATATTGAAAGGAAAGGTGCAGCTGTTGGAATACTGCTACATTACATCAATCTACGGTAAGAGAGAACCAATACGGAGGTCGTAATATGAACGGACTCCAATGCCCACCACCAAATGTGGGGCATGGACTGCAACAATAACAGAGGTAAGTCATTGGTTGAATACTTATTCACCACTAATCTTACCCTATTAAACACAGGTACGGAGCCCACCTTCGTCACTAAACGTAGTCAGACAATTATCGACTTAACTCTCGCAACAGAAGGAGCGGCTGAACGCATCAAGGGATGGCACGTCTCGAAAGAGGCATCATGCTCAGACCTCAGATGGATCAGCTTCTCCATGAAAGTCGATATACAGCCCACACAGCCCCGCAGGAAACCACACAACACTGACAAAGCAAAGTATGTCTTACTACTTAACGAGAAACTTACCCTTACGGCCACGACGCCGGTACTGGGTGACACTGAACAGATCGACGATCAGGTATGTATACTGACGCAGTCGATGCTAGACAGCTATTATGCAGCTTGCCCGGAAACCACTCCGCCTTCAACCCCGGGGAAACAACCCTGGTGGGGCGCTGAACTTGAACGTAAGCGCAAGAAAGTCTCTAAATAAGAAATAGGGCAATGAAAACAAGCGCGGACGCAGATTGGGACGCTTATAAAGCGGCCAAATCAGACTACAGAAAATGCCTCAGATTCAGACGCACCATGGGATGGAGAAAATTCTGTGGGAGCATTGAATCCTGCCAACAAGCAAACCGGGTAAGGAAACTACTGGCCCAGCAACCGACGGTTGCACCAGGTACTCTCCGTAAACCGGCTAACACATACACTCATCGAAGGAGGAGACAAGACGCGTCCTACTCGAAACACACTTCCCAGGCTGCGTCCTCACCCCGGTAGTAACGTGGCACGATACACCAACAGTGGCGACCGAACACGAATGGAGACACGCAAACAACGTGGTCACAGAAGAAAAACTCCGATGGGCCATCGATAGCTTCCACCCCTTCAAAGCAGCAAAAAAAAAAGAAATACAAAATCCAACTGTACGAGGATCTACACGAAGGAGCAGTTAACCACAACGAGCTCACGATCTTCACAGATGGGTCCAAAACGGATACAGGTACGGGTTCAGGAGTATTCTCCGAGGACCTAAACATCAACATCGCAGCACCACTGGGAGCCTACAACACGGTCTACCAGGCCGAATGTTTTGGCATAATCCTAGCTGCCACAGCAATCATGGCACGTGAGGTAAGGGAACGATCCATTAGGATCCTCTCAGATAGTAAGGCTGTCCTCTCAGCCCTCAAAAGCCATACTATCACCTCGGCACTCACGCTTGAATGCCACCAGAAACTAACAGAGGTAGGTAAACTAAACAAATTAACACTGCAATGGATCAAGGGCCACAGTGGCTCAAGAGGGAATGACGCAGCCGACGTACTTGCCAGAAGAGGGGCCACTTTAGAGGTGGTGGAACCCGAGCCCATTATTCCCCTCCCTTCTGGTTTTTATCGCAACCTGGTAAGAAATAGGACCAGGACCAAACACAACCAGTCCTGGATTGGTATTGAAACATGTAGGCAGGCCAAGGAGGCTCTTCCCGCAGTAGACGGTAAGATAGCCAAACAAGTCCTCCGGCTGTCCAAACAACAACTACGGACAGTCACGGCCGCCTACACAGGACACGGATTCTTTAATAAACACCTATTTACTATAGGTATCACCGACAGCCCGCTGTGCAGGGCCTGTATGGCAGCAGACGAGACGGCAGCCCACCTGTTCCTCGACTGCCCTGAAGTCGCACAGTACAGGCAGCAGTACCTCACCAGATAAAGCACCCTGAGGGAGGCCGTGGGCCACATCAAGAGTCTGCTGGCCTTCCTCGAAGAGCTGGGGTGGCTCGAATGACGACACCATTACCACCCGCACGCAAAATACACGCCAAGACGTGGAGTTGCGGAAACAGCCCGTGCCATCAAGTATCGATCTACGGTAAGTTACCATGGTCAAGCTGGCCCATCATGGTCTTAGGTTTTATGACATCAATTATGTCTACTCATGCTATTGCTTCCATTAATCAGCAAATAAATATTGACAAATTCTTCTACTTTAGTAAGAGGAAGTTATCCAAAAGCATGAATGTTAAATATTATTACTGACATGAAATATTGTAACTAAACAATATGACGTGAAATATTGTACGGAAATTGTTAGCATAATAATTGAACTGCTCCCTGTGCATGATACACAGGGAGCTTGAGGTTCAATTCCACCTGCAGGCTTTGCAGAATCATATAACATATACCAGCAGAGACATATAACATGCCTGATAATATTGACTATTTCACTATGTAAGGTAAAAGCACTAATGCTTGACACTGAACTAATAGATGACATTTTCACAGAAAAATGTTTCTAATAAGAAAACTAATCATTTAAATAACATTGTTACTGATGTTAAAGATACCTAGTGCTATCTATGATACATGTACAAAAGCTTGTATACATTCTGAAGCAAATTTCAAAATTACATCAGTCTACAACAAACAATGTGAGTAGGTTGGCATGTTGCGCGTAATTCTTAGCGTTTTTCGTAAGGCAACTGACTTATAACAGGTATGTTTTTTTCTTATATTTATGATTATAGGCTATTGTTAGTTTCAATGTTAAAAATGTATGAAATGTTTGATTTATTAGGACCATTTCTTCGTTATTTTGGCTTGTTTTTGTATGATTTTTAAGTGGTGTCTACTATTAGATCCCGAAATCAGTCAAAACCTAAAAGATGACACATGTGTCATCTATTAGGGTTACATCTAACTGAATTGTTTAGCTTATTTTAATGCAAATTTAGCCTTCTGTTGTAGAAATAAAGTTCCTGTCTTAGTTTCATTTGTTTTAATCAACTCTAACTAAAAGTAGACAGTGTCAACTATTAGGGTTACTAGATGTCAAATATTAGTATTTAGTGTCAACCATTAGGGTATAATAGATGTCAACTATTAGTATCTATGAATATCAGTGCAGATCCCCTGATAGTGCCCATCCACGTGACAATTTTGACTAAGTCTCTTGCATAATTATGGGTAAAGTCATGTCTACTATTAGTGCCAATCGATGTCAATTATTGGTGGATTTAATTTTCGATGCTGTCATCTTTTAGTGTTTACGACAAACCTAAGAAAATTGATATTTTTGTTGAAAATACAACAGCTTTAAAATAATTTATATTCAAAAGTCAATGTCTGAATGTTGCTCTAATTGTAAAAATATTTGCAACTGTAATTTTTTGATAAATACATTTTATATTTGAGAATGAAGTTTGATTTTTCCTTAATGTGTCAAGCATTAGTGCTTTTACCTTAATTATGCTTTATTTACCTTAGTCTGCAGCACAATTTCCTCCTGTTTGAACTTCTGTAGTGTGCCAAGCAGTGATCCAAAGATGCGCCTATTCCTTGTCCTTGCCTGTTCATCATCACCTTGTGCCCGTAGTACTGCAGCCCGTGTCGGCAGTTCTCTACATACAGCTGATGGTACTCTGGCTCTCTTGTTACCTGGACCTTCCTCTTCTCCATCACTGTCATGAACTCTTGCTGATAATCTGAAAATTGATGACGATGTAGAATAATACCATGCACTGTAAATGTTCTAAATTCTTCTAATAGTAATGTGCATATGTAGTTTGTTGGAAGTGAACATTTTCTTGAACATGTAAAGATAATTATGATAAAAAACTAATTAAAATCCAGTTTGATTAACAAATCATTTATTGTTTAACTTCACTTTTTATCAATTTATGGCAACTTTTTGTTATCGCATAGCAGACATTAACATAAAGTTTCCATACTGTTGAGGAACACTTTTAAGTCCAGTGATGGCCTTGTGCTATCCTTGACAGATGGATATTATGTGAACATGCAGTCATGTACGAAAAAGTAATAATAGCAACAACATATAGTATTACGTCAAGTCTATGGTAAATTAAGGTGTGGGAATAATTCTTTGAATAAGTATATTATAGATAGTATAGATGTAATTAGACAGGCAGTAAGAACTGCAGTGCCATCTCAATAAGTCTAGAGACTAACTTCATCAGAGACATATATACTGATTTAACTGTAAGGTTCAAACAAGATTTCAAAGAGTTTATAAAGAAGTACTTGCAGCATAGAGATGTCTATGACTAAATTGAACTGTTTTAGGTTATTAATGTAAACAACATGGATAACTGAAAACTGCAATACATTTACAATGACTTTTAGCTGATAAATCTAGTGTTGAATGACCAGTACATAAATACATTGGTGCATGAGCTTTTAAATGAATATACACAGCAAATACAGGCATAAAACAATACAGACATCAAACTCATAGCAACCACTTTAATAGATTAAATATTATCATTCATATCAATATATGCATTAGATGTTTGACATTCAAAGGTCACTTTAAATGTTGAATGATGATTTATTCAATAAAAAAACACAAAAACACAGCGTTATTTTTCTCTTATCGCCAAATACAAGGAATGTAAAAATCGTTTTGTAATCATGTTTTCAAATCTGATTTTATTGCTCGGTGTGTACGGAACGCAAGTATACAATACCAATCAACTGAAACAATCATATTTAGTCACACAAAATAATAAGTATGTACCTGCTAAACACTGTTTTGGTTTCATGTTTTCGCTTTGCAAACTGATCCTCATTTTTGAAATTGTTTCCTCCGTCAGGGAACGGGTTTCTGCCTCCTGGTCGATTATTACCTCTTTGATGTTCTCCAGTAGAGTTAAATCTACAAAGTACACATCAGAAATTAGATGCCATGATCAAAAAACGTAAATTACACACTCAAGGTGATCACTAACCTATCATTGAATCTTCCGGTTGTTTGAACTATTTTCTTTATATTTTCGTCTATTTTATATAAACTACTCTTTTCATTTTCTAGTTGAGCACGTAAAGAACTAAACGATATTGCTACTTCTGTCCCCATTATTGTAGAAATAATGAGAAATCACAATATTCATCAAAACTTGAGCCTTTTCAACTTTTTTAATTGTCTAGCACAGAACTGCACAGATTAAAAATATGTTTCGGTTAGAAACCTAACCTATCATTTCTTTTACTGACATAAAGCGTGAAAAATATTATACATATATTAAATTATTAGAAAATATATTTTGTTTTATATTGATATCGTAACCTTGAATTTAATGAGTAATTTCAATTTAAAAAATATACTATGAATTATTAAGCATGAATGTACAACCAAGAGATGGCATTAGTGTCAACTTATGTTGACTGCTACTCGACAACAGAGTTCGCTGTCACCTTTTAACTGAAACTTATTGCTTATTTAATCAATTACATAGCGTTAATATATTACTTAGTAATAGTGTGTAAATTTGGGAAGCTTAAATTTATAGATGTCCCATTAATGTAAATTCAAGATCAATTGCAATTATGAAAAGCCAATCAACCTTGCCAAATTCGCGACGCTCTGTCATCCCGTTCATCGGTTGTCGACTCGTGAAAATATTTCATCTACAGCATATTTCATCTCAGAGGCTAATACATCATGCAGCTTCCGGACGGAGGCGGGGCAGGTGGTGAAGGACGGGCGGGTTTAATTTCACGCGTGCTACCGCGGTCCAAATTGCGCCTACGCACATCACTACCTGTCACGAAACGAACGCACAGCATTTATCTATTTACTCCGCTGCCCATCACTGATTATATCTCCTTGGAAATAGATTTAAAACTATTTTCACGAGCTTGTTCAGCCTCATGAACGTTTCATGTAATTCTTGCACGGTACAGTAACTGTGACATGGAATGATCGTTTCAAACGACAATGGGAGTTTACGAGTTTTTAGAATGTACTTACCTAATGGGCTCTAATAACTGACATGTACAGTATGGTACAGTTTAACAGGAAGGAACCTTCTTTACCTACTTTAATTCAGTTAATATTTTAGCTTTAAATTAAAATAGTTACCTAACTACCTACTAATGATTTAATTAATACCTAGCTCTAAAAATCATCTGCGAGCTTCGTAAATCCTATGTCGTGGGATTTTATTAACACCTATCCAACGGACACGGTACGGACCAGGTACTCAGTCTTGAAAGAACGGTTTGTGGATCACACAATACTGTCCCGTGGGGAATCGAACCCACCGCATCGAAGCAGATAAGCAGCGAGCCAGCCGTTCTAACTACTTCGCCATACTCGCAGTCGATATGAATAGGTAAACTTATTCATCGCCCTAGCGTTATCCCGGTTGCATCCAAGACTTATTACAGCCTTGGAGCCCGAGGTCCGCTTACTTAGTGGTCTAACCAGATATGACAGAATATCAACTTTTCCACCGAGCGACTGCCGTCTGACCTCCGTAACCCAAAGGGATAGCGATATTCTATGGTTTAGACCAATATCAGTTTATTTGAGGTAACGACTGTCAAAGATCTTCATGACAGCCGGGACCGACGGTTTAACGTGCTCTCCGAGGCACGGGGCAAGCGATACCTAATTAGCAATTTAATACGCACTTAACTGCGAAATGTCATCGGTGCGCGCCGTGGATTCGAACCAGATACCCTCTGCATTGCAGTCCGTTGGTATCTCCACTAGGCTATCGCTGCCTAGGATAGGTATACTTATTATGCGCTTCTAATTAAGCAGTGAGGCAAAATTTAAGCTTAGTTTCAGCACAAGTTTTACGGCACCTATACAGGCCCTGCTCTTCGCCTAACCTTTATCTCCTCTATCTATTTCGGGAATGTGAGGGAACTAAAATCTACTCAAATTGAAGTAATATATATTATGTAGGTAGGCAATTTAGGTAGGTACTTTAACAATCGACCGAACGATCGACTTCATAAATCAATCACACAGCCGAAACTACTTTGAGCAAGACATACTACTACATGTATATTACGCAGGGGGTGTAGGGGAATACCAAGAGAGGATTTTTGGAAATTCTCCTCCTACCGCGGTAAAAATAGGTTCCTTTTTTTATAGTAAATGGACGGCAAACGAGCAGGCGGATTGCCTGATGGTAAGCAATTACCGCTGCCCATGGACACAAGCAACACCACAGGAGTCACAAATGCGTTGCCGCCCCTTAGGCTTGTGAAAAGGGATAGGATAAGGAGTGGGATGGGAGAGAAGGAAAAGGGGATAGGGCCTCCAGCACTCTCACTCACCGAACGAAACGCAACAGTTTAGGTACTGTTACTTTACGTCGATTTTCTGTGAGAGGGTAGTACTTCCCCAGTCGAGCTGGCCCATTCATGCTGAAATCAGCAAGGCTCTAATACCGTAAAAACATTCCTACGCGGGTGGACGAGAACGAACTCTAGTTCATAATAAACAAACTTTGAGGTAATCCAAACAGCTAATATAATTAATTGTGTAGTTTTTGTGTCTGGGTCGCTACAGTTACTAGTGAGTACATCACGGTCAATGGTGCATGCATCCTCCTTGAGGGGGAGTGGGGGGATGGTTATGAAAAAAGCAATTAGCTGAAATGTGAGGGAGGGCGGCGCTCTCAACAATAGGGATGTCACCACGATATTATAACAGGCAATGTAAGAACTTTTATTGTGTGAATGGTGCAATGCTGTTTCGGGCACCTACAGTGGATTGGATACACAATTAAAATAAAAAAAAATGTCACGTAAAATTACTTAGGTGTATCTACGAAGTTTGGATTTTCATTGTTGCTCTAAGTATTTTAATTTTTTGTAAAGTGCTAAGTATACCTACCTACTAGCATAGAGCATAGATATTTATTTAGGTATAGAGATGTTTTTCTTATTGCCGCTTTTAAGACAAACTTTCTGCGACCCAAATTGCCGCTTGGCGGCGTAACAGTCGCGTGAGTGTCAGTGCAACAGCTGTCTATTTCTTACGCCAAAGCAATGCAAGACAGATGGCGATAGACGCTAGCGCCGCCAACGGCGCCAACTACGAACTACACTAATGACAACCGTCAATACGCCAACTTTAATCGGTACATGCAATCCTTAAGAAATAAGCTTCTTTAATGTAAATCATCTGTATTCATTGCTACTAGTGCAGACAATTTTATTCAATAAAATATCTGTCAGCAGTTAAGTTGCCGTTGTATGTTTGATCGAATTTGGCAAGTGTCAAGCCGTGCGCGTTTCAACGAATAATTAAGTAAAATAAATAATTTTATTATAGATAGTGAACATGTTAATATGGTTAGACAAGAATGGACAGTATTAGGTAGTATGAAAGTGGCGCCCATTGATGAAAAAATAAAAGGGAGTCGATTGGCTTGGTATGGACATGTTATGCGAAGAGATTAGATGTAGGTACGTAGGTAAAAAAGTGATGACTGCATGTAGAAGGACGAAAAGGGAGAGGACGGACAAGGAAAAGATGGATGGATTGTGTGAGGATGGATATGAAAGAGAAAGGGGTAAACGATCGGATGACTGGTGACAGAGAAGTATGGAAGCGAAGGACATACTGCGCCGACCCTAAATAAATTGGGACCATGGCAAGACAATGATGATGAATGACCATGTAAATTTTCAACCATCTACCTACTGAACAAGCACTTTAATAGTCAACTAGAAATTTCCATGCAACTTAGGAGTCATGTTAGTTAGTTTAAGATTTTCATAAAAAGGAACTTCCGTAATTATTAGGAATACTGAAGTCTTGAACAAAAATATTCAAACCACAGAGATAAAGAATCCAGATTCGGATCAGACATCGTAGTGCTAAGCGGCAAGACTGCTCATCATCGTCCTGTCGTGATCCCGGTTGCATTCAAGGCTTACAACAAATATTATATGAAATGCTATATTGTTGTAATACTACATATGTACAGTCGAACAACTTCCCGCTAGAACACCTTAAAGGCGAGAATCGCTCAGCAAGACATCGTCGCTTCCAGTGCTACTTTACACGCACATTGACACTCGTATACAAAACCAGTTTCTAGTGTGCCTGGACTCTATGAGCGAGCCAAGAGAATTTTTTTCAAATTCTGGTCCACCACCGACTTGTTTGATTGTACATCTTAACGATACATTATTAAATTTCAGCACTTCCAGAATATCACATTATCTATAAGCCTTAAAAACTTTGACTTTGAACTAAACTCTGAGTTTGTTTCGGCCTTTTCTTCTCAAGAAGTCATTTAGCTAGGAAAAGCCGGCATCATCTAGAATAGGGTTTTTGACATGTATAAGTGTTGTAAACAACCAAAATGCAGAAATAAATATGTCTTTATGTCTTGGGAAATAAATATTATATTTTTGACTGACGGCCAAGAAAAGCGGACCCGCTTTTAGTGTATAAGCAATTAAGCAGTCAGGTTCATGTGCTGTACGATGGCTCTTGATATTCTATTAGGCACTAGTTCTCCTTTTTCTTGCCTATCTGTTTCAGCAAATACCGGGTTGTCTTGGCCATAGACCCGTCTCTTACCTCACCTCGCCTTGCAAGGGTATGTTGTTCGAAACCCAAAACTTCTTCGGCGATTTTAGATTACAGATTTCGGCTGGCTGAAATAGCCTTTTGGCGGCGACTATATTACTTTAGTAGATACTAATATAGGAAGAGAGACATTTCAAGAGCCGAACTTATGTTAGCCCAGTCCAACTGACAACTGTGGGACTTACCTATATTTATTTCGAAAAATTCAATTATTTCCCTTAGGCCAAATGCGGATCCAATCGGAAGTTGGGTAAGTGGCGTAAGCCCTGTCTACTACTGTTACATACATAGGTATTTATACCTTAAATTAATTAAATATCGCGAATAAGACCCGTTTAAATAAAATTGTATGATACTGTTACACGTCTTAAAAGCATTGGATCAATGACAAATTATCAGTTTTCCCTTGAGAAAACTAATCCAAAATAAGTCCCAAACCAAAATCCTGAAACTGCGTGGAGCCGATACCATTGGCTTAGCAACTGTGTTTACTGCGCCCTCTATATAAATTCCCTACAAGACAATCGAAATTCAATATCCAGTTTTACTTCAAAGTATTTAAACAGCGCAGCCCTATGTCAGCCGGGGTCTTCAGTTCCGTCTAAATCCGTCATTCTCGGCCGAGCGTTCACGCGTGCTATGAAAAATGGTCGTGCTCTTACCGACACATCACACCGCTCCATGCAGCTCCGCACATCTTCGTACATCTCCGCAACGTTCCGCACCGTTCCGTCAATGACAAACACTAGCTGTACTCTTCCATTTCGCTCAGCTTTGATCATCTTCAATGGAGTAATGATTTCAGTGATCGTTGAATTTTTTAGTGTTGTCTGTTTTCATTTCAGTTTCCTTCAATTTCCTTTTTTCTGTGAGATTTATGGTTTTGTGCTAGATTTTGTATATTTTAATTATTGAAGCATTCACTGTAGAATTGACGAAAGTGCTTATGAGACGGTAAAAAAATACAGTCTAATTAAGAGACTCCTCCTTTTTTTGAAGACGGTTAAAAATAAGGTATTACAACAATAACAGATGTATGTAGAAGGTAGTTATAGAAGGTCATTATCACCTAAGACACCCCACTCCAACACAGCTGTGACTCATAACCCGTACCTTGGAGTCTGTGGTCCGCTAAGGGACAAATAAAAGGCAAATCCCCTTTATTTTCGAATATTTAGATACTTGTACCGATGTGACCTGTTGGGTACAAAAATATTAACACATAAGACCACATCTCATGTTAATTGATTGCACGGTTGGCGTAGCGGTTTCAGCGGCTAAGTCGCCGCTTGACACTATGTCGAGTGACCTAATGGAAGGAATGAGGAACCCACCACGCACCCTCGGATTGACCACTCAGGAGCGATGGGCGAGTCATTGCCCATCGCCATCGCTCCTGAGGATGCCTCGTGCAGAGGCGAAACACGTGTCGAAGAATAGTCGCCGCATACAGCGGGATACTGCAAGTCAGTTATCTTCCTGGAACCCAACCATTTCTATATCACATATCCTTTTAGAGGAGTTCGGTATTGTCAACTTTTTCTGTTGCAATAGTTGGGGTGGTCAATCCGAGGGTGCGTGGTGGGTTCCTCTTTGCTTCCATTAGGTCACAATGGAGTTCCAGCAAGTAACGCCTGATTCAATCAACTATACTATGCCGAGTGTTGTGGGTTCGATCCCCACACAAGACAACACTTTGGTGATTGTTGTTTCGAGCCTGGATGTTTATTGTGTCCATTAGTTGTACTTATGTTTGTAAAGTCGCGGCACAGGATTTAGTCCTAGTGAAATACCCGTACTATCTATAAAAGCAAAAAAAAATAATGATTAATTACCACCAAACACTTACGTATCCAACTGTACCTAATATTTTCCATTTGTCGCATTTTTGTGTAGCCGCGGTGTCGCGTCACGTCGCGTGTAGTCGCCGCCGCGCCGCGCGGTCACGCGTGCTTACAATAATTGATGTCTCCCCGGTTTAGTATCGGACGGAACTGCTGTTAGCCGCACATGGCCGACTAATTATAACCTCTTTGTTTTTCAGGTATATATTTAGGTATAAATAATTTTGAAGATTAAGCTAAATTATTTTAACATCTTGCGTGTCTTCGGACCCGTGTGAAGGTCGTGAACCCGGCTGAAGACTTTATGAACTTAAGAGGAAACTAACATTGTATCTGTAAAACGTTAGGTAACCTATTTTCTAAGACCAATATATTTTGATACCTACTGCAAACGGAACTACTTTTTCCTAGGTTAATAAATTACTTCATAAATCTTACTATCTGTCTGCTATGTATTGATTTATGGTTGTCTTTCTTTTTCAGAGTGGCATTGTCTCTGGCACTCCTCTGTGATCTGCCTGAGCGTGCAAACGACAACAACCGAAGACACATCAATGAATCACTCAGTCTGCGTCCTGTCGACTAGCGATCAAAGCAGAGCAGAGGGCCCCGCCACAGCCATTTACAACGCTTCCCGCCAAAACAACCAGCGCCATCTTGTCGTTCGTCGGCTGTCAGCCGCCGCGACGGATTTGGCGGAACAGCACATGCCCACGATGCCCAACTAATAAAACGCTTATACTGATTAATTGCGACGACCATTAGACACATTTTGTTCGAATAACTCCGTCCGTCTGTCCGTTAATATCTTTGGAACGAAGAAAATGAGAAAAATACGCGCTGTGAAACCGCAGAGCTAAAACGTTTTAGTATGACAGGTGACGCGGTGGCGGAACGGAACGTATTTTTAATTCTATTCTCGCGGAACGAATTATATAAATCTTTGATGTGTAAAACAGAAATTAAATTGTTAAACATTTTCTGTAATGAAAAGACTAATTGTAAAGATTTTTCACAGATTTTCGTCACAATTTTTTTTGGAAAATATCTCGCTAATAGCTTATTTTAAAAAGTGTTGGTAGTCCTAATAATTTCAGTATTTCCACGAGTGTCACGCTGTCGCCAATTAGGTTTATTATCTAGAAATGAGAACAGCTTTACGATAAAGTAGTAAAGTGTCTGTATCAAATATGTGTGTTTACATGTGTAAATAAATGCGATAGTATTTTCCTTTTCTATATTTTTTCGCTTCAAAGTTACGGAGCCTCCCAAACTATGTGTTGATTTTGATCGACAAGCGGCCATTGACTCTCAACGTTCTCTAAGACATTCAAAATCAACAAATCTTAGCCAGTGCATGAAATCTGGCAATAACTCGGGTGTGCAATGAGGCGGCGTGCCTCAGGTACGGTACATATGACCGCAACAAGGTGTAACCCGCGCGTCAAATCGTTCGCAGCGGACCGCGCGACTTGGCGTCTAGCGGCCGCACGATGCAGATACTTAGCACACTAATTGGACGTACTCAGAGTTCATTGTGGTCATCGTAGAGTCGGCTGGTTGCACTTAAATCATGTGAGTATTGCTAGATTAATTTTTGTTTAACTAGACGCGGTGCTACAGGGGTGAACCGATGCATTTTATAGCGAAGTATTTTCATGTAATATTTGGATTAATAATTAATTTTCTTAACCATCGCTTGCAGATTTTAATTTGATTTTGGGGTGAATCTGAGGATGGCAGGCTAAGAGGCTTAAGCTTAGGCCCGTCAAAGGGATTTGTGTACATCCAAGGACATAATTATTACTTTTTAATGTTAAGGTACACAAATCCTATCCAAAAGTTATCAATTTAATATTTGTCACCTTTTAATAAGCTTTATTTTCGTCTGCCGATAAAAATGTTGTGTAAGATTACAGAATTAAGATATTTAACTCTCTTCCGACAGGCATTTCTCCAGACCTAACCTTAGCACGTTTTCGTTGAAACAGATTATTTTAACGATTCATTTCATATTTCTCAACTTTCCACCATTATTTTAAAGTAGCATTTACTGTAAAATCTTGTGACACGCATTTTTTAAATTCTAGGGCGTATTTTCATTCTTTACCTCACTTTCATGCTCTCTTGTCTTGAGAATTTTCACTGCATTTTCACGAAAACAGATTGACGTAAATAACTAAGTTTTGGCAGTGGCTATCATGTCATAAATCAGCGGTTTGGTACGCGAGTAAAGTGAATGAGTGCTCGGCAGATGAAAGCGCGGTTCTTCGAAGTAACGCTTGAACGAGCGGCGTCGCGCACCGCCGCAATCGCCGCAGTGCGCGCGGACCTTTATTTATAAACTCGATTATTTGTGTAATGTGCAGTTAAATATAAATTAGAATATGATTTATCATTTCGGAAAGGGAAACTGATATTTGATTTGTGTTTTTTGAGCGTTTATGACAGTTTTGTAGTTTGTAGATATTTTATATAGGTACGTAAGCAATGTGCTCATTATGAATACTTCTGAACCTTCGTTATTATAAATAACTAGGTATATCAATATGTATACGGGTCTTAATTGCGTGTACTCGGTTGCATGACCGACTTGGTATCGAGACAAATACAAGGGATTTCACCATTCGATATTTTTCAGTAGGCAAGTAATTAGGTACCTACCTACACCGATACACGATTGACCCGCGCTACATTGCGCGTTACATACATATTTGTACATCGCTTGATACAATATTGTATAGGTACACTATTGTTTTCCACATTCTATACAAGCGTAGGTATCTAATTGTTAAAGTTCTCGCCTATAGCATTGAGTTTTTTGGGTTCGATTCCCATAGGTATTTTACAAAGGTTTGCATGATCTAAATTTGTTTGGTACAATTTTACAAAAATTTGTCACTTGTCTTCGCTTCGGTGCTCCGTGCGTTTCTCCGCATCGATGTCACTGTGGAGAAGATGTCGAACGGACACCATCGGCTATCTTGCAGCAGAAGCGCAGGTAGAATTCCTCGTCATGCCCATCTGATTGACATAATCCATCGTGCTCTTGTCGCCTCTGGCGTACCAGCAGTACTTGAACCAAATGGTTTGGTACTCGACGACGGTAAGAGACCTGATGGTATGTCACTGTTGCCTAGGAAAATGGGTAGGCCTTTGGTGTGGGACGCAACCTGGGAAGACACCCTCGCGCCATCCCATGTTCCAAGCACGGGAGGCCATGCTGGCGCTGCTGCTGCAACTGCGGAAACCATCAAACGGCGCAAATACAGTAATTTAGTAAGTAATTAGGTACGTGTTTGAGCCGTTTGGGGTGAAAGCTCTAGGCTCATGGGGTTCGAGCGCTGGTTCTCTTTTCCAGGAAATTTGTAAACGGTTAATCGACGAGCTTTCTGGTCACGTTCTCATGTGCAAGGCTCGTTTATTCTTAATTTAAAGAATCAGCATTGCCATCAGCGAGATGACTGAAAGAATGCAGACAAACAAAAGATGCCATCCCCTGCTTGAACAAGCGACTCTCACACAAGCTGCTGCATTCTAATAGGAAAACACTAAAGCATCTGACGGGCATAATAACCGGCCATTGTCCACTCAACAAGCACCTATTCAACATAGGCGTTACGGACAGCCCACTTTGCAGGGGCTGTATGGAAACCGAAGAAACACCCGCTCACGTCATTCTGCACTGTGCAAGTGTGAGCGATCAACGGGCAAAGCTGCTGAACAACCCCAGAACCATGAGTGAAGCTTTAAACGACACCAGCCAACTAATGACTTTCTGGAAGGAACTAAGGTGGTATGAGTAGTCGGCGTCAATGAAGTCGCCACATACGCACAATGGCCCAAATAAGTGGCTAAGTGCGGAAAACCCACGACCAACTATAACTATAACTATAACTGCCATCAGCGAGGCAATGCTGCCAGTCTTCTGGGCACGTTACCCAATGACACCGATGCGGAGGAATTTTACGACGACAAAAAACGAATTTTAAAAATGATAATATTTACATGGTTTACCATGTAAATATTTTCACTTTTAAAATTCGTTTTTATGTTTTTTGTATTAGATTAGATTAAGCTTTACTTATAAATGCTCTAATTAAAAATATTTACAACTCAAATTATTTTCAGTTGAGATTATGCCAACATTCGACAATTATTCGGCTATGGGTTCTATTTTAATGTGTTATATAATTATATGTAATTACAAATGAAAAGTACCTATTTTATTTTTTTTTCTCTCCGTGTGGTGACGGATTAAGAATACGGATTGTCACCACCCCATATCATGCCATAATATGGGTGTCGTAAGAGCCGACAGAGGGAGCATATTATGCATAGAACAGCACTGTAAAAGAAGGAAAACTTGATACAAACCCTATACCAACCCGTTTGGCCAGCGTGGTATAGTAGGAAAATTCCTCCTTTCAAAGGAGAGGCCTAGTCCAGCAGTGGACTGTTAAAGGCTGATGATGATGATAATAATTTTTATCTGTTATATGGCTAAGTATTCTTCTAACCTTAGGTGTTAAAAGAATAACCGGCCCTTTCCTTTTGTCCCTAAAGCCGTTATATTATTTATTATTATTTTAACCAATTCGACATGGTTCTCATGAAAAGATGTACAAAAGAAAGTCTTTGTGCCTGTAGTTTCCAGCTTGGTAGAGTCCTTCAGTGACAGTATTTCTACAGAGGGACACAAGCTTCAATCAAGAAGCTTACTTACTTCTCCTTCACATGTCATGTGATCATGTCATTCTTACCAGTGCATTACTTGTTTATTCTCCGACTCGTGCAATATACCTACTTCCAATTAATAAAGTTCTAAAATAGTCTAACTCTCCCCGGGTCTACACGAGTGCCGAAACTGGTCTTTAACGGACACTGCTGTTGATTCTAACGACACAGGTGGGGTGACACAGCACTGTAGTCTATAAGTGTAAATGAGTTACATTAGCCCATAAAAGAAACCATTACTACATTAAAAGCAATGGATTAGATGCAACCGCTACAGCACACCCCACAATTGAAAATAATTGGGGGATGGTGGATGTTGGATAAATAAATGGATGGATCAATAATACTTAAACGTAGAATCGGAGACTCCGAAATTTGCAGTTTTCGAACATCTGGTCAGACCATGTTCTAATTATTTTTTCCATTTAAATGTGCTTATATTACGTGTAAATAATAATAATAATATAATATTAGTCAATCAGTATTTATGCCAGGCTTACTTTTCTGGGCACACTATATCAAAGTTTATGGAGATTTTTGCCCATTCCTGTGAGTATTTTGGCAAATGCTTTCTTAGTGGTGCATAGGGTTCCCACCAAGAACTTAGGGTCGGGCGCCAACCTCACATGCAAGTGGTGCACCTGCCGATCAACGGACGAGGCTATGGCAAACAAAATGTCCCAATAAGCGGCAATAGGCTCGCCACGTATTACGTGGGATCAAAACACTGGCGAAAAGTGGGCGTTTAATATGCCTCTGCCTACCCCTTCGGAGAAACAGGCGTGAGTCTATGTATGTATGTATGTATGCTTTCTTAGTGAAACCTTACGGTCCCTAAGTAACATCCATGCCAAATTTCAGATTCCTGCACCTCTAATAGCTTTGACTGTGCCTTGTCTGTTATACATTAAGAATTGTATAGGTATTTGTGTGTGAATTAAATCATAAGTAAACGTTACTTTAAGTAGGTATGTTGTCACGGGCCATCAATGTTCCTTCACCACAGACAATAACACGAATATGTTTCACGCATTTCATAGTTGAGCTGTGCTCTATTTTCTCAGAACAATAATATTATAAACTAGTCTTAACCTGCGGTTTCACTCGCGTGAATTATACACCTAAACGTTCTTCAAAAGTCATACTATCTTTCGGGGGAAACCGTGCAGAAAACCGTTCGGTTTTTTTTTGTTTAGCGCATAATATTGACAGATAGACGTGGCTTGAGGGTTTCATTTTATAATACTAGCTGTTTCCAGCGTCTTGAGGAAACTACTTCGCGTATCCGGGTTAATCTATAGCCTAAATTACTCCTTGGTACATTAGCTATACGCCAGTGAAAGTCCCGTCAAAATCGGTCCAGCCGTTCCAGAGATAAACGAGAACAAACAGACAGACAGACCGACAGACAGACAGAAGACAAAATGTTTAAAAATTGACATTTCGGTATATGTACCGTGTACCTATACATCCACATACATTTAGTAAAAAGCGGTTATTTTAGTATTACAAACAGACACTTCAGTTTTATTTATTTATTTGTATAGATGAATAGACTGGAGTGCATAGGGTTCCCACCAAGAACTTCCCAAGGGTTTGTTTGGGTCCCAAGCCAACCTCACCTGCAAGGGGTGCACCTGCCGATCAACGGACGAGGCTCTGGCAAACAAAATATCCCGATAAGCGGCAATAGGCTCGCCACCTATTACGTGGGATCAAAACACTGGCGAAACGCGGGCGTTTAATATGCCTCTGCCTACCCCTTCGGGGAAACAGGCGTGAGTCTATGTATATATGTATGAATAGACTAGCCAGGCGCCGCGGTTACACTCGCTACATTTCGTCCAATGAACGGTCGTATCACATCGCATTCTCGTGTTCTTTTTCCTTTTATTCAGTTGCTATGGGTTGTGACATTAAGTTTACAGGCTACACAGCCTATAAAATTCCTCATTAATTTCAAATCAAATCAAATCTGTTTAGTCTCATCATATTCCTCTGTCACAGCAGCATGCAAAATTAACACAAGAAATAATATGGATTCATCATCAGCCTTTAACAGTCCACTGCTGGACTAGGCCTCTCCTTTGAAAGGAGGAATTGGCCTACTATACCACGCTGGCCAAACGGGTTAGTATAGGGTTTGTATCAAGTTTTCCTTGTCTTACAGTGCTGGTCTCTGCATACTATGCTCCCTCTGTCGGCTCTTACGACACTCATGGGAAGATATGGGGTGGTGACATTCCGTATTCTTAATCCGTCACCATACGGATATGGATAACATTCAGAAAATTCATAAGTACCTACATGCTGTTTGTAATATAATTATTGCTTGAATATGAATTAAATTGAATTAAACTTTGTTTATTATTAATTAAATATGCACATGCTTATATTATATTACTTATCAATTAAATAATCGTTTACCGAATAGTTACTCTTTTCAAGTAATATTTGTTTCACTTTATTTTTGAATGTATAGGTACCCGCTATCTGAGATATCGAGCACTATTTTGGATACATTTGGTTTCCGTATATGAAAATATTTTTCAAATCCGAATATTAGATCTAAATATTCTAGATCTTCCTAGCTCTATCCAAGTCAATGCACTACGTACGCCTTGGAGCTCGGGTCTTTCTAGTCTAACACGATTTGACAGAATATTAAGCTCAACTACTAGCCTGCCTCGTTAGATTGGGAGGTCTCGGGTTCGATTCCCGGGTCGGGCAAAGTTTTATTGAGTTTTTCCGTTAGAAAATTCTCAGTAGCAGCACGGAGTCTGGTAATATGCCCAGTACGGCAATAGACTCGCCCCCTATTATGTGGGACCTAAAAATTCATGACGAACTGTAGTGTAATATTACACCTCTGCCTACCCCTTCGGGGATACAAAAAAAGTCTAAAAAAACTACCTAGGTAGTACTATTAGTTATTCTGAGGCTCAACTTCACTTTAACCATTTTTCTACATAATTATCTATTAGTGCGATTTAACAAACAAACGCTCTTACTTTATTTCATTCATATAAATATGTTGTTTTTGTATTTATATGTTGCCATGGACGACTACACATGGATAACTGTTGATGTGGCTCGTGTTAAATGGCGGGCGAATCTTTATGGACATTAAATCTTAATTTATCGTTTAATACGAACGTTTCAACCACATTTTGGCTTCTACATTGTTAAAAGCACCTGCTATTTGTGCCTACGGTCTAGTGAGAGCGGATATCATCTTCAGTTACTCATGATTGTCGTAGTGTAGGTATATACTGGGTGTAAGGGACGATGTACCGAAAACTGATACCAGTGATTCAGTACATTATATTGAGACCCTTGGCGGTCGAATTTTCCGAAAATATCTAAGAGCTCGACAATTTTCAAAAAAATTGCGATGTAAGTAGGAACACGCAAACTTGCACTATCAGCTGTTACGGCTCTACAGCGGCGGGTGATGGCGGCAGTGATTACGATGTACTGGTGCGCGCCCTGTGCTGCGATGTCAGGGTGCTTGTACACGGTGCATGTAGCTGGAGCAAGTAAAGGTGCGGGTTATACGCGTGAGGAATATGCGCAAGCTACTTGATCAAGTTACTCGATTGTACTTGTACGTGGTGCAAATAACTGGAGCAAGTAAAGACGCGGGCTACTTGCGCAAGCTGTGTGTACAAGTTATTTGTTCGTGGTCAAGAGCTAGGTACATGTGCATGCTATTCGCGCGGTAGCTTTATGACTTGAATCGCGTCAAAATATCTCGACGAACGAAAATTCTTTTATAATCATACATTAAAAATGTAATTTTAACAAGTAGCATGTGCGAGTGACCCGCGCGCGCCGCAGAGCACGCGAATTACTTGCGCGGGTGGCTCGCGTTGGTACATGCTCGAGTCGCTGGACCCGCACATCTTTTTAAACGTTATTTTTACGGTGCATATAACCCGCGCAAGTGCCTCAACATGCTCAAGCTACATGCGCCGTGTACAAGCACCCTCACGTCATACTAAACGCGCCATATACATGTTTAATTCTTAGAATTTTACAAAAAAAATAAGCCCTGTATTCACTAGGGGACAAAGTCGCGCGACTTATCGCGAACAGTCGCAGGACATTTACGTGCGACTGTCCCGCGACAATGTCGACCGACATTTCGCTCGTCCACATACCGGCATTGTGATCGAGATGTCGCCTAAGTGTTAACACAGTTTCGTTGGTAGTGTGGACCAACGAAGTGTGCTATAATCGCGGGTAGTCGCGGAACAAATAGCAACACACGTCCTCACAAGTCAAATGCCGTCGGAAACTGTCGAGGGACACGAAGTCGCGCAAGGTCGACGCTATCGGAGCGTCGACAAGCGACTTGTCCCGCGACACGTAGATGTCGCCTGCGATGTCGGGCGATGTACCCCGCGACGTCGCTCAACACGTAGAATTCGTGTCGGGCGACAATGTCGCGGGACAAATGTCCCCTAATGAATACGAGGCTTAATGCGGGTCGACTATGGTTGCTATTTCATTACATTAGGTAAGTATATGGCAATGGTGTGGAGATGAGAGCTTTGAGGAGTATGTGCGGAGTAAGGCTGATAGATAAAGTGAAAAACAGTGTGATACGAGAGAAGTGTGATCTGAAAGAAGATGTAGTGATAAAGATTGAAAAAGGTATGTTGCGATGGTTTCGACATTTGGAACGGATGGATGAAAGAAGAAATACGAAAGAAGTGTATCGTGTAAGAATGAATGGAGATGGGGGAGGTAGGGGACGCCCAAGACGGACGTACGCCGGCCAAATAGGTGACGTACTAAAAAAGGGCCAAATTAAAAGTACCCATAACCGGCGAGCATGTATGATGAGGTTAATTAATGTCGAAGAAGCGAAAGAGGTGTGTTTGAACCGGAGCATTTGGCGTTCCATAGTCTCTGCCTACCCCAATGGGAGACAGGCGTGACGATAGATAGATAGGTATATGGAAAAAAATGCAATAGAAAAATCGGAAAAACATGAAAATATTCCGGCAAATTCGACCGCCAATGACCTCAGTATCATGTACTGAATCACTGGTATCGGTTTTCGGTAGACCGTCCCTTACACCCCTTATATGTTAAAGGAAATAAGATGTGAGAAAAGCGTGCCATTTTAAAGGCTTCGGTCTTAGGTGTTAAACTCCCATGTTAATCAAAACGTTTCGCCCCAAAGATAATCTAAGACCTTAATTAAACTCTTTTACTTAATTTTACAGGCTCACCAAGAAATGTTTATCGTATATAATTTAGTTAAAAACTAAATCCAGATTTACGGTTGGTAAAGCACCACTTGAGCTATGTTTAGCAAAGACGTCAAATAATTTAATAATTCTGTCACTTAGATATTCCTACATCTAGTATTTTTTTATAATAATAGGCGGCAAACGAGCAGACGGATCGCCTGATGGTAAGCAATTACCGCCGCCCATGGACACAAGCAACATCACAGGAGTCACAAGTGCGTTGCCGCCCTTGGGAAACGGGAGAGGATGAGGAGTGGGATAAGGGAGAAGGAATAGGGGATAGGGCCTCCGGTACTCTCACTCACCGAACGAAACGCAACAGTTTAGGTACTGTTACTTTACGTCGATCTTCTGTGAGAGGGTAGTATTACCCCGGTCGAGCCCGCCCATCCATGCTGAAATCAGCAAGGCTCTACTACCGTGACGTAGTAATCCAACTTCGTTAAATTCTTGTTTAATTTTTATGTCTTGCATACACATTTCGTTATCCTTATTTTAATAAGTATTAAGACTTACGTAATATCATTATAATTTTTGACGATGTTATTTATTTCCTAAAATATATCTGTATCTATCTTATCCTACATTATATTCATTATCCCTTTGGGTAGAGGTAAAGTGTAGGATTTTCTGGTTTGACAAACATGTAGTATTATCAAAGCCATGACTCGCGGGCGCCGTCGATGTACGCGTCTAGCTATTTTAGGCGCGCGTTCCGCTTGACAAACTCCGTGTCTCGTTGATGTCGTTCTCAAGGAAAATTTATTTTCTTGCTCATCGCTACACAACGACCTCTGTGAACGTAATATAATTGATATACATATAAAGATCTAGGGACTATTAAATATAAAAAAGCAATGTTATAATAGTAATTTAGAATATACTAATATATTTTAATAATATGTATGAAAATAAAAAGTAATATAAAACAGAGCGCCAACGCTTCTGAAAGATTTGGCAGTAATTAGCGTCTTAAAAAAGATTTAAGCATACATAGGGACAGACCTGTACATAGGGATAGTTCGTGTGGTGACGGATTAAGAATACGGATTGTCACCACCCCATATCATCCCGTGGGTGTCGTAAGAGCCGACAGAGAGGGAGCATATTATGCAGAGAACAGCACTGTAAGAGAAGGAAAACTTGGTACAAACCCTATGGCAACCCGTTTGGCCAGCGTGGTATAGTAGACCAATTCCTCCTTTCACAGGAGAGGGCTAGTCCAGCAGTGGACTGTTAAAGGCTGATGATGATGATGAACCATCCGGCCGTAAGTAAGTATTGTTATGAAAGCAACTTAAAAATATAAACTTACCCACATACTGATAACAATAGGTAAATAGCTATTATACTAACATTCTTATTATTATTAGATTCTTATTTACTATTAGTTACTAGTAAATAAAATAAACTATAATGTTAAATAGGTTTCCGATTACATATTAAGCCGTTACTTACTTATTTGATTATATGTAGTATTAAAGTTAAATGTTTATGTTTAGAACTCCTCATAATATTTTTTTATGAATATTGGAGAACCGTGGTATTACCTACTCCATATCTTTCCTAATTAACTGAGTTATCAATTGCAATAATATTTTTAGAAAGACGATTATCCGGATTTTGAGATTAACACCATATTAGATGTAGAGATAAGTAAATTGACTGCAGTTTTATGCAAGTGACAGACAATGTAAGTGTACTAGGCGTATTTATTTTTCTTTTGTTCGATTTTTATATACCAACGCTTATAACCCCGGAGGGGTGGGCAGAGGTGTAATATTGCACCCACATTTCGCCATGAATTTCTACGACCCACGTAATAGGGGGCGAGCCTATTGCCATTACCGGGCTCATCACCAGACTCCGTGCTGCCACTGAAAATTCGGTAAAACCCAGTAACACTTTTGCCCGACCCGGGAATCGAACGTGGGACCTCCGAACAGCAGTCGCATACGCCACTGGACCACGGAGGTAGTCAGTATATTTTCTTAGCTTTGTGTATTTTCCTTACACCTCTCTAGCGACACAGGAATTTAAACTTCAGCCTCTAACGACACCCACGGAATGAAACGTTTGTTTTCCGCTTCACAATTTTAGAAAAACCATTCTGTACATCCAGCCAATATCAAAATATTCATAACACGCACACATAAACTCTCCCAAGTGTGTGTATGTCTGTATCCATCAGTCGGTTCCGTTTGAAGTGTCGCCTCGTAAATCTGGCGCGAAGCCGCGCGGAACACCCGCTACTAAACTGAGTCGCACTCTGTATAACGCGCTTTATATAATCTGTGGCTGTGTATGCGGTTGTTAATTTAACTGCGCGTTTGAGGGCTGCTTCCGAAACTGACTTTAGGTTGACATGTCGAGTTGATCATCATGACAAAAAAATTTAACCGAATTTTTTGGCAACTACAAAATCGTTCGGAAATTCCCTAGAACGCAATCAAATAAATTCATAAGAGCATTTTCCATTTTTCAGTCATTAAACTTTATTCTATTTTTGAAAAAAGGAACATTGTACAAGTCTCCCTACACTTTAAAGCTTGATATGACTCAATCTATTGCCCCTGTTCTCGAATAAAGATAAATGTGGTAAACCATGCAGCTGTCAAAATCATGCTGAAGAGAACTAACGGTAATAATGAAAACATTATTAACTTTTAGCCCAATTAAAACTATTCAGTCTCCAGTTTGTTTGGTAGATATTTTACCTACTCTTACCAGACATGTGAAAGGAATTTCAGATATACTTAGGTACCTAATAGTGAACCTGACACGATGTTTTTAGTAGCTAAATGTTACTTACTTAAATATTATATTTATTTATCCATTTATGACCAAAACATTTTATAATAATTTATCTTGAATCAAGACAAAACGTCCTTTCTATTTTCAAACATAAATCTGACGTAGGTATCTAGAAAAACAACCAATGAAATTGGTTCTAAAAGTTTAAGTCATTGCTATAAATACTTACTAATAAAATGAGATTACAAATGAAAAAGCTCTCATTAGCGAATTGTAGCGAAACAAATGTAGTGCAGACATGCGCGGGCGTAGATGCGAGGCGACGCGCGGCCGACTGAAGCCGAGGGCGTCCGAACGAAACCGAACGAAGCCGAACGCAGCCGAAGGTAGCCGAGTGCAATGGCTCGGCGCGCAGTCGGTAAATACCAGCCATTTTGTTTATTAAGCTCAACTATTTGCGTTTCTTGAAGCTTAGTTAACTATGTTAATGGTATGCTTATTCAATTTTGTTAGAAAAATAATATGTGGACATCTCCATTGGTTTCAATGACAGGAAGTGCTTGCGGAGACCATGTCAAGAGGGTTTTTACAGTTATGGCGCCAATATTGTTTGGCTTTTCAAGATTTAGTTTGGTAGGTAGCTGTTGTTATGGTAAATTGTAGTTATAATAGACACACACATACGTACTGCGCGATACCTAAGCCTTCACTCTAAGGCTCTTTTGTTCAATGGTTCATAATCATAGAAAGAGAGAACAACTCGAACTTTTAGGGTTATCTCTTTCGCACATTTTGGTCATGTTTATTTGGCTGCTTTCATGGAAATATAATCCATGTCTTTATGTTAAACCATAGGTTTTAGATATTAGATAGCGTCGGCGTTAGGTAGGTACCTGAGCAATCTTGCTGCAATTTTGTGTATATCAATTACTATCATAGAGGCTCAAGAATACCGACTATGTTGGAATGTAGCCCTTTTATTAAATAGATACCGTAACTTGGGGTAACTTTGTGACTGCGGTCAAACTTTGTGACAAACCCATTTTTCCATATTTAACGCGACATATCTAGTAATCATAATATTTTGAAAGAACCCATTTGTATTTTATGACAAAAACAAATGTTGTCGAATTTAACTGCAGCTTCCATGTTGTCAATATATATGTAATTTTTTAGTTTGTGGCGTTTTGAAGTCGGAGTGAGGTACAGCGCGAAATTATTTTGTGTGAAAACTTTCTCTCAGTGACGAAATAAGAACATTTGTTTAGAACTGCAGGTATGTGTTTCTTATTGTAAATTTTGCGCTGAAAAGGATAAACTATAGTGTTTGTTTCTAAGCATGCATTTAAAATAATAATTTACAAATATGTAAAAAATCATAACATGCTAGGGTAACATTGTGACAAAGTGACATTTACGTGCGGAATTGCTAGGTACGTCCGAGAAATAAGAAATGGTAGAAGTATTCTTTTTTAAGCTCATTACCTAATTATTAAAATAGGTCGCACGTTTGGTATAAAATAGTAATTTGATCATCAAGGATGTATGTCAATTAGTCACAAAGGAAGAATAAGAGGTTACTTATTTGTTCTTACTATATTTACAATGTACCTATCCATTATGGTCGTCACAAACTTACACTTAACATCTTTGTTTTTTGCAGAAATCCTCTAAACATGCCTCGAACCTACAAAAAGAATAACTTCTGTGGATAAAGACACGTTTATTAAAGGGAACAAGTTTTGGAAATGGCCGGAAAAAAAAGATGAGATTTGGTACACACGCGCAATGATAAAAGAAAAAATAAAAGAACCCAAAAATGTTACAAACCGAGGTCATTACATCGTTCTGGTAATGATTCGTTACCTTTGAATTTTATTTATTCTGTTGTTTTAGTAAAAAAATACCATATTTTTGTTTATTAAAATTTTCATAAATAAAATTAAACTGATTTTTAAAACATTGTGTATAGTAGATTTTTACTGAACAGTTGACAGCTTTTTCATTTTAGTCTGTTTAGTAACATGTATATTAACGGTCTATGGGGTTATTTTAGGCCAGCAATCAATTTCTGTGGAAATAGGAAGCATTTTATGGAGTGTCATAAAGTAGCCCCATGCCTCGGGAAACTTTGTGACAGACTTTAGAAGGCTGTCAATACTAAAATATAGCTTTTTTTTTAAATATTTTTCTGTGAACATATAGCCCAATAGATCAATCGTCTAAAATGATATTGTTTTGGGATATAATTGAAAAACAAAACAAGATATGGCCGGATAACCTCAAAACTTGTCACAAAGTTACCCCATGATACCGGTACATAATTATGTATTCACACAGATAAACATAAATTAATGCGTAATGCGTACAAACTGAAAGGTTATAAAACCATATTTGCCATTTTGTTTACGTAAAGTTAATGGTTTTTATACAAAATATAAGCAAAATAGGCATAAATAAAATCTAGTAAGGTAGGTAAGTATATATAGAAAGCATATATTGCCCAATCTGCAAGTCATTACTGTTACGAAACATTATTAAAATTGATTTGGAAATATTTTTCGTGCCTTGCATAATATCTATTTGGCTCTAACACATAACTTAATCGTACAGCCGCTGTATACCATGGATTTAATTCCAAGAGAACATAAAGAGTAAAGTTTTTTATATTGTAACACAATCTTTATGTCAGAGTAACAGCTAATGAGTATCATGTGAGGACTACCGAGTGCCACTGTGTCTTTTTTGGGTAGGGCTGTCACAAACGACTCGATTACTGATAGAAAATGACTTTTATATGAAAACCTTATCCGGATATAAGATTTGTTTGTATTATGTGATGAGTCTGCAATGTTGACGGCATGAATCTTTGACAATCTGAAATTATTAGGTAGGTACTCACGGAAGAAGTTCGACGAACATTTTAGCCCTAGTCGATAAAGGTATATTTTTTGCTGAATATTTGTGCAAAAATATTAGTAAGTCTTTAAAACTAAGCGGAGAATTGTGCATTAAAACATCAATATAATCATCATCATCAGCGCTAGGATGATGATGATCGTATTAAATTCTCGAGTGTTTAGTTCCTTGGTTTATCGTAAATATCATCATCATCAGCCTTTAACAGTCCACTGCTGTACTAGGCATCTCCTTTGAAAAGAGGAATTGGCCTACTATACCACGCTGGCCAAACGGGTTGGTATAAGGTTTGTATCAAGTTTTCCTTCTCTTACAGTGCTGTTCTCTGCATAATATGCTCCATCTGTCGGCTCTTACGACACCCATGGGATGATATGGGGTGGTGACATTCCGTATTCTTAATCCGTCACCACACGGAATAATATTACATATTTAATCTATTTAAATTGGAGAGGCTTATATCCAGCAGTGGACCACGCAGGCTGATGATGATGATGATGAACCAATTTAAATTTTTAAGACACCTTTTCTTAAAAATGTGTCCCGTATCGCAGAGACAGCAGATTCAATCACACGGTTACAGAATGGAATGGATTTAGTATTTTGTATATCTTCGTTTATTCTACAGGCAGCGATAGCCTAGTGGAGATACCAACAGACTGCCATGCAGTGGGTATCGGGTTCGAATCCACGGCGCGCACCACTGACTTTTCGGAGTTATGTGCGTATTGAATTACTAATTATCGCTTGTCCCGTGCCTCGGAGAGCACGTTAAGCCATTGGTCCCGGTTGTCGTGAAGACATAAAGACATAAAGACATCTTTGACAGTCGTTACAGGGCGTCAGTACCTTCTAAATAAACTGACACTAGTCTAAACCATGGAATATTGCTATCCCTTCGGGTTGCAGAGGTCAGGCAGGCAGTCGCTCTGTGGAAAATATTCAGCCAAATCTGGTTAGACTAGGAAGCGGACACCAGATTGAAACTGGGATAACGCTTAGAGGATGATTTTGTATATCGTCGTTGTTTCAGAGCTAATAAATAAGAAATTGACAACGCAGCAGGGGTTAAGAATGTTAAGATCGCGGGAAGCGGTTGGATGCGGGCGGCTCAAAATCGGTCTGTGTGGAGAACCTTGGGGGAGTCCAGCAGTAGACGTCTTTAGGCTGACATGGTGATGAAATAAGAAATTTTGATACTGTATAGGTGGTTTGATCTTTCAAGTCTTCATAGATACCTACAGTAAAATATTATAATTAAGATACATAAAATAGCGGTTTATAAGCTACTTCAAAACACGTGGCAACCCTACATTCGGTACGCCCACAACGCGACAGTGTGGGAAGGGCGGCGCCTTTGATACCGACACCGCGCGAGGGCTGTCACAAACACATACATGTGTACATACATACATACATGTTATGTTATGATTTGACGGGTGTATGTCACACTGACATGTGGCATGGGACACCATCGAGTAAATACGAAGATAAAATTAGGTGCATGGTAGTAAATTACCATTCTTTGTTAAGATTGTGTAAGAGTTTTGTGGGTAGTACCTAGTATCTATCTACCTTCTCGTCGTCATCGTCACGTCCGTGTGGTGACGGATTAAGAATACGGATTGTCACCACCCCATATCATCCCATGGGTGTCGTAAGAGCCGACAGAGGGAGCATATTATGCAGAGAACAGCACTGTAAGAGAAGGAAAACTTGATGCAAAACCTATACCAACCCGTTTGGCCAGCGTGGTATAGTAGGCCAATTCCTCCTTTCAAAGGGGAGGCCTAGTCCAGCAGTGGACTGTTAAAGGCTGATAATGATCTACCCTCTCACAGAATACTGATGTTAAGTCTATACTCTGTTGCGTTTCGGTCTCGGTGCCGTAGGCCTCATCCGTTTTTCGGTCCTCCTAGCCATGCTCCTCTTTCTTTTCGAGAGAAGTATAAGGTATTTTACCTATATTATAGCCATTATAGGAGATAAAGGTAGTAGAGCCTTGCTGATTTCAGCACGAATGGGCCGGCTCGACCGGGGAAGTACTACCCTCTCACAGAAAATCGACGTAAAGTAACAGTTACCTAAACTGTTGCGTTTCGTTCGGTGAGTGAGAGTGCCGAAGGCCCTATCCCCTATTCCTTCTCCCTCATCCCACTCCTCATCCTATGCCTTTTCCCAACACAAAGGGGCGGCAACGCACTTGTGACTCTTCTCGTGTTACCAGTGCCCTTGGGCGGCGGAAATTGCTTACAAAAATACTAAAAAAAGTACAGAGTAGTCAACCTGGTCCTCTAGGTATATCTTAGCAATTATATCATGTGTTAGTATATAAAATACTAGCCGTTTCCCGCAGTTTCACCCGCGTCCTGAGGGAACTACTTCGCGTACCAGAAAAACCCAAATATCTTACGGGCCCCTATTTTTTCTAAAATAAAATATAGCCTATGTTACTCGCAGATAATGTAGCTTTCTAATGGTGAAAATGAATGAATATTTTTAAAATCGGTCCAGTAGTTTTTGAGTTTATCCATTACAAACAAACAAACAAAAATACAATTTTTTCCTCTTTATAATATTAGTGTAGATTTCTATTATTAATAAAAGCGATTTAGTAGTCAAAGCATGCAGGACCATACTTAACAAAATTACAAATACCATCTTCATGAATAGAAATCAATTTTCAAATTGGGAAGGTATGCGTCTCTTAAATTAGGAATTTCCTTTTCATTGTAGCGTGGCGATTGACCAGGTTTAACTTTATTATTGTTTGGTTTGTATTGATAATTTTATAAATTAAATTAAAGTTTATAATAATTGAAAATGTTCGGTTAACTTTAGCTAAACTAAAACAAAGTATGCTTTGTCAAAAACAAACATACTTAATCCAAATATTCCATAAATAAAAATTAACATAAGTACATATACCGAGGAAGGAGAGAGGAAAAATAACGCGAAGTACCTACTTGTCAATTAAAATCTTTCATATTTTTGAATAGACAACTCCCGCATTAGGACTAAATCCTGTGTCGCGGGGGACTTTACAAACATACAACTAACGGACACAATGAACACCCAGACTCGAAACAACAATTTATGAATCACACAAAGTGTTGTTTCATGTGGGAATTGAACCCACAACACACGGCGCAGTGTCAAGCGGTTAGGCGGCCGCTTAAACCACTACGCCAACCGTGCAGTCCTGTTCTGCTCCGCTCCCGTAGCTCATAGCGTGATGTTATATAGCCTATAGCCTTCCTCGGTAAATGGGCTATCAAACATTGAAATAATTTTTCAATTCGGACCAGTAGTTCCAGAGATTAGCGCGTTCAACTAAGCAAACGAACTCTTCAGCTTTATATATTAGTATTAGATAAATAGCGTATATCTCTAGTAGCCAATATTGGTAGATAGATCAAATATTAGTACCGGCTGTTAACCAGGACATTGAAAATATCCGTCACCGAAAACTATTTTAACAGCATCATTGACTATTTCAATACTCCCTTTGAGCTTCCACCGGCATTAAACACTTTAACAAAGGCACACGACTGAACACAAATTGATGATCCAATTATCGCTTTACAACTCGCGTTTTAATTAAAATGTCTAATTAAAGGCACAGATAATATCGAAGCACAGCTTCCGTTGTCTTACGCCCTTCAAACACCTCCACTCAAAAATCAACCATAATACGACAGCATAAAACTCAAAATCGAACTACTGACATCTCGGCAACAAATGTTTCATTTTCGACACGGGAAAATAGACTTTGTTAATTTGTTTTTAAGGGTGTTTTTGTGTGGTATAGTTGTAAGTAAGGGGTAAGGTAGGCGGCCCGATTACCGGGCGCGGTGTAGCGTGACGCCCGCCGCAGAGATCTGACGGTCTACGCGCATGCGCAAGGACTGCGCACTAAAAATAAAACATACAGGATCACGCGCATCGTAATGTCAAAGGATGTGAGGAGCCTTTGTTCGGTGATGGCGCAGGCGGTTTGTATGTGGGAGGTAAATACGGACTAACATGACTGATAGTGTTTCTGTTTGGATTGAGGAAATGGTTAAGTGTCATAGTTTATAATAGAAATTTGTACGGAGTAGAGAAAGAATAGACGGGCTCAGTTTCTATACAATCTCTGCTATAGGATTGGTCACCCTCCTATTTCAGATAGAGCATAAAGATTAGGTAAGTTTTATAGAATCTTGTAATATATAAAATCCTTGCGTTACTGACTGACTGACAGACAAGCTACAGCCAAAACTATTGGGCGCAGGAAGCTGAAATTTGGCATGTATGTTCCTTGGGGACCGTATGGGTGCACTAAAAAGGGATTTCTCGAAATTCCCACGGGATCGGCCAAGACGGGTAAATTTAAAAAAATGCAGGCGTAGCTGCTGACGTCCTCTAGCATATTTATTATAAGAGTATATTATTATTTAAATTAGCTACGATTATTTAGATTAGATAAAGGCATTTTATTATTTTCGTCGTTCCAACACTATCCCAGTTGCATACAAGAGTTTTATCCACTTACCTTATCTTAACCAGATTTGACAGAATATTTACTTTAGAGTTTGAAGTGAAATATTACTTAAATTCCGTACATTCCTACCAAGATACATAGACTCTATATTATCACATAAAAAATATTTATTATTATCTTTTATTAAGCTTTATGAGAAAATGTGTAGATAGAAATACACCACACAGCTAACTGAAGCTACCAATCATACACATACCATAATGTATAAGAAACTCTCAATGTAATCTAACGATTTCTTTGAATATAAAGTAGGTACCTGTAGGTACCTACTTGCAATAAAAAAATGGCTTCCGGCACCACCAGTCCACCACCCAATGAACATCTAAGGATCACAGTGTAGAATTGTAGATACTCCCCAGCACCTAAATAGTTTATGATAATCATTATGGTACTATTTTACACCGATGTAATAGGTACATCAGGGGCCCAATTTTGCTAGATAAATATAGTTTCGATAGCATGTCAGTGTCATACTTAGGTACGAGCGTAAAGAGTATTCTTCTAAATTATCTGATAATTCAACGAAGTTGCATCAAGATCGTAAATTGAAACAAGTGGCAAAATATGTGTCAACGAGGAACTGTTTATTTCAAATTATACGATAATGTCATTAGGTTATCAGAATACCGCTTCTGAGTCCATTCAAAATATAATATCAATGTCATATAATAGGAGAATTGGCCCCCTGATCGTCCGTGTGGTGCTGCATTTAATGGCAATTGGTAGAGGCTTAAGCCCCGCAGTGGCCTGCGAAAGATTTTTGTAGGTACTAATCGCGATTAATCCCCATTTGCTTCTACAGATACATGAACAATGTGCCGGAAGAAACAACGCGTCAGCTTGTTAAATTTTGTTGTTTGTAAAGATGATTCCACTAATAAACTCATTAAACAACTACCTAAATACTTTAACAACATTTTCGTGCAATGTAAAGATAGCCGATAGTTTACAAAGATCCCATCTACTAATATACTCATTAAATAACTACCTAAATACTTTAACAACATCTTCGTGCAGTGTAAAAATAGCCGATAGTTTACGTCATTGGAAACACACGTCAATCGTTGCTTCATTGTTGACTAGAGGAGCGACATACGAAAATACACACGTACATATTTGTTCAGCAGAGTTACACCAACTACGGTCACGGCATATTATATCTTTCACACTGACAATCTGCAATGTAGATTGTCAGTGTGAAAGTACAAATATGCCTACTAGCATAGAGCATAGATATTTACATAGAGTCGCATTTCTTGTGGGCGCTCTGTAGACAAGCTTTCTGTGACCCAAATTGCCGCTTGGCGGCGTGGCAGTCGCGCTGTGACAGCTGTCTCTACGAGAGCAAGAGAGACGAAGAACGACGCCAGCGCCTCCAACGGCGCCAACTACGTACTACACTGACGACAGTCGCCAACTCGCCACTTGGAATCGGCACACGAAATCCTTAAGAAATGCGCTTCTATGTAAATCTGTAGTCAAGACTGCTACGTAGAGTTCTAGGTTAAACGACACGACGTGTACCTACAGATGATTTTTTTGAAGCTATGCTCATTACATTGTTAATTATCACTTACCAAACGGTGAAAGAAAACTTCGCATTCCAAGAAAATCTGCATTTCTGCACGATATCCTCGTTCTTGTAAGAGATAATGTTCACAACAGACATGTGAAGTGCCTGCCTAACCGTATTTAGCTAGCGCGCGGGGTGGACTGGCCTAAACCTCCCTATAGTGAGGAGAAGCCTATATCCTGCGCTGAAACATCATATTTAAAAGGTTTAATGTTATTTACTGCCAATCAGGATTGCAGCGGTAATCCCCACATAATTATAGCAGTAGACGGACGTTCTCTGACCAGATTGGAGACATCCTAAAAAAAGGAAAGGTTAGAAGTACCCTGAACAGAAGAGCATGCATGAGGAATTTGATGGAAGTGAATGAAGCAAGAGAGATATGTCAGGTCGTTGCAAATGGCGTTCCGAAGTCTCTGCTTACCCCTCCGGGAAACGGGCGTGAGTCTATGTATGTATGTAATTATAGCAGAACTCAGGTTCCGCTATTAATGATGTAGAGACTGCAAAGTCAGCTTTTAATTTCCGGGTCTCAATACGCAATAGCCCATACTGTTTGCAAAATTAACAAACTTATATTGAGTCTAGACTTTGCCCACGGCTTTTCCCGCCTGGGTCGCGGTTTTCGCAGGAAAAAGGTTTGCCTACCTATCCCTTAGGGATCACGCGTTATTAGACGAGAACATAGACTTCTACGGTTCTACCTAACCTAACTGCTAAATTTTACTGCGCATGTCTTATATTAATAATCTAGTCTCTGCTTAACCTAAAGGGACGCAGGCGTGAGGATAGATGGGCAGATAGATGCTTCCTTATTTCACACGACTTCACAATCAATTGAATGAGTAAACAAGCAGCCATTGATCAGTGTACTAAACACAAAATAGTTATTTGTGCAACAAGAGAGCAAAGTTGTTTTTTGTTTCGAGTGCTTATTTTGAGTCCCGAGCAAGCGAAGGATTCTATGATTGATTCACGAGCGTAGCGAGTGAATCAAAGTTAGAATCCTGAGCGTGGTAAGGGACTCAACAGCACGAGATACAAAAAACTTTGCTCTCGTGTAGCACACATAGCTTTTCACCACAGCAGTGAGAACACATATTACTTAGGAGACATAGAAATGAACAGGAATAGATTGAATTCTGCATTAATCACTTGTTGATTTAACTCTTCTGATGTTAAAGTACAGTCATCATCGCTAGTTTCACTCATCATTTTAGATTATTTTATATATCTATTAATATAATTTAACACGTTACGCTATACTGTATCAGCATCAGCGAAATTTTTATTCCCGCTACTTTTTTAAATCGCGTTTTAATACCGCGTCCCTGATGTTTATTTTTCAAATGTATTATTGTTGTTATTCCAAATATAAATGTATTAGTTAAATACTAATTTTATACTATTAATTAGACTTATTTTTATTATAATCCAATAATAAATTAAACCTATAAACAATAACATATAAAAAAAGTAATTTCTTTATAACAAATATTTTTTTTTTATTTGCGTTTCCAAAGGTGTTTTCTTTGAGGTCGAATTCCAAAATCGAATTTCGAATTCGAAGGGGTTTGTTCCTTCACTCACTTTTTATATGCATGTGAAAGAGACAGAGCACAGTAAAATTCGAATGTTTCAAATTTATGGCTGAACAATGTCAATTCGTGGCACTGAAGATTGAAAAATTAAAAAGCTACTTTGCCTCACGCTCGAATCAAAATCGCGTTTTGTTCACTGTTGTCTCGCATCAAAAGCGGCATGTTTGAGCTGCTGTGGTGAAAAAATATTTGTTAGGCTCTACTATCCATTTTGAAAAAAACCGCCGGACTCTTAAAGGATTTAGCCTGTCACTCTTCAGTCTCCTACCCATCACTACTCAAAACCGCATTGCGACGTGAAAACAGCACAAACAAACAAACATTCGCATTTATAATATTACTGTGGTTTAGTAAACGTAATTTAATTCTCACACCTTCGAACACAATTCTTGTTCGTCATTAAACCACTAATAGTGGCACAAAGGCGAACACAGCACAAATAGCTGAGTGGTCGTGGTCGGCAGCGCGCGACCACTCGCTGATTAACACTGCGGTGTGTGGGTCCATGTCTTTTTGACAGGTGTTGTTTATGGTCGCGTTTGACAGGTGGTCGAGGCTTTATGTTTGTTGTTTGTTGTCTATGTTCCATCTATTTACAGGTTAGATCATAGGTACTATTGAATCCCGATCAGTTTGCGAACAATGTGTATTAACATTATCGTTGCTAATAATTAAACTCTTTAATTAACTTTGCAGACGCCGGCCCTCAAAACGATTGTCTTGTCTTGGATCCCAACAAGGATAAGGCTGATTTGAAGATAAAGTTAAATTATATTATCACTAAAGGTTCTTCCTCAAATATGAAGGGTGTAACAAAATGAGTTTCTTTTGATGTTTAATTAAATTAAATCTAAGCATAGAGTTTTTGCTTATGGTGGCTCTACCCTATTTTATTCCGCGGGTGTCGTAAGAGGAGGCTAAGGAAACCATCAGAAGCAAATAAGTAGTAGGTATCTGTGGAAAGAAACGGAAAACTTGACATGAAAACCTATACCAGCCTGTTTGGCCAGAGTTGTAGACTAGGGCCAATCTTCATATTGATTCTTGCCTTCTTGCTTTTCGGCCAGCAGTGGGCTGCGATTGGCTGTTAGATTATTATCACCAAATCCTTCGATGAGAACTGAATTGATCAGAAACATAAACAAATGTTAAAGTAAGTACCTACTGAGATGATATTTAAACCTGATTGGGACAAATAGTAGCTCGTAGACTAATGTCTCATAATCATATAAGTTATACCTAACTGTGAGTAGTTTTATCCTTATATCGATCCCTCCTCACAAACATTTACGTTTATAATAGAAGTAAGGTAGAAACATTTTATTCTCTCGCCATTTTAACGACTCTCCTTAAAATTTCCACAATTTACGCATTTATAATAAAACCTTTTCCTTCATAAAAAGACCTCGTCAGCAGACGGTAACGTGAGAGAGCGACGTTATAAGTAAGAAATATTACTGTGAAGGCCTTTGTTCAAGTTTTGGCGCCACTTGGCATGCGTAGCGCATACCACACGACAATTCAACTTGAAGGTTCAGGGTTCGTATTTTATTGGCCGGTCACACCCACTGGACGGAACCTGTTACTGGTGAACTGTATTTAATGTGGATTTGATGCCCGTGCGAGGTAAGTTTCCTACTTGACGTGGCTGGACTTTTGTGTTTCAGATTGCAGTGGGAAATAGGCGCCGGTGTGGAATGAATAATGGGCGTTCCGAATATTTTGTTTAACGACTCCTGAAAATATATATTTGAGACATAAACTCCATATAAATATGTCAACTGCCTCCGTGGTCCAGAGGATAGCGTATGCGACTGCTGATCGGAGGTCTCGGGTTCGATTCCCGGGTCGGGCAAAAGTGTTACTGGGTTTTTCCAAATTCTCAGTAGCAGCACGGAGTCTGGTGATGTGCCCGGTAACGGTAATAGGCTCGTCCCCTATTACGTGGGACTTAAAAATTAATAGCGAAATGTGGGTGTAATATCACACTTCTGCCTACCCCTTCGGGGATACAGGCGTGAGTCTATAAAAAAATATATAAAATATAAATATGTCAAATATTATCTCTATTAGCCAAATCCATTTTATTAAAAAGAAAAAGAGACGTGTGACCTAGTTGCGAGTGCAAAAAAGTTATATTCACAAATCACGTAGGTAAGCGTACAATAATATAGGTACCTTAATAATAGAAAATAAACATAAATACTTACTTACCCAAAATAAACTTTGCGACCTAATTAACTTGCTTTAAAATAATGCCGAGATGGTAAAGGTATTTCTAAAACATTTAAGAAAATATGAAACATTTCAAAATACCAGTAAAGAATCGTAATAAAATTAAAATAAAAGCCTGTTTTTTATCTTTGTTTTCATGGGGGGACGCAGTTATTAAAAGTTTGAGGTAAACTGGGGGTCTAGTACGAGTTTGCACTCGATCGTCACGATCGACGATAGACTAGTCGACGTGAACAATTTCCATACATTTTCCAAAAGCGCCCCTAACGGACGATCGATAGAGACCGCTAGGTAACGATCGAGTGCAAACTCGTACTAGACCCCCAGATCACTAGTTTTCTCGGCGCTTGTTTAGGTATGACTACTTAATATTTTCTATAAACTGATAAACCCATGAAACATTTAATCTAGATACCGCCGCCCAGCAGAATTTAATATCAATACTTTTTATCAAATCAAGTATTTCTCGGTAGGTGCGCAGTAAAACCGAAAACCTATCAAATGTTTTATATTCGTTCTATAACACTTATAAAGAGAATTATCTTCACGGATTGATATCAAAATCTGTTACGGTATTGCGCAATACCTTTGCTAATCTGAACATAACATTTAAAAAAATATCGCATTAACGGAGACCATAAAGCAGTGGTATAGAAAAGATAAAGGGGGAAACAATGGGGCAAAAGTGGGGGGGAAAGTGGGAGGGGTAAATCCCCCCCGGTGTGCGGGCAGAGCCGATACAATTGGGCATAAACCACGCAGAGTGCGCGCGAACAATGACTTATAGGTTATTTATTAAGGTAGGAGCACTGGCAAGCCCAGCTTGTAATGTCCACCGATATAATTCCATACAAACGAGCCTCTTATTGATATTTTATTTCCGTTACGATTTTAATGCGTTTTCGGTTGGAATTCGGCTCGTCATTAGTGGCCATATTTTTTTAAATTACTGGTATTTTATGCGGTGAATGCGTGCATGTTAAGGGGTACGCACGTAACTACGCGATGCGGGTTATTGAATGTTTATGATTTAAATATTATATTATAAATATACCTTCACGACGATTTAGCATTTCGTTGCGTCTAATGAAAATACTTTCTTCTTAACTCTTTAAAGTACAGATTTAACGGTTATACTTAAACAAGACTTCGGTGCAACTGATACCTAATACGTACCGAACAAATGTTCGACGCAACGAATTATAACGTATTAAGTTTATTATAGTAATAATAAGTTTATATTGACTCTGTTCTACGGCATCGCTGGTCATCATGCGACGTTTAGAAGATACAGTAGAAAAGCAGAAAGTCTTCGAGTCGAACGTCTTGCATCACAATCGGGATGGCGCTAGGATGATGATGATCGTATTAAGTTCTCGAGTGTTTAGTTCCTTGGTTTATCGTAAATATCATCATCATCAGCCTTTAAGAGTCCACTGCTGGACTAGGCCTCTCCTTTGAAAGGAGGAATTGGTCTGCTATACCACGCTGGCCAAACGGGTTGGTATAGGGTTTGTATCAAGTTTTCCTTCTCTTACAGTGCTGTTCACTGCATAATATGCTCCCTCTGTCGGCTCTTCCGACACCCATAGGATGATATGGGGTGGTGACATTCTTAATCTTTTGCATGTGCATGTTTGCACATGCAATCCATGTTTGCACTTATATAATCGATTTCAGTTTATGTTTTCTTTCCTTCGTAAGTTGTAGATGATAACATATCCAATGAGTAGGTACATAATATGATGAGAATATGTTTTTTGGCACTGTAGGAACTAGAGGATACTTTAAAGGTTGTTGCACTCTACCCAGACACAGTCAACTAACCTCTCGAAATACAAGTCAGATGCAGAAACACCAGGCACCTCAGGTAAGGTTCTGCAAAATCCAGGTGGAGTCACTGGCATTACGAATAATTAGAGGACACTTCTAAGCTTATTAAGCGAAAGCTCCGTGAAAATCGGCTCATCCATTTCGGCAATACGCTATAACATACATGTAAACGGCTATAGAAAAAAACTGAAGATTGTTTTTTTTTATGGCAGTAGGTGACAAACGAGTAGACGGATCGCCTGATGGTAAGCAATTACTGACGCCCATGGACACAAGCAAGTGCGTTGCCGCCCCTTGGGGCTGGGAAAAGGGATAGGATGAGGAGTGGGATGAGGGAGAAGGAATAGAGGATAGGGCCTCTCACTCACCGAACGAAACGCAACAGTTTAGGTACTGTTACATTACGTCGATTTTCTGCGAGAGGGTAGTACTTCCCCGGTCGAGCCGGCCCATTCATCCTGAAATCAGCAAGGCTCTACTAACTTGATTTATAGATGTTTCTTAATATCATATTTATCTTAAAAGCTATTATGCCGCCATAACAAAAAATCTTTGAATTTTATTTCTTTGAATGTATTTAATACTACCAATAAAGTGTATTAAATTATAATAAACGTAGAGTCATTATATATCGATATTTTTATTTTACGATATAATAGAACCTTGATTTATATTTATTGTTGTTTGGTTTAATTCAGAGATTACAATGAGAGATTATATTAGATCTAGATTATCTAAGATTAAGATAAGATTGCGTTGATAAAAAACTAATCTCATTCATACAATAATCATCATCATCATCATCAGTCTTTAACAGTCCACTGCTGGACTAGGCCTCTCCTTTGCGAGGAGGAATTGGCCTACTATACCACGCTGGCCAAACGGGTTGGTATAGGGTTTGTATCAAGTTTTCCTTCTCTTACAGTGCTGTTCTCTGCATAATATGCTCTCTCTGTCGGCTCTTACGACACCCATGGGATGATATGGGGTGGTGACATTCCGTATTCTTAATCCGTCACCACACGGATAATATCTATGCTTTATTTAATAAACTGAGAACATCATTTCATTCACGTTTTAGTAGTTGTAAGAAGAATATTGTAGTTGCCACTTTTCACACTATCCATGTAATTAGAGCAAAACCTCGTTTCCCCAGTGCCAGTAGTCCAGTGGTGTACGTTACAGACTGCTGGTACGATGCTCTAGGGATCGATACCCAGATACCTCACCTCTGACTTTTCGAAGTTATGTGTGTATTGAAAAAAAGAAAAAGTTAATTATCGCTCGTGCCCGGACCCCGGTAGATGGCAATAGGCTCGCGCCATATTACATTGGGACCGAAACATAACAGGCGAAGTGTGGGTGTGTAATACACCTCTGCCTACCCCTTCGGGGATAAAGGCGTGCACATGTTATGTGTACCTCGTTTATTAAGCTGACTCACCTGCCCACATATTAATTTTAAGTCAGATGTTTGTATCATGGAAATTTATCTGCTAATAGGGTAGTTTCCAGGGTCAAAATAATTACATTTTATTTAGTCCGTATTTTAAATTATAAAAAAATATTGGACACGTATTTTTTTTTCGATTAAATAAAAAATAACAAAGATATAGCCCATTAAAGTTACGTGTGACGTCATCTAGTGCGAAAAAATGCAGCACGGCGTGACGTTATACGTTACTTTAATGAGCTATATCTTGGTCATTTTTGGTTTAATTTACAAATAAAAAATACGTATCGCTTATTTTTGAATAATCTAAAGGACAGACTTATAATTTTTTTTTGTCAACTAGCCTATCTACTCTTTACTTAATGTTAATAATTTATTGTAAAGCTGTAAACGACGTCTAATTCTTTAAAAGCTTATTTTAACTTAAGTACTATGTGTTTAATGAGTTTTTTTGTTACCTAAGTTATAACATAAATTATATTAAGTAAATTTATATTGTGTCATGTAAATTTGTATCATTGATTGCCTTAAATAAAATTAAAGTTAGTTCAATTTAATCTTATTTATTATGAAAATAAGTGGGTATTGTTTTATATTTTGTTAAGGTTTCGACTGCCCAATTGCATCCAAGAGATTTTCACGTTGGAGAACGGCGCCAATTTCTATCTCTTTCTTTCAAAGAACCGCCGTCTGACCTCCGCAGCCCTTTAGAACTCTTCTTAAATAGACTATTTTAATAAAACATCTCTTTTCGTTCGGTGAGTGAGAGTGCCGGAGGCTCTATCCCCTATTCCTTCTCCCTTAACCCACTCCTCATCCTATCCCTTTTCCCAACTCCAAAGGGCGGCAACGCACTTGTGAATCCTGTGGTGTTGCTTGTGTCCATGGGCGGCGGTAATTGCTTACCATCAGGCAATCCGTCTGCTCGTTTGCCGCCTATTACTTAAAAAAAATTTATTTAAAATTTTAGGCGTAATAATTAAAGAAATAGGAATGATGGAAAATAATAATTTTTAATAATATTCTACCACATACACACATCACCATCTAGTCCCAAACTAAGCAGAGCTTGTACTATGGGTACTAGATAATGGATAAACATACATATATACTTTTTTTTTGTAAATACATACATATTATACATAGAAACACCCAGACCAAGACAAACAGCCATGTTCACGCACACATATGTTTGACTTGAGCGGGAATCAAACCCGCGACCTTCGGCGTAGCAGTCGCTTACACTCCCGCTGCGCCAACCGGTCGTCAAAAAAGCTAGTTTTCTTTTCGTATAATTTTCATTCCAGTAGTTTTCTGACCGAAAGCCACCCAGAGCAAGATCCGCCAATCTCCTTTGATACATACAGTTAATTACTGAATGTAGTAACTAAACTTAAGGGTACATAACGGACGCACACACACACTGCCTACAGATTAAGGTATCAATCATAATACCAACAAACTGTTTGTCTGTTTGTCGGCGCCCGCAGCGCGCGTCATTACGCGCCCCAATTTGCTTCCGCGGTCGCTCTTTCTGCCAGTTTTTACGCAAATTATTTCTTTCTTTCTTTCAAATAAGCGACATATTTGTGGTAATTAACAGACTACGCCCGGCGGCGGCGCTTCAGAGTTTTTGTTATAATATAATATGACAAGATGTCGGTGGTTTTGATTCTTGTGTCTGACACGTGTTTCCGTCTTTTGCGGGATGTTTTACGGGAATGTAAGGAATTTTTCAGTTTTAATTAGCTATCATATGAACGTTTTTTTTAAAGCAGTTGCAACCTCTTTGTAGATGTCTGAGCCGCTGTTTATGAGGAAAATATGTTTTTTTTTAAATATTATACAAGACTCCGCCTGCGGCTCCGGCTTTGTGAAACGTTTTACCTTTTGAGGAGTAAGTAGGTAGAATTTCCAAAAACGTCCCCTGTTTGTGCTTTAATTAATCCGTAATTAAAATTCCAGCTCCTTAAAACCAATAGTGTGTTTCTATGTATAATATGTATGCTTAGACAAATGATTGGTATCGCTTCGCTATAGAGCGAGACCAATCATTAGTCTATGTATGTATGTATTTACAAAAAAAAAGTATATGTGTATATTTATCCATTATCTGGTACCCATAACACAAGCTCTGCTTAGCTTAGATTAGACGGTGATGTGTGTATGTGGTAAAAAATATTATATATTAGGTATTACAGATGCAATAGTGTTGGCTGTGCCTTGTCTGTTAGTCAGTCAGTAACGCAAGAATTTTTTACCTACCTACAGACTATTAATCTTTATAGTACCTACATAATCTACACTAATATTATAAAGAGGAAAAATTTGTATTTTTGTTTGTTTGTAATGGATAAACTAAAAAACTACTGGACCGATTTTAAAAATTCTTTCACCATTAGAAAGCTATATTATCTGCGAGTAACATAGGATATATTTTATTTTAGAAAAATAGGGTTCCGTAAGATATTTGGGTTTTTCGGGTATGCGAAGTAGTTCCCTCAGGACGCGGGTGAAACTGCGGGAAACGGCTAGTTATACTAATAAAACATGAATATGTTTTTGTCACGGCTGACAGATACATATAAGCCCTTAGGCTTATGGCCTTAGGCCTTTAGATACGACAAAATACAAAATAATATTTTTATTATTAGACATAATATCGGCCACGCACAGGACGTCGTAGCAGAGGTAGGCCTCCCGTAAGGTGGACTGACGATCTTGTTGGGGTCGCGGGCAGCGGATGGATGCGGGTGGCTCAGGATCAGTCTGTGTGGAGAGCCTTGGGGGAGGCCTATGTCCAGCAGTGGACGTCTTTCGGCTTATATCATGATGATGATAATATCGATGTAGCTAAAAGGCAGAGATTGCATAGTGGAGATGTAAGGAGTTCAAATCAGGTCGCCCACCACTGACTTTTCGGAGTTATGCCCCGTGCCTCGGGGAGTCAGTACCCTTAAAACCTGATAGGGCTATCCCGCTGGGTTGCGGGAGTCAGACGGCAGTCGTTCTTAGTAAGCGGAACCTGGGCTGCAAGGCGAGTCTTGGATGCAAGTGCGATCATGATGTCCATGAATATCGTTCTATTCTAGGTACTTAATAAATACTTACTTTATTAAAACCTGTATTAATTTAACTAATAACGCAAGGTAATTTGTATTATGAAAAATATTTAAACAAGAACATTAATTTTGTTTTGTTTTTTGAGTTCATTTTCTCATCGTTAGCATCTCAAATTATTAGGTTAGTTTAAGTTTAGTTTAGTAGTTTATTTGTTGGAATACTGTATATAAGATGTTAACAATTATTTAAGTCCATAGTATTCTGCCGTCACCGGCGTACAAATGTTTCCTTTACATTAAATATCACCTTACAAATTATTGTGCTATTACATAAGTCTTATTGTTAATCACAATCACATTGTATGACACTGATTATAGCAAAGATAAACCTCTTAAAGCTCAACTTGAATAAAATTTGCAAGTCACAAGAACTATTGAATAATAAATAGATGCAGACAATAAATGGATTAATGAAACAGTCAGTCAATAAATAATTATTAATAATATAATCAATATATTAGAAAATTAATAGCAAAATATTATAAATCAGTAAAAAATAGTTTTGATTCAAATAGTGACAAAAACTAAATATTTTTATAACGCCTGAAAAATCGTGTATAAATAATAAATTGCGCCACTATTTCATATAAATACTTAATTGCCTACTGATTACCTATATCTGAAGCACCGATAGCCCGGTGAACTAATGGGCCGGCCAGTCGGAGGTCTAGGGATCAAGCCCGTGCCACGCGACCTCTGATTGCTTAAGAAGTATAAATAGTTAATAATTATAATGAACTATTAATTAGTTTAATAAGTTTCAGGTTTCTGTTCGTGAGTAGGTACGTTAAAGGTAAAAAACGGGACCCTATTACTAAGCCCCCGCTGTCTGTCTGTCTGTCCCATACAATAAAGGTGTTTTCTTCGTATTTTTTGCTCAATATTACTAACGGTAACAGGTAGACGCTTAAAATTTTCATAGAATATGTACCTAGTTGTATACTACTTTTCAAAATAAATAATTAAATAAAAATAAAGTCAATATTAAAGGGGGCTCCCATACAACAAACGTAATTTTTAAGCAATTTTTTTCTCGATCTTAATAAACGGATAGTAACTTAAAACATATTTAAGTAGGTATACCTACATACAACAAACATAATTTTCTTTTATAGATGATGGTACGGAACCCTTCGTACGCGAGTTCGACTCGCACTTGGCCAATTTTTTATACTTAGGTACCTACTGATAGAAAATGAAAAACCGCAGGTGCGGTTGGTCTATAAAGGCTTAGGTACCCAGGTTTAAGGTATATTTAGTCATTGGTCCATAATGACGCCGAATGTTTTTTATTAAATAAAGCACTGGTATAGTTATCTCAATAATTTACGATCTATCCTGTTTGTTACCGCCGAGAACAAAAATAGTTATGATTTTATCATTTTCTGTTCGTTTTTTTAATAAAGATATCCAAAATAAGCCAATCACATAAATCATCATCATCATCAGCCTGTAACAGTCCACTGCTGGACTAGGCCTCTCCTTTGAAAGGAGGAATTGGCCTACTATACCACGCTGGCCAAACGGGTTGGTATAGGGTTTGTATCAAGTTTTCCTTCTCTTACAGTGCTGTTCTCTGCACAATATGCTCCCTCTGTCGGTTCTTACGACACCCATGGGATGATATGGAGTGGTGACAATCCGTATTCTATATCCGTCACCACACGGACGATCAGATATATTTTTTTTTATCACATAAATATGCCATATTATAATTAAAACAACGAGTGATACACACAATTGTTTATACCAATGGATACCAAAACGGTTAACTGAACATCAAATTTTCAGACAAATTTCAAAATAGGCCTGCGGGTGATCGCCTGATGGTAAGCAATTACCGCCGCCCATGGACACAAGCAACACCACAGGAGTCACAAGTGCGTTGCCGCCCCTTGGGATTGGGAAAAGGGATAGGATGAGGAGTGGGATGAGGGAGAAGGAATAGAGGGATAGGCCCTCCGGCACTCTCACTCATCGAACGAAACGCTACAGTTTAAGTAGGTACTGGTACTTTACGTCGATTTTCTGTGAGAGGGTAGTACTTCCCCGGTCGAGCCGGCCCATTCATGCTGAAATCAGCAAGGCAGTTGTAGTAACAACTAAAATAAGACCACAGTGGCCTGTAGTCTTTGCCCTGCCCATGTAGTTATGGATTAAATTTCTAAGTATGATCTACTAAAAAGTCGGTTGACAAAATAACTACAAAAGTCGCCTTGTAGTTTTGTCTTCACCTATTTACCTTTTATTTTATTTATTTAATAAATAGACTCACGCCTGTATCCCCGAAGGGGTAGGCAGAGGTGTAGGTAATATTACACCCACATTTCGCCATGAATTTTTAGGTCCCACGTAATAGGAGGCGCGCCTATTGCCGTTACCGGGCACATCACCAGACTCCGTGTTGCTACTGAGAATTCGGAAAAACCCAGTAACACTTTTGGCCGACCCGGGAATCGAAACCAGGACCTCCGATCAGCAGTCGTATACGCTATCCACTGGACCACGGAGGCCACAGATTATATTTATATATATTTAAACTATATTTTTATAATTTAATAATAGTGCATTACCTGCAGACAGCACCAGAGAGCTTGCCAAATGCAAAAGATATAAATCATTTAGAATAGGTGCAATAAATTACGTAGTTATATGCACAGAACGTATATTAGCCGGCTGATTTGTGGCTCTGTTACCGTATCATTATTCACTCGTATTTTAGTGACTATTTAAAATTGCAGCATAAATATTTTCAAACTTTCGTTATGGTACACATCATCATCATTTCAACAGTAATATAATATAATATACTAATATAATATAGTATTATATTATCCGTGTGGTGACGGATTAAGAATACGGATTGTCACCACCCCATATCATCCCATGGGTGTCGTAAGAGCCGACAGAGGGAGCATATTATGCAGAGAACAGCACTGTAAGAGAAGGAAAACTTGATACAAACCCTATACCAACCCGTTTGGCCAGCGTGGTATAGTAGGCCAATTCCTCCTTTCAAAGGAGAGGCCTAGTCCAGCAGTGGACTGCTAAAGTCTGATGATGATAGTATTATATTATCTGTGATTTCAACCAATAGGCAACCATTGCTCACAGATCACTACTACTTACCACTGCTGGACAAAGGCCTCTAAAGTCAAAGTCAAAATCATTTATTCATTTAGGTCACAAAGTGACGCTTATGAACGTCCAAAATTTAAGTTAATAACTAGATGATTCTACATTTACTGCCACGCAATGCAATAGATAGAACCACGAGAAAGAACGGGGAATTAAAATCGTGGCCACTCATTTTAATCGCCAGTATAATGGTTTTACATGTTATCTTTGTAAGGAGCTGCAACTATTCACATTGTAAATTATCTACTAATGAAAAATGCCTCTACCAAGAGTACCAAGGTTTTCACATAATCCAGTCTTGAGTCGCCCGCATGGTGGACCGATGATCTGTTTGATCGCAGGAGTAGAATCCGCACTCATATCTACTAATATTTATGTTACGTATCCCAATCTTATAGGTAACTAGAGGACGCCCGCAGCTACGCTCGCATTTTATTTAATTTTACCCGTTTTGCCCAATCCCGTGGGAATTTCGGGAAATCCCTTTTTAGTGCACCCCTACGGTCCCCAAGGAATATACATGCCAAATTTCAGCTTCCTGCGCCCAATAGTTTCGGCTGTAGCGTGTCTGTCAGTCAGTCAGTAACGCAAGGATGTTATATATTAAGATTATCATTTGCTATATCACTGATATTTATAAGCGTAACATTTTCCATTTATAGTAGGCATTACTTGATATCCATAGGGTAATGGATTAAGAGTACAAAGTATTACTAACCCATTTAATTCTATGAGTGTTCTAAGGTACGGAAAACTCAACAAGAAACACTTTATCAACCGTGTACATCAAATTCTCTCATTGCTCACAATGCTTTTGTGGTGCCACTTAGGAGAGACGTATGTCTAGCATAAGATTGTGAAACCCTGTTTGAGGGTTTGAGTAAATATAGCTCAGCATGCTAAGCTGTTAATTATCGCTTGTCCCGTGCCTCGAAGAGCACGTTAAGTGCCCGTACCGTCGGTCACGGTTGTCATGAAGATATTTGACAATCGTTACAGGGCGTCAGTACCTTCTAAATAAACTGAAACTAGTCTAAACCATGGAATATCGCTATCCCTTCGGGTTGCGGAGGTTAGACAGGCAGTCGCTCCGTGGAAAAGCTAATATTCAGCCAAATCCGGTTAGACAAGTAAGCGGACCCCAGATTGAAACTGGGATAACGCTAAGAGTATGATGATGCTAAGCTGTCAATAGTTTTTGCTAAAATTAAATTTATAAACAACGTAACTTTCTTATTTCTTGCCTGTACTTCTTCTCAGACGTGTTGCTCTTGCTAGAGCAGTTGTGATAAGACACACTCCTCACAATTTTTCGCCATCTTAACCGATTGCCCGATATTAACAGATAACGAATATTGGCACGGACAAAGAGCTTAGATATTTACATAGAGGCGCATTTCTTATGGGCGCTCTGAAGACAAACTTTCTGTGACCCAAATTGCCGCTTGGTGACGTGGCAGCTGTCTCTACGAGAGCAAGAGAGACGAACGTTCATCCTGTGTATCTTAACTACGAGAGCAAGACAGACGGAGAACGACGCTAGCGCCACCAACGGCACCAACTACGAACTAAACTGGAGACAGTCTCCACTGGGAATCGGCACACGAAATCCTTAAGAACTGCGCTTCTATGTAAATCTGTATTCTCTCTCTTCTACTAAACTCAATTGATTGTCAATGTCAGCGCAAGAATGATTTTTAAAATTAACTTCAACAATCACGTATTCATTTTAATGACGGAGACTTTATGTTTACCTATTGTTGTAGAGAGTGCTGGAGACCCCACTCTCTATTCATCATGTCAGCCTAGAGACGTCCACTGCTGGACATAGGCCTCCCCCAAGGTTGTCCAAACAGGCAGATTTTGAGCCGTCCTCTATTCCTTCTTCCTTATTCCGCCACTCCTTCTATTCCTTTTTCCTTCTTCGTGGTAGGAATCGGCTAGGTTGTGTTAGCGCACCTAGCCATATGTATGAGCCGGGGTTACCACTTACCATAAGGAGAAACCCTGGGTCGACTATTAACATTTTTTTATAGACTCACGCCTGTATCCCCGAAAGGGTAGGCAGAGGTGTAATATTACACCCACATTTCGCCATGAATATTTAGGTCCCACGTAATAGTGGTCGAGCCTATTGCCCGGGGCACATTAGCAGACTCCGTGCTGCTACTGAGAATTTCCTTACGGAAAAACCCAACAACACTTTCCCCGACCCGGGAATCGAACCAGAGGCCTCCCAATCCAACGCGCACATTTGTGCCGCGAGACCAGCGAGCCAGTCAATGCCTATTAACAGCGATAAAAAATTGTTTTAAGCAACCACGTATAGAGTCATGGTAACTAACATTGGTGAAACCATGTCTTGGCGACCTTAGTTGCAAGATTTATTTATTTATTATTTTATTTTATTATTTTACAAATAGACTGAGACAGATACAAGTAAAGGATTTTTGTATCTGCCTGACTCATTATGAGAGTTACGCAATTTTCTATCATCAGCTACCTACTTAGGTAGTTCTTGCAGTGTCTGCTTCTATCGATTCTTGATTACGCTGATGTCAGCTATCTTGATCCTACTCACAAGCAACTACAAAAACTCCAAAACTTCTGCATTTTATATTTGGTGCCTAATATATTTGACGATCTAATGAATGGAAATTGAAAACGCGAGAATGAATGGAAATGTTGGTACAGGACGCCCTAGGCGGACGTACGCCGATAAAATAGATGACGTACTGAAAAAGGGCCAAATTAAAAGTACCCATAACCGACGCGCATGCATGATGAGGTTAATGAATGTCGAGGAAGCGAAAGAGGTATTTTTGAACCGAAGCATGTGGCGTTCCATAGTCTCTGCCTACCCCAATGGGAGACAGGCATGACGATATATGTAGATAGATAGAGATAGATCTAATGGCGTACCGGGAGGTTTACCGACTTCTACGCCGTAGGTCGCGGGTTAGATCACCACTCAAGTCAAACATTTATGTGCCTGCACAACGATGTTTGTCTAAATGTATTTACAAAAAACCTAGTATATAAAACTATGTAGGTAGGTAGGTATGTTTATCTTTTATCAAATAAATTCTAGTAGGTAGGTAACATGTAGTTCAAGCTCTGCTTATGTTGGAAATAGATGGTAATTTATTATTAGATTACATTACTTCGAATTTCTGTGAGAGGATAATACTTCCCGTTCATGACAAAATAATTAAAGCTCTACAACCTACAAATTTTTTTTTTTTTTACAAACTATCTGAGACTGCGGTTACACCCGCGTTATTTAAGACTACTGCTCCACACCAGTCGCTCATAGCGTGATGTTAATATGGCCTTTGTCGATATCCAATACAAAAATAATGCTTAAAAACGGACCCGTAGTTCCTGAAATTAGCGCGATCAAACAAACAAACTTTTCAGCTTTATAATATCGGTAAGTAAAGATAGATGACAAGGCTCTTCAACTGCTGATGTTATTATACAGTATATCACATTGGTGAAGAGTTGTCCTAGAAGACCTAGAATTTAATCAATTTAGCCGAAATTCGGGCTCAGTGGCGTGCCATAGGAGAGGCCTATATCCAGCAGTGGATTCTTGCAGGCTGATGATGATGATATTGTTCTACGAACAACTTCCAATAAATTATGGGGTTAAATATAATGACCACCATAAAATGCTTTGATACCCTTAGTTCTTTAACCGAAAAAATATATACCTACTTCATAATCAGTCTTTAACAGTCCACTGCTGGACTAGGCCTCTCCTTTGAAAGGTGGAATTGGCCTACTATACCACGCTGGCCAAGCGGGTTGTATCAAGTTTTCCTTCTCTTACAGTGCTGTTCTCTGCATAATATGCTCCCTCTGTCGGCTCTTACGACACCCATGGGATGATATGGGGTGGTGACATTCCATATTCTTAATCCGTCACCACTCGGAAGTAGGTATATCTACTTAAAACCAGAAAAATAACCAATAACAAGTCTAAAGTACAATAGTAGGTACTAGCTATTTAAGTCACGACTGCACTTCAAATTGTATTCGAACACCAAATGCAGTAAATGATCACCAAATAAATAGGTTATGTTAGGTTCTCTTGTGACCCTTAACTCTCCTATTTTTGCCTTCTACTTCCTATTTTTCCGTCAACTTACTTAGTTTATTAAAGTAGGTGGTGTAGGTAACCAAATCCAATTTATGTGTTGGTATTTCATACAACTAACAAAAAACTTTGGTTATTATTTTACGTTAAAATGCTGGTTTAATTTTGGTGATCATTTACTACTTTTGGGTTAACAATGATTTATTTGGAGTCATTTTGCTTAAATAGAATAGCGAAATGTTAAAACTTGGGTTATAATTTTACATTAAAATGCGGGTTTCATTTTGGTGAACATTTATTATTTTGTCGGTTATATGTGGTGATAAGTTAAATACATAACATACACAGATTTTAATTAGGAAAGTAACCATGAATAAGCACATTGATGTTCCCATTTCGTCATAAGTCATAACTATTCAAAGAAGGTAAACGTACTAGGTGAATTAAATCCTAATTAGATAATAAAAGTTAATAATCAATTATATTCAAACATAGGTATATTTTGAATTATATTTAACATACAAACCTAGGTTTAAGATTAACATTACTACCGTATAAGGAAATTAGTATAAATTGTTAGTTATCCTGTTTCATAAATTATGTTATCGATTGTTTTAGGTACATTTCTACGAAATGATAATTTTTGTATATAAAAATAGAGTTTTTATAAAAATATATAATAAATAGTTTGTACTTAGGTATAGTATACAAAAATACAGCTTCTATAGAAATATAAAATAAAGTGTTACTTAATTGAAGCGGCGATAGCCCAGTGGTGTACGTAACGGACTGCCGAGACGATGGTCTCGGGTTCGATCCCCAGTTACCCCGGGGACACACCTCTGACTTTTCGAAGTTATGCGTGCAATAAAAATTTTAATTATCGCTCGCTTAATGATGTGCCCGGTAGATGGCAATAGGCTGGCCCCCTGTTACATTGGGACCGAAACATAACTGGCGAAGTGTGGGTGTGTAATACACCTCTGCCTACCCCTTCGGAGATAAAAGGCGTGAAGTTATGAAGTTATGTTGCTTAATTCGTCATCATCGTCGTCCCAGCGTTATCCCGGTTGCATCTAAGAGTTTCGCTTTGGAGCCCGAGGTCCGCTTTAGCTAAGGATTGTACCTATTCACACAGAGGCATGAGCGTCGGCAAGGGGGAGCAGGGGGGGCAGCTGCAAATAAGATTTAAAAAGCCTACAATTTATACTTTTCTTACTTTCCATACCGACACAACAAAAAAAAAAACCGCCAATGACGGAGAAAATATTGCAAACTTATTTGCTGAAAGTTTCTCATCTGTATTCAACCCTAAAATCGGTAGTAGACAGAACTTCAGTTTTGATATTCACACAAACAGTAACAGTAGTTTACATACAATATATATCTCCAATAATAAAATAAAGAAAAAATGCAACAACTTAATGTTTCGAAGGGCCCAGGTTGTGATGGTATACCGCCGCTTTTCCTCAGGGAGTGTGCTAGCCAACTATGTAAGCCATTATTCATACTTTTTAACAGGTCGCTGTCTGAAGGTGTTTTGCCGGCAGAATGGAAAAAAACAATAGTTATACCAATACCTAAGCCTGGTAATAATGCCGATGTAGCAAACTACCGACCAATTAGTAAACTTTCAACAGTAGGCAAAGTATTTGAATCCCTGGTATGTCCGTTCATTAGCTGGCATATTAAAAACGTTATGTCAGATAATCAATATGGAAATAAATCAACTTTGACAAATTTGGTAAATTTTGTCGAAAATACCTTGACTAACTTGAGCAATGGTAATGAGGTTGACGCTGTATACAGTGACTTTAGCAAGGCTTTCGATAAAGTTGACCATCATATATTGCTTGAGAAGCTCTTAGTCAAACACAACATTCATGGCCCGCTCTGGAACTGGCTTAGATCTTATTTAACAGATCACAAAGCCAGAGTAGACGTTAATGGATATTATTCTTGTACGTTTACGCCTACGTCTGGGGTTCCTCAGGGATCCCATCTGGGCCCGATACTTTTCACCATCTTTATAGACGACATTAAACACTGTTTTCATCATTCACAATTCGATATGTACGCGGACGACGCGGACGAAATTTTAAATGTATTAGAGCTCTGAAAACGTTATATTTCGCTTTGGTACGCAGTAACATCGAATATCGCTCTATTGTGTGGTATCCCCGTATCCTATTTACCAAAATAACATCCAGCGTTTGGAAAATATTCAAAAGAAGTTCGTAAGGAGGCTCTCCATTATTTCTGGTATACGACACTCAGTTAAAGATTATGGCGATCGACTTCACTAGGTACTTTAAAATGAAACCATTGTACTGGCGTAGAGATTATCTCGGTATCTTATTCCTTCACAAAATAATGAGCCAAGGGGTGGATTGCCCACAATTGCTATCGCTAATTAATATAAATGTGCCCCAGGTCGTCGGCAAGGTTGGTTAACTATAAACCGTTTGTGATCAAGAAGAGTCGGAATAATTATGGTAGTAGTGCACCTCTCTCTTACATCCTCCGCAAGTGCAACTCAATTTTCTTCGAATTAAATATCGACATATTTGCAGCAAAAATTAGCTTGTTAAAGAAAGCCTTGAACACTATGTCAATTTAAAACGGAAGTTCATACAAGTGCTGACAACTTTTCATTTAAGTATATTTAAGAAAATTTTATAAAAATAAAGTGATTGTGTTCTCTAACTCTAACTCTGTTCACAGCTTTTAATAAGGTAGTTCTCACATTGTTTTGTTTGTATAATGCTTTGTTTATAGTTGGATAATTTTAGATAATTTTAGTAATAGTATAGATATAGAGTGAATATTGTGAGACTCACTTTAGATTGGTTATAATGTTGTGCCTACCTTTAATTTAACAGCATACAATATGAATGATGTGTATTTTGTATTTTCTTAAGCTAATGCTCTGTATGTTTTTTAGTTGGTAAGCCTTAACTTTAATAAATAAAAATAAAAAACTTGCTCGCTCCCCCCGGGCCATCGGCTGGCGTCCTTGCACCCTCTAGGCAATCGGCTGGCGACGACCTGGCACAGATGTAATTAGGTAAACGAACAGACGGATTGCCTGATGGTAAGCAATTACCGCTGCCCATGGACACAAGCAACACCACAGGAGTCACAAGTGCGTTGCCGTTAGAATGGGAAAAGCGAAGAAGAAGAAGGGATAATGGTGAGGTCTGCGGCACTCTCACTCACCGAACGAAACGCAACCATATACCTAGGTATTGTTACTTAACGTCGATATTCCGTAATAGAGTATATAGTAGGTACTTCACCGGCCGAGCTGGCCTAGTCATGGTGAAATCAGCAGGGCTCTTCAACCTAACAATCACTTAAGTATATCTACTCAATAGAAAAACGAAGCAGGAAATTAATTTTCTTTTTGTAAAAAATACGCAGACGGTTAAGAATGGAATTTGACGCAATTAAAGTAGATGGTACCTAACCTAAGTACATTTATGGTGAAGGAGTGTTATTTTTTATAGGCAAGTATACCTAGGTATAACAAACTTAACTGCATTTGTTACCTGTCTTAGTTTAGTACTGGCATCTACCTATGCTTAATTAATGTCTAGCAGAAGTTAGGTATGTTGAAAAACCTTTATTTCTCTTGCTACGAATCTTCTTAATATATAAAATCCTTGCGTTACTGACTGACTGACAGACACGCTACAGCCGAAACTATTGGGCCGCAGGAAGCTGAAATTTGGCATGTACCTATGTTCCTTGGAGACCGTAGGGGTGCACTAAGAAGGGATTTCCTGAAATTCCCACGGGATCGGCCAAAATTTACCCGAAATTAAAAAAACTGCAGGCGTAGCTGCTGGCGTCCTCTAGTAAAGAGATAAAATGTCTCTACCATGGGACCATTATTTAGGTTTTTGACATTGACTGAATATAATGTCAGGTTCTGGAAACTGGAGTGGCCTGATTGCAACAACTTAATTTTCATATGCATAACAAGGCCTAAAACTTTGCTTTACAGTTGTGATATTTTGGACATCATTGAAAAATTGTAGAGCCATAGATAAGTAGGTAAGTACATGTCGAATATGGTACCTAAACTGATTTGGGTAGGTATCTACTCATCTTTTATCTATCTATATAGTCACGCCTGTCTCCCATTGGGGTAGGCAGAGACTATGGAACGCCACATGCTTCGGTTCAAACCTACCTCTTTCACGTTCTCGACATTCATTAACCTCATCATGCATGCGCGTCGGTTATGGGTACTTTTAATTTGGCCCTTTTTCAGTACGTCACCTATTTGGTCGGCGTACGTCCACCAAGGGCGTCCCCTACCGACATTTCTATTCATCGTTACACGATACACTTCTTTCGTAGGTATTTTTTTCATCCATCCGTTCCAAATGTCCAAACCAACATAATATACCTTTTTCAATCTTTGTAACTACATCTTCTTTTAGACCACATTTTTCTCGTATCACAATGTTTTAGACTACACTTTTTTCGTATCACACTGTTACGCACTTTATCTATCAAACTTACTCAGCACATACTTCTCAAAGCTCTCATTTCTACAGCATTAATCCTACTTTCATGCTTCTTCTGCGATACCCATTAACTTACCGTTTATTCAAGTTTTAAGTCAAAATCAAAATAATTTAGTTTCATGAATTTACAAACCAATTTAGCACCTATCCACTTGATGATTTTATATCGGATCATTTCGCCTGTTCGCGTCCATTTAGTGCAGTTGGCAAGTTTGAAGGAGAAAATAAAAATGTTCCAGCAAATTGATTCAATGAAAAATGTATGTAATGCGTTCATTATATAGTCTATTTTAATAATAACTTTCAGTTTTGTTCGAAACTTGTTATGTTTTTTTTTTAAAAAGACAAACTTCAAAATATGGCATTTTACCCAGTTTGCGTCCAAAAAATCCTAATTGCGTCCACCTGTGGACCAGTTCGCGTCCACCAGCTTAGTCTTAACAATATCAGCCTTATAATCCTTCATATAAGGGTGATATTGTTAAGACAATCTAAAGAAAGATTGGCTTTTAACAATTTCTACATTTAAGATTAAAGTTATAAAAAGTCTACATTATTATCATTATTAAATTACTTTATAGAAACTATAAATAACTATTTATTGTTCTCAACATCGATGGAACTTAAAATCAAAGATAAAAAATAACGATAGGTACATGTTGTCCAATATTGTGGTCTTCGGAATAGCATAATTTTTACATAATTATGTACATATTTGTCTTATCGATTTCTTCTTCTCACGAATATCACAAAACGCTTTCTTTATTTAAACATCTTTTGTATATTTTTTTCCTTCTTCTTTCTTGTCTCCTGAGAACTCATCTTGAATAGAAAAAATATGGAATAAAAGAAATTAAATGTAATAATTCAATTTTAAACTCAGTCTTAATCAAAAATGCATTTTAAATTATAAAAAAAATATATATAGAATGTATTTATGCGATCATTTCTATTTCATGAAAATATGGACGCAATTTGCTATAATATTATCCCTTGCAGGTATAGTTTGCGTCCACTTGTGGTCGATTATTATATCAATTGTATCTTTTATTACAATCATAATAATGTGGACGCAAATTGGTCATTACAATTGCATACTATTAATGTAAAAATAAACAAAATCCCAATTTCTCTCTCATATTTTAATCACATAAAAATAAACAACTAAAGAAATCATAAATAGACGAGTTCGCGTCCATTGTGGACGCAAAGTGGAAGTTTTATAAATTCGGTGTTGTAATTCGCGTCCACCTTATTTTAATTGTTAACTATAAAAAAAACAAGCTAATTCATAATTCATACTATTCGTCTTTTCATTATTAATGTCTAGAAACAGCTATGTATCCTAAAATTCACATAAAACAATAAAAAAATTACCGTCAAACACGCCGCTGCACAATATTTTTTTATTTATATCCCGCGCATCTGCACTCTTTTGTTGAACAACCGAGATTAACAAATTTTTTTAAACAGGATTGGCTGGGCGCACGGAACTTTTGTCTATTTGTGCGTGTCTCTTAAACTTCGAGGTATTGGCGATACTGACTTTTCATTTTATTAGTGTGTTAGTATACTTATTTCCGAGCATTTTTAAAGGGAGGTCCGCAAAATGGACGCGAATAGGGGGGTGGACGCGAACAGGCGAAATGACCCTCATCACTAGAGGACGCCAGCATCTACGCCTCCATTTTTTTTTAATTTACCTGTTTTGGCCGATCCCGTGGGTATTTCGGGAAATCCCTTCTTAGTGCACCCCTACGGTCCCCAAGGAACATACATGCCAAATTTCAGCTTCCTGCGCCCAATAGTTTCGGCTGTAGCGTGTCTGTCAGTCAGTCAGTAACGCAAGGATTTTATATATTAAGATTAACAATACCTAAACTTATAATTGTTGTAAGGAACTGCAAGTTGATGTTTAAATAAGTGTTTTAGAAACCAAGTAAACAAGTGTGTACAAGCGGCAACAATTTAAAACAGTGTGTCTAATTAAACAGCAATCTGTGTGTAGGCAGCTCGTAACGTGTGTCTGAGCGAAACATTACTTACCGGCGCAAATTAACGCACATAAAAATATCAATTACAGGACGGACATACGTACGCGTTGTATGTACGTGTAGGTACTGCCTACGCGGCGTACCGCGTCGTATGTATGTGTACGTGTAGGTACTGCCTACGCGGCGTACTCGAGCGGCGCAGCATTCTCCTCGGCTCTCGTCGCGCCACTGCCCGAGCGCATCCGACCGAACGGGAAAACAGACATATTTCTGTCCCACTCACCAAGCGAAATACAACCTTATATCCGTAAGTTAAGGTAGATACTCGCTGTGGAAAATCCACTGATGCATCAACACGCTTCAAATAGAACGCGACATGGAAAAAGGAAAGCGTTCGAAATGAAGCGCAGCGATTGGTGGGTGGTGACCAATGGCGGTGGGGGGCGGGGCGAGCGGCGGTTGGGCGCGAAACGTTGCGCGCGCGCACATGTCGCGAAGACGCGGCACGGGTAAGACGTGCGGCGCGTGATCGGGAGACTGTGTGTCCTCGTGTTCATGGTGAAGTGCAGTGATCTATCATGATGCTTGGTGGCATGGACGGCAAAGAGTACGGGGCTCTGCACGCCGCGGCGGCAGCAGCCGGCTACGCAATGGACACAGGCAAGTCCCCCCTCACATCCCACCATATTTACTGAAATTAAACGTGTAAGGTTTACAAGAAATTAGAAATGTTTACATTTACGCGATCAGTTTACATCGGATGTTTAATTTTCCGATTTTCATGTGCGTGTTCGTTTGAGCTAATCTACGTGTAAGAAATTAAAAGTGCAATTTTTATGCAGTTGTAGGTGTTGTTTAATGACATGTTACTAGCTTTAATAGTAAAACAATACAATTTTAAAACCACCCAAGAATTAAAATTATAATTTGGTACCTATATGGTACCAAGTTACTTATTACATTCTGAGTGTTTAATTTACAATAAGAAAAATGTCTTCGGCAGAGCTGTACCCCCTAATACAAGTAAATTATTTGCTTAAAAGGGAGTACAAGGGAATATGTTTAATTGTATTTTGAAGATGAAATAAACTATTATTATTAAAAAAAAACATAAGGTCACAAAGACCTTTTGCATTACGAGTTTAACCTCATTGAACTGCCAAAGTTGCCGTAGTTCACTGTCTTATATTCCGGCGCACTCTTCTCAGCAAAGACTCATAAGACTGAAAAACAAGTCTTTGCTGGGAAGAGTGCGCCTCTTTATTCTGAATCACTGTCTATCACTTCTACCATTTTCTGGCAATATACCTAGGTAGTTTGATTCCTCGTTGCTGAAGACTTTGCCGTAGTAGATACCTTTAAACTGTCTATAATCCTCCCTTCTTTAAATTATGTACCTATACCTAGGCAAAAATTATTGATTACATTGGCAGATCGCTAAATAGAAGTAATAAATTGCCAATTTCATTTCAAATCAGATTTCCATCTAAGTATAGGTAATATTGTAAATTTGTATATGTTTTGCATCAAGAAATAAATAGGGGCATTTTTCATAATGTCTGCGCATCATGAGGGCGAAACCTTCACCCAACATTCTTGGTTGCAGGTTTATAAGAAATTGGAATAAAATTAAAGGATATGTGAAGAGTGCTAAAGTACGATTGGCCAGCATGGTGGACTGTGGCCTAAACGTCCTCATAGTGAGAAAGGGTCCGTGCCCAGCAGTTGTTAAGTTTATGTACAGCGATGATGTTATAACTAGAAATGATAAATCTAACCATAGCCAATAAATAATAATAATATGTGTGGTGTGTCTTTGACCGACAGAGTAAAGAATTGTGTGATACGAGAGTGGTGTGGGGTAAAAGAAGATGTAGTGACAAGCATTGAGAAAGGCATGTTAAGATGGTTTGGGCACATGGAGAGGATGGATGACGATAGACTGACAAAGAAGATATATCAGGCTAGTGTGAATGGGACAGGACAAAGGGGAAGACCTAGGAGAACGTTCTCTGACCAGATTGGAGACATCCTGAAAAAAGGACAAGTCAGAAGTACCCTTAACAGAAGAGCATGCATGAGAAACTTGATGGGAGTGAGTGAAGCAAGTGAGGTATGTCAGGATCGTTGCAAATGGCGTTCCGTAGTCTCTGCCTACCCCTCCGGGAAACAGGCGTGAGTCTATGTATGTATGTATGTAACCATAGCCTTTTTCTAGATTTCGAGATGGTATCGGAGATTTTATTTGTCATCATCCTCCTAGCGTTATTCCAGTCAGAACCCGGGATCCGCTTTCTATTCTAACCTAATTTGACTGAATATATACTAGCTTTTCCGCAGAGTGACTGCCTGTCTGACCGCCGCAACCCAAAGGGCCAGCTATATTCCATGGTATAGACAAGTGTCAGTTTATGCATAGGTACCCACTGATTTATATTTGATGTAGATATTATCCTAAATCTGCCTGCGAAAATCTTAATATATAAAATCCTTGCGTTACTGACTGACTGACAGACACGCTCCAGCCGAAACTATTGGGCGCAGGAAGCTGAAATTTGGCATGTATGTTCCTTGGGGACCGTAGGGGTGCACTAAGAAAGGATTTCCCGAAATTCCCACGGCATCGGCCAAAACGGGTAAATTAAAAAAAAAATGCAGGCGTAGCTGCTGGCGTCCTCTATTATTTTATAAAATTAAAGGCTTTCGGGAAAGTCTAGGTAACATCCAGATCAGAAAAGGGTAAAGGTAGGGTAGACCGAGGCGAATCGGATTAGTGGGTGAATCGGATCAGAATAAGAAATTTGTGAATAATTTTAATAAGGCGTTGATACGGAACGCAAGCTGTTGGCGGCTCACAAGCCACTTCTACCCTGCACCTCCTGCCATCGGTTTCGTTTCGATACGACTAGTACATCAGCGTCAGCGCCGCTCGACAGTGAGTCGCTTTTCGTGTGCGTTAAAATTTTCGCGCTCATCTAAAATACATGCTTACTAATTCTTGGTGTAAATCTAAGAACTTGTGTTAAATCTTTGATTTTTATAGCTTAAACAGCTTTGGAATAGGTCTATTTTAGAAAACATTTTAATTTTTAAGCACAGTAGGTATCATAGGTTAATATGTGAAATATTAATTTCAAAAGTCTTCAATATGGGGTGATTCGGATCGCATCATCGGGGGCGAATTGGATCACTTATTTAAAATGATTTATTTTACATTAGAGAATAGTTAAGTATTTTAATTCAATTAAAGATGATTCACACATATAAAAGACAAACAATAAAGAGAAAAAGCAGAAGAATGCTCCCCAAATAAAAATTATAGCCTCAAACAAAGTACTGGCCCAAGAATTAATCTTAAGTCTGGCTGCTGAGATTAAAAAATTACCATACACGAATTTACAAAGAATAGTTTCTCTCTCCAGTGACGTCATTAAGATACGTGTTAGACAATAAAACCAATATTGCATTTGACTCCACCCCAGTGTGAGATTAATCATTACAAAAGACATGCTAAGAAGAAACTAAAAACTGCCGAAAAAGCCGTGAAAATAAGAGAAATTGACTGAATACCAAAGAAAATATGAAGAAGAATAATAATAAAAGAACACCTTGAATAAAAATCAAAGGTTCACGTGCGAAGCACAAAAATTGGCTTTGTATTTTACTGATAAAAGAATCATTCATCCACCATCATGTGAAGAATTGTGCCATGACAAAAGTGCTGATCTGGGTGAGAAAGAAGGGCCGTATCGATGTGATTTATGTTTTAGTAAATAATATAGTTCTGATTATTAATTATTTTAATATTGCTTTTGATACAAAAGCCTATAATGCTGAAAAAATCTTAATTTCATGTATGAAATAATCGCATGCCCCGTACCTCGGATAACACGTTAAGCCGTCGGTCCCAGTTGTCTTGAAGATCTATGACAATCGTTATAGAGAGTACCTTAAATTGATACTAGTCCTAACCATGGCATATCGGCAATATCGCTATCCCTAAGAGTTGTGGAGGTCAGTCTAATCCGGTTAGACTAGGAAGCGGACCCGGGGTTGCAACCGGGAAAACGCTAGGAGGATGATAATGATGAAGCCATATACATACATAGACTCACGCCTGTTTCCCGGAGGGGTAGGCAGAGACTACGGCACGCCATTTGCAACGATCCTGACATACCTCTCTTGCTTCATTCAGACATATATAAGCCATAAATGACTGCAAAATAGATCATCTAATTTATCAATAACGGTAAACTTTTTATAAGCTTGAGGTTTTGAGGTTTGCGGCAGTGAATTTCCCCTGATTAGCCCATTTCTAGTCATAATGGTTGCCCTCTAGAAATTTCGCCACATAATTTCTCCTTCGAAGCACAGACAAATCTGCTTCATCCATGAGTGAATTGATAGTATATAGGTAAAATCGATCATTATAAGTATACTTTATCTACCTAAGTATATCCTGAAGGATAAACAATTAAAATATATTTTAAGTAGGTAGAAAGCATGGAAGCAATTCTCCCAATTCGTTGTATCAAATGACGCGATGACGTAAAGAAATTGACAGTATCTTCTTCGACATATAAAAAAATTCTTGCGTTAACGACTGACTGACAGATAGTGTACAGCCAAAACTACTAGACACAAGAAGCTGCAATTTAGCATGTATGTTCCCGAAATTCCCACGAGATCGAACAGAAGCAGGCATCTTCTTCTCAATTAGTTCGTTAATCATTTTCCTTTAAAAAAGTAGAGGCCTATCTACAAATTGTACAGGTAAATAAATAAAGGTTTTAGTTATTTTGGTCTTATTAAGTAAGTACTCAAATCGATTTTATTCCCGGCTCCACCCGTTAAACACTTGAACCTTCCTCAGGAAACACCTTATCTATTGGTGAAATCCGTACAGAAATCGGTTCGGTACTTTTTGAGTTTATCGCGAACAACAGACAGACAGGAAGAAAAGGGGCTTCATTTAATATGTGTAGATGATAGTCAAATGGTGGTTTTCCTTGTTTCAATTGTAGCTTTCCTTAGAGATAAGATGTTCGTGTAAAATAAATTCTAAGATATGGTTTCTTGTCTTCTTTTATGTTCAATTAATTGGGGATTCTGTGCTGCTTGGTAAAACTAAAAATCTGTCTGCTCTATTTTTCTCTTAAATAACACTAGAATGAGGTGGCCATAAATAAAATCACAAAACAAATAAGTTGGTTTTAGGTAACGTCACGGCCTCAAGAGCCGAAGCGATTTTTACGTCGACGAGATTATAAATTTATTTTTCTATCCAAAGGGATAGCGATATTTTATGAGGTTTGGGCCTTTTTTTTTGGAGTGGAGTAATCCTCTTGGACTTCCTCTGCGCGGGGATCGCTAGAGGGGTGTGCCGGATTTCTACCGGCTAAACCTCCACTGTTTTCCACTTTTGCACTTTTGCTTATGGCCGGAGGGCGTGGGATCGATCAAGAGCAAGTGCCTTCTGAGCTGAGCAATCTAAAAATATTGCACACGTCAGACGGACGGACTGCCTACGTGGTCCAGTGGATAGCGTATGCGACTGCTGATCGGAGGTCCCGGGTTCGATTCTCGTGTCGGGCAAAAGTGTTACTGGGTTTTTCCGAACTCTTAGTAGCAGCACGGAGTCTGGTGAGATGGCCGGTAACGGCAATAGGCTCGCCCCCTATTACGTGGGACCTAAAAATTCATGGCGAAATGTGGGTGTAATATTAGATACACCTCTGCCTACCCCTTCCGGGATACAGGCGTGAGTATATAAATAAAAATAAAAAAAACGTCAGACGGTAGTCGCTTTATGGAAAACCTAAAATTTTGTTCAAATCTAGTTAGACCAGAAAGTAGACCCCGGGCTTTAAGACGCACAGTTTTAGATGCAATAGGGATGACGAAAAGATGGCGATGAAGGCTAACTTTTTGACTAAAATTTAATCTTATTGAGTATAGATGATTGAGGTCATGATTTAGAACTAATTTATATCATATTTCTTCTTCTTCTTTGCAGTCGTTCCATCACTATTGAGGATCCAGATCCTATCCGGAGGATTTCTATCAAAATAACATTAAACTTAATTTCTGCTCCCACCGAAAACTCATAATCACACTTTGATTTGTCCATTCAAAATCTAACATGGCACAATTACATAACGTAGCTTGTAGTGTTGCCAGGCACAAAATATACAAAATCGAGCGATATAAAACCTCCGCGGTCGCAAAAAGAATAAAATGATTAAAGAAACGTATTTGTTTGGAACCGATCGCATTCGGAACGGTTCGTTTGTTCGTTCAAAAACGCTTTATGCACGTTTTAAAATAATATTCTTGGAGCAGGAGTCTATTTGCTTTTAGGACAGAAACTAAAATGCGAAATAATTATAAAAAGATCCAATTTCTTGGATTGGTTGTCTGGTCTGGGAGACACTAATTTTCTCATAGATACTTAGATGTAAATTAGAAACGTTGATAATGAGAAATTTAGGAACCAATATGAATGAAGAAAGAGAGATATGTCAGGATCGTTGCAAATGGCATTCCGTAGTCTCTGCCTACCCCTCCGGGAAACAGGCGTGAGTCTATGTACCTATGTATGTATGTAAGAACGAATAGTCTTCATGGCTCTCATCGACTTCTTAAAGTCAAACTCTTGTATTTGATTTAGGGGCATTTCTCTGTAAGCTCGTAATTGGCTGTCCCGACCGAATTTTTCAATAAGTAATTTAATTATTTAAAAAAAAAAACACTCCTAATGAAACTTTAATCCCGAAACTTTACGGGCCCATTGTTTTAAGCACCATAACTATTTTAATTTTTTTTCTAAAAGTGTTAGAAGTTCTAAAAATACAGTCCCCTGGCTGTCCCCATCATTGAATTACTGTCTAGAAATGGGATTTACGAAAAAGTTTAAAGCTACATACATTTGGCAGTATTTATCATAAAGAAAAATTATTAAAATAGATTATTTTTACATAACAAGGTCTAATTACGAATTTTATTATTTAGTAAACACCTGCAAACTTTGTCCCCAGAATTTTCATACAGTCCCCTGCCAAAAATTTAAATACATAATATAATAAAACTGTAATATTTAAAAACATTTTTCTAAGTGAATCGCAACGCATTTTATGTGAAGTTAGCTACGATGCCGCAAGCGGTGACGATACGCCATATTGTCTAGTGTCAGAGCGACATTTGTGTGGTCAACAAGCGTTTGGTCCGGTATCACACACAGTCCCCTGGTAAGTGATAATATTATGTTAATTACTTTAATTATTTATTAATTATAGTTTATTATTTTAATATTTATGTCTAAATTGATCGATAGGTCCTTAAACAAACTATTATTCATCGGTTTTTGAAATATTGTGACATCTATTCAAAATACACAGTCCCCTGGCAACAGTCCTCTGTCAGAAAACGTGGCAGGGGACTGTATTATATAACAGGGGACTGTGTATTTGGCGTATTGGTCATTGTTTTTATGTATTGTTTGTGTAAATTTATCCCCTAGTCTGTTTAATCAATAGGAATCATCAAAGTATCATTGCTTTACATTATATTTCTTTATAAACTTATATTATTTTACACAGGCTGACCGAAAACATATGATATGGCTCCTAGAAAGAAAAAGTTATCCCGAGAGGAATAACAACAGAAGAAGAGAGAAGCAGAACGACTACGATATGAAAAGACAAAAAAATGACCCACAAAAGAGAGAAAAAATGAGAGAAAAGGAAAAGTTGAAGTACCAAAAGAAGAAAGAAAAGGTTTGCGAAAGTTAGTAAAAGATATGACACCTCGTGAGCACAGAACTGCCTTAAAGAAGTGGAAAGAACATTGTACCATGTACCGTACCAAAAAACTAAGACTGAAAAGTGGCACTAATACTTTTATACGAGACAATACGCCGCTATCGGATCCAGAAGCAGGTATTCCACCTACAAAACCCGCCACTCCAGTCCCAGAGCAATTTTCTTCAGCTCCAAGCCCAGCAGTTTCCAGTGCTAGTCTACAACAAAGAAAAAAAAAACCACAAGGCGATGTAAGAAGTTTAACAGGAAAAGAAATGAAAAGGTTGCACGTTTAGAGAAAAAGCTTGAGAAGTACAAGAAAAGGTTAGCTAGATTTAAAAGTAAAATGAAGAAGAACGTTGAAGATACACTTAAGACAAAGATGTTAAAAATGTTAGAAGAGCCTGATCAAAGAAAATAAATAGTCAAGAAAGCGTTGTTTGGCGAGGTCATTAGTAAGCAGTTGAAAGAAAATTATTCTACATTGAAACGTACGAAGGAGAGACAAATCTTTAAAAAAGATGTTATTGGTAGTATTGTTCAAAAGTATAGGCAATGGATACCTAAAGAAATTAAACCATTGTCTAGGCCCGAAAAAAAAACAATCTTAATGACTTATATTATGTACTTACCTGTAGGTTTTAAAGGAGAAGTGCTTACAGGGTCTAAAGCCGAAGATCTGCTAAGTCTGAGTTGACACCTACACCAAACAAATCTCCTTAATTCGGAATTCATTTTACAATACAGGAGATTATGTTCTTGTGAAATATACAATTAAAAATATAGAGAATCGTTATGCTGCTGTAATTAATGGGATTGACGATGATGAATACAACTTACGTGTTACTTTCCTCAAGATTTGTGACGGAAAAGCGCAGCTTTTTAGAATAGATGATAATGACATTTCAGACCTGTCATTTATCAAGTTGTTCTAATGTTAGATAATCCTGACTTGATTTTAAAGGGAAAAATAATATTTTATCAGTTTCCTACTCAACATTTTAAAAAGTTAGCGCAAGATTTGAATGCATAGCATTTAGGATTAGCATTATAGGAATATGTTGATCTGAGTAAGTACAAAATGTTTCTAGCACTTAAGATTTATTTTTTTATATGGATGTTTAAAGAACGTTATGTTTTCTGTTATTTTTTTATAAAGAAACTTAGTTGATTATTGATGCTAAAATATGTCATTAAAATAATAAATTATTGATTAAAATAAAATTACTTTTTTTCTTCAAATACAACAGTCCCCTGATACCCAAAACAGTCCCCTGTCATGATTTTTTGGAAAACCGTTAATAACTCGAAAAATACGTATAATTTCAGTGGGCCTCCATATTTAACTAAAATAACAATTTACTTTCTTCAAAATAGGACACGTGTTTTTGGAAAATATTGAAAATAAATGCCAGGACATCATCTGTATGGAACCTGTACGAGCTTACAGAGAAATGCCCTTAGACGAAACATTGCAATTTCTGGTCTGCATCACTGAAATATAAGTTCGGCAGTATCGCAGGTAGCTAAGCGTGTCCTAGAGTGGAGACCACGACTCAGTAAGCGTAAGGTAGGGCGACCCCCGGCTAGGTGGACCGATGACCTGAAAAAGGTGGCTGGGACAGACTGGATGCGGAAGGCTGAGGACCGTGTACTGTGGCGCGTGTTGGGAGAGGCCTATGTCCAGCAGTGGACTGCGATAGGCTGATTGATTGCTGGTAGCTAAGAATGCCATTAAGATCTTCAGTTAAAAGTCTCCTAGCAGAATTTTGTTGCCCAGGTCAGTTCAAAGTGTTACCGGAATATGGAATAGCTACATTCAGTTGATTGCCGTATCTCCGCATTCTTCAAACCACTTAGGTTGTGTTTTTGATATGGCTTATGTTTAACTTACCACCAGATATAGTAAGATATAACAGACAAAAATAGTAAATGATCACCAAAATGAAAACCACATTTTAATGTAAAATTATAATCAAAGGTTTTTTGTTAGTTATATGAAATACCAACACATACATTGGAATAGGTTACACCACCTACTTTAATAAACTAAGTTGACGGAGCCCTGCAAAAGTAGGAGCCCTGCGAGGCTCCAATTTTTTAATTAAGGGTCACAAGAGAACCTAACATAACCTATTTATTTGGTGATCATTGTTGGTGGAGGTGTTCGAATACAATTAAGTACTATTGTAATTTTAGACTTTATTTTTCTGGTGTACTTTTGGTTAAAGAACTAAGGGTATCAAAGCATTTTATGGTGGTAATTATATTTAATCTCTTTTGATATTATTGGAATATGCAAAGATTTCTACTTTGTCAGGATCAATTCTGAAAGCTATAATAAAATAATACTACACGAAGAACAGAAAACAACCCGATATTAAGTGATGCAATTTTCGCACAAATTTAAGTTTCCAGTTTCAGCAGCATGTGCCGTTCGTGAATAATTCTGATGACCATTTTGAGTCCATTTGTAATTCAACTTAGCCTGAAACTGACCATAAAGCTATGTCTACAATTCTAAATATCCACACATACATAGACTCACGCCTGTTTCCCGGAGGGGTAGGCAGAGACTACGGAACGCCATTTGCAACGATCCTGCCTTCCTCTTGCTTCATTCACTCCCATCAGATTCCTCATGCATGCTCTTCTGTTCAGGGTACTTCTAACCAGTCCTGTTTTTAGGATGTCTCCAATCTGGTCAGAGAACGTCCGCCTAGGTCTTCCCCTTCGTGCTGTCCCATTCACACTTGCCTTGTATATATGCTTGGTCAATCTTTCGTCATCCATTCTAAATATCCGATTCTTGTAAAACTGCCTCTCTAAAAGCGTTAGCGGCAAATGCAACCAGAAACGCAAGTCCTTAGATCAATAAGATCACTTATCACGGTAGTAGTGCCTTGTTGATTTCAGCATGAACGGGCCGGCTCGACCGGGAAAGTACTACCCTCTCACAGAAAATCGACGTAAAGTAACAGTACCTAAACTGTTGCGTTTCGTTCGGTGAATGAGAAAGCTGGAGGCCCTATTCCCTATTTCTTCTCCCTCATCCCACTCCTTATATCCTATCCCTTTGCCCAACCCCAAGGGGCGGCAACGCACTTGTGTTGTGTTGTTGCTTGTGTCCATGGGCGGCGGTAATTGCTTACTAGCAGGCGATCCGTCTCCTCGTTTGCCGCCTATTATCTTCTTAGTATATAAAATCCTTGCGTTACTGACTGACTGACAGACACGCTACAGCTGAAACTACTCGGCGCAAGAAGCTGAAATTTGGCATCTATGTTCCTTGGGGACCGTAGGGGTGCACTGAGAAGGAATTGCCCGAAATTCCCACGGGATCGGCCAAAACGGGTAAATTAAAAAAAGTGCAGGCGTAGCTGCTGGCGTCCTCTAGTTATAAATAAAAATAAAAACCTTAATTCATCACAACCTTGCCGAAACTAGCAGAACGTCACTACACCCGACCTTCTCATATTACTGCGCATTTCAATTATGTAATTAAGTACGTCCATCTTCCTACTTTAACATAAAGGCGTAGATATATCTCTATTAATATCTTGGTGTTTATATTTTGGCAGTCTTATCTTTAAGCAATAAAGTAGTCTCAATACTGACCCATGAAGTAGATCATCTTTACGAGTGGCGAATTTATTCAATGATTTTAATTTATTTACTAGTTGAAGTCGTGGTTTCGTCTGTGTGAAATTCGGTTCATCTCCTCAGAGAACTCTTTTAGTAAGATGGGTTTAGTATTAACTGCTTAATTAGAAACTTTACCGTTGTTATATGTATAACTAGATGCGCCCGCGTTTAAACCCGCGTTATTTAAGGCTGCTGCTCTGCTCCCGTCGCTCATAGCGTGATGTTATATAGCCTATAGCCTTCCTCGATAAATGGGCTATCTAACACTGAAATAATTTTTCAAATCGGACCAGTAGTTCCTGAGGTTAGCGCGTTCAACCAAACAAACAAACAAACTCTTCAGTTTTATATATTAGTATAAGATTGCCAGGCGTAATATATTTGACATCGCGGTGGATCTGGGCAACACTGATGAAGATTAACAGTATCTGATCTATCCATGGACTTAGCTACTAGATATACATATTTTGCATGGAGCTCATCATCATCAGCCTATAACAGTCCACTGCTGGACTAGGCCTCTCCTCTGAAAGGAGGTATTGGCCTACTATACCACGCTGGCCAAGTTTTGCTTCGCTTACAGTGCTGTTCTCTGCATAATATGCTCCCTCTGTCGGCTCTTACGACACCCACGGGATGATATGGGGTGGTGACCTTCCGTATTCTTAATCCGTCACCACATGGAGCTCATGTGTAATTTGGTTTTCGACAGGTCCATGTACAAAAGTTTCGTCTGGCACAGGTGCAAAATATTATAATCACCGCAATTTTCTTTTACATTTGATTTACATATTGTTGTTTCGAATCTGAGTTCGTTGATTAAATGTTTGCTTTGGAAAGTTTATTCCAAGAGTGAGGAATATAAAAAAATACATAGGGTTATCAGTTTCATTACCTATAAACTCTCAATCTTATCATAGGCAATGAATACAGATTTACATAGAAGCGCAGTTCTTAAGGATTTCGTGTGCCGATTCCAAGTGGGGACTGTCTCCAGTTTAGTTCGTAGTTGGCGCCGTTGCGGCGCTGACGTCGTTCTCCGTCTCTCTTGCCCTCGTAGTTAAGATACACTGGAGGAACGTTCGTCTCTCTTGCTCTCGTAGAGACAGCTATCACAGCGCAACTGCCACGCCGCCAAGCGGAAGTTTGAGTCGCAGAAAGTTTGTCTTCAAAGCGCCCATATGAAATGCGCTTCTATGTAAATATCTGAGCTCTATGTCATCTTATGTCAGGTAGACCATTATCGTATCTGTCTTCCTAGATAGTAGCAGAATAAAAACAAATTTGTAAAACAAAGACGTGGGCGACGAAAGACTGACAAAGAAGATATACCTATAAGGCAAGTGTGAATGGGACAGCACGAAGGGGAAGACTTAGGCGGACGTTCTCTGACCAGATTGGAGACATCCTAAAAACAGGACAGGTTAGAAGAACCCTAAAAAGAAGAGCATGCATGAGAAACTTGGTGCGAGTGAATGAAGCAAGAGAGGTATGTCAGGATCGTTGCAAATGGCGTTCCGTAGTCTCTGCCTACCCCTCCGGGAAACAGGCGTGAGTCTATGTATGTATGTATAAAACAAAGCTATCTGAAGATATTGTTTATATGTTAGTTACCTATTTATATTATCGCTTGTGTTATAAACTATAATAATAATAGGGTTATCAATGCAAACCTTAATAATAGTCCATTCACGAATATTATCAGTGGATACTAATATTAGACATGTTTTGTTTTGTTGTTTTCACTTTGTGATAGTTTATGAAACATTTCGTAGATAGAAAGAAAGTGAAATAATCTCTTCTCAATACCTGCCCAGGTAAATATTTTGTATGGATATTAACATAACTTCATAACATAACTTCACGCCTTTTATCCCAGAAGGGGTAGGCAGAGGTGTATAGATACACACCCACATTTCGCCAGTTATGTTTAGGTCCCAATGTAAAATGGGGCGAGCCTATTGCCATCTACCGGGCACATTATTAAGCGAGCGATCATTAACATTTTTAATACCTACACACATAACTTCGAAAAGTCAGAAGTGTCTGCCCGGGTCCCTGTGGATCGAACCCGAGACCATTGTCATGGCAGTCCGTTACGTACACCACTAGGCTATCGCCGCTTTCATGGATATTACTTGGTTAATTATCGCTTGCTTACCGGTGAAGGAAAAAATCGTGAGGAAACCTGCATGTCTGAGAGTTCTCCATAATGTTCTCGAAAGACATGTGAAGTTTGCCAACCCGCACTTGACCAGCGTGGTGGACTATGGCCTTACCCTTCTCATAGACAGAAGAGGCCTGTGCCCAGCAGTGGGACAGTATTATATACAGGGCTGATGATGATAGCTTTTGTCAAATATGTATTTCAAATCTCTAAACCCATATATACCTATACCTAATATTGAAACCGGCCGTTAGTCCCTCCACCAGGCTATCGCTGCGTTTCTGGGGTCCCGTAGCCAAAAAATTGCAAAAAACGGAACCCTTATAGATTAGCCATGTCTTTCTATCAGTCTGTCCGAATGTGACAGCCATTTTATTCTGTTTGGTCTTGTGTCGGGAGCCAATCCACAATACTTGGCGAAGATCTAAACGACGATGCGGACCGGCATGTTAAACTTGCCATCTTTCACATTGTTGTTCTTTAGAAGAACAGTCTGTATTGATATCTCTACGCGTTCATAAGAAAGGAGCTAGTAAATTTAAAATGTTGAATATTTTTTTTATTATATGATGTATCTAAAAATTTACGGTTTTCGCAAATTTTCCTTTATCAGTGCTATGAGACGTTGCTTCGAGCTAAATTTCAATATTCTGACTTCACGGGAAGTACCCTGTAGGTTTTGGTTCCCTTGCGAGTAGTTGCGAGTTTGAAAATAAGCTTAAATTGCTCCTTCTTTTAATTGCGTTGAGATAGAAGTTTGATTTTTTCACAGCTTCAAGGGACAGTAGACTTAACTATTTGATATAAATTTCAGTTTGATAACTCCACGCGTTTCTGAGAAAAAGGGTCTTGACAGACGGACGGACAGCAAAGTGAGGTGTTTTTTTTTCATTTCGAGGTACGGAACCCTAAAAAGTACGTAATCTTATTCTACGGTCAACAGTATAGGTGTCAGAACAGTTACATGCATCCATTCTGCAGCTTTTCACAGTTCACAGTTGACTGCTTAGTCAATGGGAGGAGCTAGCCTACTACATATATGTATGTATTTACAAAAAAATAAAGTATATATGTATGTTTATCCATTATCTAGTACCCATAGTACAAGCTCTGCTTAGTTTGGGACTAGATGGTGTTGTGTGAATGTGGTAGAATATTATATTATTATTATATTATTATATTGGTACAACGCAGCGCAGTTTGATTTTGATGTCGATATTTCAGACTCTTCCAAAGACAAATTATATTAGCTCCGTGTATTTTCCTTAGTCTTGCGACATCTATGGAATGAAATGATAAGTGAAATTTTATTTTATTAATCGGTCATGGCAGATGGACTCATGCCCTGGAATATTTAACAGGCGACTCCACTCATCCGTAACTGACGCGCGTAATACGTGTGCGGCCAGGATCAGTAGCTGTGAGTCCCGGCGAAGATTAAACTATCTAATTAGAAGTATATTGGAGGGTTTGGAAAGTACGTCCGTAAAATTAATCCACTTCCCTCTTTAGCAAAACAGGGATACGATTATACGAATAACGAAGTGATCTTAAGGCGACGAACATACCTTGGACCATCTTGGACCGAGTGGATATACCAACAGACTGGATCCACGGCGCGCACCAATGACTTTTCGGAGTTATGTGTGTATTAAATGGTTAATTATCGCTTGTCCCGTGCCTCGGAGAGCACGTTAAGCCGTCGGTCCCGGTTGTCATGTAAATCTTTGACAGTCGTTACAGGGCGTCAGTACCTTCTAAATAAACTGACACTAGTCTAAACCATGGAATATCGCTATCCCTTCGGGTTGCGGAGGTCAGACAGGCAGTCGCTATGTGGAGAAGCTAATATTCTGCCAAATAAGCGGACTCCAGATTGAAATTGGGATAACGCTAAGAGAATGATGAGTGTATTGTGAATTTTACTTGAATTGCAAACCACCGATTTCAAAAGTAACTCGTATGCTTCGACCCTAAGACCTAAAGCCACTATTGTAGCAATGTCGTGTACAATTACGTAGGCCTTTTCCGTCTCTTTCTTTCGTATGAACGTTGACGTCATTTCGTTTGCGCGCCGGTGAATTCTAAACAAATTGAATCGTTGAGTACGGAGTAAATGTTTCACTTTTGGTGTGTAACCAGTTTTACTTGGTGGTAAGTAAGGTTCAATAGAGATGCAGGATTTGTTGAAAGTATGGTGTTTTTGTTTTACGCTCGACTAGTATTATTTTCTGCAGTGTTTTGGAGAGTATTTTATATTTATAACGCATGTGTGTATATTCATTTTTTAATACCTTTTTTTTATTTATAATCTTACGCCTGTATCCCCGAAGGGGTAGGCAGAGGTTTAAATATTACACCCACATTTCGCCATGAATTTTTAAGTCCCACGTAACAGAGGGCGAGCCTATTGCCGTTACCGGGCACATCACCAGAATCCGGGCTGCTAGTGAGTATTCGGAAAAAATCTGTAACACTCTTGCCCCACCTGGGAATCGAACCCGGGACCTCCGATCAGCAGTCGCATACGCTATCCACTGGACCACGGAGGCAGTCTGTGCATATTAAGCTGTGATATAAATGATCTTCCTTTTAGCCTTTTTCTCTGCTGAACTCAAGCCGCTTCTAATTTGCTTCCTACTGTGAAGAGGAATCACCACTGTATGTAGTCATTTCAGTATAAATAGCAGATTTAGGGCCGGTTTCACCGCTGGCGATAAGCACCTGTTCAATTATGACAGATAAGTTGTACTTAATTCGTTGCAATTTTGTTGAAAGTTTATATTTAAACTTATCTGCTACCCCTTTTGTTTTTACTCGATATTCTACTGTTCAATTTGACATTTTTATATGTGTTAAACAAAAACCATTTACAAACATATATATCGTTAGGAAGTAACGTTAAACTGTCGTAACCTTTCATATTACATCATCATCATCAGCCTTTAACAGTCCACTGCTGGACTAGGCCTTTCCTTTGAAAGGAGGAATTGGCCTACTATACCAAGCTAGCCAAACGGGTTGGTATAGGGTTTGTATCGAGTTTTCCTTCTCTTACAGTGCTGTTCTCTACATAATATGCTCCTTCTGTCTGCTTTTACGACACCCATGGGATGATATGGGGTGGTGACATTCCGTATTCTTAATCCGTCACCACACGGACGAGTATTACAAGTAAACGTAAATTAGGTACATTAGTTACTTACATAAAGCTATTAAGTTCATTATCAACATACCGACGTAAATAATTATTTACATATTTATGAAGAAAATATCTTAATGAACGGACAGCTACGTTTCTCATATAGGTAATAGGATATGTCGTGTCGATATTAATAATTGACGTAAATCATTGTAATTAAGATATAATTCTGACGTGCGGTTAGAATGATGCGGGGCGTTAAATTGTGCGAATAATGTTTTACAATTAATTAATACGAATCCGAAGATAGTATGTGTGTAGGTAATAATTAGTAGCGGCGAATCATCGTTTCAATATGTTGGAAGATATATTGTTAAGTAAGTTGATAGAGATAAGATATAGAGTACGTATATAAAGGTCGCTTCAAAGGGTGAAATCGGAGTACCTCGGTAAGAATTTTCCAATAAGTCTTACATACATCATATTCATATTATGGTAGTAAAATTATTTGGGCACGTGGAGAGGATGGATGACGAAAGACTGACCAAGCACACTGACAGGACGAAGGGGAAGACCTAGGTGGACGTTCTCTGACCAGATTGGAGACATCCTAAAAACAGGACAGGTTAGTAGTACCCTGAACAGAAGAGCATGAGAAGAAACAGGCGTGAGTCTATTTATGTATGTAAAATTATGGACATCTATGTAAAATCACTAGTCTTGACTAACATATTATCACTGAGTTGAAAGTGCTGAAGGTGCAAAAGTAAAAATTAGGCACTGGGTTCCTTTTATGATGTGGACGTACTCATTGGAGCACACATACAAGCAGCGATAGCTGAGTGGAGAGACCGACAGACTGCCACGCAGAGGGTCTCGGGTTCGAATCCACGGCACGCACTAATTACTTTTCGGAGTTAAGCGCGTATTAAATTGTTAATTATCGCTTGCTAATCGGTGAAGGAAAAACATCGTGAGGAGACCTGCATGTCTGAGAATTCTCCATAATGTTCTCGAAAGACATGTGAAGTCTGCCAACCCACAGTTAGCCAGCGTGGTGGACTATGGCCTTACCCTTCTCATAGTGAGAAGAGGCCCGTGCCCAGCAGTGGTACAGTATTTGATAAAGGGCTGATGATGATGACTCATTGAAGATAAGATTGTTTTTTATGGTAATAGGCGGCAAACGAGCAGACGGATCGCCTGATGGTAAGCAATTACCGCCGCCCATGGACACAAGCGACACCACAGGAGTCACAAGTGCGTTGCCGCCCCTTGGGGTTGGGAAAAGGGATAGGATGAGGAGTAAGGGATAGGGCCTCCGGCACTCTCACTCACCGAACGAAACGCAACAGTTTAGGTACCGTTACTTGACGTCGATCTTCTGTGAGAGGGTAGTACTTCCCCGGTCGAGCTGTACTAAGAGCAGTGATAGCTAAATAGTGAGACCGAATGCCCCGCAACTCTCGGGTAGGACTCCACGGCGTTTTTGCGTTGCCATCCTCCCTATCCTCTGCGGCCGCTGGGTAATTTGGGCGCGGGGCCCAACAACTTCATCCGCCGCCAAGGGGGTTTTGTTCGGGGCCCGCCAGATCATCTGGCGGGCCAATACCCGTCGCGGTGTAGCGAGGAATGCTTCGGTGATACCCGCCACACGGGTACATGAGGAATACGGGTTGGTTTTTAGTCAGTAAGAGTCTGACAGTTCCCTTCGCCCTTCTCCCAGGGCTGAGGGACGCCATGAGGATATTGCCTCGAAAAAAAAAAATTAAAAAAAGGAAGACTCCACGCCGTGCTGTACTTTCTTCTTATCTCGTGCTTTGGATCGCATTTGGTCCCGCCTGTATGAAGATCTTTGATAATCGTTTTACCACTGCTAATCAGCCCTAAAACCTAACACGTGCCTAACACTATGAAATAGCTTTTATCTTTAAGTTGCAAAAAACAGGCGGTAGTCGCTCTGAGCAAAAGTTGTGCCGCCAAATCAGTTTAGATTAGAAAGCGGACACGACACACGGCTTCAAGAATTTTTTTTAGTAGAAATCGTTAGTAGTAAGACCTCTTGCTAAAATGATTATAATAAAGCTAAAGGTCTGGTCCGTGTGGTGACGGATAAAGAATACGGAATGTTACCACCCTATATCATCCCATGCGTGTCGTAGGAGCCGACAGAGGGAGCATATTATGCAGAGAACAGCACTGTAAGAGAAGGAAAACTTGATACAAACCCTATACCAACCCGTTTGGCCAGCGTGGTATAGTAGGCCAATTCCTTCTTTAAAAGAGAGGCCTAGTCCAGCAGTCGACTGTTAAAGGCTGATGATGATGATGATGAAAGATTAGGTACCTATTTGTATCAAAGCGAAAATGTCAGAAATTCTCAATGACATCGCATTTGTATTATGATGATGTCGATCGAATCGGACTGTTTTACTCTATATCAGACACATGCTGGGTTTTCTTCTACGTAATTAGCTTATAAATGTTCTCCTGCTATCCAATCGTTGACGTCAGAGTGTATGGAAAACAGTAATGAACGTCATTTGAAATGACGTTGAGAAGAGCGCGCGTCGCTACGTCTGGGCTAAAGATCAGAGTTTAGCTTCAGCTGGAAAATTATTGTAGATTATCGTAGTATAGAAATAATATTAATAGAGGATAGATAAGCTTATATAGGTTTTGAATCGGATTTGTTCTAATGTACGCGACTCGGTGGCATCAGTGGCGGCGCTAGACCACATTTGGACGTCGGCGACATCAAGTTCGCGAGGCCCTTTAAATCGAGTGCGAGGCCCCGTTTACTTCGTAGTAAAAAAAACATTAAAATTAAGTGAGCCAAATTATAAAATAATGTATGAATAAATAAATGACAATTCAAAAATTTTCACTCAACATGGATCTTGTCACGCACGTATTCGAAAATAATTAAAGTCATTATCATCTGTTTAGCTTTTTCCCGAATTGTTCGGTGTCGGCTACCTAAGCCAGGATGATTGGCGAAACGAAATTAAGTATGTACCTAAGTAAAACTTTTTGCGAGGCCCTCTCAAGCGCGAGGCCGTCGGCGGCCGCCGACGTCGCCGACGCCTAGCGCCGCCACTGGGTGGCATAGTGGGAGTACCAACTGCCACGCGGATCGCGAGTACGATTCCCACTCAAATCAAATATTTGTGTGGGTGAACTTTGATGATTGTCTTAGTCTGAGTCTTCATCTTTATCAGCCCTTTATACTGTCCCCGCACAGCTGGGCACGGGCCTCTACTCACTATGAGAAGGGTAAAGCCATAGTCCACCACGCTGGCCAAGTGCGGGTTGGCAGACTTCACATGTCTTTCGAAAACATCATGAAGAACTCTCAGACATGCAGGTTTCCTCACGTTGCATGTTTTCTTTCACCGATTAGCAAGCGATAATTAACAATTTAATGCGCACATAACTCCGAAAAGTCATTGAAGCGTGCCGTGGATTCGAACCCGATACCCTATACGTAGCAGTCTGTCGGTCTCACCTATAAGCTATCGCTGCTTTCTGGTCTGTCTGGGTCCTAATTTGTATGTATTAACAAAAAAAAGTATATAAGTACATAGGTATGTAGGTATGTTTATCCATTGTCTAGTATCCATAGTACAAGCTCTGCTGGACTAGATTGTGCTGTTTCAATGTGGTTGGGTAAAGCTTGACAGAAATAAAATGTAGGTACCTAATGCTGTGAAAAACTGAAGATAAGGTTTGTTGAAGACCTGTTTGAATTATACAATTCGTGTTTCTTATTTTGCTAGCTATTGCGATTATCTTAATCACTTTAAAAGATCAAGAAAAGATGAAAGAAATTGAAGTGACAAAAAAAAATACTGAGTTTATTACGGCCTTTCTTCTTAAGAAGTCATTTAGCTAGGAAAAGCCAGCATCATCAGGAATAGGGTTTTGACACCCCTTACTTGTATACAACCAAAATGCAGAAATAAATATGTCTTTATGTGTCTGTTTGAGAAGTACGACAAAAGGGATCATAAAGAATGTGTTTTTCTTGCTGGGTCTCCTCGATGTACTTGCTTTCCTTCGAATTCTCGTGTCTTTAGCGTTTTTAATAAGTAATGGTTCTTATAATTTATTCTAAATAGTCTTTCAGGATATATACTTTCTTATAATGATTTTAGCAACTGTTATTGACAACTAACAATTTCCAGTTCGCTTGAACCAACTTTCGAAAGCCTCTAAGGCGCCGTCTCTGCTATTGTTCTAAAAGCCAGTTCATTACAGAGGCGGTTCTTTATTGATTTTTTTATTATTTTACCTTCGTCCAGGGCCGCGCGGTCAAAGGTTCGCAGATATGCCTTGCCCCTGAACGTAAACAAAGGCAAGTTGACTCGCTATTCGCTTAGGTATTGGTGTGTATGGTCTGATAGGTATTGAAACTGTCAGTGTCACGGTGGTAATAATATATCTCGATCTGGACGTCCGTATGTCTGACTGGCTAAACCCTATTCAGAAGCAACATTATGAAGCCTCTTTTGTCACAGCCATGCAATATCGCTCAGTGTCTTTACAAGTGATTTTACAATTTGATGATTAGTTTGCGTGAATAAGTGGTTCAACCCTCAAGATGAATTTCTCTACCGTCCCCTTCGAAATCACTTCTCTTTCATTCCTACATACATACATAGACTCACGCCTGTTTCCCCGAAGGAGTAGGCAGAGGCATATTAAACGCCCACTTTTCGCCAGTATTTTGATCCCACGTAATAGGTGGCGAGCCTATTGCCGCTTAATGGGATATTTTGTTTGCCAGAGCCTCGTCCGTTGATCGGCAGATGCACCACTTGCAGGTGAGGTTGGCTTGGGACCACAGATATAGATCTAGTCTGTGCTTGGGACCCTAAGTTCGTGGTGGGAATCCTATGTGAAGAAATAAGATCTGGATCCTCAACGAGAGGAAGGATCCTCAGGCTAGGTGAACGTGTTTGGTAGACTGCATTCCAATGGAAGCACATTTAGTAATCGCGTATGCGAACTTTGATAGCGCGATTCACGATCTAGTTCCACCATATCCGTTAGATGTCGCTGTGTTGTCTTCAACATTGTACGATAGATGGCCTCAGTTGTATGTAGCTCTCGCTACACCTGCATTTCCCTCCTTCAAGCAGGTACCTACCTGTAAATTAGGAAGCCATGCCCTAATACACTTTCAAATCGTTTATAATAATAAATAGCCTGATACACGTGTCGATTTGCCGACTTTTCTCAATTTCTGCTTAACTTATTGTGTTTGTTTATTATTCGGCTGTAGGAAAACCCAGGGAAAATACGGCTAATGCTTAAAATCTGCTGATTTATTCAATCAATGTAATATTTAGGTAAATATGAACCGTAAAACCACAATTACCACTATATGGGTATTAAATCAGTTGGCGTTTAAGCAATTGACCGGGTCCTGGAATATCCTCTTAACTACTATTATAAACGCGAAAGTTTATGAAGACGGCCTTGTGGCAGTTAGCTAAACTTTCATACAAAAATCTACGGGATAGATGTTAATGAAAATTGCAGTAACATAGGTTTTGAAAATGTTCAATTTCTTCAAGCCAAGATTATGACTTTTTTGTATGGGACAAAAGTTGTAGCTTAGGACACCAAATTGTGATTTGTAGTTATTTTTCTTATACCGGCAACCCGGAGTCCGGCGCGCATACATTACTATAACCACACGAATTGGTCAAAGATAACACCCAAAACCAAATATATTTATATTTTCATTTCAAATATAATTTCATTGATAAATCGTCCGGCGCCAGCTAATTATAGCATTTTTTACTAAAACGTATACCGACATAAAAAACTAAGTTAATTACCTGCTTTAGTTAGTTTAGTTAAAATTAATTTAATTAAGCATAGGGCGGCGACGCGGCGCTCGCTAGTCGTAGTTTATCGATAAGTCAGAGGGCGTCAAGGGTTATCGATAAATGCGATAAAACGGGACCGTTGCGCGTCACTACACTTATTGTATAACTTTTGTGTTATTTGGTTTACTTGCTAGAAAAATAAAGAAATTGTGAGATTATATATGTACAGACACATACTACATTATTTGTTTTTTATTTTTTTTATTTATAGACTCACGCCTGTATCCCCGAAGGGGTAGGCAGAGGTGTAATAATTATTACACCCACATTTCGCCATGAATTCTTAGGTCCCACGTTATAGGGGGCGAGCCTATTGCCGTACCGGGCACATTACCAGACTCCGTGCTGCTACGGAAAATTTGTAAAAACCCAGTAACACTTTGCCCGACCCGGGAATCGAACCCGGGACCTCCCATCCCACGCGTACATTTATGCCGCGAGACCAACGAGGCAGTCTAATACTACATTTGTATTGTTCATTATCGCCCGTCCCGTGCCTCGGAGATCACGTTAAGCTGTCGGTCCCGGCTGTCATGAGGATCTTTGACAGTCATAGAGTCAACATTTCGGAATAAACTGAGACTAGTCTAATCCATCGTCCGTGTGGTGACGAATTAAGAATACGGAATGTCACCACCACATATCATCCCATGGGGTCATAAGAGCCGACAGAGGGAACATATTATGCAGAGAACACCACTGTAAGAGAAGGAAAACTTGATACAAACCCTATACCAACTCGTTTGGCCAGCGTGGTATAGTAGGCCAATTCCTCCTATCAAAGGAGAGGCCTAGTCCAACAGTGGACTGTTAAAGGCTGATGATGAAGATGATGATGAAGTCTAATCCATTGAATATCGCAAGCGTCCTGGGTTGGAGACCGTGACTCGGTAAGCGTAAGGTAGGACGGCTCACTAAAAGGTAGGGGAAAAGTGGCTGGGGAGGAAAGATGCAAGGGATACAGAAGGTGGAGGACAATGTATGGAAAGGACTTTCTTCAACAGTGGACCAAGATAGGCTGATTGAGATTGAGGTCAATTTTGTTTTACAATTTTGTTTATTTCACATCGGTTACGGAGTACAGGCAGTCAGTCTGTGGAAAAGTTTATATTCAGTCATATCCGGAACCAGAAAGCAGACCTCAAGGCAACTGGTATAACACTAAGAGGATGACTAGTTAGGCTAGGTACAATCGAACAAGTCGGCGCTGGACCAGATTGAAAAAAAAAACTCCGTGGCTCACTCATAGAGTCGAGGCACACTAGAAACTGTTTTTATCAACGACAACCCAACCTACTAGACACTTAATGTTTTCATTTCTACAGACAAACAATTCTGTCAAAGCAGTGAGGTATGCGGGGTGAAGAGAGCTACAAAAATGCATTCTTATTGGCCGGTTCAAATTTGTGGTACGTCATAATTTATAACTAGTGTCGGGATTGGTCTTATGTAAGACGTATAAGTCTAACGTGATGTCAGAAAGTGTTCGCTTTACGTCTGCCGTTTAGTAGGCTGGGTTGTCGTTGGGTTTTGTAAACGAGTGTCAATGTGCGTGTGAAGTAGCACTGGAAGCGACGATGTCTTGCTGAGCGATTCTCACCCTTATGGTAATCTAGCGGGAAGTTGTTCGATTGTACATACTACAATGATGCACAATGCTGTGTATCGGTTGACAAGAGTTATCAACCGATACACAGCATGAGGTAGAATTATGGTGACAATGTATCTTCTGTACTTACCTTTTTATTGGGATTTCGTGATAATAACTATCCACCTTAACGTCCAGATAACTATTTAATTGTTATTTTTCATCTTGTTACGGGAGGTGGAACTTTATCTTTCGAGTTGAAGCTACGGCCATTACGAGAATAATTTTATATACTAAAAATATAATCTCGCAGTGGAATCCATATTGAGGTCCGTCCACCACTCTAAGATTCGAGTTTTGGCTGGGAATGGTGTATCGACTCCCCTCTGAAGGCTATAGAAACCCACTCACTAAAACCACAGAGGTGTCCTTTACATCCCAGAGGAGTCACCAAAGTCGTGGTTAGCATACTTTTCCGACGTAAATTTATGCATTAAATACATATGTTTAGGTCGGAAAATTAACATAAGACGTCGTTTTAAAGTTTATAAAAAGCATGTAAGCAACGCATGCTGAACGCGAATATATTTTTGTTATATCACCAAAGCATTGTTTTCATTAATGTTGCTACTGCATCGAAATGAACATTTGTCGTATTATTTTTTACGGCCAATTAGTCGCAAGCGACACGCGTACATGTCTACCGCTACGGACATTTGATTATCGGCGCATGAAACATACTTAAAACTATTACAACTAACACTGTACGTATACAATTAATAGTTTTATATTTACATGATTTTCACAAATTCTTATACTTACTTCTTATACTTAGTCCTAGTCGCGTTATTATTATCTTAATCTTAATATATAAAATGTTGAAACTATTGGGCGCAGGAAGCTGAAATTTGGCATGTATGTTCCTTGGGGACCGTAGGGGTGCACTAGGAAGGGATTGCCCGAAATTCCCACGGGATCGGCCAAAACGGGTAAATAAAAAAAAATGCAGGCGTAGCTGCTGGCGTCCTCTAGTCTTAATATATAAAATCCTTGCGTTACTGACTGACAGACACGCTACAACCGAAACTATTGGGCGCAGGAAGCTGAAATTTGGCATGTATGTTCCTTGGGGACCGTAGGGGTGCACTAGGAATGGATTGCCCGAAATTCCCACGGGATCGGCCAAAACGGGTAAATAAAAAAAAATGCAGGCGTAGCTGCTGGCGTCCTCTAGTCTTAATATATAAAATCCTTGCGTTACTGACTGACTGACAGACATGCTACAGCCGAAACTATTGGGCGCAGGAAGCTGAAATTTGGCATGTATGTTTCTTGGGGACCGTAGGGGTGCACTAAGACGGGATTTCCCGAAATTCCCACGGGATCGGGCAAAACGGGAAATTTGAAAATATGTGCGTGCGAAGCCGCTGGCGTCCTCTAGTTGGTAATAGGTATAAGGTGAATGTTATATGACTGCTACTCGTGAAACGTCGCGACATTTAACAGGTATTTCACATTTAGGTAATCATCACCAGCCCTGTATGCATAGGCGTCGCCAGGGAGGACCAGGGGGAGCAGCCCCTCTCCCCGCAGCTGCCCCTACCAACCTTACCCTTATAAATTAAAGGGTTTTTTGCTCTTTACGGGAGGGCCCCTAAAGAGTAAAAACCCTTTAATTTATAAATTTTTCAATACTTTCTCTATTACAATATCAACTTGCGCGTGAAACTAAATCTTCGAACACCGTTTGTAGTTTGTAGCTGTTCGTGCAAATCATTAGAAACTTGCATTTTATTACTTAAACAGTATTTTAAAAGTTAGATCCCGCGACCACCGCTGGTGGTCCAATCTAAGGGTCCATCTGAACCAAAAGTCCATCGCTGAAATCTGCAAAATAGAAGGAATTTCATCGATAATTTTAAAATAATTCCCTATTGATATCCGTTACATAAATATGAGTCTATTTTAAGGGATCATAAAATTTTATGTAAACGTGTCTTATTTGCGATATTTAATTACCTACTGCCGCGACCATGGCCGTTGTAAGATGGTCGAAACTTCGGTAAAACAGAGGTATTTTTACCTTAATCGTGAATGAGACCCGTTTACATAAAATTTTATGATGTATACAAATCGAAAAAGTTTAAAATCGATTATTTTAAAGGATGTTTGTGAAATTCGACGTCGAATCTTACCGCTGCTTTGCAAGGGACATATTTCTTGTTAGAGAGGACTAGGGCTGACAGAATCTATCTGTGGTGTAGTGGGGTTATCAGCATCATAAATATTTTTCATAGGTAGTAGAGCCTTTCTCATTTCAGCAAGAATGGGCCGGCTCGACCGGGGAAGTACTACCCTGTCACAGAAAATCGACGTAAAGTATCAGTACTTAAACTGTTGCATTTCGATCGGTGAGTGAGAGTGCCGAAGGCCCTATCCCCTATTCCTTCTCCCTCATCCCACTCCTCATCCTATCCCTTTTCCCTACCCCAAGGGGCGGCAGCGCACTTGTGACTCCTGTGGCGTTGCTTGTGTCCATGGGCGGCGGTAATTGCTTACCATCAAGTGATCCGTCTGCTCGTTTGCCGCCTATTACCATAAAAAAAATACTACATTACTTGTCATACCTCCTCTCTATTATATTTCTCTATATTTCTACTTCTTGCATTACTGACTGACTAAGAGACTACGCACAGCTAAAACTACAGTGCGCAAGAAATTGAAATGTGGTATGTATGCACCCTTACTAGCCTTTAGTTTCCAAGAATAGGGTGCATAGGGTTCCCACAAAGAACTTAGGGTCCCAAGCCAACCTCACCTGCATGTGGTGCACCTGCCGATCAACGGACGAGGCTCTGGCAAACAAAATATCCCGATCAGCGGCAATAGGCTCACCACCTATTACGTGGGATCAAAACACTGGCGAAAAGTGGGCGTTTAATATGCCTCTGCCTACCCCTTCGGGGAAACAGGCGTGAGTCTATGTATGTAGTTTCTAAAAAATTGTAGAGGCGCACTAAGAAGGGTTTCCCTGAAATACCCACGGGGCCGTGCAGATATGGTTTGAACGGTTCCACAGTCCTGGAAAGGTGGTTGGGGCTGGCCGGATGCGGAAGGCAGTCTCCGGTCTTGTGGTGCAGGACAGGCCTATGTCTAGCAGTGGAGTGCAATAGGCTAATTGATTGATTACAGTGTGGCGGTACCGATATGTCTTTTATTGATAAGGTGACAGTGATAACGTTCGTCTTATGCTGCATAATTTTTTGTAATATGTAATTATTTTTACAAAGATTGTCACTTTGTTCATTATCCTAATTTTTTTATCTGTACCGAATGCTTCTTTAATTAAATACTGAAGTAAATAGTTTAATTATCTTTTAATCGGACTAATGATCGATGTAACAACATAACATAACATAACTTCACGCCTCTATCCCCGAAGGGGTAAACATAGGTGTATTAAACACCCACACTTCGCTAGTTATGTTTCAGTTCCGATGTAACAACCTTTTCAATTTTTTCTTTTCTTTGAATTTTAGTATTGTGTAGGTAGGTACTGTTTGAAGTTAAGGTCGATAGGAAATGCAAGAAAAGAAGTAATGACTCTAAGTTTGTTTCATCTCTTAATTCTTTTTATTTATAGTCTCACGCCTGTATCCCCGAAAGGGTAGGCAGAGGTGTAAATATTACACGCACATTTCGCCATAATTTTTTAGGTCCCATGTAATAGCGGGCGAGCCTATTGCCGTTACCAGGCATATCACCAGACTCCGGGCTGCTACTGAGTATTCGGAAAAACCCAGTAAAACGTTTGCCCGACCCGGATATCGAACCCGGGACCTCCGATCAGCATTCGCATACGCTATCCACTGGACCACGGAGGCAGTTTCTAGCTCTTAATTAAGCTCTTAATTGTGTCCAGAGATAATTTAGCTTGGTAGAGGCGGCATTATCTAGAATAGGGTTTGGACTTGCATAAGTGTTATAAACAACCGAAATACAGAAATAAATATGTCTTTACAGATAATACACCTCTGCCTACCCCTCCGAGGATGAAGACGTGAAGTTATATGTTATCTTTGTTTACAGATAATATTTTTTTTATTTTTCTCACTTCTCCGATATACTTGCTCAGTTATTTGCATATGTTGTGACAGTTTTACTTTCTCCGGCACTTCGCAAGTGTAATGCTAACGTAGTTCCCGTGACGCCGCCATTTAATGGGATCGGATAGAGGAACACCATGGTGGTTTTAGTGGGTAGTAATCACCGGCGCTTCTCGTCTGGGAGTCCCACACTCTCCCTAGCCTGAGCCCTTTTAGGGGCCCAGCCTGGGGGGGTTGGCCCGTAAATAGTTTGGTTTCCATCATGCGTCAAAAAAGTGTCAAACCTGGTGTCTTCAATAGTGACTGCTGTTGCACCTAGCTGGATACACAGGTTATAAGCAAAGTAGCGAGAATGTGAGGTAGACAAGTGTCACATATCACTGATATCACACACATAAAAAATTTTATCATCATCATCATCATCAGCCTTTAACAGTCCACTGCTCTCCTTTGAAAGGAGGCATTGGCCTACTATACCACGCTGGCTAAGCGGGTTGGTATAGGGTTTGTATCAAATTTTATTGTTTCCTTCTCTTACAGTGCTGTTCTCTGCATAATATGCTCCCTCTGACGGCTCTTACGACACCCATGGGATGATATGGGGTTGTGACACTCCGCATTCTTAATCCGTCACCACACGGACTTTCGACTAAAAATGTAATAATTATTTTAAATAGAGCGGCGATAGCCCAGTGGTGTACGTTACAGACTGCCGCATGCGCCGAGACGATCACCAGGTACCCCGGGCACACACCTCTGAATTTTTGAAGTTAATTAGGTATGTAAGTAAAGAAAGTAAATTATCGCTCGCCTAATAATGTACCCGGTAGATGGCATTAGGCTCGCCCCCTGTTACATTTGGACCGAAACGTAAATGGCCAAGTGTGGATGTGTACTACACCTCTGCCTACCCCTTCGGGGATGGAAGGCGTGAAGTTATGTATTTTAAATAGAAAATGTCAACAGCAAATTCAAATCTAATAGAATAAAAATAATCTCTAAATAAAATATAAAAAATACAACACGAATTGCAAATTATCAACGTTTAGCCACAGCCCTATACTGGAACGTGTTAGTGATGTGAACTCGCACGACACCGAGGTATCGATAGTCCGCTTTTATCGACACATTATCGCCGGCGATAATCGCGGTTATCACGAGGTTATCTCCAGCACGAGCCAATAATACGACACTATAACTTTTAATTATGTTTGTGTTAACACACTGTTTATTTAGATGGTACTTTATTTGTGGGTTTTAGACATTTTGTATAATCATTTGGCTTTGCCTTTTTTGGTGGCGTCGTTTATTTTGTTTAAAACTAGGTGTTCCTTAAAATTTTGCACGCGGATTAAATTTAAATAATAAAAAAACAAATATAACGGAGGGACATAGTGAAACTACAAGGGATTTTTTTTATATAATATACTTCTATTCGTCAAAGGAATATCGCTATCCCTCTGGGTTAAGACATTTTCCTAATTCTGGTCTCATCAAAATCAGTTCAGTATTTTATAATTAGCATGAAATAAGGTCAAATACATATACACTTTTGCATCTGTGTGGGTTATATTAGTATTAGGTATGTTATGAATTAGTATGTAAACAAATAGGTACAAATAGGTTTTAGGGCGATTTCAGATTAGCGTTTTATACGCGCGTATAAGCTCGTTTTTGGAAGCGCATGTAGGCGCGTATAGGCTCGCCTTTTGGCACACGCGCAACTCGTACGAGCGTTGACGCGCTTCTAAGCTCGTATAGCCGCAAGCCGTCAGAATCCATGTTGACACTGACAAGATGTCACTAACGTTTCGAGCGAAAACGCCGAAATATGCCCGTTCGATTTTTTGAAGCTCGTAATGTAGAGCGCGTGTAAACGCGTATGCGTTACGACCGTCGTACGACCGTGTACGCGTAGAAAAATACGCTAATCTGAAATCGCTCTTAAGGTAAAATATTAATAAAATAAAAAGTATAATTTGTAAGCCACATACCCTGCCTAATATAATTATAATGAATTGTAAAAGGAGATCGATCTATATGTAATCAATAGATTTTTGTTAAAAATATTACTCTATTGAGGAAAACTGGACTTTGACTAATTTGTAAAACGTTTTTTTTATTGTTTCTGTTTAGACCAAATATAAAAAAAACTGGCTAAAAGTATAATCTTTAATAGACCGCTATTAGATGGTCAATAGGCTAGTTGACGAAAAAAAATTTATAACTCCGTCCTTTAGATTATTCAAAAGTAAGTAATACGTATTTTTTATTTGTAAATTAAACCAAAAATGACCAAGATATAGCTCAATAAAGTTGCGTATAACGTCACGCCGTGCTGCATTTTTCGCACTAGGTGACGTCACACGTAAGTTTAATGGGCTATATCTTTGTTATTTTTTATTAAATCGAAAAAAGAAAAAAATACGTGTCCAACATTTTTTTATAATATAAAATACGGACTAAATAATATTCAATTATTTTGACCCTGGAAACTACCCTATTCTACATCTCAAATCAATTTGCTACATCAATATATTTAACTTTATAGATAAGTTATCTATATAACTTAAACACTTAAAGACGTACATCTATTTCTGCATTGTGGTTGTTTACAACATTTATACCTACAAGTCAAAACCCTAAGAGACGATGTTGGCTTTTGCTAACTCAATGATTTCTTGATAAGAAAAGGCGAAAACAATCTCGTTTCATCATGAGCCTTTAACAGTCCACTGCTGGACTAGGCCTCTCCTTTGAAAGGAGAAATTGGCCTACTATACCACGCTGGCCAAACGGGTAGCTATAGGATTTGTATCAAGTTTTCCTTCTCTTACAGTGCTGTTCTCTGCATAATATGCTCCCTCTGTCGGCTCTTACGACACCCATGGGATGATATGGGGTGGTGACATTGCGTATTCTTAATCCGTCACCACACGGACATCTTTATTAATTTCTTTTTCTCTGTCATTTCCTTTTGTTTTTATCTTTTACTAGCTTTTGCCCGCGGCTTCGCTCACGTTAGATTCGGGTAACACAAAATTCCTTCATCGTTCGATAGTAATTATTTATTTATTTGTAAACAGTATTTTTTAGAGTTTCTTAGTCAAAAATAGCTAAACACGGAATCCTTATAGACGCGCTATGTCTGTTAGTTTATTCGTATGTCACCACTTTATGCCGAAACTATTCAGTTTACACATTTGAAAATTGGTAGGTAGTTAGATGTATTCTGTGAACCGCTTTACGACGTTATAGAAAATAAAAAATATTAAATATTAAAGGGGACTCTTCATACATGGAACTGATGTGGAAAATGGGTCGTTAAAATTACTTTGAAGTTCCTAAAACCATTGTTTCTCAAAGTTAATCGTTTGAAAGATATACGGTTCCAAAGTGGTAAAATGGGTGTGTGTGTCCCTCTTACTTTTAAAGTAAGAGAGTGACAAATCTAAAAAATACATGCTGTAGATCGTTATAAAAAAATCCAACGAAAATTGGTTTGAACGATATGTAGTCAGCAGTTTTTGAAATAAAGCACATCTTAAAAACCGCAAATATAGCTATGTCGTTTATACAAAACTATTAATAGTTAGTCGAAGATAATGGTTATGGTAAGTGGATACCTCCACTATGGAACCCTTCATTGCCAATAGCTTTTATAATGTTTCGTCCTAGTTGTTACGTAAGACGTAAGCGAACGAAGTAATGACAGTGCACCATATGACAATGTATAATGTGACAGTACTGACAGATAGCACATACGCAGCACTCAATTATTACAGCGCATGCGTGCTTACTGTCAATAAGTAGGAGGTTTGTCCCTACAAACTTCGATCCTCTCTAAAATCCCTCCCAGATTATTATACATATAAGTGTTTTTCCTGGTTCTGAGCTACCTCCCCACCAATTTTCAGCCAAATCGGTTCATCCGTTCTTGAGTTATAAATAGTGTAAATAACACGACTTTCTTTTATATATATAGATTAAGATAATAAGGCCCTGTTGGATCACTTCTCGTTAGTTATCCTCCAGATAAGTTTAAAATTAAAACTAAATTTGTATGAATTTATCTGCCAACTAATTTAACCTTCCCTTATCGGACGGTGGTGACAGAATTATGTCATAATAAATAAATAAAGGATATTGGCTAATTATTATAGAAAATACTTGGCACTTATTAAGCCAACTCTGGACTTCAAGTCGTGTAAGTCTTGGATGCAACAGGGATTACGCGCTATGACAATGATATGATGTTAAGTGCAATAATTATTTAGTTTTATTAAATATTTTAACGATCATTACCTAATTCTAATAAAAAGGTTAAGAAAGGCTAACATTTCAATCTGAAATGAATCTCTAAATAAATCTGAAATCGGTTTATTGCATAAATATGAAAAGACACAAATGTTGCCAGCTTGTCTATAACTTTCGATGTTGCTACCTCACAGATGTTTTATTGACAACATTATTTTTTATCTGTAACAAATTACTAACATAACGTGTCTACAAGGCATAAATAATATTTTAACAGTAGCATTTGTCGTTATTTCTCGTAAATAAAAGTGTCCGTTTCCTTTGAGTTACTGTCGATAAATTACTACATTTAACATCAAAATATGATTTATATGTTTCATAAAGAGCTCTTGTTTTTGACATATTGACGGACTTTGTCGGCTATAGAAGATCTAACTACAAAGTTATGACAAAAGTGCAACTCTAACGATATTATGAAATTTAATTTCGTCTGTGAGTTTAGATAGATAGATAGATAGATAGATATACTCTTTATTGTACACCAAATAATATTGAAAAGTACACATTTTTTTAATTGGCTTATACTACAGCATGTACAAATGGCGGCCTTATCGCTAAAAGCGATCTCTTCCAGGCAACCTTTGGATGGACAGAAATGGTGTTATGATGTAAATGTTTAGATAGCTCTTTTAAACTAATTGCTTTATCCGGCCACGGTTATTTGTGGTTCAATCTGACATTAGGTAATTTAATGGGAAAGTACATAGGATCTGTTAGGTTTAATTTTAATCTGACATATAAAAACTACGGTTGCCTCTGTGGTCCAGTTGATAGATCGATTCCCCGGTCTCAGTAGCAGCCCGAAATCTGGTGATATGCAATAGGCTCGCCCCCTATTACGTGGAACCTAAAAATTTATTGCGAAATGTGGGTGTAATATTACACCTCTCCCTTTGGAGATACATACAGGCGTGAGTCTTTAAATAAAAAAAAAAAAATTGTGTTACAATAGCATTTTGAGTCAGTTGGGAGGATTTGGCCTACCAGACATCACAGTCACCCAACATACCTACATAGGATACTGTTTGTTTTTTTAGGGTTCCGTACCTAAAAGGTAAAAAACGGAACCCTATTACTAAGCCTCCGTCGTCTGTCTGTCTGTCTGTCTGTCTGTCTGTCTGTCTGTCTGTCTGTCTGTCACCAGGCTGTATCTCATAAACCATGATAGCTAGATAGCTGTAATTTTCACAAATTATGTATTTCGGTTGCCGCTATAACAACAAATACTAAAAATAAAAAAAATAAAAAAATTAAGGGGGGGTCCCATACAAAAAACGTGTTTTTTTTCGTATATTTTGCTCAAAATTACTAACTGTTACAGGTAGACGCTTTAAATTTTTACAGAATATGTAGTTGTATATTACCTTTCAAAATAAATAATTAAATTTAAAAAAAGTAAATAATAAAGGGGGCTCCCATACAACAAACGTAATTTTTAAGCAATTTGTTACTCGATCTTAATAAACAGGTAGAAACTTATAAAGTATTTATGTATACATACAACGAACGTGATTTTCTTTTATAGATGATGGTACGGAACCCTTTGTGCGCGAGTCCGACTCGCACTTGCCCAATTTTTTATATATTAATAGGCGGCAACGAGCAGACGGATCGCCTGATGGTAAGTGATTACCGCCACCCATGGACACAAGCAACACCACAGGAGTCACAAGTGCGTTGCCGCCCTTTGGGGTTGGGAAAAGGATAGGATGAGAAGTGGGATGAGGAAGACGGAATAGGGTATAGAGCCTCCGGCACTCTCACTCACCGAACGAACGGTTTGATATCAAGTTTCCATCTCTTCTTAAATGTCTATTTGCTTCTCGTAGATTTCTTATAGTCCTCTTACGACATCCGTGTAATGAAATAGTAGTAATGACTCAGTAATCGTCATCCCTCTTCATGCAGATCTATAGCTTATAAACATTATTTATTATCCTTAAAATATCCATACCTAGCAGAATTATGCCTGTTATATTCGGTTAAATAAGTGTTTTAGAAGCGCAATTCCGAATTTCTTTTAACAGAGTAAATGGACTACCAAACGGATAATAAAAATATTTTTGGAATTGACAGCTTAATAATTAATAGGTTATGTAAAATTTATACGCTACGGACCCTTGGAGAAGATAAAAATAACCAGAAAGCTGAGCAAGGAAGATCGGCGGTACTGCTAGATAAAGATCTCGTTACAAAATCGACAGTATCTCGCAAAATTGATATTTTTAAACAAGTTGTTTTAACGAGGTAAGATAATATAAATTTAAATTTCAATCTCTATTAACACATTATAAAATCTTTTAAAATAGTGTTTAATCTTTTAAAATTACACTTTCTAAACCAAAATATGCTCTATCCCTACATCTTTCAAACATTCTAGCTTATACTTTCATCTAAATATCACAAAACGGTAAATTCCATTAAGCCAGTATTACAATAATACCTGGCTAATGGCTGGTGGTACATATAATACAAATAAGTGACCGCGACGTTGTTTGCTTGTGTCGCCGTCGGCCGTACGTATAACATGGCTGCCGGCGGACTCCGGGTTGACTTGACATGACATGTTTAGACAATGGTAATGCTTTACCACTGTGGTAAAATGCGTGGAAGTTCAGGAATATGTTAAGTTAACTTAATATAGTTTAATTATGCAAAAACAATTCAACAAGTTACTAAACGTCTGGAATATCTTAATCGTTTCTATTTCCAGTCAAAAACTAATTGTTTTAGCAGTATTTTCCAACAATTTGTTTTCATTTTTTTACTTTACTAATGGGTGGGTGACTATTTTACTTTATTTTAATTTTAAACCGATGTGTCTTCCTTGTTTCGCCTATAGATGGATAGGTTAGAGTACTTTCTGCTGCCATTATGTTACTTAACCTGCCTTAATAATTATGCTGACGACTGCAAAAATAATTTTGGCATCCGAATGGTAGTTATCGCGTTTAAACAAATATGTTTAAAAATTTAAGAATTCTTCAGCCTAGTATATTAGAAAAGATTCGTAGTGTCTTCAAAACACACTTCAACTGAATATAACAGGCAAAATTCAGCACATAGGTATTTTAAAGAAGCAAATACATGATCATAAACTGTAGAGTTGCTGCGTGTATACGTTTTCTCATATCAGAACAGGTTTGTACTTAATATGTCACCGCTGCAGTTCAAGTTGGGAAAACAGAAATAAAGGTTATGTCTACGCTGTTTGAATGTCTACATAATATTTGGAAGATAACCAGTAGGTAAGGCTCTAGCAATGACAATATTAGCAAAGGCAATGAATCGAAAGTGAAGTTACAGGTTTAAGAAAGATTGCATACTACATACATACATACATAGGCTCACCGCGCACGCCTGTTTCCTGGAGGGGTAGGCAGAGACTACGGAAAGCCATTTGCAACGATCCTGACATATCTCTCTTGTTTCATTCACTCCCATCAGATTCCTCATGCATGCTCTTCTCCAATGTCTCCAATCTGGTCAGAGAACGTCCGCCTAGGTCTTCCCCTTCGTCCTGTCCCTTCCACACTTGCCTTATATATCTGCTTGGTCAGTCTTTCGTCATCCATCCTCTCCACGTGCCCAAACCAGATTGAATACTTATGGTTTTTAAACTTAAACAGATTGATAAGTTTATAAATTTGTAGCAATTACAAAAAAATCTTTTTAATAATATCTTCGGAACATGGAAAACGTAAGGAAACCTGCATCTCTGAGACTCTTATACTATAAACCTTACCCTTCTTATAGAGAGAAGAGACCCGTTCCCAGCAGTGGGACAGTATAAGTAGGTACCTAGGTAGGTATAGGTACTAAGGGCTGGTGATGATGAATAATAACTTCTATACTGATAGCCAATTTGATCATGTCTTGCGGCACTCTTAAAACAATCAAGCAACGTACAAACGAAACGGCAAGATTCAAAGAAACAATTTGTGAACACAAATTTTCACTTGTTGGAATCGAACCTCCAACCCTCACCGCGATTGTAACCACTAAGCCACTCTCAACCTACACCGTAAACCGAAAAAGTTTAAGTACATAAACAAATACGGAATAAAGTTACAATTTCCTGCCAATCGCTCCTGTCTGGCCCCTGTTTACCTCTAAGATCAGTATAACATATTACACACGGTAACGTGAACCTTATTCCATTGTAATAAAGCCTATGGTAGTATTTATTCAGGCTAGTAGAAATACCCAACTTAAAGTGAACCTTATTGCATTGAAATAAAGGCGATGGCCATGTTTATTCAGGCTATGAAGGGATAAGTACCCGATTTGTAAGTATTTAGTTACTGTTTGCGATTTAGTCTGGGGACATTTGTAATTAGGTATACAATGTCTGCTTCCAGGGTAGCGCCGGTTTTTTCCCTGTGTTGACTTTGGGATTTGTCTGTATGTCGCTGTTATTAGTAGTTAGACACTTTAACAGGATAATACGTAGAGAAATGTTTTTATTTTGAACTACATTACCATGTAAATATGCGTAGAAACAAAGATGTACCTATTAAAAAAAAATATTCGCCTATGTAAGTAACTAAGTATTACATTAAGTATCTCTTTACATTACACTGTGCAAGTATTAAGTTAATTATCTACATTGTAACATATTTATTTGAGTATCGATAAGCCCGCGGTTACACCCGGGTTATTTAAGGCTACAGCTCCGCTCCCGTGGCTCATAGCTTGATGTTATATAGCCTATAGCTTTCCTCGATAAATGGGCTATTTAACACTGAAAGAATTTTTCAAGTCGGGTCAGTAGTGCCTGAGATTAGCGCGTTCAACCAAACAAACAAACTGTTTAGCTTTATATATTAGTAGGTATAAGATTAGATTAGGATATTTATTATTAAATGGATATTTAACTATAAATAATGTATCTAAATCATTAATAACGCCAAACTACCCTTCTATCTTTCTTTTTGGATCCATGTCTTTCTTGTCCATCCCAAGGTTGCCTGTAAAGACATTGCTAGATAGCGTTAAGGCCGCCATTTGTAATCTTAATATATAAAATCCTTGCGTTACTGACTGACTGACAGACAAGCTACAGCCGAAACTATTGGGCACAGGAAGCTGAAATTTGGCATGTATGTTCCTTGGGGACTGTAGGGGTGCACTAAGAAGGGATTTCCCGAAATTCCCACGGGATCGGCCAGAATGGATAAATTAAAAAAAAATGCACGCGTAGCTGCTGGCGTCCTCTAGTGTTTCTATAAATGTCTTTATTCATGTTTATTTTCTTATAAAATTGTTTTGGTGTACAATAAAGATGATTATTATTAAATTTACTAAAGTTCAGCTGAAGTCAACAAAGGGTTATTGTTTGACCGACTTTGGCTAAACTTTTCTTCACTTCTAAATTAGCAATTCAGACGTGAAATCCGAGCTGTCCGTGTATTGTTGGTTTGTATGTACACAGCCGATCTTGCTGTGTCTATATCGATGAGTAAAGAGTTCTCACAGTATTAGTTAATGAGCAAACAAATCAGTAGGTCGAGGCGACGGAACTTAACCGAAAATAAGCGCTTGTGACCTCACCTTGCACACATAGTGTTATAGCTAAAGATATCTGTATAATCTATGAGCTAAAGTTTCTACACTGCAGATCGTAGGTTCCATTCCTTTTTGACTAAAACCAACCCATACTACAGGAATGGAGTACCTACTTGCATAGATAACGGACTGCCTCGTTGGTCTCGAGGCATATATGTGCGCGTGGGATTGGGAGGTCCCGGGTTCGATTCCCGGGTCGGGCAAAGCGTTATTGGGATTTTCCTTTAGGAAATTCTCAGTAGCAGCACGGAGTCTGGTAATGTGCCCGGTACGGCAATAGGCTCGCCCCCTATTACGTGGGACCTAAAATAAATCTGGCGTAAAGTAGGTGTAGCAATATACCTCTGCCCCTTCGGGGATATAGGCTTGAGACTATGTATGTATGTTTATGTATGCATAGATAATATACTCTGTCGGTTATAGGTTTGGTTCCTATAGGTACAGGCACCTTCTTATCATGCACATGCACCTATGTGCATAGGACAAACGAATTGGCGGGGTAAATGCATCGATTTTGCACCTAAATAGAAAAAAAATATAGTGCCTTTTAGCCTCAATATTTCCTGTACCAATAATTTCCCAGTTATGGTGTCGAATTAAAAAAATATCGTAATGATTGGTAAAATATGGATTTCAGTTTTCTTTAAGGGTCGTTTTACACCCTGTAGAAAGAAGCGAAATAAATCTTCGTCAAATATTCTAATTATTTTATTTAATTTATATTTTTATAAGGTTTTCATTAAGGAATGTATACCTTTTGATTTTCAATATGTGTCTTCTAAATTGTACTATTTTGAAATGCAAAGATTATGGTACAAATTTGTATTGAAAGTAGAGATTGGTTAAAAGCCTTTGAGAAGAGAGATGCAGTGCAATACTTCCGTCACTAATGCACAGTTTGGTTTAAATGAAAACAAGTATATTTTCTATTCTATCCCATATTCTGGTTCTATTGTGTTAGGCAGCGATAGCCGAGTGGAGATACCAACAGACTGCCATGCAGAGGGTATCGGGTTCGACTCCACGGCGCACACCACTGAATTTTCGGAGTTATGTGCGTATTGAATTATTAATTATTGCTTGTCCCGTGCCTCGGAGAGCACGTTAAGCCGTCGGTCCCGGTTGTCATGAGGATCTTTGACAGTGGTTACAGGGTGTCAGTACCTTCTAAATAAACTGACTCTAGTTTAAACCATGGAATATCGCTATCCCTTCGGGTTGCGGAGGGCAGACAGGCAGTCGCTCTGTGGAAAAGCTAATATTCAGCCAAATCCGGTTAGACTAGTAAGCGGACCCCAGGTTAAAACTGGGATAACGCTAAGACGATGATGATTCTGGTTCTATTGTGGTAGCTACTAATTATCTAATATTAACTGAAATAACTAAAAACAAAGTCAAAGTCAGCTAAAAATACAAAATTATTTTTAATCTTCCAGACAATAGCCAAACCTTTCTCACGGCCAACATGCAAATTCGACCAATTTTAAAACATCAAATCTATCATTTGTTTCGCCTTGTCCAAGTGACAAGTGACGCCGAGCGGTGTTTGCGCACGCATTAGCCGCGCCCGCCTACTGTCAACATAGTAATGGCGGCAAACATACACCCCCCCCCACTTCCCTCTCGTCCCCTCTCCTCCTCTCCCTCCCGTTCCCCTCTCAGCTACCGTTGACAGATGCGCCGACGACACGTCTCTCCGGCTAAATAAATGTTTGATGAATTTATGATAGGTCTGCTGTTTAGGATGTTAACACGGATTGTGTTTTATAGTTGTACTCGAAAGGTCATTAGACGACCAGTTAGTCTTTCCCATGGACTAATCTTTTTGGGTCGAAAGTTTTCTCTATGGTTTTAGGCACTACTACTTGGGGCACTGATAGACTTTCCCATAGAGTCCCTGGCCAAATTATTAGACGCACTGCAGTTTAAACATTAAATTATATTTAGGTATATCTCATTTCTTTCAGAGTCAATAAATACATATTCGTTCTATGATAATTATAGTTTATTTGTGACAAAAATAAAGATAATTAAATAGATACCAAAAATTTACATTGTATTTTTTTACATTGTATTTGGTAATTATAATAAACCTGTGTAGTATCATCAGATAATTAAAATTTTTGCCAGGGACGGCAGACTAATCTTACTGACTGCCTCCGTGGTCCAGTGGATAGCGTATGCGACTGCTGATCGGAGGTCCCGGGCTCGATTCCCAGGTCGGGCAAAAGTGTCGGGTTTAGCCGAATTCTCAGTAGCAGCACGGAGTCTGGTGATGTGCCCGGTAACGGCAATAGGCTCGCCCCCTGTTACGTGGGACCTAAAAATTCATAGTGAAATGTGGGTGTAATATTACGCCACTGCCTACCCTTTCGAAGATACAGGTGAGAATCTATAAAAAAAATACTTCTCTCTTTACGTCAAGAGTCTAAGGTTTAAGACACGGCTCTACTAGTAGTAAACACGGCTATAAGTCAAACTATACAGTTCCACTACGATGCCACCGGTCGGTATCATCGACCAAGTTTGACTACTCTCTCCTGTTAGTTCGGGACCTACCCACTAATACTTTCGCGATTTATATACATGTCGTATAAGCCGGTTAAAACGTAGGAGAATAACAGAGGTTTTATACCTCCAAATTAGTTTAGTATAGCGAGTACGCCCCGCTAAATAAAGCCACCGCGGTATCCTCGACGTCCCATGATACCTTGATCACGCAAATTGTAGATAATATACTTACCTCGCCATGTTTCTCCATACATTATCCCAAGGTTTGTCTTACATATTGTTTTCTTCTGCCGAAAATAGCGCTAGTAGCATGACATGTCTTGTCGTTCGTAATTGGTCGGCAAAGTTAAACAACGCTTGCACAGGCCACCTCTTGAAAGGGTGACCGCGTGTGACATTTACATCAGAGCTACCGTGCTTCGGAGGGCACGTAAAACTATCAATTCCGGTTCTAATCTCAGGACCAAAATCGTTCTGAAAACTCAAACATCAGAGTCAGCCACACACTTCCGAAAAAGAAAAGAAATGCAGGTAGTAGAGCCTTGCTGATTTCAGCATGAATGTGCCGGCTCGACCGGGGAAGTACTACCCTCTCACAGAAAATCGACGTAAAGTAACAGTACCTAAACTGTTGCGTTTCATCCGGTGAGTGAGAGTGCCGGAGGCCCTATCCCCTATTCCTTCTCCCTCATCCTACTCCTCATCCTATCCCTTTTCCCACACCAGGGGCGGCAACGCACTTGTGGCTCCTGTGGTGTTGCTTGTGTCCATGGGCGGCGGTAATTGCTTACCATCAGACGATTTTTCTCGTTTGCCGCCTATTACTATAAAAACAAAAAAAAAAGCAAGAAGCTTCCAAAAATACAGCTGAAACAAAACAGCACAATTTTAAAAACTATAAATTCTGTTTATACGTACAAAGAACGATATCTTTACACATTACAATTGAAACATATTTTTGTTAAGATTTTCCATTTACGCCTGAACTGATAAGAACGTGTTATTATTGTTTATAACAATTTTATGTGGAACGTTATAACTTCGTAGGATTAACATTTTAATAGTATCTAGCTATACCTACCTACCTAGATACCAATATTACGTAAAAAATGCAATTTTTAAAGCCTATATCAGTTTTTTATGAACTGAAATGTGTATAAAATAGTGATATAACTAAAATCATTGGCGTGAAAGCAATTCAGACTGTAATATCTGTTTCGGATTAAATTTTTTATACTTTTTTTTTAATCTGACATGCTAATCTGAAGGAGTATATTACATCTATCTAATACTAGTATTCAACGTAGAAATCTCATATCGAATCGGTATCTAGTTAAACCACAAATCGATTTATATACTTGGTAACACATAAAAAATGTTAAAGAACTTTTTGTATTCCGTGCTTGAGAGAACTGTTTGATAGAAAAATAATAAAATAGTTGTTGAAATTGACTTATTTGTTTTGAAATATAATGCCAGTGACGTCTTCTTCGAACTTAATCTGATTGAAGAAGTTAAAGTTTTTAAGTTATTTTTAGATTTATAATAGAGTATCCTTGCCTGCTACTATGTACTTTCTAAAGCATTATGTCCAATTAGTCCAATATTTGCATAATACTAGGATCAAATAACTATACATTCATTCATTCCTGCAACTGAATTTTGTCGACTCTATTTTTTTTTAATAATGTTATTTAAGTATTTATTTTCTCCCATGGGATACAAACATTTTAACAGTTTGCAATATTAGGATATAGAAGGGAGGCAGGAGCCCATACTAAGTCAAAGATCTGTGTCGTGTCTATGTAGTTAGTATGTCCGTGTGGTGTCGGATTAAGAATACGGAATGTCACCACCCCATATCATCCTATAGATGTTGTAAGAGCCGACAGAGGGAGCATATTATGCAGAAAACAGCACTGTAAGAGAAGGAAAACTTGATACAAACCCTATACCTACCAACCCGTTTGGCCAGCGTGGTAGGTATAGTAGGCCAATTCCTCCTTTCAAAAGAGAGGCCTACTGCAGCAGTGGACTGTTAAAGGCTGATGAAGAAGAAGACTAGGATCAAATAACTATACATTCATTCATTCCTGCAACTGAATTTTGTCGACTCTATGCAGATGTAGATGTAGTCAATTGCTTGATGATTCCCTTATCGGTTCGAGACTCCACCGTGGTCCTAGGTGGGTGCCTTTATTTGCCTCATCCTTTAATTTCTGCTTATTAGAAAATAAAATCATTTCCCCAACGAAGATGTCTATTATTATTACGTCAAGTGTGGTATTTTGATTTTCTGTGGTTTAGGTAAAGTTTTATTCAAATACTTTCTAATTCTTAGCATGCAAGAGCTGTACATACCTACATCTATCCGAACTCATATACTTTCATACATTCATCATTATACTTAGAAGTGAAATACTACATGTACCTAGCTATTGTTGACTTAATGTAAAAATAGCTCGAATGCATAATTTGCGACTTCTTTCTTTCTTTTTCGTGGGCAACTAAATTAATTTGCTCCTGTACCGGTGTATCACCTTCTAACATTCGGTCGCAGCATCTCGTCCAAATATTTTACATTTTTCATCAAAACCACATTGAAATATTTTCCATAAATACCCCACCCGCAAGGTCCAGCTGGCCTATGCTCCCGACTTGCAATCGCCCAAGTCTCGCTCGTGCACGGATATCCCAAAATAGACATCTGACAAATGAGGCTCGCTCCACCGACCACAGAACAACTAATTGTCATACCACACATTGACATTCTGCCTCCCAGTAGCACAAACCCTTCCGCCCTTTCTTACTCTGTGGCACGTTCCGATAATTAGTAACCTACCTCACTGTAGTATATTCCAATAATTAGTTACCTTGACTTATGGCATACCTTTGACACTGTTTATAGAGGTTAATAAGGCCCATATGATGCCACCACTATTAACTTAACCTTAAGAATGTTAACGTTTGATTTTATATTTAGACTCGGAATATTAATAGAGCAAGCAAACTTCTTGAACATGGCGCTAAGATAATTAATTCTATGTTTACATAATATTTTGTATACGTGATATGGGTTTTAAAATTGTTTGATCTGGATGTTAATGAGGCGGTGTATTATATCGGTGATTTATTTTAAGTAAGCGTAATACGCCAAGTCAATAGAGAGGACATGTTTTATATTTTACTAGAGGTCGCCAGCAGCTATGCCCGCTTTTTTGTTTTGGCCGATCCCGTGGGAATTTCGGGAAATCCATTCTTAGTGCACCCCTACGGTCCCCAAGGATCATAAATGCCAAATTTCAGCTTCCTGCGCCCAATAGTTTCGGCTGTAGCGTGTTTGTCAGTCAGTCAGTAACGCAAGGATTTTATATATTAAGATTGTAATGAAACCGGATGATGAGATTGCATTGAGAATAAATTATAGATTATTTTAGTTGAAAGTCATTTGCGAAAATGCGGTGATGAACAAGCAATCGTTTGTTACATAACGACTTAAAAGCTTTCTTGTCTATCCTAGCTAATAGACAAAGTGCCATTCGTCGAAAAGCGTACCTAGGTATATGGTCCGCTTTTCCGTCAAAACGGATCTATCGAATTGAAAGAGTTCCAAGTCTCGTTACCAAAAAAAAAAAACCGGCCAAGTGCGTGTCGGGCCACGCGTATTGTAGGGTTCCGTAGTTGCCCATAATGACTTGCTGCAAAGGGTATTAATGCACAACAAATCTGACTGTTTATTTTGCTGAAAAAATATTTTTAATAACACTATTATAAGAACCTAAGTTTTGTTTAGAAAAATACTAGGTATGTATCCAGTTATGTATTGTAAACATAAAATGTGGTTTCCAAGATATACTACTACTATACATACGTAGTACATTACATACCAAAGTACGTTTATCTTTAAGATTAAGCCAGCGCGCCCAATGTAAACTCACAGAAATAGGTATTTATAAGTTAACCGACGATTACTCGTAAACAAGTGATATCTACTTAGCTGTGATAGTTTTCCTTTTAAATTCGTTATATGTACTACATTTGTGATTTTTTTCACCTCTTCCAAATTAATAGTTTAGCCGGCAGAGGGAGGGGACACTTGAGTCTAAAAATTTTTTTCATTTCAAAGCTTGATATTTGACAAACCAATCACTTGATCGAAAAATGATTTGAGCAAACTAATAATATTTTTTTAAATCCTATCCAATGATACCCCATGATGATGGGGTACTCAATCAAAAAAAAATTCAACCCCACTATATAGGTAGGGGAGATACCCTAAAAAAAAATATTTTCCTAAATTTTATTCTACAGTTTTGTTGCAATATCTTATGTCTATATTCATGTCAAATATCAGCTTTCTAGCACAAGGCGTCTTTGAGCTAGGCTGCGGACGGACAGACGGACGGACATGACGAAACTATAAGGGTTCCTTGTGGACTACGGAACCCTAAAAACGGAAAGCAAAGGGCAAGTTTCGGCAACCATATTTTTTAAGTTATACAAGCATACATATAGGTATGGATTTTCAGAATGCAAACGCCAGAAACATTAAAAGTTGATTGAAGAACCTAGTAAAATCTTTAGGCTAATTCTGCTATTTTTATATAGCATTGATATTATATTTTGATTTGACTCAAAAGCGGTATTCGGATAACCTAATTACATTATCGTATAATTTGAAATAATCATTTCGTCGTTGACACATATTTTGACACTTGTTTCAATTCACGATCTCGTTACTTCTTTCAATTATCAGATAATTTAGAAGAATACGCTTTTTGTGACGTAAGTATGACACTGACATGATATCGAAACTATATTTATTTAGGAGAATTGGGCCCCTTAACATAAGAGAACATACGACAATCCAATCAAATGTTTGCATTGACTAGGTCAACGGCCTATAAAGCAAATGAAATCCATCTTCATGAATCACAACAACAGCTCCCTGTCTCTTTACCCACTAATGCAACCAGCAATACCTTTTACCGTATTAAGAAATATCTAATTCAAAACAAAATGTCGCTTAAGCAAACAATCTCGAGGCTACTGCCATTAACTGTCCGAGCTAAGGCCTCTTCAAACGAGTTGTACGTGAGCGGCTGCCGGCGGTAGCTGGTGTTTACTTAGCGGGCTCGTTTGTCGGCGGCCTGTCGCCGTGTGTGGCCCTTGAGGACACTTGACTCCAGCTACTACGAGGTAGGGAACTAAACTAGAGAAAACATGATCGATCAATACACAGCTTCGATCATTTGCTTCATTGGATTGGAATGAGATTTACATACCGGAATTTTACTTGAAATTTTGCTCTCTGATCTTTTATAAGTCTTCTTGTCCATCTCCATGTTTTGACAGATTAAGATTAAAAAGTTTCTTTACCTTAATTTCGTTCAGTGGATCCTAGGAGGCCGCTAGGGATAATATACGAAGCAACACGGCGAAGTAGACATCACACCTTATCCCAACCCGATTAGCCAGCTGGTATAGTAGGCCAAAATCTTCTATTGATTCACAATGATATTGTGACGCAGTAGCAGTGGCCTATGTTCAACAGTGGACTATAAAACGCTGTATGATTATTATTTATTCTGCTCAGTTCTTGTATGGGTAGTACCATGATCGACTCTCAAGACGAGCATCAATTACTGTGTTCTTTGCTGCGAGTGATTTAGTTCTTAGCGTTTGTTGTTTCTGTTTATAAAGTGTCCCGTTGCATCGTAATCAGAGTACCTATCAGTGAGAACATAGGACGTCTATAAATATTCTGCTATTTTATGTTACTAATTATTTTAAATCTTGCTAAAGATTTTCAATATTTTTTATATAACTTGCACCTGTATCCAAATAACTAAGGTTTGGACAACACTATAAGGCAGGTGGGTAATGCTATTAGAGTTTATTTTATTTTATGCCGGACAATCTAACATCAAACATGTGCAAATTCTTAGCCTTGCCAAACTATGTCAAAGTGACAACATGCTAAATATTGTACACATACCTACCACGCGAATAAATATTCGGAATAATAAATTAATTCGCGCCGAAGTTTATTTACCTCTGGGCGGGTACAAGCAAAGAAGCGTTCTGATTGGTCAGTTTGTTAGTGTGCGTGCGTGTGAACACGTTTATCAGACTTTCGCAACATTAGGTTGTTTGTCATTGTTAGATGCGGGCTTGGACGTCGGACAAGAATCTTTCAATGCTAAATTATTAGCAGCTAAATGTTTAGATAGTTAACCTACAATTTGTTACCTGCGATCTATTTCACACACAAATCAACTGCGCCTTTGATATCTAAATATGTTGTGAGATGTACAGACGATTGAGAATTGTAACTTGGCAATATATACTATTGACGACAATCCGAAACTGTATTTGGCTGCAGCAAATAAATCAAAATCTGATCTTTATTTATCAACGCATGAAAGATAATCAGTCATTACAATGTTGATTAACAAGCTACATGCCACGCTCTAAAACAAATCAGGCTAAGCGCACAACAGATTAATTACAAATGCTTTACACAGAAGTGGAAAAAGAAACAGTAATTACACGTACAAAGGCATTACTGGTACAGAAACACGGAAAAACAGTTGGCTCTTTATCGCACCGCGTAAATCAAATGCGTATGTAATTATGCAAAATACTCGATATTGTCGATACGGCCGTACGTGCATCTGTTATAGAAAGTTGAATAGTGTGCGAATGCTGGTCGCTGATTGGCCGGCCGCTCGGGCGTCATCGTAAACTCGCTCGTAAACGATCGGGTTTTCATCCGCCATGCTCACGATAGCGTTAACAAGGACGAGTTGTACTAGAGTTTGATTGTGTTAATCTAGTACAGGGAAAGGAAAGTATTGAATAAATTCGATGTTTTGTTTGATAACACTTTTATCGAATAAATAGGTCGCGATAGCAACGTTGTTGAACAGGTTGTCTTGAATTAAAACCAATGGCATGCACTACCTACTGCCTTTTCGAACTTTTATTGTAAACTATAGCTTGCTGAGCGGTGAAATAAAGAGTCGTAGTAAAACTTGCATGTCTGTCCGTCATATTTTCGAAAGACACTGCATTTCGGCAGCTTGTTGGATTACAGCCGTTATAATTCTTCATCATCATCAGCAGCCCTATATATATATATAGGTATCTACTGTCCCACTGCTGAGCACGGGCCTCTTCTCTCTGTGAGAAGGGTAAGGCCATAGTCCACCACGCTGGCCAAGTGCGGGTTGGCAGACTTCACATGTCTTTCGAGAACATTATGGAGAACTCTCAGACATGCAAGATTCCTCACGACGCGGTGTTTTAAGCAACTTAAACTTTTCAATTTCCCCAAGCTATTTGAATTTCCTAAAACGTTACCTACAATAGGTTAATTAACAAGGAAATACCTGTACATCATTTTGAAGAGTTCCTTAGACTAAATGCCAGTAAACTTGGTATCATAAGTTACGCTCAAAGGTGTCATGATCAAATGCAATCGCCAAAGGTGCATGCAAACCCAAGGTAGATATCAAAATGAAATGTCGTGGAGCTCAGGGCAACTTGTACGTATTTGTTTAAAAGCTGTAAAGTTTTCTTAAAATAAATAAAATCAATTAACTGCTTACTAAAGACATGTTATTTTATTTCTGAATTTTGGTTCTTGACAATAGTATACAATTGATAACCTAATTCTAGATGATGCCGGCTTTTCCTAACTAAATGACCTTTTGAGAAGAAAAGCCGAAACAAACTCAGAGATCAGAATGTTGAACGAACTAAATTCAGCATCTCCTTCTTTTTCATATGGGTGTTGAAGTTTACAAGGCACCCTAAGCCTGTATGTTCTAAGAAGGTACCATAGTAACTTCTTCTTTTCTTCGCCTGAACGTAATACCATACTAAAAACCATAGTAACGGTCTGTAATAAATCCATATAATATCCACAGTGAACGGCAAGCTAAATTGAGCGAAAATCTATTATTTTTCAATGAGATTGGACAAACTGATCGCCTGATGGTAAGCTATTACCGACGCACATGGAAAGAACAGAGGAGTCACTTGCGGGCTTTTAGATGTGGAAGGAATAGGAGAAGTGATATGACGGCAAAGGAAATGGGTACGGAGTCTCGTCTCTCACTCATTGAAATAACCTTATTCTTATATTTTTATAGTTTATTATAGACTCACGCCTGTATCCCTGAAGGGGTAGGCAGAGGTGTAATATTACACCTGCATTTCGCCATGAATTTTAGGTCCCATGTAATAGGGGGCGAGCCTATTGTCGTTACCGGGCACATCACCAGACTCCGTGCTGCTACTGAGAATTCGGAAAAGCCCAGTAACACTTTTGGCCGACCCGGGAATCGAACCCGGGACCTCCAGTCAGCAGTCGCATATAAAAAACTTAAACTAAAACGTAAACTAAAAAAAACTTATACTTATACTACTGTTACTTTTCGTTGATATTTTATGAGAGGGTAGTACTGCCCCGGTCGATCCGGCCCAATCATACCGCTAAATCTAATCATCTCTACTTATAATTCGTTAAAATATTTATAGATTTAGTCAAATATCATCATCATCACTGTATATAAACTGTCCCACTGCTGGGCACGGGCCTCTTCTCACTATGAAAAGGGTAAGGCCATAGTCCACCACGCTGGCCAAGTGCGGGTTGGCAGACTTCACATGTCTTTCGAGAACATTATGGAGAACTCTCAGACATGCAGGTTTCCTCACGATGTTTTCCTTCACCGTTTAGCAAGCGATAATTAACAATCTAATAAAAGGGTCAAATATTGCCAGCTTTAAATAGATGCAATATTAAGGTTCTTTTTTAATCGAAAGAAATACAATTTAGTGAATTTCAAACAAACTGTATTAACAATTTTACGGTTTACTGAAATATCCCAAACATCTGATTAAAGACTTGTATTCCTAGAATCAAATATTGTATGAATCATTACACTATATTTCAGGCAAAGGAAATCACATGTGCAATGAATTAAAATAGCTAGAAGTTGAAGAAGATATGCCTAATCATTCGGTATAGACTGAATGTAATGTAGTACGTAAATTAGCTAACAAATCCTCGTTCTTTATGCTTCCCTTGCAGACTACTTTTATCTTATTTAGGGGGGTCTTTAAGGCCTTATTACAATATCCAGTGTATACAGGGTGTAAAAAGACCCTTAACGAAAACTGAAATCCCATGTTGTACCAATCACTACGAACATTGTTTACTTCGGCACCATACCTGGGAAATTACTGGTTCAAGAGATATTGAGGCTCAAAGTTAGTATAGATTTTTTCTAATTAGGTAAGTACAAAATCGATGCATTTACCCCGCCAATATGTTCTATCTATAGATGCCCTATGACCCCATGGATAGATAAGTAGGTATTTCGAGCATTGCACGCGCGCGCTTTTAATTGCGGTTTAAAAAATGTGAAAACTTTAAAAAGAAATCGTTTCCCAGGTAATATTTTTGGGTAGTATGACTTGGCATGATGTCCACAACGAGTAGACTTCGGCTAGGTGATCGGTCTTGTGACATCCTGTATAAAATTATTGACTGATGCTCGGGCCACACTACCGGGATATGCCAATAATTATTGCCATAATTTCAACAACGCCTAGGTGTAACCGCGATTTATGGCCATAATTTTACAATGCCAATCAATATGGCATATGCCGGTAGGCAATAGCTCCGTCGGCGGTCTTTTTTCGCACATCAAAGAAGATTACCGCAGTAATTAATGCGTTTGTGGCCACACTACCGTTTGTTCAGTGTGCAACACGAGTTCGACGACGACGCACGTATCTACCGATATGGAGTGGTCAAATGAAAAAGCGCTCGAATTTTTGGAGTTATTGCAATCCGAACCGTCTCTCTGGGATACCCGACAGAAAGCTAAAAATTTAAAAGATTCATGTTAAACTAATTGGCACTCATAAAATACCAAACAGCTGCAGCTTCATCCGCCATCTTGAAAAATGATATTTTTACCGCCTAGTTTATTGGCATATCTCGGTAAACTCTAGTGTAACCACACGACTTCACGCAGTAATTTAACGGTAATTTATTGCCATAATTATGGCGGTAACAGCCCGGTAGACGGTAAGGTAGTGTGGCCCGAGCATAACCACACGACTTCGGGCAGTAATTTAACGGTAATTTATTGCCATAATTATGGCGGTAACAGCCCGGTAGACGGTAAGGTAGTGTGGCCCGAGCATAACCACACGACTTCGGGCAGTAATTTAACGGTAATTTATTGCCATAATTATGGCGGTAACAGCCCGGTAGACGGTAAGGTAGTGTGGCTCGAGCATAACCACACGACTTCGGGCAGTAATTTAACGGTAATTTATTGCCATAATTATGGCGGTAACAGCCCGGTAGACGGTAAGGTAGTGTGGCCCGAGCATGACCACACGACTTCAGGCAGTAATTTAACGGTAATTTATTGCCGTAATTATGGCGGTAACAGCCCGGTAGACGGTAAGGTAGTGTGGCCCGAGCATAACCACACGACTTCGGGCAGTAATTTAACGGTAATTTATTGCCATAATTATGGCGGTAACAGCCCTGTAGACGGTAAGGTAGTGTGGCCCGAGCATGACCACACGACTTCGGGCAGTAATTTAACGGTAATTTATTGCCATAATTATGGCGGTAACAGCCCTGTAGACGGTAAGGTAGTGTGGCCCGAGCATGACAGACAACGTATAGCCAAAACTGCTGGGCGCAAGCTATTTGGCAAATAAGTTCATTGGAGGCCGTAGGGGTGAACTTACAAAGGATTTCCCAAAAGTTCCAAGGGATTAGACAGAAATTGTTAAATCCTCTAGTATTTGTCATACAAAAGACAAAGACTAAGAAATGGGCATAAAACATACACATAATTATAATTAGGTATTTGTACACAGAAATGACAAGCGATGATTAACTTTGGAAAGTATCGCTTGCCCTTTGTGTCTCTCAGAGGACGTTAAGCCATCGATCCCGGTTCCAGCCGTCACGTCATGAAGAGTTTTGGCGACGTTATGGGGAGTAGGAGTAGCACCTTTGAATATTCTGTCACTGGTGTTAACCATGGAAATTCGCTATCTCTTAGGGTTGCAGAGACCAAACGGTTGCCGTTCTGTTAATTTTTAGGATAGAAAGTACGCACTGGGCACCACGAGAGTTCTGCAGCAACTGGAATAACGCCAGGTTGGTAATTAAAAGTTAAGATTATTATAGTTTTTATTTATTTATTTATACACCCACACCTTTATCCCCGAAAGGGTAGGCAGAGATGTAATATTACTCCCACCAGCCATGTATTATCATTTCTGATTCGATCTCGCAGGGAAACTCCGAGCATAGCTCTCTCCATCGCCCTCTGAGTGACCCTGAGTTTTCGGATGAGGCCCATAGTTAGCGACCAAGTCTCAGCGCCGTAGATCATCACTGGCAACACACACTGGTCAAAGACTTTCGTCTTGAGACACTGCGGGATATCGGACGTGAAGATATGCCGTAACTTTCCAAACGCCGCCCAACCGAGTTGGATTCGACGAATGACCTCTTTCTCGAAGTTGGACCTACCCAATTGGATCTTTTGTCCCAGGTGAACGTACTTGTCGACAACTTCGAGTGTAGAGTTCCCAACCTGGATAGGAGTAGGTACGACATGGACGTTAGACATGATTTTCGTCTTGTCCATGTTCATCTTAAGACCTACTTGTTGGGAGACTCTATGAACTTTTAGGTCCCACGTTATAGGAGGATAGCTCATTGCCGTTACCTGGCACATCACCAGACTCCGTGCTGCTATTGAGAATTTGGGAAAACCCAGTAACCCGTGATCCAAACTAATATCGAGTTCACCGCAGACAGTCGCCTATTAGCGCTCTCAGAGTCTATAATATTAGAAAGCTTCAAAAATTGCCGACTGTCTGTCTGTAAAGCTAGACAGAATCTAAAATACAAGTTCTATAATTCAGTACTCCACTAACCTACTAAACAGTCTCGTACGTACCGACTCGACGACTAAAAATGAAATGTGTCTTCTTCCCACATTATCGAATACATTAGCATCTAATATTAAAACAAATACTTTTTATAATATCAAAGCTCACAAAACCGAATCATAAAAAACTTTCAGCGGTGTCAAAGTTAAAAGAAATGGCAATTAATTAATCGTCCCACTGTAGAACACACTGAAACACTTGTACTATATTTAAGGACACAAAGGGAGTGTTGTGCGTATCGCAATTTTAACGAACCATTGCCGCTTTTGTTCCTCAACAAACAACGTGCCTTCAAACGAACACAGCAATATATTCATTCTGTTATAAACTTGTGAAGTTTCGCTCGAATTAATGAACGTTTTATATTCGTCGAATACACCAGTAACTGTCAGCGAGGGAACGTCAAAGGCGCGTCGTAAATTAGGCGGGAAAGAAAGATGTTTCCCGCCTTATGATATTCTATCCCTTTCTCGCGTAAAGCTTCTCGTATGACCGTGTCTCTTTTTAGAACCAATTAGTGAAGTTTCAAAGAAAACGTTCGATTTTCATATCTGTAGTGATGTGACAGTCGATTATCGATATCAATTACACTATTGACACAATACTGTACTCGCTTGCTAGAATAAAAATAGCATAATTTGATACCTGACTTACCTATAGCTTATGTCGTACTTATGTTGCACTTTGAATTGTATCCTAAAAGCAACTTTGCAGACACATATTTATATGTCACATGGGATGAAACTAACGTAAAGGTTTATTTTTATTTGCAAAGGCTACAAAGTCACAATTGTGTGATTTTCCCTACTTATTTAAGTTAATTTTCTAAACAGTCAATGGCTTTTTCAGTAGAAAGTCCTTTTTAACAAACAGCAAATCAGCGAAAAGTATTACCTACAAAGTAGATAATATACCTATTTCTATGTGATATTTTAAGATTGGCCGTAACGATAATAATTAAAGTCCATATTCGGTCATAATTGGTTATACTAGTAAGCGGACCAGGGTTCCAAGGCGTTAGTCTTCGATGTAATTGGGATAAACGCTAACACGATTATCATGATAATAATTTTAAACCACTTCTCCGTCGGAGCAGTCAAAGTGCACTTCATTACTGCGTACCGTAAGTTATTTTCTAAAGACAGTAAAGAGAGCTACTATTTAATTCAAAGTTTATCGATATCGACATACCACGGGGACATCTCTATCTTGTGCATTCCCCGCAGATGATTTATATACGTAAATACTGTTCATTTTACATCATATTAGCGGTTTTATAACGACAAACACTCCTAAGTACATTCCATTACGGTTTGAGTACGTTACACGATGACCAGATGAAAAATGACGAAAACAACTAGTAGCCAAATGATATAATATGCGCTTATGAATGCTTTACTGTGATTACACGCGTTCTATGCCGGGGTTGGATAAACAATTTTTGGGTTTTCTGATTGATGGTTTTTGGTATACTTCAGCACACAATTGCCAAATCCAGTTGCGGGTCGGGGTAAATTCGGAATAGAGATATGTAAACCAGCTATAAAAGTCTTGGAACTAGTAGAATTGTATGTTGATGACAGTAAATTCTAATAAACTGCTAATTTAGCTAATCATACAGTAGACGATAGATCACACGTAGTCTTAGCTTATATGACAATCGACCAACAATGCGCACTTGCACTTATACCACTACAAAATACGAGCAATCACAGTCAAATCCAAACCAAAAATGACCCATATCTATACAAAAAAGTTGTCCAAAACAACTGCTTTCCTTATGACATTGTAGTGAACTCTTCGTTATACGCTGAGCGGTAGAACAAACGATGTGGCGCCTTTGATCTACGCCGAGCGTGACGTTCGCAGAACGCGCAAAAACTGCGCTAACTGCTCACACGTGCGGAGCGTATTGTCTCGGTATTTTTGGCAAATGGATGGGCGCGGATGGAGTGGTTGACTACTGTGCTAATTTGTGATGGGTTTTAAGAGAATTTACTGGTGTGTTGGTTTTAGCAATCATCTTACCAACAGATTAAGGAACAGGATTAAGTTGTCGATTTCTGTGTCATTCAGGATGAGTTTTAATGAGTTTTAATGTCTTGTACTATTAGCCGTCGAACTAAGGTTTTCTTGCAATTGGTGTTGATTTGTTACATCATTTAGTTCTTTTACATAAGGTTTAAGTTTAATGTGCGACCTTTTAAATTCCTCTCTAGAGGTAGGTACTCTTTACTTCCAATTGATTTAGTAGCTATAAGAACCTATATATTGAAATTAAACCTACGAAATCCATGTATTGCAAAAAGTTGTTAATTTCTGAAGCAAGAATTGCATCGATCCTTAAGGCCAGTCGTAACATAATACAAAAAGACCCTTGATAGCCTTCCTGCATAGTGCATAGCATGACAATTATTTTAGAAAAATAAGGTTTTTAGAGATTTTTCTCTACTGATTGCTGCTTATTACGATTTTATCAATATTTTATATAAAGTTTCTATACAGGAATAGCAATTGAGACTTTATGAAAATAAAAAAACATAAACGTGGTTTCGCTTGGCCTCATGTGGCCAAGCGAGACTGAACCCCGCCCCATAACCCTCTGTGCTTAATAAAGTGCCGCCAAAGACCACCGGTCCTTCAAATATTATTATATTGTCACCAAATGAGCTTACACACATGTTTTGAGTTAATAAGGTGCCGAAATGACCCCTGCGGCGAATAGTAGCCATTGAGGGGGGCAAAAAAAACATTGTTGCTTATAAAATTTACTGCACAACAAAACTGTCGCCTAAGCTTTCTGTATAAGCAGTGTCAATATAATAGACTTTAATAAATACACCACGAACGTGTCATCTTTAAAAGGAAATACAACCCTTTAGCGACGGCTTAAGCAAACTCAAAAGACACAATTACACTCTGCTGCTAAGACTACAGATTGTTTGCTAAATCTGTGCTCTGCTGTAAATACGACAAAGGCCACCCATCCAAGTTATAACCTCTGTAAACACTGCTTAAATTAACGTTTTATAGGTATATCGACACTATATTGCATCTAACAATTTCAATATCTCATATTGTAATTGCCGTTCAGAAATATACCTAGGAACTTAGAATACGGATTCTCACAACCAAAACTGGGCTAGTACGCTGACACTATCCGAAATTCCAAGATGCATTTTTCAACTACAGTTTTCATATTTTCGCTTTATTTATCGTCTTGTTTTCTTTAATATTTCATAATAAATTGCATTGCATCATTGAAATTGTCGACCGAATGTTATTTTATTAAATCTCGCTGTTCTTAAGACATCGCGAGTATGTGTCGTTTGCATGTGGGTACATATGTCATAATTTAAGGCACGGTAATAATATCTAACAGTATTGTAACTCCATACAAACGCACGAAACTCGAGTTATACCTACGCGCCTCGAGCAGAGTACCCATTAGACTGTGCGGACTGTGCCAAGAGTACCCACAGCCGCGATCGTGCCGCAGTTCGCATGCCGCGCGTCTGGTAGGTATATAACTCACGAAGGCGGCCGAGTTACAATACTGTTAGATTATATTACCGTGTTTAAGGTTATATTTAGTTTGGAGCTGTCATCACGTGCAGTTTTGTGCGATATAAATTATTTATGATGGTAGTAATCTTATTGTAGAATAAAGTATGGGATTCAATGTTCTAGTCAGCTGTAATGTAGGTAGGTACAGACAAGAGTCGTTCATACCATAGTTTACTATGTTCATACCATAGTAAAAACAGAATAGTACGTTAGCTAAGGCCGTTAGGCGAGTTAATTGCCTACTCTTGCGTTGACGCACCGGTTGACACTTGTTTACACCGCGGCGCCGGCTTTGTCGGCGCTCGCACTTTTTCGCCGCTTTTTTAAGTGAAATATATATATACTTCATATTCAGCGCGAATTTAAGCTTGAATTTATTTTTTCTCAAATACCTACTGACTACCTAAGCGTTATATAACTATCTAAATGCCTTTTTTAATGAGAAAAAGTAACAATTTAAATTTACTGTCGTTTAACACATTGTATATTATTAATAACGTTTATTACAAAACTGAATGTATATAAACAATTCAAGCGGGCGAGCAGTGTAGTACCTACATGAATGCGCTCGATCAGACGCGCGGCGCATCCCGTACTGAATCCGCGCCGAGCTTGCCGCGCTCGTGAGATTGTGTGCATAAAAAGTGCGTGCGTACACGGCGCCGGCGACTCACGCTTACATTCAAACCAGCGCGGCAGCGCGGCGGCCGATTTGTATGAAGCTATCTTACTATTCTGTTTTTACTATGTTCATACGGTCGGTAATGGTAAATTAAAGTAAGCTCCTGTTCTGAAATTAAGAATGATGTAGGTATATAATTTACCCTTTTGGAAATAATACAAATACAACCATATGTCAATTACAACTAATTACCCGACTACGGCGAAGCCAAAAGGAAGGGTAATGTTTTTGAAATCACTTGCTAGCGCGACCATAAAGTGACTCTTATATGCAACATGTCGCTGTCAGAGACTTCGCCCGCTCGCAGCCTTTAATCTCTGTCAAACGTTAGGGGTAGGTTATAGAATAACTTTCCATTTTTAGGGAATGCCTATGACATAGGAACTCAATTTCCAAATAGCTTCAATAGTTTAGGCTCTGCGATAGGACAGTCAGGGCAAGTGATTTTACATCATCATCATCAGCCGTATACAGTCCCACTGCTGGGCACGGGCCTCCTCTCACTATGAGAAGGGTAAGGCCATAGTCCACCACGCGCTGGCCAAGTGCGGGTTGCCAGACTTCACATGTCTTTAGAGAACATTATGGAGAACTCTCAGACATGCAGGTTTCCTCACGATGTTTTCCTTCACCGAAAAGCAAGCGATAACTAACAATTTAATACGCACTTAACTTTGAAAAGTCATTGGTGCGTGCCGTGGATTCGAACCCGAGACCCTCTGCGGCTATCGCTGCTTGATTTTACATGTCCGAGGAAATATTCCAACATCAAATTAATGCAATATAACTTGTGCACGCACCTTTAAATCAGTAGTCATATAAATAACCCGCTCTCAGTACATCAAGTCTCCTTTTTGTCCCAAGACACCGTGAGCAACAAACGTCGTCCGCAACACCAAAACGACAAGGGGACATTACTCAAGTATTTTGTACAGTGCTCAACCAATTTGTACGACGAGAGAGGAGTGGCACTTTATTTGTCTGACTGTACTTCTTATTTGTCTGACTGTACTTATTATTTGTCCGACCGTACTTTGTCTAACACTGCGCAGCTCGCGTGACTTATGTGCTAAATGTTTTGAAGGTTTTTTTTGCTGAGAATTAAGTTATTAATGTCTAAATGTGGAGTTAAAGTTGTCAGATTATTTATCTTGAAGCTCATGCCCTATACACATGATAAATGTTTCATTAATTTTGTATTTAGGCGCATCTTACACGAAACAGAACTTCTGTAAATAAAATTGGGCAAGTGCGAGTCGGACTCGCGCACGAAGGGTTTCGTACCATCATCTAAGTATATAAGAAAATCACGTTTGTTGTATGCATACTTAAATATTTTTTAAGTTTCTACCTGTTTATTAAGATCGAGTAAAAAATTACCTACTTAAAAATTATGTTTGTTGTATGGGAGCCCCCCTTTTTTATTTACTTTTTTTTATTTAATAAATTATTTTGAAATGTAATACATGTAGGTACTCGTACAACTACATATTCTGAGAAAATTTTAAGCGTCTACCTGTTACAGTTAGTAATTTTGAGCAAAAAATACGAAAAAGAACACGTTTTTTGTATGGGACCCCCCTTAATATTTTCATTTTTTTTATTTTTAGTATTTGTTGTTATAGCGGCAACCGAAATACATCATTTGTGAAAATTTCAGCTTTCTAGCTATCATGGTTTATGAGATACAGCCTGGTGACAGACAGACGGACAGACAGACAGACAGACAGCGGAGGCTTAGTAATAGGGTTCCGTTTTTTACCTATTAGGTACGGAACCCTAAAAAAGAATATTATGATCATTTTCTACAAACTGGTTTCTGCTCGCGACTCCGCCCGCGCAGGTGAAAGCGACTTCGTCAATAGTATATTCCATATCATGTAGAATAATAATAGGTACAATTATGCATAGTCGATTCAAACTCAAAACAGTTTCAGCAAATAAATCGTAAGACCACCACATACCTACAGGGTATAAAAAGACACTTAACGAAAACTGAAACCCCATATTGTACCAATCATTAGGACCATTTTTAGGCACCATACCTGGAAAATTACTGGTTCAGGAGATATTGAGGCTCAAAGTTGCCTTACAATTTTTGTAATTAGGTACAAAATCGATGCATTTACCCCGCCAACCTGTTCTATAGGAGTCCTATGCACCCATGGATAAGTTGGTATTTCGAATATTTGAAAAAAAATATAATTTCCCTATACGACTGCCTCGTTGGTCTCGCGGCATAAATGTGCGCGTGGGATCGGGAGGTCCCTGGTTCGATTCCTGGGTCGGGCAGTGTTATTGGTTTTTCTGTCACGAAATTCTCAGTAGCAGCACGGAGTCTGGAAATGTGCCCGTTACGGCAATAGGCTCGCCCCTTATTACGTGGGACTAAAGTATATCTGGCGAAAAGTGGGTGTAGAAATACACCTCTGCCTACCCCTTCGGGGTTATAGGCGTGAGACTATGTATGTATGTATGTATAATTTCCCAAGTTTTCTTTTTGCTTAGCATGACTTGGCATGATGTCCAAAACGAGTAGACTTCGGCTTAGTGATGGGTCTTGTGACACCCTGTATTTCCTAAAATTAATCAAACAACTAAAACAAATAACTACAAATTAATCAAGACAGTTATTTATATGTTGTATGTATGTCTTACAACTTATTAATTATTAACCCTTCACCACCATGCATCACCCTTATCATTGACAGATCGTTGAGTTAATTAATGATCTCTGCTCGTAGCGCGGTAATTAATACTCCTTACAGTTACAAGGTGAAAACATACTGTAGATTATACTCCGTCTCACTTTACAGCTATTTGTTGTTTCCTGTCACCACCGTCACTTTGACACACGTCAAGATGACAGACGTCAAAGTGACAGATGTCAAAAACGAATGACGTTTATTGGGCGGACGCAACTTGATACTTGTGACAGTTGGAATAGTTTCATGTTTATTATTAACAGTTGTGTCTTATTAGATTATTAATATGAGAAGTTCTTGACTTACTTTTAAGTTATTTATTTTTATGCATGTGTTAGTTTCCCTTTTGGAATCAACGTTTCACTCAGTCGGTTTCGTTTACTTATTTTTCAAGCTGTAATTATTATGTCCTATAATTTGTGTTGCAGTCTTATAAGAAACTAGAGGTCGCCAGCAGCTACGCCTGCATTTTTGTTAAATTTACCCGTTTTGGCCGATCCCGTGGGAATTTCGGGAAATCCCTTCTTAGTGCACCCCTACGGTCCCCAAGGAACATACATGCCAAATTTCAACTTCCTGTGCCCTATAGTTTCGGCTGTAGCGTGTCTGTCAGCCAGTCAGTAACGCAAGGATTTTATATATTTATAAGATTTTAGTAATAATTTGAACTGAATCTTATATAGTGACGAATTTTCAAATACAATACTAGTCTATTTCACAACTGGTTCATTCTACCAATGTTAAGTGACACTCTGTGGTTGGCAAATGTGTAATATAGTAGTAACTAACGATTCCTTTACAAACAAAGGAACTTCTTTACAAAGGAGGATGTCAGAAAGTTTTTACCCCAGTATAAATCGGTGGTGTATCAAACATTTTTCAAATATTTGTTCCCCAAAGTTTTGTTCAAATACTAGTATTCCTATTGTCCGGTCAGTTCCGAACAAATTGATTGGCATATTTTCTCTAATTTTGAAATAAATTATTTGAAAGTTAATCCCTAACAAGAGGTAGTGAAACTGTGCCTTAAATACCTAGTAACATAGGTAAGTTACATGGGTGTCGCCAAGAGGGGGCAGAGGGGGGCAGCTGCCCCCGCCTAGAGACTCAAAAAACTCTACAATTCATACTTTTCTCAGTACTTTCTCATTTTCCATAACAACTTGGTAGGCCATCGACTGGCGACTTTGCCCCCCCCTTAGGTAATCGGCTGGCGACGCCTCGGTAAGTACAATAAGTAATGTCCGCTTACACTGTCAAAATATGTAAGTTTATGAACTGACAAGTTTAGTGTTGATTTTGGACGTTTATAATATTTTGTCTCCTAAAATTATTTGCATCAGATAACTTTAGATGTAGCGTGAGTTGTGAAGGCCTTTGTACACGCAAGGCTCTGCATCAGTCTTGTATGCGTATCTTCTTCTATCTAATATATAAAATTCTCGTGTCACAGTTCTCGTTCCCATACTCCTCCGAAACGGCTTGACCGATTTTGATGAATTTTTTTGTGCTTATCCGGTATCTATGAGAATAGGCCAACATCTATTTTTCAAAAAAAAAAGAAAAATTTTGCAAAACAACGTTTGCCGGGTCAGCTAGTAATTATATAAAATAAAACAGTTCCTGACCTGACTGACTGACTGACAAACAACGTACAGCCGAAACTACTGGGCGGAAGAAGCTGTTTTCAAGGTAGTAGAGCCTTGCTGATTTCAGCATGAATGGGCCAGCTCGATCGGGGAAGTACTACCCTCTCACAGAAAATCGACGTAAAGTAACAGTACCTAAACTGTTGCGTTTCGTTCGGTGAGCGAGAGTGCCGGAGGCCATATCCCCTATTCCTTCTCCCTCATCCCACTCCACATCCTATCCCTTTTCCCAACCCCAAGGGGCGGCAACGCACTTGTGACTCCTGTGGTGTTGCTTGTGTCCATGGGCGGCGGTAATTGCTTACCATCAGGCGATCCGTCTGCTCGTTGCCGCCTTATACTATAAAAAAAAACACAAAAAGAAGCTGAAATTTTGCATGAAGACGATCCCCAAGGATACCCCCTTGGGGATCGTAGGGGTGCACTAAGAAGGGATTTCCCGAAATTTCCTGGGGATCGGGTAGAAATAGTTCATTAAAGAAATATGCATCCTCTGGTATTTACGTACTTTCAAAAGTCTAGTGTATATGGTAGTAGGTAACTATAGTGTTTCTTAATAAAAGCAAACGCATATTTCTTCTTTTGATTGATATAATTATTTAATTAATATTAATATTTATTTAATCATACCATACGTTCCTTTAAGTTCACGTATAGATATAAATATAATCGAAGCAAGAACCAGAAGCATATTTCTTTAATTATTTTTTTAATTGGCTTGTAAGGCCATGATCTTATATTTCCAGCCGCCAATTTTTTAGATACAACTTAGGTACATAAAATGGCATCTATAGAAATTCTATTAGTTGCACAAAACATGAAAGAACAGACCCAAAACACGACCAAGACACATTTACGACAAGCGTCGGCTGTCGGTCCCGTCGGTGTGTGACTCTCAAAGTGGGTGTCGGGTGTCAGTCGACCCGACCGATACACCGAACTGTGATGTCATCAACACCGCCTCACAATAATTGGAGACTTTGAAGAAACATAGAGTTACTAAAACAAAGTAAAAGGTTTATGAGCCCTGGTGTTGAATGCTCCGAAATTTAGTAGTCCGGTTACCAGGCAACCCTTTCTCATTCGAACTTATCGAAATCAATCCAGCAATTACTGAAATTATCTTCACATCCCAAACAGAATGGTTTTACTGTTTTTTATTTCAATCATCATCCTATTAGTCTAACCGGGTTTGACTGAATATTAGCTTTTCCACGGAGCGACTGTCTATCTGACCTCCGCAACCTGAAGGGATAGCGATATTCCATGGTTTAGACTAGTGTCAGTTTATTTTAGAGGTACTGACGCCCTATAACGACTGTCAAAGATCTTCAAGACAACCGGGACCGACGGCTTAACGTGCTCTCCGAGGCATGGGACAAGCGATTATTTACAATTTAATGCGCACGTAACTCCGAAAAATCATTGGTGCGCGCCGTGGATTCGAACCCGATACCCTCTGCTAGGCAGTCTATTGTTATCTCAACTACGCTATCAGGGCACTGTTTCTTATATCCATCACATTGAATAATTATTATTTATGCCGTATTAAAAAACTGTATCAAAGAGACAGGTATATCGACTCTACTTTAAAGGCTTGTATAAATCGGAAGAGCGGAGTATCCTATCACAAGCATTATTTAGCTTAAAAGGAGACTTCGAATGCAATGTGTAACCTATAAATTGTAGAAAATGAAATAAACATTTTGTTATGTATTATTATTATTACTAAAAGGCACCACGTTGGCCGAGTATGAGTATTATCATAAGTAGAACTCTCAGTTATGCTGGTGTTTTCATTCACTGCTTATGAAGCGATAATTACCAATTTAATACGCACTTATTACCATTGAAAAAACAAAGCAGGACGGGTTAGAAATACCCCAAACAGAAAAGTTTGCATGAGAAATTTGTTGCGAGTGAATGAAACAAGAGAGATATGTCAGGATCGTTGCAAATGGCGTTCAGTAGTCTCCGCCTATCCTTTCAGATAGGCGGAGACTACTGAACGCCATTTCAGGAAAATTTCTTTCAGGAAAAAGGCGTGAGTCTACGAGTAGATATGTACATATGTATTACTAGCCGTTTCCCGCGGTTTCACTCGCATCCTGAGGGAACTACTTTGCGTACCGGAAAAACCCAAATATCTTACGGACCCCTTATTTTTCTAAAATAAAATATAGCCTATGTTACTCGCCGATAATGTAGCTTTCTAATGGTGAAAGAATTTTTGAAATCGTTCTAGTAGTTTTTGAGTTTATCCATTACAAACAAAAATACAAATTTTTCCTCTTTATAATATAAGTGTAGATTATTAAGTAATTTGTAAAGTCGTTGGTTCGCACCGTATTTTTAAGCCTGATTTATTTTATATTTTATTTATAGACTCACGCCTGTATCCCCGAAGGGGTAGGCAGAGGTGTAATATTACACCCACATTTCGCCATGAATTTTTAGGTCCCACGTAATATGGGGCGAGCCTATTGCCGTACCGGGCACATTACCAGACTCCGAGCTGCTACTGAGAATTTCCTAACGGATTAACCCAATAACACTTTGCCCTACCCGGGAATCGAACCCGAGACCTCCCAATCCCACGCGCACATTTATGCCGCGAGACCAACGAGACAGTTAAGCCTGATACGGTATCAGGCTTAACTGTCTCGTTGGTCGTAGGTCGTAGGACGTAGGGTATCAGTGATACCCTCTGCATAACAGTTTATTAGTCTCTCCCCCAGGCTTTAGACCAGTGCTATGATTTTTTTTATATCTAAACTTGTGAGCCTGTATCCACCTGTAGACGTCTATCAGCTGATATGATGATCACGCCTTCAAAAATTTCCTTTCTTTGTCAACAGATCCTAGCGCGGCGGCGATGGGCAACCCTGGCGTGGCCGGCACGGGTACCCAGCAGTACGGCGAGGTGAACCAGCTGGGAGGGGTGTTTGTCAACGGGAGACCACTGCCCAACGCTGTCAGGCTACGGATAGTCGAGCTGGCGCAGCTAGGGATCAGGTAAGATATCTTTAGAATTGTATTTTGCTACTGTTGAGGATGAAATGATTTGTTTCTAGAGCAAGATTAGTAAAAAAACAGCATCCTGTTCTTGCTCCGGTGCAAATATCATACTGAACCGACCCACATAAATTGGGCTATTTGAGGTCGGCTCAGAATGTCATTCGCTTCAGAAATATGGTACTTCTCAGTCGCCCGTCATCCCATCATACATAGCATAAAACAAAGTCTGACTTATGTCTGTCTGTCCCTATGTATGCTTAAATCTTTAAAAGTACGCAATGGATTTTAATGCGGGGTTTTTTAATAGATAGAATGATTCAAGAGGAAGGATTATATGTATAATACATATATGGCGGTACGAAGTTCGCCGGGTCAGCTAGTTTTTTAATAATGGGATGACGCGACCAAAACAGAAAGGCATAAGTACATTTTATGCCTTTCTGTTTTATATCCATCGTCACACGTTCCATCGACCTTTTTTCAGTCCACAGCTGGACAAGGGCCTCTAATAATTTGCGTAACAAAAGCATTGTATCATCATCCTCGTAGCGTTATCCCAGTTTCAATCTGGGGTCCGCTTTCTAGTCCAACCAGATGTGGCTAAATATTAGCTTTTCCACGGAGCCGGAGAGGACTGCCTGTCGGACCTCCGCAACCCGAAGGGATAGCGATATTCTATGGTTTAGAGTAGTGTCAGTTTATTTAGAAGGTACTGACGCCCTGTAACGACTGTCAGAGATGTTCATGACAACCGGGACCGACGGCTTAACGTGCTCTCCGAGGCATGGGACAAGCGATAATTAACAATTCAATACGCACATAACTCCGACAAGTCATTGGTGCGCGCCGTGGATTCGAACCCGATACCTTCTGCATGGCAGTCTGTTGGTATAGGTATTCACTCGGCTATCGCTGCCTTACAACGAAAGCATTGTAAGTCAATATAAATATTTGTACCTACTACCGTACCACGCTGCCGCTGGTCAGACGGATCGGTATAGAATTAGACACCAAGTTTCCGTCTCTTACCAAAGTCACTAATTCGTTAGTGTATTTTCCTTACCACTTGAGGCAGCGATAGCCTAGTGGAGATACCAACGGACTGCCATGCAGAGGGTATCTGGTTCGAATCCACGGTACGCACCAATGCCTTTTCGAAGCTAAGTGCGTATTAAATTGTTAATTATCGCTTACCCCGTGCCTCGGAGAGTACGTTAAGCCGTCGGTCCCGCTTGTCATGAAGATCTTTGACAGTCGTTACGGGGAGTCAGTATCCTCAAATAAACTGACACTGGTCTAAACCATGGAATATCGTTATCTCTTTGGGTTGCGGAGGTCAGACGGCAGTCGCTCTGTGAAAAAGTTAATATTGGAAAAGTAGATATTCTGTCATATCTGGTTAGACCAGCGGTTAGATAAGCGGACCTCGGGCTTCAGGACGTTTAAGTCTTGGATGCAACCGGGATAACGCTAGGGCGACGATGATAATTTCCCTTACCGCTGAATTCAATATTCGATCCACGGAGTTGGAGAGTTGAAATACATATTTGACAGAAACTCCATACAAAATATGTCAAACATGTACCTATCTCAAATCTTCAAATCCATGGACTTATACAGGGTATAACAAGACCCTTAACGAAAACTGAAATCCCATGTTGTACCAATCAGTACGAACACTTTTTACTTCGGCACCATACCTGGGAAATTACTGGTTCAGGAAATATTGAGGCTCAAAGTTAGTTTGGAATTTTTCTAATTAGGTACAAAATCGATGCATTTATCGCCGCCAATATGTTCTTTAGATGCCCTATAACCCAATCACACCGGTCTGAAACAGGTGAAAACGCGGGCAAACGCAAGTGAAATATAAATATTAAAATTATCAGATTATTAGTGCCTCTTGTGACGAATGAGAAAATCGATGTAAGCCGTGTCTAGTGGTTATTGTGACTTAGTAGCTTAGTTTAATCTAATTTACTTGTGTATTTGCCAGTTAGGCATACCGTGTAATGGCGCACTTGTAAACTTATTATTGTAATAGCATTTAATGTTAACTTTATAGAAATTGCGCTAATCTGATCAAATCACGTGCGTGGTGACGGATTAACGGATCTATGACTTGAACGGATCTAGGATATACAGGGTGTCACAAGACCTTTTTTTTTTTTGTTTTACGAGGTGGAAAATCCCTTCGGATCTCCGACTCTTGGGGGAAATAAGAGCCGGAGTATGTGGTGTTTCCACTAAAAACCACCTCGACTTCCGCCATGTACCCGTGTGTCGGAGGGTGGGGCATCACCAAAGCACTCGTCGCCACCCTCCGAAGTGGTATTGGCCCGCCAGGTGGTCAGGCGGGCCCCGAACAAAACCCCCTTGGCGACGGATTAAGGTGTTGGACTCCGCCGCCAAAACGCCCAGCGGCCGCAGAGGATAGGGAGGACGGCAACGCAACACCGCATCTCCTCTTCCTCTGCGGCCCCACCCCGACGCATCGAATGGTGCGCCCCCATTTGGTCGCGGGATATAGGGCAACACCGACACGCCTCTCCTCCCGCGACCACACCCGACTGCGAGGGATAGACAGAACTGTCCCCCGCACCCGCACTGTTGGACGCATCCTGCGCAGGCCCCTCCAAGCCCACGCGGAGCGTCCCCTCCTGGATCCCTCTTAGCTTCACCGCGGGTGACCAATCCACGGTTACTGAGCCCCCCCACCACGACAAGGTGGAGTTCCCACGGGGGGGAGGGTGTCACAAGACCTATCACCAAGCCGAAGTCTTCTCGTTGTGGACATCATGCCAAGTCATACTAACCAAAAATAATACCTGGGAAACTATTTTTTTTTTAAGTTTTCACAATTTTTAAACCGTAATTAAAAGCGCGCGCGTGCAATGCTCGAAATACCTTCTTATCCATGGGGTTATAGGGCATCTAAAGAACATAATGGCGGGGAACATAAATGCATCGATTTTGTACCTATGTAATTAGAAAAGTTCCATACTAACTTTGAGCCTCAATATCTCCTGAACCAGTAATTTCCCAGGTATGATGCCGAAGTAAAAAATGTTCGTAGTGATTGGTACAATATGGGATTTCAGTTTTCGTTAAGGGTCTTTTTAGACCCTGTATATTCTGCCCTGCAAACCCGCACTAGGCCAGCGTGGTGAACTATGGCTTTACCCTTCTCATAGTGAGAAGAGGCCCGTGCCCAGCAGTGGGACAGTTTATATGCAGAGCCGATGATAATATTGTATGCCTACATATAAATTACAAAAACGTCCTTCAAAACGCACACGAGATATCACCCTTCTAGCTATATTTATCTTAGTTACATAACGATTATATATTTCTATAACAGCATAGTTATTGCTTATCAACGTTTACATAATGTAATAAGTATATATTAGTGGTAACGTGATTTATAGGACTGTGAAGTGTGTAATGTGTAATTGTCGTGTAGAACCGTGGTCCGAAACGACCTATACCAATGGGCCAATGAGAACATGAGTACTGCTGACCTCTAGCCTGGCAATGGATGGGAACATGTATATTGCTCACCTATGGCCCAGCAATAAGCATAAAGCAGCGATAGCCTAGTGGAGAGACGGACGGACTGCTACGCAGAGGATCTCGGGTTCGAATCCACGGCACGCACCAATGACTTTTCGAAGTTATGTGCTTATAAAATTATTAGTTATCGCTTGCTAACCGGTGAAGGAAAACATCGTGAGGAAACCTACATGTCTGAAAGTTCTCCATAATGTTCTCGAAAGGCATGTGAAGTCTGCTAACCCGCAGCGTGGTGGACTATGGCCTTTACCCGCCTCATAATGAGAAGAGGCTCGTGCCCAGCAGTGGGACAGTTTATATACAGGGCCGATGATAATAAAAAATTGCCTGGTAATAGGCTAGGAACTACAAAGACTTCGATAAACTGATCGCTAGACGAGTGATTGTTTTATTTGCGCGTCGGTATGTTGGTTAAAAATGTTATTGACTGCTTCTGTGGTGTGATAGTGTATGTGACTATGAATCATGTCGTGAGTTCGATTCCCGGGTCGAGCAAAAAAAGTAGGCATTAACGAATAGAAGCTCGGAGCCAGCTAAATTTGCGGTGTTACATTCCCATGCCTCGGAGAACTCGTAAATATGTTTGTCCTGCAAAAATCAATTTAACAGGTAGTAGAGCCTTGCTGATATCAGCATGAATGCGCCGGCTCGGCCGGGGAAGTACTACCCTCTCACAGAAAATCGACGTAAAGTAACAGTACCTAAACTGTTGCGTTTCGTCCGATGAGTGAGAGTGCCGGAGGCCCATCCCCTATTCCTTCTCCTTCATCCCATTCCTCCTCCTGTCCCTTTTCCCAACCCTAAGGGGCTGCAACGCACTTGTGACTCCTGTGGTGTTGCTTGTGTCCATGGCGGCGGTAATTGCTTACCATCAGGCGATCCGTCTGCTCGTAACCTTTCTCTAGTTGTGGCAAATATGTCGTCTCATCGGACTATGAGAGTGAGGCAATAGAGGAAGCCCTTGTATTTGCTCACATACTTGTGCACCACAATATCTCCATCGCTAGTTCCCGACTGAAGGACATTATGAATTGAAATTATGTCTATCGCAAGCTACTAAATAAACGAAGTGACGGTATACAGGTCTTCATTGCGGAGGTACTTACTTACATTAATGTCATGATTGATTATTATTGCTTTAATTTTTTTATTACATATAAAATGTTTTAAAAGCATTATTACTTTACATAATAAGACTTATGATGATAGTCGACGAAGACGCGGCAGACCAAAACGGAGATGGCGGGACGACCTGGATCCATTTGACAGTAACTGGCTGGCCATAGCACAGGACAGGGATGCATGGCGATCAAAGGAATTTGCCCAGCTGTGGGACACATTACCATGCTAACAAAAAAAAAATAAGACCTAGACAAATGGTTGGTATCGCTTCGCAGAGCGAGACCAATCATTAGTCTATGATATAAGATAAGGGTCACATGAAAGTATTTAAGTACATTTTCATTTTCCCGACGCTTGCCACTCAATCATGATCACAACTTTTCATATTCTAAGTACTAACCGTTCCTTTTTTGTCCTCAGGCCATGTGACATAAGTCGTCAGCTGCGAGTGTCCCACGGCTGCGTGTCCAAGATCCTCGCCAGATACCACGAGACCGGCTCCATCCTGCCAGGAGCCATCGGTGGATCCAAACCTAGAGTTACCACACCCAAGGTAAGGATCCTGCACCAGGAATATCCCTTTTATTCTCATCATTTGATAGGTAGAAGAGCTATGCTGATTTCAGCATGAATGGACTGTCTCGACCGGGGAAGTAGGTACCTACTATCTTCGCCGTGTCTATATACTATTGCATTTCGTGAGTGAGAGTGCCAGAAGCCCGAACCTCTTTTTCTTCTCCCTCATCCCGCCCCTCCTCCTATTAACAATGATGCAAAGGCCAGAAATGCTCTGGTGATTACGGTCCGTGGTGACGTGGTCCGTGTGGAATACGGAATGTCACCACCCCATATCATATCATGGGTGTCGTAAGAGCCGACAGGAGCATATTATGCAGAGAAGAGCACTGTAAGAGAAGGAAAACTTGATACAAACCCTATACCAACCCATTTGGCCAGCATGGTATAGTAGGCCAATTCCTCCATTCAAAGGAGAGGCCTAGTCCAACAGTGGACTGTTAAAGGCTGATGATGATGACGGACATTGCTTGTCAGCAGGCTATCCGTCTGCTCGTTTGCCGTCTATTACATAAAACCTAGAAATTAATAAATTTTCTGTAGATACAAATGAACAAAATTACGTGCGAATTATTTGCGACAATGTAATATTGATTTATCTTACACGTGGTACTTTAAAATTTAAATCATGTAGCTGTCGTGCACTATATCAGAATTGACACTACTAGTGCCGCGTTATCACTTAGTGGCAAATGACATTTGACCCGGTACTTTATTATGAAGTGTATTATTTAAAAAACATAGTTATCTATGGAAATATTCTCGAAAGTTACAAGTACATCTGAATGATGAAATGGTGTGCAAATTGGAGCTGATAATTTTTTTTGCTTGTTCTTTAGTGTCATTGTATTTTCGTGAGGTCTTGTGGTACCTACTGGTACTTTGTCTGCGCGATAGGTTCGATACCTAACGATTATACTTAAGTACATTTGTGTACCGGATGCATTCAAGACTTGGAATCATGAGCACAAACAGAATAATCTTCAGCAGGGTGCGCACAAAATCGTGGTCATAAATTAAGTTTGAGAGGAAAGACGTAGTGTTGAGACCTGTCTAACTTTTCCAGAGGGGTAATTACTTCCTTGCACCCTTCACTCGACGACCATGTTTGCAACCTGGAGCCCGCTAGTCCTTGATCTTCTTGTCTTACCAGATTTCATAGAGATTTCAGAGACCTTTTCTACAGAGCGACTGTCATCTATCCTGCACAAATCAAATTGTTGCAGCATGGATCAGGAATTTGTGTTTTTTTTTTTGCTGCTGGTCTGTTGGCATCTCAAACCCCTTTTTACCTAAGTAAGCGGCAAACTAGTTATATGTTTGACCAAGTGGTAGTGATTCGAAGCCATACTTTTATAGCCATAGCATGTAGAGGAGTTAGTAGTCTTAAATTTACTGGCACTAGCTTAAGCCTTGGCTCGCTTTTCCTCTGTGGAGGTCAAAAAGACCTCGGGCGCATTCAGTGACACTAAATGCTGGACCAACGGACAGTCAAACATCAGATTCACTTAATGCTAGTCCCACGGGCCATATATAAATATAACATGCAGTTATCACACGCAGTATACCTACAAAGTTTTTTGTTGAACTTTATCGTAATGACAGCGCAGATTATAATTTATCGGCTACTACCGATTATTTTTACTAACTACCTATCGTATTTTTTTGGCATAGTGGACTTATTTCAATAATTTGCGTTTATAACAGAGTATTACATTTAAGTACCTAATACGGTTCTGGATTCCAACACTCAATTACGGCAGTCGTTTGGCACTTCGATTTGTAAAGCTAAATACCAAGTTTGACTGTTTGATAAGTGTCCCGCGATACAACTCTTTTTCTTACTTACCTACCTACTACCAGAGTTTGGAAACTGAAAGAGAACGAGAGGAAAAAAGTATTTAGTTAAGACATAATAGTCTACTTCCTCTTGTGTGAGTACTGAAAAAGAAAAAGTTAACTTTGCTGATCAACTTCTATCGGCATAGCAAAGCCACGCAATCATCATCATCATCAGCCTGCTATAGTCTACTGCTGGATATCATCATCATCAGCCTTTAACAGTCCACTGCTGGACTAGGCCTCTCCTTTGAATGGAGGAATTGACCTATTATACCACGCTGGCCAAACGGGTTGGTATAGGGTTTGTATCAAGTTTTCCTTCTCTTACAGCGCTGTTCTCTGCATAATGCGACACCCATGGGATGATATGGGGTGGTAACAATCCGTATTCTTAATCCGTCACCACACGGACAACGGACTGCTGGATATAGGCGTCTCTAATAGCACGTCACTCAGCCCGATTGCCGACTTTTCTACTTTACTTAGCCACGCTATGGGCGCTAAAATAGTCCTATGTGCCTATCTGTACCACCAAGCATTTCAAACACAATTCTCCACCAGGTGGTGTCATACATAAAGCAGTTGAAAGCCAAGGACCCTGGTATCTTCGCGTGGGAGATCCGGGACCGTCTTCTAGCGGATGGAGTCTGCGACAAGTACAACGTACCTTCGGTGTCCAGTATCAGCCGTATCCTGAGGAACAAGCTGGGAGGGGGCGCGCTGTACCCTGTGCCTCCACTGTACCCTGTGCCGCCTCAGAGATGCTGGCCCTTGCACCAGCCTTACGACTACTATGTGTATTTACAGGTAAGCTTAAGTTTTTTTTAAATAGGCAGCGATGGCCTATTTAGAACCTAGAGGTACCGATAGACTGGCATGCAAAAGTTGCTTGTCCCCCAAGAACTTTTTGCAATGGATCGATTCGGAGTTTAGTGGGAACAGTTAATAGCTGTCGTAATGTTTATACTTTAGGTCTTTCCGCCCTGACCCATTCAACATGATACCATATACCGGATACCAAGGCCATCCGCAAAGCTCGGACCGTGGTGATGGTGATGCTAAAGGTCCTATTCTGAAACCTACTTGGGCGATTCGCACCGCGTCTCTTGTCGCGTTGTCTCGTGGACCCGAAGACGTCAGATATTTAAAAGAAAACAAATCCCTATTCAATATGAGAACTCAGTTGCTTTTGAAGGGGGCTTGAAATCGTATCACTTTAATTGATTTACCCACGACTGTGACGTGACGATTTTGAAGATCTAAATGTTACAATTTGTTCCTTTGTCCACAGGGTCGGCAGCACACAGCCAGCAATCCCCACGCGCTGCCCCACCCCCACCAGCAGCCCCCACCACCCCACCACGCGCACGCCCACGCGCTCTGACACGCGCGCCCCACGAACCACGACCGGTGATCACCACCACCACCAGTGAACAGTGCAGTGACAGTGATACCGTGAGTGGTGCAGTGATTTAGACATTCTCAATGAAATCACGACTGAGATTAGTAGAGTAAGAAAGATGGTATATTTTGGGGCGGTTGCTCCCGAAGGCTGCCTGAGTCCGGCCCTGTTGAGGGTGCAAGATCAGGGCCTTACAAAAATAAACAGTCTAAAACCCAGCCGAATTCATCTCTGTGCTGTAGCAATCTAGTGTAAACCTGCCTCTATTGAGTTAGTGGGTTATGAAGGGTGCATGGGTGTATTATATTCGGTTAGGTTGCACCCGAAGCATAGCCGAGTCCGATCCTGTTCAATGTAAGTGATATATTTGCTTAGGTTTATAATAAAAACTTTACATACGGACAGTTGAGTGAGCTAAGTTTAACCAGTATGGTTTAACTAAAACTTTCTAAATTATTTAATAATTTGATCATTTCAGAAATCGATATTGTTCCACGAATTTTGTGACAAATCTGATTGTTTAACTTCAAGTTATCTGCGGGAGTATCCGAAATTTCCGTACTTGCGTACTTGCAAGGGCAATGATCACGGATGAACTGAAAACAGATGTCTATATATCGTGAATGTCGTACATATCGTGAAAACAATTCCGAGGTCATTTGTAAACTTTCTTTTTAAATGTCCTCGATGTTTATTTTTGTAAATATCGGGTAAAAATAATGACTTACTGCTTTTTACTGTTCGTATGTAAAATGTTTTTGGAGTAGAATGAGAGAGTATAGAATTAAAACATGTTGGAAGATATGAAGATGGACCGATTTTAGTGATAACGATAAAATTGTTGATAAAAGAAGTATTATATTGTTGTATATATGATATATTGAGTGTAAGATATAGATTATACTTTGTGGATCTTAGCATTTAATTACTGATTAAAAAATCTACGGTAAGGCAATATTTAATCTGTTGAGGCCCATTTCTCTAAATGACTTAAACGAGTAAAGTGTTTGGCAGCTCTTTTCCTCTACAATATTTTTGTAAAAAAATGTTCAAGATTTTAAATACTGAAAACAATCTTGTTTATAACTTTATTTCAACTAATATTCAATCAAGTAATTAGTGAAAGAGAATGGTGAAATTCTATCTATTTTGCCCGACTTTTCGTCATGGGCTATTCACGACATGGTCTAGGTAGAAGCTAGAGGGCTAAAGCTCGCCCAAAATTATCTGTTTTGCTTACAAAGACAAACTCATTTTTAGCGTTGCTTTGATAAAACATTCATTTACTTGGTCCAATCCCCCAAACTTAACCGAAAAGACCCCCGGCCCCTCAAAACAAAAGCCTAAATCCGCCACTGTATGAGTAGGTATTCGTCGATACCAGATGGCAGTTAAAAGTTATCTTATATTTATAAATAGATGATTCATTACCAGCGCTAGCTTTAGATAAATGTGTGATTTTATATAACGAAGCGATAAGCCTTATCAATCTTCATTAAATAATATAAACTCAGCTGAAATAATAATAACATATACATACCTACTATTATTATCGCGCTAGAGAGTTTGTTTGTTTGTATAACGTTATCTAAGTAACGAACTACTAGCCCGATTTTGAAAGTAATTTTCGGTAATTTTAGGATAATTTGATCTTGCGTTTCTCTTCGCGAAATCATAAAAAATAAGATCGAACCCACAGCCTATGGCATAGTCACAAGCAGCAAAGTATCAGCTTCAATCACTGTCCATCTGATCTACCAAAAGATATATGTATTTCACCAATAGGTATTCTTTTTAAATGAAATATCCAACGACGCGCGACGGTCCCACAGGGACCAAAAGTTTATGTGACCCACAAACGGTTATTCAAATCAACAGGGTGTAAAAAGACCTTTAGCGAATACTGAAATCCCACGTTGTACCAATCACTAAGAACATTTTTTACTTCGGCACCATACCTGGGAAATTACTGGATCAGGAGATATTGAGGCTCAAAGTTAGTATAGAATTTTTCTAATTAGGTACAAAATCGATGCATTTACCCCGCCAATATGTTCTTTATATGCCATATGACCCCTTAGATAAGTAGGTATTTCAAGCATTGCAGCAAAATGTGAAAACTTAAAAAAAATCGTTTCCCAGGTATTATTTTTGGTTAGTATGACTTGGCATGATGTCCACAACGAGTAGACTTCGGCTTGGTGATGGGTCTTGGGACACCCTGTATATGTTATTTGTCCGTTATTTAAAATAATTATTCTTAAAGCTTTCGATACAGAATTGAACCATGTTCAAAGTCTTTTAAGTAGAGAAAAATATATGGTGTTTTTATTTTAGTACCTAATGTTTGCAAATTGATTCAATATAGTTTCCTAAAGTATTTCCTTAGTAGGTCAATCGGGTATCGCTATATGTGATAAATTACTGAGTGCTATAATTCTAGTCATATAGCGAACCTAATAATTGTAAGAAAATGTTTTAAATAGGATTGCTGAGATTGGTCAATTTTCAGGCTATGACACAAGTCAACTCATGACCACGGCTGGTGTAACCCACGATGAAACGTAGGGGCAGCAAGATACACCTGGATTATCAAATATTTTCGCGATATAGACCCGTTACATAACGAAAGTTTTAAGTAAAATATACGAAGTTTAGAAAGTATTTATTTCAGTAGGTCAATATATCTGTAGTCTTAGCAAATTAGTTACTGTAGAATTAGATAACATTTAAATCTTAGAACAGGCAGCTTGAAGATGATTCTTAAAGAAATTACACACTACAGCCATCATTATGACCACCACACTGCTAGATCGCCATTTTGTAAGGAAACCTAAGAATGGCTAAGAACTCATTTTGCCCGTTCTTTCTCGTGGTTCTACCTATTGCTTTGCGAACGAGGCAGTAAATGTAAATGTAGAAGCATTAAGTAATTCGATTAAAAAATGACGTTCATAAGTGTCACCTTGTGACCTAGATGAATAAACGATTTTGACTTTGACTAACTTACTGTCTTGTCACTGTCCAGAGTGTCCAGGTAGGCTTTACTTTCACGGATAGCAAGTTATAGCTAATAAGATTTCCAATTTTACGGCACATGGCACGAATGATACCTAACTTACATCATCATCATCATCATCAGCCTTTAACAGTCCACTGCTGGACTAGGCCTCTCCTTAGAAAGGAGGAATTGGCCTACTATACCACGCTGGCCAAACGGGTTGGTATAGGGTTTGTATCAAGTTTTCCTTCTCTTACAGTGCTGTTCTCTGCATAATATGCTCCCTCTGTCGGCTCTTACGACACCCATGGGATGATATGGGGTGGTGACAATCCGTATTCTTAATCCGTCACCACACGGACTTACATGTAAGTTTTTTTTAATAAATGATTATTCCTTTGAAGTTCAATATGTAAGAACATAATCGAGGCTTAATTCAATACATCATTTATTTAAAAATTCCAAGAATTTCTCTCTAAAACATTAGTCTATATATCACTCGAAACCTTTCATAAACAGCTACTCTTTAAATCGTTGTAAATGCTAAGATCCACATATAAATGTAGATATATATACGAAACGGTTGATAAGAAGAGTATTTATGTATGGGTGCAATGATGTAAATATTTTTAATTAATACGAAATGTACTTATTCTCATAAAAAGCCTGATAGGCCATAGTGTAAAGCGATTTTTCTTTATTTTTAATGCACAGTCTATAATGAGAGTCTGCCTAGGTGCAACACAGAAGTTAATCTAGATTAGTATAGATATTTATCAAGTTAATTTCTGTGGCGTGGACTATGCCTACCATTCTCATAGTGAGAAGAGGCCCGTGCCCAACATACAGGGCTGATATTACTATGTTACTATAATGATAGGTAAAAACTAAAATTAAGAAATAACTACACGGAGTAGTTTATCAGGCAGTCCAATGTATTTTTAATGTTTTACGCTCCATAAAATATTACGGAAATAGTGTTTTCATTTCAATTTTTACCTACACTTGCGCAAAATGGTAACTGTATTTCAAATCGTGTGATGAAGTTATAATGTGGCCGCGATTGTGCCAATAACAGAGAAAATATAACGATATTTACTCGAATTTTGTACTTATTTCTTTCGAGAACGATATTTGTGTTAGTACGAGTTTTTATTTCTGCCGTTTACGATGAAAGCTATGGCATTATAGCACCTTTCGCCGAGTTAGAAACCTACCAATCGAAACGATTATGCTCATCAAATAAAATGAAAACTTGTACTAATGTCATTGTCTTCCATAAACCATTATGTTTGATAAAAGATGCTTTATCTGGCAACTTTGTATTGTCATTTCTCGCGCACATTATAACCTCAAACTTTTCATTTTAATATTTGTCTTCAACATTATTTTTAGATATTTATATTTAAAACCTGTACAAACTAGATATAAAGATAATGATAATTATTTAAATACTAGATTTATTAGTCGAGATATATGAAATAAATTGGTTTGTTCGTACAATATTTTATGTGATTTTATTTCTTCGAGAACACTAACCTTGATCATAGTCGCAGATTTTAAGGAAAAAAGGAGAACCAGTGTTTTATCGCAGCTTTTGATTAAACCTCACCCTTCCCTTAAACACATTTTAGGAGGGAAGGGGGAGGTTTTGTGTTGGTTCAGTCTGGTGTAGGAAGGCTTTCTCCATGGAAAAAGTAAAAAATCATTTGTCTTTGGAAAAACCGAAGCTTTTGGGGATGGCTTAAACCTCGAAGCTCCTCCTCCCGGGATCCGGTGCTGGGCCCAGCTGTTTTATTGCTGATTTAAATGATAAGCAGTTCTTCTCCTGGTCCAAAACATAGAGTCCAGTCGAGGAGCCTCACTTTTCTGATTTTGTTTGCGGTTTCTAACAATTGGGCTGTCTCGAGGTCTCTTTAAATCGCCAGGTGAGTTCAGCTACGCATAGAGCAGTATTAACTATGTGATCTTTTTTGCCTGTCAATGCACCAAATCTATTGTAGCTTAAGTAAGTTCCGTCGGCAAATGTACCTAATGGTAAGTCAAGTAAGTACGATATGTTTTTGATAGTTTGGCAACATGATCAGACTCTTGGTCTCAATATCTATTAGATACGCTTTATACCTAGGTCTGTAATTTTACTTTATGCTTTTATAGATTTCACTGACTGTGTAATAGTCAAGCAGGACGTAGTCAGACTTTACACGCCAGCGGATCGCATTTAAATCGTTCCTTGATGGGTACTTTTGCCATACATTTTCCAAAAGCGCCCCTAGCGGCCACTATTGACTGTTGCTTACCACTAGAGACCTTTAATAAAATGTATAAAAACTCTTTCCGTCGACCAAGGGCTCGAAAGAGTCGAACGCGAGTAGTCGGTGTGCACACTCAGACTAGGCCTGCAGAATTCGTGCTAAAATCAATCACGCGCAGTAATAAAAAGTTGTTTGATTGTACCGCAGACCGCCCCGACAATACCACATATAAATACTCTATTTTTAGCACAACGCGATTTAATTACACCGACACACTGTGATATTTCATTAAAAATTCACTGGCTAATTGAATGGCGGGCACAATACGTACGCCCACCGTCCCAAATCAACTTTACAACCGAAAACAATAACCCAACGGATATGGCCGTACAAATATCGTCACCGGACACGAATTACCAATTAAATCCCTGCTTTGTTTCGAATTTAATACTACCTAATCCGAAATTTTACTGTATTAATAACAAAATTTTATGATCGCGCGGGAAAATGCGCGGGAGCAAAAAATAAAATGGCGACGGGCGCGCTGTTAAATGACATTTGACGCCGCGCGCCGCCATGTCGCATGCCGACGGCGCAGGGCTGACAGCCAACGCTCATTATTGGACCAAGGCTTGTGTTATTCTGCCTATAAGTATTGTGTTCAGCTGAACATGTAGCCGGCGAGAAAGTAGGACTACCTACTTACTAGGTACCTACTTTTTTTTCATGGAAAATTGAAAAAAGTAGGCATGGAAAAAAGGTGAGGGTATTCGAAGTTGGGTTCAAAAAGATTTGCATCATATTAATCCACTTTAAAAATAAGGGAAGTTGCTCAACTCATGATATTGTTAGATTCGCAGTTATAGTCATTCTTTAGTAAATTGACTGAAATGATACATGAAGTCGGTTGATTTGAAGTAGTAACAATGAATGCATCGCCTTGCTCTACCAACATTATGTTATCTTTCTGTAAGTAATTAAGTAATATTAATGGAGTCATCTTGGCTGCCATCCGACTGCTTCTGTAGCGTTAATTAGATCAGCTTTGCAACTGAAACTGTTGCCTATGTGGCAGTTCAATATATTGATAAGCAGCAACACGTATACACTGCTTCATTATTATAAGTGAAGGCATATACTTACTATCCCGAAAATCAATATATTAAACCATGCTTAGCTGCAGGCTATGAAAAGGTAGGTAGGTACAAGTCGCAGGAACCTTATCACAGAAGGCACGTCTCAAAATAAACCCTTCGTAAAATGAGGATATACCTACTTAATACATTTTCAAATTTTTCATAATGTTTCTAACAGTCCGATATTGCTCAATCAGACCTGTAAATTTTGCGCATTATGAATCTCCGACAGGGCCTAACGATTCTTATCCTAAGACAAGAACCGGGACCGACAGCCACTTTGCGCATATCGTGACTATATGCGCAAAGTGGCTGGCAGAGGCTGGAAACGACAAGCCAAAAATCTGACTCAGTGACACGCCACTGAGTCCATTGCAGAGACCTAGCAGGCTGATGATGATGAATAGTAATAAATCTCTAAAAACACAGAAACATTAAAATAATAATTTCATAATTATAAAATCAAACTTAAGGCTAGGCGTTTTATTAATAAATTGGAAAGAACACCACTCCTGTACTAGTTAGAAAACTGTCAGTCATCACAGTAAGTGGGTTCGGCCATCACAAATTTTTGTTTTGTATTCTAAAATACCACAATATTATTATAATCCTAAACAAAATTATTAAGGTAACGCATTAAAATCAGTTTCTTATTAATAGAAACATATAAAATTGCCGCACATACCTAACATTAAAATTGCGTGTTATCCCATTTTGTAGAAAACATAAGTGTTTTTTTTTTTATTAATAGTAATAGGCGGCAAACGAGCAGACGGATTGCCTGATGGTAAGCAATTACCGCCGCCCATGGACACAAGCAACACCACAGGAGTCACAAGTGCGTTGCCGCCCCTTGGGATTGGGAAAAGGGATAGGATAAGGAGTGGGATGAGGGAGAAGGAATAGGGGATAAGGTCTCCGGAACTCTCACTCACCGAACGAAACGCAACAGCTTACGTACTGTTACTTTACGTCGATTTTCTGTGAGAGGGTAGTACTTCCCCGGTCGAGCCGGCCCATTCATGCTGAGATCAGCAAGGCTCTACTACCTGTGAAGTGTAATTGACTGCACGGTTGGCGTAGTGGTTTAAGCGACCGCCTCGCCGCTTGGCACTGCGTCGAGTTGTGGATTTGATTCCCACATGAGACAACACTTTGTGTGATCCATAAATTGTTGTTTCGCGTCTGGGTGTTCATTGTGTCCGTTGGTTGTAAGTTTGTAAAGTCCCCCGCGACACAGGATTTATTCCTAGTGCGGGAGATGCAGAATCGTGAACAGTGTCAGAGTGTTGGTAATGGATGTGATTTGCGTTTATTTATAACAATAGGCTAGTTGACAAAAAAAAATTATAAGTCCGTCGTTTAGATTATTCAAAAATAAGCGATACGTATTTTTTTATTTGTAAATTAAACCAAAAATGACCACGATATAGCTCATTAAAGTTACGTATAACGTCACGCCGTGCTGCATTTTTTCGCACTAGATGACGTCACACGTAACTTTAATGGGCTATATCTTTGTTATTTTTTATTTAATCGAAAAAAGAAGAAATACGTGTCCAATATTTTTTTATAGTCTAAAATACGGACTAAATAAAATGTAATTATTTTGACCCTGGAAACTACCCTATTACATAATTTGCGAGTACGTTTTATCCAAACTAGGTGAATGATGAATCCAAAATAGTGATGAATGCACTTTGCCAAATTCTTGATTCATATAATTTGCACTTTTTCTGCAGACATTACATGTGGACATTTCGGGCCTAAGCCAAGATTTCTTATTCACAGTGGGTGACAGTCAACCCTGAAATGCGGCGGTCGCGGCAAGCGGGACATAATTAAAAGCTCGCAGCGCGGCAGCTTTGTGTGTTGAGCACATGCAGACCTACACCACAACTATATAGCCTCTATATACACCGAGCTTACACATATTACGATTATACTTGTGTTTGTAATCAAAGTTAAGCAACCCTTGCACATGTCACCATTGGATGGGTGACCACGTGTGGCAATTACATCAGAGCGCTATCTTACTTCGGACAAAGAGGTCAGATATTTACATAGAGGCGCATTTCTTATGGGCGCTCTTAAGACAAACTTTCTGTGACCCAAAGTCGCGCTGTGACAGCTGCTTCTACGAGAGCAAAAGAGACGAACGTTCCTCCTGTGTATCTTAACTACGAGAGCAAGAGAGACGGAGAACGACGCCAACTACGAACTAAACTGGAGACAGTCCACTTGGAATCGGCCCACGAAATCCTTAAGAACTGCGCTTCTATGTAAATCTGTATTCATTGCTTCGGAGGACACGTAAAGCTGTCGGTCCCGGGTCTTGTCGTAGGAATTAGGATATGAATTGTTAGGTCCTGTCGGAGCTCTTCGGGCGGTCTGAAAACTGCGACACCAGAGTTGGGCACACACTCGCACGAAAAATTAACTAGTGTATTAAGTTATTACTAGATGAGCCCGCGGTTACACCTGCTTTATTTAAGGCTAGGGGCTAGGCGGAGCGGGGCCCGCCGTGGCTCATAGCGTGATATATATAATAAAACGACCCTTTGTTGGCATAGCACACATTTAAATAATTTTCCTGACATTTAAATAGGTATAGTATTATATTAGTAAATCTATCTTTTTTGTGTAACTTATTAAGTTCATATAATACTATGTTGAAGATCCTGCCTACTTATGTACTGTTTGTGTAATGGTGTAATGTTGCGAACAATAAAATATTTCTCTCTCACATTATATAGTCTATAGCCTTCCTCGATAAATGGCCTATCGAACACTGAAAAATTTTTCAAATCAGGTCAGTAGTTCCTGAGATTAGCGCGTACCAAACAAACAAACCCTGCAGCCTTATTATTAGTACTAGACGTCGCCAGCGGCTTCGCCCGCGTCAATTATACATACGAGTCTTCTGTCTTCTGTCTGTCTGTCCCTATGTATGTACATAGGGACAGACAGACAGAAGACAAACTTTGTTTTATACTATGTATGTAGCGATGATTAGATTTGGATTCCACAACTTCACTACCATAGAAATGTAAACAAGAACTTGTTTATTATATCTATGTTCACTACAAAGCCGAGTGGAGATACCAACAGACTGCCATGCAGACGGTATCGGGTTCGAATCCTCGGCGCGCACCAATGACTTTTCGGAGTTATATGCGTATTGCATTGTTAATAATTATCGCTTGTTCCGTGCCTCGGAGAACACGTTAAGCCGTCGGTCCCGGTTGTCATGAAGATCTTTGACAGTCGTTACAGGGCGACAATGGCTCACGGCTAACTTTACGGTCTAAATCCGAAAAAGCTTTTTAAGAATAACTGCTGCCACAAATGAAAACCCAAGATTGGCAAGAGAGCAACTGTGGGGCTCTAAGTACCCGGCCGCACCAAACTTCCCTGCAGCGAAAGAAAGCCTGCCTCCTGGTCACAACTTGCAGTGGTCGACCTGGAAATCGCTTAATGGCTTGAGAACTCAAGTCGGGCGCTATAGGGAAAACATGGCGAGATGGGAATTTGTAGACCACTCACTGGTCCACTGCGACTGTGGAGCTCCATCCCAGTCTATAGCGTATTTGCTTTCTTGCCCTCTTTGCCCATCTACCTGCAGCAAACAAGACCTTCAAGTGACTTCAGACAATGCCGTCACCGTAGCCAAGTTTTGGGAACAGAAAATTTAATTTGAACTATTGATAAGAAGAAGAAGAAGACGGTCCAAATCAAAAGTCATGCTGGTAAGCAAGATTGATAAAAATCATTAGGGGATATCTCAATTTAGTATAGATTATAGTTATCAAACTCAAACTCAAACTCAAATATGTTTATTTCCATAAAAATGTTTAAATTTTTTGGACACGTCAGAAAGTCATACAAATAAAAAAAATAAAAAGTAACTTTAAATGCATATTAACATAGTTGAGCATTGAAAAAAATGCCTGTTCAGAAAGTAGAGCCTCGTGAGAAGAATCAGGCAAGAAACTCCGGGCCACTCTTTTCTACGTCTTGATTCTATACAATTTAAAAACTTAGTAACTACATTGAATTTTTCATAAGTATATGAGCTGGTGTATCTATAATGTTGTTGTCAATTAATAAGGCTTTTTTAATAATAATATAAAAGTACTTACTAGCATAATATAGACACAATAACTCACACTCACCTGAAACTTAACACTAATCAAACATAAGTAGCCTGTGGGACCGAGCAAATTAATCCCAAGCATTTTTATCTTCAATATAATCTAGCACTGAATAGTACCCTTTTTGACAAAGTTTACGTTTTATAATCTTTTTGAATTTATTATAACTTAAATTTTGAATATTGCTTGGCACTTTATTGTAAAAGCGCACACATTGGCCTTGAAAAGATTTTTTTATTTTCTCTAGCCGGGTAGCCGGCACTACTAGCTTACTCTTATTTCTAGTATTCAAATTGTGGTTATCACTTTTCTTTGAGTATGAGGCCTTGTTTTGGAATAAATAGATTAGGTTGGAATAAATGTACTGGCTTGCAACTGTTAAAATGTTTATTTCCTTGAATTTATTCATTAACGAAGCCCCATAATCCAAATTATAAATTGCTCGAATAGCTCTTTTCTGCAGAACAAAGATGGTCTGAATGTCGGCAGCATTTCCCCACAGGAGAATACCGTATGACATTATACTATGAAAATAGCTATGATATACAAGCCTGGCAGTGTCAATGTCAGTTAACTGGCGAATTTTCCTGACTGCGTATGCTGCAGAGCTGAGTCTATTCGACAATTTACTAATATGTGGTCCCCATTGCAGCTTAGAATCTAGTGTAATGCCTAAAAATTTGGTGTTATCCACAAGATCCAACACATCATCCTTAACCTTTACTGAGGTGTTCACTTGTGTGACGTTAGGCATCAAAAATCGAATACATTTAGTTTTTAGTCTATTTAAAAGCAGGTTGTTAACCTCAAACCAGCGAACCACCTTTGAGATAGCAATGTTTACATCGTCCATATCAATTTGCTGTCGTTTTAATTTAAATAAAAGTGAGGTATCATCAGCAAACAGTACTATCCCGTGCTTGTCATTGACGAGGTGTGGTAAGTCATTAATATAAACTAAAAATAAAAAAGGACCGAGGATTGAACCCTGTGGGACGCCCATTTTGACTACAGACCCATGCGAACGCGTCCCGTTGACATCAACTCTCTGAATCCTATTACTCAAATATGAAGTAAGAAGATGCAGAGCAGAACTACTTAAACCATAGTGATGTAATTTCCTGATCAATGTATCATGTTCTACACAATCAAAGGCCTTGGACAAATCACAGAAGACACCTAAAGCATCATGTGAATCCTCCCAGGCATCAAAGATATGTTTTACAAGCTCAACACCGGCATCGGTCGTGGAGCGCCCCTTTGTAAAACCAAATTGTTTAGAGTGTAGAAGCTCGTTGTTATTAAAATAACTTTGCAGTTGGTCTAGTATCAATTTCTCGAAAATTTTGCTAAATGTGGGCAGCACAGAAATTGGCCTATAGTTGGTGGGGTCTGATGTGCTACCTGCTTTGTACAAAGGTATTACCTTGCTATCTTTCATAAGATCAGGAAATACACCACAGTCAATACACTTATTAAATATTAAAGCTAATCTGTTAGCAGCTAAAGCAATAATGGACTTGGTAATAGTAACGGAATTTCCCCACAAGTCTGCAGTTTTCTTTAAATTTATAGTATTAAAAGCTTTTATAACATCATTTGAATTTATATACTGAAATGAGAAATTACTATAGGTTGTACTCATGTTTTCTTTTAAAAGAGATTCCGCTGCATTGGGTGATGAGTCCAAAGATCTAGTAGTAATAACGGGGATATCAGTAAAAAAACTTTCAAACGCCGATGCAACTTTTGAGTCTGATGTAATAGTGTCGTTATCAATGTTCAAACTAAGTTTTGAACTTTTACTTTTAACTTTCCCAGTCTCGCTGTTTATTATATTCCATGTCATTTTCATTTTATCGTCACTACTCCTAATCCTTGAACTCAGGTAAAGAGACTTAGCTTTCTTGCAAAGTTTCCGAAATATCCTAGCATAGTTTCTAACATAATCCTGAAATTGTTCACTTAAATTAAAGTTTCTCTCGTCATATAGCTCATACAATCTCTTTCTACTTTTGTGAAGCCCAGTTGTTGCCCATTCACAGAAGGTTGAATTACCTCCAACTGTAATCGTTCTAGGTGTGAAAACACTGAAAACCGAATTAAAGTCTGTACAAAACGCTTTGAAAAAGCTATTATATAACAAATTAGAATCACCTTCATCATCTAACAGTGACCAGCTAGTCATTAGTTTACTTTGAAACCTAGCAAAACGAGTTGCAGTTTTAGGTATTACAACTATATTTTGCCTAGAAACATTCTTACTGTTATCATTAAAGGAGATCTGCTGTCCACAATGGTCTGAGTCTAACTGTCTAATAATTTGCTTGTCTCTTACTATGATATCTGTAAATACATTATCTAGGCAAGTAGATGTAGAGGAAGTAACTCTTGTGGGCTCTAAGAATAAGTTCTTCAGATACTTACCTTCTGTTGGCTCTGACGGTTTGGCATGGTTTGCACCAACCGTGTTTATGAAGGCAGATATAGATGTACATACCCTTTATCTTCACCTATCCAAATATCACTATCACTTTTTCATCACCAAAAATAACTTTGTTTTCCATAGTGTTTGTATAAACGACAAAGTTATATTTGCTGATGGTTAAAATTACTTAAATTTTTAAATACTAGCTATGAGCACTTTTTTGAGAGGCAAGATATTATAGGCATATTTGTTTATTAATTACATAAAAAATACGTCTCATCTGGTTATCAAATCGGTGAAGGTCGATCTTCCACGTCTTCTCTACTATAATAACTAACGTCTCTGTATAACCTTGGGTGTAAGCCTTAGTTAGAAAATAACATCCGCATTAAATGCCTGCCTAGTGCCTATGTACTCAATTTATATTGTACAAATTTTCAATAAATTAATACTAAGAGCAAGTTAGTATACTTAAGTTATTTCATCATCATCAGCCCTTTATCCGGTCCCCCTACTGGGCACGGGCCTCTTCTCACTATGAGAAGGGTAAGGCCATAGTCCACCACGCTGTACAAGTGCGGGTTGCCAGACTTCACATGTCTTTCGAGAACATTATGGAGAACTCTCAGACCTGCAGGTTTCCTCACGATGTTTTCCTTCACCGTTTCATCATCATCATCATCAGCCTTTAACAGTCCACTGCTGGACTAGGCCTCTCCTTTGAAAGGAGGAATTGGCCTACTATACCACGCTGACCAAACGGGTTGGTATAGGGTTTGTATCAAGTTTTCCTTCTCTTACAGTGCTGTTCTCTGCATAATATGCTCCCTCTGTCGGCTCTTACGACACCCATGGGATGATATGGGGTGGTGACAATCCGTATTCTTAATCCGTCACCACACGGATAGCCGTTTAGCAAGCGATAATTAAAAATTTAATCTTAATATATAAAATCCTTGCGTTACTGACTGACTGACAGACACGCTACGGCCGAAACTATTGGGCGCAAGAAGCTGAAATTTGTCATGAATGTTCCTTGGGGACCGTAGGGGTGCACTAAGAAGGGATTTCCCGAAATTCCCACGGGATCGGCCAAAACGGGTAAATTAAAAAAAAATGCAGGCATAGCTGCTGGCGTCCTCTAGTACGCAATAATTCCGAAAAGTCATTGGTGCGCGCCGTGGATTCGAACCACCCACTAGGCTATCGCTTTAAATATTTATCGTCATATAAAATGTATCAGAGTTGCATCAAATAATTTTCTATTTGAGCCCATGGTCCGCTTTCTAGGTTCACCAGAGACTTTAATAGAGAAGGTAATAATTCCTTTAAGGTTTTTGATAGAGCAACCTCAGCAATATGTTTGTTTGGTCGTAATAAGTGGTTTAGACCAGTGTCAGAATATTGGATAGGTAATGTTGCCTCCATTTAATTCTTGTAATTGATGTTCATGACAACGAAGCCCTCAGATTTCAGTATTTTTTTAGAGTGGCATGAGTGTCTTCCGCTTGCTTCTCGTTACCCTTCTATCACTGAATCCATTTATAAGAATGTTAAGTAATGAGAGCCGGTACAATAATGGGTTTAGAATGTTGTTGGGGTTGCCGCGCTTTTGTAGTGCATCAGGTATGTTTGTTGAGGCAAACACTGACTGCTTTAGAGTGATAGTGAGGAAGAGAGTGGCCTCCCTGATGCAGCGTGTGCGGGGCAGCTCCAATAGCCTTCTAAATTCCATTCTGGAAAGGATTGATTGTCCTATTGTGAGGCACTGGAACAATGTACATGGTTCTGGGGGTGCCCATTTTAATACAAAATAATTGTTTTTAGGTATTAAGTTTACTAACATAATTTTAAGTATAACTAACAATTTTATATGGAATATATATTCTGAAATAAAATGATAATAAAAAATAAAAATAAAACATAATTGTTTCTTTGTAAAGATAATAAAATTTGAAATTAAGACGGTTGTAGTAGCTGCGATTTCACCCTCGTCATTATTAGATTTCATTATTTTTGTATGGCACGGCATAGATTTGGAAAATTCTTGTTTTAATGGAAAGGGTTTAATAACTTCCAAGGTGGTTCCATGGCATCGGGCTCTGATGTTTTAGGGCATTACAGATTGAAGGCCGAAGGCATTCTGGAAAATAAAAGAAATCTTCAAACTTCACCAGAGAAATTGATTTTGATGGTAGGTAGTGTAGTCGCGCCGTAATTTGAAGTCGGTAACTAGAGTTGTAGCTACTACGTTTTAACCATAGATTTATTATTATACTAAATCTATGGTTTTAACTATCATAAGTTCATAAATCCGATTTTTACTGCATCTATTTAAGTACCGTCATAATTATTGATGTCGCCATTTTCAGTGATATTTGTAACAAATGCTGCGATATCGCAAAAAATACTCTGTGGGTACCAACCTAGTTTTTGGGCTACCAAACATCATGTTTTAGGTCTTTGATATAGGCTATCATAAAACCTACAATTTTTCCCGACGTTTCTCCTTAGATAGGTCACCGTGTCTTGTCTTTTCTTTTCAAATAGCTACGGGAGAACTACCAATAAAAAAAAATTATCAACAAAGGATTTATCAAAGTTTTATTTATTCACTGAAAGGTTACGTATTCTACTCGTGGGAAGATCTGTTTACGTATTCTACTGCTCTACCTACCGATATCTTTTGGTAAAAAAAGCTCGATATGTTTCTTTTTTTAAATTAATCTACTTATGTTATCCCTCTATTAAAACACATACTATGCTGGCTTCAAAACAATACAAGCAATTGGCAAACGCAACCAAAATTATTGCACTTTTATAAAAAAATGCTGCACAAAAACTGATGCGACTAGTTATGCTAGCAGAGCGTTTCGAATGGTGTGATGTCGCCGCGCCGCACGTGGTCGCGGTCACTTTGTAACGCGATGCGATGCGACGCGACCTCGGTGCCACACTGGCGCCAAGGGTCTAGAGGTCAAGAAAAAAAAGCTTTGTTTTCTTGCCGACAAAACTGGGTTACATACATAAGTACATATGCTCACGCCTTTTTCCCGTCGGGGTAGGCAGAGACAACAGAACTCCACTTGTTTCTATCCTTTCAAACCTCACGCGCTTCCTCTACATTCATTACTCATACACTGTGTTTAAAGTTTCTTTTTTCCTCTACATCAAACGTAAGAAGTGTAGAAATGTAAACTGCTATAGCATGCTCCGTGCCTCGGCGAGCACATGAAGTACCAGCAGAAGATATTTACCTGTCAGTTATAGGGAGTCGGTACACCTGAATACACTGATCTTAAGTGTCTTACATACACATACATACATACATAGACTCACGCCTGTTTCCCGAAGGGGTAGGCAGAGACTACGGAACTCCATTTGCAACGATCCTGACATATCTCTCTTGCTTCATTCACTCCCATCAGATTCCTCATGCATGCTCTTCTGTTCAGGGTACTTCTAACCTGTCCTGTTTTTAGGATGTCTCCAATCAGGGCCGCGATTCAGAATCGTTCGATATCTCATTTGACATTCGATTCGGTTAATTGTCGAACGGGCTACCTCATTTTTTGTCAAAACTATCGCATTTCCTATCAATTTTATGCATTCAGTATGAAGTAAATTAATAAATAAACCGAATTCAATGAATATTTGTTCAAAATATCTCTGATAGGCGGCTGAAAGACGAGGACAATAATTTGACATATCGTACGATTACTTGTCGTGACATTCTGAATCGCCCTGCTGGTCAGAGAACGTATTTATTAAGTGTCTTACGGCCCTGTCACGACCTACAGCGGCGGGCGGCAGCGGCGAGCGTTTTCGATGTAATAGCGTGCGTTACTCCATTGCGGCCGCGCGCCGCGAGAATAAACGCGCCATGCACATCGCCCCTGCCGCGCCACTCGCCGCTTAGACCGATCTCGTGAACAGGCCCTTATGGTTGGAATATCGCTGTATCTTTAGATAGCGCAGTTGAGACATCAGTCGCTTTAGAGAAATGTTACTATTCTATCAAATCTGTTTAGACCAGTAAGCGGTCTCCGGGCTTCAAGGCCTTCATGTGTCTTGGATTAAACCGGGATAAAGTTACAACGATGGTGAAGTCGTGAAGATCTAACTTGTTTAGGTGGTAAGTAGGATCGTTTTGAGGCGATAAGTCTTGGTAGGTCGGAAGAGCGGACACCGGGTTGCAAGGCGGAAGTCTTGACCCGCAACTGGGCTTATGTTAGAATGTTGATGTAAATAGCAAGTGTGTTCTATGGTCAGATTTTTAGTTTGATTATCTATACATCTCTACATATAAATAAAATTGGAGTGTCCGTTTGTAATATTAGAATAACCGCTTTTTACTAAATGCATATGGATGTATACCAGGTACATATACCGAAATGTCATTTTTTTTTAATTTTTGCCTGTCTGGCTGTCTATCTGTCTGTCTGCCTGTCTGTTTGTTCTCGCTAAGATCTGGAACGGCTGGACCGATTTTGACGCGATAGCGTTCACTGGCGGATAGCTGATGTACCAAGGAGTAACTTAGGCTATAAATTAACCGGGTACGCGAAGTAGTTCCTTCAGGACGCGGGTGAAACCGCGTTAAACAGCTAGTCTCAAATATATGTAACTAATAACGATGGATATTAGTATTACGTTTTATTGTTAGATTAAGTTAGGAACAGATTTATATGCAAACTATTATGTGGTGTTCAAGTAAGTCTACATCCGCAATTTATTATCAGGTCCTCAGTTTCTGCTACACTCTGTTCAAATCTCAATTATAAATCCATACGTAGGTGTAGACAAAATTTGCTTCGTATTGAGATATATATTTACGTGTTAATTGCGTAACTTTAGAGTATAATTTAATCTGAAAAATCGAGAATTGTATTTAACTGTTGTACAATCAAACAAGTCGGCGGTGGACCAGTTTGAAAAAATTCCCTTGGCTCGCTTATAGAGTTGAGGCACACTAGAAACTGGTTTAGTATACGAGTGTCAATGTACGTGTAAAGTAGCACTGGAAGCGATGATGTCTTGCTAAGCGATTAATCCGCCCTTATGGTGATCTAGCGGGAAGTTGTTCCACTGTACCTATTGCGGTGGAAAACCCTTGGTAGAGAGAGACCTATGTCTCTCTCTACCACACAGAGTTGAGTCTGGTCCTTTTTATTGTGGTTTCATACTAGTTTTAATAGGTCACCTAGTAGGTAGAAGGCTTTAGAACTGCGATGAGTGTTTTTTGTTTGATCCCCACCGTAGACGACACAGTGTTATTCAGAAATTGTTGTTCTAAGTCTGGGTATACTTCATCTTCGTTGATTTTAGACCTCATTGTATGTAATAGATATTACAGTTACTAAATTAAACAATTGAAATAAAAATAATTATAACTAAGTGACTATTTACACATAAATTAAAACAATAATTTCTATCTATACTTAAAAAACTAACAAATAAAAGCAAAACATAGAAAAACTAAAAGCAAAATTTAAAGGCCGTCATGGAAATCCTCCACATCGCCATCAATTGGAAGCGTGCCCAGAATGCTGGCAGCATTGCCACGTTGTATGGCAATGCTGATCTTTTGTGCCAAATACAGGCCAGCCACTCTGGTCACGCGAGGCGTCAACAAGTCTCTTTGAAAGATCTCTAAAAAGATTCGTTTATTGAATGTTTTAAGTCAACAGCGAGTCTGCGATTCTGGACTTATTTCTAGTGCATAAGCATGCTAGGTACTAGGTATAGTAGAAAATTAAGCATAATAATTTTCTTTTCCAGTATGTATGTATTGCATAATTTATTATTAGGAGTTATTTAGGTATAGGTAGGTATGTATAATTAGATGTTTAGAAATATATTTTTTTATACTTTCCTTTTTCCACGATGGCAAAGGTGTATCCAATATTACACCCACATTTCGCAAAAAACTTTTTTTAGCTCCCACGTATTAGGTGCCGAGCCTATTGCCGTTACCGGGCACATCACCAGACTCCGTGCTGCTACTGAGAATTCGGCAAAACTCAGTAACACTTTTGCCCGACCCGGGAATCGGACCCGGGACCTCCGATCAGCGGGCGCATACGCTATCTACTGGATCACGGAGGTAGTCAAGTAAGAAATAAATAAATAGGCACATAAAAATACATTTTCAAAACATTTACGTTAGAAAGATATCCATCTAAATCATTATGTGATATATTATGTTAACCATTATACAGAGTGTTGATATGCATTTGCAAAATATTTTAATAATACACTATAGACAGTACACTTTTTAATCTAAAATTATTTTAAACAGTGTGCGATGATGTTAGTTAGTTGGACAAGGTGTTTTCCGCACTTGGCCACTAAATTGGACCATTGTGCGTGAGCAGCGACACGGCTGTCGCCTATAATATGAGTAATAACTCATACCATGAAAGCTCCTTCCAGAATGCCATGAGTTGACCAATGTTGCGTATGGCTTCGCTCATGGTTCTGGGATTGTTCAGGAACCTCGTCCGTTGGTCGCTCACGCTGGTACAATTTAGAATCACATGAGCGGGTGTTTCTTCGGTCTCCATGCAGCCCCTGCATAGTGGGCTGTCCGTGACGCCAATATTGTAGAAGTGCTTATTTAGTGGACAGTGGCAGGTTATTATGCCAGTCAGATGCTTGAGTGTTTTCCTGTTGGAGTGCAGCAATTTTTGCGAGAGCTGTTCAGTTGGGGGATGGCATCTTTGGATTGCCTTCACTCATTCAACTCTGCCCACTCTTTTTCATGTTGTTGTAGGGTTCTCTCGCGTAACCACGTTTTTAGTTGGTTGAACGGTATCGGAACAATTGGTTCGGGTCCCAGAGTTGTTAAGTCCGATCCTTTCCTTGCCAGTTGGTCTGCTGCGTCATTGCCCGTGGAGTCACTGTGTCCTCGTTTCCACTGGAGCGTGACCCAGTTCCTTGCTGCAGTTTTCTGCAGCTCTTGGTGGTGTGTGTGCGATGATATAAGACCCTATTTACGTTAAATGTTACTTAGATAGTAAATCAGAATAAACTGTTAAATCGTGCAAAATATGACTGAATCGCGTAGTCACTATAGGTACTTGTTCTTGTGTGTGTTAAGCAGTTTTTTTTCAAGTCTTTTTTCTTTTTTTTCCACTTCTACGCCATTTTGGGGGCGCCAGGGGGTCGTGCTAGCATTCTACCCTGGCACCCCGGCGGATAGCCCGAAGGCCACCACCTCCTTGGCGGCGGATGAAGATGTTGGGCTCCGCCGCCAAAACTCCCAGCGGCCGCAGAGCATAGGGAGGACGGCAACCTCTGCAGTCCCACCGCGACGCAATAAATAGTGCTCCCCCATTTGGTCGCGGGCGATAGGGCGCGCGGCAACGCAACACCGACACTCCTCTCCTCCCGCGACCGCGCCCGACTGCGAGGGACAGAAAGAACTGTCACCGCACCCGCACCTTTGGACACATCCTGCGCAGGCCTCCATCAAGCCCACGCCTACAGACAGACGTAAAGATGAAACGACTATTTACTTATTTTCTCGACGACTGAGTTTTTGCATCACTACATAAAATCGGAGAAAATAAGAAGTAATAAAAACCAACCAGCCTTGTTTATTTTTATATCCTAAGACAACTCACTTACGGACATATTATCCTGAACTAAATAGAGCAGCAGCGATAGCTGAGTGGGGAGACCGACAGACTGCTACGCAGAGGATCTCGGGTTCGAATCCACGGCGCGCACCAATGAAATTTCGTAGTTAAGTGCCTATTAAAATGTTAATTATCGCTTGCTAATCGGTAAAGGAAAACATCGTGAGGAAACCTGCATGTCTGAGAGTTCTCCATAATGTTCTCGAAAGACATGTGAAGTCTACCAACCCGCACTAGACCAGCGTGGTGGACTATGGCCTTACCCTTCTCATAGTGAGAAGAGGTCCGTGCCCAGTACCCGGGACAGTAAAAGGCTGATGATGATGAAAAGGAGCTTGTAATATGTTAACACGGTAGCTGAGGGTCTAGTACGAGTTTGCACACGATTGTCACGGTGACGATAGCCTAGTCGACGGGAACAATTTCCATACATATTCTAAAAGCGCCCCTAACGGAAAGTAGCGATAGATAGAGACCGCTAGGGGAATATTGACCATGTGGCCAACTGGTCCAGCGCCGACTTGTTTCATTGTAGATACCTCCTATACTTCATATATCTACTGCTGATAGCTAGAAGAGGGACAAGTTGAATAAATAACATTAGGCACAAATTGAATACCAGGACCACATCCACACCGCTAAGTTTATAATTATATAGGTATGTTCAGGTCAAGAAAACCGAAATTCGACTTCAACGGCTTCAACCGCAAACAAGGCAACCTGTGAAGGTAACACAGTATGATGGAAAGGTTATTTCAAATATTTTTGGCCTTCGTGTTACAGGCTGTATTCGTAGAATTGTCTTAAAATAAGAAGAAAAGGAAATGTAAGTAAAACCAAATTGTTTAATACGTTGTAATCGATATTATTACACCGATTGTCCTCATCATCCTCTTAGCGTTATCCCAGTCTCAATCTGGGGTCCGCTTTCTAGTCTAAACGGATTTGGCGGAATATTAGCTTTTCCACGGAGCGACTGCCTGTCTGACCTCCGCAATCCGAAGGGATAGCGATATTCCATGGTTTAGACTAGTGTCACTTTATTTTAGAGGTACTGACGCCCTATAAAGACTGTCAAAGATCATCATGACAGCCGGGACCGACAACTTAACGTGCTCTCCGAGGCACGAGACAAGTGATAATTAAGAATTCAATACGCACATAACTCCGAAAAGTCATTGGTGCGCGCCGTGGATTCGAACCTGACACCCTCTGCATGGCATTGTTGGTACCTCCACTAGGCTATCGCCGCCTTTTAAACAGGAGAGAGAATTGCCATATTATTACACCGATATCTAGAAGTAATATAGTAGCATGATTCGCCTGCTATGCCACACTGTGGTAAACTCGCGTGAACCCGCATCGAAGGGACTTGATTGAGGGTTTGAGGTCATCTAGTTTTTTCACCTTTTTCGTGCGTTGTCTGAACCTTTCAGGACTCGCACATAATTACACCCTCAACCTCCTAGCTATTTATTGGATATGAGCCCGCGGTTACACCGTTATTTAAGGCCCCTGTTCGCCCGTCGCTCATAGCGTGATGTTACATAGCCTATAGCCTTCCTCGATAAATAGGGTATCTAACACTGGAAACTAAAAAAAATTTCAAATCGGGCCATTAGTTCCTGATAATAGCGCGTTCAAGCAAACAAACAAACTCTTCAGCTTTATATATTAGTACTAGATGAAGCCTGGTGCTAATAAGTCTTCCACGACGTACAAAACGAAGTCACGGATTTAGTAACTAAACTAGTAACTAAACCATAGCTAGTTAAGCGATTTATTCACAATAAAATATATATTTTTATTTATTGCCTATTTGTTTAGTTGTTATTTTTAATATTATATTAAATGGTGCAATAACTATATTTATGTAGACGACATGCTCATATACAAAACCATGTAATACAATTTATTAGTAGCTATTAAAAGACATGGTTGCAAATAGGTATATTATAATACACCTACATAAAAATTGATTTTATATAAATTTGTTTTAAAATAAACGAGCAGAAAATAAAAATAATGTAATAAGAATAATATACTTAGAGAGCCTGGCAACAAAATAATAGCTAATTTATTCCTATTTAATTTCTAGTCTAAACCGTGGAATATCGCTATCACTTATGAGGGTTTTACACGGTTCGATTTTCGCCGTGCGGCTAGTCGCTTTACAAAATGCCTCACCAACCCGCATCGCTAACCCCACACAGGTTACTAAAATCGCATGCGGCTCGGTCAGTTCGATCGAAAATGTTGAGCAGAATAGCAGTTTGTGCCGGAATTGAAATAGAAGAATCGCAAAACACTCCTTCATGCGGCGGGCGATCGCCTGCAACTGATCGTTTACATAGTCGATTTTAGTCACCAGTCGCATGCGGCCGATAGCCGCGCGGCCAAAGTCGGATGCTACCCAACTTTGGTGCTTGCGGCTTTAGTCACTTGCGACCTAGCCGAATTGCCATTTAGACGGTCGATTTACGCCACGCGGCAAAAATCGTGCGGCTTTAGTCACCCGTGTAAACCCCCTATTAGGGTTGCGGAGGTCAAAAGGAAGTCGCGCTGTGGAAAAACTTATATTCTGTCGAATCTGGTTAGGCTAGTAAGCGGTTCCCATTCTCTAAGGCAAGTTTCTTGGATGTAACAGGGATAATATAATATATATTCTCCCACATTCACACAACACCATCTAGTCCCAAACTGAGCAGAGAATAGAATAGAATAGAATATGGGTTTATTGTTTTCGGTATTACAGCAGTTTAATGTATTTACAGCGCATATAATACCGAAAGCAATGGGATCAAGCGTCAGCTTATGCTTGGGGCCCTAAAGGGTTACCCAAACGCTGGTTTTCAGCTTAAACCCTTGACTCCGGTTTACAACAAAATGGGAAAAGAAAGTTGATGTCTTAATTATGGAAACTTGAGCTATCGTCACCGTGTAAAACTCGTACTAGACCCTCTGGATGTGCCTCTAGATTACAAATGCCTTGAAGAGAGTTAGCTTCGGATGAAGGAATTTCTGGTTTGAAGGCTACAGCGACAATTTCGTAGCACCATGCCTTCTACCTTTATTTATGTTTCTTTTTACTTCTAACGTGTATAGACGACACTTGCAGCGAACCAATATGAAGCCAACACGGTCAAAGGCAATATCGGAGCTCCGTTTTATTTTCGAAACGGGAAAATCTTGATAATGGCGGCCTCTTCCAACAGTTTTCCAACCAGTTCGAATTTTTCGGCTTATGTCGTGACATGATTTTGGCGCCCCCATGGCGCTGCCGCTCAGAGGGTCTAGTACAATTTTTACACACGATTGTCACGGTACTCACGGTGACGATAGCCTAGTCGACGGGAACAAGTTCCATACATTTTCTAAAAGCGCCCCTAACGGAGAGTAGCGATCGATAGAGACCGCTATACCGGAACAATTTTGATACATTTTCTAAATGCGGGCGCATTTAGAAAATGTATCAAAATTGTTCCCGACGACTAGTCTATCATCATCGTGTAAAACTCGTACTAGCCCCTCTGGACAAGTGTCCCGGTTTACCTCTCCGTAGATCCATCACTGGTCTCAAAGGCTTTTTAGCTGAAAGCTTTGGCAACCCTCGCACTAAAATTGCCTGTATTAAAAAAAATCACGATCTCGCAGCGTCTTACTGAGGATCTACTACGTACTAGACCCTCAGGCCTAATAGTAATGGAGGTTTGCCAACCGGACCCCACGTGGGCTTGGCTCGGTGGAGGAAGAGAGACAAGGGCTCGAACAGGCTTAGCCTCACCTAAGCTCTTGCAACTTAAGCTCTATTCTCTATGGGGAGACATCCGGGCCTTCCTAGCCTAGTAAGTACGCAAAGTCCAAAGATCTTTATAGAACGTTTTTCAACCTAGGATATTATATGAACCGCGTACTTGACATTAATAAAAAATTTGGTACATTTACCTATTTTCAAATAGTATCTACACATACATACATACATAGACTCACGCCTGTTTCCCCGAAGAGGTAGGCAGAGGCATATTAAACGCCCACTTTTCGCCAGTGTTTTGATCCCACGTAATAGGTGGCGAGCCTATTGCCGCTTATAGGGATATTTTGTTTGCCAGAGCCTCGTCCGTTGATCGGCAGGTGCACCACTTGCAGGTGAGCTTGGCTTGGGACCCTAAGTTCTTGGTGGGAACCCTATGAAATAGTATCTACCTAGGCAGGTTAGGTAATTATTTAAGTGACAAGGGCAAAATGATTATTTGAAACCGTCATTAAAAAAAAAGAATGCATGTGATACCGCTGGGCTTCACTATATTTTTTCACATGATTAATAAACGAGTTAGGTACTTTACTTTAAAAAAGTATTTCAGTAACCATCGGAGCAAACTAAAACATTCTTAAACAAAAGCGTACAGCGCCATCTAGCGGCAAGTGGCCAAAACTACGTAGCTTTGTTACGAACCACAACAACAGCGTAACGGTTCAACTACTTGTCTCTAGATGTCACTATCGGTACAATACAAAATTTTATTCCCGAAACTATTTTCAGGATTTTGCTAGATATTATATTATAAACTAGCGATCAATTTCAGCGTGACAGGCTATTGTGCTATCTGGTTTAGCCGGATAAAATTCTTGATTCCACGCAACAATGCATCGTCTGGTAAACATATCGGTCAAATGAGACTGATTGCTGAAGATATCAAATGATTACAATTATTATTTACGAAAGCCTTTGTGCGCACGGCACTAATATTTTAGTGCCGCGTGAACATCACTTAAGGGGAAGTGCTTTGTTTTACTTCAGGCGTAGTCGACATTTTCAAAGAATTCTAAATAGTACTGTTACCTACACAAATTGATTAAAGAGATTGGGAGGTAAAGATTTTGAAATAAATCTCTATACTTATTTTAATTATTTTGCTATATATTTACTTAATAAGTAACTAAATATATAGCAAATAATGTGCCCGGTAGATGGCAATAGGCTCGCCCACTATTACATTGGGACCAAACCATAACTGGCGAAATTTGGGTGTGTAATACACCTCTGCCTGAAATTATGTTAGGTAACTAAGTACATTTTTGTAATTTTAATACCAAATGTTTTCTCTTTGTCATGCACATTTTTATCGCTAGAAAATGTTTGTCTTGGAATCAGGTTCAGATACAGTACTTATTTGATTTGTATGTATTGTATGATTTTTATCAATCTCTTTGGTTTTGTGGCTATTTTTATAGCAGGCACCGTTCAAAACAGGCACATCTTTGCACGCTTTCCTCTGCCTTTTCTCTTTCGTAGTATCTTTCAAAAGGCCTAACAGTCTACCGTCTACTCACCCGAAATACACAGTTGGTATCTTATACTAATACATAAAGCTGAAGAGTTTGTTTGTATGTTCGTTTGGTTGAATGCGCTAATCTCAGGAACTACTGGTCCGATTCGAAAAATTCTTTCAGTGTTAGATGGCCCCATAGACTAATGATTGGTCTCGCTCTGTATAGCGAAGCGACACCAATCATTTGTCTAAGGATAGCCCATTTATCGAGGATGGCTATAGGCTATATAACATCGCGCTATGAGCGACGGGAGCGGAGCAGTAGCCTTAAATAACGGTGTAACCGCGGGCATCCTCTAGTGGTTAATATGATGGCTTCCTTCAGGTGTGCTTCAGGGTGACAGAAATTTGTGAAGTTTCCAGCTTGGTGGTAGCGTGGTATGTACTTTTTACGGTCTAGAATGAAATAGGTGGGTACTGCTTTTAGGTATAATAAAATTTATAAAGACAAAGCAAAGTTTCACCTCCAGTCACATTGTCAGCCTACTAGCACATAATTCCGGAAGGCATTGGTGCGCTCCGTGGACTAGAACCCTTTGCATGGCTGTCTGTTGTTTTTTCTGTTCTGTGGTATGATGGTATCTTCATTAGACTATCGCTGCATAATCTCCAGTCACAATACGGAAATTATATACCGCAGTCAAAATGCGGCCTATGATTTGAGGCTATTTGTAAAAAAAAAATCTTATACAAAAATTGGTAAATTTTTCGGGTTCGATTCCCGGGTCAGCGTATTTATGAAAATGTTGTTTTATTTACATAATTATATCTATACTATACCTATAAGCAGACTGCCTCGTTGGTCTCACGGCATAAATGAGCGCGTAGGATTGGGAGGTCTCGGGTTCGTTTCCCGGGTCGGATAAAGTGTTACTGGGTTTTTCCGAATTCTCAGTAGCAGCACGGAGTCTGGTGATGTGCCAGGTAACGGCAATAGGGTCGCCCCCTATTACGTGGGACCTAAAAATTCATGGCGAAATGTGGGTGTAATATACACACCTCTGAATAGTTACTCCTTCGGGGATACAGGCCTAAGTCTATAGAAAAATTTAAAAAAAATGGTAAATTCATTACAATAGATACCTACGTACTATTTTTTTATTAAAGGCAACTCCCGCACTAAGCATAAATTCTGAGCCGGTGACTTAACAAAAGTCGGTCATCGGATACAGAGAACACCACGACTCTAAACAAAAATTTTTGAATTATATAAAGTGTTGTACCATGTGGAATTTAACCCATAAAAATCGAACCCTCTACACTCGGTGCAAAGCCAAAAGGCGAGACATCAGGCCATGCATGCAGTCAGATGGTTCTTAGTTATAGTTATTTCAAAATATTGTTTTACTTAGGAAGCAAACTAAACCTCTTGCACCATCTTCCTAGTACCATGTACGACATATATTCATCATGGCCGCAACATTTTATCAACCCCACTGTACAGGCAATGCTAAGGGACTTATCTAACTTATTTACCTACACTATCCTAGAATCTTACCGTGATCACCTATCCTATCCTAGTTATCCTAACCCTAATTACCTATATGTATCGTATCCTAAGCCTATCCTAAGTTCTGCCTAGCGTAGGTATAATGCGTATAGGCTTGGTGCTCTGTGGTATTCTGTGATACTAACCAGCAGTTATACACGCACCTACTACTAAGCCCTGGCACGTACTATCGTGGTACTTACTACCTTGGTATAATGTGATACAGACGTACGCTTCGTACGCGCCAAAAACCCTGACCCTTGTGTCCCTTCAGTCCCTAGATAGATGTATAGGTACTTATATAGATAGGTGCGGGATATCTGCCACCGGAGACCTATGATTACAGACGGGCTGTTAGTAGGAATCAGGTATGGTGGAGGCGGTTTTCTGATTGCCAACTCGACAGACTCAGCGAGCTGATCAGACTGATGGCTAAAGGTGTCTTGGCCACAGACAGAGGTGTAGGAACGGTAATGAGTCAAAGTCAGATTAAACTTGTGACTGATTTATTTCTTAAAGTACTTACATGATCTTATATACTTATCCTATGTACTAACTTATCTTATGTACACACATAACTTTACGGTTGTGTGCTGTGTGTGAAGGGTACCATCTCAGCGGTATGTAGATAGTAGATACCTATGTATATACCTACGGTATTATTATTTTTAGTCGCATTGCACATTGTGTTAAATATCAATTGTACCTATTTTTATTTCAAATATTAGCTTGCTATGTCCAGCAGTGGACGTCGTTTGGCTGATATGATGATGATGATGATGTTAATATGGCTAAATGTGTCTAGTGCTTAAGTATTATTGTAAAACATCTACTGTATTTACCACATTTATGCAAATAAAAATATTCTATTCTTAATTGAATATATTTCATGAACAATATTTGTTCCAATAAATACTCACGTAAGATTATATCGCTGAAATGGTATGTTCCTGTGTGAACACCATTTGTCCTTAAAACAAATACTGGAGCAAATAAATCAACAGTCCATCTCCTTAACAGTACTGCGCACGGCACTCAAATTCTTTATCAGTAGCTTTTGTATCAATTATCATTGATATACACAAGTGTAACATTGAGCAATCGACGCTCCGTCGCCATGGCAACGGCGACGCACTGTCACGTGCCAATGTTAACACTAATCTGTAGAATCGTAATTATTATTATGTTTTTTATGCTATAATAATTATTGTTTTGTTTCAAATCTATGATTATTGGAAAGTGCGAAGAGCAAGTTAGATTAGTGATCTCAGTATAGTTAAACGAGGACAAAGGATTTCTTTTGGATGTTTAATAAATTGGCTGGTTAGAGCTGCCGTGTGTCAGGTACCTACCTATTATTTTGAAATGTAGGTTGACACATTTTCAGATTATTTTTATACTCTCTATTTCCGATTTCGAAATTAAAATCGGTAGTCGGTTCGATTCCCACTCAAGAGAATTTTTTGAGTACGATAATTTCTTCCGTGTTTGAGTGTAATTTATCTACCTATATTTTGTATGTTTTAACGAATAGGTATAATAATAGGTATGAGTTTTATCAGTTATCTGCTTACTATACAAGCTCTGCTTAGTTTAGAATTATACGGTAGCAGATCCCGAATTTTGTTATGGGGTGGTTGTTTTAGAGTGGTTGTTTTGGGGGTGGGTTTGGTACCTAGTGTTTTGCTTGTGGCTTGAGACCCCCGCCACAGTTATAATATTCTTTCATTGATTTCAGAAATGCATAGCGCAATTATGATTGCTTGCCGTGCTCAATTTTCCTTTAGGTAAATAAAACTCTATAATTATAATTAGGTGCACGCACATTACATGAAATTTTATACATAATCTGCGCTATCTTTGCAAGTATTTATTTATTTTCTATCTTAATTCCGTGTAATTAACAATTTGCATATTAGGTATCTACATTATCTCCAATGGCACGCCATTAATTATTCTGTGACGCCACTGAACCCGATTTTACTTTGCGTAAGTATATCGTCACTCCACGTAGCCGGAGGGCGTCCTACACTACGTTTGCCATTGGAGAGGCCTATATCCAGCAGTGGACTATGACAGGCTGATGATGATGATGATGATGATGATCTATATTATCAGGACAAAATAAGTTTTGCATGCCATCATCGTCCAAATGTTATCCCGGTTGCATTCAAGACGTACGCCTTGGAGCCCGGGGTCCAATTGCTAGTCTAACCAGATATGACAGAATATCAGCTTTTCCAAAGAGCGACTTCCATTTGACCTCCGTCAACCTCCGTCTTTTCTAACTGCTAATAACGACTAGGGAGGCACGGCTATGCGATAGGCTAGCGGAGATACCAATAGACTGGCATGCAGGGTATCGGGTTCGAATCCACGGCGCACACCACTGACTTTTCGGAGTTACGTGCTTATTCAATTATTAATTATCGCTTGCCCTGTGCCTCGGAGAGCACGTTAAGCTGTCGGTCCCGGTTGTCATGAAGACCTTTGACAGTCGTTATAGGGCGTCAGTAACTTCTAAATAAACTGACACTAGTCTAAACCATGGAAAATCGCTATCCCTTTGGGCAAAGAGCTCAGATATTTACATAGAGGCGCATTTCTTTTGGGCGCTCTGAAGACAATCTTTCTGTGACCCAAATGGCGTGGCAGTTGCGCTGTTAGAGTTGGTCTACGACAGCAAGAGAGACGAACGTTCCTCCTGTGTATCTTAACTACGGGAGCAAGAGAGACGGAGAACGACGCAGGCGCCGCCAACGGCGCCAACTACGAACTAAACTGGAGACAGTCTCCACTTGGAATTGGCACACGAAATCCTTAAGAACTACGCTTCTATGTAAATATGTATTCATTGCTTTGGGTTGCGGAGGTCAGATAGGCAGTCGCTCTGTGGAAAGCTAATATTCAGCCAAAATCCGGTTAGACTAGCAAGCAGATCCCATATTGAAACTGGGATAAAACGCTAGGATGATGATGAACGACTATGGAGGCACGGGGCCAGTGATAATTAACCATTTTCATAAGCACATAACTTTGTGAGGTTAGAGGTGCGCCGAACGTTTGAACCTGAGATCGGTGTAAAGTCAGTGTAAAGACGAGAAAGTATCAGGTACTGTGATTCTCTTTGCCATGACATTATTCTTGTCAAATCTAACTAAGCTCTACAATTTTGCATCGTTTGGCTGGATCATTCTCACTAGTTCCACCAGCAATTAGTTCCATGGAGCTAGTGAGACTTTTTTTTCTCAGTAGTTCCATGGACTTAACAACTGCGGTGGAACTACTGAGAAAAAAAGTCTCAGTAGTTCACTGGGTCTAGTTCATAATATCGACAGTCACTACATCGATGGTCGCTGTATCGAAAACGTTCCATCGACGGGCTAATGTATCGACAGTACCCCAAATCGATGGTACGCTACATCGACAGTACCCCAAATCGATGGTACGCTACATTGACAGTACCCCAAATCGATGGTACGCTTCATCGTTAGTACACTAAAACGACGGTATGCTACATCGACGGTAAACCAAATCGATAGTACGCTGCATCGACTACCCGACCCGAGCTAGATTTAAATAAAAACACAGGATTTTTTAAAGTTTTAATCACAATTTGCCTAGACAAAAAGAAATGAAGGTTAGGTGAGTCTGCAACTCAAGTAAGTAGGTTATGTTAGGTCGTCTTGTGACCCTTAATCGAAAAATAGGAGCCCTGCGAAGCAGGGCTCCGTCAACTAAGTGTTCTTTTTATTTAAAAATTCGGACATTTACCAACTCATGCTGCTAAATCTTAGGAGTTACTTGTTCGGGTAGTCGATGCAGCGTACTATCGATTTGGTTTACTGTCGATTTAGCGTACCATCGATTTGAGGTACTGTCGATGTAGCGTACCATCGATTTGGGGTACTGTCGATGTAGCGTACCATCGATTTGGGGTACTGTCGATACATTAGCCCGTCGATGGAACGATTTCGATACAGCGACCATCGATGTAGTGACTGTCGATATTATGAACTAGACCCAGTTTCACTTGCCTTTCCTACTTGCTCGTGGAACTAGTGAGAATGATCCGTTTGGCTGATAGTAGGCTTCAACACTGAGCGGCGATAATCCAGTGACCATATTAATAAACTACCATAAAGAGTTTCTCATCCTGGACAAGGGCCACTTATTGCGTGTTTAAAAGAGCATGTTAAATCGTAGATTTTTTTGACATTACAGTTATTACGTTGTAACAGAAGAGCGTTCAACTATCTGTAAACTAAATCATAGGTATAGGGGTAACTCTTTGGTTTCCATTCACTTTGTAGCAAAATTATGTCCGTACCTATCACCATAGATACGTCCACTGCTGAACATAGATACTCTACATCTAACCGATTACTTCGCAACCAAACTATGTGTACAATACATTCAGTCAAATATGCCACTATTAACTAGATTGGCATGATTTTACTCGAAAGAGTTGTGTTGTATATTTTAGATGTCTTATTACCACGCTTAAAAGACTGATTCCCTGTACACTGATGGCGTGTTGTCGTATGCAATGCCCATTATTTATTCGTAAAAAAAAGAAATCCAACACAAAGAACGTTCAAATTAGGACAACTTTGTTCGTGACACGAAATTTTAACGTATGGGTACTAAACTAAAACTTGTCCTACGCAAAGCATCTAAACCTTTGCGCCTATCACCAATTCACAGTGTTCATTTTGCACACGAGACTAACCGTTTCTCAAGCTATCGTACAATCCTCCACTTGATAATTCAGTTGGAAAGAGCTATTATCAACTGCTCCGCTGAAGTTATCTAACAATATTGTGCGCGATAAAACGGTCCATATAATCATATTTACCTATACGATTATATGTGGATTTCATCTGCGTTTTATCCCGGTTTTATAAAAAGAACATAATTTCGTATTCTTCATATTCCAATGGGATGTAAATAGTGTAATAATCCTGCGACAAACTCTGAAAAAATTAACCGTGATGAAATCATTGATTTGGTTTTAAAAGTGTACCTAATTATGAATAGTGTCAAACATTTTGTGATTCGGAGTGTTATAAAAGTTTTCAGTTTTGGATTTGAAGATTGTCTTATGGCTATCCACGGGTTCGCCGAGCAGAGGAATTGGCTTGGCAATGGCCAGGAATTGATTTCGTCCTGGCCAATTAGAGCCAAAGGCGAGAATGAGTTTGCGACCCTTACGTCACCTAAAGAAGCGCTCTTCTTCATCGTCGTTTGGCCTTCGATGCTGGGATCGATTTCTCAGTTCGCCATATGGATAGGGCCAGCAGAGGATGTATTGCTGACTGGAATAGCGCAATCTGGAATGGATGTGGCCGAAATGAAATGTAAGATTATATGTTTTCTATTTGTAAACTAATTACACAAAATTATAATTATCCGTGATAAAACTGTATGTGCCGATAAACGTCTAAAGTACAAGTGGTTTATTATCTGTACTAATTTCATGAAGTCAATGTGTTTGTATCGTTAATCTCTATAACTACCTACGTAATCCAATTTGTAGAAATCTTTGTGTCTGGTAGTTTAGATAAATATCTGCGACTTCGCACGCAACTTTTTTTATGGACTCACGCCTGTATCCCCGAAGGGTAGGCAGAGGTGTAATATTACACCCACATTTCGCCATGAATATTTAGGTCCCGCGTAATAGAGGGCGAGCCTATTGTTGTCACCGGGCACATCACCAGACTCCGTGCTGCTACTGAGAATTCGGAAAAACCAGTAACAATTTTGCCCGACCCGGGATCGAACCCGGGACCTGCGATCAGCAGTCGCATACGCTATCCACTGGACCACGGAGGCAGCCTTAAAATATGCAATATAGACGCAAAATTGACTACAGGAAAAATTGCACTTTTTTTTGGTAATAGGCGGCAAACGAGCAGACGGATCGCCTGATGGTAAGCAATTATCGCCGCCCATGGACACAAGCAACACCACAGGAGTCACGAGTGCGTTGCCGCCCCTTGGGGTTGTGAAAAGGGATAGAATGAGGAGTGGGATGAGGGAGAAGGAATAGGGAATAGAGCCTTCGGCACTCTCACTCACCGAACGAAATGCAACAGTTTAGGTACTGTTACTTTACGTCGATTTTCTGTGAGAGGGTAGTACTTCCCAGGTCGAGCCGGCCCATTCATGCTGAAATCAGCAAGGCTCTACTACCTTGTAAAATATATAATATGTTGGCGGCAAAATATGTAGGTATATCAACGGAACTTTGTTTAGAACTTTATAAACAAAGATACTAGAAATCAGTATCTGCCGATTCCTACCAAAATTTAGAGGTCGTTGGAGTACCCCTTCTGAGGAAGTACAAATGCATATTTTACAGTCTAGGCGAGTGAAGTGAGGTACCTATCATCTTCTATGTAATTTATTTAAATCGAGTTAGCCTCAACATATTACTAGATATAAAGTGTTCTTGTTTTACACAGCGATAAACAAAGTTACATTAAATGTAAATAATTTGATACATATCTTATATTTCCGTACTAATTAGGGTTTATATAATATAATCTTAATATATAAAATCCTTGCGTTACTGATTGACTGACAGACACGCTACAGCCGAAACTATTGGGCGCAGGAAGCTTAAATTTGGCATGTATGTTCCTTGGGGACCGTAGGGGTGCACTAAGAAGGGATTTCCCAAAATTCCCACGGGATTGGCCAAAACGGGTAAATAAAAAAAATGCAGGCGTAGCTGCTGGCATCCTCTAGTATATAATATTTGTATGGCTAATATTACTGGTAACTTTTACTATTCTGTGCTTTTATCTTTTATTCTCTATTCATTATCGAGTTTGAGTTTCAAAAAAACTGACGGTTCTGTCAGTCCGTCTCTAACGTCTAGGTAATCTATTTCTCTGCAGAATTATTAAAGTTGTTCATACGTTTCTAGTGAAAATTAAATATATCATACATATCAATACATCATCATCATAATCATCGGTCCTTTATACTCTCCCACTGCTGGGCACGGGCCTCTTCTCACTATGAGAAAGGAAAGGCCATAGTCCACCACGCTGGCCAAGTGCGGGTTGGCAGAGTACACATGTATTGTCTTTCGAGAACATTATGGAGAACTCTCAGACATGCAGGTTTCCTCACGATGTTTTCCTTCACCGATTGGCAAGCGATAATTAACAATTGAATACGCACATAACTCCGAAAAGTCATTATCAATACATACTTTGATAATATTATTAGTAAAGTTATTGGTAGGACAGATTGTCCCTGCTTTTGTGCTTAGATCGCCGAAACGGCGCAACAGACTATGATATACTTAGTTAGCATGTTGCACTATCATACCTATTACGACAGCTTACGTAAGGTGTTTGTTGACAGATTTCGAAAGCAAACAATTCGATTACAAAGATTCGATTACTTTATAAAATTTATTTCTTGATTACCTAATTATAGTCTAATCGCCGTCTTTTAAACACGTGGTTTCCAAGTTTACTGATAAAAATATTAAGTACATCGAAATATATAAAAGAGCAAGGTCACTAAGCCAACAAGTCATGGTTTCGATTCCCAGCTAGGACAAGTCCTTGACTTTTGTATTTCGCGTGGCCAACTATAATTTTGGGAATTTTCAAACTGCACGAAGACTTTCGACATGTCCCATAAGCATATTTTGACTAAGATCTAGACTTTGGGAAGGTGGGCTTGTAGAGTTAGAGCAGTTTCGCAATATGTCCGCTCCGAATCCGATTCGAACCCGTCACAATACGGTTCGTAGTATTCGTAGAACTATATCTATGGTACGTTACGCACTATATCTGCGATACGTCATCCGATTTCAATCGAATTTTTAGCCTGATTTCTAAAACTATATTCATGGATTCGGATCGGACGTAGTACGAATTAGGGTGGCTAGAGTTAGAAGCTTAGCTCTCATCGATCATCATTGTCCTCACATGATCCCAGTTGCATCCAAGACTTACACGGAGCCCAGGGTCTGCTTACTAATCGAACTAGATATATGATTCTGTCATCAGCTCTTCTACAGAGCGACTATGGTCTGATCTCAGCTACTCAAAGGGTAAGCGATATTCCATGGTTTAGAGCAGTATCCGTTTATTTGAGAGTACTGATTCTGACTGCCTCCGTGGTCCAGTGTATAGCGTATGCGACTGCTGATCGGAGGTTCCGGGTTCGATTCCCGGGTCGGACAAAAGTGTTACTGGGTTTTTCCGAATACTCAGTAGCAGCCCGGAGTCTGATAATGTGCCCGGTAACGGCAATAGGCTCGCACCCTATTACGTGGGACCTAAAATTTCATGGCGAAACGTGGGTGTAATATTTACACCTCCTGCCTACCCCTTCGGGGATACAGGTGTGAGGCTCTGTAACGACTGTTAAAAATCTTCATGACAGCCGGTACTGACGGCTTAAGGTGCTCTTGGAGGCAACAGGTAAGCGATGATTAACGATTGAATACGCACATAACATCATAACCAAATCACATAAAGTCAGAGGTGCGCGCCATGGATTCGAAGTTCAACCCGATACCTGCATGGCTGTCTGTTGGTATCTCCACCAGGCTATCGCCGCCTCTACCACTCTATCTCTACATGACATCTAAATAACTTTTTAGCAGTCTCATTTCGGCAACATTTTACATGAAAATGTTTTACTGGGATAATATGCTCGTATTATTTATACATACATACATAGACTCACGCCTGTTTCCCGGAGGGGTAGGCAGAGACTACGGAACGCCATTTATCTTTATTCATACTCCCATCAGGTTTCTCATGCAAGCTCTTCTGTTCAGGGTACTTCTGACCTGTCCTTTTTTAGGTGACTCCAATCTAGTCAGAGAACGTCCGCCCTGGGTCTTCCTCTTCGTCCTATCCCATTCGCACTTGCCTTATATATCTTCTTTGTCAGTCTTTCGTCATCCATCCTCTCCATGTGCCCAAACCATCTTAACATGCCTATCTCGATGCTTGTCACTACATCTTGTTTATTATATCAACGTATTATATCAACTGTGTAATACCTCAAACCATAATCACATTTGTCCTGCATCGCGTGCAAACCTCGCGAATAACAATAGAAAGTACCTAACGGTTCAACATATGGCATGTCAGTGCAAGATATCTGCCGACCCGTTAAGGACACGGGCGTGATGCTATGGCCCTAGGTATGCTAAGCGCCACAGATGCTAATCTGAACGCTAACGGGACCCCTTGTTACGTGGGCTGTGTTGTCATATTATCATGTCTGTTTGTAGAGCAAATACTAACATTAAATTGTCCTTCGAGATATACATATACCAGTACCAAGTATCTCATATGACGATTGAAGCACTTGGCTATTTGACTGGCGACCATGACTCATTATCGCCATCAAAATCAAACCTGTAAATTAACTGGGTATAACTACTTCTGGGTATAAAGCTCTTCTTTCTATGAGTAGGGTAAAGGCGCTGATACACCTGAGCACTAGTAACAGAACAGCGAGCATTAGCCGTTTTCTGTTTTGTCGAACCGAACATTTTCACGATCGTTCTAGCAAACACTCTAAATTCAAATAGGCCGTATATTATAGAAAAAATATAGAACTCGCACTACAGCAGCAGTTTTACCCAATATGTTTACTTCAGTTTCACTTATAAACTATTTCTAGAGTAAGAGTAAGATACATAAACAAATGACGTTTCTAAATAATTACATGCAGATTTTAATTTGTACAGGTTTAATAAATCACACAAGTATCTGTTCCTACGTTCAAATTTATTTATCGATATCGAGAGGTTATCAACATTCTATTGAAATTAATTCTGAGTTAACCAAATCTAAGGATCTATTGTAAACATTATCGATATTTATTTTGAGTAAGCCCATCACTAGTCAAGTTAAAATTTATGACAAACAACGAAGATTCTTCTCTAGATTAAAATGATAAGTCAAAGTGAAGTAGGTAAATATATTGGGCCTTATTACAAAACATGGTTTAAAACTGACTGCCTCGTTGGTCTCGCGGCATAAATGTGCGCGTGGGATTGGGAGGTCTCGGGTTCGATTCCCGGGTCGGGCAAAGTGTTATTGGGTTTTTCCGTTAGGAAATCCACAGTAGCAGCACGGAGTCTGGTTATGTGCCCGGTACGGCAATAGGCTCGCCCCCTATTACGTGGAACCTCAAAATTCAAGGCGAAATGTGGGTGTAATATTACACCTCTGCCTACCCCTTGGGGGATACAGGCGTAAGTCTATATAAAAAAAAAAGAAATGGTTTAAAAATAATACCAGGTTTAGACCTTGATGGAGAATTTTTAAAAGGACTTTTTGAGGCAAATAGTTACATATTTTTAATCGAGATTTGTTTCAAAGAATTTTAATGAAAATAGTTTTAGAAAAATGTGTTTATAGTCCAAGTAAAATCAATTTTCCGCAGGTAAGCTAAGGGCTAAACCTCGATTTATATTAAGTCCATGTTTTGTAATATGGCGGTATGGGTTTAACCGCCATTGTAGCGCGAATTCTATGTATTATCTATATTCTAAGGCTCGCCCGAATGTTCGTGAGAATGCTCGCTAAAACACACTCATTTGTTTTGTAACATTTGCGAGAATGCTCATTACAGGTGAATCATCGATATATAATACAACTAGGACTATATATCGATGAGGTGAATGCTCAAGTGTATCAGCGCCTCGAGAACATTATGGAGAACTCTCAGACATGCAGGTTTCCTCATGATGGTGATCTTCACCGTTTAGCAAACGAAAGTTAACAACGCGATAATAATATGGGTTTGACCCGAGTACGTGGGCTGCCTGTGACAGATGGTGACATTTTGTGCGACGCGCTGATATACATACATACATAGACTCACGCCTGTTTCCCGGAGGGGTAGGCAGAGACTACGGAACGCCATTTGCAACGATCCTGACATATCTCTCTTGCTTCATTCACTCCCATCAGATTCCTCATGCATGCTCTTCTGTTCAGGGTACTTCTCACCTGTCCTGTTTTTAGGATAGAAGCTGATATAAATGTTAGATAATTATGTTTGTTGACTACAATTACAGCCCTGTCCATGATAGTGACCGTTTTCAAGTATCGGCCCTAGCCCTGTCACATAATTAAAGTGCATCACTTCGATATTTAAAAGTTTTTTTTCTTTCAAAGCTGTTAAGTAGGTATATCTACATACTGTTGGAACAATACGGCCCGCGCATATACGGCAGCCTATAAATAAATTTAATTTATAATGGGATGGTAAACATGCTGCATGATCTCCATAACTACCATATCAAGTACAACTATGGCCTATCCTCTTCACATATAGGGCAGTGGCTACTTGTATGGAAATCTAGTAATACCGGTCTATTCGAAAGGGTATTGAATGTATCAGTCTAGATACTGACCTGACATAAAAATACCCATTCCTGGTTCAATCTGTAATAATAATATCTGTCACATACCTACCAACTAAATATACAGGGTGTCACAAGACCCATCACCAAGCCGAAGTCTACTCGTTTTGCACATCATGCCAAGTCATACTACGCGAAAATAATACCTGGGAAACAAAAAATTTTTTTTAAACTTAAAAAAAATTACAACTTTTATTACCGGTAATGTATAGCGTGCGCTTGCAGACATCGTACCTACGCCGGCCGTATTTACCTACACCGTGCGCCGCGGTGGCGGCAGTTTATGATCACGTGGTCGCGCGGCCGAGGAGAATGACCTCGCAGCTGATTGCTGGTAGGCATCCACTACGCGTCGGGAACTTTAAAGCCGTTTATTTTAGGGAAATATTGAAAATTTTGTTTATGTTTATTTGGCAGAAAGTGTACATTTATCATTCTAAACACGATTCTGGAATAATTCGAAAAAAAAAATCGTGACTTTGAGCCTCAATATCTCCTGAACCAGTAATTTCCCAAGTATGGTGCCGAAGTAAAAAATGATCGTAATAATTGGTACTATATGGGGTTTCAGTTTTCGTTAAGGGTCTTTTTACACCCTGTATGTACCTATATGTGTATCTATCCATATTTATAAACACTGGGATAAGTAAAAAAAAATGTATTTATGTTACCTTTGCCTCCTTTTTATTTTTACTTTTTTATTTATTTTTTTCTTGTCATTTTAGATTTTTTTTGTGTGTTTATTTAATTCTTTCCGACCGAGCACACTTTGTAAATCTTTAGATAATCGTTGTAGGCACCCACAGGACAGGCTTGCCTAGTGTGGGGCCACTGGATATTATACAGTACAAATGTTTATCTTTTTGCCAATAAATTATTTTTATTTATTATTATTTTATACTAGATGAAGCGTCTGCCTTACTAAGTATTGTTACATCATGTATGATAGGTATTAATATAATAATTTAATACAGCAGTTACTTTAGATATAACTAGATATAGGTATGTACTAGAACAACACTATTGTATTAGGTTAAGACCTGTGATGATAGTGGTATGTGTGATTAAATAAATAAATAATAAATAAATAAATAAAAATCATTTTATCGACATCGGAGACGGTTACACTTACACACCAATTAATCATATTGGTGATTTCTCATATCGGATTACAATAACCTACTGTTTTAACGTTTGTAAGTAAATCTGCCATGTCATTAAAAGCCAAATTTATATGTATGTAGATAACAAAGCCATAATGTTCGATATATTGCCACACACATAACTCTTGCGGACTATAAACATGTACAGGCTTGGCTTTACGACGCACAGACAACATGCTCGTTGAAAATGTAGTATTTATGTGAATTGCTCAATCTTTACTAAAATATGTAGCTAAGTAGTTGGAGAGTGTGTTTGTTTGACCAGAGGGTCTAGTATGAGTTTTACACTCGATCGTCACGGTGACGATAGACTTGTCGACGGGAACAATTTTCATACATTTTCTAAAAGCGCCCCTAACGGAGAGTAGCGATCGATAGAGTCCGCTAGGGGGCGCATTTAGGAAATGTATGAAAATTGTTCCCGTCGACTAGTCTATCGTCACTGTGTAAAACTCGTACTAAACCCTCAGGCTAATCTTATAAAATATAGTCCGTAGTCTGAAAGTCGGTCCTAAAAAGAGGTAATAATTTATTACTTTACTTCTCTAGTTTAATTTATTACATAACTATTTTTATCGTAAAATGAGTTGGGACGGCGTTATTCTCAAAAAACTGTATTTGGACGTAATTTTTTTCAACATGGCGGCGCGAGCGGCTAAGATATGAGGTGGCAAAGTGAAAATTCGAAAAGAGCACGCACAAAATCACCAATTTTAAAAACTCCTGGCCAACTTTCCAGGTAAAACTACCAAATGACTGGACTAAAAACACAAGAAGTTTTCAAAGTGAGGGATTAGTTCAAATTAGCGAAAGAAGCTTTTATTAAATTTGCTTATTCCTAATAACAAAATTGCAACAAGAAAAAAAATTGGTAATTTTTTAAATTTACGTTAATTATCACGAAAGTTTAAATTCATAGGTATATAAATTAACAAAGCATTTAAGTCGGGTAAAACCACATAAAAAAATAGTAATATTATAATTAGGTAGGTCCATTTTATCTTCTTCTTTCTTCAGTTATTACTGGGTATATCAATATTCGATGAATAGATACTTTATTTGTGTAAATGCAGTCTGAGTTGCTTTGGTAGTTGAGATATTTCATAAAATTTTATGTTTATTATTTATATGAATGACAGCCATCCACAGCAGCCATCTATCAAGCTACAAATAGAATTGCAATTCATCACCAGCCTTTAACAGTCCACTGCTTGACTAAGCCTCTCCTTTGAAAGGAGGAATGCGCCAACTACACCACGCTGGCCAAACGGGTTTGTATAGGGTAATTGTATCAAGTTTTCCTTCTCTTTCAGTGTTGTTCTCTGCATATTATGCTCCCTCTGTCGGCTCTTACGACACCCATGGGATGATATGGGGTGGTGACATTCCGTATTCTTAATCCGTCACCACACGGACGAATTGCAGTTAATAGGTATTTATTGCATGTGTGTGCCATAGTGCGTGATTTTCTGGACTTACCGGAAAACCACGCACCGTGGGACATACGTATTACAATATCATTGCCGTTGAATATAAAACATCCTTTTTTTAAGGTTCCGTACCTAAAAGGTAAAAAACGGGACCCTATTACTAAGCCTCCGCTGTCTGTCTGTCTGTCTGTTACCAGGCTGTATCTCATAAACCGTGATAGCTAGAAAGCTGAAATTTTCACTAATTATGTATTTCGGTTTCCGCTATAACAACAAATACTAAAAATAAAAATATTAAGGGGAGGTCCCATACAAATAACGTGATTTTTTTCGTATTTTTTGCTCAAAATTACTAACGGTAGCAGGCAGACGCTTAACATTTTCACAGAATATGTAGCTGTATATTACCTTTCAAAATTAATAATTAAATAAAAAAAGTAAATAATAAAGGGCGGCTCCCATACAACAAACCAAATTTTTAAGCAATTTGTTACTCGATCTTAATAAACAGGTAGAAACTTAAAAAAATATTTAAGCACCTATACATACAACAAACGTGATTTTCTTTGATAGATGATGGTACGGAACCCTTCGTGCGCGAGTCCGACTCGCACACTCGCACTCCCGCACTAGTAATGCCTGAATTCTGAGTCGTGGGGGACGTTACAAATATTTAACCATCGGATACAAAGTTTTTTTTTAAGTTACACACACGTCACACAAGTGTTGTCTCTGAAAAAAGGCCACAATAGCCTGGTGAAGATACAAACAGACTGCCACGCAGAGGGTATCGGGTTCGAATCCATGGCGCGCACCACTGACTTATCGGAGTTAAGTGCATCTTGAATTGTGTATTATTCTTCCCCATGCCTAGGAGAGCTCGTTAACCCGTTGGTCCTGGTTGTACGAGGAGTTAACTGGCCCGCCTTCTGCTCAGCGCTGCATGCGAGGATGGACAGACTTCACCCGAGACTTTCCGCCACTGAATACAGCGAACGATACACAGAGATGCTAGTCCGCACAGCCCGAGAGTCCCTAGGACAATGTGGCAGAAAGGACAATGGCAAGTACGAACGGTGGTCCCCTGCACTGGATGATTTTCGTCGACGTATCAACAAGGCTCGAAGGGATTGGCAGAAGTCAAGACGCAACGAATCGCCGGATCAGGACGCTCTGCATGACGAGCTTCGCGCCCTTCGGGGTGAGTACAAGCTCGCTATGAAATCTGCAGAGTTGGACTTTTATCGACGAATAGCCGAGTCTGGTAACGACGACCCGTGGGGACTTGCATACCGGGAAGCCAGCGGGCGCTAGCGCCCGCCGCAGAACATCTTGTATGCAGCGAAGCTCTCGGGAGTCTACACGCAATCGTCGGGGGCCACCATGGACAAACTCCTTCAGGCGCTGTATCCCGACGACGATCAAAGACGCGCCGTACCACCGCGAGGTGCGAGTTGCAGCCGCATTCGCGCCCTCGGGAGAGGACATGTGCGCTCCCGACAAGAAGACGGTAGAGCGCATTGTGAGAAACCTCCCGAACACTGGGCCTGGGATGGACGGTCTGACGTCGGTAATCATCAAGTGGGTCTGGAAGTCTACAGCAGACGAGATTATCCTTATTTAAGCGAAATGCATCGCCGAGGGAACTTTCCCTGATCATTGGAAAGCTGGCCGTCTCATCGTCCTGCCGAAGGGCAACGGGAAACCACTAAGCAACCCGAAAGCGTATAGGCCTCTAACTTTGCTGCCCATTCTGGGTAAGATTCTTGAGCGCGTCATTGTTGCTTGTGCACCTTGTTTGTCTCGCAACATCGCAGGAACTCAGCACGGTTTTACTCGGAACAGATCTACTGTCACAGCACTTAGGCACTTGAACGATAATTATAGTCGGTAACTCGAGAGCCGCGTATGTTCAACTGATCTTCATCTCTGGTGCATTCGATAACGCCTAGTGGCCAATGATTCTACTTAAAGTTAAGCAGGGCGGAGCACCGCCGAACTTGTATAGAATATTGGTCAGTTACTTTACCAATCGCCGTGTGTGTTTTAATACCGGCAGTTTGAGTGTATGGAAACAGAGAACCATGGGATGTCCGCAAGGATCGGTTCTTGGCCCGACTCTCTGGAATCTCCTTCTCAACGACCTCCTGCTGCTGTCTCGACCCGAAGGAGTGCATTTGATCGCATATGCTGACGATGTGACCGTCGTAATTGAGGCGTCTTCCCGCGCCGCGATTGAACGTAATGACGCGATCATGATGAGTGCAATTGCCGATTAGGGAACCCGGAATCGTCTTGGGTTCTCTCCTGGTAAGTCTTTAACGTTGACTGTTAAAGGTAAGTTTAAGCGAGCGCCTACCATCCGCATGGACGGCGCCTCGGTTGCGAGTGTCACGCAGGCTACGGTGCTCGGCGTAACTCTGGACGATGCAAGATCCCACGCGCCGCATGCTAGTGTAGCGGCCGGCTACATAACACCCGCACAGCGCCATCTACCCAATAACGACGGAACTACTACGACACAACTACGACTGCAACACCTAACAACGCGGGAAAATTTCAAACAATCCTGAACCGCGATATCAACTTTCGCGAGACAAGCGGCATATATACAAGTTCCAAAGTATGTCCGTCGGCCTGCAGGCCACCAAGCACGACCACCCAGCTTGGTTAGAGGCTCCTCCCTCTAGTTGGAGGAACACCACACCTTTATCCTCCACATTGGTGACCCCGACGTGATCTGAAGCAACCTTCACCGGTCAGATTACCAGCAGCCTCCCGACGTGATCTGAAGAAGCCTTCACCGGTCAGATCCAGCAGCAGCATCATCCTCATCTCCACCTCGCTTCACTCCGCACTTCACCTGATGGTCAGCAATCAAGTCGCCGCCAGCCGGCATCTTCGGCCAGGGTCCCACCGTAGTCCATGCAGACTTGCATGCCTGGTCTTCCCTGCAGCCTATCCAGCGCCAAGGCACACCTCACTGCACACACGGTCCTCGTAAGCAGCGCACATCGCTCCCGTACACGCAGCAGTGCCACTACGCAACCGCTTCGCAGCAACTACGCAGCCACTACGCAGCCACGACGCAGCCACTACGCAGCAACTCCCCGACTCACTGTGGGACACTCACTGCTCAACGCTCACTGCTCATCGCCTACTGCTCATCACTGCACATCACCTTCGCAACCTCTCCCCGACTCACCGTGGGACTTGCGAAGCACACTGTGACAAGCGACTACAGAAGCCACGACGACTTACCATCACCTTCAAGAACGACCTCCGGTCTTGGGGGGGAATGATGTAGCGGCCGGCTACATAACACCCGCACAGCGCCATCTACCCAATAACGACGGAACTACTACGACACAACTACGACTGCAACACCTAACAACGCGGGAAAATTTCAAACAATCCTGAACCGCGATATCAACATTCGCGAGACAAGCGGCATATATACAAGTTCCAAAGTATGTCCGTCGGCCTGCAGGCCACCAAGCACGACCACCCAGCTTGGTTAGAGGCTCCTCCCTCTAGTTGGAGGAACACCACACCTTTATCCTCCACACTAGCATCATCGGGGAAAAGTCCTCAAACTGCTTCGGCAAAATGTCGCGGATTTCGGCGACCAGATGGGGAATGAAGTACCCTGCCCTTAGAGTTCTGTACTCAGGAACCTACGTGGCCGTCTTGACGTACGCTGTGGCCGTATGGTATCGACGATGGTCCAACTTCGTGGTCAAACGAACGCTTTTGCGCACCCAGAGGCCGGCACTTATTTTATTAACGGAGGCGTACAGATCGTGCAGCACCGCAGCTTTACTTGTGCTTGCGGGCGTGTTACCAGCCGATTTGGAATTTTGTCGTGCGGGACAAATTGTGGAAGAGGGTTACCAATTGGCCGCGAAAGAACTGCGCACTCTCAAGTTCACAGTTAGGCGGGAGCTAGCTGCTCTTTGGCAGGAACGATGGCAGGCTAGTGAAGACGGACGCGAATTATACAGCTTCTTCCTAGATGTGTCTGTAAGGCTGAAATCAGGATGGATCGAACCGGATTTCGAGGTTTCCCAAATACTCACCGGACACGGATGCTTCAGGAAGCGCCTAAACAAGCTTGGGCTTTGCGACACTCCGGTCTGCCCGTGCGGTGAAGCTGAGGAAAGCCGTGATCACGCGCTCTGGGAATGTAGCGTGTACGCAGAAGGAAGATCGCTGATGCTAGATTCGATCCGCTACGCAGAGGCGGGTCCAGTGTATCACGTGGAACTGGTTCGCACTTTGGAAAACTGGCGCGTTGCGCACATTTGCGCACACTGGGCGCTCCATAAGAAGAACCTTGGACAGCTAGAGGATTGAGTTACGCTGAACGCGAAGTACCGTTCTGTGTTGTTTTGCCCTATTAAGGGGATAGTAGATACATTCGAAGCCAGCCCCTTTGGGGAGAGTATGGCTCGGGACATTAAAGATTTGTAGGGAGTCAAGAAAGAGCGCGCGGGAAAGAGCAGACGCAAGTACCGTACGCTTCTCCCGTGATTCGGTCCGTATGCCGCAAGGCAGGTAGGACCATGAGGTGGTGGTGGGTCACAGTTGTCATGAACGTCGTAACAGGCAGTCAGTACCTCTGAATAAACTAACAGCACTCTTACTCTTAAACATAGAAGATTGCTATCGCTTTGGTTTGCGAAGGTCAGACATGAAGTCGCTCTGTGGAAAAGCTAATATTCATTCAAATCCGATTAGACTAGTAAACGGTTACCGGGTAGGCGGCAGAAGTGTTGTCTCTTGAAGGGCTCGTTGACTCGAGCCCACAATACTTTTGTCCACACGGTTGAGTCCCATAATACCTCTCTCCTACCTCTCCTCTTAGATCCACAACTGGCTAAAGCGGCGGTAGTTTTGGTTTCACTTAATTTCTTGTCTTTTTACATAGAGTTTACGCCTGATTACTTTATTTATTTAAGACTTCTTGTACAAAACAAAATAATTTGTACAAAGGCCAACTTAATGCTCAAGGCATTCTCTACCAGTCAACCTTTGGGTGATGATACGCTCAAATATTACAAACATTTATATTTAAACTAATATAATAAATATTTGGATGCATAGGGTTCCCACCAAGAACTTAGGGTCCCAAGCCAACCTCACCTGCAAGTGGTGCACCTGCCGATCAACGGACGAGGCTCTGGCAAACAAAATGTCCCAATAAGCGGCAATAGGCTCGCCACCTATTACGTGGGATCAAAACACTGGCGAAAAGTATGCCTCTGCCTATCCCTTCGGGGAAACAGGCGTGACTCTATGTATGTATGTATGTAATAAATATTATACATACAATAAGTACATAAATATTACCCACCCCCCTCCCTTTTATACACGCTATATATACACGGCTGATATTGTAATGAGATCATTTTAAGTTAATTATTAATTGCTGAGAAGCAGCGATAGCCCAGTGGAGAGACTGACGGACTGCTACGCAGAGGAGACCTCTAGGTTCGAATCCACGGCGCGCACCAATGACTTTTCGAAGTTATGTGCGTATTAAATTGTAAATTATCGCTTGCTAAACGGTGAAGGAAAACATCGTGAGGAAACCTGCATGTCTAAGAGTTCTCCATAATGTTCTCTAAAGACATGTGAAGTCTGCCAACCCGCACTTGGCCAGCGTGGTGGGCTATGGCCTTACCCTTCTCATAGTGAGAAGAGACCCGTGCCCAGCAGTGGGACAGTTTATGTACAGGGTCGATAATGACATAAATATACCTACTTATATACAAACATATCAATATACCAGGAGAAAGATTCTGTCGATTCTTCGAATAACTGCCGCCGTAAACAAGCTTTAAAAAGTTCACGAGAAGAGGACTTTATTCACCAATTAAGGAATCAATGTCTTTTTGCGAGTAGGTATGTGTGATCTTTCAAATATTAACTACCGTTTTAAAATTAACCTTCAGGTAGTATAATTAAAACCCAATAATCATATATTATGCAGAGAACAGCACTGTAAGAGAAGGAAAACTTGATACAAACCCTATACCAACCCGTTTGGCCAGCGTGGTATAGTAGGCCAATTCCTCCTTTCAAAGGAGAGGCCTAGTCCAGCAGTGGACTGTTAAAGGCTGATGATGATGAATCATATATGAACTCAATAATCGTAAACATGAATGCAAACACTAAAGCAACCACAATCTTGTAATATATAAAATCCTTGCGTTACTGACTGACTGACTGACAGACACGCTACAGCCAAAACTATTGTGCGCAGGAAGCTGAAATTTGGCATGTATGTTCCTTGGGGACCGTATAGGTGCACTAAGAAGGAATTTCCCGAAATTCCCACGGGATTGGCCAAAACGGGCAAATTTAAAAACTTGCAGGCGTAGCTGCTGGCGTCCTCTAAATATGCTGCATTATAAGCCTATATTTTTTTAATGACGCTGCATGCAAATTCTGAGCCATTGTATATATTTTTAGACCCACTTAAAACTTAAAGTTAGCATGCTACGCACGTCCGTGGCCGACTATACGCGGCATATCTTAGCCCCGATTGATAGAGCTGCACATTTGACAGAATTATCTCTTTACTATATGTTATTGGGGTTTTTTAAGTGCTGTTATGTATTATTTATTAGGTATGACCTTGAGGAGTAACGGGTGGTATCTAATACTAAACGTTGATGGGTTTTTGCAGTTTGCTATTTTTGGGTGGATGTATATGTACGTTTAGGTATGTATTTTTTAATACCGATACATGAGCTACGTTTGCCTGATGTAAGCTCGAAATGCCAATGATAACCTTAGAGGAAGAAAGAGGTCCAGCTATTCTTTCGCTTTCCTTGCTTTTTGCAAACCCACGAGCTGCAAGGAAAAGTGATTGAAAAGCAGAAAAACAGTAGGAAATCTGGTGCTAAATAAATAAAAAATCGAAAAGTAATAATTAATTTTTTTATTTGCCAAATTCTAATAAGAGGCGGCGATACCCTAGTGAAGATACAAACAGACTGCCATGCAGAGGGTATCGGGTTCGAATCCACGGCACTCACCAATGACTTTTCGGAGTTATGTGCGTATTTACTTGTAAATTGTCGCTTGTCCCGTGCCTCGGAGAGCACGTTAAGCCATCGGTCCCGGCTGTCATGAAGAACTTTTTTTTGTCGTTATAGGAGTCAGTACCTATGATTAAACTGACACTAGTCTGAACCATGGAATATAGCTATCCCTTTGGGTTGTGGAGGTCAGGCAGGCAGTCGCTCCGTGGAAAAGCTAATATTCAGTCTAATCGGGTTAGACTAGTAAGCGGACCCCAGGTTCTAACTGGGATAACGCTGGGAGGATGATGATTTGCCAAATTCTAATGTGCACTGCATGAATGTCACTGCGTGTTCGATCCCCATACGGGACACCACTCTTTATGAACCAAAAATTTATGTTTCCAGACTGGATATTATTATTCTCCTTTGTTCGAAGACACTGAAAGACCTTGCCGTAGGATATATTACTAGTATTTTCAAGCCTAACATAGAATTGAAGAAAAAAAATCTCTTGCCCTTGTTGTGTCATCAAGGCGGCGGCACTCATTTTCCATCAAGTGCCGCTGTACCTCCGCCAAATAGTCGGGACTATATAAGTCAGAGATTTGTTGTGTATCCGGGTCACGACGCGCGACGGTTGGAGTCGGCGAGAGATGTCGTGCGTTGTTCCACAGTGGTCGGTTCTCGGCCTCCTCCTGTGGGTGTTCTATTGATATTACGGATTATTAGACTGTGGTATTACAAAAACATTATCCACAAACGTACCAAAGTCACTGAGTACCAGCCCATTAATGTCTTAAAGCGGTAAGATATAACCATAGTAGGTTATTCTCATTTTGCGGTTAACAGAATTGTCATGGGCAACATCGTTGCGCTGTCTGGCATATTGCCAGATACACGTCTTAGGCTCGCGCTCAATTATAAGAGGCTATAGATACCTATAACTTATTAAAAAAACTAAAACGTCTGAATGACGCAAATACAAATAGCAAAAGTCGCTTTTAAGTGCTGATGTGGTCTGTATTAACACGTTCCGGGACAGAACGTCGAGAGGCGGTACCTACTCCAAAACCTACTCAAAGGATCATGGGCATTTTTGTATGAGAGCTGGGCGTAAAACCAACAGAAATAAAATGTGTTGTAATTTACTTTATTGTACTTCTAAATACCCCCTATGTACTTGTTAACTCCAATATCGACCGGATATCACTGCAAAAAAATCCCAAAGATTGGTTAAATAAAACACACATATTTGTTAAAAACTACTATATATTGATACCTTTTATTTAAATATCAATGGTTATCATCAACTATAACATCTAATAAATGTTCTGCGGGTGCAATGAAAGGTTCGTGCCGTCCTAACCCTAAAAACCACAAACCTGAAACTATGTGGGCACAACTTCCTACTGTTCTTCTGCCTGTTAAGCAAGTACAGTAATGCTCAACTATCGCATTTCTACCGATTTGGTCCCTATCTATCAAAATGTAAGTATTATATGTGCGCGATCTGACATGCCGTGACTGTTGACTTTTAATTCGAAGAAACCACACATTAGTTTGCAGAATATTACATCTGTTTAAGAGGTGGATATGCGCCGTTGACCTTGCTCGTACTACTGGTTAGTTGTCCATGCGCGATTTGCGAGTATCGGTGATGTAAAAAATCCTCAGAAAATAATAAGTAAAGTTATTTGCAAAAATAAGCTGCAGGTTCCCTTGGTGTTCTAATATATAAGAGGCTGATTCAATTTAAACAATCTTATGATTGATAGATTAGGAGAAAAAGGTAATAACTACAAAAACAGAGGTTACTTTGCATATTTTATTCAGATATTTATAATACTTTTTATAGAATTTGGTACCGAAGAGAAAATGCTTTATATGATGTAGATTAAGACATATTTTCTTGGATTTTTTTTCTATAACAATTACGGAGAAAAACGGTTTTAATTTACCCCTAATGACGCCCAATTCACATAAGTCATTAGAACATAAGTCAAGAGAGGAGTCATTAGATGATTTAAAGCGAGGCGCTTTAAATCATCTAATGACTCCTCTCTATATAATTCAATTAAATATGAATTAACGACTGACACGCATTGCCCGGCCTGCCCACACGCTTGTTTTTTGGTTGGCGCCTGAGTAAGAGAGAAGTTAGAAAGGGATGGAATGTAGTAATTCTGTTAGGTTACTAACCAATAGATTGGTTTCATTGGCCTAGCTCTGCACAACATCGTGTCGTGTTATCTCCGTTGTATTAGCAATTGTTTTGGATTCTATAAAAATACGTTTGAGCATCACTTAATATCTCTGCTCACCGGTTGTTTGGGTGATTGCCGTCATAGTATAAAATTAAGTAATGGTCATTAGCTTTCACATAAAATATATTTAAAAGCTGTTGGTTTTACGCCCATTTTGACCGTGACCCTTTACACTAGAATTTCCCATACAAATTGGCCTCCCGCTTGACGACGTTGTGGTATACCTTGCACTTATTTTTAACGCGTGATACGACAGTACGTTTCTAGAAGTGACCGCCTGCGAACGTGATGCGATCACGAATCCCATGTAGGGAGCTATATGACGCTACGTCTGCTGGCGTGGTTATAAATAAATATACTTCATAATATTATAATTAAAACAAAATATATACTTTTATAGTTATTTTTATTATGTATACGAAATTACAAGTATGTCCAATAAGCTTTTATAAGAGACAACTAACGTTTTGGACAATAAATTCTAAAAGTACTAAACAATTTTAGTTACTTGGGTATTTTTGGATAATTTTACTCAAAAAATGATGGAAACTTATACAATAATAATCGTCAATAAACTAGAAATAATTCTTAAATTGTACAGTCACAAAAATTAAGCACGTGTTTTATCCCTTTAGTTATTTGTAAATTAAGAGTTACTCAAACAGTAAATTAAATAATCATGACCTTATCATGCCCTCAGTAGACCTACTTGTAGCTCAGTACAGACTAATAATCACATGCCCTAAAGGCTAGTCTTTTATATTATTATCCCTATGAAAACAATGGTACTTAATAGTATATATTAGCTATTCAATGAAATAATAGAATAATAAAAAACAATTTTAACTTAAAATCTCACCTTATTTAGAAACAAAATAACATAAAATGTTAAACTTCAATTGGAATTAAAAAATCACATACAAAATGAGATTATTTATCAGTTTAGGAACTTAGAGGTATTAAATCAGGCATTAATCGCGGGGCTCCCGCGCAGTGACACTTCCGTCTGAAGTTTTGTCACAATAGGAGAGAACTTTGTATGTGTGCGTGTAGTTTACTTGTGTGCTCATAAAACTTCACGATGTGACACTAGCCAGCTGTAGGTTCTTTTGATACGTCACGCTACATTATTTTCTATTGCTGACGCCCGTTCTTGGACGGGCTTTCGCATTTCGAAGCTAAAAGTCAGCCGTCGATGGACGTTGTGTCGTAATCTTTAGGAATTTAAGGACCGTCCTTCGACGTACTGTCCCGGAACGAGTTAAGTTCCATAAGTATCCTAAGACACATTATAAAATATTGAACGCAATTAAATAATGCACTTCCAGTGTTTTAGAACGAGTTTTTAGGGCGGGCGAAGCCTCGAGCAATCGGATGGACAGACACGGTGAAAATTTAACCTAAAAATGAATTTAAAATGCCTGAAGACAGTTGTAATAAATGAATACTATTATAAATTCGTTATTATAATATCATCACTACATTGTGAAAAACAAAGTCTGTCTTCTGTATGTCTGTCCCTATGTATGCTTAAATCTTAAAAACTACGCAACGGATTTTAATGCGGTTTTTTTAATAGATAGAATGATTCAAGAGGAAGGTTTATAATATGTATAGGTAATGGACGCAGGCAAAGCCACTGGCGACGTCTAGTAACTGTATAAAACATACCTATTACCTTGGATATGTAGTGCTCCACTAGGATGGGTGACCGCGTGTGGCATTAACACTAGAGGGTCTAGTACGAGTTTGCACTCGATCGTCACGGTGGACGATAGCCTACTCGACGGGAACAATTTCAATACATTTTGTAAAAGCGCCCCTAACGGAGAATAGCGATAGAGTCCTCTAGGGGGCGCATTTAGAAATTGTATGGAAATTGTTCCCGTCGACTAGGCTATCGTCCACCGCACCGTGACGATCGAGTGCAAACTCGTACTAGACCCTCAGATCGCTACTTGCTTCGGAGGATACGTAAAACTGTCAGTACCGGTTCTAGTCTCAAAACAAGAATCGTTAGGCCATGTTGGAGGCCTTCAGGCAATCTAAAAACTCCGACCCCATAGTTCGCTTCACACACACGAAAACGGAAAAAAACCTTGAAAATATTTATACCAATTCATGATATAGGTACCAAGAACTATGCCGCAGCTGGCGTAACGCCGTCAATTTTTATGCGTTTTAAATCTACTATTAATTAAATCGATAAATCAATCAATCTGCTTGTCTGTCCTGCTAATGATAAAAGTAGTGTATAATTTTAAATGCGTACGTGCCTATGAATTGATTAGGAATCTACTTACCTATACACATTGATGAAATGCAAGTTAGCTAGTACTCTAAAAAACATTACAGCATTAATCTGCACCTGTTTGCACCCTGTTGTAGCTTGTAATTGGAATTATTTTAAAGGACGTATCAAAATCCCGAATTTTAGAATATGTACCGATGGACGAAATCCCGATAATTGAAACGCTGAATGGTTGTTTGGTCGAAAGTTTATAATCCCGAAAATTCATTTGCCCGAAAGTTTAAAATCCCGAGGTACAAAATCCCTTGTGCCTAGGGTTAGGTGCGACGAACTAAATAAATAGGTTATGTTAGGTTCTCTTTTGACCCTTAACCCAAAAATAACAGCCCTGCGAAGCAGGGCTCCGTCAACTTAGTCCACATTCTTCACACTAGTTTAATAAACTGAAGTTGACGGAGCCCTGCTTCACAGGGCTCCTATTTTTAGATTAGGGGTCAAATGAGAACGTAACATAATCTATTTAGTTACTGGAATTACAGTCGGACCTTACCCTAGGCACTCGATAGCAAAGAAATCATTATTAGTCAAATTCAGTCAAATGACATTATTTCAAAGAAATAAATATGCTAAATAAAAATCTTCCATTCAGGATTTCGTCCATTCGAGATTTCGTCCATTCGGGATTTCGTCCTTTCGGGCATTTAAAACCTTCGGTATTTTGAATTTCGGTGTTTTGGACGTCAGTATTTCAATCATAGGTATTATGAACTTTCGGGATTTTGATACGTACCCATTTTATAATAGTGAATTTTGACAGCCCAAAGTAAGTATAAGTTTGTGGAATATTTATAATCATCTGTCCACCTTGTGGTCACACCCTGCTGCGTCGTCTGTTGCGGGGCCGCCACTCCAGAACCTTCCTGTCCCAACAGCCGTCGGTTCTTTCAACTATTCTGGCCATTGCCATTTCGATTTGATTATTGTGAAAAATATGAGGGGGTACGAACCCCAACCCAAATACGAAACCCTTCCCATGAGGGTTGGATATGAGTGGCTCAAGATTGGTATGTGTAGAAAACATATGGTTTTTATTTTCTTTTTATAGTAATAGACGGCAAACGAGCAGACGGATCACCTGATGGTAAGCAATTACCGCCGCCCATGGACACAAGCAACACCACAGGAGTCACAAGTGCGTTGCCGCCCCTTGGGGTTGAGAAAAGGGATAGGATGAGGGAGAAGGAAAGGGGATAGGGCCTCCGGCACTCTCACTCACCGAACGAAACGCAACAGTTTAGGTACTGTTACTTTACGTAGATTTTCTGTGAGAGGGTAGTACTTCCCCGGTCGAGCCGGCCCATTCAAGCTGAAATCAGCCAGGCTCTACTACCTGTTAATGGTGATGCCTCAGATGCCTGTCCATCTTTAAGCTGAGCCAATTCCAATAATATCGTGATTATTCTAGATGATATTGTCCACATAAAAATATAATACTGGTCTGCAATAATGCACTTACATTTGCAACGATAATCTTGGTTACTTTTTTCTTTATTGGCTTCTCTGAGTTCCCCATCGCAATGACTCTCCTACACCAAGTCAGCTTATATTAATTCGCTGCTCTTTTATCAGCTTACGGCAGGTTCCAACGAGATACGGACATATAAGTCGAATAAACACTTAAACGCTCCATTGCACAGATAATAGATAGCCTACGTTATAAAGAGGACGAATGATGAAGGAATGTTGCCAGTATTGTGATAATTACTAACGGATTTGGACGATACACTTCGAAAGGTAGGATTAGCTGTACTTTTTATAATCTGAACGACCTTTAATAGAACAATATAGTTCGGTGTAAGGGTATTATTTTTCCGGGTTTGACAGCTTCTTCGCACTGAAACCAGTAAAAGCAATAAATGTTGCGAACTATCGGCATTTTGTCATTATATGATATGTGATAATTTAATTATGTATGTAAAAATGTGGCAACCAAGAAGACATTTTTGTTCACATTTTATTATGTCTGCCTAAAGACCCAAGACTCACATTTGCTTCGTAAAAATAATTGTATTGTTTGTTTTAAAAGTATCTTGGAAGAGAGGTAACAAAGTTATCTTTTTTTTTTACTTTTTAAAAGACGACTCCCGCACTAGGTACAAATGGACACGAGACACCCAGACTCGAAACAACAATTTATGGATCACTAAAAGTGTTGTCTCGTGTGGGAATCGAACCCACAACACTCGGCGGAATGTTAAGCGTCGAGGCGGCCGCTTAAACCACTATGCCAACCGTGCAGTCAATCTTATATATTAAATTGTAACATCTGATTGTATAACCACATTTGATGTTAAAAATATATATTATACTTCAAATTGCCTTTCGGGATATAAACAACCTACCTTTGTTTCGAGTAACCGATATTTCGGCTCTGTTACAAACGCAATGTACACGAATGACCCGAAAGACAACTTAAAATTAGTGAGAATAATCTAGAAAGTATAATTTCTTAAAAAACTCTAATATGACATAACAATTAGCATTGATCTGCTTCATTAATTAAAATATGATCGTTGATTTTCCTCTGTTATCAACTTCATTATTTTAACAGTCTATAATAATTAAGTACCTACATTTTAAGAATTACCCTTTGTAAAAGTGTATATCTAGATAAATTGAAATACATCGTGTAAATATAAGGGTTTTCACTCCTAGCGACCTCTATATATCATTTGGGAAACTTTAGTTTATAGGAATATAATCAATCATTATAATTAATGAGACCGTTATCTATAAAACTTGGATTAGCGTGATAAATTATCGCATTTTTGTAATTGACATTCAGTTACTTTCATTTCCGTTTATCAAATTGATTTGCTTCTGCCTGATGATTAGAGAAGGGTGGTCAGTGAGAAAGATCGAATAAGAAGTTTAAGCAGACCATCGACAGTTCACTAGGGCTTTTAAATCTTATCATACCTCGCTATCTACAATGTTGGTACTTTTTTTACGAAGACATCTCCTTTGTACCAAATGTTAAAAAAAAAACAATGTGTTTTAGAATTTTAATCCTGCCTCCGTGGTCTAGTGGATAGCGTATGCGACTGCTGATCGGAGGTCCCGGGTTCGATTCCCGGGTCAAGCAAAAGTGTTACTGGGTTTTTCCGAATACTCAGTAGCAGCCCAGAGTCTGGTGATGTGCCCGGTAACGGCAATAGGCTCGCCCCCTGTTACGTGGGACCTAAAAATTCATGGCGAAATGTGGGTGTACCTAATATTTACACCTCTGCCTACCCCTTCGGGGATACAGGCGTGAGACTATAAATTAAAAAAAAACCTGTAGCGTTTACATATGTACATTGAACCATAAGACAAGGTGTTGTCTTACAGGGATCGAACCCCCAACACTCAGGCGATGCTAAGCGGCGAGCCAGTACGCTATCCGTCCAGGCTTTTTTTTATTAATCTTGATTGTTTTAAATTCTAGATTTTGCATAACATCGTGCATTGTCTCTTTGAAAGAACCATAAAGTAATCAAAATAGTACTAATGCCAAGTTGTAGGAAGTTGTCTATTCACTATAAAATGTAAGAAGTAAAATAATATAAAAGCCCTTCTACACAAATCCGTATCCAAAAGAGTAGGTATGTATGTTGGTCATCGCGTTAGCCTAAAGACTTCCACTACTAAACTAAGATTCTCTATACAGAGTGATCATGAGCCGACCGCGTCTCGCCAACCCATCAAAATAGGTTTACGCTTAAAGACATTTATTCTCATAAAGACAAAAGTCACTTACATGAGAACATGTTTACAATAAAAAGGCGAAACGTTCATTGCCGCACGTTATTAAAAAAATAGAGTAGGTACTTACTTAAATAAATTATTAAAGGTACAATCATACATACACAAAACATTTGCAGACCAATTAGTTATCTACACAAAAACACACATAACCAAAACAATTCGCATTAAAAAAAAATTACATGCTCAAATCGATACTTTTGTAATACTGTGCCAATCGTTTTTTAAATATGTTGAAAGATTCAATATTTTTTATATCGGAGGGTATCTTGTTATAATGGCGCGCACCGTAAGTCATTGCGGTTTGGCCGTATTTTGTTCGAATTCTAGGCAGGACTATGAGACTCGCGCGTCGCGTGCAGGGGCGCCCAACTTTTTTCCGCTTAGTAAATTGTAATTCGGTGCGGACATTATTGTTAATTGTTTTGCGAATGAAAATACAAGTGCTATAAATGTATAATTGTTTTAGGTTCATTAATTTAGTTTCACGATATATTTTTTCAGTTTCTGTTCGAAATTTATAATCAAATAACATTTTTATTATTTTGTTTTGTAAGACTTGTAATTTGCCCAATCTCGTTTTTGCAGCGTTTCCCCAGATTTCGATTAAATACGACAAATGTGGTTTTACCAAGGAATCGTTGGCCAATCTCGAGGGAACCATACCGCTGTGCGTCTTTTCTGCCTTCTAACAGCTATGTGCCATGTCCATAGCCGCTGTGTCCGTATATCACTTGAAATGTCAAGATATTTCAAATAGTGATGATATGATGATGATGAAAAGATTATAGTACTATTTTAATTATAAACCTTTAAAGTATAAAATTTGCTTAATGACCAGTCAGTCAGTCAAAATATGCGACAATGCGCTACTTGTTTATAACTAGTCAGTCAAAATATACTTACTTAAATATACTTGTTTATACGCGGTGAAATGGTCCCTAACTCTTGCGAGTAAGTAATGCCGTGTAACATGCATCAAGACGATTTAAGAGAATATATTAGAATAAATAAGCAGTAGTGTTCACCAGTTTATTATCTAATAGTTTATGAGTGACATAAGTCCATTCAAGAAGGCTTTAGATGGTATATAAGGTATAATAGCAGGCCGTTAGTGTCTTTCTGACCGGCTTGGACTATGCTCTTACGGATAAACAAATAGGAAAATCATTTTTTGTGTTTATTTTGCCTGTATATTTCATGATACATAAGTACGAGCCAAAGCAAAGAGAAATACGAGAGGTTGTATATATCATCTATGACAGTCGTTACCGGGAGTTATTCAAGGATCCTTTTTATATCCCGATGCTGGTCTACACCATATATTATAGCTTTCCCTTTGGATAATGCTACTGCTACACCTGCGTTAGCGTTAATGTTAATGACAATGTCCAACTACGCGTTAATTAACGTGTTAAAAATGCTCTTTGGCTACATTAAGGTTATGTCCCATTAAGCATTAATTCCTCGTGAATTCACATGTTAATTTAATACTTGTTAAGAGGATTCATATTCCAAAGGCATGGTTCTGGTTGTAATAGTTCTAATAACTAAAACTTTCTCATTCGACCACTCCATAGTCATTCTCGTAAATGCAGTTTACGCCTAAAACAATGTACACTCGTTTTTTTTGGGAGCGTGCGTCTCATGGATTATGACAGCGCTAATGTAACCAAGATCACTAAGCGCGCTAAACTACGCGAGCTATCGCTTAACGTTTAACGCCATTAGTATTTAACGCGTTAAAACGTTGGCCACATCTACGTAGCGCCTAAATTAACGCGCTAATTGACGCGTTAAGACGCAGGTGTAGCAGGAGCATTACGGAGGTCAGTCGGCAGTCGGTTACTGCATAAGGTAATATTCTGACAAATATGGTTACAGTAGGAACTAACTTCAGATTACAAGGCTTGGTTTTAGAACTAACAGAAACAATGACAAAAAATGAGGATAATCATCTGTTGATACTGTAGAGTGTAGTAAAAAACTATGGTAGCCCTTGCTATGATAACTAAGCTATAATTTGCAAAAAAAAACTTTCTGCTTTAAAATATAATTTTAATATTTAGACTCTATCGAAATACTTACTTAATTAGGTATATTCTCAAACTTAAACAACTATCTTCTTAATAAGGACGTGTTAATGGGTACAATTACTACCGGCGCTAGTATTTCTTAGATTAAGATAACTGTGTTTATTTTGTGTAAAAAATAAGTATTTGGTCTAATCTACTTGAAAGTAAAATGCAATTTTATTTTAGATCATTCTCTCTGCGTGAGAATCGTCCAACAACCGACACTGTCAACTCATGAGACAAATAGCAGAAATACATTTAACTTATATTCCATATTTTTTGGAACCTTTATCCGTGTGAGTCCCTCTGCCCTGGGGGAAGGGTGAAGGTGACTGTCAGACTCTTACTGACTAAAAACCAACCCGTGTTTCTCATGTACCCGTGTGTCGGAGGGTCGGGTATCACCGAAGCATTCCTCGCACCCCCCGACGGGTATTGGCCCGCCAGATGGTCAGGCAGTCCACGGTTACTGAGCCCCCCCTCCACGACAAGGTGGAGATCCCACTGGGAATGCTATGGTTCTGAAATAATGTTCTAATTGCTCAACATTTTACCATTTTATTTTCTACTAGAAAATGCCTGCAGCACCTGCCGCACATTCTTAATTTAACTGTTTCTGCGCGACACCGTAGAAATTTCGAGAAAAGTTAAAGTCCCCTAAGAATAAAATCCTCTTGAAGGTTATTTGAAAAAAATATGTTTTTTTTTAGTTTAAAAAGAAATAGAAATAACTATCAATAGAGTTAAAAAAATGCTGAAAATGTATGTGCCTGTAGTTTTCCATAAAGCCTTTTTAACAGTTTGGTGTCCTAAGTTTATTATGGAAAATGTCTGACGAAAAGACACGCTATTAGCATCAGAGAGATTTATATGCTTATGGTTAATTCATGTCAGAACCTCTCTTTAAAACTATATTTTTCTTTTTATCATGTTTAAAGGCGAAAAGTGGGTGTAGCAATATTCCTCTGCCTACCTCTTCGGGGATATAGGCGTGAGACTATGTATGTATCATGTTTAACTATGCTATCTAGCATACAAAGTAATCTATTTCAAAATAAGTTTAATAATTTACTTTTTACAAATGTCGTCATCATTCATCGTCGTCGTTTTAAGATCTTTAGGGCCTCCCTCACAATGGGCATTGTGGGCAGTCTCTACCCTTGAATATACCTGACACTAGTGTTAGCCATATCGTGATCTCTTTGGGTTGCAGATAGGTCAGACGGCACACGCTCTTTGGAAACGCTAATATTCTGGGAAAGCAGAGGGTCTCGGGTTCGAATCCACGGCACGCACCAATGACTTTTCGGAGTTAAGTACGTATTAAATTCGTAATAATCGCTTGCTAATCGGTGAAGGAAAACATCGTAAGAAAACCTGCATGTCTGAGAATTCTCCATGATGTTCTCGAAAGACATGTGAAGTCTGCCATCCCAAACTTGGCCAGCGTGGTGGACTATGGCCTTACCCTTCTCATAAGTGAGAATAGGCCCGTGCCCAGCAGTGGGACAGTATAAAGGGCTGATGATGATGAATATTCTGGGAAGACCAGAAAGCGGACTAGGGGCTCCAAGATGAAAGTCCTTGATGCAACCAGGATACGGCTATGACAATGATGAGCAATGGTAACTAAGCGTAAGCTATCAAAAGCAAAAACGTTTATCATTGTCGATAGATTCTCTTACTTCAACAAGGAAACTGTTTAATATATTAGTTTAGACCGATTTACGTTCCTTAAACAATGCATCGTGAAACAGATAAACTGTCTACAGACCAACTTACTTCATACTTTAGCACCACAACCATATTTTAAAGTAAATAATCTCGTTCGTTTGTATGCCTGCCGAGTGCAAGAAACTATTTGCTGCAATCCTTCGCACAGCTTAGCGATCAATCGGTTCAGAACTTTGATCAAAGTATTCTCTAGTACAGCACGATGGGGCATTAGATTGATTGACGATTGACTATCTAGTATGTAGATTGATATTTATTTGAGTGAAGTTTACCGATGTTTCTGCGTAATGTGTGTGAAGCTAGGGCTATTGGCACGTGAATGTATTTAAGTAGGTGATGTAGATACATACGGTTGTATTTCGTGATCTCATACTAAGGTAATAGAATAGGTGTAATAAATAACAATACTTAATCATCGTCATCATCGTCATAGTGTTATACCTACCGCTTGCATCCAATACTTTCATATGACAGAAAAGGGAAATTTCCTGCAAGTGAAATAAATTGTACAAGTATTTTTATCTAGTGAAACATGTCAAAATAACAGTAGTTTTATTCATCAATTAATGTTAAAACTTTTTTAACATTTTTTATCGTCAATTTATTGATAATAAGTATTCTACCAGACAGCGAAACACTATGACGTCACTGTGTCATATTTCATACAAAACCCTTGGCAAAGGTCGTTTTTGACATTTCATTAAAAGTGGTTGATTTGACTAGTTGGAAACAACCCTATTTAAGCTTATCCACGGAGCCACTTTTGTCTGATCGCCGATAGCGGTATAACATGAGCAGTGTCCGAGGTACGGATCAAGCGATAATGAACTATTTTAGACGAGCATAACTTCGCAAAGTTAGTGGTCCGTGCAGTGGATTCAGTCTCAATCTCAATGCAACCGGCATAACGTTAGGACGTTGATGATAATCATCATTAGTAGCTGATATTACAAAATACAAATAAAATATTTGTCTCGCATTCATCTTTTTTTTTTTATTATTAGAAATGTACAACAAACAGCCACAATATGAAACTTAAAATATAAAAAATTTAACATACAAAAAATATGACAATATTGCAGCCCACAACGTTGATCACACATATGCAATTGGGTGCTTATTTTTATGGTAAAACTAGGGTTACAAACATCTTATCGCACTACTGCAGTTGACTGGTGGTGATTAAAAGGAAGAGACTTCTACTTCTTATATTTTCTAACAATTTTACAAGTCTACTGTAGAAGGGTCTACGTACCCTCCATCAGGGGAATTCCGGCGTCAAAGTCATTAATTTGTAGTTTTCAAGTTCACTGATAAATATTTAATTAAATACAAATTATCAACCCTGCCAGTTGTATTCTGGTAATTCCTAATCCGTTTAATCTATAACGGATATAGAATGACGACAATTTGCATTATTCTTTTCGTATAGAATATATATACAAGGCAAATACGGTGTCATCATAACAATAATATGAGCTCTCTTAATACGCTCTAACGCATAATCCGGACGATTTCAATATTTGAGAATTAAAGAAAGCCCTTCGTCCCTCTCACATAAGATATTGAGACTCGGACTTTAGAGAAACCCCTCACTCGGAGAGGAGAGTATGTGAAACCGTCGGTTCCGGCTGTCCGATCTGGGGCAATCGTCATAGTTTAGTGTTTAGTTAAAGGTATATCGCCATCATTTTATATCGCGTTCCATTTTGCAGAGGTCATGGCACTTGGCAGCGCTCTTTGAAAAGCTAATAGATTGTTAAATCTGAGGCCCAATTCTCCTAAATGTTCAAAATGCAGTTTCGATCTAATGTCAGTGTCATACTTACGTCGCAAATGGTATTCTCCTATATTAACTGATATTTGAATGATATCGCGACTAGATCGTAAATTGAAAAATGTGTCAACATATGTGTCAACCACGAACTATTTAAGTCAAATTAGACGATAATGTCACTATGTTAGCAGAATACCAATTGTGAGTCAATTCAAAATAATAATATCATTTCGTTCAAAAGATAGTTTCGATGTCAGATAAAATACGAGAATTGGCCTTCTGGTTACTAGCGTAGACCCTGAGCTCTAAAGGCGAATTATAGGATCCAAGTGGAAATGCTAGGATGATGATGACTTTTTGGTTAGGGATACGTTCATGTAGGTATCGAAAGGGACACCTTACTTATGCGTTTATTAAAAAACCTTGACAGCTATTGTAAATAATATTTAACCGTTTGATACTAAGACCAGAGTTTCTCCAGAACTTAAAAAATTTTAACACATGACACTGTTCATGTATTCCTTTGTTATTGACCTTGCTTACAACCGCAGTCGCATGATAGACGCGAAACGTCTAAAACATTTCGCCATCTCTGATATAACACATAATATATTAATTACTATATTAGACTGCCTCGTTGGTCTCGCGCGCGGCATAAATGTGCGCCTGGGATTGGGAGATCTCGGGTTCGATTCCCGGGTCGGGCAAAGTGTTATTGGGTTTATCCGTTAGGAAATTATTAGTAGCAGCACGGAGTCTGGTAATGTGCCCGGTACGGCAATAGGCTCGCCCCCTATTACGTGGGACCTAAAAAATCCTGGTGAAATGTGGGTGTAATATTACACCTCTGCCTTCCCCTTCGGGGATACAGGCGTGAGTCTATAAATAAATAAAAATTATATATATAACTTACTGACCGGCCGACTTATACTGACTTGGCCATCGGCCGGTTTCTGTATATGATTAAGCCATGGGTATGGAGATTAAAGATACATTTTTATTAAGTAACCGTATTTATAACCTATCAGAGGCAAATATATTAATATGCGTGAAAAAAATACTATTATTATTTTATCATCATCATAGTACCTTTTGCAGTCCACAACTGGACAAGACTCTCCTGATTTACACCAAGGCAATGGCATTGTGAGTCTATAGGAGGGTTTCGTCTACTATACCATGACGGCAGACTGTTTGGTACTAGGTTTGATGTAGAATTTTCCGTCTCTCCCCAAAGTTTAATTTCATTGATTAAGAAAAAAAAAAAGAAAGAACAAAAAAAACTTTGTATTTACTTCTTATTTTTCTTTTTTCGTATAAGGCAACTCACATTGCTTCGACATGGCCTAACGATTCTTATACACAGTCAAGACTTCGAACCGACTGCTTTATGTGCTCGCCGAAGCACGGTACCACTAAGATGTCATGCCACAACTATCGGTCACCCATCCAATTTCCAACCTTTGCAAACATTACTTAACTTCACCAATCTATTACGATCGGCAAGTAACGCTATGGGCACAACCCATAGAATAAACTGGTGTGATCTAACAAATATCGTTGTTACGTCACTTCCTTCGTTCTCATCTGTACGCTGCGCACGCGCATCGCGCGCGCAACGCGAATAAAATGAGTATTTTGAACATAATAATGGTGCTTGTATCTGAATAACGGGCCAGTTATTTGGATTATGAGACGGATTTTGGTCGAATACTGGAGCGTTTTTGCATGTTTTGATTTAAGTACCGTATCTGAATAAAAAGTGACATGACTGTCTATCTGCACTGCTGAATTTTTTTTTTCAAAAAAATTACCCTAAATTTGTTTAGTACTTACCCATAGTACAAGCTCTGCTTAGTTTGGGACTAGATATAGACTACAGGCCCATGTCCAAAATGGATGGGTCATATGAACCACCAGGTGACGTATATAGGACGATATAAGAGCATAAAATAATAAGATTCAGCACTATGCCGTCACTTGTAAGCTGTCCAACTGAGTGCTGGTGAGGATTCAAAAGTGCAGGTAGAGTGAGTACGCATTTCGGTCATATAATTATTTTTGTACGGCATTTTTACCATCGATAGATCCATGAAAAATAATAAGAAAGCGCGCAGTCCCGTAAAAAAATGGTGCGCCAGAAAGTCGGTATTTTTTTTTGATTTTCTGAAAATTGCCAAAAAATTACCGACTTTGTACATATGAACCATCCATTTTGGACATGGGCCTGTAGTCTAATAGTGTTGTGTGGATGTGGGAGAATATCGAGTCTGGTGATGTGCCCGGTAACGGCAATACATAGGCTCGCCCTCTATTACGTGGGACCTAAAAAATATCATGGCGAAATATTACACATCTGCCTGCTCCTTCGAGTATACAGGCGTGAGTCTATAAATAAATTAAAATTATTAGTAATTTCAGAGACTGGTGATAGATACAGTCAATAGAAAGAGCATTAAGAGGAAGTATTTTTTTTTTGTTAATGTAAAATTATAAATAATTTTTATTAACTATTTCTTTAAGATTCAACACAGCTAATTATTTGTATCTACCTTGTGCCTGATGTTATGTCTTACTTAGTTAATTGACTGCATGGATGATGATGTGGTTAGAGTGGTTACCTCACTACGGTCAATGCAGCGCGTGCCGTGGGTTCGATTCTTTGAGATAAACGCGACAGCACATTGTGAGATATGCAGTTTGTTAATTCGATTTTGGGTGTTCATTGTTTGTCCATTCTTGCAATGATTGTCATCTTCAAAATAAAATTCATAAACCTTAGGCCTACCTCACATTGGTCTTGAGACCTGGAGCGTACGCTCGGCGTGCGTCCGGCGTCCGTTCGGCGTGCGCCCGGCGTTCAGTTTATACTACAAAGTGAACGCCGAGTGCACGCTAGGCGTACGCTCGAGGAACGCTGACGCCTAATTGTTGAGGTGACGTCGGCCTTATTGTTGTCTTCTATCATAGTAAAAACAGAATAGTAGGTTAGCTAAGGCCGCTCGGCGAGTTAATTGCCTACTCTTGCGTTGACGCACGGGTTGTCACTTGTTTACACCGCGGCGCCGGCTTTGTCGGCGCTCGCGCTTTTTCGCCGCTTTTTTAAGTGATCGCGCTGAATACTTCACAACTTAAGCTTGAATTTATTTTTTCTCAAATACCTACTGACTACCTAAGCGTTATATAACTATCTAAATGCCTTTTTTAATGAGAAAAAGTAACAAGTTAAATTTACTGTCGTTTAACACATTGTATATTATTAATAACGTTTATTACAAAACTGAATGTATGAACTGAACTATTGCGGCGACGAAACATGTGCGGAACTGTCAGTGTAGTTTTGTGTCGCTGTGTGTAGACATCTTTTTACGCAATATAGTTTCGAAGGGTCCACCAGTGTAATTTCGGGATAATATCGAATCAAATTCAGCAATATTTCAATGTTTCCTTCTTCTTTCAATATTTGTACGTCTTGACGTCTGTCAAAACGTCTGTTTCTGTGTATAGGTGAATTCACGAAAGTTGACCACAAATGGCGGCCGTCGCGCATATGTAGGTACATTCGTGCACCAATGGCGTTGCTCCATTCTTGACGCATTTAGGGAATGCGTCAAGAACGGAGCCACGCCATTGGCACTCCACCCGCGCCACACCCCGCACCTCCACGGGGACCTAAAAAATGATTTCTGCGCAGTGGTCATCTTTCGTGAACCGACCTATACGTAACGACAATTACGCTGTTACCTGCGGAACAGTAGGAACAAGGGTGCAACTAATTAATCTTGATGTGTAATAGAGTGTACCGTATACAAAACCAAGGAGCAATTAGCTCCGTGTACAAAACGTTTTCATGCAACTGACAGTTATTTCTTAGTTTCGTCAAGTTTTGTTGACGCATACGATTGCGTCAGTGGACGAACAGCGTAAAACGTAAAACATTAGAAGCAGCGTAACGTAATGACGAAGGAGAGGTTATATCATCAACTTAAAAGTCGAAAAATATTTAGTAAATAGAGATTGAGAAAGTGAAGACCCAAAGATAGGTAGAAGAAAGGTGCTAATTATGGAATACATTCCTAATATAAAATATGTTATATTTGAAAGACTAAGCGCCGCGAATATTTCAAAATTAATTTTTGTAGAGTAAAGGTATAAATTGTGGACTACATCCGAAATAAATGTTATATTACTAAATTTTTAAAATGTTGGCACTTAGAACTGAAAATATAATGGCATTCCATATGGGGGACGTATTTCATAATGCTACTGCTACACCTGCGTTAGCGTTAGCGTTAACGGCAATGGCCAACAACGCGTTAAAGATGCGCCTTGACAATTGGTAATTTAACGCGTTTAAAACGTTGGCCTCATCTACGTAGCGCCTAAATTAACGCGTTAAGACGCAGGTGTAGCAGGAGCATAATTGGTACTTTTCCGTTGTTCAATGGTAAAATCTAATATTCAGGCAAATCCGGTTAGACGTGTAAGCGGACTCCGGGTTTTAAATGGGATACCGCTAAGAGGACGATGAAAAGTTACACTGCTTTCGGTCATAATAAATGTGCCAAGAGTTTTACCAATGCGATTATGATTCTATTACACTGTCTTATTAATTTATGACATAGAGCCGTTATAATTACTTTACGTCTCAAGCTTACTGACATTCTCGAGCAACAGCTATTATACGAAATCTTATCACAATTTTTCGTGATAAACGATAAAAAACATTATCTCTTTATCCATTGAGAAATTGGGGACTTTTTGTTCAGAAAGACATCTATACTGACTGTATCGCAGTTACTTTACAAAGATTCAACCACGATGCTTAAAAATAAAAAAAAACGATCACACATTTTGATTGTTTTTATGGGGTTCGCATCTACAAGCCTCGAAGCACTAACATAAACCACTACGCCAGTTGGGCAGTTCTCTGTAAAATCTAGGGTGTTTTTTAGAAAATACTAGAACATTTCAAATAGAATACAAAATAAGCACCCAAAATAGTTGTCTAAATATGTTAATAGCTTCACGAATACTATAGGTCGTCAACATGTTCTAGTTTCTTTAGTTAGCAGTAGTTAGCACAAGTGCGCAAATGACACTGTTTTCTCTTCACGGACACACAATACCTACAGTAGCTGCACTTAAAACTACTTATCTTCTTAATATATAAAATCCTTGCGTTACTGACTGACTGACAGACACGCTACAGCCGAAACTATTGGGCGCAGGAAGCTGAAATTTGGCATGTATGTTCCTTGGGGACCGTAGGGGTGCACTAAGAAGGGATTTCCCGAAATGCCCACGGGATCGGCCAAAACGGGTAAATTTAAAAAAATGCAGACGTAGCTGCTGGCGTCCTCTAGTTTATAATATAATACTAACTGTATCAGCCTTATTATAAAACATGGTCTATTTAAACTTATTTCAAAGTTTTGTCCGGGTTTTATCTATTTAGAAAAAAAAGAAAATGCTATAGTGGCCATGAGTTTTATCGGCCGTTCCTTCTCGCCGTTGGACGTGTTTACGTCTTTTTCGTGGCAGTAAATGTAAATGTTGAATCATTAGGCGATTAACTTACAATTTAGATGTTCATAAACAGCGTGACCTAAGTGAATAAGATTTCTGACTACTGACTTTGTCTTTCGGCTGTAGCTTTACCTTGTCCCTGTTGCATCCAAGATGAAAAGCCTTGGAGCCCGAGGTCTGCTTACTGGTCTTACTAGATTTTAGGCAAACTGGCATTTCCAACGAGCGACTGCCGCCTGATCGCCGCAACCCATGGGTATAGCGATGTCATGATCATGATTTAGACCATAATCAATATATTCAAGTGTATTAATTCGCCATTACGACTGTCAAAGATTTAATACGCACATAAATTTGAAAGTTACTTGTGAAGCCGCGGATTTGAATCCAATACCCTCTGCATAGCATCCTTTTGGTAGGTATGTCCACTAGGCTATCGCTGCCTATAGTTTTCCTCGTAGTTACTGTCACAATTAAGGGATGGACTATCCCTTCAGAAAGATTTACTTTCATTAAAGGTCTTCTTGGTTCTTGGTTGCACGAGCTGTTTCCGCAACTCCACGTCTGGCGTGTATTTTGCGTGCCAATGCCGTTTAAAGGTCTTAAATCTAGGTCTAAGTTAATATGATGAACCACATGTTATCATTTACAGGCATACTTACGCATTTATAATACCTATTAGTATTAATGACAACAGTAGCCCAATTTTCACATAGTGCAATTCAATTACAAATATGTACCTACTATCATTACATTTTTATATCATGTCATAATTTTTTGTCCTTGTATTATCACTAAACATCTTCTGATAAGTCTATGGATAAGTATGTTAATAGCTTTTTATCAGTAACGTTTTTCATAATTGAAACTTTATTTCTTATTAAGTCGTGACTGTTTGGATTTTATTTATTTTACTGTTAACATTACTATAATACATTCGAATATTCAATAAAGTAAATCATAATATGCAAATTGATTTATTCTGTAGTAGCGCTCTGAGCATAAAAAATATACAAGTACTAACAATATTTATTAGAATCTAATATTAATCTAACTATTTGGTACTATCGTAACTGGCAACTTTATTGTTTTTTATTGTGTGCGGTGCCCAAACATGGTCCCTGACCGATATCCAAAAGTCCAAATTGAAGATTTGCCAAAGGGCGATGGAGCGTAGCATTCTTGGTGTAAAAAAGAACAGACCATGCTCGAAACACTTTGCTGCGTTTCAAAACACGCATAGCTGACGTTAGATTAAAATCTGCTAGACTGGAGTGGGACTGGGCTGGACACGTTTGTCGTATCCACCCAGAAAGGTCTATCTAGCTACCACTTGGGTGCCTCATGACAGTCGGCGACAACGTGGAAGACCCAAACGAAGATGGCGGGATGACCTGGTTGCATTTTACAGTGACTGGCCGAACTTAACACGAGACACGGATGCATGGTGGTCCAAAGGGGGGATGCATGCCTTTGCCCAGCAGTGGGACATACAGACAGGCTGAATAAAAAAAAATATTGTGTGTGTTTTTTTATCGTCATTTTTGTATCATAATTATGTTCCTATTTGCATATTAAGTATGTCAAATGTTCTGTATAGCTTCACTGTTTTTCTTTTATATGTGGAAGCTTGTAATTGGGATATATTAACTTATGTTTAGAACTGCTCTGTAAACATAGCCGTAAGCTCCCCAAATAAAATAAAATAGGTGCCTATTAAATACCTACCTGCCTTAAAAATAAGGTAGTCTGAAGTCAACAGGGTTGTGATTTTGCTAATGTTTTTCAAATACGTACTTACTAAATTGGATTTTACACAGCTTCGGTTGCGAGTTAAAAATAATATTTTTTGTGCATATTAAGTCTATTTACTTAATATGCACAAAAAATATTATTTTTAAAGACATGAAGATATGATAGACGTACCTATGTATTCTATTCAATGGCTTTTAAAGTAACAATATTTAGGCTTTGGATAGTTGTCGATCAAAAATTGTAGGTACTCTTTCACCACCCATGCAAAGAAGGTCTATCATCACTACATAGTATAAAATAAAGTCTGTCTTCTGTCTGTCTGTCCCTATTTACTTACGCTTAAATCATAAAAACTACGCAACGGATTTTAATGCGTTTTTTTTAATAGATACTTAGAATTATTCAATAGGAAGGTTTATATGTATAAGACTGCCTCGTTGGTCTCGCGGCATAAATGTGCGCGTGGGATTGGGAGGTCTCGGGTTCGATTCCCGGGTCGGGCAAAGTGTTATTGGGTTTTTCCCTTAGGAAATTCTCAGTAGCAGCACGGAGTCTGGTAATGTGCCCGGTACGGCAATAGGCTCGCCCTCTATTACGTGGGACCTAAAAATTCATGGCGAAATGTGGGTGTAATATTACCTCTTTTCTATTACCTCTGCCTACCTCTTCGGGGATATAGGCGTGAGTCTAGAAATAATAAAAAAATATGTATAATGTATATATCTATAATTGACGCGGGTGAAGCCGCTGGCGACGTCTAGTCCATGATAAATTGTAAATTAGAATGATTTTTTTATGAGTTATTTGACAAATTGTCAGATAGCGGTGAAACAGGCCTTAATGTTTGTGGATTGGAAATAATTTTGAACCTACGACCGATCGCAAATGTGTTCATGTACCTACTTATTGGTTTATAAGCGTTTTATCTTTGCATACACGTCACGTTTTAAATACCTACAACTCAATCACGTCCTCACTTTGTAGAATCTCGCAAAATATTGCATTGTTCATATCCTGCTGGACTATAAACAATAAAACAAACGAGCTATCTCCGCAGCTAGTTAGAAAGCCCCATCGAGTCAGTCGTGAGTCGTGAGTGACGCTCCAGAGCCGGTTTCCTTCCCTCCGACCACAATACATGATTCATAGCTACAGGACCATTAGGTAGGAACAACAACAATACTTACTAGGTACTGAGGCGTTCTAAGGATCTTGGGGATTTGGATACATCGATCCGAAAAGGATATTTTACGGTATGATAATGTCGTTAAAAGTATCCTTGTCAATATGGATACACAAATAGTCAAAGTAGGATCGGAGAAAACAGTTCTGGAACAGAGAAAGTGACTTTTAGGAAAAATGCATTTTTGGCTCGCCTTATTCCATGTTTACTTGTTTACTGGGTTCAATTTTGTGTCTGAGATTTGACCCCAAAATGAAATGGTCTAAAAATATTAGAGCCCAACTACTGCGCGTCACTGTCGCTTGTATATATTTTCAGCTGGTAACTTACACAATAGATAGATATTAAACCAGTTTAATATGCGGTCGCTGAACAAAAGACGATACCTCTATCACTAGCGACTAATGCAGTAGTCTACTGTCTAATCTTAGAATGTGAAGATAATATGTATAGGTATTTATGCTTATCTATTTTATTTTTTATTTACTTAAGTCAGAACATTAAAGAAACATAATTTTATAAGTGAATCTTTATCTAATCTAATACAAAAACCATAACAACAAATTTAAAAAGTGAAAATATTTACATGACTTAGGCGTAGTAGGTAAAATGCCTCCGCATCAATGTCATCGGTAACGTGCCCAAATGGCTGGCAGCATTGCCAAGAAAGAATCATCTTTGAGCAAAGAATAAACCAGCCTTCTGGTGAATGTCACGTGTCACGTCGATCAACCGTTTAGAAATTTCCCGGAATAGAGAAGAATCGCTCGGATCCCTTGAGCCTAGCGTTTCCACCCCATTATGCTTATTATTTCCATTGTACAAGGAAAGTATTTAACGTAGCACACCTAGTACCTACATTCCTGTTTGGGTAAAATTAATGCTGGTTCTGCGTAATAAAATTTTAATCAATGTAGTCATTAAGTATTGATCAAAATACATAAAATGCTGAACAGGAACTTTGATTCGCGGCGAGGAATACACCAATGCATTTTTTTTGTGACTCAATTTATTTCGGCTTGGTGAATTAGACAACAGACCGTAATTGAACTCAATGGTCATAATTATGGTGTCCAAATATTGACCTGCTCACTGGTGTAATGGCTCCATTACGTTACAATAGCAAATATGACTGAATATGACCGAAGTAATGAACCTTGATAAGTTGTGTTAAGGAAGCTATCGGCTTCCAATGCTTATAAGGCGGCCTCACCTGTGGTATAAGCATTGCAGTGAAGCATTGGTAGCTGGTAACCACACTTACCAAATTTCTCTCTCCTTAATTTGAAATGTCGTAAGTATGTATAGCAAAAGTTCTTTCGATGAATTCACTGAGTAATCAGACCTTTAGTTGACTAACGGGCAGTACCAATATTTGATCAGTCCAAGGATTTGGCTCATAGAGGCACTTACATACAAAATAATTATGGCTCATAGAGGTACATATGTACAAAATATGCTAAATATATATTTCTAGGAGCCAAATCTAGATAAAAACATTGTTTGGTAGGTACCTCATGAGAGGTTGAAATTATAAGTCAGTAGTGTTAAGCCACCGTAAATCTTAATCCAGAATACCCCACAGGAAATGCTGATGCGCAAAGTGCTGAATATTAGGTATAAGACGTATATAACTACAGGTTTTCCTCGTTGATGAAAATAGGTAGGTACAAGTGTATTTCCAAACAAGTCATATCCGTCGCCATCAAATTGTGCGACCACAAGCAAACCGCAGCAATACTATATAGCAGCCGCATGCGCAATGAGGTGGAACAGATAACAAGTTGGTGGTGTAATCGCCGCACACAACAGAGTGCACAGCAGTCGAATCAAGTTTGGTTGCGCGCGCGTCTCCCCGCCATAACGCTTCCAATACCCGCCGCTCGCGGACGCTTCGCGCCAATATTTGACAGCTGTCAAACGTCCCGTTCCCTCCCGAATACGCGAGTGATCTAATTACAAAAACTTTCTTTAGTTTTTTTTCTGTGTGCCAGTTTTACTGAATTTTGGAACGTTTTTCGGTGAGTTTTGAATTTAGTTTTTCGCTATGTCCTTGTAATATAATTGCGGTTATTATTATTTGAATGGATATGAACGTGGTTTTATTATGATTGCGGCTGATTATATTCTTGAATGTGTTTATAAATATTTATTAGGACGCTGTCCGGAAAATTCGTATAATTTTAGTACCTATCAAAATAAAAACAAGGCGATGGTATCAATTTAAGTTTAAAAAACGAGTTCGTTTTTATATCAACAAGCGATTAATACTCAACTATACGCCGATGCAAAGTCAACAGAATACTCAAATAAGCTGAGCTGTGATATTACATAAGGTGAATTACACAATTGGAAGTGCGAGTTCCATAGAAACACATACATAATACTCACATATCTAAGTGAGCGGTACGACTTGACCTTTGATAGAGTTACCTAACAAAATAATTTAGCGTAAAGCCGGCACCGCGAAGGTAATATAACTGAATAGGTACGTTATTGCATACTCCTTTGTTTACATTGCGTGTAAACTAAAACAAGTTTACACGCGATGTAAACAAAGACGCTAATAAGATTACAAAACTAATTAAATAATCAACGATACTATTCAACAACATGTACCTATCGAACTCTAATTATTACCTGTATTGCCAGATGCATAAAAATTAACAATTAATTTTTAATTTGTTTGAATATTAAAATTATCGAATTCATAGTTTCTTGTTAGTATTGTAATTTCCGTTCTTATTTAACGACCTGCGCGATAAAATTTTGTACAAATGTTGTACAGGTGTTTTTATTACATGCGTGAATATTTATATTATTTGCATACATGAAAACTAGCTAGTATTGATACGGTTTCGCAGCACAATTTATGTATTTAAGTAGTTTGAATTTAAGAATATGGATAGGTAGGTACTTAAGATGTTTCTGGCAAATAAATATACTGATTCTTCTTGTTCTTTCTTATTCTTAATGTTTTGTAAAAATATAACTAGGAACCTAGATTTACATTGTTGATTCAAAATATTTTCTCAGTCATAAAATGATATTGTACCTATACTTAATCGTTATTCTAGCGGTTCAGACAGGTCGATGGTCAGATTTACATAAATATAGATTATTTTTATTTTTGTCGTAATTTATTGGTTTCCATTCATTATTATTATGAATGAGATTTGCAAGTAAAAATTACTAGTATTTTTATACAGCTTGAACATATTATTACGATAATTTTACAATAGCACATAAATGAGATTATCCAGATAGGAAGCACATCTAATATAGAGGGTTCTTATTATTTTATATCATAGTAAAATTTGGTAACTTCCACAGATTTTTAAATATTATTATGCATAGAAATTATTTGAGTAAACTTTGTTATTTGCGTTACAGTCGCTGTTTATCCCAAATCTTGCAAAAGTCAAATATGTGCAAAATAAAAAAGTAGCTTAGGCCCTATTCTCTGACCTTTGAAATAAACGCACAAATCTCATAAATAGATATAATGTAATTTTACATTATAAACTAAAAAACATAAAGGTTAAATGAACACATCTTATCGTCTTAGATTATTCATAAAACGATAACACTAATGCAATGAAGGTAAATGTCATTGAACATTTACATTTTCAAAGTCAGAATTTTTACCCACACGTAAAAACGTAGGTAATCTCTAAAATTATTGGATCTTTGAATATTTGGGAAATAGATGAATAATTTACAAAAAAGTGGCGAAAGTGGCAACACCACTGGGTGTACGTAACGGACTGCCGAGACGATGATGGTCTCGGGTTCGATCCCCAGGTACCCCGGGCACACACCTCAACTTTTTGATGTTATATGTGTATCAAAAATGTTAATTATCGCTCGCTTAACGATGTGCCCGGTAGATGGCAATAGGCTCGCCCCCTATTACATTGGGACCGAAACATAACTGGCGAAGTGTGGGTGTGTAATACACATCTGCCTACCCCTTCGGAGATAAAAGGTGTTAAGTTATATTATGTTATTTACCAGAGTAGGTAGTCGTCGCAGCATTAGCCTAGTAGAGATATCTGCAGACTGCTATGCATCGGGTTCAAACCCACTGCGCAATACTGACCATACATACATACATAGTCTCACGCCTATATCCCTGAAGAGGTAGGCAGAGGTGTATTACTATACCCACTTTTCGCCAGATATATTTTAGTCCCACGTAATAGGGGGCGAGCCTATTGCCGTACCGGATTACCAGATTCCGTGCTGCTACTGAAAAACTTAATAACACTTTGCCCGACCTGGGGATCGAACCCGAGACCTCCCAATGCCACGCGCACATTTATGCCGCGAGACCAACGAGGCAGTCTGTCAATATTTATCAATCAGAACAATCCGTTTTTTTTTGAGCTTTTAGATTCGTTTTTGACATAAGCTCCATGCAAAATATGTCAAACACGAAATCTCAAAAACCGTGGATAGATTGAATATTCAAACCGGCGATAAGTCGTCGAGTTTTAATGTCCTAAACAATTGGTGCTCCTTGTCAGAATCGAACCCACTACATTGCAATCAGAACTTCACTGCTTTTACCTTACCAAATAACCAACACAAAATCGTCATTATCTTCTTAATAAAATCCTTGCGTTACTGACTGACTGACAGACACGCTACAGCCAAAACTATTGGGCGCAGGAAGCTGAAATTTGGCATGTATGTTCCTTGGGGACCGTAGGGGTGCACTAAGAAGGGATTTCCCGAAATTCCCACGGGATCGGCCAAAACAGGTAAATTAAAAAAAATGGAGGCGTAGCTGCTGGCGTCCTCTAGTCAAATTATAAATGACAAAAAATTATTTTAGTTTCTATGTTACTGCTAAAACGTGGATTGCGTTTTTCTAATTGGCAATTTAGTTTTCATTTTATAGCTTTATTTCGTAATATAAACAAGGTTCAATCGAAAATTGGTAAAATCAATCGCTGGAATCGGTTTCCACAGCGTTTACATTGATTGTTTTTAATTTAATTAGCTAAAGGGCCTTGAGTTTTGATGCTGAGTCTCTTGATAGTGGTTGCTAACGTGGTTTTCATTCTTTATTATGGTGACTGTTTGCTCATTGCAATCTCATTTCCAGAAGCGAAATAAAGACGTGTGTCCGAAATAGCCAACGACGGCAGACGTAAGGCGAACACTTTCTGACAACACGTTAGACTTATACGTCTTACATTAGACCAATCCCAACACTAGTTATGAATTATGACGTACCGCAAATTTGAACCGGCTAATTAGAATGCATTTTTGTAGCCCCTTTCGCCCCGCATACCTCACCGCTTTGACAGAATTGTTTGTTTGTTGTAGAAATGAAAACATTAGGTGTCTAGTAGGCTGGGTTGTACATCCAACTAGAAACCACAGACCTAATGTCCCACGGAGAAGATCGATCCCTTAACATTCGACGCAGTGCCCTCTTAAATCATTTCTTCGGCCCAGCAGTCAATACATTGTAGACACCAGTTCAAATCATGAAGACTAAAACCACTGTTACGGAAAGTGTGCAGAATATTTTGCATTAACGTACGAATATCTAAAACTGGAGGATGCCCGCGGTTACACCCGCGTTATTTAAGGCTACTGCTCCGCTACAGACGCTCATAGCGTGATGTTATATCCTATAGCCTTCCTCGATAAATGGGCTATCTAACACTGAAAGAATTGTTCAAATCGGACCAGTAGTTCCTGAGATTAGCGCGTTCAACCAAACATACAAACTCTTCAGGTTTATATATTAAGTATAAGATATGGCCGGGATTTTCCTGCTCTACAAACGAGATAGCTACATTGAAAATAACATTAAAAAACACATATTCAATATTCATATACATATAACGTGAATTTTTAGATTTTTCTGCAATTTAAAAAAAATAATATCGTAAAAGTAGATAACCAGCTATTAGGTGGGACATAACAATTCCTGGCGAAATGTGGGTGTAATATTACCTCTCTGCCTACCGCTTCGGGGATGCAGGCATGAGTCTATAAATAAAAAGAAATATAAAAGTAAGGTAAAAAAATCTAGGTGAAGAGTCGGAACTCCCCGCAACTTTTCTTATGTCACAACCAGACAACAATTTCCCTTTCTTCCGTATCGGATAAAAAGTAAAACGCCATTATATCGGCTTGAACGCAAGATATCCGTGCAATTACATGACGTCACAATATGGCGATGACACGAAGACGCGGCAGATACACAAGCTTTATTGTTTTAAATTAAACAAAATGGGACGCGGCAATCACGACATCCAGTGTAGACCCCACTATTGCTCGGTTAAGAAATGAATAGAGCCGGCTATCATGAAAATATTAAAGGAATATTGACAATTTCACTGCCCTGTGTATCATATATGATTGATTTTCTGTTGGGTCTCGCGTCGGACAGCGATAAACCAACAAAATAAATTTTACAAAAAATTGGACAAGTGCAACAACGCACGAAGGGTTCCGTACCATCATCTATAAAAGAAATTCAGATTAGTTGTATGTTTCTACCATTTCTACCTGTTTATTAAGATCGAGTAACAAATTGCTTAAAAATTACTTTTCTTGTATGGAAGCCCCCCTTTATTATTTACTGTTTTTAATTTAATAATTTATTTTGAAACGTAATATAGAACTACATATTCCGTGAAAATTTTTACTGTCTACCTGTTACCGTTAGTAATTTTGAGCAAAAAATACTAAAAAAAGACATGTTTATTGTTTACATTTTTCTTTTATTTATTTTTTATTTTTAGTGTTTGTTGTTATAGCGGCAACCGAAACACATAATTTGTGAAATTTTCAGCTTTCTAGCTATCACGGTTTATGAGATACAGCCTGGTGACAGACAGACAGACAGCGGAGGCTTAGTAATAGGGTCCCGTCTTTTACCTTTTTGGTACGGAACCCTAAAAAGTACTTATATTGTATATCAGGTACTAAATAGGTATAGTGTACATGTTCTAGGCCTGTATCTGTAGACAGAGAAACAAAGACTGGTCACCAGAAACACTGAAACTCGAAACAAGAATTGATGGATCACACAAAGTGTTTTCCCATGTACAGGTCAAACCTATAACACTCGGCGCAGTAGGTACTAAGGAGCGAGGCGGCTAACCTGGATTTATAAGAGCCACTATATCCAAAAGGTTAATTCTTTTGACCCGCGATTTAGTGGCCTTCGTCGACCCACCTAACGCACTACCCATACCGGCCTAAACTAGCAACCTTCGTGACAATTTTGACAATATTATATTCAAGTAGTGGACGTCTCTAGTCTGACATGATTATGATGCTCTTCATTTCTTCAATTTAATCCAGTAATGTAATGATTCGATTGCATTAAATATTATTGATTATGCCTCATAATAGTATGATCTGAGAAAGAAGCATTATCTTGAAAGCCAACAAAATAAGAATCAAAATACATACATACATACATAGATTCATGCCTGTTTCCCCGAAGGGGTAGGCAGAGGCATATTAAACGCCCACTTTTCGCCAGTATTTTGATCCCACGACATTTTGTTTGCCAGAGCGTCGTCCGTTGATCGGCAGGTGCACCACTTGCAGGTGAAGTTGGCTTGGGACCCTAAGTTCTTGGTGGGAACCCTATGCAAAATCGTGGATGAAAATAACCTACATTAGTGTAATTCTCATTTTAAAAATTCGGTATCAAGGTCCATGTCCGAATACAAGTTCTGTCCCTTTCTACAGATTGGTCAATTTTGTCAAAGAGTCGCCCAGTTGATGACTCTACGCACAAGATCAATACAATACAACACAAACGTCATAATCCAAATATCAAAGATTGTTTTTACGTTTTCGATTGCGAAATTCAAGGCGCTCTTATCAATATGATTTACCTAATAAATCATTCTCCTAGAGTTATCCCAGTTTCAACCTGGGGTCCGCTTACTAGTCTAACCGGATTTCTCTGTGGAAAAGCTTATATCGGCTGAATATAAGCTTTTCCACAGAGCGACTGCCTGTCTAACCTCCGCAACCCAAAGGGATAGCGATATTACATGGTTTAGACTAGTGTCAGTTTATTTAGAAGGTACTGACGCCCTATAACGACTGTCAAAGATCTTCATGACAACCGGGACGGACGGCTTAACGTGCTCTCCGAAGCATGGGGCAAGCGATAATTTATAATTCACATACGTTCTATAAGTGACAACAGATTTTAGATACCTGACTATTATTTATTATTCCTGGTTTCTGTTTAACCTTAATACAGCCTGTCGCAGTCTGCTGCCTACTCATGTGGTCTGCTGCTTACATAAGACTCTTCTAATTTGTGTTACATTCGCATTGTAAGTCAATAGGAGTATTTTACCTACTAAATCAAGATGGCCAGACGGATTAGGTATAGAATTCGATGTACAGTTTGCCGACTCTTCGCAAGTATACATATGCTTTGTGATTTTCCCGCAGTTGCCCCATCCTAATTACATCCACGGCATTAAGTGACATCTTGTAATATTATTTATCCTACACCCAACGAGAGATTATAAATAAAACAACCTGTTTCCCGCGGTTTAACCCGCGTTCTGAGGGAACTACTTCGCGTAACCGATAATTTATAGCCTAAGTTACTCCTTGGTACATCAGCTATCTGCCAGTGAAAGTCCCGTCAAAATCGATCCAGCCGTTCCAAAGATTAGCGAGAACAAACAGACAGACAGACAGACAAAAATTGTAAAAATGTCATTTTGGTATATGTACCGTGTATACATTCATAAGCATTAAGTAAAAAGCAGTTATTTTAATATTACAAACAGACACTCCAATTTTATTTATGTGTATAGATTATGAAAACAAGATTTTCAAATCAGTTACAAATTTTTCAATCCTTTTCTTTATCGTAAATATAAAGAACTTCTTGTCCATTTTGGAACAACATTTCATCAAAGCATGCAGATATAGCTATCACAAAATTTAATAGCAATCTTGATGACTCTCTTGCGACTCCATTGTATATTCATGAATTATAAGCCCTTTAGTTGTGCATTGACCTGTGCTAGCAGACCTCAATGAACAGGTTTGTTAAATTACTGCCAGTTTTATTACCCTGCTGATAGGAAAACACTGCAGACACATTTTATTGGTTTCATCCATATGCAGACAACATAGGACTTATTTTGTAGAATGATGTTGTTTTGACGAGATGAGAAAGTTTAATTATATCCATCAAGACCTAAAGGCTGTGGAAATTATCTTCATAAAACTTTTGAAAGAAAACACGCTGACTTTTAAAATACGATCCCAAAAGGCGTCTGAAAGTCTCGCGTTTATGGCCTGTCGTATTATATGAAGCTGAGTTTGGGCTCCTATGAAGATAGATGCGAAACAATTGCATGTAACAGAGATGAGAATGTTGCGATGGATGTGTGGAGTCATGAGATTGGACAGATACACATACCCATAGACGAGAAAGTCAAAGAAAATAGTTTTGGTTGCGAAGAGATGATATAGGACAAGTTAGGAATATGACGATCGAGGGGAAATAAGGGAGTGGAAGGCTCTGGGGAAGATGACTAGTCTGTGATAGTGTATATAAAAACAATATCTATACTAATATTATAAAGAGGAAAAATTTGTATTTTTGTTTGTAATGGATAAACTCAAAAACTACTGGACCGATTTTAAAGATTCTTTCACCATTAGAAAGCTACATTATCTGCGAGTAACATAGGCTATATTTTATTTTATAAAAAAGGGGTCCAAGATATTTGAGATTTTCGGGTACGCGAAGTAGTTCCCTCAGGACGCGGGTGAAACCCCGGGAAACGGCTAGTAAAAGATAAAGAGCTAAATGATCGGATGACGGGAGACAGAGAAGTGCTGAAGCGAATGACCTACTATGTAAAGAGCAATTAAATTGGGACCAGACCAGGGCAAAAAAATTATGACTAAATATACTATGTATTAGGTACACATTTCTAGATAAATGTAAACAAAGAGTTTGTTATAAAACTTGTTTCTTCGTTAACAAATAATGTTTAGTGCATTTTTAAACATATTAGGAATTTTAAATAGAACTGGGTATGTAATGAAATGCTAGGTAATTTTTTTTAACTTTGTTACTTTAGTATGTAGAGTTTGAAAACGCAATAATTTTGTACTACGTAATCTGAGACGGTCATGTAAAATTGATAAATTAAATATTTGATTTTTTTATTTAAACATTTGAGTGTTTAGTATTTCCGGCATGCTCTGCTGAAGTTTTTAAACAAAATCTTACTGATTGCGTATACTTAGCTCTCTTAAAGAGTAAAAACATAAATTAATAAGTGTTAAATTCTTCATAACATTTGATAGCGGCGATATCAGCAGACTACTATGCAGTGTGGGCCATGTTCAAATCCAAGGTGTTCACCACATACTTTTCGAAGTTATGTGCGTATTAAATTGTTAATCCCGTGCCTTGGAGAGGAAGTTAAGCACCGTCGCGACTGTCATGAACATCTTTGACCCTCGTTATGGAGAATCTGCTGATACGCTACATACATAGTCTCACGCCTATATCCCCGAAGAGGTAGGCAGAGGTATATTGCTACACCCACTTTTCGCCAGATTTATTTTAGTCCCACGTACCTAATAGGGGGCGAGCCTATTGCCGTACCGGGCACATTACCAGACTCCGAGCTGCTTCTGAGAATTTCCTAACGGAAAAACCCAATAACACTTTGCTTTACCCGGGGATCGAACCCGAGACCTCCCAATCCCACGCGCACATTTATGCCGCGAGACCAACGATACTCTAAACCTTGGCATATTGCTATCCCCTTTGGTTGCCGAAGTCAGATGGTAGTCGCTCTATGTAAAAGCTGAATCTGTCAAATCTGGTTGGATTGGAAGTGGGCCACGCGTTCCAAGGCGAAAGCAATGAATACAGATTTACATAGAAGCGCGGTTCTGAAGGATTTCGTGTGCCGATTCCAAGTGGAGACTGTCTCCAGTTTAGTTAGTAGTTGGCGCCGTTGGTGGCGTTGGCGTCGTTCTCGGTCTCTCTTGCTCTCGTAGTTAAGATACACAGGAGGAACGTTCGTCTCTAGACACAGCTGTCACAGCGCGACTGCCACGCCGCCAAGCGGTAATCTGCGTCACAGAAAGTTTGTCTTCATAGCGCCCATAGGAAATGCGCCTCTATATAAATATCTGAGCTCTTTGCCGAAACCCTTGATGCAACCGGGATAACGATGCTAATGATTCTTTATTACAAAATAATTATACTAAGTACTTTCAATTATAGCATTGTTTAAAAGTTCATGCTTATCTTTGCCACCGATTGTACGGGTCAAGATTCGGTTCTCGGGTCGTCAAATATTTACTGATGCCACTGATAATATGTCTGATAAGTACCGGTTTTTAAGACGTGTTATGTTTTGAATGACGAACCGTGAAACCACAACAACTGACAGACAAAATAATTTTTGCATTCATAATGTTAATATAGATTTAATGACTGGTCAACCTTATCTTAACGACTTCTGAAACGATTCGATATAAGTCATAAAAAACGGTAGGTAGAGTCCGTTTTTTATTATTTATATCTGTACCTATAACGGTATATTTTAGATATTTAAAGTATATTTCGGTGAAGGAAAACATCGTGAGGAAACCTGCATGTCTCAGAGTTCTCCATAATGTTCTCGAAAGACATGTGAAGTCTGCCAATACGCACTAGGCCAGCGTGGTGGACTATGGCCTTACCCTTCTCATAGTGAGAAGAGGCCTGTGCCCAGCAGTGGGACAGTATTAAGGGCTGATGATGATGATGAAAGTATATTTCATAGTGCTATACATCGCTATATGATGCTTACCCTGTTCTAAGTGAATTCTTTTCACGGTGCCCAGCAATGAAACACACTGCTCGGCAGTGGAACATACAGGGCTGATGATGATATGACTTGGGTATCTCTGCCGACTATTTTTTTTATAGACTCACGCCTGTATCCCCGAAGGGGTAAGCAGAGGTGTGATATTACACCCACATTTCGCATGAATTTTTATTTTTTTTTTACATTACGCCATGCATAGCCTATTGCCGTTACCGGGCAAATCACCAGACTCCGGCCTGCTACTGAGGATTCGGAAAAACCCAGTAACACTTTTGCCCAACCCGGAAATCGAACCCGGGACCTCCGATCAGCAGTCGCATACGCTATCCACTGGACCACGGAGGCAGTCTCTCTCGTCTGTGCCTATGATTTCAAATAATTTCAATTTTTTTACAAAAAAAATGCATTCTAGATATATTTTTATTTGGTAAAGAATCATAATAGGTAATATGCTGTCACAAGTTTTTGTGTAATAGCGTGTTAAACCGAATCACTTTACATTTCCACAATAAATAGTTTCAAAACTACACCAATAATACTAAGCCGGTCGGAGGATAGTTGAGAGTGGTGCAGACGTAACGACCGGTTCATAACCAGTCCTCGAACCTGGGGTCGTGCACTCGCGCTGTTGCTCTATATTATTGCGTATTTACATCATAGACAAAGGTATTTCTATGTTGACGACCGGTTGGCGCAGTGGGAGTGTAAGCGACTGCTACGCTGAAGGTCGCGGGTTCGATTCCCGCTCAAGTCAAACATTTGTGTGCGTGAACATGGATGTTTGTCTTTGGTTAGGGTATTTCTATGTATAATATGTATATATTTACAATAAAAAAGTGTATATGTATGTTTATCCATTGTCTAGTACCCATAGTACAAGCTCTGCTTAGTTTGGGACTAGATGGTGTTGTGTGAATGTGGTAGAATATTATACATATTATATTATATGTGGTGTGATCATTTTGTTTACAAATGGTTTTTCGGAGACAGACTATACTTTGGCCGCGGCTCCGACCTCGTCAATGAAAGACTTAAACCTTTCTCATGAATCACATTATCTATTGGTGAAATTGTAGAAAAATCCGTTCAGTAGTTTTGGGGTATTCCTAAAAGCGCAACTATTTTTGAGCGCAACTAAAAAAGCGCAACTACTTTTTTTCCACAAAGGGCATCTAAATATCAAGGTGCAATAGTGCTGGTTAATAACAAACGGAAAATATCGAAAGTTGATAAGACAGGACATTTTAGTATACTTTATGACATTTGATGGATATAAAAATAATACAATGCAGCGGGGAGCAGGGTGCGGTCTGAGTCATGACCCTAAAACCAGGTTTCTTATTAGGCTACTAACTTCTGTTCATTATGTTACCATGGTACTTTTCAAAACATTTTACTGATTGATAACTTTGTTACCAGAATAAACACTTCTAACCTCTGTTAATTTCTGTTATCCTGGTACTTTTGAAAACGATCACCATAATATAATAAATAAAAAATGGGCAGATGATTTAAAAATCCTATCGATAGTAATAGTCCTTTATGAATCTATTATGCCCCTTCATTATTTTTCGACGTGGTTGCGCTTTGTGGAATAAAGTAGTTGCGCTTTTTTAGTTGCGCTCAAAAATAGTTGCGCTTTTAGGAATACCCCGTAGTTTGGGGTTTGGGGTTGAGTTAATCGCGTCCATACAAACAGACAGGTCGCGGCAGAGACTTGATTTTATAATATGGTGCATATTATGTATTATAGATAGGATTACAAGTTATGTTCTATCACTATGTAAGAGATTGTATAACTTATAAATTATATGAATAAATCTAATGTTTTATTCATAAATTTAATTAATTACATACGTGGATTTCAATCACAGTTTTCCTTAATAGATGATCTACGAGTTGTGTTATGTTTTCTCATTAGTCACGTGTTGTGGGTACAATTACGTTGTTAGTGTAGTTCAGGGTTTGATGCCGGATTGAAGTAAAAAATAGTTTGAATGTGAAAAATTGCCAGCAGCACAGAGTCTAGGTATGATGGTTAGATATCATTAGATTTTTTTAAATATATTCTGGAACAATACACTTCGGGACATCTGATTTAAACCAGACAGATCCCGCAGTTATTTATTATGAAATTAATTCGCCAACCGACCTATCTCTGTATGAACAAGGTAAAATACAAAAAGTACCAGACTTGGAGGGTTTTTGTCAACGGTTTTGTACGCGTACAAAACCGTGGACAAAGCGTAGAATGAATTACACTCCAAAACAACAAATAGTCTTGCTCTTCGCACATAGGTTTATTTCGCGTGGGAATCGAACGCACGACCTCTGTATTGTGACCCTGACTACGAAGCCAAATGCCGTGGGTTCGATTCCCACTCAGAATTTTCGTGTGTGAGCGTAGTTAGACTTACTACCTAAGTATTTCTTGCTTCTAAAATGCGAAAGTCTGTATGGATGTTTATTACTCTTTCATACTAAATGCTGAATTTGTTTGTTTGTTTTTCGTGTGAGTGTGTGGCCAATTCTGGCGTCGAAGTTTTCAGACCGCGCGAAGGCCTCCGACATGGCCTAACGACTCTTATCCTGAGACAAGAACCGGGACCGACAGCTTTACGTGCCCTCCGAAGCACGCTAGCGCACTGATGTAAATGCCACACACGGTCACCCATCCAAGTGGTGACATGTGCAAGCGTTGCTTAACTTTGCCGATCTGTTACGAACAGCAAGCCAAGTCTCGCTATGAGCGCTACAAATGCTGAATGGATTTTGATGACACTTTGCAGTAACATAGCTTAAATTTCAGTAAAACACAGAGCCTTTTTCTGCGATAACTAATACCGCGAGGAGAAACCGCCTACATATTTTTCAGGATGGATGGATATTTTTTACCCTTCTGAAGCAATAACTATCGAACGATACATTTTTGCAATCTTATATTTATAAAGAAAAGCCCACAGGCTAGATTTTGTCCCAATTAGTGACTCGACGGGCGTGGCCTGGGGTAGAAGCTAGTCGATAATCGTAGCTCATAACTACATAATACGTAGTATGTGTGAGAAATGTTATCGTGTGTAGAAGTAGTTACCAACTTATCACCTGTCGATAATGTGCCGTGAAGATACGACGTGGTCACAGCCGTGATATGACAGTTACGCCACACTGGACGTATTTGATAATAACTCATGTAGTATGAATGCGAAAGTTACGTAAACTAGTACCTACTTAAACGACATTTTGTGCCATTTACTAGCATTCGACCACATGTGTGGCGGTTCTTGCGCTAAATAGTAGCCTATGTCACTCTCTAGCTTCCTAAATATCTCCAAACACAAAAACCTTAGCATTACCACGCTCCGTTACCATGTGAAAGAAGGACAAACAAATACACTTTCGCTTTTATAATATTAGTAGGTATGGCTATGTACTTAACTTATGTAGGTATGTAATGTAGGACATACACGCTACGGTCTACCGGAGTGGTTACCTGTGCAGGTTTACCTACGCAGGTCAAACATGTACATAAAACTGCACAGGTGTGTTCCCACACACGCTCCGTTATAACTGCGCAGGTATACCTGCACAGGTAAACCTCTCCGGTAAACCGTAGCGTGTATAATAATAATAATATTCTACCACATTCACAAAACACCATCTAGTCCCAAACTAAGCAGAGCTTGTACTATGGGTACTAGACAGTGGATAAACATACATATACACTTATTTTTTGTAAATACATACATATTATACATAGAAACACCCAGACTAAGACAAACATCCATGTTCACGCACACAAATATTTGACTTGAGCGGGAATCGAACCCGGCGACCTTCGGCGTGGCAGTCGCATTCACTCCCGCTGCGCCAACCGGTCGTCATAAGTATGGTATGGCGGCCATAAGTGTCTCGAAGAATAGTTGGTGTATACCCGAGTTAGGATATTATTTTTGTTTTATTTAAAAATCAACCAATACTAATTACCTACTAAGTATGTTGTTGGTGGAAACATGAACACCTTAATCACTTCACCATATACACATTTAATTACAATAAACAGTTCAAACCAAACTATAAGGCAATAATTTTAATAAAACACTATTACATTAAACTTACATTGACTGCATCTGTGGTCCAGTGGATAGCGTATGCGACTGCTGATCGGAGGTCCCGGGTTCGATTCCCAGGTCGGGCAACGTTATAGTAACAGCCCGGAGTCTGGTGATGTGCCCGGTAACGGCAATAGGCTCGTGGGACCTACAAATTCATGGCGAAATGTGGGTGTAATATTTACACCTCTGCCTTCCCCTTCGGGGATACAGGCGTGAGACTATAAATAAATAAAAAAATAATAAAACACTATTACATAAAACTTATTCTCATTATCAAATCAGTAGGCCTACGATTCAAAAATATTAAAAATGTTGTCCATAAATGTGTCAACCAGAATTGGTTACTGGTTAACCTGGTCAACAACCGCTTAAGGTCGTCGGTAATTGGTTACGCAATGACCTTCAGAAGCTAGTGGTAAATGTGGTAACTTCGCTGACCACTTTCTACCACCTGTCCAATGCTGGCTAATAACAGCAAGATCCGAAAAGCAGTATTTTGCCGGCAATGTAATTAAAAGTAGGTTTAATTTCGCAATGGTGTTTAAAAAAACGTCAGTTCAAGGCGGGTTTCTCACAAAAGGTGATTTATTTTAATTTACTAGTAAAAAAGGGTCTTTTAGTTTGCATAACTGATCGCGGATTCATAGGTTCGAATGCCGGGTTGAATAAGTGCTTGATGGCTCTACTAAATTTGTTTTATCAGACATTAATTCCTGTTTCAATGTATTTCTTTTTAAGACATCGCCCGCAATAGGCATAAATCCTGTGTCGCGAGGAGCTTTGTCCGTGTGGTGACGGATTAAGAATACGGAATGTCACCACCCCATATCATCGCATGGCATGCAAAATACTTCCACGTCAGATTTGCATTGCCGAAATATAATTGTTTCACATTTTATATTCTGTAGCTTTCTTATTATTATACCAAAAACTAACATTCTTTGAAGCACCTTCAACATTTTCACCAAGTGGCTATTGTTGTCCTACAATAACTAGACGTCTAACAAACAATGCTATGATGTAGGTACGTACGTATGTATGTATGTATGTTACTAATTACCGCGGAGTCGCACTCGAAATGTTCACCTTATGAGGACCACAAAATTGTTACTACTTAGTACACAATTTATATTTTAGAGGTCACTATGATTTCTATCTATTTGCTTATAAATTAAGAAGTTTAGTATAGCAAAAGGCTTTCTGAACTTTCAATTAACGCAGATATAGAGCACCTTGTAACACTATTTGAAATTTTACAATTTGCTAAAATTATGTTGAGTTTGTTGGGCATCTTAAGGCGCTGTGTACAGTACACTGAGTTCAGCTGTTGCTGTCACTGTCGGATTGTATACATAAAAAAAGAGAAGCGCGATGACGACGGGACGTTCAGAACGAGTTATTTATCATTAAATACATTAATCCTTACAAATATCTTATTCCAATCGATAAATAAAAACAACAGTTCCCTTTATTATTATATATTACATCACTGTTATTAATATTATCAAGATTTGTTTATAAATAATACAGTTACAATTGCTACAATTTCAATTTTAATGGTTATTTTATGTTTTTTTTTTTATCGAGAAAATTTACCGAAAACGTGTTTTGAACACAATGGTCCCCCATAAATATGATCAAGATTAACATATATTTTTTTAGCTGCTCTAAAATGTATACATTTGGCTAAAAAACTGTTTTGTGAAGCCTATTTTGACTAGGTACAGCGCCACAAAATTCGTATGGGGTTAAAGAATTAGCAGAAATCTTGGTTAGATGCATCGATCTAAAATATCATCATAATATTAGAAAACTTTAAATTAAATTAGGGTTATTTAAAACAGGTTTTTATGAATCCACTCAGGTAAGACGCTATGTTTATATTTTTGTTATTTGCTTCTGATTCTAAATATATTAGTAATATAGATACATTAATTCTGTCTTGACATAATTTATCAATATAAGTATGTATTAGTAATCTGGTTACCAAAGCATAGACTCGGCCAATTTTTTTTTTTTTTATGGTATTAGGCGGCAAACGAGCAGACGGATCGCCTGATGGTAAGCAATTACCGCCGCCCATGGACACAAGCAACACCACACGAGCCACAAGTGCGTTGCCGCCACTTGGGGTTGGGAAAAGGGATAGAATGAGGAGTGGGATGAGGGAGAAGGAATGGGGAATAGGGCCTCCGGCACTCTCACTCACCGAACGAAACGCAACAGTTTAGGGACTGTTACTTGACGTCGATTTTCTGTGAGAGGGTAGTACTTCCCCGGCCGAGCCGGCCCATTCATGCTGAAATCAGCAAGGCTCTACTACCTACATAATTTGGGACCAGACTACCCTATGCGAGTTAGGACACCTCAAAACGCTACTTAGTAGGGAAATATTAAAGACCACTTTATTTACACTTTATAATCACAACTTCCTCCCGCTCTTCATACGATAGTTTACGTTTTGTTATCACAGCACTTATTGGGTCACTACGCTAACAATTTACAAACATACTAGCCCACATCGGCATCTTTGGAACAAACTCGCTATTTTGTAGACATAGTGGACACAGGCGAAGCCGCGGCGTAACTGTAGTAAACATCCGGTGTACTGAACACGTTTACAAAATAGTAGTAGATAGTGCAATGCTAAATATTATGAAACACACAAAATTATGTGATGTTTAGCTGAAAAGCTACTATGTTACTAGACAGTTATAGTGACAAAGAAATTGAGATATATGTACACACTTCTTATGAACTTGCTTAAAATAATACATACATATAGACTCACGCCTGTTTCCCCGAAGGGGTAGGCAGTGGCATATTAAACGCCCACTTTTCGCCAGTGTTTTGATCCCACGTTGTAGGTGGCGAGCCTATTGCCGCTTATCGGGATATTTTGTTTGCCAGAGCCTCGTCCGTTGATCGGCAGGTGCACTACTTGCAGGTGAGGTTGGCTTGGGGCCCTAAGTTCTTGGTGGGAACCCTATGTACATATAAATTATGTAAAATAATCTAATCAAAACAAAATATTTATTTGAAATTCCGTGATAAATCACGCATCTGATGTCAAACTAGATCGAACCTGTACCATCCTAATATGGTGTCATGGGCTTAAAACTTCCAATTAGTAGGATATCTCATTAGTGTTCAGATTGCAGACCTCTGAGAAAGAGAAAATCTCGTGCACATCTTGTTTCACTGGGTATCAAACCCACAACACTCGACAGAAAGTTAAGCAGTGAGGCGACCGCTAAAGACACTGCGCTATCCATGCAGTCAAATCTGAAAAAAGAAATCTCTTTTTATGTTAATACATAGGATATACCTACATAACCAAACTGACTGCCTCGTTGGTCTCGCGGCATAAATGTGCGCGTGGGATTGGGAGGTCTCGGGTTCGATTTCCGGGTCGGGCAAAGTGTTATTGGGTTTTTCCGTTAGGAAATTCTCAGTAGCAGCACGGAGTCTGGTAATGAGCCCGGTAAGGCAATAGGCTCTATTACGTGGGACCTAAAAATTCATGGCGAAATGTGGGTGTAATATTACACCTCTGCCAACCCCTTCGGGGATACAGGCGTGAGTCGATAAATAAATAAATAAAAATAAAATAAGTGATTGATCCGTATTCGCTGAGCAGTATAAAGTCCTTAGGGACAGGACATACCTTTTATAATAGAATATTAAGCGATGATTATTTTAAAGTAGGTACCTACTGCGCTATCCGTGCAATAAAATCTAAAAAAATAAATCTCTTTTTTACGGCTCCAAGACTATAACCTCTTCATTCTTATACAATCTCTACATAAGATAATAAACATAAATTATTATCACATTAAAACCGCTACGTAGAACTCGTGATTCAAGATTTCGCTTTTAAACCACTCTTGATGACCTTGTTGAACAAAAAATATAATGATATTTCACATTGGTTAACAGTCTACCACTGTAATACCCGTAGCAACGCGAATTTTATACAATGCTTCTGTTTCAATCAATCTTGTTCACTTGAGAGTTTTTAAGCGAGTATTTGGCAAATTGAATTGAAACTTATCATCTTTGCAAATGAAATCTGTAATGTAATAATTGTGTTGTATGAGTCAAGACTTTTATGCGTTTAACTTTACTGTGAACATGCTTGTTTCATTTTCATATTAGTTTTGACAGTACATACAATTACATTTTATTTAGTCCGTATTTTAGATTATAAAAAAATATTGGACACGTATTTTTTCTTTTTTCGATTAAATAAAAAATAACAAAGATATAGCCCTTTAAAGTTACGTGTGACGTCATCTAGTGCGAAAAAATGCAGCACGGCGTGACGTTATACGTAACTTTAATGAGCTATATCTTGGTCATTTTTGGTTTAATTTACAAATAAAAAATACGTATCGCTTATTTATGAATAATCTAAAAGACGGACTTATATTTTTTTTGTCAACTAGCCTATTTAGAAACGATTTCAGGCAAGGCTTTTTTATTGTGTCTAGTTGCTCTTGTGTGCAAGCTAGTTTATGGCTTATTTAATCTGTGGTTAAGGCTTCCGTGAATGGCGACCACGTAACGGACGACGCAGCAGGGGTAGGCCTGGACCGACGATCTGGTTAAGATCGCGGGAAGCGGGTGCGGGCGGCTCAAAATCGGTCTGTGTTGAAAACTACGGGGGAGACCTGTGTCCAGCAGTGGACGTCTGACATGATGATGATGATGATAAGGCTTGCATAACTTTACTTGCACCGATGCAATGAATACCGATATCGATAGAGCAGATGTGTTAATAAATTGTAATAAAAGCATACTTTGAAGATTTCGAGTTCTGCCAACATTAATCAAACGGGTTTAACGTTTTAGCATTGGTTATACACATCGATAAGTATTATATATCGATGGTTATACATGTACGTGTTTTAGAGTTACATTTTAGCAATAAAATAGAAAAAGAAGAAATACTGAAATATACCTCCTTTTTGGCTCGACGTTCCCGCGTAGGTTACACCAGCCGTTATCATTGGATGAAGGTGTTATCCATTGACACAATTAGGTGCCTATATTTTTTTATAAGCAAAAAGATATCTTTACATCAGTAAATAAAAGAAATCTGTCAATAAACTGAGCTAGCCTTGACACGGTCAAACTGATTGCTAAAGATATTTGCCCAATATTCTATCAAAGTAACTATCGTGGTTTTTATTTACTATCTGATAAAGTTAGACTAGATAAAGTTAGACTATACCAACCCGTTTGGTCAGCGTGGTATAGTAGGCCAATTCCTCCTTTCAAAGGAGAGACCAAGTCCAGCAGTGGACTGTTACAGGCTGATGATGATGAAAGTTAGACTTCATGGATAAACAAAGTGTCTGCTATATAATACACATTTGAAATAGATCAGTCTGAAGTTAATAAAAGTCAGATTTTGGGCTTGATTCGTCGGATAGCTCAATCCGACATCATATCCGGATGGATATGATGTCGGATTCAGCTATCATGCATGGATATGAATCATAAAAGTTTATTTCGGACAAGAGGACTTGAAACTTTGCATGCAACGGCTTACAATCGTCATCTAAATATAGTCCCGGTTGTTAGACATTAGACAACTGACATTGCATAGTCATCATCATCATCATCATCGCCCTTGTTTATAATATGTCGCACTGCTGAACACAGGTCGCCTCAAATGATGACAGACCACAATCACCACGCCGGCTAAGTGTAAACAGACCTCACATGTCTTTTGAGAACATTGATTATAGTATAAAGAAGACAAATCAGCATTCATCATCAGCCTTTAACAGTCCACTGCTGGACTAGGCCTCTCCTTTGAAAGGAGGAATTGGCCTACTATTGCACGCTGGTCAAACGGGTTGGTATAGGGTTTGTATCAAGTTTTCCTTCTCTTACAGTGCTGTTCTCTGCATAATATGCTCCTTCTGTCGGCTCTTACGACACCCATGGGATGATATGGGGTGGTGACAATCCGTATTCTTAATCCGTCACCACACGGACTCTTAAGTTGCTACTACAAATATCTTGAATTGCACAGAAGCGTTGCATGTCAATTTCACAGATAAAAATGATAAGATTCGGATTGCTATCGTTGATAAAAACGTTACTAGGTCACTGTATCGAATAACTTTATTTTAGGTGTTGTAATAGTTTTATCTTTATGACTGATATTTATTATTTTTGCTATTTGCAGCCATTAGTGTTTCATTTGGTGATGATATATTTAATATTACTAATTATTGGCCATCGGAAGAAAGTTGGTATTGTATGAATAGTCGAAGTCAGACATGTCAACACATAACCTGGCTCTAGAAAAATAGCTAGAGTAGTTTACGGTTTTAAAAATTTATAAGCCCATTTTATTAGACGTCACATTTATAAAAAAATGCTGACCATTCAAAATAGTGCTATTTTTTTATTTTATTTTAGGACCACCAATGGTTATAACAAGAATTCGTTAAGATAAAGCAATTACAAGCAGTTGATAGTCGCTTGCATAACCTTTCAAGGTAGCCACTGCATGCACAGATGAGTAAGTAATATAATATAAAGAAATTTGTTAACTGGTAAGAAAAAGAAAAAAAAGGCAGGCTGCTAACTCTTAAAGATTATTTTGAGCAACAAATCGTACAATTGAAGCTTATAAAAATCTAATTATAGTAATAATAAAAAAGCAGATACATATCATAATAATTACAATGAAAGTGTCAGGAAAAATGCTTAATGTCAAACCAAATATTAATAAATAGCTAGCCAAAAGCTGAAATGTCAAAATAAATGAAAACATAGTTGAATAAAATTATTGAAAATATATAAACTGTAATAATTATATAATGTCACTAAGAATGAAATAACTTACAAATTAATAACAAAATACAAATGACAAATTAAAAATAAAACAAAACAAAAATTTAATAAATTGAAGGGAGTTGATTAAACTGATTTGAATTAATTAAAATTAATTGATTTGATTAAAATGAATCGATATGATTAAATTGAATTGAATTGATTTGGTTAAATTATAGTAAAACTACAGTTCGCTTTGCAGTTGCAGCTTTATGCAGTTGATTCTTGACTGTGTCGTGTGTATGCCTAGGTAGGCATTATATGGCGTTTATTGTCAAGGTTGGTCAATTAAATGGGTATTTTATTTATTTATAGTCTCACGCCTGTATCCCCGAAGGGATAGGCAGAGGTGTAAATATTACACCCACATTTCGCCATGAATTTTTAGGTCCCACGTAATAGTGGGCGAGCCTATTGCCGTTACCGGGCACATCAACAGACTCCGGGCTACTACTGAGTATTCGGAAAAACCCAGTAACTCTTTTGCCCGATCGGGGAATCGAACCCGGGACCTCCGATCAGCAATCGCATACGCTATCCACTGGACCACGGAGGCAGTGTATATTGTATATAATAACTATGACTCGATGATGCCATTAGTATTCAACTATGATTTCTATACTACTACTAGCTGACCCGGCAAACGCTGTTTTGCAAATTTGTTTTTTTTTTTTGAAAAATAGATGTTGGCCGATTCTCATAGATACCGGATAAGCACAAAAAATTTCATCAAAATCGGTCAAGCCGTTTCGGAGGAGTATGGGAACGAAAACTGTGATACGAGAATTTTATATATTAGATGGCTATACCAACATGGTACAGCATTAGCAGTTTAAGTTTCGATATTTTTAAACTTCTTCAAGCGTCGTAAGATCACACATACAATCATGATTAAAATAACGATAGCAATTAGTAGTTGTTACAAAACACGTTGAGTGGATGCACTGTTATCTGCCGTTGTTATCAGGGCGTGAAGTTACTGAGACGGTGGTCGCTGGTCTGTAGTCTATGGTCGGTAGTCGTTGGTCGGTGCGATCGACTGTGAATCCTCCTCAGTGCTGTTACGTGCTCTAGTTTTGCACCGGAACTGTCCCGAGAGGGAAATACGGACCATAATGACATTGAGACATTTTTTTTAATGGGATGTTACGCTATTCCATGTGTGGGTATCGGCTTTCGCGTCTTTTAATTAACATGACTGTATTACTGCAAAGTTTCTTCAATTTCCGTCAAGTTTTTGTGAATATAATTACCATCATACATCTGCTAACATTTCAGCAAGCAGCGATAGCCTAGTGGAGATACCAACAGACTGCCATGCAGAGGGTATCTGATTCGAATCCACGGCGCGCACCAATGACTTTTCGGAGTTATGTGCGTATTGAATTGTTAATTATCGCTTGTCCCGTGCCTCGGAGAGCACGATAAGCCGCCGGTCCCGGCTGTCATGAAGATCTTTGACAGTCGTTATAGGGCGTCAGTACCTCTAAAATGAACTGACACTAGTCTAAACCATGGCATATCGCTATCCCTTTGGGTTGCGGAGGTCAGACAGGCAGCCGCTCCGTGGAAAAGCTAATATTCCGCCAAATCCGGTTAGACTAAAAAGCAGACCCCAGGTTGAGACTAGGATAACGCTAGGAGGATGATGATGATGATCCGCAAACATTTCAGCAACCTTGCCGCATTTACAAAAGTATATAGCAGCATTATGTACCTAATCGATTTTAAACTTTCGCGATTTGTATACATCATACAATATTATTTAGCGGGTCTTAGTCGCGATAATTTATTTATTTCAAGGCATAAATACCTCTGTTATTCTCCTACGTTTCGCTGAGCTGACATCAGTCCCTCCGCGACCACAACCGTTGCAAGCCGGTAGAAACGTAGGAGAATAACTAATATTGTAAATAATATTGTATGATTATGTACCTAATTTAAAAAACAACGTCCGCACTAGGAATGAATACGTGGGCTTATAATATACAGGGTGTAAAAAGACCCTTAACGAAAACTGAAATCCCATGTTGTACCAATCACTACGAAAATTTTTTACTTCGGCACCATACCTGGGAAATTACTGGTTGAGGAGATATTGAGGCTCAAAAATAGTATGGAAATTTTCTAATTAGGTACAAAATCGATGCATTTACTCCGCCGATATGTTCTTTAGATGCCCTACGACCCCATGGCTAAGTAGGTATTTCGAGAACTGCACGCGCGCGCTTTAAATTGCGACTTAAAAAACATGAAAATTAAAAAAAATGTCGTTTCCCAGGTATTATTTTTGGTTAGTATGACTTGGCATGATGTCCACAACGAGTAGACTTCGGCTTGGTGATGGGTCTTGAGACACCCTGTATAATGAATTATAGTCATTAAAAAAAAGACTAGCATAAAAAATAAACATTCAAAGATTTGAGTAAACAATCTAAATAGGTACTTGCCAACAATAACATAGGTGAATGAAAAAACTTATAAAAAACCGCAGTCCGTACGCATCTTGTTTTCAAGGTGATCTACGTACGGTATGCGACGAGCAAGATCCACCTGTACTTAGTTTGCGCTCACATAACTTACGATAAAACAATAATAATGCTAATATAACGAAGTATAATTATGGTAGGTATAGAGGCAGGAGGCCAACCGAAACTTATACAAATGAAGGTAACACCGGTTATCTTACAAATTAGGTAGTTAAATGTTAATTAGTAATGATTTGATACATTTATACGCTGTATATCAACATTATATGTATTGAACATTTGAATATATGTGAAATTTTTGCGTTACTGACCGACTGACAGACACAGCACAGCCAAAACCATTGGGCGCAGGACACTCAAAGGAGAATGACCAAATTTGTATGGAAGATGGGCTAAGTTTGCTTCTCGATGATTTGACCCGTAAAATATAGTAAATATACTCCTAATTAAATTAGGAAAAAAATAATACGATATTCGGCGGCAGTTCTTAGCTATCGGACATTAAAGATTTCAAATATTTTGAGGTTAAGTATTGTGATAGTTACATGATTTAATCATATAAATAGTAGTAAATTAGTTAATTATCGCCCGTGCTTCGAAGAGTACTTACGTTAAGCCGTCGGTCCCAGTTGTCATGAAGATCTTTTACCATCGCACGTCGTTACGGTGAGTCAGTACCCTCCAATAAACCCATACTTACTGGTTTAAACCATACAATATCGCTTTCCCTTTGGGTTATGGAGGTCAGACTATGCAGAAGTTAATATTCTGTCATATCTGGTTAGACTAGTAAGCGGACCCAGGGCTCCTAGGCGTTGAAGTCTTGGATGCAACCGGGATAACTCTAGGACGGTGATGATATGATTTAAACATATTACCGGAATTTATTAGAAGCCTCTATGTATATTATACAATATAAAAAATAGTTGTAAAAAGAAGTGGAGCTACGAAACAAACGCTTGTACATTATATTAGTTTGCGGTTTTTTTCAGTCTGATATATTTCTTACTGAGAATTCTCGATACCATGTGGTACAATTAATGAGAATTTCAGTGAGGCTAGTTCGCAAAAGATAAGCTCATGCCATTGGACCTTATTACAAAGTTGGCATTAAAACAACACTCCTTTATGCTTAATAGATAAATGAAACACAGTTTTTATGTTATTCTTCATTTTATTTGTTATTAAACCTAAATCTTGTTCAAATAAATCACCTCAAAATGAAGCAGGAGCTTGTATATCGTATACCATAATGTGGTGCAGGTATGACCTCAGAAGTAACAACAGCTTCAATTAATGTGTAGCATTCTAAACATAAGACTCCGTTCAATTCCTGAAACAAACAATTAAAGTAGTTTGAATATTCGGTGAGGAGAGCACGAGAGAATTGTAGGAATTGAGAAGTAAACAACACTTACACAGACTGGCGCTATACATGATGTCAAAATATTAAGCTTCGAATCAGATAGCTTGTCCAAAGAACGGACGTGTTGCTGCCGAGGTACCGCAAAGGAAGAGTTAACATAACTGCAATACTCACCACGGCTAGTTGTTCTAAGTCCAGACGACATACTAATGTTACCAAATACCAATAAAGACTGTCTCATACTTTAGTCAACCCACGAGTCTTGATAACACGAAATAAACTTGTTTGGTCCACAAAGGATTGTTCAATTCAATATAAACGACAGTAAATTACTTATTTTCCAATAAAGAGAAATGAGCATAGGTGAAAAAGCAATTTGTTGCTTAGGTATTAGAACTTTTTTTATGTCACCCTGTTTTCACTATGAATGTAATTTTTCCCTTTTAAAAGGGGTTTGCAAGAAACTGTAAACATTTGCCTAAATATGCAAAATGAGTTTTGAATATGAAATGGCGATGTCACGACCGGAACAACGCAGATACTTTTAATTTTGAACTAAAATCCCCGTTTCGCTTTAAATTAAAATTAATGTATATAAAATTATAAAATAAAAGAAGATGTTCTAGATATTAATGGTTTAGAAGCAAACGTGCCACAAAATAGCCCAGTTTTGGTCATTCTCCTTTGACATGTAGGTATGTTCCTTGGGGACCGTAGGGATGCACTCATCATCATCAGCAGCCTGCAAGAGTCCACTGCTGGATATAGCCCTCTCCAATGGCACGCCACTGAGCCCGATTTTGGGCTTTTCGTGTCTAGCTGCTACCATCCACTTTGCGTATATCGTCACTCCACCTAGCCGGAGGGCGTCCTACACTACGTTTGATTGTGTGATTCCCCGATACGTGTGATTTCCCGAATTTTCCACGGGATCGGACAGAAACGAGTATATTAAATAAAATGTGTGTGCGTAGCTACGGGAATTGTCTAGTTGCTGATATAACGAAATATATGTACACGGTTGTAGGCCAACCGAAACTTATACAAATGAAGGTAACGTGAGTTGTTTAACGCGTAGTGTGTTACAAGTTAGATACATTTTTGATTGGCAATGGTTTCGATATATATATATATATATATATATATATATATATATATATATATATATATATATATATATATATATATATACGCCGTATATGTACCTATATGGCAGCAATAGGTCAGTGGAAAGACTAATGCACAACCACTCAGAGCTATCTAGATAATATCAGTGGAGATACCAACCAGACTTATGAAGAGGTTCATGATCGCCCTAGCGTTATCCCGGCTGCATCCAAGACTTGCACGCCTTGGAGCCCGAGGTCCGCTTACTGGTCTAACCAGATATGGCAGAATATCAACTTTTCCACAGAGCGACTGCCGTCTGACCTCCGCAACTCAAAGGGATAGCAATATTCCATGGTTTAGACCAGTATCAGTTTATTTGAGGTACTGACTCCCCATAACGACTGTCAAAGATCTTCATGACAGCCGGGACCGGGACCGACGGTTTAGTTAGCGTGCTCTCCGAGGCACGGGGCAAGCTATAATTAACAATTTAATGCACACTTAACTTCAAAAAGTCATTGGTGTGCGCTGTGAATTCGAACCCTATACGCTGCATCGCAGTCCGTTGGTATCTCCACTAGGCTATCGCTTCCTCATGCAGACTTATGCAGAGGCTAGTAAAGTATTATTTTATCTGTGGCAGAGGTTATAAAGTTCAAACTCACGGAGCGCATTACGGTAGTAGAGCCCTGCTGATTTCAGCATGGATGGGCCGGCTCGACCGGGGAAGTACTACCCTCTCACAGAAAGTCGACGAGTGAGAGTGCCGGAGGCCCTATCCCCTATTCCTTCTCCCTCATCCCACTCCTTATCCTATCCCTTTTCCCAACCCCAAGGGGCGGCAACGCACTTGCGACTCCTGTGGTGTTGCTTGTGTCCATGGGCGGCGGTAATTGCTTACCATCAGGCGATCCGTCTGCTCGTTTGCCGCTTATTATCATAAAAAAAACCATATGTGGGTACAATCCTTTGGGTTGCGAAGGTCGGACGGCAATCGCTCTATAGAATAGCTTATTTTCTATCAAAAAATATTTTGTGGATTGAATCAGGCGTTACTTGGCGGAACTCCTTGTCTTTAGAGGAGTTTGGTATTGTCAACCTTTTTCTATTGCAATAGTTGGGGTGGTCAATCCGAGGGTGCGTGTTGCGTCCTCTTTCCTACCATTAGGTAAAAAAGATATTTAGTCGAGATATATTAAGAACAGATATTTAGTAAAATAATGATTAAATGATTAGTCTAAAAAGCAAACCTTGTGAACTTTGGACCGTAGGTATGTGTGAGTCTGCTATGATATAATTACCATTATTTAGGGTAAGTTTTAATTAAAACACATTTATTTTTCAAAATGTATTCACGTGTTTTTCAGTAGGTATGTCATTGACAACTTGTATTTATTATCTGCACAACTAAGCAAACCTGCCGTAAAATGTGCAGTAATTAATCATTTTATTGTTTTTTTGTACATGTGTGTAAAATGTAAGTGCGCATCGTCATTGTAAAGTATAGGTATCTACCTACCTCTGTGCCCATTTGGCAAAATATGTTTACTGCTGCAAAATTCTGTAATTTTCTTATTGTCTGTAGGTACCTACAGACAATAAGAAAATTACACAATTTTACAGCAGTAAACATATACATACATATGCACATGTAGTTATGTGTGCTTAATATTGTGCCCGGTAGGTGGCAATAGGCTCGCCCCCTATTACATTGGGTTGGGACCGAAACATAACTGGCAAAGTGTGGGTGTCTAATACACCTCTGCCTACCCCTTCGGGAATAACGGCGTGAAGGTATGTTCTGTATGAGTGGCGCATACATATTATGTACTTATATTATCTAGTATAGTTTTAGCGGCCGCTTATCCGTTTTAGTAAAAACTTTGTGATATATAGCTCATAGTACATATGTAATTTATAGAGATACATGGAATAAGTCTCAAGACTGCCTCGTTCGTCTCGCGGCATAAATGTCCACGTGGGATTGGGAGGTCTCGGGTTCGATTCCCGGGTCGGGCAAAGTGTTATTGTGTTTTTCCGCAAAGAAATTCTCAATAACAGCACGGAGTCTGGTAGTGTGCCCGGTACTGCAATAGGCTTGCCCCCTATTACGTGGGACCTAAAAAAAAATCATGGCTAAATGTGGGTGTAATATTACACCTCTGCCTACCCCTTCGGGGATACTTGATACTTGATGGCACGGGCTGTTTCCGCAACTCCACGTCTTGGCGTGTATTTTGCGTGCAGGTGGGAATGGTGTCTTCATTCGAGCCACCAAAGCTCTTCGAGGAAGGCCAGCAGACTCTCCCCTCCCCTTCGGGGATATAGGCGTGAGTCAAAAAAAAAAGAATAAGCAGGGTAGAGTCTGATTTTAGAACTAGATAACAGCTTACTGCTGGCATTTTGTAATAGCTATGCTGAATCTGAGCTCTACTTTAATAATTTATTCATACGCTTCAAAAAAGGAAGGCAAATATTTTGTACCTTTAAGAATCGAACCAATAACACTCCATAGCTTCGACACAAACACATAAACCTCTACTCTCCTTCATACTCATGTCACGACGAAGAGTTAGACCACCAGCGTTAAACAAATCCTTTGATAACCATCCGAGTGTCCTTAGCATTTCAATCGTGTCCACGATTAGTCTGAGGGATCATAGCTGTTAGGAACATTCGCGATTTGTATCGAGAGTCGAGACAATTGCACGCATCCGGGGAGGGTACGGCCGGACTGTCGGCGGAACTGACCTCGAGGTTATTTTGTTTTAGAGCAAGGCCCATTATTTTTTGTTTACGAAGTGAATAGCACTAGTAACGGGTCTCCACCATCCAAAGTTGAGCTGAACTCAACATTGAGTTTGGAGTATACAGAAGGGTAGGTATGTACATATCCCAAAATAAATTCAACCTACTCACGAAAACCAGCGCGGTGTCCTCGACTTCCCTTAGTGGCTCGGTCACGAGAATTTCCCACGGTGTGGTATGGGCATACATAACTCTACCGGTATTTGCATCGCATAAGCGGATCTACAGAGCTGTCCCTGAACTTTAGTCTTCAACATACAACAATATACTTAGTGCCGTATAAACTCAATACGATTTTGACTGAAAGCAAAATATTGAACTACTCATAGCTTCTCTTCTTCTTTGAAATTAAACTACAGTTTACGGATTTTATCGCGATGTAAACTGTAGTTTAATTTCAATGTGTAACATTCGCGTAAACCCAAGAAGATTCTCTTCTTCTTCTTCTTCTTCTGTCGCGACCTTATCCCATTTACTTTGGGTCAACCCTCCTTATTCTTTTCCTCCATAGTGCACGGCCTTGAGCAGTGCTTGCGTCTAATTTAGCTTCTTTCAGGTCATGTTCGACCGTCGTTAACCAAGTGGTGGGTGGTCTTCCGCGTCCGCGTTTCGTCGTTGGCATGTTTAGGGTAAGCTTGACCATGTGATCATCGGGTTTCCTTTGGATGTGACCATACCATCGCAGACGATTTTCCTTGACTTTGTCAGCGATAGGGGCCACTTTGAAGCTGCCTCTTATGTACTCCAACTCATAGTTTCTCTATTAGATGTAAATTTTGTATAACATTCTGAATCAATCCACACACCAACACCTGATCCCAAACTGGGTAGAGACTTACATACTTGAAGACAAAAATAAACCCAGGCAGAGCAAAAGTAATCGAGATCACCATACAAGAATTGTCTTAAAAGAAAATCGAACCCACTACCTCTAGCTTAGCAGTCAGGATCAGTAACGACTTACGTCCGCCAGCGGTAAGGTTCAAGATTCTTTGCGCGATTACCACGATTACTTTTCCTGTAACAGAGTTTGCCTAACCAGTACAATAATGATGACGACCCGGTGGCGTAGAGGGAGTGTAAACGACTACCACGCCGAAGGTCGCAGGTTGGTTTCCCACTCAAGTCAAACATTTGTGTGCGTGAACGTGGATGTATGTCTTGGTCTGGGTGTTTCTATGTATAATAATAATATGTAGGTATGTATTTACAAAAACGAATATATTATAATACTAGAGGACGCCAGCAGCTATGCCTGCATTTTTTTTTAATTTACTCGTTTTGGCCGATCCCGTGAGAATTTCGGGAAATCCCTTCTTAGTGCACCCTTACAGTCCCCAAAGAACACACATGGCAAATTTCAGCTTCCTGCGCCCAATAGTTTCGGCTGTAGCGTGTCTGTCAGTCAGTCAGTAACGCAAGGATTTTATATATTAAGATATGTTTATCCAATTTAAATACCCATAGTACAAGCTCTGTCTAGTTTGGAACTAGATGTTGTTCTATGTTTGCGATAGAAAAAAAAACATAAATAATAACAATCGCTAGCAGTATGACCTTGTCTGATCGCTCTCGACTGATTGTTTCTACTATGTACTCAGTGAAACGACAGATCAGATTGCTGTTCCGACAAACACCTGCGCGACATTTATACTGCAAGAATTCCCAAGAGACGATGGTAACTTAAGTTTTATAAAAAGGTGACTCTATATGTAACATAACACTTAGATTTTGCAAATGCTATTTTCTTCGTCGAGTTTCCAAGTTGTCAAAATAAAGTTGTCCCGATCCTAAATAAAAAATATAGTTATAAAAAGATTACTATTAACAAAAAATGCAAAAGTTTTCGTATAATATAATCGATTTTCAATTAATTTAGGGGGTTAAGATAGGCACAGAGTAGGTACTAAGTCCGGAGAGAGAAAATTAGAAGATTACCTACTACTACTGTTTTACTTTGGCATTATTTGCTTCGTTACTTTCATGCAAAGCCGCGGTCAACAACTAGTACAATATGTCATTGTTGCCTTATGAGAATATATTTCAACATTCGAGCCATTGAGAACAAATTCTTCAAATATATTATAAGAATACAATACGTAATCGCTTTATTTGTATGCTTACTTTGGAGTTTAGACTAACTTCTAAATAAAAAAATATTCAAGTAAGAACAACAAAAGTAATGACATAAAATAGCATTTCATTGCATTTTTTAAATACCTACATAGATAGTTGACATGAGGCGACAAAATTGTTGCACATATGCAAAAAAACGCGATAGTACAGGCAAATTAATTAAGAACGATCAGTGAATTATTTCAAAAAGTGAAGTCATCAATTAGAGATAAAACAACAAAAAACACAAATTTGTAAAAAAATATCTATCTACTAGAATAAAATAGAGCTGAAGAGTTTGTTTAGTAATTAGTTAAATGGTAATCTTATTAATTACCACTCACATTTGAATAATTCGTTTCTTGTTTGATAGCTTATTTACCAAGGAAACATAACATTACGCTATGAGCCATGGGTGCGGAGCAGTAACCCAAGGCTCAGATATTACTTAATAACTTGTCCAAGCGATTCAAATTGTGACGTCGTGCCCCGGCGCTCGCGAGCCTCGCTACGAGTGACGCGCACCGGTGGGGAGCCCCGCTCGCCCTCTCCCGCTCGCCGACCTTATATATACCGGCGACACACGTGGTTTGGCCTTTTCTGCTTCGGGACAACACGACCAAAGCTGAGTACCCCTTCTGAAGACCTGTGAAGTGCCAACCTACCACCCACGTCCTGGATAATTGTCTAGTCGGCTAATCTCAAGTGTCAGTTTTTTTGTTTAATTAAAGCCATTGTGTAACTGGAATATAACGCGAGTTTAAACTTTCCTGGTGATATTTTTTATTTATTTCCCGTAAGACAACCTAATTATCTCTCTTTAATTGCTCGGCGAGTGATCGATCCCGGCTACCCCGTGGAAATCAATCACTCGTGCGACAAAATGTATGCACATAATATTATGTAAAACTAATTCTGTCTTTAAAGTTATGTTCTTTACGTCATTTGATAGCCAAAAAAAATTGACACTTAAGTGACGTCACTAACATGGCGTTTGGAATTTCTACACATAAAAATTAAATAATGTGTGTTGTAATTTGAAGCTGTAGTTATTACATAATAACACTTTTCAATAGGTAGCTGCAATTGAAATTGATTTTAAAATGACTGGTAATATTTCAATTTAGGCTGTGATAATAATGTTTTAGCTTGTCATATATCGACTGCCTCTTTGGTCTCGCGGCATAAATGTGCGCGTGGGATCAGGAGGCCTCGGGTTCGATTCCCGGGTCGGGCAAAGTGTTATTGGGTTTTTCAGTTAGGAAATTCTCAGTAGCAGCACGGAGTCTGGTAATGTGCCCGGTACGGCAATAGGCTCGCCCGCATTACGTGGGACCAAAAAAACATAATGGCGAAATATGGGTGTAATATTACACCTCTGCCTACCCCTTCGGGGATACAGGCGTGAGTCTTGTCATATACCTGAGTCATAAGTGTATATTATTATTTGCACATTATAATACAATGTATACAGTATAAGTTTATAATACAATGCAATGTGAACATGTGAATGTCAAGGTAAGTTATGACGTCACAACATCACTCAGATTGTCTGACGTCAATCAAGGTACCTAACACCGTTTTGTTTATATGTATTTAAATTGTATATGCCTATGTATTTTTAACCGACAAAAATAGTCTCATTTGGTTGTATTTTAAATATGAGGTAGTTGGTTCTCGCGGCATGAATGTGCGCGTGGGATTGGGAGGTCTCTGGTTCGATTACCGGGTCGGGCAAAGTGTTATTGGGTTTTTCCGTCAGGAAATTCTCAGTAGCAGCACGGAGTCTGGTAATGTGCCCTAACGGCAATAGGCTCGCTCTCTATTACGCGGGACCTAAAAATTCATGGCGAAATGTGGGTGTAATATTACACCTCTGCCTACCATTTCGGGGATACAGGTGTGAGTCTATATAAAAAAAAATATCAAATCGTTTCTGTATTAGAACAATTTAACACATGTTTTATGTAAACGCTAAAGTATTTCTTAGTTATCACTATTTAATAGTAGTAAAATTAACGTCGCATCAAGAAGTCAAAGCGCTGGCTGGTGATAGGACTAAGTACAAAAAGGCGCCAACGACAAGAGCTCAGCTATAAAATTGAAAAAAAAAATGGCACCTACTGAAGACGTACATATGTTACCAAAATAAAAATAATAATAAATTGAATTTGAACATCATCATCATCAGCCTACCGTAGTCCACTGCTGGATATAGGCCTCTCCAATGTCACGCCACTGAGCTCGATTTTCGGCTCTTCGTGTCCAGCCGCTGCCAGCCACTTTGCGTATATCGTCACTCCACCTAGCCGGAGGACGTCCTACACTACGTTTGCCAAGACGCGGTCTGCACTCTAGAACACGACTACTCCAACGGTTATCGGTGCTTAGACAAATGTGGCCGGCCCACTGCCACTTAAGCTTGCTGATTCTTTTAGCTAATTCGATTACCTTGGTTTTCTGTAGGATCACTTCATTACGAATTCGATTCTTCAAAAAAGCTGCGAATTTGAAATTACACCGCAGTAACGATTAATTTGAAAAAAAAATGTTAATTATCGCTTGCTTATCGGTGAAGGAAAACATCGTGAGGAAACCTGCATGTCTGAGAGTTCTCCATAATGTTCTCAAAAGACATGTGAAGTCTGCCAACCCGCACTTGGCCAGCGTGGTGGACTATGGCCATATGCTTCTCATAGTGAGAAGAGCCCCGTGCCCAGCCGTGGAACAGTACATAGGGCTGTTGATGATGAACGATTAATTATGAAAACTTATTCGTAACTCAACAATTACACTCTTTTTGCTATAAATATAATTATGTATGTATGTATATTTGACCAGATGTGCAATATCTACGTAACGTCTGCAATTGCCGCGCACGACTCGCAATTATTCCCGCCATTTACGAAGCTAAAGCCATTGTGCGGTTAAATTATTAAAGTACTTGAAATCACGGTTTTGAAAATAAGACTTTTCTATTTTTAGCTGCAAGTTAAATTGTTAATTATCGCCCCGTACTTTGTCGTCGGTCCCGGCTGTCATGAACATATCTGACAGTCGTTATATCAAGTCAGAATATAGTGACACTGGTCGAAAACATTCTACTATCACTAATCTCCTTGGCTTGCGGAGATCAGATAGATATTTGCTCTGTTGAAAAGCTAAACTAGTTAGCAGATTCTAGGTAGCAACTGGGATAGCGCCACGGGGGATGATGATGTTAGCTGTAAATTTTCCAATGAGAATAAAATAAAAGAAAGAGTAATCGATTTTAAACTTTCGCGATTTGTATACATCATACAATTTTATTGAAACGGGTCTTATACGTATACTTCTACAAACACCTGGCGTCTACAAGGTCGACTGCAGTTGTGGTAGTTCCTATATCGGACAGACCAAACGAACCATCGCTGAAAGGGTCAAGGAACATATCGCAGCTGTAAAAAACCGACAAATTAACAAGTCTGCCATAGCTGAGCATTTGTTGGAGTCTGGTACAAACCACTGGATCGAATTACATCAACCAAAGGTCTTATATACCGATCGTCACTATTACTCCAGGATAGTACGTGAAGCGGTTGAAATCAAAAAATATAAAAATTTCAACCGGGAAGATGGATACAGACTGTCTACAACTTGGAATCCAGTAATCAACAAATGTAAACCCCGCCGCAGTAACACAGCTCATCAGTGTGGAGACGTCATAAGTGTTGTGTGTCGACGTACCGACAGTTCGGATAAAAATAAAAAACAAGTGAGGGTAGCTGCCGAAACCCGCGCTTCACAAGGACGACGCTGAGATGACATCAGTCCTGCCGCGACCAAGGCTGTTGTAAGACGGCCGAAACGTCGGTAAAACATAGGTATTTATACCTTAAATTAATTAAATATCGCGTATAAGACCCGTTTCAATAAAATTGTATGAAAGAAAGAGTAGTTATAGTAAGTGATCAAAGTAAAGATTGCATAAACATTGCAATATGATCTACCTCTAAACACTCAACACTTTAGTACTTGCGATCGTGATGTCTTATTGGTCACGTAGACCATAAAATAAAATTTTATTATCGACTGAGTCCGACCGGCTTGCAGGTATGTCGGTAGGTACCATCAATACTTAGTCCTACATTATTATAATAGGGTAGTTTCCAGGGTCAAAATAATTACATTTTATTTAGTCCGTATTTTAGATTATAAAAAAATATTGGACACGTATTTTTTCTTTTTTCGATTAAATAAAAAATAACAAAGATATAGCCCATTAAAGTTACGTGTGACGTCATCTAGTGCGAAAAATGCAGCACGGCGTGACGTTATACGTAACTTTAATGAGCTATATCTTGGTCATTTTTGGTTTAATTTACAAATAAAAAATACGTACTTATCGCTTATTTTTGAATAAACTAGAACGGACTTATATTTTTTTTTGTCAACTAGCCTATTATCATTACAATCGTAAAATGTACTGCGTCATCATCGTCAGTTTCCTGTAGGACTTCTCCAATAGCACTAACTGCGTCAAAATAAACTGTAACTGTCCCAAAACCACACCAGCACCTATTATAGCTCCATTACTCCAAAAAAGCTTTCATTTTCGTTATCTTTACGTTCATATTATGTTCAATGATCGGGTACCGAACCCTCGACCACTTGAAAGCAACTCTAATTAACCGCTTTACTAGGTATATAAAAATGTTTATGTGAAATTAATTAGGTATGTAAATAAACGACACAATATGTGTCTTAAGAAGCAGTAGAAACATGTAACAAGGTATGAGGAATCCCCCTCCCCTCTTTTTTGTTCCTCTCCATATCAATTCACCTGTCTTATGAGGAAAATATGATATTACCTACTCTAAGTGTCAGGTAAAACCCAAACGATTTGCCTTAAGAGTTGATCTACAGTTTTATAGATAATCTGTGGATAGGTGACTTCCTCTGTAATAAGATCGTGGGTGTGATTCCCAGGTTGGACAAATAATAATAATAGCCTTGGATAATTCACATAATAATATGTTTATTTGATCCTAAAGTAGGCACAGCATGTGCGGGTTGACAGACTTCTCAGACGAGAACTATCAGACATGCACGTTTCGTCACGATGTTTTCCTTCACTGTTTTGCAAGCGATAATTACCTATTTAAACCGCACATACTTGACTTCGAAAATTCAGTGCGGTTGAGCGCCTCTATATAGCAATCGGTTATTCTTACCATTAGCATAACCAAAGTATGATAGACATAATAAATTGGCAGCCTGGCTTCGCATGGGTATCACATGAATAACAAATGAAAAAAATTCGGGCACCGAGGGTTCCGTACGCATTTTACCTTATTTGAAGTTGGTGCTAATTACGCTAGTCCTCTAAATCTGTATGAGCGCCCATACAACTTGTAGGACTATTTTAAATGGAGTCTACTATGTATGTATGGGGACCGCCTTAAATTTTCCAATTCTTTTATTTTTTGTAATTTTTCCTTTATTTGTGTTGTAAGACCCTGCTTTTGGCCAAATTTCGTGATTCTAGTTCAACGGGAACTACCATATAGGTTTTCGACCCAAAACCTATAGGGTACTTACGGTTGACCTAGAATTGTCAATTTTGGTTAAAACCAAGGTCTTACAGCACAAGTAAAGGAAAAATTCCGAAAATTAAAAAAAGTTGAAAATTAAGGTTAATTTTGGTACAAGTTTTCGCAAAAATCTAATTTTGACCATATCTTTTTATCGGGTTGACCCAGGACCCTGATTTTTATACACCTAATAGGAACCATAGACCTCAGTATGTGGTATAAATTTCAATTTGCTACGTCCACCCGTTACTGAGAAAATCGGTGGTGACACACGGACAGACAGACAGATAGACAGACAGACAGACAGACGGACAAGAAAGTGATCTTATAAGGGCTCCTTTTTCACCTTGTGAGGCACGGAACCCTAAAAATAAACAAAGATAAAAGTAAATTAAATGAAACAAAGCAACTCTGAGTTAGATTCGGCTTTTCTTCTCAAAAAAACATTTAGCCAGTAAAAGCTAGCAAAATCCAGAACAGTATAAGAGTTGTCTTGCATAAGAGTTGTAAACAGCCAAAATGCAAGAAATAAAAATGTCCTTATGTCTTTACATTTCTATTTTGCATTTTATTTATCTACCGTTGCGCGTTGGTTAGAAACAAATAACATTTTTAGTAAAGTTCTAGAAATGTTATTTACATCACGAAACAGGTTCTATCGTATAATATCATACCTGCCAACAGTCTCACGGATGCAGTGAACGATTAGCGGTCAAAATCGTGACCTCGGATAATAAACACAATAAAATGGTTTCTAATGTTTCTATATACCTAAGGAAACTTCACTGTTAGATAAGAGAAGATTCTGGCGGCAGGTCGGTCCCAGTCACCGAAATCCTCTGACGGGAAAACTTTCTGGTAGACGATTATGATCATCTAATAGTCATGTGCAATGTGTTATAGCAGTGTTTCCCAAACATTGTTCTGTCACGAAAGGACAAGTCAGAAGTAAGTACCCTTAACAGAAGAGCATGCATGAGAAACTTGATGGGACTGAGTGAAGCAAGTGAGGTATGTCAGGATCGTTGCAAATGGCGTTCCGTAGTCTCTGCCTACCCCTCCGGGAAACAGACGTGAGCCTATGTATGTATGTATGTTCTGTCACGGCCCGGTAATTTTCATATTGCCCCTTCGTGACCCAATGAATACTGTTAAACCCAAGCTGGTTCCATTACGGTTAAACATTTATTAATAGTAGAAATGTTTTTTATTAATACAAGGTACTTAATTATAACATTTTGGTATCGCCTATTTAGTCGCTAAAGGCGGGAATGTTGCGACCCGGTAGTTTATTTTGACGGCCCGGTACCGGGTCGCGATCCGGCAAATGGGAAACGCTGTGTTATAGTATTCAGGATGTTGTTATCTTTACGAAAGTTCTAGGACAATTGCATATTAGGTAGGTAGGTACCATAGATTAGGGACCTACATCTTTTTTTAAACACCTTTCCACTAGCTGTGATGTCGCGATGTAGTAATAAATTGGGAACAACGGACCCTAGCATCACCCAAACTGAAAATATCCTTCTCGGGATCAAAGAGGGGATCTGTGGGGATCGAACCAACGATACTGACGACCGCTTAAAGTGCTTAAGAGGCTACCTCGAAGGTCAAAAAATCGTGCAGAGGTCATCGCTAAGTGTTAGCTATAAAGTTGAATGTCGCACGGTTTTTGACATGGCATGCCATCACTAAACTGTCTGAAAGCTTATTTCGTTCATAACTCAAGTAATGATCGTTTTAGAAAAAAATCGTTAGACTAATCCCTAATAAACTACCTCTTCTTTCGGTGAGTAGCAATTTCAAGGCGAAAAGTTAATTATTTTCTGAAATATACGTAAAAATATTTTGAGAAAGCATGTTTTTCAAAATAAAATTCTATTGAGCGAAAATCTTCCAATCGTGTATCTGTCCGAGCAGTCCTTAGTTAAAGACCTGATAAATAATATATAAAATTTTCACTTTGCTGGTGTGTCTCACTGCTTCAAAATATGTAATCAAAAAGGGCATACATTTTCGAGGTAGCGCCATTACGATACTTACCCGTGCTGTACCAATACCAACCGACAAATAAGCCGATAATCTTTCTAGATAAATCTGTATTCTAAAACAAAGTACGTATTCAAATGTACAAGATGTTAGAGATGGTAGTTAGTTCGGAAGTACTTTAGTATCGGAGTCAAGGTGACTTGCGCAACACTCTGCTCGCCGCGCGCCGTCGCTCGCCCTGCCAGCAGTGAAAGCTCGCTTGCACAACTAAGATGTTGGCTAGGAAACTGAATAGATAATGTACTGTATATGTCTAGTTCTTTGTGCACAATAGGTAGAACTGTACATGAAAATTGTTTTTTATTTCCTAAGAACTCTTTTTGGCATTAACGCCAATCAAAATTTATTCACCAGCACAGCAGATTTGAATAAATTCAGAATAATTTACACTACAATTCGCAGTATAAATCTATATAAAATGCATGGAATGTCAGACAAATGTATCATATTCTAATCTTAATCAGGTGTTTCTATGTATAGTGTGTATGTATTTACAAAAAAAAAGTATATATGTATGTTTATCCATTATCTAGTACCCATAGTACAAGCTCTGCTTAGTTTGGGACTGGATGGTGATGTGTCTATGTGGTAGAATATTATTTTTATTTTATTTATTTAATAGTAGCTAATGTTTATTAATTTATAATTTTGTCCAGGCACTGTTACTTAACCTGATCAGAGAAGCCTCCCTGTAGTTCCAGGAGCACAACACCTTTTTCCTCCACAAGTTCATTGATACGACGACTAAAGCCAAATTATTCCATTGCTCTGCTTCCAATATCTGTTCTCCTATGCAACCATAATAAAACTGTTACTTTACATAGATCTTTTGTGAGAGGGTGGTAACTACTAATACACAGTTGAACGGCCCTGCATGATTTTCTCTCTGCTCTTTTTCTTTTTTATTTAGCGGCTTTTTAACCAATAGGATATGCAAGCCCCATCATACCCTAAACTTAGAAACTACACATTAAAATTATACATTGGCCCTTCACGACGTAACCTCGTTACTACAGTGGAAGACAAATACTACCTCGGTTGAGTAGTTCAGGCCATTCATGCTGTAAAGTGTAAACAGTGGTAAAGCATTTGTAAAACTAGATAGGGCATGACTGTCTTAAATCATATAGTACTCTGTGTTGTAACGTAAAACAAAATATTCATCATTTACCGACCTCACCATAAACCTCAGCATCAGTGAATCATGTCCTCATCACCGTTTGACCTCAGCTCCGACGTTAATCGGATTTTCTTCGTTTAGGGAAAATATCCTGACGGATTTACCACTCTTAATCATGAATGTACTGACCGCTGCCACGCTATTACAAATCAGGAAATATCACAGCTGTTATATTTTCCTTCTTTAAAGATTACTCGAAATAGTAATCCGAAATAGTTTCGTGGATACTTTCACATATCCACAAAATGGAGCAATATCCAAACTCTAAATAGCTATTTCTGAATGACGCAAAGAAACTGCTACAAGTGGCGCAGTACCAAGTGGTGAAGCAACCGCTTTAAACTTAAAACCAACCAGTTCGCCATTCTTCAGTGTTGTTTGAATGTCCATACCAAGCGGGAGTTGTCCTTGTGTACACTTCAGCCTAGAGACGTCCACTGAACGACTAAGGCCTCCGCACGGCTCCACACGGACCCTTTAGAAAAGTAAATAATCTTTACATCATTGCGCAACACCGAATGCCGGTGATAAATTATTATTTATCATTTTGCGTTTGTGTAAACAAATTATTACGCCTCATATTTTATTTGTGTAAACAATATGCTATTTATAACAGCACTATTGCACTTTCATTTGACACACTTATGGCAGATATTTGCCCGCATTAACATTAATTATGCAACAGGAAGCATTTTAATCAGTAAGTCGACGACCTGATAGGGTTCTTGTTATTACAAACAGTATCGATTCCACTTTAATTGGGTTTTCAGTGTCGGAATAAAGGAATATGGTGCAAAATTGTCTTTTGTACTGCGTATCGGTAAAAGTATGAGTAAAACCTACAAAACACTCAGTACCAACGATAGCTTAGTGGAGAGACCGACGGACTGCCACGCAGAGGGTCTCGGGTTCGAATCTACGGCGTGCACCAATGACTTTTCGAAGTTATGTGCGTATTAAATTGTTTAATATATTATCGCTTGCTTAACGGTTAAGGAAACATCGTGAGGAAACCTGCATGTCTGAGAGTTCTCCATAATGTTTTCGAAGACATGTGAAGTCTGCCAACCCGCACTTGGCCAGCGTAGTGGACTATGGCCTTACCCTTCTCATAGTGAGAAGAGGCCCGTGCCCAGCAGTGGGACAGTTTATATACAGGGCTGATGATGATGACTGTGGTAAAACTTGTATCGTGCGGAACTCTACAAACATTCAATCAACCAACTTAAACAGAAGAACCGCTAAACTAGAAGCCAATACGATCGTTGTTCCACTTTGCGGGAGGCCTGCCTCTGCTGCGAAGTCCGGTGCATGGCCGCTCCTCGAGGACCTTTCTACCCACTGCCACTTTAGTCGGGCTATTCAGAGAGCTATGTCAGCTACTTTGGTATCCAAGCACAGCTCTCTCCATCGCCCTCTGACTGACTTTGAGCCTTCTTATAAAGCCCACAGATCAATTTATTTGAGGCCCACAGTAAGCGACCTTATCAATAAATACCTAATTTACATATGATACATATATATGTGTATATAATATACATATAATACATAAATATAATACATACATAATTATAATAATATGAACACAAAATACATGCAGGTAGCTATCTTGATTTCAAGGTGTCTTTTGTTTTAGTACTTTTTTCACGCGCTACACCTTTAATCAAGTAACTAAGTAGGTATATGTACCTACATTTAGCTACATAATCATGACTTTGTCCGATATACCGCCTCCTCGTTTAAACACCTTAAGACTTAGTATTGTGGGTTCGATACCCACACGAGATAACACTAAGTATGTTCTACCAATTTAAGTTTTAGGTATTTTGAGGCCGATTTATATAAGAAAAAGGAAAAGTGCTGTGTAACTTTTTTCCTTTCTTTTCTTCTTTCTGACTTGATCCCAAGAGATCTCCAATTGATACACCTATTAGCTTCTTCATGAGGTGACTACCATGTGACCTCGGCAACTCAAAGAGATACCTAGCAATATTCTATAGCGTGATTTGAAGATCATCATTGTCTTGCCCTGGTCCCAATTTATTTGGGGTGTGCGCAGTATGTCCTTCGCTTACATTCTTCTCTGTCACCAGTCATCCGGTCGTTTACCCCATTCTCTTTCATATCCATCCTCACAGTCCATCCATCTCTTCCTTGGCCGTCCTCTCCCTTTTCGTCCTTCTACATGCATATTCATCACTGTTTTACCTACACGGGTTTTTCTGTCACGAAATTCTCAGTAGCAGCACGGAGTCTGGAAATGTGCCCGGTACGGCAATAGGCTCGCCCCTTATTACGTGGGACTAAAGTACTAAGACTACTGTTTGTTAAATCTGTGCTAAAGTATATCTGGCGAAAAGTTGGTGTAGAAATACACCTCTGCCTACCCCTTCGGGGATAAAAGGCGTGACGATATGTATGTATGTAGTATGTTTTACCTACATACATATCATCTCTCCGCATAACATGTCCATACCAGGCCAGTCGACTCCCTTTTACCTTTTCATCAATGGACGCCACTTTCATACTAGCGTGATTTGAAGATACTGTCACATTATTTCCATGACGTGAGGCTTGAAATTGAAGTTTTGATAGTCTTCTTCTTCTTGTCGTATCAATGGCGATTTTAGATGACAGACGACCAGTATTCTGCTACAGCTATGGCATTGTTTGTGGCCTTATACAGCTCAGCCAAAGAGCATTTAACCGGACAGGAGCGGCAAGACAGCAAGTGTGGCATGTCCTGCCTTGTCGCTCCACAGTCGCTAGTTTTGATAGTACAAAATATGATTTGACGGTAACGCGATAAACAAGTGATTTCCAATTATTTATAACAAAATATTACCACGTCATGGTAATATTTTATTGTTACAACTGTGTTATGCTTATGTGTTACATGAGTCACACGGCTCGCACCATTATTCATACACTATTTGTATTGATTTTAGGTAATATTTCTCTGTTAGAATCAGCTTTTTCGAAAATAAAGCTAAACTAGCTAAGCTACATGACAGTGAAAGTCTAGTCGAAATCGGTCCAGCCCGTTCGCAGATAAAATAATCAAACCGGAATATCTTAATATATAAAATCCTTGCGTTACTGACTGACTGACAGACACGCTACAGCCGAAACTATTGGGCGCAGGAACCTGAAATTTGGCATGTTTGTTCCTTGGGGACCGTAGGGGTGCACTAAGAAGGGATTTCCCGAAATTCCCACGTGATCGTCCAAAACGGGTCAATTAAAAAAAATTGCAGGCGTAGCTGCTGGCGTCCTCTAGTAAATAGATAAACCGAAAGACAACGAAGTATAGGTTTATTTATCGTATTCATTCACATATTATGTCCTCAGTAAAAAGCTATTACTTTCATATAACAAATATACATTACAATGTCATTTATTTGTAGGTATAGATATTATAAATAAATAGTGTTATCAGTGAATGATTCGGTGAACGATAAGGAACCTCAGTTATCGGCGACCTCGGCGTGAATTTCGTTATTGTGGTCACTTACTATTACACAGATAATTTAATGCTATACTACCTATTAGTAAACAGTTATTAGTAAAATATTTATATATGTAATTGTATTAACGTGGTCCTATTCACACTTTATCCAAAACTATGGAGAAGCTTGGGAGTGGCCTATGTCCAGCAGTGGACGTCTCTAGGCTGACATGATGACATGAAGAAGAGCTTGTTCTATGACAATAATATAAGTGTTAGTCATACATAAATTATACTAAAAGATGCCAGCAGATACGCTAGCGAGATTGATTAATTGATTTAATTCATCCGATTCTTTCTGAATTCGTTCAGTAGTTTTTGCGTGGAATAGTAACAAACATCCATATATCTATCTTCACAAACTTTACTATTCTTTTACTCTTATTTAAAAAGACAACTCCCGCACTAGGACTAAATCCTGTGTCGCGGGGGACTTTACAAACATACAACTAACGGACACAATGAACACCCAGACTCGAAACAACAAAAGTCTTGTCTCGTGTGGGGATCGAACCCACAACACTCGGCGCAGTGTCAAGCGGCGAGGCTGCCGCTTAAACCACTACGCCAACCGTGTATTCATAATTTAGTAATAAGATGAACAGTTGCTGTTGGAACTAGCAAGACTCTACCTTTCAATTTCATCATCATCATCATTGCCATAGCGTTATTCAGGTTGCATCCAAGACTTACACGCCTTGGAGCCCGAAGTCTGCTTACTCGTCTACGGTCTAACCAGATATGACGCAATATCAAGTTTTCTACCTTTCAACTTATGTCATGAAATGTCCAAAGTTATTTATAAAGGTTGATTGTTTTTCCATCTTCGTTTCTTCTAATTCAGATCGAGTTCTTACCGTAAATATTTATGGTAAAATCTTTTGATGGATGTAGGTTGTATTTATTGCAGTTTAACTCGTAAGTTCTAGGCATCGCAACATGCTGCCAACATATCCCTAATTTATTTCTTGGACGCGTTTCGACCGCCCACATAGTTTAGTTATATTATTGCCTGTATATTGTAGGTATAGGTACCTACACCTAGCTACGTGTGTGGCCTACCGTGACTAGCTTCTTCAAGTCTTCGTATTACTCCTCAATGTGATATAAACAATGTAATTTGTACTAAATTTGATACATAAGTGTTTGGACTTTGAACACTCACACGTATCAAATTTAGCGCAGGTAAAGTAGGTATTTTTATTTGATTTATTTATAGATTCAATTCAATTCATAGATTCATTTTGGCAATTTATAGATTTATACATTGATTCAATTTAATTGACGACCGGTTGGGGCAGTGGTAATGTAAACGACTGCCACGCCGAAGGTTGCGGGTTCGATTCCCGCTCAAGTCAAACATTTGAGTGCGTGAACATGGACGTTTGTCTTGGTCTGGATGTTAAAAAAAACATATTGATTCTAAGACTTGGCAGTAGAAGTACGGAGATCCTAAGGTTAAGTAAGTTTATAAAGGTAGAGTTCTTTTGTTTCGTTGAAAGCTCTTATCTCATGAACCACTGGTTTGATTTAAAGAAGTTATTATTTTTGTTTTGGGTAACATCACGCTATAAGCCATAGGTGCGAGCGGTAGCCTTAAACAAAGCGGGTTTAATCACAGGCTAAGGTAATTATAATTATCTAAGTAGTGGGTTCGAACCAGCTCCCAGCATTTTATATGCTTTTACCAAACACCATAAACATAATATTACTCGTTATTAAGTATCGGCAAACCGTAAACCAAAAACAATGTAATCTCATTAATTCATTTGTGCTAGTTACTTATTGTGCAATATTTGCTGCTCGTAGAGCAATTAGGGATAAAATATAAAATAGGATAGGATATGATTAATATAAAAACTTACTAAAATACTTACTTAACAGCATTTATAAGTATAGGTAAGTATACTATTGTAGATAATAAAAATATTAGATCGTGAGTGAAAATACAAGGAAAACAGCGACCTGTCAACATAATACTATAGTTTTAACAGTACCTAGTTATTGTATGCAATTATTTAGCATGAAAATAGTTCCGCTGTTAAGCAAAACGTGATTATGTTTCACAGCGAATTCTATTGTTTTTGTTTTAGCATGTTTTGTTTATAACGTATCTTAGTTGCTGCAGAAGAGAACGGATTTTAAATTCTTTCGAATAGATGATACATGGTAAATAACCCAATAGAATGGGTTCAGAATTCTGCAGAATAGCTTTTGTGTTAAGATTTAAACAATTTTTTAAGGAAAAATGACTTCAAAGTCTCAGACTTGGATGGGACCCAAAGGGCCTTGGTTGTACGTGCTTCCGGGTGCCCTCAGGATGTAAGGTTTATACTTACCCGGGAGATGCAGGTTAAATTAAATAAAAGTAATGTACAGCTCGCTCGTGGGAACTAAAATTCATGGCGAAATGTGGGTGTAATATTTACACCTCTGCTTACCCCTTCGGGGATACAGGCGTGAGACTATAAAAAATAAAAATAGGTAAAGCTCGCTTCCCAAGATGCGCGGTGTTTCGGACGGACACGCGCGGCACTTTTGAAGTGACCCGTCTCGCGATGTTACTTTAAAGGCAAAGCCGCGTGCGTCCGTCTGCTAAATCACACACCGTGGAAGACTGCTTTACGGGTGACTGCCAGCCCTTACTTTGACAGACTCGTCACGAAATGACCCAAAATCTATATATCGACGGTTGAAAGGTAATAGGGTATAAGCAACAAAAACTAAATTGTCCAGGAGAGCAATTTAAAGTTTGAAATTGAAGAAAAATTTACATAACTTTTTTATTTATTTTCATATCGAGAAAATGGCAACACCGCTGGAATCAAGAAAATATAGAGCATTTATTGGCTTTTTTATTTATTTGATGAGACATTGATTTATTTGATTTTATGTCGCTTAGATCAATTGACCTTATTTGCAACATGCGGTAATTCGGCATAAATTACATAAACGCAGAAAAAAACAAAGAGAATAGAAGACTTAGCTACATTTCATCTCCTCATACCAAAAGGTAATATGGCCTAAGTCACATGTCTGTAGAATAACTAAAATGGGTAAAGGAGGATAAGTGACGATTCGCCTCATGATGCCGGAAGGTAATGGAGCATAAGATACACTGCTTAGCAAAACATCGAAAGGATATTGAGATTAGCGACAATGTATGTGGGTTAAAAAAAGGTAACGTGGCACTTCCACAGATCAAGCTTTATCTATCAAGAAGAAAACGAGAACATCCAACACACAGTTGACACAGTATTATCTGGACAAATGGTAACGTGCATTAAATGTCATGACTTTAAAATAATAATAATAACAATCAACGTGGTTCTCCTTTAAAGTAAGACTTAAGGAATTGCATACATATAATACAGCGTAAGCGACAGAGTTGTATTATAATAGTACCTAATTGGTAGTAGGGAATAAACGACATTTCAGTTGCAAATTAGTTTTTAGTAATTGCGTATAAGCAACAACTGCATTGTAAACTTATAAACAGTAGTAAGGTGTAACCGACGCTTAATATTTTTGATGACAAAGGTAAAAAGACATAAATTCAACCTTACAAAACAGATGCTAATGGTAAAGAGGCGTTACCGCCTGAAATCGCTACGCCAATAAGAAGTAAAAGTATATTACCGAAAATAAACCAAAAAGGATGCCATCTTTCCAGGGGTATAAGCGCCTCTATGGTAATAAAGGCCTTAAATTCGGTTGGTTATACCGAAATGATACTTCTAAAACGCAGTTTTTTACTAGGGCATAAGTGACAAAAAAGTCATCGTAGAGCCATGGGAGTTAGCGCATTCGAAAAAGCGATTTTTTTTTAATAAGATGGCATTTAAAAGTCATTTTCGGTAAAATTGTTGCTTATGCCCTATTACCTTTTAACCGTCGATATATAAAAGAAAGTTGTGTTAGTTACACTATTTATAACTCAAGAACAGCTGAACCGATTTGGCTGAAAATTGGTGGGGAGGTAGCTCAGAACCAGGAAAACCACATAGGATACAATTAGTTGCAAAAATTAGACTGAGAGGGATTGTAGGGAGGGTGGAAGTTCGTAGGGACAAATCTACCTATTGAAAGAAACAACGCATGCGCAAGAAAAGTACCAGGGGAGCATAAAGCCACAGACGTTTTTTATTTTTTTTTATTAAACTTTCCTGCAGCTTTAAAATATCTCATTGTAGCTAAGGATATTGAAAAGTATTGAAAGAAACGACGCATGCGCAGGAAAAGTACCAGGGGAGCATAAAGCTACAGACATCCTGCCGCTTTAAAATATCTCATTGTAGCTTAGGATATTGAAAAGTACCAGGGTAGCATCATTTGAGAGAGGGTCGAAGTTTTAAATACTTCTTGAGATTATATTTCTTACTAGAGGACGCCAGCAGCTACGCCTGCACATTTTTTTTAATTTATCTGTTTTGACCGATCCCGTGGGTATTTCGGGAAATCCCTTCTTAATGCACCCCTACGGTCCCCAAGGAACATACATGCCAAATTTCAGCTTCCTGCGCCCAATAGTTATGGCTATAGCTTGTCTGTCAGTCAGTCAGTAACGCAAGGATTTTATACATTAAGATGATGATGATTAGTCCCTATGAACAGAGAATTAAAACGAAAATTACTATCGAACGATGAAGGAGTTTTATGTTACCCCGAATTCAACGTGAGCGAAGCCGCGGGCAAAAGCTAGTATAATATAAAATATAATATATAACGTACACGTCAATATCATGTTTACTGAAAGTAAACAAGCAGGTTGTTGCAACTGAAATGTTGTCGGTCACGGCTGCTTAGCGCGAGTGAGTGAACGATTGAACGATTTGCTTCAGTGTTTAATGAGCGGCTAATGTGAGGGGTTTTTGTGTTATCGCCTATTGTGTGATGGACAGACAAACATTTATACATATGGCTACACACGTCGTGTATGTGCACATGTATATAATGTGCTAGGTTTTCTCCCGAACTTTGTCCTCGTGGTAGGTACTGTAAATGTACACTTTGGGCATGAAAGTCTTCCTCTTTCAATTTATTTATAGACTCAGGCCTGTATCCCCGAAGGGGCAGGCAGAGGTGTAATATTATACCTATATTTCGCCATGAATTTTTAGGTCCCACGTAATAGGGGGCGAGCCTATTGCCGTCGCCCATTACCAGACTCCGTGCCGCTACTGAGAATTTCCTAACGGAAAAACCCAATAATACTTTACCCGACCCGGGAATCGAACCCGAGACCTCCCAATCCCACGCGTACATTTATGCCGCGAGACCAACGAGGCAGCCAAAAATATTCACACCATTTATTTTTCATCAATTCAGTAAACAAGCTATGAGAATGTGATAGTTTTCTCCTCTTTCAATGTTTGCTTAATAAACCATTATTGTCTTACGACACGGCGACTTCCGCGTAATTAGCTGTTGTGTATGTCATCTGTATCTTTCTCTTCATATTTTTACCATTTAGGTATTATTTGACTTTTAATACGGCTAAAGACATCAATTAAACACCGTATGGAACTTCGTTCCAGGAATCACGGCAAGACAAATCGTTTCTCCTCTTTTGCTTTAGAGGAGGGGAAGGCTCTCTTGCCGTCTCTTCTCCACCACCTAATTATTTTATTGTATAGCTACCTAAACTTAACCTCCTCAGACCCTGAGGACTCAAATCTTAATATATAAAATCCTTGCGTTACTGACTGACTGACAGACACGCTACAGCCGAAACTATTGGGCGCAGGAAGCTGAAATTTGGCATGCATGTTCCTTGGGGACCGTAGGGGTGCACTAAGAAGGGATTTCCTGAAATTCCCACGGTGGCCAAAACGGGTAAATTAAAAAAAATGCAGGCGTAGCTGCTGGCGTCCTCTAGTGATGTCATAAACTTACGAGAAAGAGAAAGAATATGGAACTAAAATTTGCTTCTAGGTACTTATTTGTCTGACATAAACTTACGAGAACGAGAATATAAAACTATAACGTGCTTTCATTTGTCCCGCAGGTAGCCAACGAGAGCCATGGACCACGCACATCACCACGCAGACATGAGCCATGGCGCGCACGATGGACACGACATGGGCGGCATGGAGGGCGCCTGCCACGGACATGGGCATGTCATGGCGGTACGTATATCACTATCACAACTTAATATAGCGAGACTTCTCCATGTAGTGACGAATGAAAAATTAAAAGAATCACTGCCCCATTTCATTCACATTGCCCTATTACGTATTGGAAAATACACGAAACAAGTACTTAGTGTCTTTTGCAAAAAACGAAAAGCTCGACATCAGACCCTATAGTATTTATGGGTTCTTTTATGCAGAAGAAAACAACTTAGTCTGGCCCAGTCCCTTTTATCAAAACCTCTAATTGAGTCTCAATGCTATTATGACATTAAATAGAGGTGTCCAGGCGTGGACTGGGGAAGACCGTATGGTGATAATTTTGATTACTTTTTAGGAGATAACTAATTAGAATTACCATCCAATCCTTGACTGCACCTGGATATTGGAGCATCCATGACTTATTACTCTTATTAGTTTATAGTTTCGTCGCCATGTCACTGCGTATCGTGAATTCGATTTTTGCGAGATAATAGCGAATACCTACTATAATATATGAGATTTATATAGATTATCGGCGATCTAGTTACCGTACTACAAGTTCTGCTTGGTTTGAGATTAAGGTTGCAGATGGCCTTATGTAAGGATTATAACTATAGATTCTCCAAGGATTATTATTTAAAATGTACTACTATCTATGTGCATAGGGTTTCAACCAGTTCCCACCAAGAGGGTGCATAGGGTTCCCACCAAGAACTAAGGGTCCCAAGCCAACCTCACATGCAAGTGGTGCACCTGCCGATCAACGGACGAGGCTCTGGCAAACAAAATATCCCGATAAGCGGCAATAGGCTCGCCACCTATTACGTGGGATCAAAACACTGGCGAAAAGTGGGCGTTTAATATGCCTCTGCCTACCTCTTCGGGGAAACAGGCGTGAGTCTATGTATGTATGTACTATCTATGTCGAACCATGCGTCATATGTAACGTTCCCTATAGTGGAAAGATTCGGGTATTGGTCAAAACTATTCGTTATCGGAGGCTACTATTATCAGTACAATATCGTCACGCTGCGATATCGGCCGCGGTCTGCGGTCGGAACTCTTTCCCACACGAAGTATACAATTTACATAACTACCGGAGTATATTCGTACAATCTGTAGGTACCTACGGCTACTTGGTATCACGGAAATCGTTTGAGGTTTGCTACCAAGTGATACTGAAATTGGTTTAGGTATTCGTATGCTACTCTCTTAAAAGTTTTATCTGGCTGTCTGTCTTTCTGTTTAACCAGGGTAATGGACTTTCTCTGGCAAATTAAGTAGTTTATCGGACTACATATTTTAAAGGCTACATTTTGTCCCAGAATGTGGGGTATTCCTAAAAGCGCAACTAGGTACTTTATTCCACAAAGCGCAACCACGTCGAAAAATAGTGAAGTGGCATAATGGATTAATAAAGGACTATTTACAATCGATAGGATTTTTAAATCATCTGCCCATTTTTTATTTATTAAGTAGGTATATTATGGTGATCGTTTTCAAAAGTAACAGGATAACAGAAATGAACAGAGGTGAGTAGGTTGTTGTTTATAGAATCTGGTAACAAAGTTATCAATCAGTAATGTCCTGTCTTATTAACTATCGATATTTTCCGTTTGTTATTAACCAACACTACTGCACCTTGATATTTAGTTCCGCTTTGTGGAATAAAGTAGTTGCGCTTTTTTAGTTGCACTCAAAAATAGTTGCGCTTTTAGGCATAATATATCCCAATGAAAGGCCACATTTTCTTAAAATAAACACCTTTTTAGGATCGTTTCAATTCCAATTCATGTTTGTAATTTCCTCAAAAATACAAATTTCCAACAGAACATTGTACCCAAAATATCGTGCAACGTTTCACATAACAATCAACATTTATCTTTAAATTTCTAAACATTGCGACGAAACGCGTTTCCTTTTACGATATTCGCATAACAACTGGATATTCTCACGGTGTGAAGCGTCATATAAGTTGGTACAGCTCATGTGTTACAGGCGGCGTCGCGCGAGAAAACAATGCGCAGGAAACGACGCGTGGTACATCACAATCGTACAAACAAACATACACATGAATTTAGGGGGAGAGCATACACGATGTCTTTTAGCGATCGACGATTGATAGATTAACATTTACCCAATATCTTATCTATTGATGAATTTGGATATAAAATAATGACTGCCACCATGGTCCAGTGGATAGCGTATGCGACTGCTGATCGGAGGTCCCGGGTTCGATTCCCGAGTCAGGCAAAAGTGTTACTGGGTTTTGCCGAATTCTCAGTAGCAGCACGGAGTCTGGTGATGTGCCCGGTAACGGCAATAGGCTCGCCCCCTTTTACTTGGGACCTGAAAATTCATGGCGAAATGTGGGTGTAATATTACACCTCTGCCTACCTCGGGGATACTAGGCGATAATAGGCGTGAGCCTATAAAAAAATAAAAATAAAATAAAATAATGTCAAATATGTATCTCTACTCTAGTAGCTTAAACCATCGAGTAGCGGGTGGTCCAGAGAGCGATAGTTTAGTGGATATACAAACAAACTGTCATGCAAAAGCTTTCGGGCTATCCACGGCGCGCACTACTGACTGTTCGAAGTTATGTGCGTATTTAATGAGGGTTTTTGATATTTCTTCTATCACCAGACGGCGCGTAGTATGCGTCAGGTCCAAACTGACGTCAGATATGTACAGACGCGTACACACACATAATACAAACAAACACAGACGTACGAAAATATAGGGGCTTTGACAGTTTTGACAGGTTTCTGGACCTGATGCCTCAGTGCTGCCGCATAGTGAGCGTCATTTCAGAAAACCCTCATTGTCTCATTTCGGAGTCCACGTTAACAGCCGTCGATCCCGTTTGAACATGTTTGTTATGGGAAATCAGTATTGAATTGAATAAATTACTACTGATCTCTGCAGTTTTTAAAAGTACCTTGTGTGGGCTGGCCCTAAGGCAAGTTTTGGTGTAAGGCCTGCTCATATTGGCTTCATTACGTTCCTTCACGTACGTCATGTTGCCAATTTGAGCAGGCTAGTGGAGTAGGTTACTATTTCGGGTTCCTGTGTCAAGCACCAGCCAATGGTGAGACATTATTTATTTATTAGGTTTCCTAACAGTCCATACATTTCATATAGTTTTGTCTTAAAATTAACTTAGATACTAGACTTAAATGTACGACCAATTATAAGCAAACACCTCATGCACTAATATTAGTGGAAAATTCATGAGTAGGTGTGATACATACATAATTATTCTGTAAACAATAACTAAATACCCACTTTTTAAGTGTGGTAACGTTACTGAATAATTTACTTTGTTTGATGCTTAACTTAACTAACAAGAACATTTTTACATCTTTACGGAATCCAGACATAGTATTTGAAAATACATCGGTACTGCTACTACATTCATTAGCTAGCCTACACATACGTGGGATAGGAGAGTTGGCACCATGCACGGTTCTACGGAGAGGTGGGTAGAAGGGAGTGTGGATTATCGAGACAGTGCCTGTACATTGTACAAGAATGCACAAATCAAGTGTCGTAGGATTCGATTCCCACACGAGACAACTCAGCGTGATCCGCAAGTTGATGTTTCGGGTCTGGGTGAACTTTGGGTGGGTTGATCCTGTATCCCCGCGACACAAGACTAGTGGGGGTGTAGTGATGTAAAATAGATCTAATATTGTTTTCGGAAGCAGTGACAAGCCGATCTGTGTAGCAGCCTTTAGCTGACATTGAATAACCCATCTATAAACAATCGGACGACACTTTATTTCACGAATCGATAGATCTCTTTTTATTCTTTCATTTAACATCTATGCTCTTTCCGGTGGAACAATTACCTTTACTCTAATCTCTTCGGTTTTTAAGCCCTTTCTTTGACCTCTCGATACAATCCTGCTTCATCTTCTTTCATTCAAAAGCCTAGATCTTGTCGGTGAAGTAATTGCCATTGCTTTCAGTTGCCTTTTCTCTTGATACGATCCGATACCAACTTTTTCCTTCAACTGATTCACATAGATTCGTCGAGGTTATTCTCCTACCCCAACTTTTCTTTTGCTTGTTTCATTAAATTGATGCGAAACGACAACTTTTTCAAAATCACATCATAACCTAACATAACTTCACGCCTTTTATCCCCGAAGGGGTAGGCAGAGGGGTATTAAACACCCACACTTCGCCAGTTATGTTTAGGTCCCAATGTAATAGGGGGCGAGCCTATTGCCATCTACCGGGCACATTGTTAAGCGAGCGATAATTAACATTTTTCATACACACGGCATTTACATCTGAGCGCTACCGTGCTTCGGAGGGCACGTAAAGCTGTCGGTCCCGGTTCTTGTCTAAGGATAAGGATCGTTAGGCCATGTCGGAGGCCATAAGGCGGTCTGAAAACTCCGACACCAGAGTTGGCCACACACTCACACGAAAAACAAACAAACATACACACGTAACTTCGAAAAGTCAGAGGTGTGTGCCTGAGGTACCTGGGGATCGAACCCGAGACTATAGTCTCGGCAGTCCGTTACGTACACCACTGGGCTACCGCCGCTTTAATACAATACATGCTTTATCACATTGGAGGGAAAATCAAAAGTTGAAGAGAAAGAGAGCGTCCTAGACGAATTTATATCCATAGTGCGGTAAAAAAAATTTACAATGACCCCTGATGTACAGGACTTATCCATAACACAAAATACCTATAATTATTATTCTGTTTGTCACCTAAGCAAATTTTTTAAAGAAAGTGAGTTGTGCAAATTGTAGAATAATAGGTAGTTGTTTTGCAAATCTTTCGATACAGTCTAGTTTTACAACAAAGGACTTTTATGTGGACAGGTGTTCTATGGGTGAATCACTTATTATGTGTGTTGGGAGAAAACACATGTGCCAATAACACACAGTACAAACATTTGTTTAGGTACTGAGAATTAATTGTTCGACCTTTATTTGACGATATTATATTAATTATATTGAAAGAATAACACCGGGTACCTACTTAAGTTATACGCACGTGACGGCACGTGATCAAGTGTTAAATTAATAAAAGAACATGAAGTATTTTTCCAAATAGAAGTAGTTAGATATACTTAAATTACTTTCTTATAGCCGTAACACACGCTCGAACTTGTCCGGCGGACAAAACCCGTTGTCCTGGCGGACCAAATCCGTTCTCGCTACAGACGGCCGGATCGGACAGTTGCTTCACGTAAGCCATATCCGATCCGACCGATCTGCAAACTAGCGGACCGAGGCGGACTCAATTAATAATAATTATGTTCGCCGGACTACTCTATAGACGGGCAGATTTAGTCCGGATGCGGAGCAAATCCGTGGTCTGTTCGGACCAAGTTCGAGCGTGTGTTACGGCCATTATACCTTAACTAGAGGACGCCAGCAGCTGCCCCTGCATTTTTTTTATTTACCCGTTTTGGCCGATCCCGTGGGAATTTCAGGAAATCCCTTCTTAATGCACCCCCACGGTCCTCAAGGAACATACATGCCAAATTTCAGCTTCCTGTGCCCAATAGTTTCGGCTGTAGCGTGTCTGTCAGTCAGTCAGTAACGCAAGGATTTTATATGTTAAGATATAGGTAGCCGAAAACGTTTGTCTACGGCGCCTTTTCAGAATGAATATAAGAAATCAAGCATTTGATGAAATACATAAATACTTAGTTTAATAGTTTACTGTTCTTTACTTTATATTTCTCTTCAAAAGTTGATATTCTGTCATATCTGGTTAGACAAGTAAACAGACCCGGAGTTCCAAGACGTACGTCGTTGCAACCGGGATAAATGCTTGGACAATGATGATGAGGTTCTATAACTTCTATAGTTATTATTTTGGCATACCTATATTTACATAGGGGTGCATAGGGTTCCCACCAAGAACTTAGGGTCCCAAGCCAACCTCACCTGCAAGTGGTGCACCTGCCGATCAACGGACGAGGCTCTGGCAAACAAAATATCCCGATAAGCGGCAATAGGCTCGCCACCTATTACGTGGGATCGAAACTCTGGCTAAAAGTGGGCGTTTAATATGCCTCTGCCTACCCCTCCGGGGAAACAGGCGTGAGTCTATGTATGTATGTATGTACCTATATTTACATTGTGGCATGGCTTTCTACCTCAAGGGCCTCCATAGCTGAAGGCAACCTTTCGAATAAATCAGTAGACTTTCGACTATTTTTACCCGACTACGGCGAAGCCAAAAGGAAGGGTAATGTAATATACCTACTTAGATCGCAAACTTCAAGGACAGACTTTTACTTTTAAGACCCGGCGTGTTAAATTGCCTATTTCGATTCAGAGCAAATGTTTAAACGTAAATAAATGTAACAACGTGTCACTTCGTTGGTGGTACTATGTAAATTATTGTGTATTATACAGAGAAGTACCTACCTAACATAAAATTGTGGTCATGTGAGATCGTAAAATTCGTAAGCCGTATTATGTCTGGCAAATAAAATTTAACGAATTGGAAATTCCTTTTTGTAATTTTGTACTTACATCAAGTTAGTGATGGAGGACAAAAGTTCAAAAACGATTTGCCAACGATTTGAAACGATTATTTGGGTACTAGAGGACGACAGCAGCTACACGTGCATTTTTTTTTTAAATTTACCTGTTTTGGCCGATCCCGTGGGAATTTCGGGTAATCCCTTCTTAGTGCACCCCTACGGTCCCCAAGGAACATACATGCCAAATTTGAGCTTCCTGCGCTCAATAGTTTCGGCCGTAGCGTGTCTGTCAGTCAATCAGTAACGCAAGGATTTTATATATTAAGATTGGTAATTCACAGGTTGACAAACTGCTAATGATAAATTATTTTTGACGCCATTTCCTTGTCGTCCTTGCGGTTATGTTCTTTTCACAAAATAGCATTTGACTGCCTCCGTAGTACCGTGGATAGTGCATGCGTCTGGTAATCGGGAGCTCCCGGGTTCGATTTCCGGGTCGGGAAAAGTGTTACTGAGTTTTTCAGAACTCTCAATAGCGGCACGGAGTCTGGAAATGTGCCCGGTAACGGCAAAAATTCATACTCTGCCTAACACTCACGGAGAGACGATATAAAAAAGAAAAAAAATACATAACTTCACGCCCTTTATCCCCGAAGGGGTAGGCAGAGGTATATTACACACCCACTTTTCGCCAGTTTAGTTTCAGTCCCAATGTAATAGGGGGCGAGCCTATTGCCATCTAACGGGCACATTATTACGCGAGCGATAATTAACGGTACACACATAACTTAAAAAAAAATTTTTTAGTTCCTTTCTCCTTACATAGACGTTTAAATAAAATAAAGATTACCTTATAGCTGATTATGGGTGAACTTTTCAATTGATCTTTGCCTTGCTTCCAGGGTATTCTCATAGCCATCCAGAACCTGGTTGTAAAAAATTTAGGTCATAAGTGTTTTTAGTTATTTTGTAATATCCAACTCACCAAACCTCTTTTCTCATTTCCAGTTCCACGCGTCAGTGTGCCAAGAGATCCTGTTCAGCGGCTGGTTAGCCACCAACGCGCTGGAGCTCTTCGGCTCAGCGGTAGCCATCTTCTTCGCGGGCATCCTCTACGAGGGACTGAAGTACTTCAGGGAAGCCCTCCACGCGAGGGCGCTGTCCGTCACAGGGGACTCCAGGGTTAATATCACGAAGAGCGAGTGCGGAGCCAATGGACAGTGCGCGGGACCGCCAGTTGTTAAGTAAGTTTTATAGACTGTTCAAGATTATTGACTTTCTAGCGTTGTCCCCATATGGCTCAAAAACTCCACCGGAGTTCGCTTTCACTGTTCCTAATAATTAGGTATAGTATCTACTCATTTTGAAGAAGTTGGTAAATACAAAGTCAAAGCCAAAATCCTTTATTCATTACACACAATGTGACGCTTATGAACGTCAAAATAATAAATTTATAAAATAACTAGAGGACGCCAGCAGCTACGCCTGCTTTTTTTTTTTAAATTTACCCTTTTTGGCCGATCCCGTGGGAATTTCGGGCAATCCCTTCTTAGTGCACCCCTACGGTCCCCAAGGAACATACATGCCAAATTTCAACTTTCTGCGCCCAATAGTTTCGGCTATAGCGTGTCTGTCAGTCAGCCAGTAACGCAAGGATTTTATATATTAAGATTACTTAAAGATTACCAAAAAAAACTCCAGGCTTGAGACTATTTTATTGTAACTATTAGTAGCCGTTTCCCAATGATTCACCCGCGCTTTTTTCTATCTGAACTCAAAGAGCGGCTAGGAGAAGAAGAAGGCTCACAGATAAAGCACAAGACCTGTTGATCTTCTGCTTTAGGACATAAATAATAATGCGAAAATGCCTACTGTACCTACTTAGGGAAATTATTTAATTTATTTATACGTTATGCCTTTAAAACCTTCGATCAAATGGTATATGTGATCGAAGTTTAAAACGCACCATGGCGCTAAATATAAAAGTATATTACAATGAGTGATTACTACTTATGTCAAAGATTGCCATGCAACCGTGTATGCTACTTCATATGCGGGATTGACGTCAAATCTTTTGAAATGCTTCGTCAAAAGTCACGTAACCGCTGCTACTGTGGTTCTGTTGCCGTCTAGGCACTGACAATCGTGAATGCACGAGTTCTATGTTATCGAATAACATGACAGTGATGCCACGTTATACTAGCGGGTCAGTTCTGACTGTGCGCATTGATTTGACATATTGTACCTGTAAAATTATTTTGATCGCTGATGGTAGTCCAAAAAATTACAAATCTGTATAATCTTATATCCTAGTTTATGAATAGTATCACTATCCTACGAAGTCAACACAAAAACGGAATCGAATTGTGCTGTCCACAAATTATTGATATAGTAAAGTATTACAAAGAGAATTGCGCGATAGTGCCGGTGAGAGTACGTTGGGAGGCCTTGGGTTCGGGGCCGAGTTTTGTAGATACTCTATACCTGTTCATGGTTGCTCGCATTTACATTTATCTCGATTTATTTACTTGTTATTACATTACACACGAGAAAGTCAATGTCTTCAAATACATTTAGGATATCAAATTATAGTTTTTAGAGTTACCTACGTTCAAACTAACGAACTATTAGGTTGCCATCTGTCCACCGTAGCGGAGAGAAACGGCATATCTCAGTCTGCCGGCCATCTTAAAATTTCGCCATGGCTTTCTGCTGTTTATCACGGAGACTGTATTCACAAATTACCAAATGAAGACTTGTGTCGTTCGATAGGACTTCCAAAAACACTGGAGAGGCCGATAACCTTCAGAGGACTATGATATACCTACTGATGATGATGAGGAGGGTTTCCCTGACACATACACGTAGATGTTTCGAATCTGAAAGTCACTTGTATCCGTCTTTTTATATATAACTTTAAGAACCTAACAACCATATCTAACAGCTCGTCTCTCCCTTCCAGATACACAATGACGTCTTCAGGCCACATAGTACAGACGCTCCTGTATTTCGTCCAGTCCACCGCCTCGTACACCCTCATGTTGATCTTCATGACGTACAACGTGTGGCTGTGTCTCGCTCTGGTCTTAGGTCTCGCTGTTGGATACTTCTTCTTTGGATGGCGGAAGAGCACAGTCGTCGATGCGAACGAACATTGCCAGTGATAGGACTGTATCAGGAGTGGCTATAGGCATGTCATTGCTTTGGACTTGGACAAAAATGAAAGAAAAGAAGAAACAGAAAATACATTAGGCATGGTGGCAAAAAGACAGAAAATGGATTCAGGAAAATAATAATTATGTAGCATGGCTTGCAACATCGTATGTGTACCTATTTATCTTAATATATAAAATCCTTGCGTTACTGACTGACTGACAGACACGCTACAGCCGAAACTATTGGGCGCAGGAAGCTGAAATTTGGCATGTATCTTACTTGGGGACCGTAGGGGTGCACTAAGAAGGGATTGCCCGAAATTCCCACGGGATCGGCCAAAACGGGTAATTTAAAAAAAAAATGCAGGCGTAGCTGCTGCGTCCTCTAGTTTTTCATAATTGCAGATAACTAATGAAAAGGAATTAGTGCGGATTTCTGAAGATGTCTGTGATGTAAAGCATTCAACTTTATTTGAGAAGTGAAGACTTCTTCCAAAGGTGAAAAATTTGGTGTAACAAGTCTTTTGACATCCAATTATCAGCAAGCAAAAGACATCATCTTAGAATCCTATCTAATATCAAGTTAATAAAAGTACCTAAGAACTGTCGATACAGAATACCACCATTATTTTTCTTTATATACAGCTTCGTTGATAATTCCGCCATTCTTGTCTTGTAATATTGTATCCAGCTTTCGACCTGACAGTACGAAACTATGTCTAAGATGCCATCTCCATACTTATAGTAATGTTGTTTTGATATAAATATGTAACTACGTTAAGGCAATCTGTAGGTTCCGTAATTATTAGATGTGTAAGTAATTATTTAGGATTTAAGAATGTTAGAAGACTACGGGATCCCCTGCAAACCATAGAATTTGCGCACTTGCCAATTTTTCACTGTCCTTGTTTCTGCAGTTGTGGTTACTAGTTACTAAAATGCGTTTCTACAGTTGCGGATACTAAAATTTGGCAGTTAGCAGCAATACCAGTTATCCATGTCCCCTGGTAGAATCAGCAACTTATTGCCAGGGCATGCTGTTAGCATGCGAAGGTATTCTGATACCTGGACTCGCAGTACCTCGTAGATACTTGTTAACTATAAAGTACCTATGTGTATTAAAATTTTTGGTTCCGTTACACGATATGCCAGACAAAGCCTGGCAGACAAAGTAACAATTGACTTTAATTTGTAAAAGAAATGTCCTGACTGACAAAGCTTCTCGTAGCTCTAAGTGTTAAAACTGGCAACATGACAATTGGCCAGTGGGTTCCTTCTATGAGGCACCCCTAATGAAGGATTTTTTATATTCCATCATTGGCTATCATAGGAGTTGGATCTTTGCTAGGAATCCACTGGTTTTGAAGTTATATTATTTGCTATAGAGTTATATTTTAAGACCAAAATTACATAGTAAAGTATTGCTGCCAGTCGCCATAATATCTTTGCTAACCTCAAGTTTTAAAACAATGGGTTTGCACGTAATATCCCTATGGTTTTTATTTATTACTAGCTGTTTCCCGCGGTTTCACCCCCGTCCTGAGGGAACTACTTCGCGTACCCGGTTAATTTATAGCCTATGATACTCCTTGGTACATCAGCTATCCGGCAGTGAACTTCCCGTCAAAATCAGTCCAGCCGTTCTAGAGATTAGCGAGAACAAACAGACAGACATACAGACAAAAATTGTAAAAAAAAATCATTTCGGTATATTATTAGGTACCGTGTATACATCCATATGCATCTAGTAAAAAGCTGTTATTTTAATATTACAAACAGACACTCCAATTTTATTTATGTGTATAGATGTATAGATTGCGTACAAATCTATCTATGTCTGGAGAATGGTTTGTCTGGGGTCCGTCCGTTAGGTATACATGCAAATTATAATATAGCTTCCTTTATGTTTCTTTTGATTTTGCCCCCCCACCACGACAAGGTCCCACGGGGGGGTTGTATTATATCTAAATCAATGGAATCTAACACTAAGTAAGTAATTATTTCAAAATTCTTTACATGTGATATTGTATTTTATATTAATTAATAATAATTAGGTATTTTTAAGTTAATTAGTAAAATTAGTAATAGTCGTACTGATGTGTGCTCAAAATTTGATATTTGTGCAATTTTTGTATGACATTTTTATACTATGAAATATATTTTTAGTGTAAAATAAATTCAATTTTTCAAATTGCTCTTTAAAAGCGCCTGGCTGTTTTATAACTGCAATATGGAACTTGTACTTGCTATGATAATTTTATCTATAATGCTTTGATTATACAGGGTGTCACAAGACCCATCACCAAGCCGAAGGCTACTCGTTGTGGATATCATGCCAAGTCGTAATAACCAAAAATAATACCTGGGAAACGATTTTTTTTAATTCTCACATTTTTTAAACCGCAATTAAAAGCGCGCGCGTGCAATGCGCGAAATACCTACTTATCAATGGGGTCATAGGGGATCTAAAGAACATATTGGCGGGGTGAATGCATCGATTTTGTACCTAATTAGAAAAATCCATACTAACTTTGAGCCTCAATATCTCCTGAACCAGTAATTTCCCAGGTATGGTGCCGAAGTAAAACATGTTCGTAATGATTGGTACAACATGGGATTTCAGTTTTCGTTAAGGGTCTTTTTACACCTTGTATAAAGTTGCTTTGATTTATATAAAATCAAAGCTTATGTGATAGAACTGTATTTTTATTGTTTGTTTATTTTTACAATAAATTAGCAAAGCAACTAACGAGTCTATATCGCGTAGGTACCTAGTTCACGAAAATAAAGAAGTTTAAAATTATATGTAATAATAAAGGGACAAAATTAAGAGAATGAACTTCACACATTTTAATTGACCTTTCTGTGGAAAGAGTCACTGGGTATCTTTTTTTATGATTTTCAGAATTCTATACCAACTTGTAAAGCTCATGGCACATTATACAGGCCACTTAACGGCACCACTCCAACCCAGCGATTAACTTGTCATTTAAATTTGACCAATCACTATTATGTCTTAAAGTACATTTTACAACGACATTATAAAATGCCAATGGCAGAACATCGCTGGCATATCAACTTCGTTACGGTACCGTTATAGTGTGCCATGAGCTTGGGAGAACTGTATTGATATTATTACTCTCAAAATTAAATAAATAAATTGCAATGGCAACACATGTTCACCATTTAGCCATGGCCCTGATTCACACTCGTACAATAGATAATTAATTAGACAATAAAGTCGTTTTTATTAAATTGTTCGCTTCTTGCCATACTATTATTGTATCACTTTTGCCTACTGCTGTACTGTACGTAACCTACTTACATATCAAAATATGATATTTTTGCTTTCCTCTGAGGGAAATAGGTAAACAGAAGCAGTCAAAAAATGTAGGGCTTGCATTTGTTTGTTTATTTTCCTTATAGATAAATAATCGTAACGTACCGATAAATTATACATGCCTACTGATTGCTAACATTTTACTGGTTTTACACTGACTTCAAAATTTATAGTTTATTTTTATTGACGAAAGGGCGGTTTCAGATTAGCGTATTTCTTAGCGCGTATACGGTCGTTTCAGCATACGCGCTTACACGCGCGCTACATTACGCGCTTCAAAAAACCTTACTCGCGTATATCGGCGTGTTCGCTCGAAACGGTAGTGACATCTTAGTGTCAATATGGATTCTGACGGCTCGCGCCTATATACGAACGAGCTTAGAAGCGCGGCAACGCTCGTACGAGTTGCGCGTGTGCCAAAAGGCGCGCCTATACACGCTTACATGTGCTTCCAAAAACGAGCTTATACGCGCGTATAAAACGCTAATCTGAAACCGCCCCTACAATCCCTGTAGGTACAATGAAAATTGACATATTGGAGCCTAAGTACCAAACATATCTATTGTTCATAATCGTCAATGTAGGCATATCATTTTCTGACACTATTTCTATCATGGTTATTTTCTTCCTAGCCACTTATTAAGATCGTAATTAAATGATACGCAATTACATTTACCTATGTTCGCATATAATTAAGCCATGTAAATAGATTGAAATAAACATTCCGGATTTATACATTTGCATTTTTATTTAACCTTGAGCGCTGGGCAAAGGCATTTACTTTATGCCTTGTTTTTTATATGTAAAAGATATACCTGATGTTAATTTATATAAGATAGTATTAGGTATTAACCTATAATATATTACTTTGTATTATAGTATAGGTTACTACCTACGAATACCTTGGAGACCCGACGTCAATTTGTAAGACAACCTTGGCTAAACTAGAAAGCGAGCCCTAGGCAGAAAGCCTTGCCCCATTATTGGGACAACGGATGATGAGTACCTACCTAGCTCTTATTTTATTAAGGGTTCCTATTTGGTTATACAGTCGGCGTAGTGGTATAAACAGCAACATATTTTGACGACCGGTTATTGGCGCAGCGGGAGTGAAAGCGACTGTTGCGCCGAAGATCGCGGGTTCGATTCTCACTGAAGTCAAACATTTGTGTGCATGAACATGGATCAGTGTGTCAAAGTCATGGATATGTGGCAATTATCTAGTACCCATAGTAAAAGCTCTGCTTAGTTTGGGACTAGACGGTGTTGTGTGGAAGTGGTAAAAAAAAATTGGATTCGAATCCCCTACGGGATGGTCACTCTCGAATTAGATTTCCTGCAACAGTGTAGTGATGACCGCTTGTTTTGGTATTAACATCAAATAGCTACTGTGCTTCAGCAGGGGCGTCGCCAGCCGATTGCCTAGGAGGGGGGCGGGGAGGGGGGGGGGCAAAGTCGCCAGCCGATGGCCTAGGAGGGCTTTAGTTGATATGGAAAATGAGAAAAGTACTGAGAAAAGTATGAATTGTAGGGCTTTTTCACTCTCTAATCAGCTTCCCCCCTCCGCCCTCCCTTGGCGACGCCCTTGTGTTCCAGTGGACAGCCGCTGTTGCCTCCAAACAAGAATCATTAGTGCATTACGGAATTTAAGACTTCGAGAGGCTTAGAAATTAGTTGGCCCCACATTGACACGTAAAAGAAAGAAACTATTACAAAACTGGCAATATCTTAGAGCCCTTTGCAGCCCACTGGTGGACTGAAGCCTTTTTATCACACTATGATTGCGAGTCAATACGAGGATCTGGCCTACTACTTCTACCATGCCGGCCAGACGGGTTGGTATAGATAGAATTAGATAGGCAATGATATAGTTTGTCCTAACCTAATAGAAGGAAAGAGGCATCCTCAGGAGCGATGGGCAACGACTGAGCCGTGTCGAAGAATAGTCGGCGCATACAGCGGGATACTGGAAGTCAGGTATCTTACTGGAACCCATACCTACCCTATATCCCTTATCCTTTTAGAGGAGTTTGGTATTGTCAACCTTTTTCTATTGCAATAGTTGGGGTGGTCAATCCGAGGGTGCGTGGTGGGTTCCTCTTTCCTTCCATTAGGTTACAATGGAGTTCCACCAAGTAACGCCTGATTCAATCAACTAGTTTGTCCTATTTTCGACGAGCTTTTCCCAGTTACGTTTCGCGGTCAAGTTTAATAGTGGCCATGTCACGTTAGCAGTCATTGAAGCGAAGCAAATGCCTGCTAACATCCTTCTTGCATTCAGTACTGCACCGAGCAGAAAGCGTCGTTCTAACCGGGCGGGTATCATCCTTTACACATGCCCTAGCCAGCGAGACGCCTCTGTTTGAGAAGTGCCGTCAAGCTAGGCAGTTGTGCAATTCAAAGGACCTTCTCGTTGGTTTTTTTTTGTTTTTGGTGTCGGGTTGGAAAATCCTCATGGAGTCCCTCCGCCCTGGGGGAAGGGCGAAGGGTACTGTCAGATTCTTACTGACTAAAAACCCGTGTGCCGGAGGGTCGGGTATCGCCGAAGCATTGTGAGCATCACAGATGGTCAGGTGGGCTCCGAACAAAACCCCCTTGGCGGCTTATGAAGGTGTTGGGCTCCGTCGCTAAAACACCCAGCGGCCGCAGAGGATAGGGAGGACGGTAACCTGGCAACACCGCATCTCCTCTTCCTCTGCGGCCCCACCGCGACGCAACAATGGTGCGCCCTCATTTGGTCGCGGGAGACAGGGCGCGCGGCAACGCAACACCTACACCGACACGCCTCTTCTCCCGCGACCGCACCCGACTGCGAGGGACAGACAGAACTGTCCCTCGCACCCGCACCTTTTGACGCGTCGGCCCCTCCAGGCCCACGCGGAGCGTCCACTCCCGGATCTCTCTTAGCTTCACCGCGGGTGTCCAAGCCATGGTTAGTGAGCCCCCCCACCTCGACAAGGTGGAGATCCCACGGAGGGGCGACCTTCTCGTTGGTTACCCTGTCTCAAAATGTCATGGCAATTTGCTAGGCAACGCATGTAAAAGGAGTTTAATCGACTCTCTTGTTTTGCATAAGTTGTTCAGGTTTCAGCTCCATACTAGAGTATGCTTATATGGAAGCCTGGAAGAGCTATCTTGGGCTTTCTGGTGAGATAAATATTTGATATACCACGCTCTTAATACTAAGCCTACCAAACATGGTTGCCGCCTTACCAATCCTGCCACAGTTACAGTCATCTCCGCTAGTGTCTATCCCAGCTTTAAGAGAAAGATTTTTTGAAATGTAGTGGCAAATTAGCCAAACTTGTCTGCTGCCACTACCAGAGTACCGTTTAAATAAAGTACCATTTGAGTGCTTGAGGCTTCTTGGGTCCCTTGTCTTAGCAAGACCGTCTTTTTGTTGTTAACTGATATGGCGTACACGTAATAGACCGACGCTCAGCTGAAGTATTGGCCAATACCTCTACGTTCTATACCTCTGTAATAACTGTTAGACTAAGAGCATAATCCAACTGCGTCACGTTAAACACTCCTGCTGCATCCGATGGGACTTTACTGACTGACCGACTAGCTACAGCCCAAACTATTAGGCGCAGGTTGCTGAAATTTGGCATGTAGGTATGTTCCTTGGGGACCGTAGGGGTGCACTAAGAAGGGATATCCCGAAATTCCCACAGAAGCGGACAGAAAAGGTTAAAATTAAAGAAATGTGCGTGCGTCGTGTCGTCTAGTTTTGTCATAATAGTTTTCAAGTGGGTACCCACACTCTTTTTAAGGGAATTTAGTAGGACCCCAATATCCTCCGAAAAGAGTTTATGATGATGTCCACACTAGCTTCGACCCGAAGGTAATAGCTAGGTACCTAGAGGTAGATCCAATGCATTAACTCGATTGTAGCGCCACACATAAACAATAAACAGGTCACGAAAAGAAAAATAAATGAGAATAAAACGAAATGTTAACGATTTTAAACTTTCGCGATTTGTATACCTACATATTTATTATCATACAAAATAATTTAACGGGTCATGAACTTATTTCAGGTATAAATACCTATTTGTTACCGACGTTTCGATCGTCTTCCACCGATCGTGGTGTAACAAATAGGTATTATTCCTTAAATAAGTTAATTTTACGCGACGAAACGAAATGTAGGTAGGTACCTAGCTATAGACACGCACTAAAACTGTGTTCTACAAATTCAAATTCAAAATCCTTTATTCATTTGGGTCACAATGTGACGCTTATGAACGTCAAAATAATAAATTTATAAAATAATTACTTATAGACATTTACATTTACCTACTGCCACGTTCGCCAAGCAATAGGTAGAACCATGAGAAAGAACGGGCAATAAAACTCACGGTCACTCTTTTTCATCGCCAGGTTTTGCATAATACACATAATTTACATTTTGTAAGGTGCTGCAACTGTTACACCTTCTATATCACTTGTATATATTTACTGTACATAATAATACTCAAGCATAATACTTTTGATGTTCATTTGGTTAGCCTCCTCAGAATAGACATGGTAAAACAGGAGCATCCACTTACATTATATATACCTAATAATGCAGGCAATCCGCGAAAGTGATCAGAACCATGATGGAAATGATGCAGTTAAATATCAAAATCTAATACCAGCTCGCAAGACCGTCATCGACCAGTCATCGCAAGTAGCACCCGTTCTCGAGTATGACGCATGTGCCAGCCATCATCCCTCTCGCCATATTAGAGGGACAGGGATGACCCGACACACGACGCCACCACAAGAAATGACATTTTAGTGAGCATGACGACAACGGTATACGAACCAGCAGTAAGAAACAATCTATTGGTATACTGACCATGACCGCCAATTACCTCCACTTTCCAGATCGTTATTATTAACATAAATTAGTGAAACGCGTGAACGAATGCAAATGTAGAAAGACTTTTGTGAAGCTGACAAGTGAACAATGATATGATCAGGGATAAATAATGTTAAACTACATTCAACAAATCATAAAAATATCCAAATCCTGCAAAAATCATGTGTTCACGAGGCACCTCAACTTAACATGTAAATAAAATAATTGTGAGTTAAACAAGCCTAAGCCTATCCCCACGGTGTATTATCATTTAAAAATTCCTTAATAGTGTAATAACCCCTTTGTAAAAGAAAGTTCCTAATTGTCCGTTTGTATTTGTGCATGGGTAAATTCATTATTTCAAGAGTCAATTTGTTGAAAAATCGTATACCTACCAATCCCCGCAAATGAGTTCTGAACTTTATGTAGACGGTAGTTAGTTCCCACCAGTTTATGCTTATTCCTTGTGTTCACTTTGTGCAAATCACTATTTTTGCGGTATAGAATTAAGTTTTTCTTAATGTACATTAAGTTAGCATATATAAGTATATTGCGATGCAACTGTCAATATATCTACTTCTTTAAATTTATCACGTAAATAATCTCTAGCACCTAACTAATAAATTGCACGTATGGCCCTCTTTTGAATGACAAACATAGTCTGTATATCAGCAGCTGTATGTACCCCATAACATTATTCCGTAAGACATTACGCTGTGAAAATAACTAAAGTAAACTAGTCTAGCAGTATCTATATCTGTGAATTCCCTAACTTTTCTTACTGCAAACGCTGCAGAACTAAGTTTTATTGCGAGACAGGATATTTGGGCGCCCCACTGAAGCTTACTATCTAAAGTTAGACCTAAGAATACGGTTGATTCGACTATAGTTGGTGCCACGAGAAGATAGACTTTTTGTAAACAAACATTCAGGGCTTCACAACCTTTGTTTCAAACAGTCGTGTTTTACATTTTATGCTTTAGTGAAGTATATAATTATGATTTATATACTTCACTAAAGCATAAAATATATTGTCCGTGTGGTGACGGATTAAGAATACGAAATGTCACCACCCCATATCATCCCATGGGTGTCGTAAGAGCCGACAGAGGGAGCATATTATGCAGAGAACAACACTGCAAGAGAAGGAAAACTTGATATAAACCCTATACCAACCCGTTTGGCCAGCGTGGTATAGTAGGCCAATTCCTCCTTTCAAAGGAGAGGCTTAGTCCAGCAGTTGACTATTAAGGCTGATATGATGATAATTATGATAATATTATTAGCTATGACTTCCAGTCATATCCAGAAAATGTAAATTTAAATGAAAATAAACATATTTGATATTGTGTAAGAGTGGTCGAATTTTCCTGGAACAATTTTCATTAATTTGGCGACTTTGTTGTAGTGTTTTTAACACATAAGTAAATTCAATAAGTATATAGTCTATAATATAGTCAATAATAGATTACCATGTACATATGCCAATGATAGAGTACAAACAGGATACTCTATTATGGACTTAATTTTTTTTTAATCATAGGCAATATATAATTTGGTTCTAGCCTAGCTATCCTAAAATATTAAATAATTGTCCACAAATGTGATATATTACAGACAACTAGCTAATTATACATCGCATTAAAATTTTTAGGCATGGAGATTTTACGTTGTGTATGAATGAAAGCGACAGAATGAACTTAAACAAAATCCATTAACAGTAACCTGCGTAAAAAAACGCAATTTATTTTTATTATGTACTTATACAGTATCTTATGTGCGAATAATAGTTTACCAACTGCAATTTGCATCCACATTGCCGCAATGTCGGCCGCGGGATGAGCATTGCGATCCTATAAACGTGCATTTAAATTTACACTTACTCCTTCTTGACATCAAAAGAATATATTTTTCCTAAAATAAATGCAAGCTAAGCCGAAGAATGTAGCATTTCAATGAAGTAAAACCAAATGTTGACATTCCAGGTTGAAGTACCACAAAATATTAAAAGATCCTGTTGACAGCGCATTATATCGATAAAAAACCGATTCATTGACATATTAGTTTCCAATGACACGTACCTATGTAGGTACCGTTGCGCTCATTCGATTTGACATTATTTGTATTTGACCGAACTGTCGCTAAGTCACTTAGTATAAATTCTTTGTTTACAAAAAGTCTATGTTCTCGTGGCACGGACTATAGTTGAATTGTTTCCTTATTTAAAATTATATTAGTTACGAATATAGATGCTGGCGGGAAAAATTCCGAATCATTCCCGTCGAATACTTCGGAAGTATTCCGAAATATTCCGAAACTTTGGGAATATTTCAACTGTCAAAAAATAACCAGGAAAGTCGACCTTACTAACTATTCGCGCTTGGAAGTTGTAAATTATATTATCTTTGTTTGCTTGCGGTGTACAAAGACACCCATTTTCATGCAAATAAATGATTTATGATTTATGATTATGACTATGCGACTCGCAAATACTCGCGATGCGTACAGACCTACATACAAACTAACCAAAAACATAGGTAGGTAACCCTTTTTAAAAAACAAATCAGATATGCTTGGCCTGGTTTTTTATTCCACAATTAAAATTTACAAAAAATAGCATTCGATTTCGAAATAAGTAGGTACCTACCTAAAAACAAAAGCATAAAAATCCTGTTAACCGCAGGCTAACATATCTACCTATAAAAACATCAACATATACTTATTCAATCACATTTATAATAAAAACCCACCACACCACAAACAAACACGTTTATTCCCATTGAATTATTCGGGCGAAATATTCGGCGGAAACATTCGATTGCGGGGTACGAATCTTTCTCGCGGGGGGTAAACTTCTCCGGGGAGCATCTCCCCTCTTACCGCACCCCGCACCGCCATCGCCTGCACGCACGACTCGTGGTAGTCGGGCGTGCGGCGCGGCGCCAGCGCGCCGGCACCGGCCGGGCCGGCGCACTGAGGGGCGGCGGCGATCGACGATCGATGCAAAATACGATTTTTCAGCAAAGAAAACATAAAAATCTTAATTAAATCCATTTTGAATAATTCAGATTTAAAGAAACTTTCCCAGAAGTATTCCGGAATTATTCAGAAGTTTTGCAACTATAGTTACGAACACTTTTGACATTAGGCAAAGAGAATTTAACACATTTCGTTTTGCTAGAATTTAGTACCAAATTATTTGTCGAAAACCAATCTAATACTTGTGCCAGAGTGTTATTGACGGTATCATAGTTACTTGAATTGCGATTAACTTTAAAAATTAGTGACGTATCGTCGGCAAACAAAACAATATCACATAAATTATGAACAAAGAACGGCAAATCATTAATATATATAAAAAAAGAACAATTTCATTAGGTACTTCCACTACTGTAGGTATGGCCTGTGCCTATACCTAATCATCATACGGCTAATACCACCACGCACTGAGTTTTCAATACATAGCTCGTCTCGTAGGTACCTACTACTAGGTAGGTACCTATCTATATAACGTAGGTACCCGCCTACATAGATAACATAGAGGTACTGTACCAAATTATACAAGCATTTAGAGCGCGGAAATCTCTTGTTATTGCATCTTATACCGCATTTACACATGCGTGTTCGTCATTCGCCTCGACACTCCACGAATATTCGTCGAAACATCCGTATACGAATGCTGTCGCGAACTACTGTTCACACATTCGCGGAGTGAATCATTTGAAATTCGCACACGAACATGGAGGACGTGAAAATAATCGCAGCGTGCGCGCTACATTTAATGAAATTATATAATTATTTAGATAGGTATCCTGCGTAAAAAAGTAAAAAAAAAGCTATCGTCACAGACGATTTCTTTTTTGAGCATGTAAATTATTAAATTACTATGAGAATTACTCATATAAGTAAATCATTTTTTTATTTTTATTTATAGACTCACGCCTGTATCCCAGAAGGGGTAGGCAGAGGTGTAAATATTACACCCACATTTCGCCATGAATTTTTAGGTCCCACGTAATAGGGGGCGGGCCTATTGCCGTACCGGGCACATTACCAGACTCCGTGCTGCTACTGAGAATTTCCCAAAGGAAAAACCCAATAACACTTTGCCAGACCCAGGAATCGAACCCGAGACCTCCCAATCCCACGCGCACATTTATGCCGCGAGACCAACAAGGCAGTAATATCTTTTAATATGTTTGTTGATAATCAATTTTGTTTAAGCCAAAGTATGATTTTTTTTATATTTAATGTGCTAACATAATGGCAACCCCATACTAGCAGATATACGGTTCCAAGCACCGTTTATCTTTCTGATGTTTTGGGTTCCAAATGAGCTCTTCTTTTTGAAATAGTTCAAGGAACTCTATAATTCGCGCTTCACTCCACTCCATTTTGACAACACGTCCGGTTGGGTCGGGCGCTAGCTGTCAACTGAATGCAGACGAATGTGTAAACAGTAAGTTCGTGTTCGCCATTCGTGCCCTTTGATTCGTGTCCGAAAAACCGCTCTCAACGCGAACACGAGAATCACGAATCGAATCACGAGGCGAATAGCGAATGTAGTGTTTACACATGCGTGTTCGTTATTCGCCTCGTTATTCGCACGAATGTGTAAATGCGGCATTACGCATTCAGATAGACGTCCAAAAAGTATTTACCTACCTTCACAATTAAGTTCCTGGGTACTTAGGTATAATACATTTCTAGATTCTATAGTAAAGTTATAGACGACCTAGAGCCATCTCAATGAATGGTATAATTTTAAAGTATCTATGGATATAAAAATATAACTAGACACAATAATATCCAAACATGAGAGGCGTACTTCAAAGAATTTAATAGAAACTTGAATGCTAAAATATAAAGTAAACAATTGTAACGAGGTCGACAAAAACATCTGGCGTCCGGTGCTGACATCAAAATGCTGGCAAAATAAAGATCAGCTTTGATGTAACGTTTAATTCGGTTTGGTTTAAAAATATTGTTCGTATTATTTACTAATGCCGCAGTATGTGCAAGGTAAAAAATATTGAAAAGTTCTTCCGACTTCGGACAATCGCCGAAAATATTACGCATTGCGTTCAGAAATGCTCTGTCAAAACCACAACAGTGTAATTTTGGATATGCGTAAAATATTTCTAGTTATATTCACTGAAAGCATTACAAATAGCTCACTTACTATTTGAATATTAATTTGTAATAAACATCATTTGTCAGAATGAATTATTCAATTTATGAGTTGTTTTCAAGTGGTAGCCGATTTCCGAACACAAGTAATGTCATGTCAAGTTAAATGTGACGGGTGTCCCATGTTTTGTCTTTTGTAATTTACTTGTTGATTTTATTAAAAGAATTTAGTGAGAATTTTGGTGTGTGGTCGCTTTATTGCCGCGGGGACAGATATGTTATAGTTTTATAAGTGCACTTTGTGTTGGCGACTCAGCGAAACGCTCCTGCAGCCGCCGATTGTACAGGTAACGGTATTTATTTGTGACAACGTCGATATTTTCTTGGAAACGTATTCTAGTTTAGTTTTTATTGATTGTAATCTTTAAATATGACCTTTGACTCGGTAATTAGCGGCAGTAGTTGCACACACTCTTGTTTGTGTATGTTATGATTACGTGGTTGTTTAAATTTTGGTACAAGTCGAATTTCGCGAAGCGGAACTAGTGTGTGTCACAACTCGCACTTATACTCGTGAGCCTCGTGAGGTCTTATAAAATAAATAAAATTACTTTATCCATTTTGCCGGCAACAATCTCTTATGGATTGGCATTTCAATAACCCACAAATTTTCTTGTAAGTAAATAAGGAAAATCAGTTTTGGTTTATCTGTGTCTGTTTATAATCAGTCAGATAATTCTATTTCTAACAAGATTATGAACAATTTCATTTATATTTAAGTAAGTATAACTAATTAAAATAATTACTTATGTAATCCATGTTTATTATTAATCATTGTCATCCAAATCTTCTGTTATTTCTTGTTTGACTACTTGTGGCTTATAGAATTTATTGTAAATATTGTCCCAGAATAGTAGCCGCTGGTTCTCAGGTGGGGGACTCATTCGTAATCTAGTGCTGAATAATAGCGTGGGAACGGTGGCCAAGGCTCTGCTATCACCTTTATCAGTCACAACGGGTTGCCATATAACGGGTATCAAACTCGTTGTGAGTGGAGTTGGGTCTCTGAAACAAATAAAGTGTGTTTTAGCCATGCCGCCTTTATTTTAAAAAAGTGTCACCTAACCAAGCAAGCAGGCAGGCATTTTGGGTTGTTTCATTTATATTTAGTTATAGATAAACTACTACTTTGTAAAAATCTTTAGCTGGTCATTCCTCAAAGTTCAAAAAGAACCATAAGTAAAACCAATTAGAATGAATAAAATAAAGTTCCTATTGGTTTCACTAAAACTAGAAAATACTGTACCACTAAGAATGAACCCCTTTTTATATTGTTTATTTCAATACTGGTGTGATTTACAAAGAAAGAAAATTCAGGAAACGCCAAAAGGACAGCTGAATAAACCCAAAATGTTAATAGTGAAAATGGGTGATTACTTATGTAGTTTATTATTGGCTATTCTCTATGTGGTTATTGGTTGGATGATATTATTTGAAGGCTGTTTTGCTAATGTATCCTCATTTTAATTAGAGTTTAAAATATATATTTATTTTTATTAAAAGTACTTAGTTATTAATTTTTACTGTTATAAGATTCTTGTTTGAGCTTTAGTTCAAATTATTTACAATAGTATTGATGTTTATGTAACACCAAAAATATATTTTTACTTTTGTATAGTCTGGTCACTAGGAGCAAAAAAATACTTAACGGTTAGACACTACTTACCCCATCTTCATAAAATTACTCCAAAGTACAATTAATCTCTCCAAGATTACATCATTTTCATCCCTCTCCCTGTACAAGTTATCAAGGTATGTCCCAAAACTGATAACAGAAGAATCGTCTACTGGCGAATCACTGTCCAGAATAAACTTCATCAAATATACCATATACGGACTCTGTGCTGCGTAAAGCACAGCCAGTTTGACAATAGGATATTCAACAAATACATCATAATTATAATCCAGGTATCTTTGCTCAATATCTTCAATTTCTAAAATGTCATGTCCAAAGTAAAACTCTTTGACGATAGCTCCAACTTTCTGTTTAATGTCATTGTTCTCGAATTCTAAATTAATCGGTAATGAGTCAGCCATGTTGTTATTTTTAGACAACTTATCAATATTCTCTTTATCTTCATCATTATTGTCGTTTATTGAATTTGTGTATGTGATCATTATCGGTACTTTGTGATAGTTGCCGTCTTTGAGTGTCTGTATGGGATCGAAGTCTAAGAGTCTATGGGAATGGTTCTCATGCTCCACACATGGGAGGAAAGAATCTGGTATATTGATCAGATCTTTCCATGAGGCTTTATTGTAGAATTGATACAATTCTTCCGCTGCATCTGTACCTTCATAACCAATTGATACAGCACCTTGGTACGCTATCTGCAAGTGGTCTAAGTTGATAGATAGTGGGTATTGTACTGAACTGAACTCCATAATGACCTTATGGACAAGGTCTTCTAGCAATCCAGAGAGTAAGAGAAGTTGTACAGACACAGCAGCAGACCCTACTCCATGTACAATCACTTCTTCAGGATTGCCTCCAAAATTCTCAATATTTCTGTGGACCCAGTACAAAGCGGCTATCTGGTCCTTCAGGCCGGCATTTCCTAAGGCATCAAGTATGCCGAGGCACAGGAAACCTAGTGCTCCTAGGCGATAGTTGAAGGTCACGACAATGAAACCTTCTCGCATGAGTCTCGCAGGAGGTTCAAATGTACCCCATCTGGAAATAAATAGACTGATATTAATCCATATGATTATTTGTGTTTGTCTATTGGGGACTCGGGATTCCAAGCCAAAAGTTTTAGATCACAACCGGGACAGGAATGATGTCGATGGTAATGATTATTATCATTATTATCGTCATGTGATCAGCAATCGCATACAGTACATACTTGCTTGACCAACAGAGTAGTCAAACACAAATAATATCACTAAATTTTGTCTTGTGTCGATTACCGGGATCGTTAATATTGCTCAAAAAGGTCAGCCAGGAATATCTCAGTAATAAATAATTTATTAGAAATGTATATGTATACATTAGCACGAAATTTTTGAGTTGCAAGTAAATTACCTAAGCTCCCAACGACTTAATCTTACAAGGGACTTATAGAATTTATATATAATAGAATTTATAGCTTTTGGATTATAAATGTCAGATTAGTCAGATTACTTGGTTGCTGCGTGAAAAATCCAACTGAGCCAATAGGGTAGTTTCCAGGGTCAAAATAATTACATCTTATTTAGTCCGTATTTTAGATTATAAAAAAATATTGGACACGTATTTTTTCTTTTTTCGATTAAATAAAAAATAACAAAGATATAGCCCATTAAAGTTACGTGTGACGTCATCTAGTGCGAAAAGATGCAGCACGACGTGACGTTATACGTAACTTTAATGAGCTATATCTTGGTCATTTTTGGTTTAATTTACAAATAAAAAAATACGTATCGCTTATTTTTGAATAATCTAAAGGACGGACTTATACAATTTTTTTTGTCAACTAGCCTATTCTCAGTAGAATAGATGTAATTAAATTGGACTCCTTGTCAATAGTCCTGCATGCCATGTTCTTAGATGATACTCTTGGATGCAACCTGGATAATGCAGTATGATGTTGATGGAAATTGGAAGCTTGACTAGAAAGGTACTACCCGAAGGGACCCTGAACACCGGAAATCTGGTTATTTTTTTATTTTCTTTTCTTTTTTATTTAAAAAGACGACTCCCACACTAAAACAGGGAAACAAGAATAAATTCCTGTGTCGCGGGAGACTTTACAAACATTAAATCACGGACACCAAGAACATCCAGACTCAAGACGTCGTGTGGGAATCGAACCCACGACACGCGACGCCAAGCAGCGAGGCGACCGCTTGAACCACTACGCCAAACGTGCAGTGACATGCTGTTTTAAAAAAATATTGCGATGTCCGATTTATCTGTGTATCAGGTAATATATATAGTTTGTTTAACAGTAGATTTTTTTAGATTTTTAAGTTTTTGTTTTTGAAAAAGACAACTCCCGCATTAGGACTAAATCCTGTGTCGCGGGGGACTTTACAAACATGCAACTAACGGACACAATGAACACCCAGACTCGAAACAACAATTTGTGATTTGCGACCGCTTAAACCACTACGCCAACCGTGCAGTCAAGTTACGCGGGTTATTGATTCCTTGCATGAGCAAGGAATTAAGTACCCGCGTAACTAAACGTAACCTCATGGTTATGAAGTCCTCATTATCGCCCTAGCGTTATCCAAGATTCACACGCCTTGGAGCCCGAGGTTCGCTTACTGGTCTAACCAGATATGACAGAATATCTACTTTTCCACAGAGCGACTGCCGTCTGACCTCCGCAACCCAAAAGGATAGCGATATTTCATAGTTTAGACCAGTATCAGTTTATTTGAGGGTACTGACTCCCCGTAACGACTGCCAAAGATGTTCATGACAGCCGGGACCGACGGTTTAACGTGCTCTCCGAGGCACGGGGCAAGCGATAATTAACAATTTAATAGCCGTCTGACCTCCGCAACCCAAAGGGATAGCGATATTCAAATATATTATCAATCAATAACTATTAACTTTTGCAATAGTAGATAACTCACAATGTGAAACAGTTGCAGCTCCTTACAAATATAACATGTAAAACCATTATACTGGCAGTTAAAAAGAGTGGCCACGAGTTTTATTGCCCGTTCTTTCTGGTGGTCTTACTATTGCATTGCGAACGTGGCAGTAAATGTAAATGTAGAATCATCTAGTAATTAACTTTAACTTTTGACGTTCATAAGCGTCACTTTGTGGCCTAAATGAATAAATGATTTTGAGTTTGAGTTTGAGTTTATTCCTTAAAATGTTTATAGTTTTCTGAGGTCTGTTGGTCGTTTCATGTTTGCAAATTATTTCACAATTAAAACTTATTTGCGACATAGTCTTTAAAATTACAACTATTTCGGTCATTATTATGTTAAAATAGAGGTTTAAAATTGAAAATATTTACATTAAATGATAAAAGTGGTAGTGTTATAAAGATCAAACCAATTATCCATCGTAATTAAGGCAATCTGGGTTTTAACTAAAATGAGTATAACCACAAGGTAAGCTTAGCCAACACGGACATCGTACGCTCGCAGACTTTCGTTTAGGTTAGAGGTCCTGCCGAAATCATTGAGCGTTTTAATGTACTATGAAATAAATAGGTAGAATCTATTTATACAGTTTGCAAATATTCTGACGAATCTGGCAAGACCTGAAAGCAGACCCCTGGCCCCTAGGCGGAGCCTTGGTTACAACTTGATGCTAAAACGGTGATGAATAAATATCTAATAGATCGAATTATATTTTCGCCATGCCAGCAACTGCAGTAGGTACCATTTTCAATGAGTCTTAACTAGTATATTGACTGCACGGATGCAGTTGTCAAGGGCTTCGCTTGCGTCCGCACCGAGTGTTGGAGATTCGATCCCCACACGAGACAATAAATTATGAGCTTGAATATCGTCATTATGTTGTCATTCTTGGAAAGTCCCCTGCTGCTCATGTACAGTATATTATTTATTATTTCTAGTGTAATCTAAAGTAGTGTGTTTAAATTATATCTAAAAAAGAACGTTTGGGACAATTTTATTTTTAAGTCACATGAAATGCGGCTTGGCAGTCATGGCCATTTGCCACTAGACTAACAACCCAGTCACGACAACATTAGAATTATAACATTATATAACTTCACGCCTTCCCCGAAGGGGTAGGCAGATGTGTATACACACCCATATTTCGCCAGTTATGTTTAGGTCCTAATGTAATAGGGGGCGAGCCTATTGCCATCTAGCGGGCATATTATTATTAGGATTATATGTATATAAACAAACTAAAATTGTCTTTAATACCCAACGAAGGAACCAACGATCACTAGATTTCCTTTTAATATCGCTGTCCCTTTGATTTGCGGAGGTCACACAGCACTCGCTCTGTGGAAAAGTTAACATTCTGCCATATTTTGTTAGACTAGGCAGCGAATCCCGGTTCAGGGGCGAGGGACGGACTTCCCCTATTCGATGGACCCGAGTCGCGGCGCGCGCGGGTGTCGTCGCGCGCCTCTGAGGCGATGCACGGGGTAGTTCAACACCGTACTACCCCGTGCAGGAGACGAGGCCCGGAAAGACCCGGCCAGCACTAGTGTGGGGTTGCGAAAGAATTTGGATTCCCGCGGCCCTGCGGACACGTGCGCGGACACCGGGGTGGTTTCAGCCGGCAAGAGACCGGCACGCCCCTCCGCCTTTCCCCAGGCGGAGGTAGTCCATGAGGATTTCCCCCCGCAAAAAAAAAGGCAGGGAACCCCGATTGCAACTGGAATAACGCTAGAATGATGACAATCTTCCGCTTGGAGTCCTTCAGAAAGTCTTGGATACAACCGATATAATGCTAGGACAATGATCATCATCAGCCCTTTATACTGTCCTGCTGGGCACGGGCCTCTTCTCTCTACGAGAAGGGTAAGGCCATAGTCCTCCACGCTGCCAAGTGCGGGTTGGCAGACTTCACATGTCTTTCGAGAACATTATGAAGAACTCTCAGACATGCAGGTTTCCTCACGATGTTTTCCTTCACCGTTTAGGAAGCGATAATTAACAATTTAAAACGCACGAACGAAAAGTCATCGGTGCGCGCCGTGGATTCGAACCCGGACCCTCTGCGTAGCAGTCTGTCGGTCTCTCCACTAGGCTATCGCTGCAATTATAGGACGATGCTGATGATGTTAAAATTCTAATCGACTTCAATATCCTGTATCCAGAACCTAAGCAGCCCATAATGATTCAGCTTTTAATGGCCCACTTAATATTTAAGGGCTGGTTTCCTTATTCATCCTTTAGTATCATTTTTTTATTTATTTATAGACTCACGCCTGTATTCGCGAAGGGGTAGGCAGAGGCGTACTAGGTATTACACCCACATTTCGCTATGAATTTTTAGGTCCCACGTAATAGGGGGCGAGCCTCTTGCCGGTACCGGGCACATCACTAGACTCCGTGCTGCTACTGAGAATTCGAAAAACCCAGTAACACATTTGCCCGACCCGGGAATCGAACCCGGGACCTCCGATCAGCAGTCGCATACGCTATCCACTAGACCACAGAGGCAGTGATTCAGCTTTTAATGGCCCACTTAATATTCAAGGACTGGTCTCCTTATACATCCGTTAGTAACATGCGTTAAAAGCCGAATGCACGGCTATTCGGAAATACCCGGTTAGTCACTCGGCCTTGTCTACAAGTTGAGAACGCTCAAAAATGTCTTAATCTTATGTACAGGTGTCTTGTTACGACGCTATAAATAGGTAGACCGTAGGCATTTTTAGGGTTCCGTACCTAAAAGGTAAAAAACGGAACCCTATTACTAAGCCTCCGCTGTCTGTCTGTCTGTCTGTCTATCTGTCTGTCACTAGGCTATATCTCATAAACCATGATAGCTAGAAAGCTGAAATTTTCACAAATTATGTATTTCGGTTGCCGCTATAACAACAAATACTAAAAATAAAAAAATTAAAATATTAAAAACACGTTTTTTGTATGGGAAAAAATACCCCACCATACAAAAAACGTGTTTTTTTCGTATTTTTTGCTCAAAATTACTAACTGTAACGGGTAGACGCTTTAAATTTTCACAGAATATGTAGTTGTATATTACCTTTCAAAATAAATAATTAAATTTAAAAAAAGTAAATAAAAAAGGGGGGCTCCCATACAACAAACGTAATTTTTAAGCAATTTGTTACTCGATCTTAATAAACAGGTAGAAACTTACTAATAGTCGACCAAGCCAACTAGACGAATGTCAACGTGACAAAATTCAACATAATTCAATAATTACACTCCAGAAATTCCTAGTACCGATTGCAGGCACATTGTACGTTCACACGCCGCGTTCGCACGTTACGATAAATAGTTTCTGGATTATAATTGTTGAATTATGTTGAATTTTGTCACGTTGACATTCGTCTATTTGGCTTGGTCGACTAGTATAAAGTATTTAAGTATACATACAACGAACGTGATTTTCTTTTATAGATGATGGTACGGGACCCTTCGTGCGCGAGTCCGACTCGCACTTGCCCAATTTTTTTTTATGAACCTCATATATTTAGCATAATTAGCACTAAGCTTATTAACGGCCGGTTTCAATTTTCGATCTTTCCATGTGTTTGGACATTACTAAAGACTTATTTGACACTAGAGGATGCCCGCGGTTACACCCGCGTTATTTAGGGCTACTGCTCTGCTCCCTTCGCTCATAGCCTGATGTTATATAGCCTATAGCTTTCCTCGATAAATGGGCTATCTAACACTGAAAGAATTTTTCAAATCGGACCAGTAGTTCCTGAGATTAGCGCGTTCAACCAAACAAATAAACAAACTCTTCCGCTTTATTATATTAGTATAGATAAGTTCCATACAGAATATATCAAATATGTATCTCCCTAAATTAGGATCGGCCGTAAGTGATAGGTAATACTCAGGTTATGATTATCGGAACTGTTGGCTTTTTCCGTCTTTCACAGGTAACGTAGAGTCCTAAAATAAATAAAATATCTTTTCTGGTGTTACGAATACGAAACAAATGATAAGAAGAGCAACTATCTTCATGACTGGTATGGCCCATTATTAGTTCCGGAGACCTCATCCCTCATCTCGCTACTATTCCTTTGCCCATCCTATAAGGGCGAGGTCTTCTGGCTGGTGTCGCTTGTGTCCCTTGGACGGGGGTAATATCGCCTCAGTTGATCCGACAGCTCCTTTGCCTCCTCTATCTACACTAATAATATTATAAAGAGGAAAAATTTGTATTTTTGTTTGTTTGTTTGTATTGGATAAACTCAAAAACTACTGGACCGATTTAAAAAATTCTTTCACCATTAGATAGCTACATTATCTGCGAGTAACATAGGCTATATATTTTTTTTAAATTGGTGTCAGTAAGATATTTGGGTTTTTCGGGTACGCGAAGTAGTTCCCTCAGGACGCGGGTAAAACCGCGGGAAACGGCTAGTAAACAAAAATCTAATGAATTTCTGGTTCATCCGGTAAACCATTCTACTTTGTCTGTGGTATCTAAGGAGTTTAACATTTTCTGTTAACCGACATTTATATAATACACACATCTATGTTCGCTAATGATTTGGGTTAGTTTTGATTCCCCCTGTTCTTGTTTCCCCCCGTATGTTATTAAAACGATATTGTATAACTATATGCATACAATAATTCTCGATTCCCCCCGAAATTTAAAAAAACAGTACAGTCAAGCATAACTTACTAATTATTACGCAAGTACCTATGTTTATGCATGTAACTTATATGATAATTAATATTTTATTTTATACTTAACAAATCAAATATTACTTTTATATGGACACTTCAATATCTCACAATCATTTTAAAGAGTAGAAGTTTAACATTGTTTGAAATACCGTGGTCAAACTGAATTCATACATCAAGCGCTTTTAGTGCTTGATGTATGAATTCAATTTCCATATACGTCCAGTAGCGCTAAAGTGACAAAGCGCTTAGTACCCGTTTCGGCACTCAATTGATATGTAGTTGATAAAATCGCTCTCTCGCTCTTTCACCCGTATTGCGTTCCTAGTACTTCCATATTAAAGAAATTTTAATTTATAACAAAAATTACTGGTAAACTATAAAATATATAATCTATCTAGGTATAACTAAAAATTAAGATAAATAAATTTAGAAAGTTTTCCATCACGAATGTACGTTCCGATGTTTCACCTACTACCTACGTTCAAATATTTTATTAGCGCATTTATAACGTCTCAATACAAAAGTATTTTGGACTTTATTCAGGTCATAGAAGTATCCGTTACTTAAATTTACAATCGAATAAAGATATAATTTAGACCACAGTAAATATTTTTCCGTGGCTTACGGTTATTTGACCAGAAATATATGTATAAGCGCAGAGCATTTGGAACATTGGGTGTCCTTTGCATTTACCGACACCTAACTGATTTATGAGCAATAGGATAGATAGTATGCCTATCTCTCTCAAGCACATTATGTTTTGTCTCATTCAAGTATTATTAGTAGGGATGTTGGCCGTGATCTTGTAGCTATAGCCAGTGCATCTGATTAGAAATATTAGCCTATGTATTATTGCAATCACAATGCCGGGTGAAGGTCCTTCGTCGATGGGTACTCATATATATATATTACATAGGAAAAATAAAAAATCAACCGTGTGGGTGTGTGTTAATAAAATAAAAAGAAGTGCAGTGGTGCTATCAAAGTGGTTCATGAAACAGACAGTGTACATTTTAATAACAAACATTCATCAGATTTCCTGCCAAATTTTATAAACAATGAAGTTAGTACTATGATTAATGAAACAATAAAAGAAGTTTCCAGCAATTTTGTGTCCATAGAAAAAATATATGAAATGAATGCCATAAAAATTAAAAATGAAATGTAAAAATGGAAGCAATAATTTATGTACTGCAATTCCTGATTTTAAATCAGTTAAATGTCATATCTATATATAAGCAGGAATAAATACTTAAACGTACCAAAAACACAATTTAAAGAAGCAAAAGACGTTATCATACCAACATCATTTAAATCATATGTACGAATTGATTACACCGAAGACGATAACCGGATTCTCATCTTTGCCTCAAATCAAGTCAAGAATTATATAAATCATGTGTAGCATTATTTCGATGATGGAACTTTTGACTGTTGTCCAAAACCATTTAAACAAATTTATACCATCCATGGAGATATAAGCAGTGACGCCACTGCAACTAATATAGTGCCATTGTTCTACGTACTACTTATTAATAAAGAAACCAGTACGTATGAAACCATGTTGAAAAAAATTAAAGAAGGTGATTCTGATTTCAACCCTAAAAAAATTACTTTGGATTTTGAAACGGCAGCAATGAACGCAAGTAAAAATATTTTTCCAAACGTTATTTTTCATGGTTGCTTTGTACATTTTCAACGATGTATATTTAGACGAGCAAAATCATTGGGATTACTACACCACGCGCAGTCAAAACAGTACGTAAAATTATGTATAAGCATGGCTTTTCTTCCAAAAGAACATATAGAGGACGGATGGCTCTCAATAATCGAAAAAAGGTAAGACTTTCACTACTTTTTCCTTTCTAGTGAGTAGATATTCATCATCTTTTCTGTACGCAATAATATTTAATAACGATTATAATGACGGTACTTTCAAATGTACGCCCTTTACATCAAGAAGTTATTAAAGGTAATACAAAAAAATATATAACGTTCTATTTTGTCTATACTACCTTATTTTTTATGTTACAGTGTTTCTGAAAAGCACATAATCAAGTTTAATGATTACTTCGTTGAACAATGGCTTGAGCCCTATGATATGATATCAAAATGGTGTTGTTACAAGGAACTGCATCGAAGTACCAACTTGGTAGAAGCTTGGAATCAGAGACTCCAAAAAGTCGTACACAGAAAACCTAATTTATTGCAGATACTCCAGATGATTGCACTAGATATGTATTTCTACATATGAGATGGCTCAAAAAAAGTAATATATTCATAACATATTTGTAATAATACTAATTACTTCAAATATTAATGTTATTCTTTTATGTAACAATTTAATAAGTTGTATTGTGCAAATCGCAACACAAATGGTTATTCGATAAAAATATTACCTTTTAAATAAGTGTTACGTTATGTTATTTGTTTTATTTTTTTGTTAATTCTTTTAAATACTTTTTTATACTGAAACTAAAGTGCAAAGCAAGCTGTGCATTTAAATTGTAAGAGTTACTTAATCTGTGAAAGTGTGTGTGTGTGCAAAGAAAGCTGATGTACCTATTTAAATTATAAGGATACAAAAATCTATAATAGAGATCTAGATGTGATTGATGATAAGGTAAAATAAATACACTGAAATATAACCAGTACTTTTCTCTTTGACTGTACCTCCTTGATTTTACTTCATAAAACGTAATAATAAAAGTGATAAATTTTCGGGGGGAAACAGGAACAGGGGGAATCGACACTAACCCAATGATTTAGGTTGCACTTAAAATGTAACGAGCAATGTGATTAACAATAGTTTTTAGTACTTATTGTCTTCTATAGAACACAGATTGTAACTCGAAAATCCATAATACCTACTAAGAATATTCATGTTCTCCTAAACTTCGTCTTAAAACTTTATCAGAGCGTTTCTTCGTCATAAACTTTCGAAACACATTTAATATTTTATAACGGCTCGATGAAAAGCAGGTACCTTATCTTACGCATGCATTCATATACCTACCTAATACTTAAAGTTTAAGTGTGTTTTGCGTTATCAAAATTTATTGCCGGTAAAAACCCAATAATAGTTTTCACACTTTGGAAATTCAAGTCAAGACTCTAATGCGGTATGATCGACTTAAAAATATAAAGACATTACTAGTATTACATCAATCGATTTTAAACTTTCGCGATTTGTATACATCATAAAATATTATTTAGCGGGTCTTAGTCGCGATAGTTTACTTATTTCAAGGCATAAATAGGCCCTTCGCGACCACAACCGTTGCAAGCCGGTAGAAACGTAGGAGAATAACAGAGGTATTTATGCCTTAAAAAAGTAAATTATCGCGACTAAGACCCGCTAAATAATATTGTATGACTAGAAGACGCCAGCAGCTACGCCTGCATTTTTTTTAATTTACCCGTTTTGGCCGATCCCGTGGGAATTTCAAGAAATCCATTCTTAGTGCTCCCCTACGGTCCCCAAGGAACATACATGCCAAATTTCAGCTTCCTGCGCCCAATAGTTTCGGCTGTAGCATGCCTGTCAGTCAGTCAGTAACGCAAGGATTTTATATATTAAGAAGATAGTATTACATCGGCATCGCGGGTATATTTACAAACACTCAACAATCAATGTACAAAATAAATACCCGGATTGAAAACAACAACTAGTAGGCTAACACACGACAGGCTCAAGCGCAACGATAGCCTAATGGAGAGACCGACAGACTGCTACGCAGAGGGTCTCACATTCAAACCCACGGTGAGCACCACTTAACATAACTTCACGCCTTTTATCCCCGAAGGGGTAGGCAAAGGTGTATTACACACCCACACTTAGCCAGTTATGTTTCAGTCCCAATGTAATAGGGTGCGAGCCTATTGCCATCTACCGGGCAGGTCATTAAGCGAGCGATAATTAATTTATAATGCACACATAACTTCGAAAAGTCGGAGGTGTGTGCCCGGGGTACCTGGGGATCGAATCCGAGACCATCGTCTCGGCTGTCTCTCTGTGTGACGGCCTAAACCCTCTCATAGTGAGAAGAGGCCCGTGCCCAGTAGTGACACAGTTTAGATACAGGTCTGATGAGGAAAGGGTGGTCCCTTATGAGAATGGAAACCCCAGCTCTCGGTGTAGTGCTAAATGGCGAGACTGCCGCTAAAGTTTACCAACCTAGCAACTTTTGAATCATATATTGCAGACCTCTCGTACGCGCTATAACTATTGACCATTTCTAAACAATATTGTTACGAGCTGGGGTTCGTGATAAATTATATACACTATGCCAGAAAAACTGCACTTTATTCACTAACACAATAACACTAGATACACACACTTAATTTTCACTTCACATATAAAACACACTATTCACACCACTAGAACAACACTAAACACTTCCGACTTATTTCCTTCGCTTCTTGTTGATCGCTTCGATATTCAATTGTAACTGAACCTTGTATGTAACCCACGATGACGAGCCATCAAAGGGTGGAACCTTAAACCAACGAGGCGAGGGCGCCACAGCTGCAGGTGTAACGTCATTGGTCTCAAGCCCACGCAATTTCTTCTCCAATCTGGCAATATGGGTCTCGAGCTGGTCGTGTACACGCTTCTCAATGTCGCTGATACGGGCCTCGTGCTGCTGGAGTTCCTCCTTGACCGCCTTCAAGTCCTTCCCCACTGCGGCGCTGAGGTCCTTCATGAGCACCAGCTGTTCCTCCAGACGGTGGGCGTGCACCTCCTTGTCACGCGCGCCGCCTAGAGGAGCAGCTGCCGCGCGACAAGGAGGATCTCTTGACGGCGAGCCTGCTCCTGTTGACGGCGGTCCTGCTCCTCCTTGTCGCGCTGTAGCTGTTCCTCCAGGCGGCGCGCGTGCTCCTCTTGAAGGCGAGCCTGCTCCTGTTGACGGCGGTCCTGCTCCTCCTTGTCGCGCTGTAGCTGTTCCTCCAGGCGGCGCACGTGCTCCTCTTGACGGCGAGCCCGCTCCTCCTTGTTGCGCTGTAGCTGTTCCTCCAGGCGGCGCGCGTGCTCCTCTTGACGGCGAGCTTGCTCCTCCTGACGGCGAGCCTGCTCCTCCAGGCGGCGAGCCTGCTCCTCCTGACGGCGGGCCTGCTCCTCTTGACGGCGAGCCCGCTCCTCCTTGTTGCGCTGTAGCTGTTCCTCCAGGCGGCGCGCGTGCTCCTCTTGACGGCGAGCCCGCTCCTCCTTGTTGCGCTGTAGCATTTCCTCCAGGCGGCGCGCGTGCTCCTCTTGACGGCGAGCTTGCTCCTCCTGACGGCGAGCCTGCTCCTCCTGACGGCGAGCCTGCTCCTCCCGACGACTAGCCTGCTCTTCCTTGTCGCGCTGTAGCTGTTCCTCCAGGCGGCGCGCGTGCTCCTCTTGACGGCGAGCTTGCTCCTCCTGACGGCGAGCCTGCTCCTCCTGACGGCGAGCCTGCTCCTCCCGACGACTAGCCTGCTCTTCCTTGTCGCGCTGTAGCTGTTCCTCCAGGCGGCGCGCGTGCTCCTCTTGATGGCGGGCCTGCTCCTGCATGAACGCCATCAGAGCCGCGATGTCGGGCACCGCCACGGAGTGTGCGCTTGCAGGCTCCACTGCAGCCGCGGAGTCGCCTGGTCCACCAGACGATGGAGAAGGAACGTCTCCGAAGCGTCTCTGGTCCAGGTCTTGCTGGCGCTGGTTCCTGGTACGCACTCCGTCAGTTTAAGTGGCATAGTGAGTTATAATTTATCACCGAACCCCAGCTCGTAACAATATCTATTTTAATGACTCCGTATTACACGCGTAACATCATATAAAATTCTCGATAAAGTATGACGTGGATATAATCGCTTCTCATGCGGTCGACGTCAATCAGCGTAATGTTTGTTGCCGGAAGGTTAAACGCAGATGACCACGCCCACTGTTGGACTAAGATAACAAACAGATTTGAAGGTCACGGCTTGTAGACAGACTCCCACGCGGTAACGATAAATCTATCTCACCTGCCATATTTATGGATATTTTTGTAGTACGACTGCACGTGTAGCGTAGTGGTTGATGTGTCTACTGCTCTCTTTACCGAGTGTTGTAGGTTTGATTCCCACATGTGAAAATTTTCTTTGATTGTAACACCACGAATAGTTGTTTCGAGTACGCTTGTATTCGTTAGTTTAATGTTTATAAGCCGGGCATAGGTTTTATTGCTGGTAAGACTATTTAGGGCTAGATGAATAATTTCATCCGTCATCATCATTGTCTTTATCTCGGTTGCACTCAAGGCGTCGTGTCTGGGGTCCGCTATTTACGTACATAGGATACAATTGGCATTAATACATTAAAAGTGAGAAAAACTCTATGGTCACTGTATTGATATATAAATAACAAAAATCATTTCAGGTCTTAGTTGGGTTAAATTACAAATTGAAGGCATAAATACCTTGGTTTTCCGACGTTTCGACCGTCTTGTATTATGTCATGCAACTCGCGAAATTTTAAAATCGATAATTGCTTGTAATGCTCCGTGTGATGGTCCGTTTTACAAGTGATCCATGTTAAAAACGAGGTTGAAATAAGAAACTCTTTTGTGGTAACAGAGTACTTTCAAAATACTTAGTAATACATTACCCGCTCCGAAAGTCTCCATCGTGCACAAGGACATACACAGGCAGCGGTGTACTATGCCGTGGTGCGAACACATTCACCACCAGGCAGTTCTCGTCTCCATCCTGCTCCTGCTGGGGACACTTGACTTTATGACTCGCCTCGAAGATACCGTCCCACGTAGGAGGCGGCTCAGGAGCCTGAAATGGTAAACAATATGAAAAGAAATAGAATAATATATATTTATTTTGAACATTTTGCAATTTTAATGGCACACACCAAAAATGTTATGTCCTATCCTACTAATATTATAAATGTGAAAGTTTGTGAAGATATATGTATGTATGGATGGATGGATGGATGGATGTTTGTTACTCTTTCACGCAAAAACTACTGAACGGATTTGGATGAAACTTTACAGTAATATAGTTTATACATCAGAATAACACATAGGCTACAATTTATATAGATTTTGTATAATGTTGCCATAATATAAGGAAAAGTATCAACTAAGTCGGCAAAAATCCTGAGCTCTGAAAGCTATTAATTGGAATTTTACCCCCTTCTTGATGACAGATTGATCTGATTTTTGGCATTCACTCATATTGTCATCAAGATTCAGATAATTTAAATGATTGTAAATTCAAGATGGCCGCCGATACAAAATGGCGGATCACATATTACTTCACAACAACCTCAATATGGGTATCAAATGAAAGGGCTTGATTGGTAGAATAGAGCTCACAATGAAAAATCCAAGATGGCCGCCGCCACAAAATGGCGGATTACTTATTTTCCACAAATACTTCAATATGGGTATCAAATGAAAGGACTTGATTCGTAGAATAGAGCTCACTATGAAAAATCCAAGATGGCTGTCGCCGCAAAATGGCGGATTACTTAATTTCCACAAATACCTCAATATGGGTATCAAATGAAAGGGTTTGATTGGTAGAATCGAGCTCACTATGAAAAATTCAAGATGGCGGCCACCACAAAATGGCGGATTACCTATTTTCCACAAATACCTCAATATGGGTATCGAACGACAGGGCCAGATTGGTAGAAAAGGGATCACTATGAAAAGAGACGTGGACTCAATGGCTGTCTTCTACCGTATCTATCACGGTGAGTGCTCCGAAGAGCTCTTTCAACTAATCCCACCCTCTCCTTTCCTATCCCGAACGACACGTGCTGGGTTGAGGTGCCACTCTTACACGGTAGAACAGATACCGTCACGCACCAAACGGTTCGGCGCCTCTTATCTCTGCCGTACCATTAAGATGTGGAACTCTTTACCAGTCCAAGTGTTTCCCTCCACTTATGATCCCGGGTCCTTTAAGCGGGGCGTGAAAAAGCTTTACTCAAGGCCGTCAAGGTGAGGGCCATCATGCCATAATGCCATGCTGGCTGCTGGGATGATGGCCATCACTATGGGACTTCACTGACTGCTTAACATCAGGCAGCATGGAGTCAATTTGTTCGGCAGAAATAAAAAATTAAAAAAAATAATAAAAAAAGAGAATGAGAAGTATCAACTTACAAAAAAAACAAAAAAAAATAAAATAAAATTAACACATTAATGAAAAATGTTTTGGGCGTAGCGTATCCAGAGTAAACATAGAAATTTCACATGCCCAACGATTTTAAATGTGTCTGATCAATACCCAAGATTGATGAGAACATTAGTGCGATATTTACCGACGACGATACGATTACGACATTAGACCGAATTAATTTTTAGCTTTTAGTACATAACCTAACTACATAATTTTTATTGTAATAAAACAGTATAACATAAAAAAAAAAAATGTTTTTTACAATGCTCATTCTAGAGTAGTTATCAATTTGTTTTCAAAATTCATAAATGTATTGTCTTCAGTATTTAATGTAGATGAACTTTGTCTTTTACAGTAAGTAGTTTGGACGAATAGTTTAAAAGTTATCACGATTATATTTGACCTAAGCGCAGCGTTATGAAAAGCGCTTACTATTAATTGGCGCGCTTAAGCGCAGCGGGGTGGAGGAGCGGTCTGATTAACTATATACTTTGTGGTAGTGCTTTCAGTTTTTATTTTTGCTGCTGTTCTATTCAGTAGGTATATAAGCTCTCCATAACTTCAATAATATACCTACACAATGAAAACAAAAGTAATTTTAAGTACTATCCGTTTGTGATGAAATTTGATATGGATAGTCTGAAACCTGGGGAAGTACAAAGGCTACTCTTTATTTAAATTTCATGCGGGTGAAACCGCGGGCAAAAGCTAGTAAAAAATAAAGAATAAACCAATATGTTCATCATACAACCAGTCCACTGCTGGATTTAAAACTTTGTGAGTTAATAGAAGGAGGCCTATTATCCCACCCTGGCCAGACTGGTTGCCATAGAGTTTAATGTCGAGTTTGTCATCGTTTGCGCTAGATACTATTTGCTCCTTGTATTTTCCCTAGTAATAATGCCTCTTACGACATGCACGGTTTTTTTTTCTACCACATACACACATCATCATCTAGTCCCAAACTAAGCAGAGCTTGTACTATGGGTACTAGATAATGGATAAACATACATATTGTATATTTTTTTTTTGTAAATACACACATATTATACATAGAAAACCCAGACCAAGACAAACATGTTCATGCACACAAATGTTTGACTTGAGCGGGAATCGAACCCGCGACCTTCGGCGTAGCAGTCGCTTACACTCGCCAACCGCTCGTCGATAAAATGGAGTAGTTTTACTTTGTATTCTTATTGTAACGTCGTGTATTTGCTTTATTTCGAAGAGAAATAAAGCTCTATGTGAGTTATACCATTTGAAAGTACCGTCTTGTCATCATGCTCTGGCTCTAGTCCCAATTTATTTGACGTCGACGCAGTGTGTCCTCCGCTTCCATACTTCTCTATCGCCGGTCATCCGATGATTTACCCCTTTCCCTTTCATATCCATTCTCACACAGTCCATCCATCTTTACCTTGGCCTCCATTCCCCACCGCCTTACTGTTATAAAAGGTATCATCATGATGACCCACTGCAGGGCACAGGATTCTTCTCACTACGAGATGGCCATAATTCACCACGCTGGCCAAGTGCGGGTTGACAGACTTCCCATGTCTTTCGAGAACATTATGGAGAACTCACTTCACCGATAAGCAAGCGATAATTATCAATTTTATACACACTTGACATCGAAAAATCATTGGTGCTTAGCAGTCTGTCGGTCTCTCCAGTCGCCTATGTCTGCTTTAAAAAGTATATCTGACGAAAAGGAAAGATAGGTAGGACGAAAAGGCAAACCTTTTGGTCTCTTTAGCTTCTACTATGCTATCTCTTCAGTGCCGTCTTGTAACACTATCAAATAGTTTTGATTGACTACACTCATAATACGACATCTCTTAACAATATTTTTTAGTAATGAATGTAGAGGAAGCGCGTGAGGTTTGCAAGGATAGAAGCAAGTGGCGTTCTGTTGTCTCTGCCTACCCCGACGGGAAAAAGGCATGGGCATATAATATGTTGATAATTATTATTACTATACAGTATTTTTGTTGATGTGTGAAAAAACTTGCTGCCGTGTTTGGATATACGATTTAGCGTCTCATCTTATGGACGCGGGTAAAACCCAAATTCTTATTTTATATTTTTTAATTCTGCAAGATACCGAAATAGAATATTTTTATTACATTACATTTAAGTCAATGCCTTCTAAAATTTGATTATGTATGTATTGATTTTGGTAGTCTGATTTGGAGCCTCTCTGGCATACTTTGAAATTGTTACTCTCTTAAAAACCGACCTTTCGGACACACCCTGGAGTATTAAGTAGCCTTATAAATGAAAATCTGTGCGTCTAACTTCACATAAACGATCCAATTCGACCACTCAACTAACAGCGCTAATCAACACGTTCTCATATACTTAATTACCCCAATCTCCCTAATTCAATTCCGCCATTACGTAGCACGTAAACACGTCAACACATCCATACTCCACACGTAAACACTAAATAACGATACGATAGCGATCTACTCTACATAACAGTAAATGAGATTTGTCTATCAACAAATGGAGCTGACCTTAAACCTGTCGCTTTGCGTGGGGGGTCGGGCGTAGGGTATGCCGAAGTACGCCGCATGCGTTGGGGTGAGGTACCCCCTGACCGTCCCTTGAGTGGTCACCACGTCCCTATACGGCCGCAGAACATTCACACGTTTACCCATAACACTTAACAGTCCGGCTACGGAAAACACAGCACGCAACGACAAACCGCGATATATACATGGTACAGCCATGGTTCAACATGACTGAGACTGAGTGACGGCTTGTGTCGATATAGTTTACCTAATTAAGTTATAGTTGTCAAAACATGGACGTTTGTGTTATATATACGGTGTTGGTGTGACTCTGTGATGGAAATGAAAACACTTGGATGATAGGTAATTGTGTTTGTGTATCCGTTAGTTCGTAGTTAAGGCAAGTGTTTGATGATTGTGAAGCTTATACTTGTAATAATTATGTGATTTTTGGTCGAAGTAGGTCTAGAAGGATAATAACAGGAAAAATATATTATTGGATATATCAGGAGGGTGCATAGGGTTCCCACCAAGAACTTAGGGTCCCAAGCCAACCTCACCTGCAAGTGGTGCACCTGCTGATCAACGAACGAGGCTCTGGCAAACAAAATATCCCGATAAGCGGCAACAGACTCGCCACCTATTACGTGGGATCAAAACACTGGCGAAAAGTGGGCGTTTAATATGCCTCTGCCTACCCCTTTGGGGAAACAGGCGTGAGTCTATGTATGTATGTGGATATATCATTAGGCACGTGTGGCAGTGTTCCATTTATTAGAACTTATAGAAATCGGAGCTATTTTTATGGATCAAATCCATACGTGAATAGTAACTGATTGTATATGTGTCACAGCGTACCATATTCTGACCTGCAGGAGAAAATACAGTTCCTGTTGCCAGACAACTCTAAGAAGCGGTGGCTATTGCTTGTTTGAGGTTTAGGCGCCATAATTAAAGCAGTAGTTTCACGCCACAAAAGCATGTTCTCTGATATCGGTGACGGTGGTGGCTGCAAAAGAAATAATGTCAATTTGCGTCGTGTTTTATTCCATGATTTCCATGCATGCGAATTCCACTCTCTTTTCAAGGATAGAGGCCTTCCGTTTCTCTTTTTCCTCCCATTTCCTTTGGAATTGAAAAGCACTTTACCCTTAGCGTTACAGGCACCAGCAAGCTACGCCAATAGCCATCATAATAGCCTTTTGCAGTCCACTGCTGGACATAGGACGATCCTATTTTGTGACACAAGTATTGTGACTATTGTGAACTATTAGGAGGATTGGTCATACTATACTACGCTGGCAGGCGGATTGGTTGGTCTTATGCGGCTTAATGTCGAGTTTTCCTTCTCTTCGCAAAGATACTATTTGCTTCGTGTATCTTCCTTAGTCGTTACACACCTACGGAATGAAATATGGTAGTACTTAGTTCGTCACCACACGGAAAAAATACTTACAGCACCAGCAAACATTAAATGTCCAAAAATACCTCGTCAAATATCCAAAGAACTAGTTCCTTAGGACGTGACGGTTTATTGTAATTAGGCTAACAAAATTGAAGGGTCGCCTTGTTACCTAAATGGCTGTACTCATTAACACCCTTTGCTAATTTATCATTGTATAGCTAAGTAACAGAAAGCCAATTTGTCGTTCGGGTTTGTTAAAACATCGTCAGAAAACCTACATAGTCTGCAACCGTCTGAGAAGTTCTCGAAACTCTTGTGAAATCTGCAAGAGGTTTTAGAGAAATTGCCTGCAATCTATTCTCAGATATACAAAAGAAATCGGTCAAGACGTTTCGTTAACAAACATAGTGACATGAGATTTTTATTGCTTAGATAATTATAAACGTACAAGTCGACGCCAGCGGCTTCGCACGCACATATTTTCGAATGTCCCGTTTGTCCCGATCCTGTGGGAATTTCGAGAAATCCCGTCTTAGTGCACCCCTACAGTCCCCAAGGAACATACATGCTTAATTTCAGCTTCTTGCGCCGAGTAGTTTTGGCTGTAGCTTGTCTGTCAGTCAGTTAGTAACGCAAGGATTTTATATATACAGATTAAAATTAAAACAACAATAACTTTCACAATTTAATCTTAGTATACCATTCACAAATAAAAAGTACATGGCATTATATTAACTATCGTTTTATCCATTTAACATAGCTGTAGTCAAGAAGACCTTAGGTCAGTAAATGTGGGATGCGTTGCGGCAAAAGCTGAACCAGAATATGAGTTGAAAGACAAGGACCGTGTACACTGATGCTGAGAGCTCATGGCTTCTGTTAACTTCGATGAAGTGCTTCTGATATATCTCCGTCCATAGAGGCATTCGCTTAACATGGATGCCTTTCTCAGTGCTCAGCTTTTCGCCAATCAGTAACCATGCTTCTTCAGCCTCTTTAGCCTCGTTATCCAAGCTCTTCCACTCGATTTCTTCGGTTGCCGGTGTGCTGCAATTTGAAAAAGGTTTCAATTTTTCCAACTATTTGCAAATTAGGAATTCTCTACTTGTTAATCTTTAAGGTGATGCAAAGTTATTTCATGCTATAAATGGCAAATTGCTTACGATCCGTTGATGGTAAGACGCTTTGGGTATTTTGTCGCATTTCGAGTTTTGACCTTTCCCTTTCGTTCAGAGAAGAGTCGCGTGTAAAGAGGTCAAAACCCTGCTCACATCACGCTAACATTGTTATGAGCCTGGTCCAAGTTTAGAGCAAACGGATTTTACCACTTTAGTAGGTTAAAAAATTTTAGTAAAGAAGTCGATAAGTTTCATTCTAACCTTTTATATACTTGTATAACATTTTGGCTTAAAACCATCAAAACATAACAAGATTTCCATTATTAACCTAGTTATATGAATAACTTAGTTTTGTCAATGTCAGATTATATTGTCCAAATTACCTTGAAAGCGACGCAATCCTTTTGCCATGTTTACAGAGCGAACAATACGGACAATGGCATCCAAACAATACCCTTTCGTTACTCATAATAGACCTAATTAAACAGCACAACACTGTACTTGATTAGTTTTATCTCTCACGAATAGTCCATTAGTGTAATTGCTTTCGAGGTAAGTGGATTGAGTACAGTGTTTTATGATTTGCTTTCGACGACGGTGAACAAGAAAATGCGTATTTTACAGGAATTTACTGTACGGTTGGCATAGTTGTTTAAACGGCCGCCTCGCCGCTTGGTACTGCGCCGTGTGTAGTGGATTCGATTCCCACACGAGACAACACTTTGTGTGATCTACAAATTGTTGTCTCGAGTCAGGGTGTTCTTTGTGTCCGTTGATTGAATGTTTGTAAAGTCTCCCGCGACATAGGATTTATTCCTAGAGCGGGAGTTGTCTTTTAAAAAAAAATCTTTGATTTTTCCTTTGAATTATGTTATAGGAATGTGTTATCATATCACAGGTTGACTAATTCCTTCCGAGCATTTAAAGTGGTTGAGATACTTACCCAGTCTCCAAAAATGTACTCCACATTTTCGTCAGGCTTTCCACCATTTTATTCTCCTCAGCCTGGTCTTCACCTGGCTCGTGGCCATCTTGCGTAAACAGGTAGCCGATGATGTCTCCTCTAACAGCGCCGTCGACCGGACTGTTCACGGAGAGAAGTACCCGGTTCAGTGCGCCTACGTATGCAAACTCATAGAAGTATACCGTCGCACCGGCTGCTGCTAGGAGCCGAGCGGAGCGAAGCCCCGGACTGAGGTACCCGACGTCGGTGAAGCAAAGTGACAACTCCTTCACGTCCGCCAAACGTATCGCTGCTTCACCAAAGTATTGCTTCTTCACACGCTCTGCTACTTCATTCCTCATAGCCGCTGTGCTGAAGGCTAAGTCATCCGGCAGCAGTAACGCAAAGTTCGCATTAAGAGCCCTAATGCTATCCTCTGTTTGAAGTAACGCCTCGTGGACGCCTGCATACATTGCTGAACCCAGTAAAAATGTAGTTTTATTATTAAAATTTCGAGTCGTAACCGTTTTAAATGGACTCGCTGTCATGAAAGCACTAACGTTGCCAGTTTCTAAACACGGTCTTAGTTCTAGTCCTTTCGCAGCTGTCAATATAGTTTCTATAGGGATCTCTGATAACGATATATCAATTCTTGATTGTCCATTTTGTTCTTGTATTTTGTCCAATAATTCTGTAGCTGTAGCGGTGGGATCCCTATCTAAAGCCCAATACGAAAGAAATGAGCCGCTCTCTGCAATAACCTTGCTTATGTGATCCATAGACATTGGAGACAAAGCCAACAATCCTGCTAAAGCGCCAGACCTGCCTTCACCACTGACGGCGATGTTACTAGGATCGCCACCAAAAGCTTCTATATTATCTTTTATCCAGCTCAAAGCTAAACTCAAATCCTTTAAAGCCATGTTACCTGGCGCTGTTTCATTTTGCATGCATAAGAATCCATATGGTCCAAGTCTGTAATTCGGCAGGACTAGAATTATTTCCGGAGATACCAGGTAATTTGGGCCATATATAGAAGGATCACCGCTTCCTGTATTAAAGTTTTCAGCGTGAATGTGGAACAAAACACCCGCATTTTTGGCTATTCGTGACTTATAGATGCTCAACGTGAGGCAGTCAATATCGCCAACAGGCTTGTCATCTTCAAGCTGTGGGCAACGTTTCTGGTGATCCTTCTCGTTATGTAATGCCCATGCCTCCGCTGGTGCTGCAGCCTGAAAACAGAAAATTCTGCATAAGAGCATCGATTACATAGAAACGCGTCATAGGTCCCGGTCATATTGAAGTCACATACCTGAAAGTGATTTTCTATTCTCCCATAGGGTATATCATAAAAACTGATTATATTCGTATCTTGCCATACATGGCCTTGAATTTTGCCTGATTTCGTTTCTACAATAAAAATTTCCTCATCTGGCTGGACGCTTTCTGCACTTTTCTCTACTGATCCTGGGATTTCCTCGGGCTTATCCTCTTCAGGCTCGGTAATCGGCGGGTTTCCATTATCGCCGCTTTCATCGGGCCCTGTGCTTTCTGAAGATGACTTGACTTCTTCTGGGCTTTGAGGCGGTATATGCTCTGAATCTTCAGGAGACGAAGATCCATCGCCTTTCCCGTCACTAGTATTCTCTTCGCTAGAACGAGGGCCCACTATAGCACCGTTTTCACCGGAAATTGGTTTGTTACTACCATTATCTGCAGGATTTTCCGATGAGCTATCCGATCTACTTTGCGGACTACCAGATGAATATCCTGTGACTGCATCATTGACGGTGAAAAGTCTTTCTGTATTGTCAGTTGGATTTGGATTATCTGACGTCGGGAGATGTTCAAAGGGGACCAGAACGTCAGGAATATTTTTGGCAAAGACCACGGCGTCTGTTTGAGCGGTTGCGAAGTGACAAGCTATCAGCGCTGCTGTCAACCTTAGAGTACGCCACCACATTGTTTAGATTTTCAGATTTTCCAGACGCTCATTCCTGAAATTCAAAATAAACTTTTAAATATAGTAAGTACGCACTGTCTGCTACAAAGAGTTACATACTTTTATACTCATAATAATAATGTCAAAGATTTAAATTTTATTATAACTATAGGGCGGAGCCGCTAGCGAAGTCTAGTACATCAAACTTTAGGGTTAAAAATAAGTAAGAATTTAATTCGCGCTTACTTCGTCGAATAATAAAAGATATTATAAAAATATGTAAAGCAGACATAGACCGAGCATAAAGATTGACGCAACCTATAAAGATCAATCAATTAATGATTAAAGTAACATCTTTTTACGGTTTATGCCGCTTTGTTCACCTGTGTGATATCACCGGAACGATTTCACCTAGCTGATATCCCCAGGTGAAATATGTCGAAGTAAGCGAAGGACTTTGTTCACGTAGGAATTAATTCACCCAGGTGAACAAAGGCGACTTTTATTATTCACCTTTTAGACTTTGAATTCTAGGTGAAATCATTCAGAGGTGAAATGAGGATACCATGTAGTCTACTTTGTTCACCCAGGTGATATCACCCAGGAGAACAACGTGGAATAAACCATTATTATGTTCAATTGGTTCAAGCACGTGATATTGACAAGTACCTATTCTTTTAATTTAGCAGGAGGCGCTATAGGTTACGCATACATGGGGTATATAACTTGCCCTTGTGCCACCTATCTATAACTGATTAGGGTACCTGTGAAGCAATTAATAAAATATTATGACGTAAGTCAACGATATACCCATAACACTGTTATGACGTAACCAAGTCTCCTTTGTTATAACTTTTATAATAAAGGTAACTCCCGCTCTAGGAAAAAAACCTGTGTCGGGATTTTTCGACTAACGCACATAAAGAACACCCAGACTAGAGACTATAATGTGGGAATCGAACCCACAACGCTCAGCAAGTGTAATGCTCAAGGCGATTATTCAGACCACTGTGCTATCCGCGTGGTTAAATACTATTAGATGTTCTTTTCGCTCCAGGATCTTTGATGGACAATGAGTACTGTTTTTATATAACCACTAGCTATTTCTGAGACTAATAATAGATTATAAATTGAATTGGAAACCCCAAATAGAAGCACTAAGTAAGAAATTAAGTAGTACAGCCTACGCCCTGAAACAGCTTGCTGCAGTTCTTAGATATGGCGTCATCTTTTGGGGAAACAGCACGGACAACGAAATAGCGTTTCGGGCACAGAAAAGGTGCATTCGATCGATGTTTAGATTGCAAACAACGGATAGTTGTAAACCTTATTTTATAGAACGCAAGATATTGACATTGCCCTCATTATATATCCTGGTAACAGTAATGTTTATTAAATCCAATGCTCATTTATTTCCGCGTTTATCTGATGCTGTCCCTAGGAATAGACGTGATAATTTCAAACTCTGTGTTCACGGCGCTAAGACAACTCTTATGCGTAAGAGCACCTTTTGCATGGCTCCAACCATTTTTAATAAATTGCCCAAATCATGGAAGACATTAAATATACCTGCTCTTAAAAGACAATTGAAGAGTTTACTAACTGCAAGAGCATATTATAGTATAGCAGAATTTATGAAATTTAAGATGACGATGTTGTATACACATATCTTTTGTTCTTTTTGAAATTGTAATATGATTATGGTACAATGTGGACTCTATTTTAATAACATTAATAATATTGCATACTTGTATATTTAATTACTAATTTGACTATGATTTGTAATAATACTTTATTAATAATGATGATTTGAAAATATCTACATAATGTCTAACACCTAAGTATATAATATTGTTACGGTTAATGCACCATCTCTTCCTTCCTATTTGTACGCCACGATATGCGGCTGAACATGTTAGAACTCGCCTGTCTCACTCTCTACACCATGTTGAAACAAATAAAAAATATTCTATTCTATTCTATTCTATTCTACTTTTTACATAGCACTAGCACTAGATAAATAAATAAAATTGTTTATTTCGATCACATAAGTGCGTTTATAACATTTAAATAGGAGAATTTGCCGCCTTTCCGCCTTTTCAGAAAGGCATTGCTTGTATTAGGTGGCTCCGCTCTTCCACTTAGTCATTAACTAACATTATGTAATTGAATGAAAAAAAAAGCAAGTATCTATGCTATGGCTTAGACCAGTAGGTATATTCAAGCGACTTCCCATAACGATTGTCATTATCTTCTTGTCATCGGGGTCGGGAGTTCGGGACCGACGGCTTAACACGCTCACCGAGGCTCGAGGCAAATGGTAATAAAAAATACCCACAAAACTTCTACAAATACTGCCGCGTGGCGGGTTTGCACCCGGTGGGACCAGGGCAAGACAATGACACTCTGCATAGCTAACTGTATATTGCTACCTCCACTGGGCTATATCTGCCTAATCATCTAGGCATATCACATTTACCTATAGCAATAAGCCTAATACCTATATCTAATACCAACTTTTCTACAACAGCTAGTCTTACCGCCAGCAACTTAAATTGAAAACGTGGCCAAGTCTGAAAAATTAGTTATCTCGTGGCCACTACTGTACACCAGTATTCACCAGATCCATCCCAAAACATCGGGGTAAATAGGTAAAGGTACTTCACCGTTTCTGCCAAATATCTATAACTGAAACCATACATATTCATTCTGAAACAGATCTTCCTCGCGGCTATCAACTTAAACAAATCGTAAGAGCAACACCTGTATTTATTTCGAAACTAATTTACTTATGTACTTACGAACTTTTCGGAAAAAGCTATGTAATTTTTTTTTGACAAAAGTACTAGGTAAATACTTGTAAAGTGTGAAAGCAGAGCTTAGAAACTTTTTGGACCAAGATAGGTGTTTCTTTTTTGACAAAAGTATCAGGTAAATTACGGTTTACGGATTCCATAGCGATATATGTGTCAGTTAAATTACATTTAAACCGAATGATTTAGAACACCATTTTTTTATTATTACTAACCGACGTTTCAGTTTCTTTATAGGAACCGTGGTCACGGCAGACAGAGGTGATATTTCACTCTAGGATCTCTTTCTCTTGAATTTAAAAACGGGGTTTCTAAAATAGATTGTGAGTGTGGGCTCTCACATTCGCGTAAACCCAAGAAGATACTATACTAGGTAAATAGTTGTAAAGTAGTGTAGTGATTTGATAACTTACCGCTTGCGGTGTGTGGCCGTGTGTGATGTGTAAACGGTTGGGGGAACAATGGTGGCGCTTGCCGAAAGTGGGATCGATGCGCACCGCGGACACTCGCATACAACAATTCTTTGTGGTACTTTTGAGAATTTAACTTACTTAAGAGTATAAATACCTATTTGTTTCCGACGTTTCGCTCGTCTTGCACCGAGCGTGGTCGCGGAGAGTTCTCTAAATAAGTTAAGTTTATGCGATTAAGATCCGCTGAATTATTTTGTATTATATATACAAATTGTGAAAGTTTAAAATCGATTATTTTGAGAAAATTGTACTGAAGCCGGCATTTTCCATATTTTGTCATCGGAATATTTGGGAGCGTTATGAAATGTTACTTTTCATTCATCTAATTTACGCTACGGCGCCTTCACCTCACCGGTTCAAAAGCGCCATAAGCATGTCAGAAAGTATTTCTAATCCTATGTGCGGGACGAGTTGCTATAAGGTTCGATGTCGTTTTTCCCGTCTCTTTTGAAAGATACTAATAGCTTCGTGTTCTCCTTAGTCGCCTTTTACAACACGATGTAATTGTATAGAAAACCATAGTATTCATAAACCGTCAAAACACGGATATTGACAGAGGATCGTTGTCCGTGTGGTAACGGATTAAAAATACGGAATGTCACTACCCCATATTATCCCATGGGTGTCGTAAGAGCCGTCAGAGGGAGCATATTATGCAGAGAACAGCACTGTAAGAGAAGGAAAACTTGATACAAACCCTATACCAACCCGTTTGGTCAGCGTTGTATAGTAGGCCAATTCCTCCTTTCAAAGGAGAGGCCTAGTCCAGCAGTGGAATGTTAAAGGCTGATGATGATAATGATCGTACCCACAACACTAAGCACAGTGATAAGTGCTAGTTAGAAGCTTAAACCACTAAGCCATAAGTGCAAATTCTTGCCCAACTGGCAGAAAAAATCTTTGCGTACAGAATTGAAAGTAAATATGAATACTTTAGATCAGTTTGTTCTAGTGAAGGTTGACCTACAGTCCTACATGTATTGACATGGTTATTGTAAGTGAAAGTGACGTTGAGGTCGACTGGATGTACTCGTTAATATAATAAATGTCACTTGGGCTTGTTTAAATCATTCGGTTTTAGTCATCCGTACGTAATATATATATATATATATATATATATATATATATATATATATATATATATATATATATATATATATATATATATATATATATATATATATAAAGGAATAGGGGATAGGGCCTCCGGCACTCTCTCTCACCGAACGAAACGCAATAGTTTAAGTACTGTTACTTTACGTGGATTTTGCTGTGAGAGGGTAGTACTTCCCCGGTCGAGCCGGCCCATTTATGCTGAAATCAGCAAGGCCTACCTAGACCTACTACTACTACAAGACGACCTAGACCTATAAAATCTTAACGGCCGGTTTCAATATTCGATCTATCCATGGTTTTGGAGATCCGAGATACATGTATGATATATTTTGTATGGAGCTTATGTCTATGTATCGCAAACCTCAAAAATATTCGGTAGATCGAATATTGAATTCAGCGGTAAGTGTGTCTGTGTGTCTGCCAACCCGCACTTGGTCAGCGTGGTGGACTATGACCTTACCCTTCTCATAGTGAGAAGAGGCCCAGCAGTGGGCACACGTAGTGGCAATATTACATAATTACACAAGGCTGATGATTATTCAAGTGTGTTTGTTTGTTCTTCTTTCACGTCCCAACGGAGTGATTTTATGGTACCTACGATTTTTGTGTGTGAAGATAGTTAAGAGGTTGGAGAGTGACGTAGGCTATTATTTTACCCGGATTACCGACTTAACTTTAACTTACGTTTTCGTCGATGTAGTTGGTTTGTCCGAAGGAGAGAGGTCTAACGGCCCTGTCACGACCTTGCCGCTCTGAGCGGCGGCTTAGCGCGGGGCGGCGAGCGGTAAGATCAAATGTATGAAGACGTTCGAAGCACGCCACGAGCCGCCGCGCACAGCGATAACGCGCGCGTTTTTTTTTGGCGCGAATGGCTGCGCGGCGTGCGGCGCGGCGCGCGGTGCGGCGAGCGGCGGGAACAAATGTACTGCGACCTAGTCCGACGCCACAACTTCGAGCGGCACGGACAGCGTTTCGCGAGGGACGAACTAGGCGGTTAAACTATTTGTTAAATATTTTGTGGTGGTAATGAATACGGAGACATTTAAAGTCGAAATTTTAAAACGGTCGCGTGTATGGATAGCAACACATCCGCTGTATAAATACAAAAATGTTAATAAAACGTTGCGAGATGTAATGAAACAATGTTTTACAGAATGTAATGGTAGGTTTTAATATAAATCGCAAACATTAAAACATTGTGTAATGTACATATGTACCTATTTAGGTACAGATACAGCTACTATGAAAGTTAAAAGGTGATTTATCTACCTACTTAACGTAATCTACGTTGTGTAGGTACCTATTCAACGCCTCATTAATTGCGAATATGTATTATTCCTTTGATATAAAATACTTGTAAGAAATGAAGATCCAAAGTCGACAATTTTGTAGGTAAGTATACCGTATAGTTACACAAAGATATTTTGGTTATCGCCATATTTATGGGTAACTCCGTCGGCCCAAATACGTCCACATTTGCCGCTGCGTTTGCCGCTACTGTAGGGTCGTAGCGTGCACGACGCTCTGCCGCGCCGCCCGCCGCGACGCACGCCGCTTAGACCGATCTCGTGAACAGGCCCTAATACCTATGTCCAAATATGGAACTTACACAACCAAGTGTAGAAAATATAAATTTATGCAAAGTAAGTGCCTTGCACACGGTGAGTGTTCGCCAGTTTTCACCCAGATTCCAACGGAAACGGAATTCAGGTGTTGTCTATACTATACTAATATATAAAGCTGAAGAGTTTGTTTGGTTGAGCGCGCTAATCTCAGGAACTACCTACTGGTCCGATTTAGCTCATTATTTTTGTGTTAGACAGCCAATTTATCGAGGAAAACTATAGGCTATATAACATCACGCTATGAGCCACGAGAGCGGAGCAGTATCCCTAAATAACGCGGGCTCAGCCAGTTTTTCATAAAAAGAAAAATAAGTATGAATTTTGTGTTTGCCTGTATAAAAGTTGCGACATTTATCAGGGACTAATACCATCAATCGTTATCAGCCACTCGCTGATAACGAAGCTCTGCTTAATATTTATTTTCGCCACGTCGGGTCCCCGTGTTGTTGATAACGCGCCGAATATTGTGAACAGCCAATACACTTGTATGCAACTATGACTTGGTTGTTGAAGCTTTTCTGGATAAGGTGGGCTAAGCGGATGGTTTTGATAGGCCTTATACTTATCTGCCTACACAGGTGATGCAGTAGTCAGGAAACTATATTTTTAGGCAGAAAAAATAGCAAGGAAATATCTCCTACCTTACGGCCTTATAGGCTGTAGGTACATTTACGTATAGGTATATATTTCTTTACATGCGCCAGGGCTCCAAAAACTATGGTCTTCTAGGCAAAAAGCAACGTACGGGTGTACACTTATCGTTCTTTATAAAAATCTGAAGAAGATGTTTGAACCTGTTAATCTCAGAACTAGGTACTGGAACAATCTAAAAATACCTATTGCACTATCTAATAAAACAGTTTATCACTGGTTATCGATATAGCTATTAGTTACAACACCATTCTACGAAACTATAGTACCGAAACACTTTCCATTCATGTTACAAAACTTGCGAAATTCATACTACTATTTTAATAAACGATGACTGTTGAGTTTTTCCAATTTTTTTCAATATTAGCCACGCCCTGAACTGGTGTTAGGATTAAAGAAATACGTTTCCTTTATGAAATTTCATAAGTTCATTTAAATCACAGACAAACTCTTAAACAGGTCAGTGATATATGATTAACATAATGGAAGGAAAGAGGAACTCAGGCTCAGGCGTTGCCCATCGGTCCTGAGGATGCCTCGTGCAGAGGCGAAACACATGTCGAAGCATAGTCGGCGCATACAGCGGGATACTGCACGTCAGGTATTTTCCTGAAACCCATTTCCGCATTATTCCATGTATCCCTTATCCTTTGTCTTTAGAGGAGTTCGGTATTGTCAACCTTTTTCTATTGCAATAGTTATGGTGGGCAATCCAAGGGTACGTGGTGGGTTCCTCTTTCCTTCCATTAGGTTACAATGGAGTTCCGCCAAGTAACGCCTGATTCAATGAACTGATATATGATTGTTTGTATTTAGACAATCGATACATATTTCATTATCTAAGTCTCAACTGAGAAAAATGTCAGTGTTCAGCATTAAATGTCTGGCACAGTCGTATTTTGAACGAGGTTACGGTATAGGGTAGAGAAGTCATCATCAATGTATATAAAACTAGATGAGCCCGCGGTTACACTCGCGTTATTTAAGGCTACTGCTCCGCTCCCGTGGCTCATAGCGTGACGTTATAACCTATAGCCTTCCTCGATTTAACACTGAAATAATTTTTCAAATCAGACCAGTAGTTCCTGAGATTACCGCGATCAACCAAACAAACAAACTCAGCTTTATATATTAGTATATTAGATTCTTGCGTTACTGACTGAATGATATTCAATACACAGCCAAAACTACTGGTCGTAAGAACCAGAAATTGAACATTTCTATAGGAATAGGAAGTGTAAGGAAGCATTAAGATAGGACTTTTGGAAGTTCCCATCCCAAGGGGTTAATAGTCCCACAAGCGGAGAAACTTTTTTTTTTTAATTTTATAGACTCACGCCTGTAACCCCGTAGGGGAAGGCAGAGGTGTATTACACCCACATTTCGCTATGAATTTTTAGGTCCCACGTAATAGGTGGCGAGCCTATTGCCGTACCGTGCACATTATCAGACTCCGTACTGCTACTGAGAATTTCCTAACGGAAAAACCAAATAACACTTTGCCCGACCCGGGAATCGAACCCGAGACCTCCCAATCCCACGCGCACATTTATGCCGCGAGACCAACGAGGCAGGAGCGAAGACTATTCATCATCATCAGCCCCTTACAGTCCACTGCTGGACTAGGCCTCTCCTTTGAAAGGAGGATTGAAATAGAAAGACAACAGAAATTGATAGACTATTCAATAATGTATAATACCATCGGTAATAACGTATTTGACTGCATGCGATGAATCTCTATGCTATAAACTCAGTAAGGTAACGGTTATGGTACCTCATCCACATTTGCAAATAGCCAATTCCAAATGAAGTATATTCTTAACAGTTTCCTTATATTATGAGACTTATTACAATTTATTTTCTATTGTGTCTCGCTGTACAGCAAATGGTTGAATTTCATAGGTTTTATGCTGGGTATATTCAATATGCCATATCTGGTTAAACTACTAGGCCTACAGTGGGCTCCAAGTAGGGCGTTAGTCTTGGATGCAACTGGGATACCGCTCTCTCTCTGTGTGTCGATTCCTCATTTCTGAGGGTCGCGACCTTCCTTCAGGATGTTGTCTTTTTTTATGGTCTTTCACTTATTGCGGTCCTGAACAGCGTGGATGGCATTATGGATGCCGGTCTCGAGGGTTGTGCGAATTGGTTCGGTCCATCGTGTGGGGCTGCGTCCTCTAGGTCTTAGTCCGGGATACCGCTAGCACAGCATATCTAATAGTACTCCTTATAATGGCGTTGGGACAATGATGATTGATTATGCCTTGGAAACCACATACTTATTGCTCGTGTCCGGTTATCAGAATCGAAGTTGCATACATACATACACATACATATACTCACGCCTTTTTCCCGTCGGGGTAGGCAGAGACAACAGAACGCCACTTGCTTCTATCCTTACAAACCTCACGCACTTCTCTACACTCATTACTCTTTTCATACATGCTCGCCGGTTTCGGGTACTTCGGACTTTGCCGTTTTTTAGGACGTCCCCAATCTGATCGAGGAATGTCCGAAGAGGTCAGCCGTGACCGACTTGCCCACACACATTTGCCTTATAAATCTGATTCGTCATTATTTCTTCAATCATTCGCTCCACGTGTTCAAACTACTTCAGCATTCCTTTCTCAATCCTAGTCACCACATCTTCTTTCAGACCACTGTTCTCTCGTATTTTACATTCGGCATTCTATCGATCAGTCTCACCCCACACATACTACGCAGTGATCGCATCTTGCATTACAAAAAAAACTAAGTGATCTTATTGCGCAACTGGTGTAATTTTATATTTAGTTTTGTAACACTCCATTCCCTTTTAGGTGAACAACGTCTAGTTTAACGGAGTACTTTTGATTGTTTTTGTTTTGTTTTTCGTGTGAGTGGGTGGCGAACCCTAGTGTCGGAGTTCTCAGTCCGCCCGGAGGCCTCCGACATGGCCTTACGATTCTTATCCTGTCACAAGAACCGGAAACGACAGCTTTACGTGCCCTCTGAAGCACGCTAGCGCTCTTACGTGGTCTACCCTCCAAGTGGTGACCTGTGCAGGCGTTGCTTAACTTTGCCGATCTGTTACGAACGGCAAGCCAAGTCTCGCTATGAGCGCTATAAACTGTTAATCAGAAGCTCACATTCCAATATGTACGTATCTGTGTGCGTTATAAGCTGACGTGGCTTACACCATTGATAAAGCTCCGCTATCGGAAAGTGAAAGCCACTATGAATTGATAACGGCAATCGCTTTAGTTCCGCGAAAACTGGCTCTGCGGGTCACTGGGCTGGGCGAGCACATGTTAACTGAATTATCCTTATATTTTAACGAGTGCAACGTTATTGCTACATAACCTATTCTAGTGACTGTCAGGACAGAGCTGGACAGTCTCGGCCAGGCAATGTTTGAAATTCTGAACATATTGTTCTGGTTTATAAAGGACTAGAGGACGCCAGCAGATGCGCCTGCATTTTTTTAAATTTACCCGTTTTGGCCGATCTCGTGGGAATTTTGGGAAATCCCTTCTTAGTGCACCCCTACGGTCCCCAAGGAACATACATGCTAAATTTCAGCTTCCTGCGCCCAATAGTTTCGGCTGTAGCGTGTCTGTCAGTCAGTCAGTAACGCAAGGATTTTATATATGAAGATGATATTAGATTTAGATTTAATTAAAACTGCTGCGTTGAGAGATAGATAGGCAACTATAGTTAAATTCCGTATCTGTAAAGGCTGATATAAGGACACACGATTCGTCACAGTTTAGATTACATCACAGCCGTGCAATCTCCGCAGCAGTATTAAAGCTCCATTTGAAGCGAATATCTACGTTGTAAAAATGCGTTTACCCAAAAAATACACATTTTAACAAGCTCTACTTGATAGGATTTCATTTGAAGCACCTCTATATGAAATTAAGTTTTTAAAATCTCTGGTTGAGAGAGATTCTAATTTGTCTAATATTTGTTTCAGGTAATACTTTACATTATAATGGAATTTGCCAGAAGCCAGAGATGCCAGAATTTCATTCCCATCGTCAGACAAAAGGATTCCAACACATGTGTAAAACTATTTTCGATTCATCGGTAAGTTATATCTAGTAATCAAACAACTTGGACTAGATTTAAGTTTAATATTTTTATCTAAACCAATAACCGGTCGAAAGTCTGGTCTGACATTAATGCTGCCGTGGTGTCATGGTAGACGTAGATATTCATATATTGTTGGGGCCTCTGAAAACCATAATAAAACGTTTATTTGTACTATTGCAAATATTGAAAGTATACTCGTATTACATGCGTACAAATAATAAAATTGATCAAATCGCACTCGGCATTGATCCTATTGACTAAGCGTATTTTATCGAAGCTGATGCTCTTTGAAAATATTCACAAATAACACATATTTATGAAACCTGAACATAGACAAAAAAAAGCTTCCAAAGCTCTCACCGAAAAGTTTCTCTCACCTGCCAATCTCGTTAATTTTATCATGAAACTTTATCAAATCCAATTCTTGAGGCGTGGGATAAGTGGAGTAGTACAAACCAGGCTCGTACACCAATTGATAGGTCAGACTATCATTGTACACCGGTTTCCACCCCTCACCGCATGATGGGTCACTGTAATCACATAACACCTATAGAATACCTACTCAACACTGGCCAACACTTTCAGTTTTGAAACTTACTTGCACTTCATGAAGTTAACAACAAACATTGTCATCCAATCTTTCATGTGATCATCCCTGTTCTCCGGCGGGAAGGACCTGTGATCAACAAGAACAGCATTCTCGCGGAAAATATATGTCAAATCTTCCACATGGGCAACTCCCTTGTAGTCCAGGTTCAAGCCAGCCTTAATCACGCTATAGTCACCTTCGTACACAAACTGGTATAAGAAAGAGGGCGCTGTATTCATGAGAGCTCTCCGTCGAACCAGTTGGAAAGCTGGGTACTTAAAGAATGTGTCTCGACAGGACAGCACGTAGTCATCATAATTGAGTTTCCCATGGAAATATCTCTCGATCACTTTTTCAGCCAGTTCCAGTGCGATATTCGGCGTAGTAAAAAAGGGTATGCCTGCAGCCAAAATCTGTGTTGGATTCTCCTTGATCCTGCGCAACGTTCTTAAGTATACAATAAGCCGTCTGAAGAATTCACACTCGTTATTTGCGAAGCCTACGATCATAGGGTATTCTTTGTCCCGTCCGCGTCGTATGAGATTGAGGGGGTCATCGTCTAGTACCCTGGTGACTTCTGGGTATATGCCTTCGACTACAGGTGTGAAGGAGACAATGCCATTCTCGTCTTGAACGACGCTGTTCGCGTTGATGATTCTTTCGATAGGAACGTTAACCAGTTGGCTGTGGATGACGTCGGGGTCCGTTGAATTAATGCCTAATTGTTTGAGTAACTTAGCGGCTACCAAGCCGGCATAAATTGGCGAGCTTGTGTAGAAAGTTGTTATAGCTGTGCCGCTCATAAGAATAACTCTGAAAAAGAATATTTTATACTAACAACTAACTAAAAAAAATTATAATACATAACTATTATATTAATGGCTGAACAATACTTATGTAGCTAGTTTCTCATTTTACCTTTTGAATAGTCCTTTCGTAACTTTAGACAAAGCCAATAGATGTGCGAAGCTGGCTCCTGCGCTTTGTCCAGCCAGGGTCACTTCATTAGGGTCGCCGCCGAAGGCTCTTGCGTTTCTCTGGACCCAGCGAAGCAACGTCACCCCGTCCCGGAGACCGGCGTTGCCCGGTATCTTAGGAGAGTTTAGGGACAAGAATCCGAAAACGTTTATTCTGGAAATTGTACAACGAATGTAATGTTTCTTACTGCGAGAAGTTCATAGAAATCTTCGTCATTATCAATCATATCATCTCTTACAGGCACAGGGCATAATATTTGGCAATTATGCTATCGTTTTCTCTGTTTATACAAAAGTAGAGAATTCCCGCAGCTACGCCTGTACATTTTGTTTCTATTGAACCGTTTTTCCCGGTCCCGTGGGGATTTCGGAAAATCCTTTAGTGCAACTCTATTGTCCCAAGGAACACACATACCAAATTTCAGTTTCTTGCGCGCAGTAGTTTTGGTTATGCGTTGTCCGTCAGCTAGATAGTAAAAATAATTTGATACACATAAATGTCACCGGAAAATAACGAGAATCGCAAATTTACCTAACCCATCCGTAAGCTTATAAATTTATAAACTTGCGGATCTTGTTATCTTCCGGTGACATACACAGAAGATATTACTGTACAAGAGCATAATATGTGAAATATTGCCTCTCCAGTTATACTTTATACTTTACAAAAATATTGTACCTGTAGTTAAAAGTGATGACAATAAACCCTTTGCTGACCAAATACTCCGGCCCATGTAAGTCAGTGTCGCCGCTGTCGCTGTAGAATCCTCCTCCGTGAACAAATACAAATATGGGACATCCTCGTTTATCGCCAGGGCCTCCTTTGCCATCAAAACCATATCCGCCATCAGAAGCACCCTTACCATTAAAACCATTTTCGCCATCAGTATAATTCCTATAATCTTCAAACTCATCATCAGCTCGATGGATGACGGGTAAAGCTTCAAATGGTACGTGAATATTGGCATAAATGCAAGCTTCACTCATGCCCCTGACTGGCTTCACGAGGTCTCCGTATAGCCTGTCGTGTTGGGGACATATGGGCCCTTCCTCTGTCGCGTCCAAATGATGGAACCAAGGTTCAACGGGCTGGAGTTCCTGGAACATAAATAGATTGTTTTTCTGCTCGTCAAATGTTGTAGGTAGTCACTGAAGTACAGGAGAGGATTTATTCGAACGAGAAAAATATTTTTTATTCTTTCCTTCATTTTTTAAAGCAAACTTTCGGACCTCACAGGATAATCCGCATATTATTGAATGAGGAAGGAAGTATATGCTATAAATTAGTATCTTTGCATTTCCATTGGTAAAAGATATAAGATTTTTATAGCAAATAGATTATAGACGCTGGCGAATATTTTTACAGCGCTGCATCTACACTTCGATATTATATAAATTTCGTGATGGTAGAAATTTTTTAACTATAAATTCCTTTTTGTCATGTTGGTTTAAACCTGCTAGGCATACCTGAAACCTCAGCTCCCCTTGTGGCTGCCTTCCATAAGGAACTCCTCTAAAGCTGGCGTACTTCACACCAAGCTCAGCTTCCCTCAGCAAACCGCACACCCATCCGGATTCGATACGCGCGCGCACGTTACATTTCAAATCACTTGTCGCAGAAGCACTTCCTGGAAGTTGTACATTTGACGAGAATAAAATACAAGAATTCACTTTTAATCCAGAGGTTCAATAATGTTCTCATTACGAAACAATAGAAGGGAAGCCACAAAGCTCTCAGTTTTTATTAGAATTTTTAAATAAATACGAGATATTTGACCAGCATTTTCAAGTAATTCCGCGATTGAGAACCAATTCGTAAATGTCACTGAATACTACTATGTTTTATTTGTAAGCGTAGGCCACATAATAAATATATTAATTAAGCATAGGAAAATAATTGTAGTACTGTCTAATTACATTATCAATTTATCACACGGTGACAAATCCCGGTATCCTTTTCCTGCCAAACTGATCCAAACGTCACATGATCTGGCTACCAATTCCTCATTCTATTTTCGGCATTATACGAAGAAATAACTAATAATCTTTAGACTTACCAACATTTAAGAACCAAATTGCTGATAATACAATCAAATTACCAAACATCACGCGTCGGTTAATAACTTCAAACTGACCCTAAGGTATTTAGTTGCACGTAGGTCTTTAATTACTAATGTGAAGATTACTAAAGTCCTATCTGTTCCGACTGAATAATGTTTAACGCATTAGAATTAATATTTCCTGAAGTATTCTATACTACTAGTTGTCGAACGATCTTAGTTCTGAATGATTACGAGTATAAATAATAATATAATAATATTCTACCACATAAACACATCACCATCTAGTCCCAAACTAAGCAGAGCTCGTACTATGGGTGGTATACTTGTACTAATGGATAAACATACATATATACTTTTTTTTGGTAAATACATACATATTATACATAGAAACACCGTGCATCCCGTATCCCGAGCATGCATAGATAATTGTCTAGGTAATGAAGTTCATGTGCGTTTGGCCTTCCTCAAGGCTGCATTCTAGGGCCATCATTGTTCCTGGTGTATATCAATGATTTGTGCCAAAGGATCAAAACTTTTGCCGATAGCTTTTGCTTGTTACTAATGATTCTTAAGATCTGGGGCCCAATTCTGCTATTTTAGATGACATCGACATCATATTTTGAATGGAATGAGATTATATTTTAAATTGACTCAAAATCGGTATCCTGCTACATAATGTCATTCTATTCTAATTTCGATATATTCAATTTAATGTCAAATATCCTGACAGGAGTAGGTGCCATTAATGAAATAATTTACTTTATTGCTCGTAATTTGATGTTACAGCGTTGCCTATGATTTGTTTTTTATGTAATATGCCCGCAAGTACGCTCTCACATTTTATTTCAATTTAACAGTTCCTTACGATCTGGTAGATGTTTCGGGAAATCTCTTCTTAGTCAGGGACCGTAAGGGTGCAGCATACGGTCCTCGAGGAACGTACATGCCAATTTTTAGCATCTTGTGCCCAGTAGATTTGGCTGTGCATTGCTGTTAGTCAGGGAATCGTGAATGAATTTTATATATACAGATGATACTACCTAGCAGTGCAATAAGGCAGTCTATAATACTAACCAGTACTATTTTAGTAAATGAATTTATTCGTTGGATTGTGAGAGATTTTTTGATGCATAATCAATAATGTTACGTACGATTTGAAATCGAACATTTAAAATATGGGTGTTTTGAATATGTGTATTTACAGTTTGACGTTTCTCTTTGTACAAGAATATATTTAGCAGAATACCGTTTATGTATTGTTCAACTCTCAATATATTCGCAATATCATTTCAATGTCTCTTAATTTAGGAGAATACCATTACGACGTAAATATGATACTGACATCATATCGAAACTGCATTTTGAACAAAAATAATTAGCAGAATTGGGCCCCTGGCTTTTAATATTCCGCTAAAAGGAATGATTGCGGTTAGTAGTTTGTCTTCATTAAAATTTATTTTGTCTTAATATCGATAGTAAAAACATCTCCCATTCTCTGTAAGAGCAAGGGACATACCTGATCCATCGTTTTGAGTGTCAATTTTAATGATTCGTTATTTAACAAACGGCATCGTCCATTTTTAAAATGGCGATAAAACAGAATGAAATAATATTGATACCTAATTAGTCTAATAAGCTAAGTTGATGGAACCTTGCTCCGCAGCTTGCCTATTTTCGGGTGCAAGGTTAAAAGAAAACCTACGATAACCGTTTACTCCTATTAGCTACTTAATTTAACAGTATGACTTTTTGAAAATACAATATTTATTCAGAATATTTTTACACCGCACATAAAGGGTATACGAGGCCTAAATAGAATCAGTAGCTTTGCTTGCATTGTTACAAAGGTAGTTAACAGCACGCACGCACGCATGGCGGACGTAATTATACGAATCAGCTAATTATGGCATTTCCTTCAGCGATCGATCTTCTCGACTAATGTTTGTTCATTATCTCACTTGATCTAATCGAGGTTGGAGCTTGTGGTGTAAACATCCAAAGTATAAATCATCAGAAATCACAGATTTGGGTACTCAAAATAATCAGCATTTAGGTACTTACTTATTGTGTCGATGGCAACACTTAAAATGGTTTTGTCCCAATACTCGGCCATTCGAATGGCGTTTGGCCTTCCTTCGCATAAGTCGTCAAGCGTATACGACTCTGGGTTCACGAGGTACGTTAAGTAAATGGCCCATCATCTGTGGAGACCCGCCACAGTTGCTATTATTGGTGCTTGGGTCTATAAATACCCACCTTGACAGGTTGTGCCTGGATCTGCCAACCTTTGTACGCAGCCTATTAAGGCCTTCCATTTAATTGAAAACGAATAAAACTCATTTCTTGGCCAAAACAGTTTAATTGGCGATACGATTTCTTGTGTAATAGTATTTTTCGTAGATGTCGTCCCACATTCGACTGGTCTTGGAGTGAGGGTAGTCAACCATCTTGGGCTCAGAACCGATATCTAGGAGACGAGGCCGCTCCGGCCTGGTTGACTCCCAGATTATTTCGCTTTGACCAGGAGTTGGATTTCTGGAAAGAGGCGTTTTTTACAAATATTTAAATGAGATAAATTAATAGAGATTTGAATGTTCTTGAAAATGCCGCAGGGTTAGGTAAAGCTCTGGAACACTTACATTTCTCTAAGAGGCTGAAACGGTTTACTATTGTTTGACAAAAAACGTATGACAAAAGATCATTTTACAAACAACGTTTGAAAAACTAATCATTTGACAAACTTTTATTTCGCAAACATATTACTTTAAAAACAATCATTTGACATAATACAGGTTTCGCAAATGTTTTACTTAGAAAATAATTCAAATGTTAAATAATTATTTTAAAAATAATCATTTGACTAAATAATTCGTTTGCCAAATTGGTGATTATACAAAAAGTTAGAAGATAAATTATTAGTTTTTAAAAATAACTAATTTCTAACCAATACTTACGCGAAATTTTGAAAATTATTAGTTGCGTGGTTGCAATTTTCATCTTGGACAGATTACTTATACTTAGGCAAGTAATAATTTTGTATTAATACTAATTCAATAGAAACTCAAGTCTTTAAAAGAAAATACACACTGCCTGGATTAAGCGAAATAAGTAGAATTCGGTTGTGGCACTCGCCGGCCGCTGCCGCGACACGCTCGCTTCGCTCGCTCGGCTCGTGCGTTGTGGTCGCAGTTCTAACCTAACCTAACCAGCCATTGTTTCAGTTGCTCCTATACAAAGATTGTTGTATTAACGTAGATTTTGGTTACTAAAATATTTACCAAGCAATGCATTTTGTCAAATGTTATTTATGCTTTACGTTGTTTTGCCAAATAACATGTTTAAAAAATAATCAATTTGTAAATTAATGTTTTAGCATAACAACTTTTGTTATAGTAAATATATTGTCTAATGAGTAATTTATTAAACAATAGTTTGTAATATAGTAAATTTATAAAGTATAATTTTGTCAAACGTTATTTGTTAAATGAAAATTTTTCATTTGTTTTTTGTCAAATGATCGGACACCGGCTGAAACTGTAGTAGCCTCAGTGCCAGTCTCTTTTGGTAAAAATTGCATAAACGGTATCGTTATGGGTTTTCATAATCGACAGTCGAGACATGGTGTGTACATGTCATAAACTGAGCATATATGTAGAAATGCTTATAGTCTTGTATGATATACCAAGAACAATTACCAAGATTTGAACTTCTACTTTAACAAACTGTGATACTCACAAATGCTTCACAAAGTTTGTCCACAGCTTAACCAAGCGTCGCTGGACAGTGCCATCCTCTCCATCGAGATCCAACTCACTGAACAGATACCCTAATTCATCTGAGTTCGCAGCTCCTGTCTTGCCTACTCCAGGTTCTGGTTGGATGCCTATGTCTCCAGAGTAAGAAAACTGGTAGTAAAACACCGGAGCTGCTGCAGCATGATGGTGCACACTACGGTGGATGTGGCTGGAGAAGTAGGCATCCCTAAAAAAGATGGCATAAAAATAAATATGAAATCCACAAAACCAAAGTATTATTATACGTTTTCTTCTTCATTTTCAATTTACCTATGGTACTCTAGAACGGCAGCCATAGTTGCATTCTTCTTAAAATACATATCTCCAATTTGGCGAGCTACTTGCCTCTTTTCTCTACTATTCAAGAACGTTAAATCATCAGGCAATAAGAAAGTTGGAGTCCTCGAGATCCTCCGAAGCGCTTTAGCTTCTATCAGAATAGATACAAAAACATACGCTTCATTATTATTGTATCCAATCATCATTGGCACGGTCTGAATTTTCTTGTTTGTCAGTAAATCGTATGGCGCTTCAAATAATAACCTTTCTTCCTTTTTCAAAGGTTTTTCTGCGCATATTCCAAAAGGAAAGTAAGGAACAACTAATTTATTCGATCTCGTCACCAAGTCTTCGAGATCTGCGTCAAGTAAAGACTTCACTAAGTCTTCTGTCGGTTGTTCTTCAGGAATATCATTCAAAGCTTTCGCTCTTTCTTCGGCATCGTAATTAAATGCCCAAGGGCACAAAGCAGTGCCACTCTGCAATATCGCGCCATGGAAGAGTCCCGGCGCCATTGACGCCAGAACAATAGAATCCACAATAGCAGCACCAAAACTGTGACCACCTACTACCAATTTACCGGGATTTCCGTGAAAAGCAACGATGTTGTCGCGTACCCATCGAAGAGCTAGCACCACATCTTTCACTCCAGCATTGCCTGGTATAGCTTCATTACCCAAGCATAAGAAGCCTTGAGGACCCAACCTGAAGGTTCAAAATTGCATTTTAATTTGTGTTCCTGAGTGTTACGTTGTAAACGCGTGCAATGTTGAAAGTAAACTTGCCTATGATGAACAATGACGACAATGATTCCCTCTCGCACCAACTTCCCGGGGCGGTAAGGGCCGCTACCTCCCGTGACCCACACGAGGACGGGCCAGTTGGTGCCTGTTGACGTCGGCACGTATACGTCCAGCTGCAAGCAGTCGCGAGCTTCTGACAGTGATGTACATGTTGATGTTCTGGATTCCCTGATGTTTGACCATACGGGAGCAATGCCAGCTTTCTGAAATAATAAAATATGCTGTTTTATTTTTAGTAGCTGAGTTCAGTTACACTCGCCTAATTTAGGGCTAATGCTCCGCACCCTTGCCTGATAGCGTGATGTTGTATAGCCTATAGTTTTACTCGATAAATGGACTTTGCAACACAAAAATAATTATTTAAATCGGACTAGTAGTTCCTGAGATTAGTAGTCTTTAACATAAATGTCCGGTTGTGTTAATTGTCTTTGGCAGTCTGATCGTAGACAGTAAGTGCAAGGCAGGTGAAGAATGTATGTATTAAAAATATTATTCTCTCACAGTTGGCTCAATAAGCTTTGCACCTGGCAGGTTTTCCTTTAAACTGTATCCAAAATAAAACTGTTGCTTTTAATCTCACCTTAAATCTTCCCTCCTTGGTGGAGACGTCTGCATAAGGTATACCAGTGTATGCCATATATCCTTCCTGCTCTATTCCTCGAATAAGGCCTTGGGCTGTGCTCACCACGTTCTGTTGAGACTTCACCATCGCTTGTAGTAAGACCACCAGTATTAGCTTGCTGACCATGGGTGCCATTGACGAGGTCTGGGAAACTATTGGGATAAAATAGTTTATTAAATTCGAACCAAAAACGAATCTAAAATGAAAAATGTATTTACTACGAGTAGAACACGTTGCTTTCAATCCTTTTTATTTTTGCCCATCAAATTGACTGCTGCAGCTGCCGATCTTAAGCCATCATAGAGTCGCATCCCATAGTAAAGATCTTCATCATTTTTTTTTAAATTGCTGGTCAGCAGTTTTTCGTGATTTGTTGCCTTATTCCGACTGTAATTTTAACGTAGAGTTGAAAAGTATAAGAAGTAGACAGTTTTCAAATTTTGCGATACCAAAACGCGATTGAAATGCTTCAAGATGCGATGTAAATTCGATGCGTTTGCCAGTCGCTGATTCAATAGAAAAGAAGTGAATTGGTTGCAAAACTTACCGCTAAAAGTACTTGGTTATATTATTTGGTATAATTTGCTGTGTATAATATCTGTCACTGTGGTGATACGTGCGTTTGTTTTCAATATCAATTTAATACGTGACGGGTGATGCCCTCGTGTTATGCTACCGTTTGTCCGGTTTACTGCCCACGGTAAACGCACGCGTCCACTGATTCTGTGCTGTAATGAAGTCAAGTAACAATAAATATTTCGCTGAGCCAGTTTAAAATAAACTAAAACAGCTGAGAGGTTAAAATTAAAACTGACTCTGGTAAGGTAATAATAAGGTCTCTGGAGGAAAAGTACCCTTAGGCACTCGTTTATTTGATAATATGTTTTGTTGTTTCTTTATATGAATTATTGCTTTCATGCCTTAAAACATGCAAAATACTAAAATAAAAAGTAGACAATTTTGATGTGAAATAGTGATGTTCTTTCCATGCATGGCTATAAATTTTAGGACATTTCAGTCAAGCTTACTTTCTACAACATTTCTCTCTCTCTTTCTCTCAGCTGTGTCATATTATTTGATTTCCATATATGTGTCTCAAAAAATGCAATGCTTAGTCCAGCTCTCAATTTTATTACTAGTACATACTCTATGATACTACTATCCTATCATGTTAAATACTCAACATATGCTGCAAGTTAAACTAAGTTTGATATCCATAAATTATTAAGATTTAAAGTACACAATTTGAGTAAATCCATGTTTGAACGTTTCCCAAACATAAAATTCGAAAATCGCTACAGAGTAATTGCATTTCCGATGCTGCATTGGATGCAAACCCTTAAAATTTTCCCACATGACTACATCACAGGTATATAAATAAAACGAGAGAATTCACGTCCGCTCGGCGCAATCATTTTATTTGTTACACTCATACGATTGAATCTCGCAGATCATTGTACTCGGCGTATTGTTCAACGTACATTACGTAGAAAGTGTCATATTTACAGTGTCAACTTATAATAGCTTAAATAATAATACGTTACTTTTGTTACTGATAATGACAGTAAAGCATGTGATCCACACACCTTAGAAGATAAATTGCCAAATTACATACAATTATAACTTTAAAGCAAACTTGTGTCTGCTTATTCAAACAATGCATAACGGTCTTCATGTTCGTTTACAAAATATTTGTAAGTCAGAAAAATTCTACAGTATAAATTATTGTTTGTAAATGTTTTCTCGTGATTTATTAACAAAAATGACTTAAAGTTAACTTAAAACTACATTTTTCGTGGGCGGATTCAAACTTTTAGTCTTTACCACCAAACTGATGATAATACTAGTTGCATGATATAGCGAATAGACAAAACTAGAGTAGCAACAGAGTATCTTATGTGTGAGGTAAAGCTGCCACAGAAATTGCATCTACTTAAAAAAAATATCTTTAATTTGCATCAAACAACAGTATAGTACCAAAAGAGTATCTTATGTGTGAGGTTAAGCTAACAGAGAAATTGCAAATACTTTCTAAAAATATCTTCAATTTGTACCACAACCGATGAACTTGAGCAAAGCTTTTGATTGCGTACATTTCCAAACACATCATACAGTTTAGTGATCAACTCTCCTTATAATTTCAATGGATCTGCATACAGATCTGTTTCCTATTAATCAATATATCGGTCCTCAGTCGGATTGAAAATAAATACATTTCTTTTCATGAGTATGTTCCCAAAACTAAGCGCTTGCAACTAAGCGCTTGCAACTAAGCACTTGCTAAGAGTTGCCCAAACTGTGGCTAACAGTACTCTGCCCAAATTAAGCATAATATCAACAAACAATAGTCTACGTGCCATCATTTAAACTTACAATTCTATAAAAATATAAACTTATATAAGTACTTTTGTTCATGACATAAAACTTAAAGAAGAACTAAAATAAATTACGACTTAACCTAACCGTTGCTGACTTTTTTCCAAGTGTCATCGTGATAATCAAAATGCATTATCTAAACCACAAACAAATACACTTTCGCTATAAGTACAAAACCAACCAGTCCAGATTTCAGACCTCTTCCAATATCGAACACCAGAGAAACAATGCAACGAATCGCTGCATGTCATGTACTAAAACCAGGATTTCTGGATATGCTCGAATATCTCATATGAAAACGGTCTGAAACTGCTTTAAAACATGACAAGTAACTTAACCAAAGAACGATAAATCCACACACAACACTTCATAAGTCTGTTTTGGCACTGAACACTTGTAAGCCTTTAAGCCACTGTCGTTGCTAGGGTCCCTGGTCAGTCAGTCTTGTAGCTTCATTCAACAACGGTGAGGGTGTCGAAGAACCTTGTGATCTCCTCTTGCCTCGGCGACATGCGCTTGACCTCGTACACCTTGGGCCGCATTATTTCTTTGTATGCAAACGGTTCGACGTTCGCCGCAGGCCATGAGCTCTCGTCGTCCATTGGTTTGCTGAAACAGAGATGAAATCATTGATAGTATAAAATTTCTGGTTTGCTTGCAATTAAATTATAGTACTAATGTTATGTTTTGTTTAGTATATCGTAATGCACTCTTTAATATTGAAGGTTTAAAAAATAGGCCTAGCATTCTTCTAATTATAATGAATACTAATAACACTAGGATGCGATACCATCGTTACCTTAGGAGTGTTAATCATCATCCCCCTCTTAATTATCTGCCCTACTGCTGGGCTCAGGCATCTACTCAGTAACAGTGCTAATACTAAATAACTGCATTCGATTCATTTTCAATCTTCGCAAGTATGACCATGTGTCTACTTATCGTTCCCAATTAAAGTGGCTTCCCATACGTCAGCGCCGTAGTTTGCGTGCTCTCACTACCCTCTATACTATTCTTACATCTTCAACTTCTCCCCAGTATTTATCTTCCTTCTTTCAATACTTATGCTCTAACCATGAACGAAACCTCCGTTCATCTAATAATCTTCTCCTCACTGTACCCTCTCATAACTCTAATTTTCTTCATTCCTCTTTTACTGTCCAATCTATTCTTCTTTGGAATGCCCTCCCTATTGAAATCAGGATGGCCAAGACTAAGAATACTTTCAAGTTCAAGGTGAAGGAACTTCTACTGGCTGAGTCAGCGAATGTATCATAAGTCGTTTAAATTTCATATTGGTTTAATATGTATATAATATATACCATATGTATGTATATATATTTATATATTCTTATATGTGTATGAATGTATGTAGTTCTATAATACATCTATACTATGTATGTTTATATTATATGTAAATTATGTACCTATATATGTTTTAATGTGAATGTATATTTAGTTTTTATTACCTATTTGTGTTATTTCAAATTCATTTTCTTTATATAACACCTACTTCTTTTCTCTCTGCACCACTCTAAGGTAGACTGGGAGATAATGCCCATGGCATTAAGTCCGCCTGTATACGTTGTGTATATAAAGCTTTAATAAATAAATAAATACTATTTTCTTTATTTTTTTTAATTTATAGACTCACGCCTATACCCCGAAAAGGTAGGCAGAGGTGTAATATTACACCCAAATTTCGCCATGAATTTTTAAGTCCCACGTAATAGGGGGCGAGCCTATTGCCGTTACCGGGCACATCACCAGACTCCGTGCTGCTACTGAGAATTCGGAAAAAACCAGTAACACTATTGCCCGACCCGGGAATCGAATCCGGGACCTCCGATCAGCAGTCGCATACGCTATCCACTGGAGTTAGCTTCTAATACCTTCTGTTGTCATCAAACTTATAAATATGCGCAAACTCGCCGCGATTATATCCTACATATTTTCCATCTATATGGTGTCTATCTAAGAATAGTTAGGTACATATTATGCCCCAAAAATTACATATTATAATTTTTGGGGCGAGCTTTGTAAGTAGACTATAGAATCGTAGGCAATGCTAATGACCAGAAGTAAAATCAAATATTCTTACCATGTCATAAAATTGACGATAAATTCTGGCATCAGTTGTCTCATGTAGTCTACTTCACTTCTTGGCGGGAACGAAGAATATGTTGCTTTCAGCACAGAGTTTGCTTTGAACAAGTACGTCATATCCTCAACGTGCCCAACACCACTGAACTTCAAGTGCAGATTTTCCTTAATAATACTTTTATCGCTGTCAAAAGTAAATCTGTAAACGTAAACAGGTTCTTCGGGTGCGTTTTCACGGGCTTCTGCCAGTTTTAGCACGGGGTATTCGTAAAATCCATCTGTACAACTCTTGATGAAGCCGTCAAGGCTGATTGTGCCGTTGTAGTACTTCTCATAGCTCAGCATTTTCCCCATCACCTCCGGTAACAAGGTGCCCGGTGTCGTAAATAGCAGTTTTGGTGGCACAATAATTGCTGGTGTTTTATTAGCTATCGCCATAAAATCATACTCTTCAAGTCGTGCCCTGAATGTTTCGCATTCCGCGTTAGTGTAGCCTACTAGGAGCGGAATCTGCTTGTCGCGACCTTGAGCCAGTAAGTTGTCTGGGGTATCGTCGAGTACAGGAGTCAATCCATGGAAGGTACTTTCGACGACAGGCACGAAAGTCGTCAACCCGAGTTGGTTTATGAGGAGGTCATTGGCTTGGTGCAACTTCTCAGCGGGCAGTTGGACGAGCTGCTTGTAGATATGGTCAGGATCCTTGGGGTCGATGCCCAGAATTTGGAAGAGTATACTGTTGATGTGTTGCGCGAAGAATGGCGATGGACTATAGAAACTGCTGATAGCTGTGCCACTCATCAGTATTGCCCTGTAAGGTACAGATTCACGTTTTAATATCGTTTTATATGTATGTATGTGTGTAATATCAGGTTTCTCACGCACGTCTATTATTTAAAGCTATGAATGAGAATAACCATCAAATAGAGTTAAAAAATAAAGAACATTTATTACATTCTCTCTTAGCAAATGAAACTTAATGATTCCGCATCAAGCTAAGACACAGCAAGCGCGACCCACTTGTAACTTACTAATCCATTTGTTTACAATACAAATTATCAGATGTACGATAATTATCTTAAGTATGTTTGAGGCTACAACATGTTTTATTATCACTTAACTCATATATTCCAGGGTGATCGTGCAAATATACATTTCAATTTAGATTTATTATTGTGATTCTGTTAAGCTGTGTATTCACTAGAAACAACCTCGGTCCGACTGGCTGCCTCGACTCGCGGCAGTGCAAAAAGAGACGCCCTTTCACCTTATGCTGCATTCAGATTGAATCAGCGACTACTTTGCGCTGTCTAGTAGATACACAGCTTTAGCCGTAGTATAGGACAGTACGTCATGTTATCATGCCAGTCTGGAGACGTCAACTGCTGGACATAGGCCTCCCCCAAGGTTCTCAACACAGACTGATTTTTAGCCGCCCGCGATCTTAACCAAATCGTCGGTCCATCTTGCGGGAGGCCTACCTCTGCTGTATAAGCACACTCTACACTGCTTTTTTATATTAAAATGTAGAGTAGTCAATTGCCTACCTCTTGAAAAGACCCTGAGCTGGGTTGGAGAGACTCAGCAAATGCGCGGCAACAGCTCCCGCGCTCTGTCCACCTATCGTCACGTTGTCAGGGTCTCCACCAAAAGCCTTCGCGTTCTTCTGAACCCAGTGGAGCAGCGTGATCATGTCTCGGAGACCAGCGTTACCAGGGACTTTTGACGAGTTTAGCGACAGGAAACCGAATACGTTCAGCCTGGAAAATATTAAATTAAAGGCTTTATATACGTCCAAAAATTCTAGTCATGCTCGTGTAACGAAATTCCAATAGAAAATGCCTTTTGCTTTCTTGATAGACTTTTAGTACGTATGGGATTCATTCTGAGAATATGACTTAGTCATTTTTTGTGTATCTTATAACATAAACAATGAATAGGAGCATTACCTGTAATTGAACGTGATGACAATGACTTTCCTGCTGACCAAGTACTCGGGTCCATACACGTCAGTATGGCCGGAACCGAAGGCAAATCCACCTCCATGGATGAACACCAAAATTGGTGCCAGGTTCGGTTCCCCGGCTGGATCCTGCCTGCATGCAGGTAGGAAGTCTAATGGAACGTGGATATTGGCGTAAATGCAAGCTTCGCTCACGTTCGTCTTGTCCATCAGTGGGCCGAAGAGGACGTCTGTCTGGTAACATACTGCCTTTTCCTCCGCCGCGTCGTAGCAGCCTGACCAAGGCTTGAGAGGCTCCAATTCCTGGAAAATCCGAAGTGATATTTAGTAATGGTCATTCGTTTTTTGACAGAAAACGCACTGGAAAACTATTGGACGCAAATTCTGAAATAGGGCGTGTATGTTTCTTGGAGGACGTAGGGGTACACTAAGAATGGATTTCTAGAAATCCCTAAGGGATCAGGCAGAAAAAGTAACGGTAATAATCTGTGCGGGCGTAGCTGTGGGCGTTTCCTAGTACAAGTATATTTTTTTAAATGTTTATCATCATCATCAGCCTGTATTAGTCCACTGCTTGAAGTAGGCCTCTCCTATGACACGCCAATGAGCTTGGTCTTCAGCTTTCCTATGTGTACAAAATATTTTTACAGTGTGTTGATTTGCATTTGCAAAATATTTTAAAAGGTGAATATATGTACTACTTTAACTGAATATAAATACATGTAAAAATAAGTAACTTAAAGTTCAAAACATTTTTTCGTCATCATACACTTTGAAAATTAACTCGGTGTATTGACCGCCGCCGCTCAGCTGATCGCTATTGCAGGTGCCTAACACACACAAGCACACGTACCTGCAATGACTGCGCGATACAGTCTTATTTTGCACGATTTAACAGTTCATTCTGATTTACTCTTTGTCTCGTGTCTCTGTCTTATGGGTTTTATTATCATCGCACACTGTTTGAAATAATTTTAGGTCAATAACTATACTGTCTATGTTGTATTATTATAATATTTTTCAAATGCATATCAACATATATGTTGATATTCATTTCATATTTGTGTAATAATTCTAAACCATTGATTGTTTGAATAAAATCATCTTCGATAAATAACTTGGTCTCGCTGCGCTCTACTGGATACCGCACTATCTGAAAACAAAATCTCCGTTAATGCGGCAACTCATTAAAGCAGTGTGTGTTTATGGGCGTCATGTAGGAAGACACACGCCTGGCTGTCAGTGTGACTGTCTCGGGTAAGCCGATTTCGGCTCACTGTTTGTTGCCACATTTTACAAGTACGCATGCGTTATCTAGTAGAGCGCAGCGAGACCAACTATATTATTTATCGAAGAAAATCATTTTTCAATCTCATCCTGGTGCATATATAACTATTATTTTTCTATCACAAAAAATTCTCACTTTTGGTTTAGCTTCTTCGTCGGCACCTCCACATATTTGAAGTCGGCTTAAAATAGTGCGTTGTGGATTTGGCCTTACAAGCATTATGCGTTACTTTCGCGTTACTTCTATGTCACCGTAACATAGAAGCGTCTATGATACTCTATGTTACTAAGTGGCAAAATCTACGGCCTCACCCATATTGTATTTGTGCAAAATAATAAAGTATAAATTATAATATATAATAAAATATATGTACCAGAAATCTTCGTTCGCCGACCGGCTGCTCCGCGTATGGCACGCCTCTAAAGCTAGCGTAGGGGGAGTCATCGTCAGCTTTGCGCACTTTGCCGCAAAGTGCCCCCTCCGCCGTGTCGACACGCACGCTGCATGTGCACGTGTCTGTGGTGTCTGGCGTGTGAGTCGTGTATGTGTCTTCTGGCCGCGCGACCGTGTACCCTGGAAATAGGAGAAATAAAACGTTATTTATTGACTGCATGGTTGAGGTGGTTAGAATAGTCTAACGTCGCGTAGAGCGCGATTTGCCAATTCACGGTCCAGGAAATACATTCCCTCCACCACCTCATGGTCCCTCCACCCGTATGGGTATATGGACCGAATCATGGGAGAGACGCGCGGTACTTGCTGTATGCTCTTTCCCGCGCGCCCGTTGTAGACTCACTACAAATTTCGTCCCTTGGCCACTCTCCCCATTCAGGGGCGGCTCTACTATGCTAGTAGGCTAGGCGCTGTTATTACAGCTGTCGACACATTGACGGCTCCGTCGTCAGCCTGGGTCCTATCATTCTCCTCGAGGCTTCTCCTCGTCCTGTGCCAGTTATGCGCGAAGTCTCTCAACCGCCGAAGTTCGCTTCGGAGTTCACAAGCTCGACGTAGAACGGAGGGCCCTCAGGACTGATAATCCCATCCATCATCTTTCTTCTACTGTCCTCATAAAGGGGGCACCGCCACAAAATGTGGTCCAAGCATTCGTCCTCTTCGCCGCAATAGCACACGCTTTCCTCACTCAGCTTCATATCATACAATCTCTTTCTAAAACATCCAGGAAATATTGTGATCTATAACTTGTCTAAGTTTTTGTAATGGCGGCTGTGACTGTCACGCTCTGGACGCGGTAGGGGTAGGCCTCCCCCAAGGTGAACCGATGATCTTGTTGCGACCGCACCAAACTTTGAACGCGGGCGGCTCAAGGTTGATCTGTGTGGAGAGCCTTGGGGGAGCCTATGTCCAGCAGTGGACGTTTATAGGTTGACTAGAGGACGCCAGCAGCTACGCCTGCATTTTTTTTAAATTTACCCGTTTTGGCCGATCCCGTGGGAATTTCGAGAAATCCCTTCTTAGTGCACCCCTACGGTCCCCAAGGAACATACATGCTAAATTTCAGCTTCCTGCGCCCAATAGTTTCGGCTGTAGCGTGTCTGTCAGTCAGTCAGTAACGCAAGGATTTTATATATTAAGATATGATAATAATGATCAATGGTCTATCTGTGTCTAAAAGTCTCTTATTATAGTAATTGTAAAGCTTCCTGCGATAAAATTTTTTTTTTCTTCATTATTCCTTATACGGTCGTCACCAAAGAAGAGAACAGAGCAATGTTTCTATTATTTATTTTAATTTAAATACTACAATATCTATTTAATTATGTGACGTTCCCTGATAGTAATGATAACATTAAAACGTTAGCACATTTCAGTAAACTACGTACTGTGATTGAAGCTATAAATTATTGTTAGAAAAATTATATACCTTCTGCTGAGAAAAACAAGTTAATTATAACCACCCAGAAGCTTCGGCACAACAATATCACATTTAAAAAAACCTTAATTTATAAGGGCTAGTTCAGACACGGCGGGAACCGCGCGATTTCAGAATCGCATGGAAATCGCGCGAGTCTTATTTGTATGAGTTATTAAGTAATCGTTCAGACATAACCGCGCGGTAAATCAAGCCGTGCGGTTACGGCAACCCAACCGCCAGAAAATAGAATGCTCCCGCGCGTTTCTATTACTATGGAGTCTTTACTTCGCGTTCAGTTGCATTGCGGATATCGCGCGGTTAGCACGTCACAGCACGTGAGTTCGCCATGGATCGTTTCGACACTGAACTATTTATTGATGAAGTGGAAAAGAGACCTGTAATATGGGATATTCAGTGTGAGGATTACTCAAATAAAATTATCAAGAACCAAGCTTGGCAAGAGGTAGTGGAAATTGTGAAGAGACGTTGGAAAAAAGAAATTTTAAGAAAAAAGAAAATTTCCATTTGCGAACTGACGTTATTCCCGCACGAAAATCGCATAATAACCGCCGGTGTCTGAATAGCATCACAATTTTGCGGTTTCAAACCGCGGGGTTCCCGCATGTCTGAACTAGCTCTAAGACAACTTTAAAATTTTATTACAATAATGTTGAATTTCGTGTTTTAATTCTCACGACCTCAATTGAAGCACACCATTATAGTTTTTACAAACATAGCAGTAACTATTTGTTTATTTATCTATAAAAACTGCCTATTTTGATAGTCAAGTTTGCTACATGAACTGTTAAAAAGTACTTGTATTCCATAATTTCCTGGTATGTTTGGAGATAAGTTTTTTAAACTAGTTAGGCTTGTTCAGGAATCTTATATTTTTAACAGCTACAAGTTACATATAATTTGCATATTTTTTATTTAATGTGACTTCCTATAAAATTACTACTTAATATATATAATAATTATGCGTACCGCCAAGATGTGGAACTTTTTACCCGAGTCTGTGTTTCCTGACGAGTACAACCTGGGTGTTTTCAAGTAGCGAGTGAATAGGTACCTTCTAGGTAAGCGTGCTCTATCTTAGACCATATCATCACTTAACATCAGGTGAGATCATGGTCAAACGCTAGCCTATAAGTAATAAAAAAAAAATACTACTGTATGCAAAATTGTGCGTCTGCGCGACTGCGAGAATTTCAAAATAGTCCTTCCGCGACCACGACCGATGTAATTCATCGAAATGTCGGAGCAAAACAAGCCTTAAATAAGTTATTTAAAGTGATGAAAACCTGTTCAATAAACATAATACATATATGATTGATGCATTTTACCATTGTTTGAAAAATTGTAGAATGTCTGAAATCTGAACTTAAATAAAATAATAGTAATCTTGATCAAATTGCAACTAACAGCTGAAAACTTTATTTAATAAGTAGTAATCGCGTAATTGTTCGAAAGTAAAGGTGAAACCTTAATTGCCTCAACGTTTTGGCGTAGGTAAGACCATCCGATGTAATAGAATCACTACATACATAATAGTATGATGAACTCAACCTAAAACACAATTTCGCGTCGATCCCTTTACCCAATCCACTACCTACCAGTGTAGTGTCTTAACACTACTGGTTCACCATGCAATAATGTTTGATCTAACGTAACATCTCCACGTGTAGATGAGTCATCTAAAACCGCGTGTCTAAGCGAAGGCGCAAACAATGCCACGAGGAACTCGTTATGATACATGTATTTTATTTTAAGACATATCATTTACATATATTGAGTTGTAGCTTGGCTAGCAACCGTGGATTAGTTTGGTTGTTTTTCTTTGAAAATCTTATAGTGAATGTTTCCGAGACTGTTTGAAGTTGGCAGAACTGCCTTATATGTATTCAAGGCTTACCCTAGAAGTTTGTAAAGTATTCGTCTTGGAGTTCAGGGTCCACGTTCTAGTCTAACCAGATTGAACAAAATAATAGTTACACCTAGTGTGAGTGCTGTCTGATCTCTAGAACCCAAAGAAATGGCTATATTCAGTGTTTGAGACTAGTGTCTTCTAAGAAGCTGTTGTTGTTATCCGAGAAGCTATATACTGTTTTTTTTTTGCTTTTTAGCAATATTTTAAATAGTAAATCCCCGCTGGTCTCGGGAAAATTCTCTTCCATAATATTGAAGTCAACTATGAGTGTCTGTGTTGTTGCGCATCGTCTTATTTTTGAGCACCGGAGGTCTAATCTGTCTTATTTTTTCTACTCCTTTCTTTTTCCTTCTCCATTAACTTTGTAATTCTATCACAAAACCACCACTTTCTCTTCTTCAAGCCCATTCAAACGGTATCTTTTTAACAATGCTTTTACTTATTCATCGGGACATTAACAAATCTGTATTTTTATATACCTATTATGATTTATTTTTTGCCCATTCCCAGAGCCATAGGCAGATTCTAAGTTACTAAAGAAACTTCGCGTGTTTTCCTACCTTGTTTATTGTGTCATAAAAAGTAACCGGTTATATTTGTCATTATGACACCGTCGAGCGAGATTTACGACGAAGCGGAACCGCGAGACGCCGCGTGTGTAAGTTTTTATGTGAGATTAGAGCAATGACCTTCACTTACACGTGTTAAGTTGTTTATCTAATAACTTGAAAGTTATAGTCGGGTTTTTTGGCTTTCGTCGGGTCTTTACTCTGGAGGAATATTCACCAACTTGACATAAAAGACTGGATACATATGCTCAGGCCCTTGTCTCGTGTTCTCTTTCTTCTTTAAACTTACTTCTCTGTCCAGTTGGCAAAATGATAAAATAGCTCTAATTTATGTCTACAGAGATGCTTTAAAAATCTTCACATGTCGAGATGACTATCTGGTATTGTGTGTCGAGTTGGTGAGGAATCCACCCCGTTCAATTGCTGGTCACGGGACCGTATTATTTAGAGGAGTGACCTTGAATGAAACGTGTGATGAATCTGACACTTGAAAGTTGAAGTGGTTTGGTTTTAGCTTTTGCTAGATGTATATAGCAGCGATAGCCGAGTGGAGAGACCGACAGACTGCTACGCAGAGGGTCTCGGGTTCGAATCCACGGCGCGCACCAATGACTTTTCGTAGTTAAGTGCGTATTAAATTGTTAATAATCGCTTGCTTGTCGATGAAGGAAAACATCGTGAAGAAACCTGCTTGTCTGAGAGTTCTCCATAATGTTCTCGAAAGACATGTGAAGTCCGCCAGCCCGCACTTGGCCAGCGTGGTGGACTATGGCCTTACCCTTCTCATAGTGAGAAGAGGCCCGTGTCCAACAGTGAGACAGTATAAAGGGCTGATGATGATATGTATATCTGAAGGCAAGCAGACCCACTATAAGCGTTGACAGATTAATTCCAACACATCCATACCGTTCTTACTTGACTTAACTTAAATTGGTTAAATTAAGCAATGTTTGCTTGGGTCTCTTACCGGATGGATGATCACTAGATGTGTTAAGATTGGTTCAGATGGTTATCGTACTTTAAAGGACATGTAAAGCCGTCGGTTCCGGTCCTTGTCTCAGTTCTCTCAGGACAGATCGCTAGACCATGTCGGTAGCCTTCGGGCGGTTTATGAACTCTAGCAAGTAACTTACTCATACGAAAAAGAGAAAAAAATACACATCTTAGCCGCTAACTCCCCCGATGAATAAGAAAAAAGAATCAGAAAGGTCTTAAGAGAGAAGAGAGTACTTAGGCCACCTTTTTTAACCGTGAGTGTGTGGTGAACTCTGTTGACGTAGTTTTCACCGTCCGAAAGCCTCCGACATGGTTTAACGATTCTTATCTTGAGACAAGAACCGAGCCCGACAGCTTTACCTGCTTTGTGTGTCATAGTCCGTCAGTCTGTTTCTGTTAGAGTTTTTATATATTGATTGATGAGTGATGCAATGGGCACAAATTAAGAAGTTCCATATTTGCATGCCATTGGCTGAATGTGGAGAATCAATTATTGACCGTACCATCATATACATATCATCATCATCAGCCTTTAACAGTCCACTGCTGGACTAGGCCTCTCCTTTGAAAGGAGGAATTGGCCTACTATAGGTACCACGCTGGCCAAACGGAAAATCCATTTATAAAAATTTTAAGTAATGAGAGTCGGTATAAAACATAATTGTTTCTTTGTAACCTAAATAGATAATTAAATTTGAAATTAAAACGGTTGTTAACAGTAGCTGCGATTTCACCCTCGCCATTATTAGATTTCATTATTTTTGTTATGGTATACGCTGACCAAACGGGTTGGTATAGGGATTGTATCAAGTTTTCCTTCTCTTACAGTGCTGTTCTCTGCATAATATGCATATCTGTCGGCTCTTACGACACCCACGGGATGATATGGGGTGGTGACATTCCGTATTCTTAAACCGTCACCACACGGACATGTCATATACATAAAACTATTCACAAATAAATACATAAATAAATAAGAATATTTTTAATAACACTACAAAAAAAATAATGACGCACGTCAACAAGAACTCGAGTTTTTCCGGCAGTTCGCCGTTTGTAACACGTCAAAAACAAGTCTGTCACATAAATCAATTCAAATCAAAATTAATTAATTTACGAGTACATCCGTTTAATACCTGTGTAATCCTTCTTATCATAATCCTTTACGAATATTTTAATTTTGATGTATTATTTTTACGTCCGTGTGGTGACGGATTTAGAAAACGAATTGTCACCACCCCATATCATCCCATGGGTGTCTTAAGAGCCGACAGAGGGAGCATATTATGCAGAGAACAGCACTGTAAGAGAAGGAAAACTTGATACAAACCCTATACCAACCCGTTTGGACAGCGTGGTATAGTAGGCTAATTCCTCATTTCAAAGGAGAGGCCTAGTCCAGCAGTGGACTGTTAAAGGCTGATAATGATGATATTATTTTTATTTCTGTTTATACAAAATTCTTCCATTACCGACTGAGTGACAGAGAGAGCACAATCGAATTTATTGGGCGCAAAGTGCTGAATATTGGCATGGCTATTCCTTGGGGACCGTAGGGGTGCACTAAGAAGGGATTTCGTGAAATACCCACGCGATGGGGAAGCAACAGGTATTTATACCTTTTAGCATTTATACCTCTATAACTGCCTCGTTGGTCTCGCGGCATAAATGTGCGCGGGGATTGGGAGGTCTCGGGTTCGATTCCCGGGTCGGGCAAAGTGTTATTGGGATTTTTCGTTAGGACATTCTCAGTAGCAGCACGGAGTCTGGTAATGTGCCCGGTACGACAATAGGCTCGCCCTCTATTATGTGGGACATTCAAAATTCATGGCGAAATGGGTGTAATATTACACCTCTGCCTACCCCTTTGGGGATACAGGCGTGAGACTATAAATAAAAAAAAATATACCCTTAAAATAAGTATGGACTCTATTTTAATTTAATACATCTAACTAATATTATAAAGAGGAAAGATTTGTATTTTTGTATGTTTGTAAGTAGTAAATGTTTGTAAAAAGTACTGAACAGATTTAAAAAATTCTTTCACCATTGTAATGCGACATTATCCCTGAGTAACATAGGTTATATTTATTTCAAGAAGTTAGTAAGAAAGTTTTCCATTAAATGTATTTTATGGCGTGCGCTGCTAAAACTATTAATGATACATAAAAATAATGTACTACATTTTAAAGTACTCATTATTACCTACAAAAAAAACCGCGATAGCATAGGTCTATCCCCTAAGGAGAATCTACAGTAACCATTTTTATTACTAAAATATTGAAAATTTAATAGGTTATTTTGGAAGCTATTTTAAGCAATGCAGTATTACTTCTTATCCAATTAAATACGCTAGATATGTTGTGTATTTAATGCTTATAGAAATTGTCTTTTACAGTATATAATTATAATGAATATCTTGATGTAGCAAAATTAAAATAATGCGTGAGAAAATAAATTCACCGCCCGCACACCGATATTCCGTCGGGACGAGACGTTCTTGATACGATCGATTATTGGATGTTTCATCCTCTTAGCGTTATCCCAGTTTCAATCTGGGGTCCGCTTACTAGTCTAACCGGGTTTGGCTGAATATTAGCTTTTCCACGGAGCGACTGCCTGTCTGCCCTCCGCAACCCGAAGGGATAGCGATATTCCATGGTTTAGACTAGTGTCAGTTTATTTAGAAGGTACTGACGCCCTATAACGACTGTCAAAGATCTTCATGACAACCGGGACCGACGGCTTACCGTGCTCTTCGAGGCACGGGACAAGCAATAATTAACAATTCGATTATTGGAAATTTAAAAAACAAATGTCCACTTGTGCGAAGCCGGGGCGGGCTGCTAGTATTTAGTAAACAGTGAGTTTGTTTACCGCTTAGAATGTCACTGAATGTCGTGCGTAGCGCGTAGGCGTTTCGTAGCGAATGCTACGCGTGCTACGAATTTAGTATAACATTAGATATTTCCCACTTAAAGATCATATTTTTGCTTTCATTCAAATAATGTATTTCTTAGTCGGTGCTAAATGTTTTAACACTATTTTTATCGCGCAATACAGTTTATGATTGTAAAAATTACTACTATTATAAATGAGGAAGTTTGTAAGGATTCACTTTTGTCACTCACGCAAAAACTACTGAACAGATTTAGATAAAACTTTGCAGTAAAATAGCTTAATATAGAATAATATACTGTACTTTATAACGCGGATGAAGTATAGTAATAATATTTACATGCAACAATTATTTACGTCAATCTTACAAGTGCACAGATAAAAAATAACGATTCCTTATCTTACACGTGGAGAAAATTATTAGCATGTTATTATTGCACATTTTGGCATTTGCACAACGATACGACTACTTTTTATTTGATTTTATTTATAAAAAAACTGGTTGCATCGTTGACCCGTGTTCAAATGGCGCCTGCAATTAAGTGACGCACTGGTTTAAGTCATCATTATAATCTAATCTGATAAAATGTCTATTTTATATCCTTATGTTTACGCTATATTAATGCAAAGTTCCATTAAAATTTGCTCATTACTTTTTGTATGCAAGAGTAACAACATTCATTATAATATAATAATAATATTCTACCACATACACACATCACCATCTAGACCCAAACTAAGCTGAGCTTGTACTATGGGTACTAGATAATTGATAAACATACATATATACTTTTTTTTTAACATACATAATATTATACATAGAAATGCCCAGACCAAGTCAAATATCCATGTTCATGCACACAAATATTTGACTTGAGCGGGAATCGAACCCGCAACCTTCGGCGTAGAAGTCGATTACACTCCCGCTGCGCCAACCGGTCGTCAAATATTATGATCGTCGTCATTATGATCCAAATCCAAAATGCATCCATCCTCACTATATATACATAGGTTAATTCTAAACACATTAAAAAAGAAAGTCCCCTTTCTTCCTTTCTGTCTGTATGAACTAATAAATATTTATTTTATATTTCTTTTTTATATTCTCACCCCTGTATCCCCGAAGGGGTAGGCAGAGGTGTAAATATTACACCCACACTTCGCCATGAATTTTTAGGTCCCGCGTAATAGAGGGGCGAGCCTATTGCCGTTACCGGGCACATCATTAGACTCCGGGCTGCTACTGAGTATTCGGAAAACCCAGTAACACTTTTGCCCGACCCGGGCATCGAACCCGGGACCTCCGAGCACCAGTCGCATACGCTATCCACTGGACCACGGAGGCAATAGTAAATAAATAAATAATATTCTACAACATTCACACAACACTATCTAGTCCCAAACTAAGCAGAGCTTGTACTATGGGTACTAGACAAACTAAACTCAAACGAACTCGAATTTTTTACAGTTGTCATGAAAAGACAGCGTGATTTATGAGGAAAGTTAAGGTGTATAATTCACGCGGACAGAGCTACAGACAAAATGTAGTTCATCATTAGCAATTAACAGTCCACTGCTGGACTAGGCCTCTCCTTTGAAAGGAGGAATTGGCCTACTATACCACGATGGCCCAACAGGTTGGTATAGGGTTTGTATCAAGTTTTCCTTCTCTTACAGTGCTGTTCTCTGCATAATATGCTCCCTCTGTCGGCTCTTACGACTCCCTTGGGATGATACATTCCGTATTCTTAATCCGTACCACACGGACAAAATCTAGTTATCTCTATGCAAGTGTTGCGTTTAATCTATGGTATCGATGTTTTGATTAAGTAATCGATATGTTTACGTACCGGCTGCGCTAGAGGTGAGAGATCGCGGTTATTTATAATAATCAGCTGTGTTGCCATATACAATACTCGTGGAGATACAAGTTCAGACTGGTTGTTGACTTAGTAACTATTTATGTTCACGACTCGTGTCAGCTTAAGGAGTAAGCAGGGTCAACTTCCAACCAAAATATAACTGTCTGTTGCATCCGATTTTGCACGCGAGTGAAAAGTAACATTATATCTGCTAAAGAACCAAATATGACGAGAGACTGCCTCCGTAGTCCAGTGGATAGCGTATGCGACTGCTGATCGGAGGTCCCGGGTTCGATTCCCGGTTCGGGCAAAAGTGTTACTGGGATTTTCTGAATACTCAGTAGCAGCCCGGACTCTGGTGATGTGCCCGGTAACGGCAACAGGCTCGCCCCCAATTACGTGGGACCTAAAAACTCATGGCGAAATGTGGGTGTAATATTTACGCCTCTGCCTACCTCTTCGGGGGCCTGAGACTATAAATAAATATAAAAAAATAACCAAATATAAAGAGCCCATATTTGATATCCCTATTTAAAAATATGCGTTTCTTCTTTGAGTTGCATTTTTGCGACGAAGGCCAATTTACAAAATCTTGCTATATAATATAGAGAGTCTCTAACATTCATAACATTACTAGAGGTTGTTACTCTATTTCGAAACGATCCCAATATGTAATGTTTTCCATTCCTAAAACTAATTATTAGTGTAAAAGTATAATCTTAAGCGAGCGCCTGTGCTATCTATCAAAAACAATGATCTTCGCCGTTTCATATTATAAATAACTAGCCGTTTCCCGCGGTTTCACCCGCGTCCTGAGGAAACTACTTCGCGTACCCGAAAAACCCAAATATCTTACGGGCCCCTATTTTTTCTAAAATAAAATATAGCCTATGTTACTCGCAAATAATTTAGCTTTCTAATGGTGAAAGAATTTTTAAAATCGGTCCAGTAGTTTTTGAGTTTATCCATTAAAAACAAACAAAAATACAAAGCTTTCCTCTTTATAATATTAGTGTAGATGAAGTAATGATTTTTATATGAAAAAAATGGACGGAATCGACTAATGATAATTTAATAATAATTCTCATTGAAATTGCTGACGTCAAAAATCAATTTTGGATTAGATGTGATGAGTTCGGCAAGTTTTTTACGATTTATACGATTATTAAGTAGTATAAATTCTAATTTGATATGTTAAGTAACTAACCACATGCGTAAATTAGATAAAACAAGTATTATTAAAAAAAACAGTAGGAATTATTATTGTAATCTATTAATATTACAATCAACTATAATGTCAATCAAAATCAACTTTAAACATTTTAGTCTCTGCGTCACTCAAAAGATGATAACATCTAAAGACATAAACATTCCACTTAAGTATCTATTTTATGATCACACCAATTGTACACACGGATTTCGAACCTGCTACACTACATGAATTGCTAATAACACATGCTGTCAAAATTGCGGTAAATTTTCTACGTGATGTCGCACTTAACTGTTAAATATTTATGATATTTGAGACGTGCAAAATGACACTAATCAATGGCAAAAAAACTATAGTCAAAAATAAATCACAACAGTAACTGATATCTTATGAATGTCAAAGTTACCATTCCGATTTTTAATTTAACATAGAACATTTGAAATTAAGACAAAAGTAAAGAAAACTCACGGAATAATTATACTCTATTATTTTAAGAAAAAACAAAACACAAAAACTAAAGTTTAAATTTGGAACACGAACGTTCAAAATACGATCTAATTAAAAACAAAACACAATCTACATTTTAAATTTAAAACACAAGGAGGCTCACTTAGAATATAGGTAATATGTAAAAAAAAGTGATATCACTACACGATCGGAGTCGGCACTCACCGGCCAGTATCGCGGCGACCGCTAGCACCCTGCACGTGTGGCCAATCATCTCGGTAGCGCGACACAAGACTCACTGACCGGCCGGCGGCCATGCGGACGCGTATATACGTACGTGCGAACATGCGCAACGAGACCGATAGGGAACGTAAACTAAACTTTTGAAGTTGCTGTGCCAATTCGTCATATTTTTCCACAAAACTTCTTCTTCTGCCTGCCCTGTTCCCAAATTACTTGGGTCACTTGGGGTCTGCGCAGAATTTCTTTCTCTTCCATTCTCAAATATTTTCCTCAAAACTTACTTTTTAAATTGACTTTGAATTTTAACTTAAGTTTGCTGATGCTGTTGGCTCAATTAATTTTTTTTTCTCAAGAATTGTTTATCAAAATTGGGTGTGAATTAAAATTTTAGTTTTAGAATAATTTTAGAGTTTGAGGTTTTCAATGAAAACAATCTCGTCCGTAAATCATTCGCATAATGTTAATTTTGACATCGTTAATGGTTATGGTTGTAAATCTTTGTTATTTTCGTAAGTTTCATGCTTAGCTAAATTGTCATCATCATCAGCACTTTACAGTTCACTGCTGGACTCTAGGCCTCTCCTTTGAAAGGAGGAATTGGCCTACTATACCACGCTGGCCAAACGGGTTGGTATAGGGTTTGTTTTAAGTTTTCCATCTCTTACAGTCCTGTTCTCTGCATAGTACGGTCCCCCTGTCGGCTCTTACGACACCCATGGGATGATATGCGGTGGTGACATTGCGTATTCTTTATCCGTCACCACACGGACAAGGTAAATTGTACACTAATCTTAATTTTTCTTTAAATACGGCCTCAAAAACTCGATGCCACTTGCTTACTTACTTGCTTGCACCTACTGGTGCAACATTACTATGTTAAAGACGCACTTCTGCCCATGAAAATAATGGAAGAAGAAACTAAGCTTGCTTTTTTCTGTATCCATTATTCTATTTCGTCTTCATCCATGCTATTTTACAACTTGGGCTCCACAGGCTCCAAAAGGATCCGTGGGCGAGGTACTAGGGTTGCACAAAGATGTCAAAATACCTACTACCCACTAATAAAATACTCAGAAATATTGCTTGCTACTTGAGGAGAGACTGCCTCGTTGGTCTCGCGGCAGAAATGTGCGCGTGGGATTGGGAGGTCTCGGGTTCGATTTCCGGGTCGGGCAGTGTTATTGGGTTTTCCCGTAAGGAAATTCTCAGTAGCAGCACGGAGTCTGATGTGCTTGGTACGGCAATAGGCTCGTCCCCTATTACGTGGGACCTAAAAATTCATGGCGAAATGTGTGTGTAATAATACACCTCTGCCTACCCCTTCGGGGATACAGGCGTGAGTCTATAAATACTTGAGGAAACTCACTTGCCATTGTGTTAATAAAATAACAAAAAGGGTTTAAAGCCTTTCATGAGTTAGATATGAGTCCATATAAGGAAAATAATTTTAAAATTATTTATGAAAATAAGAATGTTCGGAAAACCTGCCACCTAAGAAAGAAATAGTGAAGGACACCGAAAGAAACGGTCTAGTAGGAATAATAGTTCTTTTCGCTTATCTTCCATGAGAGGAAGTTAGGACCTCAGTCGAGTAAACCCATTCATACTGTAACCAGAAAAACTCAACTAATCTAGTCATCATTGTCTTGCTCTGGTCCCAATTGATTTTTGGGCTGCGCAGTATATCCTTTGTTTCCACACTTTCTTTTTCACCCGTCATCGGGTCATTTACCCCTTTCTCTTTCATATCCATCCATATATTCTATGATCTTCCTCTCCCCTTGTGTCCTTCTATCTTCATATTCGTCACTTGTTTACTTACATATCATAATTTATCGTCTCCTCGTGTACGTGATACTTCAAAAATGCCGCAAATTTATCACAAAGGTCGTGCAATAATCAAATGTCTACAAATAGGTCACACACAAACTTTACGTCATACAATGTGTACAGCTGTACAATGACACAATACGCAGATTCCAATACTTATCTCACCTAGGCCGAATGTCGGCGGTTGTCGAACCCAACATTCAGCCTAAAACAATAAAAAAGTAATAAAATCTTTGTATACATACAAAATATTTGTCTTTTTATCTTCAATTGTAATTATTCCTAGTCTGGTTTTTTAGTGACTATGTTTTCATTTACCAAAATAACAATCGCTCTTTATGTTGTCGTTTGTATTTCCTGTCAACTGTTAAACCAGTCCGCCAACCAGTGCGATTCGGTGGGCATGATGGGCTATTTACCGTCATACAAGATTATACTTCTTAAAATATACTTTTATTAAAATAAACAAAAAAACCTTTCATATGCGATTCACAACCGCTTGACGATTTTCTTACTATTTGCAGTTAGATCGGCAATAGTAATATTGTCCGTGTGGTGACGGATTAAGAATACGGAATGTCACCACCCCATATCGTCCCATGGGTGTCGTAAGAGCCGACAGAGGGAGCATATTATGCAGAGAACAGCACTGTAAGAGAAGGAAAACTTGATACAAACCCTATACGAGTACCAACCCGTTTGGCCAGCGTGGTATAGTAGGCCAATTCCTCCTTTTAAAGGAGAGGCCTACTCCAGCAGTGGACTGTTAAAGGCCGATGATGATGATGATGATGAGTAATATCCATACTGTGAATATTATAACTCTGTAATTATTACGATTCGCTCTGTGGAAAAGTTCATGTTGTGGCAGTTTTGGTAAGACGAATAAGAGGACCCCGAGCTCGAAGATGAAAACTCTTGGATGATTTGATATTAAATTCTATTACAATTCGTGGTATAAAGATAACTGATCCTTGACAAGCAGCAGTGTCTTAGTGAGATCGGAGTCCTCGAGTTGCCAAGTGCAGGAGTCCTGGTCGGCTATTCGTAGCTCAAAGATGGCAGCAGGATGCGGTAGACTCATGCTAACAAGTTTGTCAATAGCAAATATGTTAGAGAGGAAGCGCTTGGCATAAGTATACGAAACTCCTGTAGGTAACCCTAGTTTTTATGCAAGACATAGAAAAAAATCAAATTGTAAATCTCCTTTTCGAAGTCGGTTACAGGTTAAAGGGGGTATGCCTGATACGCTTCCAAACACAAGGTGCATTAATGCAAATTACAAAAAAAGCCTTAATGTTCTGTGACAATCATAAATATTACTTTGAAAAGAACACAAATACATCATGCCACGAACAGTTATGACAATTAATATAAGGTTTCGTACACCTTCGTCATACTAACGGTGATGCCACATTTTGAAAGCTATTTTGGCTCAATAAATATGATTAAGGATGTCAAAACAGTATATTTTTTAAACGGCTTCAAAGTGAAAGTGGTTCGTAAGTCGGTGGGCAGGTTTTCTTCTTCTTTCATTTGAATACGAGAAGGCTGATCGAAATGCTTGTATTTTCAAGAATATATTCTTGTTATCGTGGCGAAAATTTAGGCAGCGATAGCCTAGTGGAGATACCAACGGACTGCCATGCAGAGGGTATCGGGTTCGAATCCACGGCGCGCACCACTGACTTTTCGGAGTTATGTGCGTATTGAATTGTAAATGATCGCGTGTCTCGTGCCTCGGAGAGCACGTAAAGTCGTCGGTCCCGGCTGTCATGAAAATCTTTGACAATCGTTACAGGGCGTCAGTACCTCTGAAAATAAACTGACACTAGTCTAAACCATGGAATATCGCTATCCCTTCGGGTTGCGGAGGTCAGACAGGCAGTCGCTCCGTGGAAAAGCTAATTCCGCCAAATCCGGTTAGACTAGAAAGCGGACCCCAGGTTGAGACTTGGATAACGCTAGGTGGATGATGATGATCGTGGCGAAAATATAAGTACATTTATGATACCTTGTTGAATAATTTCAGCATGGTTGAAGAACAATGGGGTGAGCCTCAATCTTCAACTTCAATAAATAAAAACAAATTGATTTTCTATCCAACTGGCTGTTTGACTGACTTTCGAGGGGTTAATGAGGGAATCCAAGCAATCTATGGACGTAACTACTATCTGATAATTTACAAGCACTTACTAGGCGGTAAACTCAGTTACGTAGTTGTCTGGTACTATTTGAAACAGAGCCCTATTGACTCTTACAAATACTTTGAAGGACAGTGACCACCAGTTAAGGTGTAGCAGTATAAAACTTCTTCTGTTTGTCGTTTGGTGCCCTTCAAAGGTTGTACGTTTTTTCTAAACTTGCTTCAAAAAAGCTTCTTAAAAAATTCGTGTAAATTGTCGCCTACTCCGTGCCTCGAAGAGCACTTTAAGCCATCGGTCCCGGCTGTCATGAAGACGTTTAACAGTCTGAATAAACTAACACTTAGTCTAAACGTAAAAAGGTATATGACTATCCCTGTGGGTTGCTGAGGTCAGAGAGGTTGTCGCTCTGTTTACAAGCTAATATTCAGTCAAATCAGGTTAGAAACGCAACTCGTGTCTGTATTGAGAGCAGAGAGTGTCACACCTATAGCTAATTATATGTGCGAACACAAGACGGGACACGTGTAATTAATCGATACTTTATAAACAGATAACTATTTACGAGCAAAATATAAATATAAGTGTCTGACATATAACATGTGTAAAATTTGACGTTATCGCAATGTTAATTTGTATTCGAGCTAGTTATGTGTGGACGCTGACTTGATTTGTCGCCGGAGAAATAAAATAAAGATTTTAGCTTTCGCTTAGTAAAAATCTGCCATAATCGATGTTAAAATTTCGCGATTCTTATACAAAATAGTTCGGCCGTAATAGCATAAAATTAACTTATTTAAGGTATAAATACCGAACCGTTGTAACGTCGAAAAAACATAGGTTAATAAATTTTGTATGTAAAATTTGCAACTTAAAATTAAGTATAAATAATCTAAACTTAGACTTATCATCAATTGTTGCGATCCAAAACACTCGCCTTGGAATCCAGGGTCCGCTTACTAATTCGACAAGCTTTCATATCATATACGTCCTATTTTTCCTACCGAAGAAATCGCTGGTAGCTGTAATGCCGCCCATGATACTCTCATCATTATCAACCTTTAACAGTCCACTGCTGGACTAGGCCTCTCCTATGAAAGGAGGAATTGGCCTACTATACCACGCTGGCCAAACGGGTTGGTATAGGGTTTGTATCAAGTTTTCCTTCTCTTACAGTGCTGTTCTCTGCATAATATGCTCCCTCTGTCGGCTCTTACGACACCCATGGGATGATATGGGTTGGTGAGAATCCGTATTCTTAATCCGTCACCACACGGACACTATAAATATCAGATTTAAATGATCAAATTAGTGCACAACAATGTATTAAATGAATAAATAGGTTGAAAAGTTTTAAATGAAAGGTTTATAGTATTATGTTTAGCGCGATTAGGGCCGGCGCCCATATGACAAAGCATTTTTCTAGTGTCATTGTTCTCATTTAAATTCTTAGATTATTTAAATGAGTAAAATTACACTAGAAAAATGCTCTTGGAGATCCAAAATCAATCTGCGCTACGCTTTATGTGCATCGGCCCTTAACCTTCATAATTAAAATATTTTATAATAAACTGTCAATCCCTAGGTTGCTCTCTTCTCTGGAACGGCTGGACCGATTTTGACGGGGCTTTCAATGGCGGATAGCTGATGTACCAAGGACTAACTTAGGCTAAAAATTAACCGGGTACGCGAAGTAGTTCCCTCAGGACGCGGGTGAAACCGCGGGAAACAGCTGGTAGGCAATAAAAGTGGATGGACGACGGTGGTAATTCCCAAAAAATCTCTTTCAGAGCTCCCCTACAACCCAAGGAATTTTCTTCTTTCTTTCATTTAAGAGCTTTAGTCTCTTGTCGGTGGAGCAATTACCATTGCTTTCGGTTTCCTGCCCTTTTTTGACCTTTTGAAACGACCCAACCCCAACTTTTTCTTCATCTGTTCCAAAGAACATAGCTCCCAAATTTCAGTTCCTGCGCCTAGTAATTTTTTCACCTGTGGATTATTTGTGATACCGGAAGAGTTACATATACTGATTATATGATGATTATGACGATTAGGTAAACTGGAACATTTTTGTCACATTATTTGTATACTGTCTTTGACTGACAGAGTTAAGAATTGTATGATAAGAAGTGGGGTAAAAGAAGATGTAGTGACAAGCATCGAGAAAGGTATGCTAAAATGGTTTGGGCACGTGGAGAGGAAGGATGACGAAAGATTGACCAAGCAGATATACAAGGCAAGTGTGAAAAGGACAGGACGAAGGGGAAGACCTAGGCGGACGTTCTCTGACCAGATTGGAGACATCCTAAAAACAGGACAGGTTAGAAATACCCTGAACAGAAGAGCATGCATGAGGAATTTGATGGGAGTGAATGAAGCAAGAGAGATATGTCAGGATCGTTGTAAATGGCGTTCCGTAGTCTCTACCTACCCCGGGAAACAGGCGTGAGTTTATGTATATATGTATGTCTTTCAGGATATATACTACGTACCTTTGTTAGAAGTATCCAATATTTCGGCACTGTTGCAAGCGCCATAATCGCGCATGTACGTGTTACATATCCCGAAAGACAACTAATATTAAAGACCTCGAAAGTTTAAATTTTATCACATTTTTTTTAAATATGCGGGGAAGGCCCGTTTAATTTTCTTCTCAGTACCGTCACTATGGCTCTGGGTCATGGATAAGGTGTAATTATAAAACTATTATCATTTATCAGTACATTTCATAACATACGTGAACCGTTGTGTTATCGTTATTAAGAATTATAAACATACAGTTCTTAATTGCAACTTACCTACAGTCATAAAAGTAAGTATCAGAAATTCAGTAGTCATTGTTTATTGTTTATGATATTGTTTTATGTTAAGATTTTTTTTCGTAGATAATTGATTCTGCATTTCTTGGTTGTCCGTGTGGTGACGGATTAAGAATACGGAATGTCACCACCCCATGTCATCCCATGGGTGTCGTAAGAGCCGACAGAGGGAGCATATTATGCAGAGAACAGCACTGTAAGAGAAGGAAAACTTGATACAAACCCTATACCAACCCGTTTGGCCAGCGTGGTATAGTAGGCCAATTCCTCCTTTCAAAGGAGAGGACTAGTCCAGCAGTGGATTGTTATAGGCTGATGATGATGATGATGATTTCTTGGTTGCAAATTCGCTACTACCGAAGAGCTACTCTGGCTTATAAACATCCATGTCTGAGCAGTATTCTAATCTTAATATATAAAATCCTTGCGTTACTGACTGACTGACAGACAAGCTACAGCCAAAACTATTGGGCGCAGGAACCTGAAATTTGGCATGTATGTTCCTTGGGGACCGTAGAGGTGCACTAAGAAGGGATTTCCCGAAATACCCACGGGATCGGCCAAAACGGGTAAATTTAAAAAAATTGCAGGCGTCGCTGCTGGCGTCCTCTAGTCTAACATATTTGCAATAAGTATTACAAATGCGAAAGTATGTGAGGATGGTTGGATGAAATTATGGATGTTTCGCGCGAAAACTTCAAAACTAGAAGGATTTTGTCAAATCTTGCAATTTTAGCTTATACGTCAGAATAGCACGTACGTGCAGTACCTCTTGTCCTGATAACCGTACCCACGCGGGTGAAGCAGCGATAGAAGGAAGAATTACATATTTGTCGAAAAATTATGATAATAACGGGTGGCGCAAAAGTAATGACCCTATTTGGTTCAGCTACAACTTCGTTTCTAAATTAGAAAACTAGTCAGTTTTTTCAAATAAATATATTTGTGCCATGAAATTTAGTTGCATTATGATTTAAATATGATGTCATGATGTCTATTAAATGTTGACCTCCAGAGTTGAAGCACATTTGAGCCCTATTTACATCCTATTTATGACATTTTCCATAACTAACCGTAACACCGCCGTGATATGTTTCTTATTTGTCGGTGTATGTTTTCTTTTTTTTTTTTTTTAATCTTTATTTTTAATGTAGGGGTTTTAGTCAAACAGTGACTATGTCACCCCCGTAATTCATAAGCTTACAAATATTGTACGTTTATATATCAGCCTAGGTAAGTATTTTAAGTACATAAGATATTAAAACTAACACATTGTAAATTACTCATCTTCTAAGGATGTATAATATATCTTGAGTAGCTTCTTGGCCTCATCTGACAACGGTGAGGCCAAGAAGCTATTACAAGTTCCCACATTACAATCATTAAGAAACAAACAGCTGCGACGCAGAGCAGCACTCCGAGCACATTCCATCAAAACGTGGTGTATATCTTCCACTTTGTCACATAGAGTACAGTTCTGAGAATTGGACAGCTTCATAAGAAATTTAAACTTATTTGTTGGAATGTGTCCGGAGCGCAACCTAAGCAGCCCGACTATATATTTCCTATCTATATTAGTCTGATCAAACCACGGGTAGCGAGGAAGGTTGAACTGTATAGTTTTATACCAAATACCAATAGAGCGCGACCGCTCATCGAAATATTCATTCCATGACTGACGGCATGTATGTTTTACTAAGGATAAAGCTTCACTATAATATGGCAAACAGTTATAGTGAATACCGTCGTTAATTGCCTGGCGTGCGGTTCGATCTGCTTCCTCGTTACCCACGATACCGACATGAGAGGGCACCCACTGGATAACAATAGTTTTACCGGAATTCTGAATCTTACGAATGGTTTCCAGGATTGAGTAGGCTATCGGTAGACCTCGAAAATTCGAGGATATCCGAGCCAAGTGTTGAAGCGCACTTCTGGAGTCAGAAAAAATAACAAAATTTTTGCTATGAGCCACCGACAGGATATAAGATAAAGACTCGGAAATCGCTATTAACTCAGTGTGCATTATGGATATACTAGTATGAATGCTGAATCTCATTCTCACATTAAGCTGTGGATCGAAAAAAGCTGCTCCGGAGCTCGCCTCTTCTCTGGACCCATCCGAAAAGATATGATAGTAATGGTTATATGCCTTAAACATAAATGTATTACACTGATTTCTTAACATGGTTATATGAGTTAATCTTTTAGCTTTGGCAATACCTTCTATATTTATTCTTATAATTTCTGATAAATCAAAATAAGTTATCCACTTATCTAAGGAGTATATTAGCAACTTGTCTGAGTTATACATAGGGTAATCAAAATATTTTCTGTGGGCTGAGATCAACAAAGGCAGTTTCTTATTTCTCCAGTAGGTTTGATTGCAGCATGTGTTAAGGTTTTCTATCGCCTGGATCGTTGCATTATTAGTGAAAGATTTTGCTCTCATCCAAAACTTTCCAACCAGGTATATTCTGCGGGTTTGTAATGGCGGCAAACACAACTCGCTTTGCATAACATGGATTGGTGTTGTTTTGATAAAACCGCCGATGACGCGCATAGCCTGATTTTGAACCCTTTCCAGTTTTTGTAAGTGGTTGTTAGTGCTACTGTCATATAAGAAACTGCCGTAGTCGAGTCTACTGCGAATAATCGAAATATATAACCGTCTAAGGTGTTTCGGGTGAATTCCCCAGTTACTGCTGGCTAACACTTTAAAGACGTTAATATATTTAAGTAATATCTCCCTGATTTCGTTGATATGTCTGCCCCATTTCAGACTCCTGTCTAACCACATACCTAAGTATTTAATACTATCTACACTCTGTATAAATATATTATTGCCTAAATCTAGATTTAAATTAGTATTCCTTTTGCCTCTGCTAAAAATACAAAATTTTGATTTCCTGTATGAAATGCTGAGACCTATCTCCTTAATAAGAGTACAAAAGCTTAATACCGCACCTTGAATATTACTAATTGCTTGAGATACATTTTTGTTCGAACTATAAATTACAAAATCATCAGCGTATTGTGAAACAAATACTTGTTGAATGTTTTGACAAATTTGAACAGTGGCAATATTAAACAGAATCGGTGACAACGGGTCGCCTTGGGCTATGCCCGTTCCTGTATTACGGTTGATAAAATCTCTGTTGTTTATTTGAATAGAGAGCACCCTGTCATGTAAAACTTCCCATAGATAATTACACAAAGTAGCACCCGCACCGAGACCGTGTAACATGTTTAACAGGCTTATTACATTAACATTGTTATAAGCTCCGTCGATATCCAGAAAGCATCCGACAGTAGGAGCTCCTTGCGTAAATCCAATTTGTATACGTGAGACCAATCGTGATAGGTTGTCCAGGCAGGATTTTGAGCGTCTGAATCCCGTCGTTTCATCGGAAAGAAGGCCGTTTCTCTCGAGGAACCACTCAAGTCTACGGGTTATAATTGTATGTAGGATCTTACACGGACAAGACAAAAGGGCAATTGGTCTGATGCCTGATGGCTGACCGCTCACACTACTTGGTTTCGGAACCGCGACTATATTAGCCTGTTTCCACTGTCTCGGTACGAAAGCAGACGCTAGAAATCTGTTATATAAAGAAACGAGCAGCTGTTTACCTGTGTCTGGCAGATTGCTTGTCATTGAATAAGAGATGTTGTCCAAACCTGGTGCCGTATCAGACCGCTTGATACAGTTGTTGAGTTCGCTCACCGAGATTGGATCACACAGACCATTATCAGGTGATACAAAGTTAGGTTTTTGAGGTGACACGAAGTCCGGAGCACGACTACACAACAAGGTTTCAGATTGTTCTTTATCTACACATGGTCTAACTTTCCTATACCCTTTAAGCCACTTCATTCGTCTCCACATCTCATTCGAGGAAGTTGTACTGTCTATACTGTTACAGAAAGACTGCCACGATTTGGTTTTGCTTCGACGAATTGCGGATCGCGCTGTTTTTACTTTTCTTTGTAGTTCACTAAGATTGTCAGGAGTTGGATTCTGCCGAAATTTAGCCAAGGCTAAGCGCCTCTCTGCAACAAGTCTAGACAGGTCTTGATTCCAGAATGGCTTAGGCACAAAACGTTGTGCTCTCAAAGGGTTATTACAGATCTTCGAGACAGGGATATAATCTGTGGCTGCTTGATTCACTATATCTATATAGCTATCATAAGCTAATTGTAGATCCAAAGGAAATGTTGTATCTTGCAGTCTCTCTTCTATTTTAACTTTATATCCAGTCCAATCAGCTTTCTTAAAAAGTCTAACCATCCTATAAGGCGGAGATGATAACATTTCTATGTTGAATTTAATCACTAGATGGTCACTGCCCAGGCATTCGTTTATTATCCTCCAGTCAAATTTCAAAGCGATGTCAGCTGAGGCAAAAGTGATATCCGGTGCAGTATTTTGAGGGATCCCATTAACCAGTGTAATGCGTGTCGCGCTTCCGTCATTTAGGGAGACAAAGTTGTTATCAATCGCACTGTCAAATATTTCACCACCTCGTGTGTCCGTTTTAGACGACCAATTTGAATGGTGCCCATTAAAGTCGCCGGCTATTAGCGATTTTGTGTTAAACCGGCCGAATAGATGGTCCCAGTCCCTTTAAAGCTGCGATTCTGTGGTTTGTTCACATACACACGAGATTTCAAATAACCCCAAATTAATTAATTTTGAAGAAAAAAATTCTCTTCAAGGTTGAGGTTTATGGCGCTCGGTGATCAGTATGCAGCAGCTGATGAGTCATCTGAGTTTTATACGGAAACATCTTCAATTCTTTGACCATAATACGCCGCAGAGTCAAATTCACGTTGTGTTTTTATAACTGATGAATTATTCCGTAAAAACATTGACACGATTATTCCACGTTCTTGGGTCCATGATTATTTATAGTGAATTTTACATTTGATTACTACAAAATTTTGAGTATCAGAAAGACAGGAGACGTCATAAAAAAATATAAGGAATTTCTATAGGGTCATTACTTTTGCGCCAGCGCGGCGTGTATGTAGGTACTAGATACGGCGTTCCCCTTATTTGCTACCGACAGACTGCTACGCAGAGGGTCTCTGGTTTGAATCCACGGCGCATACTAATGGGTTTTCGAAGTTATGTGCTAATTAAATTGTTAATTATCGCTTGCTTAACGGTGAAGGAAAACATCGTGAGGAAACCTATATGGTTCACCATAATGTTTTCAACCCGCACTTGGCCAGCGTGGTGGACTATGGCATTGGCTCTCATCAGAGAAGAGGCCCGTGCCTAACGGTGGAATAGTTTATATACAGAGCTGAAGATGATGCTGATCGTCCTATATGAGACTCGTATTTGTACTCAGCTACAATTGTTACCTTTCCATCATCATCATCAGCCTTTAACAGTCCACTGCTGAACTAGGCCTCTCCTTTGAAAGAAGGAATTGGCCTACTATACCACGCTGGCCAAACGCGTTGGTATAGGGTTTGCATCAAGTTTTCCTTCTCTTACAGTGCTGTTCTCTGCAATATGCTCCCTCTGTCGGCTCTTATGACACCCATGGGATGATATGGGGTGGTGACATTCCGTATTCTTAATCCGTCACCACACGGACAACTTTCCATTCAGAAAATTAAAATTGTAGGAGTAAACTGCAGCCTCTCCATTTAATTAAATTGCTATAAATAAGTGCACACGCGTCGCTTTCACGAGTGCCGCTATATGCAGACAGCACGTGGGTGCTCACCTTTAGAGAATTGTGTACTACTTACGCCTTTATCTTTATGTGGCATGTGTAGAACTGAGAGAGTACACTCATACAAAGTATTGTATATATGGGCGCAAATTAATATATAATGATTATATTGTTACGAAAATATTTATAATATTTAAGATTGATATTTAAATAACTATTTGTGAACACATAACTGAGAACTTCACTACTTTACAATATTAGGCACTGTACTGGCTGCTTAACTGTTTTATAAAGTATTTAATTTATCGCTTAGTTATTAAGATAACTCCAGAAACTTTCAAAGTAAAATCAATTAGTATTAAATAACATTATTCTGACACTTATTTTTACGGTAATAAATAACATGCGTTTATATTTGCATCCTGTTGATAGCGCCATCTGTTGACAATGTTGTAAAGCAGCGTTTAGTTAATAAAATAAATTTGTTATTCGTGTAAAATAAATAATTTGGTGTTGTGCAAAATTCATTACAATATTAATGTCGATTTTTGATTAGTTTATAATTAATCGAACAGTAATTTCAATTATATGTTGAAAAGGAGTTGTTAAACGTTACATTAAGTGTAATGACGGTTAGTTTATAAAAAGGACTGTAGTTCGCATTTTAAATCAATTCTGTGCTAGAAATCGTCTGAAAATAAACCAAGTAATATTACGTGAGTGTTTTTATTATGGAGTCTTGACACCATAACCCTGGCGTATCGCCGACAGCAGCGGTTGGATAAACGCCCCCTAAGAGACTTCGGGATCTACGGTTGGCGCGAGAGTGATGGGTCTCTTGGCTTAGCCGCCATTACCAAGGATGACCTGAAGACTGATGCGACAAGCGCTTGGAAGTCGTGTTTGGCGCTAGTCAACCCTGATCGGAGACCACACGGTGTGTCGGAATTATGGCGAGCACGTCTACACTTCGCGTGAGGCCACGTGCGAGCGAGAGCGACAGAGCGACTACGACGGGGTGCACGCACCGGGGTGTGCTGTGGCGTGAACGCTGTTCTGCTCCGAGTGCTACCAGAGGTTGCAGATGCGGGTTGTTGATGCACTGACCACAGGTATTTATCCAGAGCTGATTTGATTAGTTTTTGAGAAATTTAATTTTATAAATTATGGTGCTTACACGATTACCTACTGTCCCCGTAAGGATTACCAGATAAACATTATACAGTCAAAACTATGAACTTTACACCCCAAATAGAACTTTAGGTAACTGTTGTTTATCCACGTTTGGTATATAGCAGTGCTACTGTGCTTATAGTCATGTTATGCCTATGGCTGGGGCTCTTGTCTCATGTCTGTTTATTAATCGTTAGGCCATGTCGGAAACTTCCTGTAAAACTTACTTATCTACACAAGAAAGAGAAAGTAGCTTTGTTGTTATGTGGTTCCACTAATGTCATTATTAGTAAAGAACGGTATAACTGCCCTTTTCAAGTTGAAGCTCTGATATAGATCCATTTTATAAATTACCTGATTTGCTTTCAGTTTAAATAAGCTAAGCGATGTGCTGAATATGAATTCAATTGGTAGTCAATAGGTTATCCCAATAGTAAAAGGAATCGAAACATTATTTATAGCCCTTGGTTACACATTACATAAGGCTAACTAACTGCATTACTTATGGCTAGTGCTTACCGCGCGATTATATGAAGCCCCTCTTGATAAATGACTATCCACCACAATAATATTTATTTGCATAAAACCAGTAGTTGCACAGATAAGTGCATTCAACAATACAAACTTCAGTTTTATTATATTAGTACAGATATGTATTCAGAAGGTAGATATAAAAATACATTTGTGATACACATTTTTAAAGCTAATATTTGTAAACTTACAAAATAGGTTTTATTATATATTTGTGGACTCTGTAGGTTCCTACATGATTTCATTTTAACATTATATTGAAATTGTTACTGTCAACTTGCAGCTCAAGTTAAGGTTATATAATAAGACAAGGGAACCCGACATATCTTAATATTTGTCGCTTAATTTTATACCTGTATAGAATGATTTGTTCCGACCATGATAAGTCCTTGCATAACCCGAACTACTGAAGCTAGAAACATGAGATCTGGACAGTAGATTCCTTTATGGACGTAGGCACTCACTTAGGTTCTATAATGGTCCACCTCTAAGCATTTTAGGTTGAAAGTCGTAAGGCAGGTGACTGCTATCCTGTATAAATACCAAGCCTTAGTGTTTTACTTGGTAAATACAATTTATTTTATTTGTGAGTTCATTTGCAAACTTAGTTGCATCTATATTCAAGATGACAACTAGTGATAAACCAATAAAATTTAGTGCCAACCTTATTGCTTAGCTCTTTTGGGACGCAAGACAGTTAGGAATATGATTATTAGGATAATGATAAGTGGGTTTAAAGAACATAATGTGACAATCCATATTATCTCTTTTCCCATTTAGCAGTATTTATTCTTAGCCAATAAAAGTAATTGTGTCGACTACTCATGCTTTATTTCGAAGTCAGTTGTGATTAGTCAGTTTACAATACATAAAATTAAAGTTTAATTACATAATTAAAGAGTAGACAAATGATAAATAAAAACATTCATTTCAGAAAGAAAGGTCTATTTTTATAAATAAAATGTTGAATTAATTATAAAATACCAACATCTGAGTGTCTTTATTAACTTTTATGGTTTATTGTAGTAAATTTATAAGCTGAGTGGAATCATTTTTAGAAATAAGACGGCACTACTCTTTCTTTGTAATATTGGTAGCTTGTGAATTTGTCTTTTATGGCTCAGTCGGCAAACAGTTCAACCATTTCACAGCTTGCACTTCTCTTTTATGGCTCAGTTGGCAAACAGTTCAACCATTTCACAGCTTGCACTATGCCTAAAAATATTCAATATTGGATTAAACATGTTCTTACATGAATAATAATTATAGCACTAGTATTTTCAAAATCCTTGGATTTGCATGGTTTGAAATCATTTCATATTTATCACCAACAGTCCGACTGTTCACGGCTGAACATAGGCCTCTCTTTGTTCTTGCCATTTTGTTTTCCTGTTTGATGTGGATAAAACTTATTTTGAATATGTTAGGTTTTTAATGTTTTATCAAAACTGCAAAATATGGGTATCCTGATAACTTTATATTTGACTATCTAAAATGGCACTGTCAGACAGAACCTGAGAAAATTCAGTGTCTTTTGTATTTTACCTAAATGCGTAAAATATGGGCACCAATACTGTTGTAGCTAAGATAACTATAGACCAATGCACAGGTTGAACATGCCTGATATATAGATATAGCTTAATAGACCGGACCACTTTGTACAGAGTAGAATTTTATTTCATCTACAGCTACGAAAGTTCATGGAACTAATATTTGGGTGGGAAATGTTGCCCACCACCTGTCTTTTGAGTGTTGCAGGTTGATGATGACATCCTAGCAGATGACCTGACCTTAGTGTGAAGAGAGGATGGACGAGCGGTCCTTTACTGATTGGTATGTATGGATGACGGTGGCCCGCCCTTTTGACGTCGGTGGTTTTGTGTGTGGGCTGCGCGCACACGTGCCGCATGGGTGCTGTACTGAGCTGGAGTCAAGCAATTTTGCTAATCTTTGTTGCTGATCAACATCAACAACTGTATGAGCGGCTTGACCGTATGGGCGGAGGATTCGTCAGATACCGATTTATGTGGGGGGGTCCTCTACTTCCTCCACTGTGGTTGTTGGACCTATGTAATTGCATTGTATCGATATAACTAATCATGACGAACGATGATGATTATTTTATGTATATGCATTGATGTGTTTATGAGGCAAATTTTGCATTTATGTGTTTGAGTAAAATTTTATTTTTCCTATCCAACATCCTTCCCAAAACGCTGGCTGGCCACCATGCGTATCCTTGATCCTGGTCTTGTTGGCTAGATCCCGTGATGGGTGATGCCGTGTGTTGGCTAGATCCCGTGATGGGTGATGCCGTGTGTGGCTAGATCCCGTGATGGGTGATGCCGTGTGTTGGTTAGATCCCGTGATGGGTGATGCCGTGTGTTGGCTAGATCCCGTGATGGGTGATGCCGTGTGTTGGCTAGATCCCGTGATGGGTGATGCCGCGTGGGCTAAATCGACCCTATGTGGGTGATGCCGTTTGTGGGCTAGATCCCTATGTGGGTGATGCCTGTGTGCGCTAGATCCCGTAATCGGTGATGCCGTAATCGGCTTAGCCATGGGTGAAGCATTGTTTGTTAGATCCCGTGATGGGTGACGCATGCCTCAGGCTAAGATCCTATTACTAGGTGAAGCCTTGTAAATAACTTTTAGTTTATTCTGTATGCTAAACGTTTTTTTATGTAATTTTTATATTCATTCTTTTTGTTTGTTATGCTGTTTATTCTGTAACCGTTAAATAATCAGCGCGAGGCGCGCTGGATCAGAATGGCCGTATGGGCGCAAATTAATATATAATGATTATATTGTTACGAAAATATTTATAATATTTAAGATTGATATTTAAATAACTATTTGTGAACACATAACTGAGAACTTCACTACTTTACAATATTAGGCACTGTACTGGCTGCTTAACTGTTTTATAAAGTATTTAATTTATCGCTTAGTTATTAAGATAACTCCAGAAACTTTCAAAGTAAAATCAATTAGTATTAAATAACATTATTCTGACACTTATTTTTACGGTAATAAATAACATGCGTTTATATTTGCATCCTGTTGATAGCGCCATCTGTTGACAATGTTGTAAAGCAGCGTTTAGTTAATAAAATAAATTTGTTATTCGTGTAAAATAAATAATTTGGTGTTGTGCAAAATTCATTACAATATTAATGTCGATTTTTGATTAGTTTATAATTAATCGAACAGTAATTTCAATTATATGTTGAAAAGGAGTTGTTAAACGTTACATTAAGTGTAATGACGGTTAGTTTATAAAAAGGACTGTAGTTCGCATTTTAAATCAATTCTGTGCTAGAAATCGTCTGAAAATAAACCAAGTAATATTACGTGAGTGTTTTTATTATGGAGTCTTGACACCATAACCCTGGCGCATCGCCGACATATACCTACACAACTTTTGCATATCCCGTCCAGTTGAGGCAAATACATATCTTTATTTTGGAATAATTCCGCGAATTCATAATTGGCGAAGCGTGGGTGTGTAATACACCTCTGCCTACCCCTTCAGGGATAAAGGCTTGAAGTTATGTTATGTTAATTCTGCGATATAGATCCGATATATAAATTACTAGAGGATGCTCGCAGCTACGCGCGTACATTTTTTGCCGGATCCCGGGGAATTCTGGGCTTTTTTTTGAGAATATTGGGAAACCGTTTCTTAGTGCACCCTTAGCGTTCCTAAGGAACGTATACATGCCAGATTTCAGCTTCTTGCACCTAATGGTTTTGGCTGTAGCTTGTCTGTCAGTCAGTAACACAAGTATTCTATTTACACAAGAAGGTTACTATGTGTACAAGTGGCGAAAGTTTAGAAGTAAATATTTTATAAATCTTGACGCATTTCATCTATTTACAAACAAATACACGATATTAGTTCAATAGTTGGTTCGGAACGACGATCTCTGATCGCTAGTTCATTACATTAGCACTAGCTAAGCCCGCGGTTACACCCGCACATGACTGTGTGATATAAACTCAAAGTATAATATGTTGATTTCCATAAAAAAAATAAAATATTTTGGACACGTCAGAAAGTCATAGATAATTTTAACATAGCCTAATAGACTTGTCCCACGCCAGTAAGGTTGTGAATTTCTAAAAAACCTCTTTATGTGCTCGCCTACACATCACAAGGACCATAATTTCGGCTTTACGTTATCTTTCAGTCAGAAAGCAAGAATTTATTATTATTATTTATTTCTTTACCAACTAAGAACTTGATACATAAGTACGTATTGGTAAACTGCTTCAATAAAAGAGCTTATCCAAAAGAAATATGATTTATTTTTATATCAAACCGGTAGTCCCTGAGCTTAGCGCGTTCAAACAATCAAACTTACTCTTCTGCTTTACAATATTAGTATAAATGAAGCAGTATAATACTGTAGTTACAAAGTAATATTGTACTGGACATGACTTAAACTTTCCGCTACACTTCAGCTGCGCGATAAAGTAATTTATTGTTTCACAGTGACCCCAAATACAACAATGTATAGCTTTTTATCATTTCAGTCGCCGGTAGTCAGAAATCTAGGGCAGAAACGCTTACTGCATTATAACAACCATATCATAAATATTTAAGAAAATGGCTGCGATAGACTCAAAGAGAACAGCAGCGATAGCCTAGTGGAGAGACCAACAGACTGCTACGCATAGTGTCCGGGTTCGAATCCACGGCACGCACCAATGACTTTTCGCAATTATGAGCGTATTAAATTGTTAATTATCGCTTGCTAAACGGTGAAGGAAAATATCCTGCATGTCTGAGAGTTCTCCATAATGTTCTCGAAATACATGTGAACTCCGCCAACCCGCACTAGGCCAGCATGGTGGACTATGGCCTTACCCTTCTCATAGTGAGAAGAGGCCCGTGCCCAGCAGTGAGACACAATATATACAGGGCCGATGATGATGTTTATGATAAAGAGAACGCCCAGAATTAATCTCGTATAGTGAGTCTTTATAGATATTCTACCAACGAATTAAATGAACACCCAAACTCGACACAACTATTTATAGATCACACAAATTGTTGAGGTAGGAATCGAAACTACAACAGTTAGCGCAGTGATAAGCCCTTAAGCCACTGTGTCACCCGTGCAGGTAAAACGATGTCTTTTTGTAAAGAATCAATCAAGATGTGCTGAAAATTAGCTCTAAAGATGACATAAGTATTAGTACCTATGAGTAAAAATCGCGTGAGTTTCTAAGATTCAAGCATGAAACTTAAATTAATTCATACAATACTGCCTCCGTGGTCCAGCGGAAAGCGTGTGCGACTGCTGAGCGGAGGTTCCGGGTCGGGCAAAAGTGTTACCTACTGGGTTTTTACGAAATCTCAGTAGCAGCACGGAGTCTAGTGATGTGCCCGGTAACGGCAATAGTCTCGCCCCGTCTTACGTGGGACCTAAAAATTCATGGCGAAATGTGGGTGTAATGTTACACCTTTGCCTACCCCTTCGGGGACACAGGCGTGAATCTATAAATAAATATGAATCTATTCCATACAAAACCATTTAACGGGTCTTAAAGTGTTGCAGTTAGCTGAGTAATCTATGGTACCTATATGTTAATATATAGATGCAAGAACCTTACAAATATTCAATCAACGGGCACAAAAAAGACCCAAACCAGAAGTTTCAATTTGTAGATCATACAAATTATTGTTATGTGGGGATCGAACCCCATTACTGCTTGTAGTTACCTAGATCAGTGCTCCCCATACACTTATAATGTTAAGTTTATACATACATACATACATACACGCCTTTTATCCCCGAAGGTGTAGGCAGAGGCGTATTTCTACACCCACTTTTCGCCAGATATACTTTAGTCCCACGTAATAAGGGGCGAGCCTATTGCCGTACCGGGCACATTTCCAGACTCCGTGCTGCTACTGAGAATTTCGTGACAGAAAAACCCAATAACACTGCCCGACCCAGGAATCGAACCCGGGACCTCCCGATCCCACGCGCACATTTATGCCGCGAGACCAACGAGGCAGTCGTATAGGGTTTGATGTCGAGTTTTCCGGCTCTACGCAAAGATGGTATTTGCATCGTGTTATCCCTTAGTCGCCTCTTACGACACCCACGGGAAGATAGGGGGTGGTGACACTTGTATTCTATGCCGTCAACCACACAGCAAAGTTTATCTAATACGTTTGTAATTTTCTCATAATAGTTACATGAGTTACATTCAAATGGATGAAACAAAAAAATCGTGTCCGTCAGAATGAACGGTCACTAGGCGTATTTAACGTTGAATTTATGCCTAACAATTGCTTCCCTATTGCTTCTATTTGCTTCCTATTCTCAAACAATTGCTTCCATCGTATTGTAGAAGAAAAAAACATTTTAAGAGTGACCGTTCATTCTGATGTCAGGACGGCCGGTCACCGAGTCGTAGTGTCCTTGTTAAATAGAAATATTGAAATTCACGGTGGCCATTAATTACTTCCAGTTTGCTTCTCTCTATGTTTTACAACGATAATACTGTTACTATCGCGGCAATAAAGATATCGACAAAAGTGTTGTATAACAATATTTTAAGTGCCTGACAAAAAATAAAGGCAATACTGTTTTTGAACATCGCAGTTACGCTTGATTAGGCGATAAATCTATGGTATTGTAACGGTGGCATACAGCTAAGTATTATGTTATTAAAAATAAAAAGAAGTGCCTATCGTATTTAGTGATAAAAATTCATACAAATATAAAAAACACATTTAAAGATAATATTTCAATTCTTAACTTCCTAGGTAGTGTTCTTATAGGCGCTAGGCACTGTTTGCTAACCCCCAAGTATTAAAATCTTACACTGCTATAATATTGAATTCGTTACGAATAATCTCAATAATAAAAGTATTAATGTTTTATTGAAAAAGAATAACAAAAACAGACTTTAAAAAAATTAATACTAACATAAACTTATTTATTCACTAAAACAATACAGTGTAATAAACTGTTTTTGCAAAATACAAAAACCAACTTCGGCCTATCCCGGATTTGAACTTACATCCATACATCCCACAATCTTTTAGGGGTAAGGACTTAGTGGAGCCCTGTGTATCTTATTCATTTATTAATAACCGAGGAGCATGTACCTAATACCTATTACTTTCGTTATTTTCTATTTTATCATTGATAGTTTCTGTTTATTGGGGGGAATATTATGATGATTTAAGTAAGAGAGTTGTAAGGAGTAATAAAAAGGTTTGCATTATGTACATTAAAAACATAATTAATAAACTGTTGTCACTGTTTCTTTTTTCTACTCCTTATTGTTGCAAGACACTCCACACACACTTGAATTGAAATATTTTAAGGTGTTATTATTATTTGTATGAATATTTGTCACTAAATACGATAGGCACTTGTTTTTATTTTTAATAACATAAAACTTAGCTGTAGGCCCCCTGTACAATACCATAGATTTATCGCCTAATCAAGCGTAACTGCAATGTTCAAAAAGAGTTTTGCCTTTATTTTTTGTCAGGCACTTAAAATATTGTTATACAACACTTTTGTCGATATCTTTATTGCCGCGATAGTAACAGTATTATCGTTGTAAAACATAGAGAGAAGCAAACTGGAAGTAATTAATGGCCACCGTGAATTTCAATATTTCTATTTAACAAGGACACTACGACTCGGTGATCGGCCGTCCTGACATCAGAATGAACGGTCACTCTTAAAATGTTTTTTTCTTCTACAATACGATGGAAGCAATTGTTTGAGAATAGGAAGCAAATAGAAGCAATAGGGAAGCAATTGTTAGGCATAAATTCAACGTTAAATACGCCTAGTGACCGTTCATTCTGACGGACACAAAAAATCGTTCGTAAAAACCGCTAATAACATGCGTTACATAATAATTAAAAAATAAACATAACTGGAAACAGAACCGGTCTTTTGAGGATATAACTAAAAACAATATACCTATTTATATTCATACAAGCCTATTTAGCTACAGTATAATATAGGTACTAAGATCTATGTATACTTTACAACGATAGACTAGTGGAGATACCAACAGACTGCCAAGCAGAGGGTATCGGGTTCGAATCCATGGCGCGCTCCACTGACATTTCGAAGTTATTTGTGTATTATAATGTCAATTATCGCTTGCCTCGTGCCTCGGAGAATACCTAAAGACGTCGGGGCTGTCATGAAGATCTTTGACAGTGGTTACAGATATTTAGTACCCTTGAATATACTGACACTAATCTAAACTATGACATCGCTATATCTTTGGATTGCTGAAGTCAGACGGCAGTCGCTCTGTGTAAATCTGGTTAGACCACAAAGCGGATCTTGGACTCAAAGGTAAAAGTCTTGGAAGGAACCGGGATAACGGTAGACGATGATGATATATACCTATTTCAAAAGTCAAAAAGTCAAAAATCATTTATTCATCTAGGTCACAAAGTGACGCTTACGAACGTCAAATTTTAATGTACATTACTTAATGCTTCTACATTTACATTTACTGCCCATTCGCAAAGCAATAGGTAGATTTGAATAGTTATACGAATCCTAAGCAATCTAATAGGTACGTGTACTAATGACTGATTTCGTGTCAAACACGTTTTTTGACATCATTGTACCCACGCGTGCCAACATCTCAAATAATTTAATTATAACCATCAAGATAACAAATATATATTACGTGTTTTATATAAAATATTCGCTTCAGCATTTAACTTATAGAACACGTAGGTACGTACTTATGTAGGTATTAGTTTCACGATGATGCATACAATAAGAATTTTAATTGAGCCGTGTCTTATCATGACTAATTAGCAAAAAAGGAACGTTTAATTATGCGTAAAGTAGGTATTATAATTTACGTGACCTGCTCCAATAGACTATTGATGGTGTAGTGGCTTAAACGGTCGTCCGCCGTTTAGAACTGCGCTGTGTCGTGGGTTCAATCCTCAGCGAGAAGAAAAATTATGTGATCCACATTTTTTCTTTTACTTTTTCAAAAAAGACAGCTCCCGCATTAGAATAATAAATAAATCTCGTCGCGGGGGACTTTACAAACATACAACCAACGGGCACAATGAACACCAAATCTCGAAACAACAATTTATGGATCACACAAAGTGTTGTCTCGTGTGGGGATCGAACCCACAACACACGACGCAGTGTCAAGCGGCGAGGCGGCCGCTTCACTACGCCAACCGTGCAGTCAAATTAATGATTGTAAAGTCCCCCGTATCACAGAGGTTATTTCAGCGAATAGATTAAAAATAAAGTAGTGGTTTAAGTAATAGCCTGGTCGTTAAGAACTGCGCCGAGTGTTGTGGGTTCGATTCCCACACGAGACAACACTTTGTATGATCCATAAATTGTATTGTTTCGAGTCTGTGTATTCTTTGTGTTCATTGCTTAAATGTTTGTAAAGTTACTCACGATCATCATCGCCGTAGCGTTATCCCGGTAGCATCCAAGACTTACAGCCTTGGAGCCCGAGGTCCGCTTACTGGTCTATCCAGATATGACAGAACATCAACTTTTCCACAGAGCGACTGCCGTCTGACCTCCGCAACCCAAAGGGATAGCGATATTCTATGGTTTAGGCTAGTATACATTTATTTGAGGGTACTGACTCCTCGTAACGACTGTGGAAGATCTTCATGACAGCCGGGACCGACGGAAGCACGGGGCAAGCGATAATGAACAATTTAATACGCCCTTAACTTATAAAATTCGTCGGTGCGCGCCGAGGATTTGAACCCGATACCCTCTGCATTGCAGTCCGTTGGTATCTCCACTAGGCTATCGCTGCCTTAAAGTTAAGTTACCCACGATATAGGATCTATTCCCAGTACGTTATTTGTGCTAACACTTAGTTTAAAAATAATAAAGGAAGGTCCTTACATCCTGAAACTGATCGACCAGTAGCCGACAGTATGATCCATACCTAAAGAAAGCTGACACACCACCATGTGGAATATTATATAGCTATGAAGAGCGAGGAATATGATCCGTACGGATAATACTCGTATCATGCTCTGGCAGCAATAATACTTGCAGACTGTATGGCGCGAGCGTTTATTACACCATTAATCTCACATTAGCATAGCGACAAAGCTTAACAGTATATTGGAAAACTGTAAAACTAATACATATTCTACGGGTGCATAGGGTTCCCACCAAGAACTTAGGGTCCCAAGCCAACCTCACCTGCAAGTGGTGCACCTGCCGATCAACGGACGAGGCTCTGGCAAACAAAATATCCCGATAAGCGGCAATAGGCTCGCCACCTATTACGTGGGATCAAAACACTGGCGAAAAGTGGGTGTTTAATATGCCTCTGCCTACCCCTTCGGAGAAACAGGCGTGAGTCTATGTATGTATGTATGTATATTCTACGTGTGGTGACGGATTAAGAATACAAAATATCAGTACCCTATTTCATCTAGCTCTTATGTATAACTTACACAAGTATAAAACTCAGTTGAAGGTAGTAAGATGTATACCGGGTAAATATTATATCCTTCATTAAAGAAAAATGCACGAACCAAATTATATAATATCTCAGAAGGTAGTAGAACCTTGCTGATTTCAGCACGAATGGCCGGCTCGATCGGGGAAGTACTACCCTCTCACAGAAAATCGACGTAAAGTAACAGTACTTAAACTGTTGCGTTTCGTTCGGTGAGTGAGAGTGCCGGAGGCCCTATCCCCTATTCCTTCTCCCTCATCCCACTCCTCATCCTATCCCCTTTCCCATCAACAAGGGGCGGCAACGCACTTGTGACTCCTGTGGCGTTGCTTGTGTCCATGGGCGGCGGTAATGGCTTACCATCAGGCGATCCATCTGCTCGCTTGCCGCCATTACCAAAAAAAATAAAACCCTCTGACCAGCGAGGTACCTATAGGTACGCCAAATCCTGCTATCACAATAATATTGTAACTCATCGCAATGTTATTGTCACGCAAATTATTAAACATACATAACTTCACGCCTTTTATCCCCGAAGGGGTAGGCAGAGGTGTATTACACACCCACTTTTCGCCAGTTATGTTTCGGTCCCAATGTAATAGTGGGCGAGCCTATTGTCATCTACCGGGCACATTATTAAGCGAGCGAAAATTAACATTTTTAATACACAAATAACTTCGAAAAATCAGAGGCGTGTGCCCGAGGTACCTGGGGTTCGAACCGGCGACCATAGTCTCGACAGTCCGTTACGTACACCACTGGGCTATCGCCACTTTCTAATTTTTATTATTAGAAGCCTATTTACATAAATATGTATATCGAACAGGAGAGGCTGTATTACGTATGATTATTGAATACATATTTTACGCCTTAAGTGAGACGCCAATAATAGATAAAATTACCATATTAATTAAAAAAAACTACTGTGCCTCCAAAAAGAAATTTACTTTGTATAAATCGCGAAAAAAATAATGGACCAGAGACGTTTTACGCTGTTTACCTTGACCATAGAGCATTGACGTAGATACCAATATTATGGCGACATCACTACCTATAACATCCGGGATACAGGCGTGAGACTATAACATTAATATTAACAAATTATATAACTCTATGATAATGTGTGAGTTACTTTTTTTGTTTCTAGATGTCATGTCCTGGATATAATTCTATTGATCTAAAGATGAAAAGAGATGTGTATCTTAGTCGTATTCGAACTTTTTATCTTATATAAATCTTAGTAGAAAGAGAGTTCAAAAGAAAATTTTCTTTCATAATTAAAAAGCAACTATTTTCAGCACCAATTTCTCCAGAAACCCAAGCACTAGCATAAGAAACACCAACACCAATATAAGCATATAGCCTAAAAAAGAAAGCAGTGCGAAACAGGTTTTTTAATGTCATGTACTTTATTATGTTCAATAATTGAACATGAAACGTAACTGGAATAAATAAAGTATTTTTTATGTTTATCCTTTTATGTAAATGCGTCTCAATAGATATCGTCATTATTTCAACTGACCTATAGTCTTGTAATTAGTGACCCTACTAAGCCGGAGAGCGTGGGTTCGTTTCCCATCTAGGACCAATATTTGTGTTGAGCACGTTGGTTTGTTCTATGTTTGTATACTCTGTATGTTATTTATCTGTGGTATTTATTATATGTTTAAGAATATATAAGTAGGTACATATGTTTGAAAGACTCTGCCTATTTTTAAAGTCTATAGGTTGCGCCAGAATATATGTATTTATTTATTTATTTACTTACTAAATTATTTATTCATTTACTTATTTATTTCGTACACGTCAAACTTACAGCTGAAATAGGTACATAGTGATTTACATAAATAAGTATATATTTTTAGAATAAATTAAACCACTCTGTTTTCGCAGAATTTCTCCAGTAGCAGTATTCCGCTTTGTTTTCTTAAATACATAAACATTTATTTGTATACAAATCGCAAAAGTTTAAAAGTATTTATTCCGTACTCTGTTTATTTACTGTTACCTAAAATTATCCATCACTAACTACCGTCCATCTATCATTCATAGTTGTATTGTTGTAGATACTTGTTGTGGAAACTTTCAGTAATTTTACTCTTCAATGTATACTGTTGATCCAGCCCACACAACATTTTCAAGGAAACTACGAGTTTCCGATAAAAAAACAAAACCTTGGACAAGCTAGCAGAGTAAAATTAAATTCATTCAAGTATTCGAATTTAAACACTTTATTTGTTATTTTGTAAGTGAAACTTCGGAAACAACTCTTGGGTACCATTAATATTTAAAGATGCGTTGCGACGTTGCTATTTTATACCTACATGAAATTAATGAAATGTGTTTGTAAGAGCGGTTTCAGATTAGCGTTTTATACGCGCGTATAAGCTCGTTTTTGGAAGCGCATGTAGGCGCGTACAGGCGCGCCTTTTGGCACACGCGCAACTCGTACGAGCGTTGACGCGCTTCTAAGCTCGTATATGCACGAGCCGTCAGAATCCATGTTGACACTGACAAGATGTCACTACAGTTTCGGGCGAACACGCCGAAATATGCCCGTTCGGTTTTTTGAAGCTCGTAATATAGCGCGCGTGTAAGCGCGTATGCTGAAACGACCGTATACGCGCAGAAAAATACGCTAATCTGAAACCGCCCTATACCATTATAGCCCAGCGTCATACTAAAGTTAGCACGACTGTGATAGTGAAAGAAATTCAAGTGCAATGTAACGCAGTATGGATCGTCATAAGCAATGTTGCTTAGGCCGACCTCAAATTGGGCGACAGCGTTCCTCGAGCGTACGCCCGGCGGGCGCTCGGCGTTCACTCTGTAGTACAAAGTGAGTTACCGGGGCGATTACAGATTAGCGTATTTTTCTGAGTACATACGGTCGTTTCAGCATACGCACTTACACGCGCGCTATATTACGCGCTTCAAAAAACCGGACTCGCGTGAACGGGCATATCTCGGCGTGTTCGCTCGAAACGATAGTGACATCTCGTCAGTGTCAAAATGGATTCTGACGGCTAGAGCTTATACGAGCTTAGAACGAATCAAAGCTCGTACGAGTTGCGCGTGGGCCAAGAATCGCGCCTATACGCGCCTACAGGCGCTTCCAAATACGAGCTTATATGCGCGTATAAAACGCTAATCTGAAACCGCCCAAAGTGAACGCCGGGCGCACGCCGAACGGACGCCGAGCGTACCTACGCTCGAGGAACGGTCATGAACAAAGTGAGGGAGGCCTTATAAGCCGTCCTATTGCTGGACACAGACCTCTTCTTGTTATGAGAAGGATAATGCCGTACTCTACCACGCTAGTTAACAAGCGCAGGTTCGCAGACTGTAACGTTATCCCTACTTAGGTGTGGTTAAATGAAAATCGTGGTTAAATGTTACAATCAAAAATCAGTTTAAATCGTCAAAGAAATCTAAACATCATTTAGCAACGCATTAAATTGAAAATTAATATATTTATGCTAGACTAGAGGACGCCAGTAGCTACGCCTACTATTTTTTTAAATTTACTCGATTTGCCCGATCCCGTGGGAATTTCGGGAAATCCTTAGTGCACCCCTACGGTCCCCAAGGAACATACATGCCAAATTTCAGCTTCCTTCGCCCAATAGTTTCGGCTGTATCGTGTCTGTCAGTCAGTCAGTAACGCAAGGATTTTATATATTAATATAAAGAGGTAGAACCAGGGTCGCGTGATTCGGCGAAAGTAAGGGGTCTTGTTGAGGGTCCGGTTCCGGTGGTCGTTCAGAGTAGCTGGTGCACTTAGCTCGTGTGATGAGGTGGCCAGAAAGAGGGCCCGCGCTCCCAGCGCCTCCGTATTTATATGCAATCGAAGCCCGGTGTGGCGTCTGAGGTGCGTGGGAGGTGTGATTGCGACGTCACAGCGACGTCACAGACCTGTACTATAACTCTCAGACATGCAGATTGGCTCTAGAATCTAGATGTTTTGACTTCTCTCTAGCCAGTGACGCGCGCCTTAGTTTTCAACTCGACATCGAGATCCTCTGGGTAGCAATCAATTAATATTTATTTATTTTATTTTAATTTTTTATAGACTCACGCCTGTATCCCCGAAGGGGTATGCAGAGGTGTAACATTAGTAACATTACACCCACATTACACCATTAATTTTTAGGTCCCACGTAATAGGGGGCGAGCCTATTACCGTAACCGGGCACATCACCAGACTCCGGGCTGCTACTGAGTATTCGGAAAAACCCAGTAACACTTTTGCCCGACCCGGGAATCGAAGCCAGGACCTCCGATCAGCAGTCGCATACGCTATCCATAGTATAATATTAATTGATTAACGACTGTCTCCGTAGGTTTGTAATCAATTTATATTAATGTTATAAATTACTGAACTTGACTGCTACGTGGGGATGACTTGTGACATTTGCTGCTTGTAATTTGCTATCATTTATCTCAAACAGGTGAAGGATTAACAAAATAATTATATACTTATATCTCACTATCACTTCTCTCTCAATTTCGGCCAAAAGACGTCCCTACGTCTAGTCTACGTAAACGATTTTGAATCTTATACATATAGTGCTACGGTATTGTTTCATTTAGTTTGATTTTTGGCTACTGTTGCTAAGACAACAAGCTTATAGTAAAATAGTTGGGTCATAGTCTCAATGTTACGTATATTTAGACATCAAATAAGAAAACTATTATATAATATGTTTCATAATATTGTATCTTAATGTCATCATCTGGTCGTAGTCCATTGCTTGATATAGGTAGCACGCCACTAAGCCCGATTTTCAACTCTTCGTGTCCAGGTTGTTTAACCCGGGCGTCATGGGTGTTGGGTCTGTGAGACCCGTAACATTTTATTTCGATTGTAGTTCACTTACTATGCGTGCGACTTTACCGCTCTTCTCAGTAGCTGGAACTGTTGAGTTGATCTATGCGTCGCAGGTAACACATTAAACGTGAGGCAGTGGCAGTGGGATTTAGACGTGCACCAAGTTCAAAAAGGTATGTGAGACCCATCCCCGCAGGTAGTGTAACAATTTCGCGCCATTTTGTATACATATTATTACAATTGTTTACTGTGTATTTATGCTTTAATATTTGTTTTTTTTTGTTCTTGTTTACGATTTAAGTTGCTTATATACAGTTCAAAATATTTTAGTTATGTTTTTGTAGGTATATCTAAAAAATGGACCGAGAAGACACACAGCATATTCTGTCGATTTTACAAGAGTCTTTTTTCACGGCTTTTCTTATAGATAATCTAGTTTACTACAAAAAAGTGACATAAAAACATTAAGACTGATTGTTAATTAATAATAGAGTAACATTTAAGTAGAAGGGAAAGATTTTGTTAACATTGTTCGTTTATTTTTAAATGGTCTTATAAATCTGATTAAAACATGATATAATATAATATTTTATTTATTTACATGAATACCTAAAAAACTAAACACTAATAAATTTAATCTTTTTCATTCCTAAAGTATTGAAATAACTAATATCTAATAAACGGGTCTGTGAGACCCACCCCAACGTCCATGTAACACTTCCACCCCCATGACCCCGGGTTAACTCTTTTAAGCAAACCTGCAACTCATATTTTACAGCCTTTAGGGATGCATTGTTTTCGTAAGACATGTGAAGTCTGCCAACCCGCACTTGGCTAGCGTGGTGGACTATGGCCTTACCCTTTTCATAGTGAGAGGAGGCCCGTGCCCAGCAGTGGGACAGTATAAAGGGCTGATGATGATGAAGGGGTGTAATATTATAATATCCTTCCTTAGAAAGTGTCACTTGCTTTCACTGATATATCATCGCAGTGTTTGAGCCTTTCGTCAGCGCGAACATTAATTTTACAAAAAGCTAAGGAAGCTGGTCTTGTGCAATTGTTGGTTATGGCTACACAAAAGCACGATTATACTGTATCATACATTGTAGTCGAATTGCTTCTGTGGTCTAGTGGATAGCGTACCCGTCTGCTGATCGGGCGATCTCAGGTTTGATTCCCGGGTGGGGCAAAAGTGTTACTGAGTTTTGCCGAATTCTCAGTAGCAGCTCGGAGTCTGGCAATGTGCCCGGTACGGCAATAGGCTCGCCCCCTATTACGTGAGACCATCACATAACATGGTGAAATGTGAGTAAAATTACACCTCTGCCTACCCCTTCGGGGATACAGGCGTGAGTATAAAAATCTTAGGCGTGAAAATAAAGCTGAAGAGTTTCTTTGTTTGATTCAACGCGCGAATCTGAAGAACTACCGGTCCGATTTGAAAAATTCTTTCAGTGTTAGATAGCCCATTTATCGAGGAAGGCTATAGGCTATATAACATCGCGCTGTTAGCGACGGGAGCGGAGCAGTAGCCTTAAATAATGCGGGTGTAAACGCGGGCATCCTCTAGTAGGTATATAATAAAAATACACGTGTGGTCAAAAGAGCATGGACCGTAACAGTGAACGGTTCGAGGCGGGAATCGTAATGTGAGAGTCAGACGTCACTCAACAGAGACACGCGTCAGTCTGCATACTGATGTGTGCTACTGACCCGACTGTACGAGCTTTACGAGCTGGCACGTGTATGTATGTAGCTGTACATACAACATGTATGATGATGCTATACCTACGTGTTTAGGTGATACTACGAAAACAGTAACAAAACAACACAGGTATTTGTCTATACAAATACCTTATATCCGTATACTAGAGGATGCCCGCGGTTACACCCGCGTTATTTAAGGCTACTGCTCCGCTCCCGTCGCTCACAGCGCGATGTTATAATATAGCCTATAGCCTTCCTCGATAAATGGGCTATCTAACACTGAAAGATATTTTCAAATCGCTCCGGAAGTTCCTGAGATTAGCGCGTTGAACCAAACAAACAAAGTCTTCAGCTTTATATATTAGTATAAGATAAGATATAAAATTCTTGCGTTACTGACTGACTGACAGACAACGCACAGCCAAAACTATTGAGCGCAACAAACTTAAAATTGGTATGTATATTCCTTGGGCACCGCAAAGCAATAAAAAGGGAATTTCCGAAATCGCCAAGGCATCGGGCAGAAAAGGTTTAATTAGAACTAGCTGTTTCCCGCGGTTTCACCCGCGTCCTGAGGGTACTTCTTTGCGTACCCGGTTAATTTATAGCCTTAATTACTTCTTGGTACATTAGCTATCCGCCAGTGAACGCCAAATCGGTCCAGCCGTTCCAGAGATTAGCGAGAACAAACAGACAGAAACCGACAGACAGACAGACAAAAATTGAAAAATATGTTATTTCGGTATATGTACCGTGTATACATCCATAAGCATTAAGTAAAAAGCTGTTATTTTAATATTACAAACAGACACTCCATTTTTATTTATATGTATAGATGTATAGATAAAATATGCGGGCGTATCTGTGGGTATCCTCTAGGTTAGTACATTTATTTTTAGTACAGAATCCTCATGGACTGTTTTATCCCGAAGGAAACAGTGCGGGATCCTGTAGACTGTACAGGATCCGTACTCTTCTCTTCGGTATGCAGAAAAGACTGCCCAAAGAATCGCAAGAATAGCTTACAGTCTTATTGGAACAGAGCTTATTGGAAGGCGCGAAGCTTCAGCGGGTACCGCACCGCACCGGGTCCGCAAGCTCTATAGAGACAGGCTATGATTTGCAGGCTAGTACACATCAGTCGGTAGCAAGTAACCTTAAAAGGTAAATGGCCCAGGGAGTAGAAGGTGCGGGTAGAAGATAGAATACAAGGAGGATCTGCCTTGCAGAGTAGTCGGTACCCGTAGTGTAGTGAAACAACATCAGGGAGTGCAACAGCCACGAGGTACAGTCATGTTACGACCCGCGATGCTAATTGGTCTCGGCTGGCCTGTCGGTTAATATCCACACCATCTCATCCCAAACTAGGCAAAGCCTTTTTACTACGACAGTTACATAAATGATAAACATGCTTAATATCTTCTTAAATAAATTATTTTTATAACTAAGTACATAGATCTATGTGATGATCAAGGATCGGAATTAAGGGAGCTAACATTGTCAAAAGTATGGATATGCCTAATTTTCAAATGTGTTTCCGGAACTGGATTCTGGAAAATTTCGGATTTTTAATGAAGGTTTTTTCAACAGTTTAAAAGACCTTCATTAAAAATCCGAAATTTTCCAGAATCCAGTTCCAGAAACACATTTGAAAATTAGGCATAGCCATACTTTTGACAATGTTAGCTCCCTGATTCCGATCTTTGGTGATGTGATGATTATGTATTTAATGTTCAGGTGTGATCACACCCGAACATAAAATACATAATCATCGTTACAAAAAGATTTATCTTGGATGGGGAAAGAATTCTGGGGCTTTGCTTAACAATCAGTCACAAACCATAGGAGAGGCCAGTCAATATCGTCAGTCATAATTGTTTATGACGGCTGCGAATGTCGGTGCCGCATGTTCTATGAATCGCGAAATAAATGCTAACTACAGACATCAAAATAAATGTCACATCACTTTGTCGAAATGATTAGTGTCAATTTCTCGCAGACGACATGGCGTGAGCAACTTTTATAATAACGAATTAAAAACTTTCGCAATTAACATACCTACGGTAGTATTTCTCCGATCGAAGCAAGCAAAAACGCAGTCGTTCAACCTTTTAAGGTTGTGGCATATTAGACCTGCACCATAACGGCACCGCTCCAATCCAATATTACCAGGTTGTCATAAATTCTCAGCGCCGTGCTGTAGCTGGGTCGACGTTACGATGCCGATAGTGAGATATGGTCTTTAGCCAGAAACTCTCATTGTAACGATGGTACGTTACAATGAGAAGCAGTTTCTATCATACCTAGGGAATGCAATCTCTGCCTGAGACCTCGGCCGTTTTTTGCGAGATTAATCTCGGTCGAAAAAAGGGCGAGATCTCGCGAGATTTACGAGATTGCACTCGAGCATAAAAACGTCTTATTTGAAGCGCGAACTGACACGGACGGATCGCAATCTGTTGGTATCGGCATTAATAAAACATGAATAATAAAACTGTAATTTCTAATAGTCTGCCTTAGTGGTATATTTTGTTAATTAATCTGTGATATCTTAAAGATCTACTGAGTAGATATAGTTTTATTTACCTAATTGATAATAATACCTCAGTTTAGTAACATAGATGATAAGTACCTAAGTTTTTTTTTTACCTCTCTTTTTTTGTTTATTATAAAAGAAATGTTTTATTACTAAGATTTTTGTTTGATATTTTGTTTTTATAATTAAAGGTGAAGTCTGGTTGTTTCTTTCATTTCTTATTTGACAGATCCGTCCGTTAAAGTTTACTTCATAAAAGTTTATTAAAAAATTATAGACAGATAGGTACGTCAAACAATGTTTGAAGCATAAAAGTCTATTAAAAATTCGTGAAAATTAATTTTTATCTTAAAATACTTAAATGGTTCTTATTATTGCCCTAATTGATTTAAATATTGCGATTATTTACAAAAAAGAAAGCCATAAATGTAGATTTGTAGACCTCTACTTAATCAAAATAAAAAAATCCTCATCATATTAACAGGCACCGTAATACAATGCAAAGAAATACTAAAAAGCAAAGGACAGCATAGTTAATTTGTTAAACTTTTTATTGTAGATAATATGGTGTTTACCTGAGCGGTTGTTGCACTGTTATTGTTATTCTATATACCTATTCTACAACGCATGCAGTAAAAACTACTGTTGGCAAATCAATAGAAAAAAAAACTATGTGCAAAACAAGAACTAAATGCAACTGTAAGCAGTCATTCACCGAAATAAAATGGCTACAGCTAGAAAATCGCAAGTGGAAAGATTAATGCATCAAAATAGGTACCTAAATGATCGTACCCAAACAATACTCTTTCGATAAGAAAGTATATATACAAAATCCATATCTATTTATTTCTGTTGTAAGTGCAGTACATTTTTTTATTCCGATAACATCTGATATCCAATTAGCGCCAAAAATTACATGCGAATATGCGATATGAGTTTAATTGCATGCATGTGTCGTGACCCCGCGTTGCCATCCGGCACTTGACTGTTTTAATATACGTCTTATGTTGTGTAACTACTTCCTTAATTATGTCATCGCCTTCATTGTCCTACGGGCGGTTTCAATATTCGATCTATAATATTCTAATATTCTACCACATACACACATCACCGTCTAGTCCCAAGGTAAGCAGAGCTTCTGTTAAGGGTACTAGATAATGGATAAACATACATATATACAATTTTTTTTTTGTAAATACATACATATTATACATAGAAACACCCAAACCAATACAAACATCCATGTTCACGCACACAAATTTTTGACTTGAGCGGGAATCGAACCCGCGACCTTCGGCGTAGCAGTCGCTTACACTCCCGCGGCGCCAACCGGTCGTCGTATGGTGAGTGATGTCATCATCATCGTCCTCCTAGCGTTATCCCAGTTTCAATCTGGGGTCCACTTACTAGTCTAACGGGATTTGGCTAAATATTAGCTTTTCCACAGAGCGACTGCTCGTCTGACCTCCACTACCCGAAGGGATAGCGATATTCCATGGTTTAGACCAGTGTCAGTTTATTTAGAAAGTACTGACGCCCTGTAACGATTGTCAAAGATCTTCATGACAGCCGGGACCGCCGGCTTAACGTGCTCTCCGAGACACGGGACAAGCGATAATAATAATTAACAATTTAATACGCACATAACTCCGTATGGTGAGTGATTTATATTTTTTTATAGACTCACGCCTGTATCCCCGAAGGGGTAGGCAAAGGTGTAATACTACACCCACATTATAATATTACATTAAGTGATTTATATTATGGTATAACCTAGTGGAGAGACTTACAGACTGGTACGCAGAAAGTCTGGGGTTTACCCACGTCGAGCAAGACTTCGAAGTTATATTGGTAACTAGAGGGCGCCAGCAGCTACGCCTGCATTTTTTTTAAATTTTCCCGTTTTGGCCGATCCCGTGGGAATTTCGGGAAATCCCTTCTTAGTGCTCCCCTACGGTCCCCAAGGAACATACATGCCAAATTTCAGCTTCCTGCGCCCAATAGTTTCGGCTGTAGCGTGTCTGTCAGTCAGTCAGTAACGCAAGGATTTTATATATTTGCTTGTTAAATGGCAAAGTAATGTTGAGGAAACTTGTTTTTGCCTAGCGTGGTGCATTGTATAAACGAGTGTTTTTCATCAATTCCGTTCTTGCGTTGATTTTGGAACATGCATTATAAAAAAAAAAACTGAACATTTAATTAAAACATGTTTTTTAGAGCTTTTTTCCGTATAGCGACAGTCAAAAGTACTAAATAATGAACAGTTATTTAGCACTGTACCAGACACGTCTGACGACACGTTCAGAATAATAAAATGTTGTAAAATAATGAGACTAAGTTATTTATGTACGCTGCACCATTCACTATTTGCAAACAATGCAGGCATATCGGCTGTTAGGCACAAAACATATGAAAAAGGTAGATACACGATAAGAAACATGACCTCAAATATAAGCTATACATATATTGGCAGAAGCTTATAGGTACCTACTTGTACACGTCAAGAAAAGTCGAAGAGTCTACAACGGCAAAAAAATATGTATATAATTATATTACTCATAGATTTTTGCCTATACTTATTTAGTAATCATTTAACCCGAATTTTGCCTTTTAATAAAATTCCACACCAACATTTACAAACCCATCTTAGTAAATCTTCAGGTTTACCGATGAAACCTAAATTGCAAGAAATTATATTAATGCAAGAAATGTTCTATACTCTATCTTAGTCTCTCTTGTCTTTTTCAGGTAATTCAATAAAGTCTTCGAGTGTCTGCTCTATTACGCATTACATTCGTAAGTTTTTTATTATTGTTGAATATTTAGCAGTTATCGTTCAGTGCTGAATTCGATTATCACTTGTCGAATTTGACCTTGAAAGCTAACCAACTTTGAGTCCACTTTACGCTGGTCCTTATTTATGTGGCGTCTTCGCAGTATGTCCTTCCATTCCATACTTCTCTGTCGCCCCTCATCCGATCATTTACCCCTGTCTCTTTCACATCCATCCTCACACAGTCCATCTATCTTTTCCTTTTCGTCCCCTCTGTGTATTCATATTCGTCACCTGTTGACCTACATACATACATAATATATCTCGTCGCATAACATGTCCATACTCATTACGACATCGCTTAAGTTAACCAAGATTATACTTACTTGATAAGGCCATGTAAAAGTTCATATCATGAGATGATTACATCTTACATAACGTAATACCTGACATCATAATGTGATGTTATGATGTCAGGTATGTATTTACAAATTAATCAAGAAGATTAAAACGCTGTAATAACGTTGATGTTTGTAAATAATCTACCATTTATTACTGTGAAGGGTTTAGGTTAAAACTATATTTATAGAAAGCAGCGATGGATCAGTGGAGTAACTAATAGATTAGTGTGAAGAGAAATTCACACTCTTCGCGCACCACTCACTTTTCCAAGTTCATCATCAGTGTTTAACAGTCTACTGCTGCACTAGGCCTCTCTTTTGAAAGGAGGAATTGGCCAACTATACCACGCTGGCCAAACGGGTTGGTATAGGGTTTGTATCAAGTTTTCCTTCTCTTACAGCGCTGTTCTCTGCATAATATTCTCCCTCTGTTGACTCTTACGACAACCATGGGATGATATGAGGTGGTGACATTCCGTATTCTTAATCCGTCACCACACGGAAAAATAAACGGGGCGATTATACGCACGTCACTTTTCCAAGTTAAGTGCGTATAATCGCCCCGTTCGTTTAAAAGTAGGTTAAGCCGCCGATCCCAGCTGTGATGAAAAACGAAGTCACTCGTGTAAGAAATGCCTGCAAATGTCCACTCACAATAACATGAAACTGGAAAATACTAATAATAGCCAGCTTTATTGGCTTTTAATAAGTACTTTGTTATCTGTATGAGTGATGACTACTGATGACGCAAGGTAAATAATTAAGAAATACCTACGTATACGATAATATCATATAGGATTTTTTTTCTATAGTCTCACGCCTCTATCCCCGAAGGGGCAGGCATAGGTGTAATATTACACCCACATTTCGCCATTAATTTTTAGGTCCCACTTAATAGGGGGCGAACCTATTGCCGTTACCGGGCAGTGTATTTACAAAGCCTATACCATTAGAGTGAAAGTGCAAACTGAACTGGCTTAGCTTTTGTTTGACAAAAACTTGACGAAACCCTAGTCTATTCTAGTACAGAAATGAACCGAAATCGCGTAGACTTTGTAGGATAAATTCATTCTAACATTGCAGCAACAAATGCTATTCAATTTGGGTCTAGGTTTAGGACCACAATGTGCAGTGTTGGTTGGTTTGGTGCGACTGTATGTTTTTATATTATATTGTATTAGTAAGTAGACTTTATGTCCAATTAAATAATTTTTAATAAACTAAGTTGAAGGAGCCCTGCTTCGCAGGGCTCCTATTTTTGGGTTAAGGGTCAAAAGAGAACCTAACATAACCTATTTAGTTACTTGAATTACATACAGTCGCACCTAACAAACCAAAACCATGTTTGAAAATATCTCGACAAAGGCTTATCTATTTGAGTGAATATGAATCATACTGTACTAGGTTTTGTACGTGTATTTTCTTTGAAAATATCAAGACGCAAAAGCTAATCCATTTGAGTCAATTTTTTTACTGAAATAGATTAGGTATTGTCGAGTAATATGCACAAACAAAAGCTATTCTATTAGAGTCTGACTCGTGACTCGGCTTTGGAAATACGCTACCGGGCAAATCACCAGACTCCGGGCTGCTACTGAGTATTCGGAAAAACCCAGTAAAACTTTTGCCCGACCCGGGAATCGAACCCGGGACCTGCGATCAGCAGTCGCATACGCTATCCACTGGACCACGGAGGCAGTCATAGGATATATACTATATACCTAGTGTATCGCCACATAATTTCTACCGTGATAGACTTTACTATGTAATAATGATCAAAGTGCAGGTTTTAGTATTTGCTTTGTTAGCTATGGCCTAGATATTACGCGATATAATAATGTTTTGTCTCCTCTAAATTGTTAATTATCACGGGACAAGAGATAATTAACAATTTAGAGTAAGCAGTTCATTGTAGTTTTGCAGATATTCAGCTGAAGAATTTATCTGGCGTTCGTGTTTATGTACTGGCGCGTGTTAAATATAAGAAGAGAAGAATTCGTGTGAGTGTGTGGGAAACTCTGGTGTCGGAGTTTTCAGACCGCCCGAAGGCCTCCGACATGGCCTAAAGATCCTTATCCTTAGACAAGAACCGGGACCGACAGCTTTACGTGCCCTCCGAAGCACGGTAGCGCTCAGATGGTCACCCATCCGAGTGACCATCATCATCATTTTAGCCTAGAAACGTCTACTGGTGGATATGAGTCATCAAAGTCAAAGTCAAAATCTTTTATTCTCTTAGATCACAAAGTGATACTTATGAATGTCAAATTTAAAACATTATTACTTTACATTATTCTACATTTACATTTACTGCCACGTTCGCAAAGCAAGGGCGTAGAACCATGAGAAAGAACGGGCAACTCACGGTCACTCTTTTTCATCATCATCATCCTTTAACAGTCCACTGCTGGACTAGGCATCTCCTTTGAAAGGAGGAATTGGCCTACTATACCACGTTGGCCAAACGGCTTGGTATTGGATTTGTATCAAGTTTTCCTTCTCTTGCAGTGGTGTTCTCTGCATAATATGCTCCTTTTGTCGGCTCTTACGACACCTATGGGATGATATGGGGTGGCGACATTCCGTATTCTTAATCCGTCGCCACACGGACAAAGACAAAGTGACACTTATGAACGTCAAATTTAAAACATTACATTATTTTGCTTCTACATTTACATTTACTGCCACGTTCGCAAAGCAAGGGCGTAGAACCATGAGAAAGAACGGGCAACTCACGGTCACTCTTTTTCATCGCCAGATTTTTAATAGTAGGTAGGTACATAACAATTAAACTTTTGTCATGTCATCCCCAATGCTCTCCACGCAGTCCGACCTAGAGCCACCAACCGCTTCCCGCGATCTTGTATCTATCTGGAACCCTCCTACTCCAACGGCCATCGGTTTTTGCCCTAAGAAAAAGTAAAAAAAAAAAGTTACAATATTTTTATTCTGAACACGCACAATAAAAAGCACAATAAGAAAAAAAATACTTCACAAGAAAATCAATACACAAAATAAGAAATAAAAACAAAAGAAAAAAATAAGAATACAATAATAAACAAAAGTGTGACGTGTTAGAACAGGGCACAGTTCAGCATTTGTCAGGCTATGTGCTCTGCCCATTTCCACTTCAGCCTGCCTATACGGAAAGCTACATACATGACTTTGGTTCTCCTACAAATCTCCTCATTTCTGATTCGATCTCGCAGAGAAACGTCGATCAAAAGGAAGCTGGAGGCCCTGACCGACCCTTTAAAACATACATACATAGACTCACACCTGTTTCCCAGAGGGGTAGGCAGAGACTACGGAACGCCATTTGCAACGATCCTGACATACCTCTCTTGCTTCATTCACTCCCATCAAATTTCTCATGCATGCTCTTCAGTTAAGGGTACTTCTAACCTGTCCTTTTTTTAGGATGTCTTCAATCTGGTCAGAGAACGTCCGTCTAGGTCTTCCCCTTCCTCCTGTCCCATTCACACTTGACTTATATAAGGCAGTAGTATCGTGATGATAAAACGGCAACTAAAGAACATACACAATACATAACACGGGACTTAACAAAGAGAAAGACAACAACATCATGCCAAACTGTTCCCCCTAATCTCGATCGCTAGACGAAGAGGAAAACAAGGTGCTAATATTATGAAAGTTGCCAGATATAGTCTGTGGTTTATCTAAGAGGTGACCTCTCGGTTAATTAACTAGATAATTGTGAGAGGTGCAAAGCGATACTAAACGAAAACTATTACGTAATGCATGCAGCCGGATATAAGATGAGGCTAAAAATATGGACGTCTAGTATAGAATTCGTGATACGGGAAAAGTGTGGTCTAAAAGAAGATGTAGTGACAAAGATTGAAAAAGGAATGTTGCGTTGGTTTGTACATTTGGAACGGATGGATGCAAGAAGAAATACGAAAGAAGTGTATCGTACGAGAATGAATGGAAATGTCGGTAGGGGACGCCCTAGGCGGACGTACGCCGACCAAATAGGTGACGTAGGTACTGAAAAAGGGCCAAATTAAAAGTACTCTTAACTGACGCGCATGCATGATGGTTTATGAATGTCGATGAAGCGAAATAGGTTTGTTTGAACTGAAGCATGTGATGTTCCATAGTCTCTGCCTACCCCAATGGGAGACAGGCGTGACGATATAGATAGATAGTATAGAATTCTGAGGGAAATTACTTTCCTGTCTGGCTAGTAAGGAAGTTGATTGAACTTATGGTGTGAGCACTAAGCAGTTGCCTCGCTGTTTAGCACTGCACTGAATTTCCGCAGCGAGTTTTGTGACACAGATCTCTGAAAGAGATAAAACACTTTGTATCACACAGATTGTTGTTCCGAGTCTGAAGGTATGTACTTTGCGTACGAGGGTGGAAGTGTACATTTTTCTGTGATACAAGATCTTTCCTTAAGATAAAATATATTTTCTAAAACTGAATCGACTCAGCATAGATTAATAGATTTACTAGAAAATGTCATCCATTCTGCCCAGTTACCATCCTGTTCGAGATCTCTGGTCCCTTCCTGTTTTAACTCCCAAGTGCCAATTCAGGATTCGAAATGGAGAAGGTAGCTTTCAGCTGCGTCAATTTAATTCCTATATGATATTCTTTTGGAGCATTTACGCCGTTCGTTACTTGATGGTCTTCAAATCACATAGCCTTAAGAGGCAGCTCAGTGCTGGCGAATACAGTTTTTTAGGTTGCAAAACAAATTAATTTGCAGATACAGCGTGGTATTTACTTAGAATAATTCACTATCGCATAATTTCCCTTGAAATCACAGCACATCTGAAAACTTTTAAATCTTCATGATATTCCGGAACACATGAGGTTTAAATCAGGACTATTTACTGAAAAGTAGCTTCTAGAATTTATAGTTTTTGTTGAAGTGAGACTACTGAGTATTTAGCTGACCATTGTTAACATAAAGTGAGTATGTTTTAACAGAAAATAATGCAAGTAATTTTAATTTTATTGAACTTTACTTTGCCTAGACCACGTTGTGATAATGTTTCTGTGCAAAGTAAGTCAATGATACTGCCATGCAAACTGCAGTTACTATATGACAACAGTTATCTTCCATCGTCGTAGCCAACTTTGTTGCTCGAGAATCTTTGACGTAAGCACTAGTAACTTCGCGATACCCAACTTAATCACGGTCCTGGCAGAGTAATCAAAATAAATGGAGTACGTAAGCGAAGGTACAACATGTTAACATGTAAACCATGAAGATGTTATCCGGATCCTAGGAATCCGTTGGTTTACCGGAACCCTTAATTCCAGAAGCGGTAATTTTACTATATTTTAGATTATCATTTTGTTAAATTATCTCATAGGTACGCGAAACAATAATTTAAATATAACACTCCTTCGGATTTGTTACTCTTGATCTCAAAGATAATAAGAAACGGTCTGTGAATATGGATGTACTTTAAAAAAATATTCAGAAGACTAGAGCTAAATTTCAAACCTGGATAAGCTGATCATTGTCCGTGTTTAATAGGTTCTACCTTCATAATGATTAGGTGGTTATGTGCTTTACTGTAAATATAACTATGCTGCAGTGTGCACCATATATAAATGAAATTACCGAAGTCAAATTCCATGTAACGTTAGCTTTATTTTCAATTTGCATTTTGAATTTACATTACCTCGCTAACTGATTATATCATCTCTTGTGATGGTAATGATCACATATAGAGTGACTAATTAGTCTACTAATGACATGTTCGTGAGTGTCAGTCTAGCTGAGAGACATTGACTTGTTCATAGATGTGTGAGATGAGTGATGATGTGTTACTTTCGATTTTGTTCACTCGTGTCAGTTAAGTATGAGCTTATGAGTCATGCAGTACATAAAAAGGTATTCAACAAGATGCGATGTAATCTGTGAAAGATTTGTATCTAAAATTAAAACTACTTTATGGTGGTTATAACATTTATAAACTGCCTCCTTGAAGTGTGAGAGTATGATGCAATCGCGATTTTATTACAATCGCTAATAGACTCTGTCTAAATTCCGTAAATGTTAATCTTGTTAAATAATTACAAGTTAATATATTTTATTATATACAACAAAATTAAATTAATTTTAACATAAAACAATTATAACTACTTAAATACTTTTTACTACTAAAATTAAATTAAAATATTAAAATATAGGTACAATACAAATAAAAAAATTGGTTGCCTGTAAAGTCGGTATACGGGCGAAAGTTTTACGTGACAACGACTTTGAGTGGTAAAATAATTTTAATGTGAATATTCATTCGTATAGTAGGAAGAAGGATGAAAGACGCGTGCCTTTCACTTTTTATGTCTGTCTCTCTCGATCTTAGGCGGGACGCGTGCCTCTCACTCGCTCTCATTGTGAGCGCATAACGTGAGCGGAGCGTAACGCAGTTTCTTGAAGTGTCACCCGGCAAACCAATTTATAAGACGTTGTCACGTCAAAAGAAAAATAAAATTCAAAGGGCGTCGTGAAAGTCCTCCACATCACCGTCTATTGGTTTGGCTGAAGAGTTTGTTGAATGCGCTAATCTCAGGAACTACTGGACCGATTTTAAAAATTCTTTCAGTGTTAAATAGCCCATTTATCGAGGAAGGCAATAGGCTATATAACATCACGCTATGAGCCACGGGAGCGGAGCAGTAGACTTAAATAACGCGGGTGTAACCGCGGGCTCATGCAGTAATTTATAAATTTGACGTTCATAAGCGTCACCTTATGAACTAAGTGAAAACAAAGATATTGATTTTTGAGTGTATTGATTATTTTACATACGATGATAGCGACAAAAGCCTATGTGCTACCTTCTGTACCTATATTATATAAAATTCTTGCCTGACTATACAACTGACCGTCTTAAAGACAACGTCCAACCGCTCTGCGCAAGAAGGTGAAATTTGCCACGTACAGCCGAACAACTTCCCGCTAGACCACCATAAGGGCGAGAATCGCTTAGCAAGACATCGTCGCTTCCAGTGCTACTTTACACGCACATTGACGCTCGTATACAAAACATGTTTCTAGTGTGCTTCGACTCTATGAGCGAGCCAAGGGTTCTTTTTTCAAACTGGTCCACCGCCGACTTATTAGATTGTACCTATGTTGAGGGAGCATATGCTGCGAGAGAAGAAAGAAAAATGGACAAAAATCATCACAGAGTGGTATTCCAGAGACGGTATAAGAAGTAAAGGACGGCAAACAAAACGTTGGGAGGACGACATCAAGGAAGTAGCTAGCCCAACATGGTATCGGATAGCGAAAGACAGGACAAAATGGAAATTTTTAGAGGAAGCCTTTGTCGCAAGAGAAGCTGTGAAAAAACAAAAACTCGTCACTGAGTTACAAAATAGTTGTTAATGTAAAACGAACAGCAATGAAGGCTTATTTTATTTTATTTATTATGTTGAGGGAGCGTAAGGGTGCACTACGGATTGCCCAAAAATGTCACGGGATCGAGAAAAACTGTTAAATTAAAAAGAAAGAGTGGATGTTGCTGCGGTATCCTCTAGTCCTGATACAAAAGCTATATGACTTCAAAGGTTGTATGGTCGAAATGATTATTCTTTACCCTTCAACTTTACGGCGTCGGCGTCTCGTCATTTGTGATATTTAGAGTTATAAAAACTATTTTCTCGCGAGCTATCCAGTCTACAGAAGAATTGAATCTGTGCCCCTAAGAGCGGTTTCAGATTAGCGTTTTATACGCGCCTATAAGCTCGTTTTTGTAAGTGCATATAGGCGCGTATAGGCGCGCCTTTTGACACACGCGCAACTCGTACGAGCGTTGACGCGCTTCTAAGCTCGTATAACCACGAGCCGTCAGAATCCATGTTGACACTGACAAGACGTCACTACCATTTCGAGCGAACACGCCCGTTTACGTGAGTCTGGTTTTTTGAAGCGCGTAATGTAGCGCGCGTGTAAGCGCGTACGCTGAAACGACCGTATACGCGCAGAAAAATACGCTAATCTGAAACCGCCCTTAGTCAGGAACGCCTTGGACTCTTTTGAAACGCTGACATTTTCGTTTTATGTTTTCACGGTAGTAGACCCTTGCTGATTTCAGCATGAATGGGCCGGCTGGACCAGGGAAGACCTCTCACAGAAAATCGACGTAAAGTGACAGTACCTAAACTCTTGCGTTTCGTTCCGTGAGAGAGAGAGTGCCGGAGGCCTTATCCCCCATTCCTTCTCCCTCATCCCACTCCTCATCCTATCCCTTCTCCCAACCCCAAGGGACAGCAACGCACTTGTGACTCCTGTGGTGTTGCTTGTGTCCGCGCGGCGGTAATTGCTTACCATCAGGCGATCCTTGTGCTCATTTGTCGCCTATTACTATAAACAAAAAAAAATTAGGGGCAGGGTATCCATTTTTGTTTTTCTGGAACCTGGTTTAAGAAGGTTCTATCCACCGAAACACTTAAAGTTATAAGACCATGTAGAGCCTTGAATTTGTCCCTGCTGACATTTGTATTTATGTCCATGAGAAACTGCAAGAATTCGTCATCTCATATTCAATAGTTGTTTCAGACAAAGCAGACAGACAGACATAACAGCACTCATTTGATTTATAGTCATAACTGTCACATTATTGTCGAGCGTCGAATATTTCTTTAATGATCTAGATGCATTTTTTTATAGTACCCGGCACTCTCACTCACGCGCACGGAGCGAAACCCATCAGTTTAGGTACCGTTACTTTACGTCGATTTTCTGTGAGAGGATAGTACTTCTCCGGTCGAGCCAGCCCATTCATGCTGAAATCAGTAAGGCTCTACTACCTGTGAAATGTATGACTATCCGGTGGCGTAGCAGGAGTGTAAGCGACTGCCTCGAAATTAATGATTTCCCTGTTGGTCTAGTGAATGGTGACCCTGGCTGTTCAACGGTCTGTTAAGCCGACGGGTTTAAGTTTTGCTCCCGTCTGAACCAAATAACCTCACCTTCGATTCGCAGACGATATCGTAGTCATAGCATAGTAAAAACAGAATAGTAAGATAGCTTCATACAAATCGGCCGCCACGCTGCCGCGCTGGTTTGAATGTACGCGTGAGTCGCCGGCGCCGTGTACGCACGCACTTTTCACGCACACAATCTCACGAGCGCGGCAAGCTCGGCGCGGATTCAGTACGGGATGCGCCGCGCGTCTGATCGAGCGCATTCATGTAGGTACTTCACTGCTCACCCGCTTGAATTGTTTATATACATTCAGTTTTGTAATAAACGTTATAAATAATATACAATGCGACAGTAAATTTAACTTGTTACTTTTTCTCATTAAAAAAGGCATTTAAATAGTTATATAACGCTTAGGTAGTCAGTAGGTATTTGAGAAAAAATAAATTCAAGCTTAAATTGTGAAGTATTCAGCGCGATCACTTAAAAAAGCGGCGAAAAAGCGCGAGCGCCGACAAAGCCGGCGCCTCGGTGTAAACAAGTGACAACCCGTGCGTCAACGCAAGAGTAGGCAATTAACTCGCCGAGCGGCCTTAGCTAACCTACTATTCTGTTTTTACTATGGTCATAGCTAAGACCATGGAAGACCTAGGCACAATGCTCGATGGCCTCTGTAGAGTCTCCCAACAAGTAGGTCTTAAGATGAACATGGACAAGACGAAAATCATGTCGAACGTCCATGTTGTACCTGCTCCTACTTACTTACTTGATACTTGATGGCACGGGCTGTTTCCGCAACTCCACGTCTTGGCGTGTATTTTGCGTGCGGGTGGGAATGGTGTCGTCATTCCAGCCACCCCAGCTCTTCGAGGAAGGCCAGCAGACTCTTGATGTGGCCCACTGCTTCCCTCAGGGTGCTGTGTCTTGTCAGGTACTGCTGCCTGTACTGTGCGACCTCAGGGCAGTCGAGGAGCAGGTGGGCTGCCGTCTCGTCTGCTGCCATACAGGCCCTGCACAGCGGGCTGTCGGTGATACCTATAGTAAATAGGTGTTTATTAAGGAATCCGTGTCCTGTGTAGGCGGCCGTGACTGTCCGCAGTTGTTGTTTGGACAGCCGGAGGATTTGTTTAGCTATCTTACCGTCTACTGCGGGAAGAGCCTCCTTGGCCTGCCTACATGTTTCAATACCAATCCAGGACTGGTTGTGTTGGGTCCTGGTCCTATTTCTTACCAGGTTGCGATAAAATCCAGAAGGGAGGGGAATAATGGGCTCGGGTCCCACCACCTCTAAAGTGGCCCCTCTTCTGGCAAGTACGTCGGCTGCGTCATTCCCTCTAGAGCCACTGTGGCCCTTGATCCATTGCAGTGTTAATTTGTTTTGTTTACCTACCTCTGTTAGTTTCTGGTGGCATTCAAGCGTGAGCGCCGAGGTGATAGTATGGCTTTTGAGGGCTGAGAGGACTGCCTTACTATCTGAGAGGATCCTAATGGATCGTTCCCTTACCTCACGTGCCATGATTGCTGTGGCAGCTAGGATTATGCCAAAACATTCGGCCTGGTAGACCGTGTTGTAGGCTCCCAGCGGTGCTGCGATGTTGATATTTAGGTCCTCGGAGAATACTCCTGAACCCGTACCTGTATCCGTCTTAGACCCATCTGTGAAGATCGTGAGCTCGTTGTGATTAACCGCTCCTTCGTGTAGATCCTCGTACAGTTGGATTTTGTATTTCTTGTCGAACACAAATTGTTTCGGTATTTGGTCGCCAATGGCTTGTGTGAGAGGAACTTCTTTAAAGAGTGTATTTAAGTTGCTAGTGTGCGGTGTGTTGGTGTCTTTCCAGAGCTTCAGAGCTCTTAGCCGGACCGCCGACATCGTTGCTTCTTGTTGTATAAACAGGTGCAATGGGGGCAGGTCCAGCAACACTTCGAGTGCCGCTGTAGGTGTAGTTTTCATGCAGCCCGTGGCCGCTAGGCACGCAAGTCTTTGTAGCTTTTGAAGCTTGTTGGCGGCCGTTGTTAGGTTGGTCCGAGGCCACCACACTACTGCGCCGTAGCTTATCATCGGACGTATTATTGTCTTATAGAGCCATAAGACAATTTTGGGGGATAGGCCCCAGCGTTTGCCTATCATCTTCTTGCACTGCCAGAAGACAATGCCTGACAATACCTGCTCCTATTCAGGTTGGGAACTCTACGCTCGAAGTTGTCGACAAGTATATCTACCTGGGACAAGTAGTCCAATTAGGTAGGTCCAACTTCGAGAAGGAGGTCAATCGTCGAATCCAACTCGGTTGGGCAGCGTTCGGGAAGCTACGACATATCTTCTCGTCCGATATCCCGCAGTGTCTCAAGACGAAAGTCTCTGACCAGTGTGTGTTGCCAGTGATGACTTACGGATCAGAGACGTGGTCGCTCACTATGGGCCTTATCAGAAGGCTCAAGGTCACTCAGAGGGCGATGGAGAGAGCTATGCTTGGAGTTTCCCTGCGAGATCGAATCAGAAATGAGGAGATCCGCAGTAGAACCAAAGTCGCCGACATAGCTCTCCGGATAGCCAAGCTGAAGTGGCAGTGGGCAGGGCACATAGCTCGAAGAACCGATGGCCGTTGGGGCAGAAAGGTTCTGGAGTGGCGGCCACGTACCGGACGACGCAGCAGAGGTAGGCCCCCCGCAAGGTGGACCGACGATCTTGTCAAGATCGCGGGAGGAGGTTGGATGCGGGAGGCTCAAGACCGGTCTGTGTGGAGAACCTTGGGGGAGGCCTATGTCCAGCAGTGGACGTCGTTTGGCTGATATGATGAACCAAATATTAGTGAGAACTATAAATCTATACACATAAATAAAATTGGAGTGTCTGTTTGTGATATTAAAATAACTTACTAATTTTTACTAAATGCATATGGATGTACATATACACGGTACATATACGAAATGACATTTTTTACAATTTTGTCTGTCTGTTTGTTCTCGCTAATCTCTGGAACGGCTGGGCCGATTTTGACGGGACTTTCACTGGCGGATAGCTAATGTACCAAGGAGTAACTTAGGGTAAATAAATTAACCGGGTACGCAAAGTAGTTCCCTCAGGACGCGGATGAAACCGCGGGAAACAGCTGAATAGTGAAGAATAGAAAGTAGGAGATCCGTGGAAGAGCGACTTTCACCCATCTGGTTAATGGATGAAAAGTATCTTATATCAAATGCTAAAAAGTATATCGCGAGTGGGTTGGCTAAATAAAGCTTGACCCGACTAGGAAGGTCTTCTGAAGGTCGTTCTTCTACGAATCATCATCCTCTTAGCGTTATCCCTGTTTGAATCTAGGGTCCGCTTACTAGTCTAACTGGATTTGGCTGAATATTAGCTTTTCCGCAGAGCGACTGCCTGTCTGACGTCCGCAACCCGAATGGATAGCGATATTCTATGGTTTAGACTAGTGTCAGTTTATTTAGAAGGTACTGACGCCCTGTAACGACTGTCAAAGATCTTCATGACAACCGGAACCGACGGCTTAACGTGCTCTCCGAGGCACGGGACAAGCGATCATTAACAATAGGCTTGTGTCTTAAAATGTAAGTAGCGATTGATTCGTTCCTTTATTAGATGTTAAACTAAAATACCTGATTTTTTCTTCAAAAATCGATCAGCAACATTACTAATTACGGCTTTTTAAAAACCTTTTTGAATTTGACACGAAAACGCTGAAAACCATCATGGCGGTTGAGTGATATCACAAAGTCCAAAACAAAACAAACCGTGAATGAAGTCTGGTCTGATGTACCCACTTTTATTTTGTTATATTCGATTTGACAGGTAGAAAGTTTGACGTTTTAGTTGTATTTACTACTAAAACGTCAACAACATGAAGGGCGGACGAACTGTTTGACGTAATGCTCTCTGATTGGTGTTCACTGTCACAAGAATAAATACATTATTTTTAGTTTTAGAATCCTAAAAATACACAATACATAATAAACTATATTGACATCTTAAAATCATAGTGAATCTATTGATACTACAATCAAACTGATTTATTCTTAGTGGACACAAGCCTATTCAATACGCACATAACTCCGAAAAGTCATTGGTGCGCGCCGTGGATTCGAACCCGATACCCTCTGCATGGCAGTCTGTTGGTATCTCCACTAGGCTATCGCTGCCTTGTTCTACGAATCTCAGACTAAACTGACCTGCGAACGACCACCGTTTAAACCACTGCGTCAACCGATTTATTTCACTAATTCCGTTCATAAGGAGAAGGTTTGAATTACAAATCACCTTTGTAAGCCTATCTGTCGGCGCGCTCTGCTTTCAAAGCAAGGAGGTTCACGTAACTAATGGAGTCATATATTTTTATAAGACGGTTGTTTAGTCTGTGGCGCGTTATGTCACAGTAGCCATAACACGTGTCTGTCTGTCTGCGCATGCATGACCTTCGTAATGTGAGCACACATTTTGATAAAGTTAATGGGTTGTGACTGGCGTTTGGTTTAGTGGTCTGGTTGCTAAGCTAGGGGAGTTCGGTTCCTGTCTCGTTATCCGTCAGGAAAAATCTTTCGTAATTGCTGGTTCTTTAGAACTAATAGGGTTGTCAACCAACTAATAGGGTTCCAACTAGTCAAATCAAGCACTTTTAATGAAATGTCAAAAACGACCTTTGCCAAGGGTTTTGTATGAAATATGACGTAGTGACGTCATAGTGTTTTGCTGTCAAGTAGAATATTTATTATGAATAAATTGACGAAAATAATGATAAATAAAGTTTTAACATTAATTGATGAATGAAACTACTACTATTTTGACATGTTTCACTAGATAAAAATACTTGTATTATTTATTTCACTTGCAGAAAACTTCCCTATTGCAGGAATACAGGCTAGCTTTTTCATATGAACAATTTTAAACTTTATCGGTTTGTAAACAAGATACAAGTTTATTTAGCGGGTCTTACTCGCGATACCTGAGATATTTTTGCCCTAAATACCACGGTATTTTCTGTCGTTTCATATGATACTAGAGGACGCCAGCAGCTACAGCATTTTTTTTAAATTTACCCATTTTGACCGATTCCGTGGGAATTTCGGGAAATCCCTTCTTAGTGCACCCCTACGGTCCCCAAGGAACATACATGCCAAATTTCAGCTTCCTGCGCCCAATAGTTTTAGCTGTAGCTTGTCTGTCAGTCAGTAAGTAACGCAAGGATTTTATATATTAAGATTTTTTCATATTATGAAAACAGAAACGGTCTTTATTCAATCATTCTTGTTGCTGAGTTAAATTGCCATATCATTGCCTGTTGGTAAGCTATTACCGCCGCCCGGGAATACCAGCAAAATCAAAGTCACCAGTGCGTTACCGCCCTTTGGGTTGGGAAAAGAAATAGGATGAGTTTGATGACAGACTGGGAATACGGGATGGGACCTCCGGCACTCTCACTCACCGAACGAAACGCAACAGGCGTGGGTACTGTTTAGCAAGGCTGATCTGGATATTTCTATGTATAAAATGTATGTATCTACAAAAATAAATATATATTTGATCGATTATCTGGTACATGACGTCGAAATTGTAACACCGCATAACAGGCCCCCAAATACGAAACACTTGACGACAAATATACGTTACAAACAATTTACTGCCTCCGTGGTCCAGTGGATAGCGTATGCTACTGCTGATCCGAGGTCCCGGGTTCGATTCCTGGGTCGGGCAAAAGAGTTACTGGGTTTTCCGAATTCTCAGTAGCAGCACGGTAACGGCAATAGGCTCGCCCCCTATTACGTGGGACCTTAAAATTCATTGCGAAATGTGGGTGTAATATTACACCTCTGCCTACCCCTTCGGGGATACAGGTAGGGTTGCCAACTTATTTTAGAAGAAATAGAGTATTTCTGATTTCAAAGGAGGTAAATAAAGAGTATGGACTTCAAAAAAAGAGTATCATTTATTTTATAGTTTAAAAAGGTATTTTTTGTACTTTTTGCAGCACATAAAAAATTTCATTGTTTTTCATTGTTGCAGCACAAAAATTTTTCATTGTTTTTATTTTTTTCATAATTGTATGACTCCAATCATCCAACTCTAAATTAATGTAGATTAAGAGCTCATTCGTAATTAATTTCAATGAACCTCTGTTTCTCTCTTCTCGCCACTTCACATTCATGATCGAAAAGACTCTCCCAGTAAATACTGAAGAGGCGAGAACAGAGAGTATAATATAATATAATCAATATATTTTTTAAAACAATCTAATTCTCCAGGAAAATTCTTAAAAATAAAATGCCATTTTTCTGCAGTGGATTTTTGCTTAAAATCGGTGTTATTTAACAATTGAGTTAGGAGTTCTTTTAAAATTATAACTTCTGAAAATGCACTGTCCATGTGTCCGTTCACGAATGACGGCCGAATGTGGTTTGAGGAATTGGGGATACCAACATATTAACATAGTACCTAGTAGAGGAGACGTGGAAGATCGAACTTCACCGATCTGATAACCAGATGAAACGTATTTTTTATGTCATATAATTTATAAAACAAATATGCCTATAATAACTTGTCTCTCAATAAAGTGCTCATAGCTATTTTAAAATAAGTAATTTTAATTAACCGCAAATATAACTTTGTTTAATATTATATATTGTTTATACAAACACTATGGAAAACAAAGTTATATTTGGTGATGAAAAAGTGGTAGTGATATTTGGATAGGTGAAGATAAAGGGTATGTTAAGTGTTAAGGCTGATGCTAGTAATTAATAAACAATCAATCTTGGACTAGAAGCAATATAGCAACAAAGATCAAATAATTAGATTAAGTGCGAGTCTCGTAAGCGCCCCGTAGTTCAGGTATCCACTTAACATACCCTGTATCTTCACTTAACCAAATATCATGATCACTTTTTCATCACGAAAAATAACTTTGTTTTCCACAGTGTTTGTATAAACGACATAGTTGTAATTGCGGTTGATTAAAATTACTTTAGGGTGCATAGGGTTCCCACCAAGAACTTAGGGTCCCAAGCCAACCTCACCTGCAAGTGGTGCACCTGCCGATCAACGGACGAGGCTCTGGCAAACAAAATATCCGGATAAGCGGCAATAGGCTCGCCACCTATTACGTGGGATCAAAACACTGGCGAAAAGTCGGCGTTTAATATGCCTCTGCCTACCCCTTCGGGGAAACAGGCGGGAGTCTATGTGTGTATGTAAAATTACTTAAATTTAAAATAGCTATGAGCACTTTTTGAGAGGCAAGTTATTATAGGCATATTTGTTTATAAATTATATTACATAAAAAATACGTCTCATCTGGTTATCAGATCGGTGAAGGTCGATCTTCCACGTCTCCTCTACTAACAGTAAATAGTTAACTTTTTTCGGTTTTGATTATGTGTTTTTGCCTAATATCATCCTAATATTATATGACTGGCACTAGTTTAGTAAAAATGGTGTAAAAAGAGTGTTGAGGTGAACTGTAGTTTTTATCTTCCAAAGGAATGAAACGCCTGGCTTGATGGTGAGTTGATTTATTTTAATCTTGATCAGGATCGGCTTGTTGCTTCGGATTTCTTGAGAGAACTACTGCTGACTGAACTGAACTACATCGGTGCAACAAACCGTCCTGCTTATGTTCTATTTTACAGGGTGCAAATAGTGAGTGGATGTGAGCGCAACGCGTTCGGTTCGGCCAATCACAGCGCTTCGTCCGAGTTTTACTTGTGGTGGCGTTCGGACAGGTTTCGACATGTTCAAACCTGTTCGATCGTGCTCGCGTCCACTTTACATCGTCATGTTTTGATTTCTTATTTACTATGGGATAATAAAACAACCTTAATCGAATAACAATAAACATTTCCCTACTCTCAAATCGTTTTTATTGAATCATCCTTATATCTACTTAAGTCTACTTATATATTTATTTACATTATTTACGATCATTACTTAATTGTATTACAAAGCTACGACGTCCGTAACATCCTCCCCCCGGCGCAGGGCTACCGTAGCCTTATCTTCCACGCAGAGGACGGCGAGCTTCGTCGTGGGACGCCGTAGGATGCCTGCTGTAGTCCTGACGTCGGCTGATCGCACCTTGCCGTCTGGACCGACGTATGTAGTCTCCACGACGCCTCGGGGCCACGTCCCTCGTGGCAGTGTGGGGTCGATGACGACAACCAGGTCGCCAACGCGCAGAGGTCGTCCTCGGTCGTCGGATGCCCCCCTGGGCACCAGCGTCGGCAGGTATTCATTTACCCAGCGTCGCCAGAAATGGTCGGCGAGCGCCTGGGCAGCTCTCCACTGTTTTCGGCTGACCTCCTCGCAAGGCCCAGTATAGGGAAGGCCTGAGGAGGTCCCGATGAGGAAGTGGTTCGGAGTCAACGCCTCCGGATCCTTGGGATCGACGGAAACGTGGGTGAGAGGCCGAGAGTTTATAGAGTGTTCGGCCTCTACCATCAGGGTCAGCAGCACTTCTTCTTTTAGCGCCCGTTGATGCAGTGTCGCCCCCAACGCCGTTTTGACAGAGCGTACTAATCGTTCCCACGCTCCCCCCATATGCGGCGCCCCTGGTGGTATGAACTTCCACTTCATTCGGTGTGAAAGTCCGAAGTGGACGAATTCTTTGGCCCATTCTTCATAGGCCGTGCGCAGTTCTGTGTCTGCTCCTCGAAAATTGGTGCCATTGTCGGAGTACATTACTCGGGGCCAACCTCGTCGTGCTGCCATTCTTCTTATGGCCATTATAGCCGAGTCGGTCGACAGACTCGCCACCAGTTCCAGGTGAACTGCCCTGGTCACCAGGCAAGTGAACAGTGCTCCCCAGCGCTTCTCGTGTCTTCTTCCTATGACCACTGTCATTGGCCCAAAATAGTCGACTCCGCAGTGAATAAAGGGTCGCTGCGTCTCTGTTAGTCGTTCCATCGGTAGGTCCCCCGTGACTGGTTTTACTGGTGTCGCTCTTCTGATGCGGCAAAGTTGGCATCGCTGCGCTATGGCTCTTACTGTAGGGCGCAGATTGACCACCCAGTACTTTTGCCTTAAGTCGTTGACCACGCGTTCGTTGTTTGCATGGCCGGCCCTTCGATGGGCGTCTTCTATTAGCAGTCTGGTAAACGGGTGCTTGCCGTGTAATATGACCGGCTTCTTCTTCGTGTGTGGAACCGCAGCGTGCCCGATCCTCCCTCTCACTTTGAGAATCTGGTCTTCCAAGTAAGGGTCCAGTTTATACAGGCTGCTGGACTTGGGCACTGGTCTTCCTTTTTCCAACAGTCTTATTTCTTCTGCGTAGTCGTCGAGCTGCGCTTGTTTCACCCATATCTTCTCAGCCTTTTCTATCAGGTCGACGGTCATCTGGCTAGCTCGATTTTTGTACTTTTCCTTGAAGAGAAAGAGTACCGCTGTAGTTCGTATCAGCTTCTCATATGAGGAGAATCTGCTTATGTCGGGCAGATGAGAAGCGTGTTTCTTTTCTGTGACTACATAAGTCACTTCTTCCTCTTGGTCTTCTTTCCTGGCTTTCTCTTTCGGCCAGAGTTCTTTTTCATCATATAGAAATTCAGGCCCGGTGAACCATCTGTCTTCTGGTTTCATTTGTAGTTTATAATTAGGGCGCGTTGCATCATCTGCCACGTTTTGTTCCGTGGGCACCCATCTCCATTGATTGGCGTCGGTCAGCTCCGCTATTTCGCCCAAGCGGTGTGCCACAAAGGGTGTGTACTTGATGGCATCTTTTTCTATCCAACGCAGAACGGTTTGTGAGTCCGTCCAATACGTCACGTTCTTGGGCTTGTCTCTATGTTCTCTCACGATTGTTTCCGCTAATCGTGCGCCGATCACTGCCGCTTGGAGTTCGAGTCGAGGGACGGTTACTGGTTTTAATGGTGCGACCCTTGCTTTTGCCGCAACCAGGCTCACAGTCACTCTTCCATCTGGTTTCAGGATCCTCCAGTAGGCGGTCGCCGCGTATGCTTGTTCACTCGCATCACAGAAGACATGGAGCTCTATGTCGTCTTCAGAGCTTTTGCCGTAGCATCTTGGGACTCGCAGTTTCGTGGCCATGCTCAAACCTCGGAGCCATTCTTCGAAATGTTGTGCGTCTTCTTCGGGAATCACTTCATCCCATCCCACTCCGTGTCTCCACAGGTTTTGAAGTATGATTTTACCCGTGATAGTAAAATGGCTGATGAGACCGAGGGGATCGTAGACGGCCATCACTGCTCCGAGGGCTTCTCTTTTCGTCGGCGCTCTGTCTCTCATCCTCACTTCAGGTGCTAGACGGCTAAGCCCTGTGTTGAAGCCTAGTTCATCTTGATCCGTATGCCAAAGTAAACCAAGTGTCTTATCGGAGTTTTCCTGTCTCTGACCAAGCTTCACTTCGGCTTTGAGCACTCGTTTTTCTGTAGCCACGTTGTCCACCACATTAGGCCTGTTAGAGCACCATCCACGGAGGTTGAAGTGTGCATTCTCATGTATCTTCATGACCTCTTGTGCTGTTCTTATAGCTTCTTGCTCTGTGGCGAAGCTATCGACGTAGTCATCCATGTAGTGGCTCGATGTTATTGCTTGCACAGCGTTGGGGTATGCTTGTGCGTATCGTCTCGCGTTGGCATCTCTCACTGAGTGCGCGATGAACGGCGAGCACGATGCCCCGAAGATCATTGATATCATCTTGTACTTTTTCGGCGGCTTATCACGCTCTTCGTCTCGCCACAGAAACATTTGAGCTGCTTGGTCTTGTGGTCTTATTCTTACTTGGAGGAACATCTCTTGAATATCTGCTGTCACGGCTACCTGACGTTCTCTGAATCTGAAGAGGATTCCTGGTAGCGATTTCAGGAGGTCAGGTCCCTCTAGTAAGTGATCATTGAGGCACACTCCGCTGTATCGGTGCGCCGCGTCAAAAACCAGCCGCATCTTTCCCGGCTTGTTAGGGTTCACGACCGGGAAGTGTGGCAGGTACCATATCTTCTTGCTTCGTTCCTCTTGTCCATCGCACTCTTGGGCATAACCTTTATCGAGGAGGTTTCTTACTTGAGCGCGATACTGTGCAGCGAAATCCGAAGAGGCGTCCATCTTTTTTTCTATCATCTTCAGTCTCTTCACGGCACAGTGATAATTATTGGGCATCGGAGCGTCTTCATCTCTCCATGGCAGTCCCACTTCGAAGTGTTCACCAACCTTCCTCATTGTTCGTTGGACCACGTCGATTGCCTTTTGGTCTTCTGGTCTGACTTTCTTTGCCAGGGAGACTCCAAGGGCATCAATTCTGAAGTGTGCTTTTACTATTTCTTCTACGCGCCGTACATCTTCTGTCTGTTTGTTCGCAGACACGTCGTAGATATGAAGCACTAGTTGACCCTCTTTTTGAGTCAACGCTGAGCGTGGCGCCGTCCCATGAATTACCCATCCCAGTTGGGTATACGAGGCCGCAGGCTCATTCTTCTTGCCCATGCGTAGTTTTCGCGTCACGATCAGGTGCCAATTGTCCGCACCTATCAATACTTTCGGTGTGGCTTCGTCAAAGAATGCGTCCTTTTGCATGTCTCGGAGGTGTGGATATTTGATTAACATTGATTTATCTACTGTCTGACCATGAAGTCGTAGATCCTTCATCGTTCGTGCGCGTAATTCTTGATAGTCGCCGTACTGACCACGAATTTGTAGTTTGACCTCTTGACTGTGTTCTTCGTGTGGCTGTGAGGTCACTCCTTGTATTTTGAGTGAAGAAATTGGCCCTTTCACTTGGATACGGCGTGTTAAATCCTCGTCGATGAGTGAGATCGTCGATCCTTCGTCCATTAGCGCGAACGTGGTCACTTGACCGCCTGGTCCTTTCAAAACGACGGGGCACATCTTTAAGAGTACGCGATGCGGCGCGTCGCTGCTTGCTGAGACAGTCATCACGGACTCCGCTGTCGGTTTGGCATCCGTCGCTTTTTCTTTGGTGTCTCGTTGCAACATCTCTTTGTGGAGCAGCGCGTGATGCGGGCGGGTACAATTTTCTTTGCCACATCGCTTAGCTCGGCAGTGCTCTCGTCGGTGGCGATTATTCAGACATTTAAAGCACACTTTCTCCGTTCGTGCCCAGTCCCACCTGTCGTCGACACTCATCATTGAAAACTTGGCGCACTTAGGCACAACATGGTCCCCAGCACAACACAGACATACTTGTTTCTTTTCATCTTCTTTTTCTGTCGTGGCGTAAATAACTTCTCTGCCCGCTTTCCTTTTTGTGCTTGCTTGCACCACATTTTTCTGTTCTCTCTTTGGTGCGGGCGTGAGCGTCGGGTTTGTGAAGGCGTACTTCATTGCACGGTCAGCCTCCCGCATCAGGAACCGAGATAATATCGTAATTTCAGGCTCGCGTGACGTTTCCACTGCCTCAGAAGCGTAGTCGCACCACCTTGATTTCACGTGCGGGCTTAATTTGTCCACAACTTCACGCACTAGCATCGGGTTCCACAAGTATCCGCGGTTGTCCATATTGGTTAGCACACACACTATGTTCTGTAGCTTGACTGCGAACGAGTTTAATTCACTTGCCACACTAGTGAGCCGAGGCAACTTCTTTATGTCCTCCGTCACATGGTCCATTAATATCTCCGGCCTTCCATAGTATTGTTCTAGCGTCTTCATAATTGTCCGTGGGTCAGACGCAGAGTACAGGAGTGCGGAGACTGCTTCCCTTGCTGGACCTCTGACGCAGTTCCTCAGTCTCGCTAAATTTTCCATCGCGGTGAATTTGTAGACACTCGATGAATCTTCATAAGCTGCCTTGAATGGCAGCCATTCCGTAGCTGCTCCGGTGAACACAGGTAGCTCAGTCACTTGTCGTGGCGGCGGGCGTACACGCATCATTTTGTCCAGCGTGTCGGCCAGTTGTTCGATGCCTCTTCCTACTCTGCGTTCCCCTCTTGTAGGTGAACGTGAGACCGAACGTTGTCTCCTGCGTGGCATGGCAGGCGTCGTAGCGTCGACACATGTGTTCGGCTCTGCGGCGGTTCGTTGGGCGGCGGGGTGCGTCGGCTGAGTTCTCTCTTCGGTGACTGGTGGGTGGGCTTGATCAATACTTTGCAGCCACTCATCCACCCTGTCTTCACTCCTATGTCTGGAGCCCTCTTCACGAGCCTCTGCCTCTGCTTCAATCGCCGACACTTCATACTCGAACCGTTTGTTTACTAGGGCCTTTTCAATTTCCAATTGCTCGTTCCTAATTGCAGCAATTCTTTTTTGTGCCTCATATTCCGCTAGTTTTACTCTTGCCACATCACTGCTATAAGATCCCCTTGATCTTATTGTACTTGCGGTGTCTCTCATTGACCTATTTGCCGTCATTGTTCTGACAGAGTCCTGAATTCTTGGCTGGAACGACGTGCTTGGAGTGACGAGTTGTTCTTCACGCATTGTTACGCTAGCGATCGCGGTTGCTCGACTCGCCGGTACGTGGCGTGGAGCGGGTGCGGTAAGCGCGGCGGACGCACCAGACGGCGGCACAACTCCTCCCGTCGCGGCGGTGGCGGGCGGTGCGGTCACCGACACAGCGGCGATGGGCGTGGCACTGTCGATTCCACTTGCGGGCACTTCATGTTGGGCGCGCGGCAACGCGGACGCAACGGTTGAAGGTGATCTCGGCGGCTCTTCAAATGTTCGGCGACGTCGGCTGTCGTATCCCGATTCTGCCTCACTCTCTTTGGCCGCAATACTCCTAGTCTTCATTTTTAAGGAACACTGTACTTGCGTATTTTCTTTGTCTTCAACTCGTCAGGCGAACGATGATCCGACTGTATCCGGCGAGCGTAGGACCAAACTGTTGAGGTGGACTGTAGTTTTTATCTTCCAAAGGAATGAAACGCCTGGCTTGATGGTGAGTTGATTTATTTTAATCTTGATCAGGATCGGCTTGTTGCTTCGGATTTCTTGAGAGAACTACTGCTGACTGAACTGAACTACATCGGTGCAACAAACCGTCCTGCTTATGTTCTATTTTACAGGGTGCAAATAGTGAGTGGATGTGAGCGCAACGCGTTCGGTTCGGCCAATCACAGCGCTTCGTCCGAGTTTTACTTGTGGTGGCGTTCGGACAGGTTTCGACATGTTCAAACCTGTTCGATCGTGCTCGCGTCCACTTTACATCGTCATGTTTTGATTTCTTATTTACTATGGGATAATAAAACAACCTTAATCGAATAACAATAAACATTTCCCTACTCTCAAATCGTTTTTATTGAATCATCCTTATATCTACTTAAGTCTACTTATATATTCATATTTATTTACATTATTTACGATCATTACTTAATTGTATTACAAAGCTACGACGTCCGTAACAAAGAGTATTTTAGCGTACTCTATTAGTGTTATAGATTATAGAGTACGGTTACATGATATAGAGTACAATACTCTATTTTAGAGTACGGTTGGCAACCCTAGATACAGGCGCGAGTTTATAAATTAATAAAAAACAAACAATTTACGCCGTAGCCGTAGAGATTTCGTTATTCAAGATGCCATATCTTGAAAAACGGAATCTCGAATTTACTAATTCGAATCACTTAGCAACGAATGCACGTCGCCAGGAAGGAAAAAACTTATCAACGAAGCCACGTAATCTCGAATAACGAAACCACTAACGAAGAGACATCAAATAATATAATATCTCGACTACTTACTTAATGATATAATGTATTTTTTATAAAGCTTCAAACACTGACCCTCTGTATCCATACAATGCGTTATCTTAATGAAGGCAGTCTGAATAAAGTACCAATTTTTAATCTGTATCTCTGAAGTTTCATTTTTATCAGATATAAAAGATTTCGCTATTATAAGTAAGGAAATATTTATTCATATTGCGTAAGCATTTCTTATCCGTGTTTAAGGATAGCTGAAATGGTGCCATTTATTTTAATTCATTGAAGAAATTTATTTTATACTAGCTTTTGCCCGCGGCTTCGCTCACGTAAATTTGGGGTTCTCTAGTAAGGGGTAACACAAATCTCCTTTAATGGGCGGCTACTATATAACTGTAAAAAGTATTTACCTACACATACAAACTACTTAGTACTAAGACTTAGTAGTACTCAAAATGTTATCCGGTATCTGTGACATTTCGCGAGTGGCCAATATGGCGACTGTGATTTGTCTGTCAGAACCATTAGAATTTAAGAAAATACTCGACAATCCGAATTTTGCGGATATATGTTGTCGACTCGAAATCTTTATTTTTTAATGTTTTATTATTGCGGTAAGGTTTTGATGTACTCCTTGACGAAATTATTAATATAAGATTTGACACTGCGATAGCAGCGCAGTCCGTCGGTTCCAATGTGAAACATTTCGAAATCCACAACTACTTACAAATTAAAAATTAAGTAAAAGTACATTTGCCAGTGGACTAAATTGTGAATCTAAACCATTCTCAGGTTCCCTTGAACACAAAAAATTTCATCAAGATCGGTCCATTCGTTTAGGAGGAGTTCAGTGACATACACACGCACACAAGAAATATAGGTATATATAAAGATTTTCTGCAATAAGCTTTAGTTATATATGTTATAGACTCACGCCTGTATGTAAGGGGTAGGCAGAGGTGTAATATTACACCCACATTTCGCCATGAATTTTTTAGGTCCCACGTAATAGGGGGCGAGCCTATTGCCGTTACCGGGCACATCACCAGACTCCGTGTTGCTACTGAGAATTCCGAAAAACCCAGTAACACTTTTGCACGACCCGGGAATCGAACCCGGGACCTCCGATCAGCAGTCGCATACGCTATCCATATTTTCAGAATAGAAAAGACCCAATAATTGTGAAGGCACCACTTCACAAACATTGGAGGTAATAATCGATTTTAAACTTTCGCGATTTGTATACATCATACAAAATAAATTAGCGGGTCTTAATCGCGTACAACTAGCTTATTTAAGGTATAAATACCTATTTGGTTCCGACGTTTCGCTCGTCTTGCACCGAGCGTGGTCGCGGAGAGTCTCTCGGCGACCACGCTCGGTAGTTGTACGCGATTAAGACCCGCTAATTTATTTTGTATGATTGGAGGTAATACTTCGCATATATTGGAGCAGTAGGCTTCTGTCTGTCTGCCTTGTGCTGTATTCGCAACAACTATTAATCGTCATGAAGCTAACGAACGTATGAACACGGCAAGGTCCGAAGTACCCGAATTCGGCGGGCATGTATGAATAGAGTAATGAGTGTAGAGGAAGCGCGTGAGGTTTGTAAGGATAGGAGTACGTGGCGTTCTGTTGTCTCTGCCTACCCCGACGGGAAAAAGGCGTGAGTACCTATAAGAATGTATGTATTAGTCATCATATCAGCAGAAAGACGTATTGCAAGTTTGACAGCAAAAAGACAATAGGCCTTCTCCGAAACTCTGCACATAGACCGTATCTTGTGCCACCAGCATTCATCCGCTACCCGAGAAATCAAATAATAAATCGCACTATTAAATTTAGCTAGTCATAGTTCAGACTGCAGTTGGAGAAACAGACAATTTTTTTTCTATTTTCAATTTCTAGGGTGTTAAATCTTTACCAAAGTTGGGTAGGTACTTATTTAAACCTCTGCGAAGGCTCAATCTTCGTAGAAGGTTAAGTTTTAATACCATATTCGATTTGCCAGAGGTTTCAAAGAACGAATAAACTTGTCATACTGTAAGTTAATTACAAAAACTCCTTTTTATTGGTTGGCTGCAGATAAATATATCAGGTTGCCATTATATTCTTCTACATCCTTACCTGACTGCCTCCGTGGTCCAGTGGATAGCGTATGCGACTGCTGATCGGAGGTCCCGGGTCCGATTCTCGGGTCGGGCAAAAGTGTTACAGTATTTTTCCGAATTCTCAGTAGCAGCACGGAGTCTGGTGATGTGCCCGGTAACGGCAATAAGCTCGCACCCTATTACGTGGGACCTAAAAATTCATGGCGAAATGTGGGTGTAATATTACGCCTCTGCCTACCCCTTTGGGGATACAGGCGTGAGTATATATATAAAAAAAATCCTTACCTGCTACTTTTGTCATGCTATACTCTCTATCACCAAACATGCGACCTGCTGATATTAAAAATTGCATAACTTACGGACGCTGTACTTAAGTCGCCCAAGTGTCATTATCCTCTTGCCCTTAAGTCCAATTCCCGTATTTTATATGACAATTAAACTTTATTTTGAACGAGATGAGATTAGATTTTGAATTGACTCAGAATCGGTATTCTGCTAATTTAATCTCATTGTCTTATTTTACTTCTATAGTTCAACGATGACACATTGTTCAATTAACGATGTAGTCAATAACACACAAACATCAGTTAATTTAGGAGAATACTATTTGTGACGTGTGACACTGACATTAGATCGAAACTGCATTTTGAACAAAATTTTGTAGAATTGGGCCTCAATTTATTTAAAGTGTCGCAATCAACCGTCATCCAATTATTTACCCCTTTCTCTTTAATATATCCCATTCTCTTACAGTTCATTCAATTTTTCTTGGACTTCCTCTACCTTTTGGTCCATATGACATAACATCATTGCTAACCATCTCATAAATAAATAAAAAAAATATTTAATTCTTTTCCGTATCCCGATGGGGCATGTAAACTAACCGTGCAATATTTACATTGTAATGTTTGAAGGAAGAAAGAAAGCAAAATATGTAGGTAACGCAAGCGTCTAAACCGCGCGAATTGTAACTATAACCGCGTTTTAAACTTATATTTTGACTCAAGCAGTGTAATGTATGTACATATTTGTAATGTGCTCACCAATACCTTTCTTTTGATACCAAACACGTAATGATTATCTCAATTTAATTTTTTTGAGTTTGGAATCTCAAGAATTAATTCCGAAATAGAAAATTTAGATAAAATTTATATAGCCTATGTCACCCGGGCCGTTATTACGAATCTATTGACACCCCATTTATTAAAATCCGTTCAGTAGTTTAGGCGCTACGGTGGAACATACATGCATATATACATACTTACATACATACGGCTTCGCCGTAGTCGAGTAAAAAGCAGAAGCAATAAAAAGTGGAATAAGTAACACAGAGAGAAATGGGCTGTTTCTAGTTATTGATTTATGTAATACATATATCTATTACAAGTAGTCCCAGTACATAATATTACGTATGTAAGTATACGGCTGGCGTAGTGACAAGTCTGCTTATCACTCAGTTACCAAGCACTGAGTGCTGTCTACCAGTGCCCATTGGGGTCCTTGAGGAGCCACGTGTCGCCAGTTATCGGCGAGTTCACAATAACATTCTGACACATGGTGGGTACAATTGCGTAACCGGCGTAACAACACATTTCATCTAAAAATAACTATTGATTGTGATAAACTTATAGAAAGTTTATTATCTTATGCACAACTCATAGCTAATGACGTATTGGTTTAAGCACACTGATTTGTACTATGCTGAGTGTTTTGTCCGTGTGGTGACGGATTAACACATTGACTGCTGGCCTAAGATTCGTAGACGGCCTTTTGCTATGCGGCATCCGCCCCCGCAGAGCGTGCCCAGCCTCTCGTGCTTAACGGCACGCAACGCGCGTGCAGGTCGAGCGTGTGTCTGTGCTGACGCGACACGCGACATACGAGTTGCTATACAAAAAAAACACACATGAGTGGTCGTCAGCACATGTGTGGTATGGGTATGATCCACGCGTCGCGTGTTTCGGCAGCACGTTTGTATATTTTTTCCCTAAACACGACTATGTTGTGCTAGCCGCATCGCAAGCTCCGACACTTGGGACACACATATAAGTTTCCAGCAGTCAATGTGTTAAGAATACGGGATGTCAACACCCCATATCATCCCATGGGTGTCGTAAGAGCCGACAGAGGGAGCATATTATGCAGAGAACAGCACTGTAAGAGAAGGAAAACTTGATGCAAACCCTATACCAACCCGTTTGGCCAGCGTGGTATAGTAGGCCAATTCCTCCTTTCAAAGGAGAGGCCTAGTCCAGCAGTGGACTGTTGAAGGCTGATGATGAAGGTAAGTGTTGTGGGTTCGATGCTCATGTTCATATGTCTAACAAGTATTTGCAAATGCGAAATTTCGTGAGGATGGATGTTTGGATATTTATTACTGTTCCACGCAAAAACTGCCGAACAGATTTAATTTTTTTTTTTATTTTAATAAAAGACAAAACTCCCGCATTAGGACTAAATCCTGTGTCGCGGGGGACTTTACAAACATACAACTAACGGACACAATGAACACCCAAACTCGAAACAACAATTTATGAATCACACATAGTGTTGTCTCGTGTGGGGATCGAACCCACAACACTGCAGCGCAGTGTCGAGCGGTGAGGCTGCCGCTTAAACCACTACGCCTACCGTGCAGTCAAATTTTAATTATTTTAATTAAACTTTACAGTAACATGCGCAAAATGTCATGTAATTTTTGTCACCAATACACATGATGACACGATTTATCACAGATTTTTTTGACAAACCAAGTTTTCTAAAAAAAATATCTAAACCAAATGATATAAAAAGCCAGCCCAGCATAATAAATTTCATAAACCTCGATGAAGCTATTTCGAAGATTCAGATAGCATGGTTACATTCTTTCTGCATAGTAACTGTACTGATGTTGTCATTCACTGCCGCATAGCAACACAAGTCACAGTTGTCGAGTTTCTTTATTGATTGATATGAAAGGCGAAACATTATGCATTGATGATGAGTATGACATTACACTCATTACGGGATGACACCCGTCGCTTACCGCTATTTGAGTATTACCGCTAATGATGATATTCGATCTATCCATTTTTAGGGTTCCGTACCTCACAAGGTAAAAAAAAAATTGGGCAAGTGCGAGTCGGATTTGCGCACGAAGGGTTCCGTACCATCATCTATAAAAGAAAATCACGTTCGTTGTGTGTATACTTAAATACTTTTTATGTTTCTACCTGTTTATTAAGATCGAGTAACAAATTGCTTAAAAATTACGTTTGTTGTATGGGAGCCCCCTTTATTATTTACTTTTTTTATTTAATTATTTATTTTGAAAGGTAATACCTATACAACTACATATTCTGTGAAAATTTAAACAAAAAATACAAAAAAATAAACACGTTTTTTGTATGGGACCCCCTTAATATATTTTTTTTCATTTTAAGTATTTGTTGTTATAGCCGCAAACGAAATACATAATTTGAGAAAATTTCAGGTTTCTAGCTATCACGGTTTATGAGATACAGCCAGGTGACAGACACACAGACAGACAGACAGACTGGAGGCTTAGTAATAGGGTCCCGTTTTTTACCTTTTAGGTACGAAACCCTAAAAAGGAACCCTTATAAGATCACATTCTTGTCCGTCTGTCTGTCTGTCTGTCTGTCCGTGTGTCACCACCGATTTTCTCAGGAACGGGTGGACCTAGCAAATTGAAATTTATACCAGATTCTGAGGTCTATGGTTCCTATTAGGTGTATAAAAATCAGGGGTCCTGGGTCAACCCGATAAAAAGATATGGTCAAAATTAGATTTTTGCGAAAACTTGTAAGTACCAAAATTAACCTTAATTTTCAACTTTTTTTAATTTTCGGAATTTTTCCTTTACTTGTGCTGTAAGACCTTTGTTTTAACCAAAATTGACAATTCTAGGTCAACCGTAAGTACCCAGTACCCAGGGTTTTGGGTCGAAAACCTATATGGTAGTTCCCGTTGAACTAGAATTACGAAATTTGGCCAAAAGCAGGGTCTTACAGCACAAATAAAAGGAAAAATTACAAAAAAAAAAAGTGGCAAATTTAAGGGTGTCCCCATACATATATATAGTAGACTCAATTCAAGATAGTCCTCTAAGTTGTATGGGCGCTCATACAGATTTAGAGGACTAGCGTAATTAGCACCAATGTGGACGTGTGTACTGTAATTTTGCAAGAAGCAAGGTCTTACAGTATGAAGACAAGAATAACTCCAAGAACGGTTTTGTAGATAGGAATGTACTTAAATAACACATAACACATATAACATATCTTCACGCCTTTTATCCCCGAAGGGGTAGGCAGAGGTGTATTACACACCCACACTTCGCCAGATATGTTTCGGTCCCAATGTAATAGGGGGCGAGCCTATTGCCATCTTCCGGGCACATTATTAAGCGAGCGATAATTAACATTTTTTTTTTACTTAAATATTTTCGCGATTACTGCTAAAGTTAAGGAGGTCATTCATGTTAGCAGTAGAAAAACTTTTCTAATACTTATTTAAGCAATATTCTATAACAGCACTCGACATAAAAAGCGGGCAAAATTCGTCTTGATACACAATGCAATGCGTACGGAACCCTCGGTGCGCGGGTTAGACTCGCACTTGCCCGAATTTTTTGAGATGCATATCTATACACATAAATAAAATTGGAGTGTCTGTCTGTAATTTTAAAATAACAGCTTTTTACTTAATGCCAATGGATGTATACACGGTACATATACCGAAATGACATTTTTTTTATTTTTGTCTAGCTATCTGTCGGTCTGTCTCTCTGTCTGTTTGTTCTCGCTAATCTCTGGAACTACTGGACCGATTTTTGACGGGACTTTCTCAAGCGGATAGCTGATGTACCAAGGAGTAACTTAGGCTATAAATTAAGCGGGTACGCGAAGTAGTTCCCTCAGGACGCGGGTGAAACCGCGGGAAACAGCTAGTTTGATATACCTAAGCTCCATACAAAATATGTCAATTATATATCTCGAATATGCTAGTTGACAAAAAAAAAATTATAAGTCCGTCCTTTAGATTATTCAAAAATAAGCGATACGTATTTTTTTATTTGTAAATTAAACCAAAAATGACCAAGATATAGCTCATTAAAGTTACGTATAACGTCACGCCGTGCTGCATTTTTTAGCACTAGATGACGTCACACGTAACTTTAATGGGCTATATCTTTGTTATTTTTTATTTAATCGAAAAAAGAAAAAATACGTGTCCCATATTTTTTTATAATCTAAAATACGGACTAAATAAAATGTAATTATTTTGACCCTGGAAACTACCCTATTTGTAAGTCCATGGATAGGTTGTATATTGTGACCGGTGCGGTCGTTAGTTGTTACGTGTGACTGTCACTTTTTTAGCTTAATGGCCACCTAGGGCAGATCTTTTTGTGATGAGCGCGGAATTTTACCTGTATCTGGGTGTAGTTAATCTAAAACATGTGAGTATTATAGAATACTAGAGGACGCCAGCAGCTACGCCTGCGTTTTTTTAAATTTACCCGTTTTGGCCGATCCCGTGGGAATTTCGGGAAATCCCTTCTTAGTGCACCCCTACGGTCCCCAAGGAACATACATGCCAAACTTCAGCTTCCTGCGCCCAATAGTTTCGGCTGTAGTCAGTCAGTAACGCAAGGATTTTATATATTACTAGCTGACCCGGCAAACGTTGTTTTGCAATTTTTTTTTTTTGAAAAATAGATGTTGGCCTATTCTCATAGATACCGGATAAGCACAAAAAATTTCATCAAAATCGGTCAAGCCGTTTCGGAGGAGTATGGGAACGAAAACTGTGACACGAGAATCTAATATATAAAATTCTCGTATAAAATTTTGCAAAACAACGTTTGCCGGGTCAGCTAGTTTTATATATTAGAAGATTTTAGTTTCATTATCACTTATCTGGTTGGGATATTACGAAGTGCCTAGTTTGGCATCTGATGGAATTGTGTGGATGGTAACAATATCTTGGGATTATGTTATTGCCGACTTAAGTAAGCAGCGATAGCCTAGTCGAGAGACCGACAGACTGCTACGCAGACGGTCCGGGTTCGAATCCACGGCGCGCATCTATGACTTTTCGGAGTTATGTGCGTATTAAATTGTTGATTATCGCTTGCTAAACGGTGAAGGAAAACATCGTGAGGAAACCTGCATGTCTGAGAGTTCTCCATAATGTTCTCGAAAGACATGTGAAGTCTGCCAACCCACACTTAGCCAGCGTGGTGGACTATCATTGGCCTTTTCCTTCTCATAATGGGAAGAGGCCCGTGCCCAACAGTGGGACAGTATAAAGGGCTGATGATGATGATGTTATTGCCGCACCATACGTCGGCGTCGTCAATTATTGGTGTCGAATGTAGACAGTTAGTACAAGTTTTGGTATGTTATGTTTCACTTCGATTAGAACAGTGTTCGACGATTTGCTGCACGGGTTTTACTACGATGCTACCTTAAAGTTGTTACTAAACTCTACGTCTACTCGTTCTGGATATACTTATAAGGGTTCATTAACCAATCCGCCAGTAAAAATCGCGTGCTTCAAACCCAACTCAAGCACGCAACTTTACTAATTTTCCAATACTGTGTGATGATTGGCCACGGCCACTGGCAGGGCTTAGTGTCCAATACTACGAGGATATGGCAGCGATAGCCTAGTGGAGATACTAATGGACTGCCATCGAGACGGTATCGGGTTCTAATCCGCGGCAAAAGTCATTGGTGCGCCCAATGACTTTTCGAAGTTATGTGCGTATTAAATTGTTAAATATCGCTTGTCCCGTGCCTCGGAGTGCACGTTAAACCGTCGGTCCCGGTTGTCATGAAGATCTTTGACAGTCATTACGGGGAGTCAGTACCCTCAAATAAACTGATACTGGTCTAAACTATGGAATTTCGCGTTCATTGTCGACGACACCCCCCAAAAAGACACCACTGGGGTGTTGTTAACAAAAAGCATTTGTTGACGACACCACCATAATGTTGGGATAACATAACGCTTAAGATTATCGAGCTAGTAGAAGGCTAGTATACTCTTATTGGTTGACTAGCTGACCCAGCGAACTCCGTATCGCTTTTTTAAGAGTTTTTATTTAATTCCCTTTTTTCCAAGCCCCTTTTCCAAAGTTACCATTGACTTAGCGCTTAATCTCTTATCATTTCAGAGTCCACAAATGATGAACAAACAAACATAGATTTTTATATAATATTGAATTCCCCATTCCTTAAAATATCGGAGACGATACCCATATCGACTTTAAAAAACATCGCGTCCGCCATCTTTGAATTCCTATCCGCCATCTTTGATCACGAAATAGATGTTGTATTTGGATTCACCATTCCTTAAATCATCAGAGACAATACCCATATTGATTTTTTTATTTTTTCCCATACGCCATCTTTGATTTCCCATCCGCCATCTTGAATCACGAAATAGATGTTGTATTTGGATTCTCCATCCCTTTAAACATCGGAGACGATACCCATATTGATTTACGCCATCTTTGATCACGAAATAGATGGTGTTTTTGAATTTCCCATCCTTTAAAACATCGGAGAGGATAACCATATTTATTTTTTTAAACTTTCCCATCCACCATCTTTGATTTCTCATCCGCCATCTTTGATCACGAAATAGATGTCGGATTTGGATTCCCCATCCTTTTAAATATTGGAGATGACACCCATATTGATTTTAAAAAAATCCCATCCGCCATCTTTGATCACGAAATAGATGTTGTATTTGGATTCTCCATCCCTTTAAACATCGGAGACGATACCCATATTGATTTACGCCATCTTTGATCACGAAATAGATGGTGTTTTTGAATTTCCCATCCTTTAAAACATCGGAGAGGATAACCATATTTATTTTTTTAAACTTTCCCATCCACCATCTTTGATTTCTCATCCGTCATCTTTGATCACGAAATAGATGTCGGATTTGGATTCCCCATCCCTTTAAATATTGGAGATGACACCCATATTGATTTTTTAAAAATTCCCATCCGCCATCTTTGATCACGAAATAGATGGTGGTTTTGAATTCCCCATTCCTTTAAATATCGGAGATGATACCCATATTGATTTTTTAAATTTTTCCCATCCGCCATCTTTGATTTCCCATCCACCATCTTGAATCACGAAACAGATGTAGTATTTGGATTCCCCATCCCTTTAAACATCGGAGACGATACCAATATTGATTTTTTTAAATTTTCCCATCCGCCATCTTTGATTGCCCATCCGCCATCTTTGATCACGAAATAGATGTTGTATTTCGATTCTCCACCCCTTAAAATATCGAAGGCGATACCCATATTGATATTTAAAATTTTCTCATCCGCCATCTTTGATTTACCGTCCGCCATTTTGGATCACTAAATAAATTTCATATTGATTGTATCATATTCGTTTAGCCTTTTTTTGCCTTTGACCCAACCCTCCCCCTTCTCGTTTGACCATTTTATTATTTTTGTCTGGCCCCTAAAAGTTTTGGCGTAATTTTATATAGCCTATAGCCTTTCGGAATAATTGGGCTATCATAGGCAATAACAATTTTTAAAATCCGACTGCTAGTTCCTGAGATTAGCCAACATAATGTTTTAGCCTTTTTAGCCTTTTGCCCGGCCCCAAAGGGTCGAAGCGTTATGTTATATAGCCTATAGCCTTCCGGAATAACTGGGCTATCGTATGCAAAAAGAGTTTTTCAGATCCGACCGATAGTTCCTGAGATTAGCGCGTTCAAACAAACAAACTCTTCCGCTTTATTATATTAGTATAGATATACATAATTATGCATTATAATCTTTTTATCTGTTTCTCTTAATTTATTTTATTTAATATTTTGATATCCTTCTAAGTTTAACTTTCTTACTATTAACTTTAAAGAATCTATAAAAAAAAAACAGGGTAACAACACTATTTATTAGTGGTGTTGTCAACAAATGCTTTTTGTTAACGACACCCCAGGGGTTGATATTCTGTCATATCTGGTTAGACCAGTAAGCGGACCTCGGGCCCCAAGGCGTGTCAGTCTCGGATGCAACCGGGATAACGCTGGGACGATGATGATGACTAAGCCATATCAGCGGCCGATCCCAATATTCGATATATTCATAGATGTGGCAATAAGAGATACATATCTGCCATAAACTTTATATGAAACTAGAGGATGCCCGCGGTTACATCCGCGTTATTTAAGGCTACAGCTCCGCTCCCGTCGCTCATAGCGTGATGTTATAAAGCCTATAGCCTTCCTCGATAAATGACCTATCTAACACTTGTAGCTTTAGTCTAACTGAGGACCGGTCCCAATATTCGATCTTTTTTTTTATAGACTCAAACCTGCATACCCGAAGGGGTAGGCAGAGGTGTAATATTTCACCCACATTTCGCCATACAATTTTAGGTCTCACGTAATAGGGGGCGAGCCTATTGCCGTACAGGGCACATTACTAGACTCCGTGCTGCTACTGAGACTTTCCTAACGGAAATACCCAATAACATTTTGCCCGACCCGGGAATCGAACCCGAGAACTCCCAGACCCACGCGCACATTTATGCCGCGAGACCAACGAGGCAGTCTAGATTTTAGAAAATAATTAGGTATGTCAAAGATGACCGAAATGTAGACTCAGTTTTTATAACTGAATGCACTAGTAAGGTTGTCTGGCGCCATTACTGAATACAGTGCGTCCTTTGTCCCTCGTTGTCATGGACACGTTACACGTGTCGTACATAACTCGCGAGCAATAAAGTGTGCACCCACTACAGTTTTATGACGCAACGTTAAATATTATGACGATCGTCCGACGCGTTCGTCGCTGACTCGACCTTCGGACTTTTTGGTTTTAGATGGGTCGGTAATATATTTGTTGAATTCAAGTCGTTTATTTGGTCATAGGTTCATTAAAAACATTTAAACAAAGTCACACTTTTAAAAAATTAAGCTAAATGAGGCCGGTGTAGCCTAGCTGACTGCTCTGAAAAGAAATCCGAAACACAGAGGTAGGGTAGGTAGGTCTTTTCATTGGTGCAAGTCATTATTTTTTATTTTTTTATTTATTAGGGATAATCAAACAGTGACACATTATCGTTAATCTAATAGTATACACAATAAAACATGAGTAAATGTGCACTCACACCGTTATCCACAGAATATAATTATTAGGCGTGTGTAGGTTGGAATTAATGTTAATTAATTATGGAACTGAATATAGACAGTCTTTTAGTAGAGGAGCTCATGATGCTAAATCGGGATTTCTCGAGAGTCGTAGAGACCTATTAGACTTTGTAGATTAGATGATAGGAAATAAAACGTTGTCTCGTGTGTGTTTTCTGCCGAGTAGTAAGGGACCTGGCCCTATAGCCATGTGGCATTTTTTTTTATATTCTACCACATTCACACAACACCATCTAGTCCCAAACTGAGCAGAGCTTGTACTATGGGTACTAGACAATGGATAAACATACATATATACTTTTTTTTAAATTCATACATAAGTATTATAACTACATAGAAACACCCAGACCAAGACAAACATCCATGTTCACGCACACAAATGTTTGACTAGAGCGGGAATCGAACCCGCGACCTTCGGCGCGGCAGTCACTTACACTCCCGCTGCACCAACCGGTCGCCAAAGATGATTCCACTTAGAAGTGTCCTTCTAATACATTGATTACCTCAATGCTCTAATATGTCTAAACGATCTCACATTTGTCAAATGGTAATAAAAGAAGAATACTTACACGTGGCAACATTATCAAAATAGTTTACTGGCAGTTGCCTCACCGCTAGCTCGGCAGCGACTAACAACTGCCTTTTTTTTACCGAATTCGAAAAGGAGGTTCTCAGTGCGATGGTTTTTTTATGTGTTACCTCTGAACTTTGTGAAAGATTTTGATAATTATAATTTGATTGCTGGTGCTTCTCGTGTGGTCACACTTAAATTTGATGAATATATGTATGACGAGTAGTTTCGTTATCCTTACTAATCGTTTTTATACATTTTGTGTAGCATTTTAAGTAGTTTTTTGCCAAAAAGTTTGTAGTTATCTCGTTGAAGCAGCTTACAAACATATACAGAAAGGAACATGACCACTGTGTTGATAGTTGATCACTCAGTTTTCATACCGCTGATGAGGATTCGCTCTGCTTAGTATGTCACTGAGCGACAAGAACCATCGAAGATAATTATAGTCGTTTACCGCCTCGAGTGAATAGTGCAATTAATCGCCCGTCTCTCTCGGACACTAGCTGATAGCCTAGCCAAGTCCGTTAAGCGGATATTGGTATGGTGACATATTTTATAATGGGACTTCATGACAGTTTAAGAGCAGGGGGGAATTTGAAAGGCAAAAATAAAAATATTAACCCAGCAACAAAACCATCAAAACTTTTGTTTCTCGCTACTGGCGAATCGCTGACAGTGGGACCGCTGCCTAGCAAATCATAACCTATCGTAGTTGGCTAATAAAACCTTATCAATTTACACTATCAGTAAATTAACTGGAAAGTTTAATTCCCTTAAATGGAACGTTCCAGTGCCCTACTTACGAAATAGTTGTAAATTTAAAGCGAGGGTTACTTTGACCTAATGTTCCTAAACTAGGCATTGAACCTGCGGTGAAGGGCGTAGTTACCCCACATGCTCCTTGCGTCATCAACACGTACGATTTCATAGAATTGTTTACGAAAGATAACGTTGTTAGATAGGGATTTCCAAATCTTTCGTAGCAACCAATCTAGTGGCTTTTCCAAACTTTGTTTGCCCTTGGAAGGCAACAGGTTAAAATAATTTTATTTACCTACATACAAATCTTAATATATAAAATCCTTGCGTTACTGACTGACTGACAGACACGCTACAGCCGAAACTAAAAGGCGCAGGAAGCTGAAATTTGGCATGTATGTTCCTCGGGGACCGTAGGGGTACACTAAGAAGGGATTTCTCGAAATTCCCACGGGATCGGCCAAAACGAGTAAATTGAAAAAAAATGCAGGCGTAGCTGCTGGCGTCCTCTAGTCACTTATAAAAATAGCTTTTTAAGCTTGAGAAACAGCTGCGTGCTATTACTGGAGTTTTCCGAATTCTCAGTAACAGCACGGAGTCTGGTGATGTGCCCGGTAACGGAAATAGGCTCGCCTAAAACGTAGCACCTAAAAATTCATGGTGAAATGGGGGTGTAAAATTACACCTCTGCCTACCCCTTCGGGAATATAGGCGTGAGTCTATAAATAAACAAAGAAACTGTTGTACTTGTACTGTACATATATTACTTATGTGCTTTAATTGCGACTATTTAAATCTCAACGCAAAGACAAGTAAAGGCATGTATTTCTAAATTTAGTCTACAAAGAAAACCAAACTTTCTTAGTAATTTGATGCCAGTCTATAAGTAGGTAATAGCTGTGTTCATTTAAGGCAAAATTGTGACCTTTATTACCTGGTCATTTATGAAAATTTAATGATTTTAAGTGTTATCTTCACGTTATAATAAAAGAATTACAGCCTGACTCGAATAAATAAACTATTAAAAAATCTCATTTATAATTATTCTAGTTCGGGGTCACATCTATTTAGCACTTCTTTGTGACACGGTTTTTCAACGTCTTTATTACGTTCATCATCATCAGCCTTTAACAGTCCACTGCTGGACTAGGCTTCTCCTTTGAAAGGAGGAATTGGCCTACTATACCACGCTGGCCAAACGGGTTGGTATAGAGTTTGTATCAAGTTTTCCTTCTCTTACAGTGCTGTTCTCTGCATAATATGCTCCCTTTGTCGGCTCTTACAACACCCATGGGATGATACCTATGGGGTGGTGACATTCCGTATTCTTAATCCGTCACCACACGGAATTATACATTTATTACGTTAGTCTAGTTAAATGTTTTGTCGTTGGATAGGGCGTCACACAATTTTCTATAAATAAAGAGACTGCTAACGAGACACTTTTTGATGTTTTACTGTGTAGTAAGCTACATACAACTTTATGTCATCTATTGCACAACGGTGAAGACACAAGCACTGACAACACCGGCACGAAAACACAAAGCAACGAAGATTACCAGGCATCTTCGTATATGCAGATGACAGCACGGTTGTAAAGAGATATACGGGGTGTTGATTTGCATTTGCAAAATATTTTATTTAACGGGTAAATATACTACTATAACTGAATACAAATACCTGAAAAAATAAGTCACTAAAACTTAAAAAACAAATTTCGGCATCATACATGTTGAAAATTAACTCGGTGTTTTGACCACCGCCGCCGCTCAGCTGATCGCTATTGCAGCTGCCTAACACACACAAGCACACGTAGGTCCCTATAGTGACTGCGCGATACAGTCTTATTTTGCACTATTCAAGAGTTTATTCTGATTTACTATCTAAGAAACATTTAATGAAAATAGAGTCTTATATCTTACTAGCTGACCCGGCAAACGTTGTTTTGCAATTTTTTTTTTTTTTTGAAAAATAAATGTTGGCCGATTCTCATAGATACCGGATAAGCACAAAAAATTTCATCAAAATCGGTCAAGCCGTTTCGGAGGAGTATGGGAACGAAAACTGTGACACGAGAATTTTATATATTAGACTAGCTGACCCGGCAAACGTTGTTTTGCAAAATTTTTTTTTTTTTTGAAAAATAGATGTTGGCCGATTCTCATAGATACCGGATAAGCACAAAAAATTTCATCAAAATCGGTCAAGCCGTTTCGGAGGAGTATGGGAACGAAAACTGTGACACGAGAATTTTATATATTAGATATACACACTGTTTGAAATAATTTTAAGTCAATAAGAGGTACTGTCTATATTGTATTATTATTAAAATATTTTGCAAATGTAGATCAACATTGTATGTCCAGTGCTCGGGCCAGTGTAGCAGAAATACAGTCACTCAGGGAAGGCATGATTGAGCCTTTGAACTTGACTTTGAAGGCGGTCTCCGACTGGGGCGATGAAAATCATCATCATCATCAGCCTTTAACAGTCCACTGCTGGACTAGGCCTCTCCTTTGAAAGGAGGAATTGGCCTACTATACCACGCTGGCCAAACGGGTTGGTATAGGGTTTGTATCAAGTTTTCCTTCTCTTACAGTGCTGTTCTCTGCATAATATGCTCCCTCTGTCGGCTCTTACGACACCCATGGGATGATATGGGGTGGTGACATTCCATATTCTTAATCCGTCACCACACGGACAATCAAGTCAAGTTTAATACATCCAAAACTCAGGCGTGTCTATTCTCCACGAAACAGAGTCAATTTCATCTGACTCTGACTTTCCGAAATGTACCTGTGGAGATCACCGAACGCTTGTAATTCCTTGGTGTCACGTTGACCTCTACCTAATTTAAATTTTGGTTCATATATGGTCATTTCAGTCAAAAGCCGAACTGGCAGGCAACAAACTAGGTATCCTGAACAAGGTGAGGCAGTACTTTACGCCGGAACAGTTGCTTAATTTTTACAAAGCTCGAGTCAGATCCTGCATGGAGTACTGTTCTCAACTTTGGGATGGTTTAGCGAAATACCAGCTAGGGACTTTGGACTCCACTGAAAAGAAAGCTAGGAGACTCAGTGGCGTTGACCAATTGGCTAACACAAAACTCCAAAGCCTGGAGCATCGTCGCAGTGTTGCCAGTCTGTCAGTTTTCCATCCTCTTTTTACCATCGGACGACCAGGCAAACTAGTCATCGTCACCTTATATGGTTGACATTCCATCCATACGCACGAAACGCTTTGCTTCTTCATTTATTATGCGTAGTGCAAAGGTATGGAACTCCTTGCCTGAGTCTGTGTTTCCTGATGAGTACAATCTGGGTGTTTTCAAGTCGCGGGTGAATAGGTACCTTCTAGGGAAGCGTGCTCCATCTTCGACCGTATCATCGCTTAACATCAGGCGAGACCGCGGTCAAACGCGCCTATCAAAAGTAAAAAAAAGAAAGATAATGATATAAGCTATTAGAAGTTACACGCGACTACAATATACTTGAACTAGTTCTAAAACGCTTGCATTTGCGTCTCATTTGATAACCTTTGGGTCAATATTAAAGAAATAGTAAAGAAGCTAACAGCAATAATAAGCAGCGATAGCTTAGTGGAGAGACCGACGGACTGCCACGCAGAGAGTCTCGGGTTCGAATCTGTTGTAATTAAACTCTTTTATTGTAATCTGAGCAGTCCATGCAGGTTGTTTATTTTTATGTGACCTACTTATTATTTTTATATTTGGATCTGTCACGCCTGTTTAGTTGTATTTAAAATGTCAACTAACAAAATGAAATAAAAAAAATGTGTGTACATGAAAATAATCAGTTTTATTATACCAACTACTCTTATCTAAAGCTGTGGGCCCCTGTAAAGGCTGTGCTCTAACAGAATCCACAGCGCGAAACAGTCATTGGTGCGACTTTATGTGCGTCTTCAATTGCTAATTATCGCTTGCTTAACGGTGAAGGAAAACATCGTGAGGAAACCTGCATGTCTGAGAGTTCTCCATAATGTTCTCGAAAGACATGTGAAGTCTGCCTTAAGCCAGGATCAAACCAACGCGTTCAGCTTGCGTCCGCGGTGGCGTGCGCGGTGGCGTGCGCGGTGGCGATCAGATGTTGTGTATGAACTTATAGCGACGTGTTCACATCTTCGCGTCCTCTGATTGCACGCGGCGTCCGGTGCAGCGTCTGCACGCGGCGGTGGCGATCAGATCGCGCTTGTTACGTTAGGATGCTGCACGCAGCTATTATTGTATATTATCCAATCTCTTTGATGACAACACAATTCTTCACGCATGCGTCTTGATGCTTTTGTTTGACAGACACCACAGACACTGTCATAATGAGTTGCCTCCAAAGAGATTGGATAATATATATTCTTCTGTAGTTGCCTCATTTATGGACATGTCTAGTAAAGTGAAGCTATACGAATCATTTGTCTAGGATTTTAAGTATGGTGGAAACAGAAGAAATTATAAATGAGGTCCACAAATACCCATTGTTATATGATACTCGTACGTCTCATTCTGAATATAAGAATTAGTGTTGCCCAAATGCAAGAACATGACGAGACTTAGCCAGTCTTGGTCTTGGTCTTGCGCCAATACACCTGGTCTTGGTCTTGGTCTTGGTATTGCGCTCCCAGTCTTGGTCTTGGTCTTGGTCTTGCAGCAAGAGTCTTGCAAGTCTTGCAATTACCTATCAGTCTATTACTATTTATTAAAGTTTTTAAATCTTAGAAAAACGTATTAGAATTGGAACATTGTGAGCTTGAATTAACACAGCCATAGTAAAGATCAAGCAGATTAATAAATAACTGAAGATTTGATAAGAAATTCGAAAAATCAACTGACCTATATGTCGTTTTCCATGGAAGTAACTGTTTCTTAATAAACATTTATGATTTATAAGCTTACATTTGCTAAAACATGTAAAAAAACAAATTAATTACAATAACTTGACTGTATTTTAAAGAACAATATCTGTCTAGAAAGAGATTGAACTTGAACCCTCAACTTATATGAAATTTAATAAAAGAGTTTTACGATTTATCATTTATTTCAATAAAAAATAAAATACAACACAAATGAAACATAACAGTACACAACAGCTTTATCATTAGGTTATGTTACTTTATATCAATTCTTTTGACCAAGAATTAATACAAAGTAACCATCTGGCTGACTCATCACTTAACCTATTTCTATGTTTTCTAATTACTAATGATGCTTTAGAAAATAATCTCTCAGCAGGTACTGAAGTTGCAGGTATTGAGAGAAAATCACGGGCCATCTTCGATAAAGTCGGATACTCTGTCTCATGCGTCCTCCACCAATCTAAAATGTCTTCCGAGCTGGCAGTTCTTGGTTTTCTCAGGTACTCCTCCAACTCGTCTATCACTAAGCCTTGAAGACAAGATCCAGATGACGTCGAGGGACATTCATAGAGTTTATCAAAGTCTATTACGTCTTCATCTTCATCACATACTTTATTTTCTTTTTTTGGTAATTCCAGAGATTTGTTCAGTGAGTGTAGACTTTTATATTCTTCATAAAGTTCATTGAACTTGCGCAGACTTTCTGTTTTAAGTTGCTTCCCCCACATTGTCAGGTCAAAAGTCTGAGCCTTATGCCTTGGGTCTAAAATTAAAGAAGTACAATAAATCCAGTTGCTCTTTTTATAATGTTTAAGCATTTTGTCTCGAGCTGCTTGGAAAGCTAGAATGAGCCTTTCATCCACTTCAGATCGATTAGGTTTCTCATCTAACTGTTTTACCATGGATTCAATTTTATTGCAAGAGATTGAATGATACAATGACTAGCGGTAAAGTAACATATTTGTCTCCACCAAGTTTTGTACTTAAAAGTTTAAAGTTTATTAGGAATTTATGTAATTTTTCGAGTACCTGCCATTCACTAGCTGTGATTTGAAAATCATTCAATTCGGTGACAGAACTGCACAATATGTTAATGCCCGCTCTCACTTTTAAACCAAATCCAATCATATCATGTGTGGAATTCCATCTCGTTGGACAGTCAAGAATGGCATTTAGATTTGATGGCACGCCAGCTGCTTCACAAGCAGACTGAAACTTCTTCTTCACTATCTCACTTCTTTTTATTTTACTGGAAATACTGCGTAACTTTGTTACAGATGTACGCGAATCAGCAATATTTGGTGCATATTCTTTATCTTCCTCATCCTCAGTTTCGTCTGCATAGTCTTCATACTGCTGATCTTGCGCGTTAGTGTCAGACTCACAGTGTAATGCTAAGGTCTTTAATAAATCTTGTACACCAAGGTTTAAAATGTGAGCAAAGCACCGGAAATGTTGATTATCTGAATCAAAGTGTGGCGGCAGCTGTTTGCCCAGTTCATACATAAATTTGGTATTTGCAGTTGCGTTGTCGACCGTGATACCTTGTATTTTATCAATTATGTCATATTCCAATAAACATTCATGGAAAATCGTTGCAATATCTTCCCCAGTATGTCGACCGCGTGATGGTATAAAATCAAGAACTACAGATCGATACTTCCATTCGTTGTCTATATAATGCATAGTAACCCCGTAGTAACTCCTACCAGCAATTGACGTCCACCCATCAATGGTAAACGACATTTTAGATGATAATTGTTGAAGTTGTTCCTTGAGATTCAATTGGAGCTCTTCAAATCTCTCTTTGACTTTCCTTCTAAGTGTAGACCTTTTAGGAAACACCATATTAGGGCAAATACGTCGAAAATATACTTGTGTAGCTTCGTCATCGAAAAATGAGAAGGGAAGATATTTTTTCACCACCCAATCAACTGTAGCTGTCGTGATGTTGTCACTGCTGTTTTCCGACTGAAATAAAACAATAAATCTTCTGTTATTATTTAAAACATACTAGGTTTGAGCGTTTAGGAGGAGGAGGTTTGTTGTTGTTAAATCGAGAAAATCGTTAAATTGACATTTGTTATATTAAGGTTGCACTGTACTGTAATTTACCAAAATAAAGTACTTAGTTGTTACTGGCCGATTATGAAAACAAATGAAAATATGGGTGTTTATAAAAAATATTTAAGACGATAATTACATACTTAATATGTCGCACCCCTAGATGAAAACACCACTAACTCAAAAATACTTACGTAAGTTAATGGCGTTTTTGAAAGTATCGCATGAATAGCTACGCGGAGTTAAAATTCCCGTAGCGACAACTTCGACCGTTGTTAAAAAAATATTCTTACCTGTCCACTTCTTCCAGCGGTTACTAAAAAGCTTGTGATATCTCCTTCTCCACTTAATTTTGGTTTAACAGGAAGAAATATTTGTGATTCCTTTTTGTGGAAAGATATTAGATGTTTCCTTAAGAGCGTATACGCCTCGAGCGGCGGCTCGAGTTTAGGTTTTTATAGTACCGCGGTCGCCCGCACACCGCGCATGCGAGACCCGGCGCACTATGACGGTATCGCGTGGAATAATAATCTTGATCCTTCTTGCCATACATGAACAGTATTCGTTTATGTAATACGTCGATTATGATATGAAAGTATTCAAATTAATTATTTTCAATGCACATGCATTTGAAGGTATCAAATAAAGATAGATATTACATATTTGTTTAGTAGGATGATGTTCCTCAGGATAACAACGACTATTTATAATAATTTGGCGCAGTTTTATTATATGATAGAAATAATTTATAATTGTCATCTACATAATTGTTACATTTCAAATATACATCTATTTTGTTATTAATGCATGAAAACCCACGAATGACACTAAATACAAAACCAAAAGAGTCGGGTAAAAGAAAATACTTAATTAATTAAAAGAAAAAAAATAAATACAATATGTTGATTTGTATTTACAAAATATTGTAATTATACAATACATATTCACCTAAAATTATTTCACACAGTGTGCGATGATATAAATCCCTCTTTTTATAAAATTTTACATAGATAAGGCCTATTCTCGTATTTTATATGACATTGAAATTATATTTTGAACGAAATGAGATTAGATTTTAAATTGACTCAGAATTGGTATTCTTCTAATTTAAATGTCATTATCATCTAGAGTCCGTGTCACGAGAACATAGACATTTTGTAAACAAAGAATTTTTACTAAGTGACTTAGCGATAGTTCTGTCAAAAACAAATAATTTCAAATCAATGAGCGCAACGGTATAGGTCGGGTTCACGAAAGATGACCACTGCGCAGAAATCATTTTTTAGGTCTCCGTGGAGGTGCGGGGTGAGGCGCGGGTGGAATGCCAATGGTGTGGCTCCGTTTTTGACGCATTCCCTAAATGCGTCAAGAATGGAGCCATGCCATTGGTGTACGAATGTACATATGCGCGACGGCCGCCATTTTTGGTCAACTTTCGTGAACCGACCTATACATAGATACGTGTCATTGGAAACTAATATGTCAATGGATCGGGTTTTTATCGATATTATGCGCTGTCAACCGGATCTTTTAATGTTTTGAGGTACTGGCGCCTAGAGTGTCAACATTTGGCGTTAGTTCATTGAAATTATACATTCTTGGGCTTAACATCTTTTTATCAGAGGACAAAATTAATTTTTTAGTTATCAGGAAGGGGTTGGTGTTAAGTTAAATACAAGTTTATAGGATTGCAACGCTCTTCTCGCTGCCGGCATCTCGAAAAAGCGCGTGCAGAATATCAGATGGCAGAAAATTATTTATACCTAAAAAAGAAATTGCGTTTTCAGACTACCGTAACGTTTAATGTTTTTTGTATAAGTTCATTCTGTCGATTTCATTCACAGACAACGTAAAATCTCTATGCCTAGAAATGTTTATGCAATGTATTATCTGTTATATTATTCATTGTTGGTCAATAATTTAATATTTTAGAATAGATATACTACTTTGAGCAATATTATTTATTGCGTAGTGATTTTTTAAAAATCGTGTCAATAATAAAGTAACATGTATGTACCTACTCTATAATTAACATACATGGTACTCTATTTTTCAATAATTTACAGATTATTACGTGTAAAACAACAAAAAAATCGGCCTATTTATGAACATTCGACCACTAAAACACAAAATCAAATATTTTTATTTCTAGTATATATTTTTAATAGTAAAATTTAACAATTTAAATTTAAAAACATAGTGGCATAACTAAGCATTGAAAAAAAAAGACTGTTCAAAAGCATAAAATCTAAAACGCAACTGTTCGAAAAAAGGTTGTGAAGCTCTGAATGTTTGTTTACAAAAAGTCTATCTTCTCGTGGCACCAACTATAATTTGACTTTTATTGTTCTCACTGACGTTGACACATTGTTTCATTAACAACAGGCAGCGATAGCCTACTGGAGATACCAACGGACTGCTATGCAGAAGGTATCGGGTTCGAATCCACGGTATGCTAGAACGATGATGATGACATTGTTCAATTAACGATCTAGTCACGATAACATTCCAACATCAGTTTATTTAGGAGAGTACCATTTGTGACATGAGTATGACACTGACATTAGATCGAAACTGCATTTTGAACAATTATAGTTAGAAGAATGGAGTCTCAAAATAAACTGTTAACTGGTGCAGAATAAGACTGCATGGTAGGTACGTGTGCTTGTGTGTGTTAGGTACCTGCAAAGCGAGCTCGTGGGGATCAGCTGAGCTGCGGCGGTTTGTAAGATAATATTCGATTCAAGTGTGCTTTTAATTGCATTGCATAGTACGTTTTAGGTAAACTAAATACCTATTACATTGGTATCATGCTAACGACGGCGCGTCCTAGCTTAAAAATAACCATAATTTTGCCCCCACTAAGAACCTCATACATGGGCTCTGTAAATTCATCGGTCGGTCACCAATCCATACTATGACCGTGATGTCAATTACTTTACCTCAACTTATGTAGTTTGTACGAAAATAAACCTGCGATAAAGGCTCTGCAAGCCAATCCCATGGTCACCCATCAAAGATCAAATGCGTCTAACTACTGTACCTGTTTATACTGTATATTGCCACTTGATTTTTGCAGCAAGGTATTATATCTAACGGTCCGTTTCTGTCAGTCTCGCCCAGCCCCTAGTTGACCGCGCTACTGTACTAACCAGTAACCACTAAACTCCAGATGTCTCGACTAACATACTAGTTTAATACGTAAGTAATACATAAATAAAGTTAAGTACATCAACTTTTCATATTTATAAAAAAAAACACGTTGAGAAAAAAATAAGGATCAAGAAGCGTTAGCCGCGCTATAAACGTTTTGGAATGCAATATTTACGTAAAGTGGCGGACGCGGACGCGAGCGACAGGTCCGTCCTCTGAGAGCGCTCAGCGCTGAATGGCGGACATAGCATCGCGCTTCGAGTTTTATAGGTCGTTTTAAAAAAATCATATTAATTACAAACGAAAAGTTTAGATTCCAATTTTTTTATATGACTTAAAATGAATCTTAAGGTTTCTAAATATGTATATGTCTTTTTAATAATCACAGTAGTTTTTTAGATATAAATGCAAATTTGCGGGCTAAAATTAAGCAAAATGCACTGTTTTGTTCGCCGATTTTCTTGAAAATTATGAATGAAAGTACAATTTATTTTTTAGGGACTCGCTTGTATAGCTTTTGCTCGTACAGTTTACATTTACAGAATTATAGAACGATAAGTTTTCATAGCACTAGCGACCATTAATGCTGGCCTAAACTACAGAAATTACGAAAATGACTTTTTTAAATTCATCCGTTTTAAAATATTTACTATAGTAACCCATATATTTATCTTTAGCACTCTCTTGATAAAGAACTGAACTTTCATATTTTCTATATCTTTTCCATTAATTGTAATTTATCCGTAACGTAATAGAACAATAAAAACCCGCAAAATCGCCTCCGACGGATTAAACGCTCTTAAGCCTGAAGTGTTTCTGTTTTTCATTTTTATTTCAATCTTTTTATGTTGGCACAATTTACACAAGGCAGTTTGGGATGCATGAATTATTTCGAAAAACTCCTCAAATTTGCTTTTGGGTCTTTTAGATCTGTGACTCAAACTCTCGTTACTCGGACTAGAATAATTTGAATCTTCGTCACTCATATTAAATTGTACACGTGATACGTTTTTAGAAAACAACAAGAATTAGTAAAAACAATTATTAAGTTAGACTCGAAGCACAGCTCAATTGGAAATGACTGGAATTAAAATAATTCCTTTATTTATAGTACCTACGTTTCCTTGCTTTCTACCGCGCCGCCTCGCCACGTGCCGGCTCTATTAAAAGGATGCGGCCGCAAATCAAACGATGCCGCGTGCGGCGTACAAACACAGATTATTACCTACTTGTACAGACGCGACGCGTGAATAAAATATATGTAAAGAATTAGTGCCAATCACTATTCTTTACATATAAGTGAATATTTTGGCGTACATCTATACTAATCTATACTAATATTATAAAGCTGAAGAGTTTGTTTGTATGTTTGATGACAGAAGTTTAAAAATAAATAAATAAATCCTGAACGTCACTATACCTCCAAAGTTACTATTCCTCGTGGACGAAGTCGCGGGCACTGCTAGTAAATACTTACTCTCATCATCTCTCTCAGAGATATTCGGGCTGGTAAGCAATACAAAACTCTTATCGCAGGCTTTTTATTTTATTAGTAGGTAAGTACCTACGCTTTTTACATTATTTTATTAGTTTTGTAGATTTTTTTTACACTTTTCAAGTATATTTAAAAGTGGCTACAATATTTATCAAGGATATGTTTCTACTCAGTATGCCTACTACTACTCCCTGAAGTTGATTTTTATTTATGTACATCAACAGCGACATTGGTCCAATGTTTCGAACCCTATTATTTCATTTTCTCTCTAAACTACTACGACAATTATACGACCAATTTCGGGAAATTTATGATCATGGGAACATTGCGATTGAATCGTATATTTATCTAGGCAAACGCGTTTAATGACAAGATGGCGAATAAAGTCAGCTCAGCTCAACTCAAAAACAATAGATCTTGTTATTTTAACTGATCGAGGTAGTACATAAATTAAAAAGATTCAATACCTGTATTGTAAATTAGGTAGGTAAATTTCATATAACTTTCAATAAACCCAAAAGGTTGACAATGATTGTCACATCTGATTATTTATTCTTTGATTACGGAGTAGCCGACCGCGGCTGCGGCTGGTGCCGCCAAAGAAAACCGACTAAGCCGACAGAGAAATAAAAGACTAGCCGACCACCAAGCGTAGCTTAGCCGCCGGCTTAAAATAAAAGCCGCCTGCCAATAGCGGGCAATCGCAGACCTTTCGGCAATTAAGCCACACCCACAAAATACATTTATTTTTCACCCTGCGGGTTCCGTCATAATTATTTTTGATAATTGTGTTTACTTTTTTTTAACGCAAGATAGATGTAGATCTATCTTGCATAAAAAAAGTAAAGTAGTTGGTGGTTACTCGTAGGATTGACCAATAACTTGCCTGATGTGTTAAGCGAAAGCGTGGCCGAGGATGAAGCCCGTCAATCTAGAAGATATCTATTCACTCTTGCCTTGAAAATCAAAGTTTGAATGAATACTGATATAATTAAAAACAGGTCTGGTTGGTTAAATAAAGAAAATTGCTAGATTGAAATTGATAAAATTTTAATGAAGCTCATTGTGAGAAGGATAAGGCCATAGTCTACCACGCTGGCCAAGTGCGTGTTGGCTGACTTTACACATCTTCAAATCATTGAGAACTCTCCGACATGTAGGTTTCCTCACGATGTTTTCCTTCACCGCTTAAAGTTGGCGGCAATCAACAATACGCAAATAACTTCGAAAACACAGAGGTGCGTGCCGCGGGATTCGAACGCATGACCTGCAGATCGCAAGTCATGCGGTCTCCCGACTAGACTGCCGGAAACTCAGAATGTGCAAAGCTTATCTTCGAATAAACCAAATGACTAAACTGAAATTGAAACTTTTTAATGGAATCTATTAAAGCGTGCTCCATCGTAAACCGCAACAGTCGCTTGACATCAGACGAGTTGACGGTCAAGTGCAAAGTATCTTCGAATAAAAATTTGAGTAAAAATGTTGAAATTATTTTAAAAATAAAAAACGGAACCCTAAATCAATTCGCTTAGAAAATCACACCCACAAAATACACTTATTTATCGCCCTGCGGGTTCCGTCATAATTATTTTTGAAATGTGTTTTTTTACGCAAGATAGATCCGATTGACCACCAATTTGCCTAACGTATTAAGCGACGGTGTGGCCGAGGTTGGAGCTCATCAAAAGCCGCTTGACATCAGGCGAGTTAACGGTCAAGTGCAAAAATGAGTATTACTTACAGCATTGCATTAAATAATTACATTAAAGCGTGCTCCATCATAGCAACAGCCGCTTGGCATCAGGCGAGTTGACGGTCAAGAGCAAAGTTTATCTTCGAATAAAGCAAATGACTATTACATTACAGTATTGCATTAAAGAATTACATTAAAGCGTGCTCCATCGTAGACAGCAACATCCGCTTGACATCAGGCGAGTTGACGGTCAAGTGTAACGCTTATCTTCGAATATTAAAAAATAAAAACGGAACCCTAAACGGAGCCGCTTTGAAAATGCCGCTTTTATTTTAAAAATCTTCACTCGGCTTTCGTCATTAGAGGTTTGAGGTTGTATTTTTTCACGTTTGTTTTATTTTATTTTTTTATCATACAGACGATGTCTTATTCAAACGCAGAGTATTACGATATGATACTTTGCGTCGGAGCTGGGAACGGGTCCTGGAGCGGGGGTCGCGAGCTGTACCGTCAACGATTCGTCGACGGCAGGCCGCTAGCGTCACAAAGGCGTCTCCCTTCATATTCAAGCTTCCGCGGACTTTGTTTACGTCTGCACAGCACCGGAAGTTTTCATGATGCACCAACTAACAGGGCCGGCCGAACCATCAGCGGTAATGTGGAAACTCAGATCCTGGAGCATTTTGCCGACGATCCGCGTACTAGCACTCGTCGAGCGGGTGCGCGGCTTCGCGTCGATCACAGGGTAGTGTGGAGGACTCTTCATGAAGACGGCCAGCACCCTTATCATTTCCGCAGAACACAGGAACTACTTCGGGCAGACTACAGTGCTAGAGTTGATTTTTGTGAGTGGTTAATTGAACAAATTGCTGTGGATTCTTCGTTCGTGGAAAAAGTGTTATGGACTGACGAAGCAACATTTACACGAAGTGGACTTGCCAACCTGCACAATGACCACGTATGGGCACACGTCAATCCGCACGCGTCTACCGAAAGCAGTTTTCAGCATCAGTGGCGGATTAATGTCTGGGCGGGCATAATCGGAGACTGCTTAATCGGCTCTATCTTCTTGCCTGCCAGCTTGACTGCTGCAGGCTACTAGGAGCATCTGCAGGGTGAGCTGGAAGATGAAATTGACAACTTGCCGTTGGCCGTGGGGCATAACATGTGGTTTCAACACGACGGAGCGCCAGCGCATTTCGCACGTCGCGTCCGCCAATACCTACATACTCGTTTTCCCGGCCGTTGGATCGGTCGCGGCGAAGATGCGCCGAGGTCGTGACCTCCACGCTCCCCGGACCTGACGCCCTTGGATTTCTTTTTGTGGGGTTACATAAAGAATATTGTGTATTCGGAGCCGTGCAACACGAGAGAAGATATGATACCGCGCATTACAGCGGCATTCAACAACATAACCCCACAAATGTTGAAAAAAGTCATGAGTTCGATTTCTCGGCGCGCCCGGCTGTGTATTGAGAAGGGAGGCCAGCACTTCGAACCTTTTCTTTAATGCGTCGTGAGTAAAGAAAAGTAGGTAAACTAACGACCCGTCCGTTGTACGTAAAGTACATTGAAAGTAAAATGTTAATCGTAATTTTGTTACGAATAAATGTGAATAATAAACCAAAGTGTATGTAACAATAAACAAGCATTGATTAATTAATTAGTAATGGTATTTTTAATCACTCTCACTCCCTCGGTTTAGGTACCCTAAGGTAAGCAATGCACCTTGACATTATTAGGTGATATGATAGGTAAATAAATTTAGTATTGTATTTTAATTCAGATAATTAAATTTTTAGATTAGAATTAAGATAAGCGAATTACTTGTAATGTGTCAGGTTCTATCTAGGCACCTGTTACATTTCGATTTAAAATAATCGCAATTTATTTTCCTATTCATCAATAATTGTACCTAATCATAGGCAGGTAGGTTATCCAGTTAGGTTTAGTTAGATACTAATTAGACCACAGATAAGGTTAGGATGATGATAATAATTAAACTAGTTAAAATGTGTACCTATGCAAGTTATTACATCATGCGATTAATTGCATAACTTACAGAAAGTTTTTTTTAAGTAGGTGCACGTGCGCTGAACGTGGCGCGGGTGGCGTGGAGGAGCGGGGATGACGGGTGATAGTATACGTGTGTGCGTGCCACAACCACGACTATAGAGTTGTTAGGGTTGTCGAAAAAAACACAAAAAATTTTTTTTTTTGGTTTTGTATGGAAATAAAAGTTTCGCTTTCATTATTAACATCTACGCATACGATTCCAAACTTGATATAGATAAACACCTTTAAATATTGTTGGGCCTAACTCGGACACCCTGTATACTTACTAGAATAAATTATTATGACATCTACTACCTATCCTTACCATTTTATCCTAATCATAATACTGCTTGCGTGATCAGTATAATGTATTCATTTTCATTCTAAGCACTCTGAAACTTATTTATTCTTTGGAACACCTGTAGGTACTCTTAAAATTCGAAATTATTTTGCATGAGTCTACCTACGCCCTGTGGCGGCAATCAAATAGTGTCAAATGTTGTGATTTCGGCGCGGCGGCAACGATTGTTGTATATGATTTCAAAAGAAGCCGCCGGCGCGTGTATCATAACCATGTACTTCCGAAAAGCGGCAAATTTCTTTGAGAAGTAAGTACAAAACCTTTGATGCCGCATTATCAAAGTGCCGATGGTTAAAACATAACTATGCATGCACTCAGTTTGATTTTAATGGATATTTTTTTATTCGCTATGTAGGTATGTTTATGGTACCTATTAGTCGTAATGCGCATAGGTCCAGTTTTTCATATTCTTTGATACAGTTTTTTGCGTCTCATAGAATTCCTAAGCGTACCTATACACCGAACTGTTACACCTAACTACTCCGTGAAATAGCGCTAAGTCCTAGCTGCAAGACGCAAGAGTCTTGCAGGCTTAGTCTTGTTCTTGCTCAAGTCTTGCACGATCAGTCTTGGTCTTGGTCTTGCTAAAAATACGCGGTCTTGTTCTTGGTCTTGGTCTTGCAAAAACGCAAGAACAAGACCAAGACTGCAAGACCAAGACTGAATTTGGGCAACACTAATAAGAATAATAGAAAAAAGGACCAGGTTTGGGACGAAATAGGAACGAGACTCGGAATAAGTGGTAGGTTTATGTTTATTTCAGGTTACCTACCTGCGATAAAAATTAATACACTTTATGTGATTAATACACTTTAGTGACGCGACTACAGCCTGGTGAACGCCTGAACAAACGCGACAGTGTGCACAAGTTTTGCACGCGCAATAATCGCCACCGTGCACGCCACCGCGGACGCGAGCTGAACGCGTTGGTTTGATCCTGGCTTAACCCTTCTCAATGAGAAGAGGCCCGTGCCCAGCAGTGGGACAGTTTATATACAGGGCTGATGATGATGAAAGAAGCTAACATCGGAAGACTAGACGAAGGAGCCAATGCCATCAAATTCCATCATTTGATGATTGACATACCCACGCTTTGCTTTAAGACTTACGGTCCGGTCACGGCCAACAGTGGCGGGCGGCAACGGCGAGCGTTTTCGATGTACATGGCGCGTTTACTGTGACGCGGCGCGCGGCCGCCTCAGAGTAAACGCGCCATGTACATCGCTCCTGCCGCGCCGCTCGCCGCTTAGACCGATCTCGTGACCAGGCCCTTAGGTGTATCCTAGGCGGGTAGGAGCCGCAGTACACCAGACACTGCTGATCTCACACCACTCCCTCCACGAACACGACCGGTGCAAATCAGTAAAAAAATATCAAAATGTCTTAGTTATCACGATTAACACCCGCTAAATAAACCTAAGGGAATACATACCTAATATTTAATTTTCGATAGCTTAGTGGTGTACTCAACGGACTGCCGAGACGATGGTCTCGGGTTGGATCCCCAGTTACCCCGGGCACACACCTCTGACTTTCGAAGTTAAGTGTGTATTAAAAATGTTAATTATCGCTCGCTTAAAAATGTGCCCGGTAGATGGCAATAGGCTCGCCGCCTGTTACATTGGGACTGAAACATAACTGGCGAAGTGTGGGTGTATACCTAAAACACCTCTGCCTACCCCTTCGGGCATAAAAAGGCGTGAAGTTATGTGTTATGTTATTTAATTATATAATTAATGAAATTACTCCCTTAGTCATATTTGTCATTAGGTCATCGCGAAACCCAAACAATGCACACATGCCGGTGGATGTATCGAAATTACCTACTTGTTTACTTTAAGAGTAGGTGATAAGGTTATGTTATGTGATAAGTGCAGCTCTGAATCATATCACATATGTACCTACACATTTTGAGATTAGTTTTGTCGTCGGGCCAAAAATGAGCATTATCTAGTTACTAGGGGATGCCCGCGGTTACACCCGCGTTATTTAAGGTTACTGCTCAGCTCCCGTGGCTCAAAGCGTGATGTTTTATAGCCTATAGCCTTCCTCGATAAATGGGCTATCTAACACTGAAATATTTTAAAAAATCAGACCAGTAGGTAGTTCCTGAGATTAGCGCGTTCAACCAAACAAACAAACTCTTCAGCTTTATATATTAGTACTAGTCGACGCCAGCGGCTTCGCACGCACATATTTTCGAATTTCCCGTTTTGCCCGATCCCGTGGGAATTTCGGGAAATCCCGTCTTAGTGCACCCCTACGGTCCCCAAGGAACATACATGCTAAATTTCAGCTTCTTGCGCCGAGTAGTTTCGGCTGTAGCGTGTCTGTCAGTCAGTCAGTAACGCAAGGATTTTATATATTAAGATAAGATTTAGGGCTACTTTACCCGCGCTATTTAGGGTTCTTGTTTTACCTCATCCGTAGCTTATAGCGAGATGCTATATACTCTTCCTCGATACATTTTTTAAATTCCCTGAGACTAGCTCTTTCAACCAAATAAAACTGCTCTCCAGTAATATAGTAGTAATACTAAATTACCGGTGATCCGTGTGGTGACGGATTAAGAATACGGAATGTCACCACCCCATATCATCCCATGGGTGTCGTAAGAGCCGACAGAGGGAGCAAATTATGCAGAGAAAAGCACTGTAAGAGAAGGACAACTTGACCAACCTGTTTGGCCAGCGTGGTATAAGTAGGCCAATTCCTCCTTTCAAAGGAGAGGCCTAGTCCAGCAGTGGACTGTTGAAGGCTGATGATGATGACTATATTGCTAAAGAGCACTTTTCATCGTAAGATTGATCACAGAAATTACATCTGTTGCACACTCTTAAGGAAGTGTGTGACCGAACAAAAATAACGAAATGTTCTAAACACCTAATGGATTTTAAACTTTCGCGATTTGTATACATCATACAATATTATTTAGCGTGTCTTAGTCGCGATAATTTACTTATTTAAAGGCATGAATACCTCTGTTATTCTCCTACGTTTCCACCGGCTTGCAACGGTCGTCGTCACGGAGGGATCCAGTCCCTTTTATGCCTTGAAATAAGTAAGTTGTCGCGATTATGACCCGCTAAATAATACATTATTGTATGATGTTCTAAACACCAGTCGAAAGCACAGCTCCTGAGAACTGAAAATCTCCAACCACTCCACGTGTTCCCCAAACAGGAAATAAATAGTAATTCTCATTTACTTCAAAATTAAAAATACCGACCCTTATAGATTCGCCATTTCTGTCTGTCTATCCTTCCTTAAGTCACAGCCACTTTTATTTGAGTATCAACGCAATTAAGTGATTAAAACCATTACATAAATATCAGTATGCAATTCTTAAGATTTTCTTAAAGCGTTAGGTACATATTCTATTTATGTTATTTATAGACTCACGTCTGTATCCCCGAAGGGGTAGGCAGAGGTGTAATATTACACCCACACTTCGCCATGAATTTTTAGGTCCCAGGCGAGCCTATTGCCGTTACCGGGCACATTACCAGACTCCGTGCTGCTAATTCGAAAAACCCAGTAACAGTTTTGCTCGACCACGGAGGCAGTCACATTCTAAGTTTAGCTTAATACATATAAGTTGGTCTAGATAACAAAACATTGAACAACAATAAGTGCAGAAACGTTGCACAATCACTCGAGGTGTGAGGTTACATAAAGATGTCATATTGTTCTCATCCACACGTGGAGTGGCCGCGATAACCCAGCATCTCACTTGTGTAGGAAAAGGGTCATACGGATAACAGCGACATATGTAGGCAAAGGGTCGTAATAAATGTTTTTATATATGCGGCAATGATTGATGGGTTCAAAAAAAAATTGTGTCAGTTGGCCATCTGTTGAATGGCTATTTATAGATTGCTAAACGGTTATTAAAACATGGACTTGCATGTACGAGAGTTCTTCATAATGTTCTCGGACGAAATGTGAAATAAGCCAGCCTGCACTAAGCCAGCGTTGTGGACTATGGCCTAGCCCTTCACACAGTGAGAAGAGGACTGTGGTCAGTGGTGAGACAGATTATAAACAAGGCTGATGTTGAGAAGTCGGCTATGAGTTTTGGGACAGGCGGAGCTTCATAGATCTACTACTCTTTACAGTCTGCTATCTATAAATAGGTTATGAAATATCCACAAGGTGGGATTTTAGGATGAGTCCGAATCACTGTGAGAGCTGCGAGTGTAGCACTTTTTTACAAAGAAATATGCATTTACTATCGTGTCCTATTTATAGAAATTCGTGCAGAATTGGGGTCTTCATACTTGCGACAATGCAGTAAGGTCAGTTGCATACAGAGCGAATCCAATATGACAAAGAAACACAGATTTTTACTGACCAATCACTGACACGAAACGAAGTTTAAAGCTAAATCTCCGTTGTCAAGTGCAAGCTTTCATAGCATACACGTGCATATACTTCCTCTTTTATCATGCCAAGGGTCTGCATGGTAAATAAAGGTCCTAAATGTCAGTCTGCTATGCTGGGTTACGTTTGCAATGGTTTATGGATATTAAAAGCGCACCACAAACGAGTATCCGTCGGGGTAGTCAAAGGGAGGATTGTTGTGTAACATTAGCAATTTGGACGTAAGCGTCACAAGCCTGAATAAAGTCTTACTATCAGATGTCAATAGAAACAGATTCGGGTCTCTTGGAGTAAAAAAGAGAACAGTTTAAAAAAAATTGGTTGCCTGTAAAGTCGGTATACGGGCGAAAGTTTTACGTGACAACGACTTTGAGTGGTAAAATAATTTTAATGTGAATATTCATTCGTATAGTAGGAAGAAGGATGAAAGACGCGTGCCTTTCACTTTTTATGTCTGTCTCTCTCGCTCTTAGGCGGGACGCGTGCCTCTCACTCGCTCTCATTGTGAGCGCATAACGTGAGCGGAGCGTAACGCAGTTTCTTGAAGTGTCACCCGGCAAACCAATTTATAAGACGTTGTCACGTCAATAAATTTATACATGTAAACAACTGTAAAAGAAAGCAATAACAGCAGCTTATACTCGGAAACCTAAGCTATTTCAGAAACTGTCAAGTAAATCTGTTTACGGTCTGAATTGAAGACAATGAAGCGTGTGCTGACTCTGCAAGAAGCGGTTCAATCCAGAGTTGTTTGAGGACAGCAATCGTTTTGCTTGACCCCTTTTCGCAAGTACAACATAGTATATCGTCAAAGCGCACGTTTTCCGCCAAACTGTGTCAGCTATTCTCCAAAACAATGTTGCATATCTTTTGTTTAACTCCACCCTCATTTCAACTATATTTTTAGCAACTTATCAGGGTTTTTAGTAGAAGTAATCTCTGTAGAAATTCCCCGAATTAAATATAATAAATAACAAGAGTCACAGGTGATTAAAAGAAAGTTTGTTATCGTAGGTCAAGGATGGGGCAAGGTGTTTATTGAAGGTGACATCGACGAACGTTCTATGAACGCTTTCGCCGAAGTTAAATCTATCTGATAATTCGGTCGAATCGGGACATTATTTACTTTTGTTCCTAAAATATTTATAAACCTGTTTTAACCAGTAAATTCTGCCTACCTACTGTGTGGTGCATTTAAGATTAAGCTCTCCCAAAGCTTGTTGGAAGAGTCGTGCAAGAGAAAACATAATTCAAGGAAGATTTTCAACAAAACTAACTTATATACTATGATTTTTGTCCATCTTATCTTCTATTACTGATTCTGATACTCTTAATCAATACATGTATGTATATATATGATTTCATTGTAGACATCGTATGTTGATGTTTGTAGCCTTATTTCTGACGTAAGAAAACCACGTCAATTTATAAACGTAGCAAAATATGATCTATACTTTGTGCTTATCTTGCTTAAAAAGTAATACAAAATTGTACACAATATATGTATTTGTACAGAAGACCTAAAATATTAACACTATTTCTAAGCTGCTTGCTGTAAAGCCCCTGCACTGTGTAAACATGAAGTTTACGTATTAGGCATGAAAGGATCATGGGCATTTTTGTATGAGAGCTGGGCGTAAAACCAACAGAAATAAAATGTGTTGTAATTTACTTTAATGTACTTCTAAATACCCCCTATATACTTGTTAACCCCAATATCGACCGGGTATCACTGCAAAAAAATTCCAAATATTGGTTAAATAAAACACACATATTTGTTAAAAACTACTATGTATTTGAAACCATTTATTTAAATATCAATGGTTATTATCAACTATAACATCTAATAAATGTTCTGCGGGTGCAATGAAAGGCTCGTGCCGTCCTAACCCTAAAAACCACAAAACTGAAACTATGTGGGCACAACTTCCTACTGTTCTTCTACCTGTTAAGCAAGTACAATAATGCTCAATTATCGCATTTCTACCGTTCATTTGGTCCCTATCGATCAAAATGTAAGTATGATATGTGCGCGATCTGACATGCCGCGACTGTTGACTTTTAATTCGAAGAAACCGCACATTAGTTTGCAGAATATTACATCTGTTTAAGAGGTGGATATACGCCGTTGACCTTGCTCTTACTACTGGTTAGTTGTCCACTCGCGACTTGCGAGTATCGGTGACGTAAAAAATCCTTAGAAAATAATATGTAAAGTTATTTGCAAAAATAAGCTGAAGGTTCCCTTGGTGTTCTAATATAGGTATAAGAGGCTGATTCAATTTAAACAATCTTATGATTAAAAGATTAGGAGAAAAAAGGTAATAACTACAAAAACAGAGGTTACTTTGCATATTTTATTCAGATATTTAAAATACTTTTTTAGGATTTGGTACCGAAGAGAAAATGCTTTATATGATGTAGATTAAGACATATTTTTTTGTTTTTTTTTTTCTATAACAATTACGGAGAAAACGGTTTTAATTTACCCCTAATGACGCCCAATTCACATATTATGTCCTCGCCTTAAATCATCTAATGACTCCTCTCTATATAATTCAATTAAATATGACTAACGACTGACGCGCATTGCTCGGCCTGCCCGCACGCTTGTGTTTTGGTCGGCGCCCGAGTAACAGAGAAGTTAGAAAGGGATGGAATGTAGTAATTTCGTTAGGTTACCAACCAATAGATTAGTTTCATTGGCCTAGCTCTGCACAACATCGTGTCGTGTTATCTCCATTGTATTAGCGATTGTTTTGGATTCTATAAAAAATACGTTTGGACATCACTGAATATCTCTGCTCACCGGTTGTTTGGGTGATTGCCGTCATAGTATAAAATTGAGTAATGGTCATTAGCTTTCACATAAAATATTTTTTAAAGCTGTTGGTTTTACGCCCATTTTGACCGTGACCCTTTTGTCCAAAAAAAGTTTACTTTGAAAAAATTTTAGATTTTGTAATATTATAAGGCAACGAGTAACGTGTAAACAAATAAGTAAAATGTTATACTTATTTGACCTTATATGATTTAAATTTAATATATTAGACAAATATTATCAACAAAGTTAGCTGTAAGATTGATATTTTTAACTGTAAACGGACGGCATTCGTAAAGGTAGCTATCGACATTCGACATATTAACAAAATTGTTGTAGACTAATTTGATTGTTTTGTTTCTTTTTTATATTTGTTTTTATTTCTTTGCTTTTTATTTTATTTTTTTGTAACAATTTAATCGCATTTAGTGTAAACTGTTAAGATTGAATTGTATTGAAAGAAAAAAAAAATAGCTTCCCCTTACTACCTATGAAGGCTATACCTATACGTTTATTTTAAATTGTCTTTCGGGATATATACCACGTACCTTTGTTTGGAGTAACCGATATTTCGGCACTGTTGCAAGCGCCATGTTCACGGATGTACTGAGGGTGATGTACAGTGCCGAAATATCGGTTACTCCAAACAAAGGTACGTGGTATATATCCCGAAAGGCAATTGAAAATAAGTTTAAATGAAAACGAAAGTTTAAAAAAAAATACCCATACGATTTTTATCATGATTTTAACCGCAATCGACTTGATAGAACTAGAACAAACTATAAATTAATTGAGTAGCAACAGCGTTATCTCACAGCACGTTATCAGTGTTCTAAGCTCTTACTCACGGCACACACGTCGTCAGTGCGTTGACTCACCCGTGACTCGTAAGCTCGCGAGTTGCGTTATGTCGTCATGTGAAGTGTGAACATGCGCGGGAATCGAACCACCGCACACACGTAGGGCCCTGTGCCCACCAAAGATATAACACATTGACAGACAGTAAAATATTATTTGGCAATTCTGTCTAGCTATTCTTCCATATACTTATTTAGTGTTAGTCCGTGTGGTGACGGATTAAGAATACGGAATGTCACCACCATGGGGTGGTGACATTCCGTATTCGGCTCTTACGACACCCATGGGATGATATGGATCATCCCATGGGTGTCGTAAGAGCCGACAGAGGGAGCATATTATGCAGAGAACAGCACTGTAAGAGAAGGAAAACTTGATACAAACCCTATGCCAACCCGTTTGGCCAGCGTGGTATAGTAGGCCAATTCCTCCTTTCAAAGGAGAGGCCTAGTCCAGCAGTGGACTGTTAAAGGCTGATGATGAATTAGTCCGACCTAGCAGTGGCGATGCTTGCGCGTTCTTCGATTGTGCGCCCGGCGTCCGTTCGACAATATTGTCAAATAATATTTTGCAGTGTATTCACAAACCCTTGACAACTACGACCGCTTGCTCTTAGCGAGTCTAACTATATTATTATTGTCCATATTTCTTTCAGGAGGAGAATCTGGAGCCTTTATAGAGAATTTTTACATCTTACGCTAAGGAGTAAAAATTGCGCCATTCTGAAATAAAACGAACTTAAAGATTTTTTTGACCGAAACTTGTTTCATAATAAAAAGCTTCAAAATATATATTTTGACCTTTAGAGGTTTACTGTAGACTTGGCCTTATTTGACTATGTATTCACCACGCAGACGTTTCAAGTGCCTCGTGAATGCGCCGCCATTTTATGTGCTTAGTCAACGCAAAATGGCGCTGACCCGCGAAATTATTTATGTTATTGTTGTTATTTGTGCTGTTTATGCACAACTCTTGATTATGCTTGTTCTCAATTATGATAAATGTAGTGCAAAGATAAGATTGTTTACTGTTTGTAACAACAAATAATAATTATGATAATTGTATGGTTGACTTGAATTGGACGGGTCGACAAAAGTGCCAAGTGTCGTCTAGTTTGACTCTTGGATTAGACAAGAGAACTTTGCGACTGTAGGCGTGAGGCTCAAATATGGAGAAAACATATATTTTCATTTTTTCAAAGACACGGCCTTCGGATCTATAGGAGCGTTGTTTTATGCTTCTCTTCTTCTTCTTTTGCCTGCCCTGTTCCCATATTACTTGGGGTCGGCGCAGAATGTCTTTCGCTTCCATTTTCTCCTATCAGAAATCATCTGATTATTACTCCCTTTTTATCCATGTCATCCTTAACACGATCCATCCATCTTTTCTTTGATCTTCCTCTTACCTTATATCCTTCAACTCTTATATTCATCACCTTTCTAGTCACATGCTTTTCATCCCTCCTCAATACATGCCCATAAGACTATTTTTATAAATTTCTCTTACTTTTCTTCAGCTACTTATTTTGTGGAGACAATTTCAATGTACTACGAGATTATTCAATTTTAGGTTATTTTTAGGTATTGTAAATTAGTAATGACGATACTTTTCTCATATAATCATCATCATCATCGTCATCAGCCTTTAACAGTCCACTGCTGGACTAGGCCCCTCCTTTGAAAAGAGGAATTCGTCCGTGTGGTGACAGATTGTCACCACCCCATATCATCCCATGAATGTCGTAAGAGTCGACACAGGAGCATATTATGCAGAGAACAGCACTGTAAGAGAAGGAAAACTTGATACAAACCCAATACCAACCCGTTCGGCCAGCGTGGTATAGTAGGCCAATTCCTCCTTCCTCTCATATACTTATTAATATTTCCTTATTTCGGTTGGACTGCTTTGATGTTGCTATGATAACATAAGCTTTATTTATAAAGTGCGATACACACGTTACGTCAAACTCGGTCATATCAATATAATATCCATTAAACAGCTCAGTGCAAACATGTGTTAAATACATAAACAATACAGCCACAGAGTTATCTAGGCTGTATGTGTTACGATGGGTCGATAGCGCTCCTTTTAGTACAGTGCAGGAAAGAAAACGTAATTTATTGTTACAACTTTTTTTTTATTTTTTTTAATAAAAATAAAATATAATAAAATAAAAATAAATAAATAAAACTTTTTTTTTATAGTCTCACGCCTGTATCCCCGAAGAGGTAGCCAGAGGTGTAATATTACACCAACATTTCGCCATGAATTTCCAGGTCCCACGTAATAGGGGGCGAGCCTATTGCCGTACCGGGCACATTACCAGACTCCGTGCTGCTACTGAGAATTTCCTAACGGAAAAAGCCAATAACACTTTGCCCGACCCGGGAATCGAACCCGAGACCTCCCAATCCCACGCGCACATTAAGCCGCGATACCAACGAGGCGAGTACTTACAACATATATTTAGTGTAGTTGTTGGTATCATACAGGGTGTTGGTTTGCATTTGCAAAATATTTTAAGGGGTGTACTACTATAACTGAATACAAATACATGAAAAAAGAAGTCACTAAAAGTAAAAAAAAAATGTTGTCATCATACAATTTGAAAATTAACTCGGTGTATTGACCGTCGCCGCCGCTCAGCTGATCGCCATTGCAGGTGCCTAACACACACAAACACACGTACGAACGCCCCTCCTGTGTATCTTAACTACGAGAGCAAGAGAGACGGAGAACGACGCCAGCGCTCCGCCAACGGCGCCAACTACGAACTAAACTGGGGGCAGTCCCCACTTGGAATCGGCACACGAAATCCTTAAGAACTGCGCTTCTATGTAAATCTGTATTCATTGATGATAGTAATATATATGCGTACTGCTAACGGGCCTTTCATTCTACGTGTGGTGACGAATTAAGAATACAAAATTTCACTACCTAATTCATTCTTTGGGTATGAGGCGACTAGGAAAAACACATAGGTAGATGTAGCAAATAATATCTTTGAAGAGACGAAAAATGCGTTCATAGACGTGAACTGTTAGAAAGCAAATAAAGGTTTCTCTAATTGATTTTACGGTAGCAGAGCCTTGCTGATTTCAGCATGAATGCGCCGGCTCAACCGGGGAAGTACTACCCTCTCACAGAAAATCGACGTGAAGTAACAGTACTTAAACTGTTGCGTTTCGTTCGGTGAGTGAGAGTGCCGGAGGCCCTATCAACTATTCCTTCTCCCTCATCCCACTCCTCATCCTATCCATATTCCCAACCCCAAGAGGCGGCAACGCACTTGTAACTCCAGCGGTGTTGCTTGTATCCATGGACGGCGGTAATTGCTTACCATCAGGCGATCCGTCTGCTCGTTTGCCGCCTATTACAATAAAAAAAAATTGAATTCTACTAGGTCTCACCTACGCAATCTTTAAGGAAAGAGATAATTAATCCATGGCATTGACTGTTGTTACTGTATGCAAAAGTACCGGAGCCCTATAAGGATATATCATGCTCTCCGAGGCACGGTGCAAGGGACAATATACAATTTGAAACGAACATGACTTCAAAAATTGCCTGTTTCACGCAATTTGGAGCAACATGACTGCACGGTTGGCGTAGTAGTTTAAGCGGTCGCCTCGCCGCTTGACACTGCGCCGAGTGTTGTGGGTTCGTTCCTCACACGAGACAACACTTTGTGTAATTCATAAATTGTTTCGAGTCTGGGTGTTCATTGTGTCCATTAGTTGTATGTTTGTAAAGTCCCCCGCGACACAGGATTTAGTCCTAGTGCGGAGTCTAAGTGTCTTTTAAAAAAAAAAAAAAATCAAACAAAATTCAAACACCTGTACCTCGAAATATTTTCAAATATTTGCGATTTGTGCATGTATTACAATTAATGCAAAGAATATAAATCGTGTAATTGTCCGTATTTATGCAAAAAGGAACCACACGACAAATTTCGATTTTTGATTTTTTTGAAGAATACTAATTTAAAAGTGGTTTATTTTCTAATTCAAAAAAGATCCACATGATTTTTCCCTTGGAAACAAGTTATACAAAAAGCAGAAAGGAACCAACAGCAAAAACACACATTATACATATTGCAAGACCGAACCATAGCACCATGGGACTCATTTCATCAAACAAATAAACGATATAAATTCCATGTCATTTTATACAAAACAGATCTATAGATACTTGGTACCATTACATACATACATACATACATAGACTCACGCCTGTTTCCCGGGGGGGTAGGCAGAGACTACGGAACGCCATTTGCAACGATCCTGACATACCTCACTTGCTTCACTCACTCCCATCAAGTTTCTCATGCATGCTCTTCTGTTAAGGGTACTTCTGACTTGTCCTTTTTTCAGGATGTCTCCAATCTGGTCAGAGAACGTTCTCCTAGGTCTTCCCCTTTGTCCTGTCCCATTCACACTAGCCTGATATATCTTCTTTGTCAGTCTATCGTCATCCATCCTCTCCATGTGCCCAAACCATCTTAAAATGCCTTTCTCAATGCTTGTCACTACATCTTCTTTTACCCCACACCACTCTCGTATCACACAATTCTTTACTCTGTCGATCAAAGACACACCACACATACTTCTCAGTGCTCTCATTTCTACAGCATTTATTCTACTTTCAAATCTCTTCTGCCATACCCAACTTTCACTACCATACATAAGGGTAGGCACTAACACACCTCTATGTACAGCCAAACGTGCCTTTTTGGACACGTTTTGACTGTTCATAAACGCCTTCAGAGCTCCATTCACACAATTACCTGCATTAACTCTCCTTTCAATATCTGCTTCATTCTTACCATCTCTTGTAAACAACGTACCTAAGTAAACAAACTCATTCACTTGTTCCACTCGCTGTCCATCGATCAAAACATTACAAGCCGTAACGCATTCCTCCTTTTCAAAAACCATAACTTTCGTTTTACTTACATTCACTTTCATTCCTTTCCTTTCTAACGCACGATGCATGATTGTTACCATCTTCTGCAACTCCTCCGTTGAAGATACAAGTATAACCTGATCATCAGCATAAAGGAGGCATTTGACGAGTAACCCACTCATCCTTAATCCGCAGTCACTATGTTTTAAATCTTGCAAACAACTGTCCATGAAGAGGTTAAACAGCCACGGCGACGCTACACATCCCTGTCTGACACCTTTATCGATGGTAAACCAGTCAGTGTATGCCCCGTTTATCCTCACACAAGCTCTAGAATCCTCATAAAGGGATTTCAGAGCTCGAATGAGGCTGCTGTCCACCCCATTCATTGACAGCACCGACCACATTTCATTCCTCACCACTTTATCGTAAGCCTTTTCCAAATCCACGAATGCGCAATAGACCTTTTGACCTTTGGCCAAAAATTTTCCGGCTATGCTTCGCAAGGAAAAAACCTGATCCGTGCATCCCATACCCTTTCGGAATCCCGCTTGTACATCCCATATTTTCTTGTCGGTTACTTCCATAACTCTTTCAATAAGTACCTTTGCATACAATTTGCCAACAATGCTGAGAAGGCTAATGCCTCTATAGTTTTTGCAGTCTTGTTGCGAGCCTTTTCCTTTATAAAGAGGCACAACTACAGCTGTGGTCCAGTCATTAGGTACTCGGCCGGTGTTCCAACACAAGTTATATAACCGCTGCAACTGACCAACTATGATGCCCTGTCCAGCCTTCAGCATTTCGACTGTAATCCTATCATATCCTGCAGCCTTACCTACTTTCATACTTCCCAGTGCCTTCACGATCTCATCCACGCCAATAACGCTTTCATCATTGCTATCATTACAATTCACTTCAGCTATCGGTGTCTCTATCGCCGTTCTTTCGAATAAACTTTCAAAATACTCTTTCCATCTCTTCAGCACGCACAATTCACCATTTACTATACTTCCATTCTCGTCTCTGATGGATGTGTGTTCTGAGGATTGAGTTCTTCCTCGAACTGCACGAACGGATTTCCAGAAAAACTTAATGTTCCTCTGGAAATCGTCAGATAATCTGCTATCAAACTCATCTTTCTTTTCCTCTTTTTTCCTTTTAACCATTTCTTTCACTATTCTTTTTGACCTAACAAACTCCTTTTTTGCTTCATCTATGTCTACACTCGTTGCTTTTCCCATTCTTTCATTTGCTCTGGCAGCCAACCTTTCTGACCAAGCTTTCTTCTTCTCTGACACTGCTGATTGTACATCCTTGTCCCACCATGTATTCTTAACCTTTCGTATTTTCCTTCTCTTGATCATACCACATACTTCAGACGCTACACATACTACCTCTTCTTTAAAGGCCTGCCATAATTCTTCCATATCATTTATGCCATCGAATCTCTCAAATCTTGCTATCAATCTTCGTTTATACTCATCTTTCACATCTTTCTCTTGTAGATTTTCAACTTTTATTCTTTCCAAGACCCTATTTTCATTATGCTCTCGGTGTCGCCATCCTTTAAAGAGCCCACTTATCCGGCTCAACACCAAGAAGTGGTCTGTGTGGATGCCGATCCCTCGATATACTCTTGTATCCAACACATTCTTTCTCAATCGTTCATCTACTATCACAAAATCAATCATACTTCTTCTAACATTTTTCGCCTCTCGCGTATACATATGTATCCTTTTATGATCAAACATGGTGTTTGTCACACAAAGGCTCCACTCCAAACAAATCTCAAGCAGTGCTTTTCCATTTTCGTTCACACTCTCATCACCAAATGCACCTAACACCCTTTCAAATCCATCTCGCTTTACTCCCACCCATCCATTGAAATCCCCTAACAAGATCAATCTTTCATTATCCTTGCAGTTCCTCAAAATCTCTCTTAAACTCTCCCAAAACTCCTGCCTTTCGTCTTGCTCATGTTGTGACATACCCGTAACTATATTGACCGGGGCGTACACCCCCACAATAAAGAGACAAGTAAGTCCTACTTTCATTCTCATCCACAGTAGCCTAGCATTTACACATTCAAACTCTTTTACGCACTCATTCATTCGCGCAGACAGTACTACACCAACTCCCTTACAGGCTCTGATGGTACTATCTACCCCAGACCAATACGCCGTATATGCACCATGCTTGGTGGTGTCACACCCTTTTCTTTTTGTTTCATTCACACAAAGAACATCAATCTTTCTATCATCCATCATCTGACATACTTCATCCAATTTGCCGTTCATTCCTCCACCAACATTCAATGTCGCCAACCTGCTTTCCGTAGGCCGCTTTTCGCCCTCGCGGGAAACGAGACGTGACGGGTTGCGAACCGCGTCGCCGCCGTATGGAGAAGAATAAGTTTTTGTTCCCATAGCGTTCCCACGAGATTTAGGGATCTAGACGGTCCATCCCCGCAGAGCCCTTTACGGGGGTAAGGCGGAATATCAGCTGTGCCCTGTGACCACCAACACAGGCACCCTCCGTTTACGACCAGCTTGCCCTCTGGCCACGAATCCCTCGGCACGGGTCGGTTCACACCTTAGATCGGGGTTTTGTTTCGGGTATGCTCCCTGAAAGTTGGTTTAAATTCGGAGTTTTCCTTCTCCTAGACAGGTTGCCAACCAAGGCTAACGATGCCCATCTCCCCGAATATTTCTGGTACCATTATACATTAAAAATATTTCTATTATTAAAAATTATTATAATACACCAAATGGAACCAAGTTTCTGTAGTACCATTATGCGTAAAATAATTTCGTATTTGATTTGACTAATTCTTTTTTTGCAAAATGGAACCACAAGCATTCGGATCTACCATGTATAAATAAAAATTGTAAACAGCAGAACCACAAGTACGTGATTTTATTGTACTGCGGAAGGCGTTAACTTAAAATTTGAAATTCTAGCTGAAATTGAGCGATTGAACCTATACGCATCATGGAAGTCTAAACTCTTGAAACCAGGCAATGATGACTATAGAGCCCAACTCCCGCGCCAATATACGGAGAACATCCCTGATGTCAACCAAAGCGAGGTACGAGAAGGTCTCGTGCAACTTAAGAACAACAAGTCTCCATAAGATGACGAAATCACCAAAGAGCTCTTAAAAACTGGTGGGACTGTAGTCCTGAAAGAGCTGGCGAGCCTCTTTAATTCCATTATCCATCAGGGCCTTACAGCTCAGGCGTGGATCGGGAGTGCGGTTGACCTGTTCTTTAAAAAAAAGGTGACAAAATCTCTGCTGCACATGTTTTTGTAAATTCATTGATATCTCAGAAGTGCGTTTTTGCTGGGTGGTTCCTTTTTGCATAAATACGGACAATTGATCTGCGAGCTTCGTCGCCTAAATAGACTGACCTAAATAAGATTCTTCTTTCTCTTAGCGTTATCCCAGTTTCAATCTGGGGTCCGCTTACTAGTCTAACCGGATTTAGCTGAATATTAGCTTTTCCACAGAGCGACTGCCTGTCTGACCTCCGCAACCCGAAGGGATAGCGATATTCCATGGTTTAGACTAGTGCCAGTTTATTTAGAAGGTACTGACGCCCTGTAACGACTGTCAAAGATCTTCATGGCAACCGAAACCGACGGCTTAAGGTGCTCTCCGAGGCACGGGACAAGCGATAATTAACAATTCAATACGCACATAACTCCGAAAAGTCATTGGTGCGCGCCGTGGATTCGAACCCGATACCCTCTGCATGGCAGTCTGTTGGTATATCCACTCGGCTATCGCTGAATGACCTAAATAAGATTAATGACAATCTAATACTAATATATCAAGCTGAGGAGTTTCTTTGTTTGTTTGTCTGTCTGCTTGAATGCGCTTGTCTCAGGAACTACTGGGCAATGAGAAATTCTTTCAGTGTTGGATAGCATTTATTGAGGAAAGCTATATAGCTTTCCTCAATCCGTCTTACAGAAAATCGACGTAAAGTAACAGTACGTAAACTGTTGCGTTTTGTTCGGTGAGTGAGAGTGCCGGAGGCCCTATCCCCCATTCCTTCTCGCTCATCCCACTCCTCATCTTATCCCCTTTCCCAACCCCAACGGCAACGCACTTGTGTCCATGATCGGCAGTAATTGCTTACCATCAGGCGATCCGTCTGCTCGTTTGCCGCCTAATACTATAAAAAAAATGTCGCAACCTTTTTGGCGTAATATACTTTCTTCATCTTTATCGTCCTAATGCAACAATGTCAGAACCATTTCTCCTCGGAAGGTCATACATGCAATTTATAGAATTTGCGCACTAAATCGCGAAAATATTTTCGTCAACGGTATCTCTCAAATTGAGATAATTCGATGAAAGTACTGTGATGTTTACTCGTTAAGCTAAAGAATGTTTAAAGTAAAAACCGAGATAACCCAGGTTCAGTGTCGGTTAATTTAAGTAGCTAATTAAGTACCTCAAGTTTTAAAGAGACCTTGAAGTACACGTGTGTAGCACTGTGAGAACTTTGTACTGAATGCGCAGACGATTTGTAAGCATTTCCAGTATTTGTTATCAGAATACTTTGTACACTGGTCTAAAAATGTCATTGTGGAAATAGGCTCGTGTTCAGCAGTACGTCAGCTTCTTTTAAAATGTTCGTCTTCAAGTTTTGTGGCGCGGCGGCAACTCTTTTCGGGCGATCTGGACTTCGCTGCTCGAGTGCAAGGATGATGTCCATATGGCTCGTAGCTTGACCGTGATCCCGCCCGGCGTTATACCCGGTTCGATTCCCATACAGACAACACTTTGTGCGAGCCATCAATTGTTGTTCCAAATCTGGGTGTTCAATATGTCCACTGTTGCGCGTTTGTGAAGTCCTCCGCGACACCGGATTCAATACTTGTGCGGGTAGCAGTGTATAAAAAAATATACCTCTCATTTATAGCAACAGCAAAACTTTGCTCTTGCTAGACTGCAGTATTTTTCTTCCTCTAATTAATCAACATGGTATCTTGTCCGCAGCAGGTGGTGGCTCGTGGGGGTGTCTCGTAGGCGCTTGTCGCCATGGAGGACGACGTGACGTTCATGTTCCAGCTGGGCGTGCTGAGGGACGCGGTGGCCGCGCCGCAGCATCTCCTCACCCTCGCGCATCTCAAGGAGCTGGCTGTCAAGTTCGTGCATGAAAAGGTAACACCACATTTTGTAAAACTACTTATCTGACCCTACAAAAGTTGTTGCAAAGTCTTGTACGCTTGACGACTTATACAAAGAAAGGCCAAACGCCATGCGAGTGCGACTGGCGGAGTATTGGGCCAAACCATTTAATATTTATGATGCTTAATCAAGAAATAATTTTAAGAATGTAAAAATCAAAATGCCTATGAGTTATTCTCTGACCCAACAAAATTATAAAAAAAATTGTTTCGGATGAGTTGGATAGCAAACTCTGTGACGAGATTTCTATATAAGTTTTATGTACATAATATTATATTTTATTCTCTGTAGCAGACTTGAATTATAGTCCGTGTGGTGACATATCAAAAACTAGAGAATACCCGCGGTTACACCCGCGTTATTTAAGGCTACTGCTCTGCTCCCGTCGCTCATATCGTGATGTTATATAGCCTATAGCCTTCCGCGACAAATGGGCTATCTAACACTTTTCAAATCGGACCTGTAGTTCCTGAGGTTAGCGCGTGCATAGGAATCCCACCAAGAACTTAGGGCCCCAAGCCAACCTCACCTGCAAGTGGTGCACCTGCCGATCAACGGACGAGGCTCTGGAAAAAAAAATATCCCGATAAGCGGCAATGGGCTCGCCACCTATTACGTGGGATCAAAACATGGCGAAAAGTGGGCGTTTAATATGCCTCTGCCTACCCCTTCGGGGAAACAGGCGTGAGTCTATGTATGTATGTATGTATGTATGTATGTATGTAGGTGTGTCGCAAGAGACGACTAAGGAAATAACACTAAGCGAATTGTATCTTTGGTAAGAGACGAAAATCTCAACATCAAGCCTTCTGACCTGTTTGTTATAGTAGGCCAAATTCCCTATTGACTCATAATAAAAACATTAAAATGCAACCGTGAACCTATATTAAAGAATTATTTCGAAAGTGGCGAAGTTTGCATTTGCATGTATGAAAATAGTGATGAATATGGAGGAACCGCGTGAGGTTTGTATGGATAGACATGACCATGTTCGCGAGTTGCCTACATTAAAAAGACGTAAGTGGATGCTCCTATTTCACCTTATTTACTTTGGGAGGCTTACCAAATTAACATCATTTACTGCTTGAGTGCTTGAGTATGATATCAATAGTTACTAAAAAAAATACTAGTTTACAATGTGAAACAGTTGCAGCTCCTTACAAAAATAAAATGTACAATCATTATATTTGATTGAAAAGAGTGGCCATGAGTTTTATTGCCCCTTTCTCGTGGTTCTACCTATTGCATTGCGAACGTGGCAGTAAATGTAAATGTAGAATCATTAAGTAATTAACTTTAATTTTGACGTTCATAAGCATCACTTTGTGGCCTAGATGAATAAATGATTTTGACTTTGACTTAGAAGCAAGTGGCGTTCTGTTCTGTCTGCCTACCCCGACGGGCAAATGCCGTCGGTTTATGTAGGTATGTAGGATGAATGATTTATTTCCGTCTTGTTCTATAGATCCCAGACAACGGCCTAAACCGTCTGTCGGACCGCATCCTGCTGTTCCGGCACGACTACTGCTCGCCCAACGTGCTGCAGCTCATCAACTCGGCGTCAGACGTCACGGACGAGACCCTCGTCGAGATCGTGCTCACTGCCAACCGTGAGTACCCACTGACATACTGAACAACATCTAGTCCCAAACTAAGCAGAGCCTGCACAGATTACGCTGAGTTGGGATCCGATTCTGTTTATGTTAATTTCTTTTTAAGTTTCTATCTCTCTTTCTGTTGCATGCATGTTCATAAACGGAATAAATGAGTTTTTGTTTCTTTCTATATATACATGGCCGATGATGATAATGATGAACGTCGGAATAGCCATGTAGTCGAGTAGCATTTGCCACCCGGGCCCTTAATACGTAATATTTTGCTCAGTTTACATCATAAAGTATTTCTATTTTAGTAGCCAATTCTTGTATTTTATATGTCATTTAAACTATATTTTGAAGGAAATGAGATTATATTTTGCTAATATATACATTTTATCTGGGGGCACGGCAGTGCCTCCGCCAAGTCGAGCCAAAAAGCTGCACGGCCGTACCATCATTTTCTCGAAGCAGTTGAGGCCATTCTTTACCCCCTATAACTTCGTTGTGAATAAAACTAGAAGCCTGAATTTGTGCTTTCAGTGACTAAGCAGGCATTTTATAAACATGGTATATTTTAAATTTCATTTAATTTGAACCAGTGGTTTAAGAATTATAACGAGTCAAAGTTTCTTAATTTTGTCACTCAATGACTGATCATCAAAAGTATAAGGCACTTCTAGCAGACATAGAAGCTTCAAATTTAGAATACAATTAGTGTTAAGTATATGAATCAAGGAAAAACTAAAATATTTTCCAATTTCGGTACAGTTTTCGAGATACTTCAACTGCATAAATAACTTGTAATCCCAAATAAATATTACAAAATTACGTTTGCAGTTAGGGCTTTAAAAAATTCGTTGTTGGTATATAAGAAGTAGAAGGTACCGAAAAGAGAAAAGTAGGACTATCTACAAAAATAAATGAGATCTATGGGATCTCATTTATTTTTGAAAAATAATATTTCTCAAACAAACCAAGTCTCGCAATTCAGTTCTTCTATTTATTTATTATATTTATTTAAAACGTTTTAATAACTGACTTGGTATCATGGATCTCACAACTTTTCACGGTAAAAGAACTGAATTGCGAGACTTGTTTTTTAACAAGTATTGTTTTTTATGGGATATTTTTATATAAAATTGGTATTCTGCTATTTTAATGTTATTATCGTCTAATTTGACTTCTATAGTTCGACGTTGACATATTGTTCAATTTACGATCTAGTCACGATATCATTCCAATAACATTCAAATATCAGTTAATTTAGGAGAATACCATTTGTGACATACCTAAGTATGACACTGACATTAGATCGAAACTTCATTTTGAACAAATATAATTGGGAGAATTGGGCCTCAGATCTGCCCTAAAGATAGATTAATAAAATTATGAAAAAGATGAATTTGGCCTCATGAGAAGTATAACCTAAACAAGAGAGAACTTTTCGGAATCTAATAATAAATTACGAAGTTCTGGGGAAAAACTGTTAAAGAACTGATATTTTGTAAAAACAAACTCCGCCAGTTTTTAAACTTGGCTAAAAAGGGCTTATCATAATAAAACTTTAAGGTAAAATTAATCCTAAAATAGCGTTCTGTTCAGGCATAACTAACAACTCTTTTAGCAGATATTTCTGTGTTCGAAATACTTTCGGTCGCCTACACGATGGGATATTTCTGTGTTCGAAATTCTTTCGGTCGCCTACACGATGGGCTCTATTTCAGGACATGGAATAATCGTAGACCGAGTTTATTCTTTGACCATAGCTGTGTATTTACACATAGATGTTATAGTCACCACTTATATAGGTAATTTGGATGTATGCTAGAGCCTTTAAAGCCAGGCTCCGGCTCTTGATTCAGGAAAAGATTTTTTAGATCATGTCAGAGGCCTTTAAGCGATTCATAAATTCCGACACCAGAATATATTTTAACTTTAACTAAATATTACGTCTAAAATATTTATGTACTAGCTTTTTCCCGTGGCTGCGCCCGGTTGAATGTTCGGACAACAAACAAACTCGGCAGCCTTATTTACCACCTTGGGAGAAGTACGAGCTGCCTCGTGCAGCAATCGTGCCCGCGTCAACAATTTACGCTATTGCAGGTTTACTCTGCGATGTACGCCATTCAGCAAATTATATTGTATCATTTAGCAGTGTAAAATCAATTAGTTTATCATGATTCGCGGTTTTATTTCTATCAACAGTTAGTCAATGTTCTGAGTGAACAGCATTAATGGCCATCCGGCTCGAAGGACCATTAATGTTTGAGCTATTCAAAAATGCTCTTCGTGATTTCCAACATTCCCCAAGATACATACTTAATTTCATCTTCTTACGCCCAGTATTTACTGAAGATTTTTTTATAATTATATTGATGACGGCTTTCTTTCTTCCAGCGTTAATATGCGACGGTGGCGCAGAAGCAGCGCCGGCGCCGAGACCACACGCGCTCGCAGTACACTCGTACAAGGCGCCGACGTTCTGCGACTTCTGCGGGGAGATGCTGTTCGGTCTGGTGCGCCAGGGGCTCAAGTGTGAGGGTAAGTCACCACAACTATGACCTACATAGGTAATTTTGTATAGCTACGGTATAAGCCACGAGGTACCAACAAATATCTCCAACTATGTGTTCTTTGTTCACACTTGATTTTAACCAAAAGCGCTCTATATACTGCCCAAAACAGAGGCAAAATTTATTGAAAAATCAATTGAAACGATCACACATATAGACACGTTAGATTTATGTGTGATCTTTCGTGCACGCACCATACCATGTTGTATATTTCGTATACCGATAATCCAATTACCTACACATTTAGTCTAAATCATGATACTTTTTCTACATTTCTTTTGCAAAATAATTTTTCTATAAACGAATTCTGTACTTTCCAGGATGCGGCCTCAACTACCACAAACGCTGCGCCGTGAAGGTCCCCTCCAACTGCACGTCCCCCGTGACCCCCGCCCCGGGTCCTCCAGGGTCCCGGCGGGTGTCGGGCGCCGCGGGTGCCTCGGGGACGGGGGCCCGGAGCCCCTCCCGCGGGTCCACGCACAGCCACGCGTCCCATGACGACTCGCTGGTAAGGAGGCTCAAGGACCTCGTCACGGGGAAAGATACGCCCTAAACTATGCGTACTACTTGGGTCTAGTCTGGGTTTTAAAGGTGAACGCACACTTATCCGAGCCGAACGAGTCGAACGAAACGAATTTTTGAATTCCGTATGCAATGCACACTATCGATTCTGACGATTCGACGCGGGCAAGTGTGCGAGGTTTCATGAGATTTCATATACAGAATTCCAAAATTCGTTTCGTTCGACTCGTTCGACGCGTTCGGCTCGGATAAGTGTGCGTTCACCTTAAACTCGATTGGCATGGTGCCTATAGTACGATCGCGAAGCAGGAAGAATTTTGTCCCTTAACCTGTTATTACATGTCTCTCTCGCTCCCGCGTAAATACAATTCAATTATTCATCTTGCTCACACGGTTCAATGAAAACAACGCTCATTGAACAAGCTAACGCACTAAATTCTTTCTGCTGCTGTTTCGCGATTGTACCGAAGTGACTAGTTGACGGGAACAATTGCCATACATTTTCTAAATGCGCCCTCTGACGATCTCTTCTGACCGGTGCAATACGATAGAGGCGAGGCGCTTTAAAAAAATGTATGGCAATTGTTCCCTTCGGCTAGTCACCATGGCAATCGAGTGGAGAGGCCCTTAGGCAACGACAACCCAGCCTACTAGACACCTAATATTTTCATTTCTACAAACAAACAATTCTGTCAAAGCGGTGAGATATGCGGGGCGAATGGGGCTACAAAAATGCATTCCAATTGGCCGGTTCAAATTTGCGGTACGTCATAATTCATAACTAGTGTTGGTGTACCTAAGTGCTAAGGGACTAATCTACCTTGTTACCCTACACTATCCTAGATTCGTAGCCTATCACCTATACCTAATATCCTATCCTAGTTATCCTAATCCTTATATGGGATTGGTCTTAAGTAAGACGTACCTATAAGTCTAACGTGTTGTCAGAAAGTGTTCACCTTACGCCTGCCGTCTATTAGGCTGGGTTGTCGTTGCCATTAGGCTATGGCCACGTCTATAACATTCTTTAGTCCTTCGCCTTACAATCTGACAAGCTGTCATAAATATCAAAGATCTGTATAGTATTAAACCATTATAACAAAATGTGTAACAAAAATAACATTCCATTTCAACTGACACATACTGCAAATTTTAAACTTATACCATCGGTCAGTAATTATCTAAATTAACGTGAAAATGCAACGAAATACGTAGTATCGTAAAAATATACAGGATGTCACAAGACCCATCACCAAGCCGAAGTCTAGGTACTCGTTGTGGACATCATGCCAAGTCATACTAACCAAAAATAATACCTGGGAAACGATCTTTTTTTATGTTTTCACATTTTTTAAACAGCAATAAAAAGCGCGCGCGTGCAATGCTCGAAATGCCTACTTATCCATGGGGTCATAGGGCATCTAAAGAACATATTAGCGGGGTAAATGCTTCGATTTTGTACCTAATATAAAAATTCCATAGTAACTTTGAGCCTCAATATCTCCAGAACCAGTAACTTTCCACGTATGGTGCCGAAGTAAAAAATGTTCGTAGTGATTGTTACAAAATGGGATTTCAGTTTTCGTTAAGGGTCTTTTTACACCTTGTATAATACAGACGTATATATAAGAATATGATATATTTTTATACCATCATAAAATAAAGATAATGAAGAATAAAGTCAAAGTAATGCACAACTAATTAAAACTAGCTTTAAGCAAATATTATATGTAAGCCAAGCTCGCATTTACAATTTACAAATGACTTACTAAATAGTATTTTTATTTTTTATATGAATATCACATTTTATAAGAATTTTATTATTGAAGAAAATTGTAGAATAATCATGAGAAAATATTTTTCATTTTATTTTAATGACTGATTGTTAAGAAACGTTACATAATAACCTGACTGAGAGTTCTTGTAACTATTTTCATAACTATACATAATAATATAAAAATGGGATTTGACATGAAATATATTTATTATTAGGAAATTATAAGTATAATATGGAGAAAAATGTATTTTATAGTAGTTCTGAATACTCATTTATAATTCAGAAATATTTTGGCATTGCATAGATGTTTTGATGTTTTTATTAATGTTTAAGATTTTTTAATACTTTTGACTAGATTTTTATTATTTTGTATTATTTCCGTCCAAGCAAGTGATACTAATAGTATTGATTTTATATTTTTTTATATTTTGATTAATTATTGTAAACTAACAAGACGAATAGGGTGGTGGGTAGCATTTGAGGAAATTATATATTTTTGTTTGTTAATAAACGAATTAATTATGATTTTATTTAGTTTTATTTTATTTCCCATTGTTACCCATCATCCGATTTCAAAATCATTGAGCCAAACAGCTCCACAAAATGCTAGCACAAAATATGCTCGCTAGAAGGCCAATCTGTCTCTATGGAATAATTTCATAATTAGTAGAAAGCTAATGCTTGTATAATAAATTAATAATGAATGTACAGTCAACAGCACAAGTCGCTACTGAGACGTTGGGTTCTCAGGTAGGTTGTCGAGGTTATGATAGAAACACTCCTAGAAGGAACAGGTTTTTTACTATATCTTACTACCGCTTACATACAGTATGACCGACTAGGTAAGCACTGGCCTGAAGCCTGGAGTGTAGACTCTTGCTGCTCTCCGTCGCTCGCAGGTTAGACAGCTCGTAGGGTCGACGGTGAGCTGGCCGAAGTGCACGCTGGGTAGGCAGCTCGGTGGTCGCGGAGTAGGCCGAGCGGAGGCTCAGGCGTAGGCTGATGCGTAGGCAGCGGCTGGTAGAAGCACGGCGCCAGCAGATCGTAGGTCGCAGCTAACAGCAACCCTTAGGGAGAATTGTAGCCCGTGGGGAGAAGACAGGTGTAGACCCGTAGAGGTGTAGACCCATAGAGAGAATTGTAGCCCATAGGGAGAACCCCAGCGTAACAGTAGATATAGAAGTAGAAGGCCGAATGATCACGTAGTGTAATAGCAGCGTGGCGACGTCTAGGGAAAGTGCCGATTTAGATCGCGCACCCATCTTATATAGGCATAGACCAAGGAGTCACAGACTGCCGGTGGCCGGTCTCTTACCATATATTGTAATAATTCCTAGCGAAGCGCTCTTCGGACTAGGCTGGCTCCACCCACTGCGTTAAGCGCCTGCGAGATATTATAACGCAATACGGAGTATTACGTTACACTACACAGCTCTTAATCTTGCCGAGTCTTTCATGAATTAGAACTCCTTCAACTCCTGGTTTATTATTATTCATTTGCAAATTATACACGATGCAAATACCATCTTTGCGTAGAGACGGAAAACTCGACATCAAACCCTATACGACTGCCTCGTTGGTCTCGCGGCATAAATGTGCGCGTGGGATCGGAAGGTCCCGGGTTCGATTCTTGGGTCGGGCAGTGTTATTGGGTTTTCTGTCACGAAATTCTCAGTAGCAGCACGGAGTATGGAAATGTGCCCGGTACGGCAATAGGCTCGCCCCTTATTACGTGGGACTAAAGTATATCTGGCGAAAAGTGGGTGTAGAAATACACCTCTGCCTACCTCTTGGGGGTTATAGGCGTGAGACTATGTATGTATGTATATGTAAGCAAATTATAATTTAGGTAAGTTTTCTTTATCTACAAAAACCTGCAAGATATTAAAAATACTAATTAGTGGGGACAGAATAACGATCCAAAATTACGTAAATGTATATGGACTTATGTACAGACATATATAGACTCACGCCTGTTTCCCGGAGGGGTAGGCAGTGACAGCAGAACGCCATTTGACACGATCCTGACATACCTCTCCTTCTTCATTCACTTCCATCAAGTTTCTCATGCATGCTCTTCTGTTTAGGGTACTTCTGACATGTCCTTTTTTTAGGATGCCTCCAATCTGCAGGCCGATTCAGAATGTTACGACAAGTAATCGTACGATATGTAAAATTATTGTCCTCGTCTTTTAGCCGCCTATCAGAGATATTTTGAATAAATATTCATTGAGTTCGGTTTATTTATTAATATACTTCATACTGAATGCATAAAATTGATAGGAAATGCGACAGTTTTGACAAAAAAAGAGGTAGCCCGTTTGACAATTAACGGAATCGAATGTCAAATGAGATATCGAACGATTCTGAATCGCCCCCCTGGTTAGAGAACGTCCGGCTAGGTCTTCACCTTCGTCCTGTCCCATTCACAGTTGCCATAAATATCTTCTTTGTCAGTCTTTCGTCATCCATCCTCTCTGTCTGCTTACTGTATACACACACGACAAGCAGTACCGTCTTTACCATAAGGGCAGACGGGGCCCGTGCCCAGGGCCCCCGTCTTCAGGGGGGCCCCCGAAGGACTTAAAAAAATCTTCCTTAAATAAGGCGGGTGTAACCGCAGGCATAGCTAGTTTGTAATAAGTATTCAAATAAGAACTAAAGCTGTTTTATTTACAATTAAACTTTGGCCGAGGCTCCGACCACATAAATTATACACCTAAGCCTTCCTCAGGAATCACCCTATCCATTGATGAAAACCGTACAAAAATCTGTTTTATAGTTTTTGAGTTCTTACAGACAGACATGAATGAAGGAGGACTGCATTTTATAATATAGTATATTGTATAGATTTAATCATACAAAATAAATTATATAAGGTATAAATACCTATTTGGTTCCGACGTTTCGCTCGTCTTGCACCGAGCGTGGCCGCGGAGAGACTGATGAGAGCTCAACGCCGTCTTGTGGAAGTGCGGGTTTCGGCACCTACCCTCACTTGGTCTTTATTTAAGTTTTTTTATTTAAGTACCGACATTGCGAGAACAAGACGAGCGAAACGTCGGAACCAAATAGGTATTTATACCTTATATAAGTTAGTTGTACGCGATTAAGACCCGCTAATTTATTTTGTATGATGTATACAAATCGCGAAAGTTTAAAATAGATTTAATCAGTAGAACAGTTCCTCGGCGCACTCCCCATAACGGCCCTGTCACGACCTACAGCGGCGGGCGGCAGCGGCGAGCGTTTTCGATGTACATAGCGCGCGTTACTCCATAGCGGCCGCGCGCCGCGAGAATAAACGCGCCATGCACATCGCCCCTGCCGCGCCGCTCGCCGCTTAGACCGATCTCGTGAACAGGCCTTAAAAGAGGCCGTGAAAAACGCAGCGACAACCAGTCTCTTCACTGCTCCGATGACTCTATTTTAGCCGCGAAATTAGGGAGTGGGAGTCAAGAGGATCCAGGAGATGTATTCTCGCCCCAGCCCAGAGTTGCGAGAATACTCCACATGTGGCGGAATTTATTATTCGCTGCATTACCTTGGAAAGCAGATACCTTATTGCTAAGAGTCTGACTGGTCACACTTTTCAGGGATTGTGGAAACCAGGGCTAATTTTCTTGAGGATGGAATCGTTTGGGCTATGTGAAATACGGTGTAGGCGTGTTAGAATGGGTGAAAACTCAGGAGCTTTCAGGATCACTGCTGGAATGCCGTATGGCTCACTTGACTTGTGAATGTCCAAAAGTTTTAGATTCCACCTGACCACGCGCTGCGTAATAACTGCAGGCAGGGAGCTCGTACACAATGGGATAGGAGGTGGAGTTGCTCCATTATTAACCATAGTCGAGTTCGAGGCAAATAGATCAAGACCCTTACCCTTTGTACAATGGGTTAGACTGTCATAGGATTTACGCATTAGCGGAAGATAGATCTGACAGAAATTGCCTTTGGCAGCTTCGGCAAACGACCAGCAAGCACGACTAGCAGTGAGATATCTTCCAAGTCACTTACCAATTTTGGCAATGTGTTCTATTTTAGCTGTAGCATCACCCTTCTTGCTGAATTTGTTAGCGTCGGGTACACTTCACCAGGGCCCCATTCCAATACATATTATACAAATCAAATTCTTAGGTTTACCCAATAATAATGTAATTAAACTACAGTTCATGTAATTCATCGCCATTTATTTCTTTCGAGTGCTAAAGCGATAAAATCCGTAAATTGTAGTTTGATTTCAATGTTTAACAGTCGTAAAGACTCAATAACATATTATACCTCATAATAATTACTATTTGATTTGTGTCAATTAATTACGAAAATAGTAAAAATAAAATCGTAGTAAATATTTATTTACATTCATACATAGACTCACGCCTGTTTCCCGGTGGGGTAGGCAGAGACTAAGTAACGGCATTTGCAACGATCCTGACATATCTCTCATGCTTCATTCACTCCCATCAAATTTCTCATGAATGCTCTTCGGTTTAGGGTACTTCTAAAAATCTATTTATGTCACTTATTTTCTCTACTTTTATTGGGGATTTTTGTGTGTCTGAGGGTCCCCTAATTAATTTGTGCCCAAGGGCCCCGGCACGGATTAAGACGGTCCTGACGACAAGTGACAGAAGTTGGAGATAAGCAACCATTTTTTTTATTTAACTCTGAAAGATACTAAACGACATAATATAAATGATTTTGTGTCCATTAAGTAAGCTATAGAGATCAAACTGACAAGCCGATTGAATTAACCTTACTTACTACATATACAATACTGCACGGCAACTACAATGACTCAAATAATATCGTCAAGCTAACTATTGAAGGCTGAGATATGTGGAAGGATACGAATTGCCTCCAATTAGAGTTCTTAATGTGAAATATATGGACCCCTTAGGGTTCCAAGGATGAGATTCTGGGGTCCATAGAGATGTTAAAAGTTCTTACTGCTCGTGGCGATAATTTATGTATAAGTACAGTACGCTTAAGTAACTTCTAATAGACGATTCAGCGTTAAACCGCTTCCTATATGTATTCATAGTTCCGTTGGTCTCTTTAAGATGTCGCCAGTGTTGTTTGTCTTCGCCATTGTAAGATAGATGGCGCAGCTATATGTAGCTCCTGCAAATGTATGGTTTATGGTTAGATTACAAAACTTATCCCGCTTTAATTCAAATTAAATAATAAGGTACAATATCAAAATAAAAACATAATTTGTTATGTGGCAGACCAACAAGCCAGTGATAAAAATTGAACCTTGTCATCTATAAACATTTCTCACCTTTGAAATCGATACAAAATTAATTAACTGAAATGTTTAGTAGAGTAGAAATCCTAACAGCTAAAGATAAACCGGCCATATACTGGTAGTATCAGAATTTGTAGTATGTCTTAGGAGAGGAGGATACTGCTATTTGAGCTGGTAATATTCAGACTCACCTCTTGATGGTAAAGTATATACAATTTTGTAAAGAAGTAGTACATGGATTGGACATTTGGAACGGATGGATGAAAGAAGAAATACGAAAGAATGAATGGAGATGTCGGTAGGGGACGCCCAAGACGAACATACGCCGACCAAATAGGTGACGTACTGAAAAAGGTCCAAATTATAAGTAATCGTAACCGGCGAGCATGTATGATGAGGTTGATGAATGTCGAGAAAGCGAAAGAGGTGTGTTTGAACCGGAGCATTTGGTGTTACATAGTCTCTGCCTACCCCTATGGGAGAAAGGCGTGACGATAGATAGACAGTACATGGACTATTAGCATTTATTGAGACTAGTATCAACGTTCCTACTATTTCATTACCTATATAATAAAGTTCAGTAGCAATGACCAAAAGGCATAGAGTTTTGACACTTGACGTCTCGGGAAAAAATTATATAGTTTAGGCACTTGCTCGTAACCAACCAAGGTGACAAAAACATATAAAGACTATTTATATACTAAACCATGAATAGATTAGGGGACACAATACTACCCTGTGGCAATCCGAACGTGGCAGACAGTATCACTCACAGAATCTGTGCTATCACTGGTATGGCCACACCAGTCCATTGCGATATAGAAAACTACGCATTCGAAAAGATTCCGTTCTTAGTAATGGTAGTGGGACTGAGTCGATGTCGAATGCTTTGGATAGATCTAGAATTAGACCAAGGACTTCGAGTTATTAGGTAGATTTTTACGATTGCCTCCGTACTTATTTAGTGGCCCTTCCTGTTCGTAGTTAATTTACATAAAAGTTTTACAGAAGTGTACTGTTCCAATATTTGATAAAGATTTTCCGTAGCGGCAAAATTATTATGCTAATACATTTTTTGTTTATATCGCTATCCCTTTTAGTTGCGAAGGTTAGACCGGCAGTCGCTCTATTTAAAGGTTAATATTTAGTCAAAGACGGTAAACTAGTAAGCATATTGCAATTGGGTTAACCCTTAATACCCTTAACCTTGCTCGACATCAGAGCAACCACGACTACTCTGTACGATTGAGAAGAATAACCTTAAGCTAGTTACTATTCAAGGAAAACATGCCAACTCGTACGTATCAGTTGCGTTAGAGCTTCTAATAAAACATCAATATTCTCTATTTCTTATTGATTTTCGGCATATTCAGGATTATTTTTAAAACACCGTTAACCTCTTAGGGGGAGGTTATATTCATCATTATGAAGAACTTTTGCGAAATCGTGAAAAAAATATCAGCTGTTTCATACAAAGTTGAACTTTGACTCCGACAAATGTTGATATTTTTTTCGCGGTTTCGCAAAAGTTCTAGAACAACGGTAACGGTAACAATAACGGTAACTAGTGACTTGTCCACGGGAACAATTTCCATACCGTTGTTAGATGGCCAGATGCGCATCTAACAACGGTATGGAAATTGTTCCCGTCTCTCCTGACCTAAACTATCAACTAGGGGCGCCAAACGCGGACTAGACGCCTGGAATATAGAACTAATGTTAAAGACCAGAAAGTTAAAATATGTTCTCTGACCAAATTGGAGACATCCTAAAATAAGATCAGATCAGAAGTAGGTACCCTATCCTAACCAGAAGAGCATGCATGAGAAACTTGATGGGAGTGAATGAAGCAGGAGAGATCTGTCAGGGTCAGGTCGTTGCAAATGGCGTTCAGTAGTCTCTGCCTACCCGTTCGGGAATCAGGCGTGAGTCTATGTATGTTTAATTAAATTAAGCCGCTACAAATTCATATATTCTGCTTCTCCCCAGCTGGGCCTAGGCAAGCGCAGCCGCTCCCCGTCCCGCGCCGGGTCCCTCTGCGGGGCGTCGGGCGGCGTCGGCCACACGTCACTGGCCATCCCTCACACGTTCGAGGTGCACTCCTACACCAGACCCACCGTCTGTAGGTACTGCAAGAAGCTGCTCAGAGGACTCTTTAAACAGGTGAGTTTCATATAAACTAATCATGAAACTCAAATTTTTAGCACATTATTTATCTCTATTGATTCGTCACATAACTATATTAAAAATGTTGACACATATTATTCCATTGTCCAAATGATTGATGCTTCCACTAGGCTACAAAATCAAAAATCGTCATTCGTCCCATTAACTTTGACTATCATCAATCTATAGATGTATACACCTGATGGTTTTTTTAAGAAACGAAGTGTTTTAATTCCGATACAAAAGTCTCTTGCGCCATTCAGAATCTGTGCTAGTAGTTCTACCTATGACTGCTTGGTCTCACTACTTGGCACAAACCGCTAATAATGTAATGCATCGGCGTAGCGACGTACTGGCAGGGAAGGACAGCTGTCCTAAGGCCAGAACCAAATAATAAATAATAAGAAAAGTGGCCCTTTGTCTAATGTGATTCTCAATACTTTTCGCGCGAGTCTATTCTTTTGATATCTATCTGTGTAATATTTCTTTAATTTTCTACTAATATAAGTTTAAATTGCTTTCTTTCACCTGGTAAGGAGCCAAAATTCAGCTAAGGAGGGGCTTAGCAGAATTTTGGCTGCGCCTTTTCTGTATAACTGCTACTTATCTGTAATTTTTTTTTACGTGTGTTGTGTTGTGTGCAGGGCCTACAATGTCGCGACTGCCACTACAACGCACACAGAAAGTGCATACCGCTGATCCCGAAGGACTGCGGCGCAGAGATACGGGACCCACACAGTAAGTGTTAGTATTTACCGCACTACTCATCACTCGCACGAACTCACACTAAATTATCTTCATTTCATACGAATGGAAAGAGTCTTTCTTTCCATTCTTCCAAAGAGGAACCCACCATCCATCCTTGCGTATCCAATAGAAAATGGTTGACAATACAGAATTCACCTGATGAAAAAGGATAAGGGATATAACCAGGTAAAATGAGTTCCAGCAAAATACCATTAATATACCACTTGTGGAGGAAGAAAGGTGTGGTGTTCATCCAACTAGAGGGAGGATCCTCTAACCAGGCTGGGTGATCCTGCCTGGTGGACTGTCAGTCCAACGGACGTATTTGAGAACTTCTATATATACGGCGTGCGAACTCTGCTTGCGCGGTTCAGTTTTTCTGTCCCATTGTGTCCGATAGATGTCGCCGGTTTGTTGTTGAGACTTCGTCGTCGCTCGCTAGATGGCCTCAGTTGTATGTAGCTACCGCTATACACTTATCAAACAAATGTTAATTTCACAATACTTAATAACACATCGAAAAAAATTGGTAAAATACATAATGTCATCACTGAGTAAAAAATTAGATGCCTAAGAATGAATAATGCCTACTAACTGCTAACAAAGCCAATATTTCCTCATTCAACTACACTTATCTTACAAACTGAGCTAACATCTCAAGAAAGCCTGCCTCCATGGTCCAAAGGATAGCGTAGACGTCTGCGGTTCCCGGAGGTCCCGGGTTCGATTTCTGGGTCGGAGATAAGAACTATTGAATTTTTCCGAATTCTCAGTAGCAGCACGGAGTCTGGCAAAGTGCCCGGTATCGGCAATAGGCTTGCCAACTATTACTTGACGCCTACAGGTCTTAGCCCACATAAACGACTCGCATCACACCCAACCAACAGAATATCATTCAAATATGGGCTTTAAGTATTCCTCTTTAGGTATGCGAACTGCGCGGCGAACTGCTAAATTATGTGGCAATGTAAAGAATACCTAAATATCAATACTTTAAGGCCCATATTTGAATGATATTCTGTTGATTGGGTGTGAGGCGAGTCCTTTATGTGGACTAAGACCTTCAAAATTCTTACATGGCGATATGTGGGTGTAGTACTGCACATCTGTCTAACCCTTCGGGGACACAGGCGTAAGACTATAAAAAATATATTGAAAAGTAAACAGATAATAAAATTGATTGTTGTAATGTGTTGCAGGCGAGTATGCAGACAGTAGTACGGGCAGCGAGTTGTCCGAGTCGGCGCGCTTGCCGGATGACGAGTCGGACGACGCGGATGCCGGCAACGATACGCAAAACAACGACACTATTGACGAGAACGAGGTATATAAACATACATATGTACATGCATAACTCGGCGCGCATGTTGGACGACTAGTCGGACTACGCCGACTCTGGCAACCAAATCAAAAATGAGACAAGAACTGTGATTAAGGGTATTCAGACAAGTGATTTCATGAGATTGCCGAAGATTTAAGGCAAAGTAAACTTAATATTATCTATCAACGCGCCAACATTTAAGAGAACAACCATTACGTACTTACTTTTACTTGACTTTTTGAATATGCAGAAAAGGCTATCGTTACACTTCCGCGATCAATATTTTACATAAAATTTATTATAATGTGTTTTTTATTCCAGGTACAATTACGTAGACGACCCGCGGACGACGAGGACGAGCCACAACGCGACACACTGCCGGAGCGGTCGGCCAGCCGGCCCAGCAGGTCAGACAACTTGTGCGCCGATTTGTTGGACGATCAGTTCGGTGGTGGCGGTGGTGGTGGGATACATAGTGTTTTTAGTTATGTCTTTTTTTGAGTGTATTTCTGGTTGTGGTGAAAGTTGTGTTTAAGTATAGTAAAATTTAAATTGCTTTAAGAGTAGGTTTACGGATATTCCGGTAATAGATGCTTATAGGCGTAGAGTCTGTGCGGAAAGAGAACAGACTTTTGATTTGAGGGTGCAACAATACGTACTTACCGCATTTCTCATGTTGGCAACATTGTTAATTTATTATAGTGCGACTAAAATCTTGATCTGTTGAGCCTGTGTTACTCAGACAGACAGAAGGGTTTTCAATCGTACGTACATAAGTTAAAAATTACTAAAGGGAGTCGAACCTGTTAGTTCCAATTTTCGTCACGCCCATTCTCTTTCCGCACAGACTATAAAATAGGTGCTAAATATAAGGCAGTACTGAAGAACAATTTCGCCTTTTATCGTGCCTTATACAAATGTGGCGCACATTTGTATAAAGCACGAAAAGAACCAAGATTTCTCTAGCGAATATTGACTATGCGACGAAAACCTAAGAAATTCCCTCCGCCTTTCTAACCAAGCATAGTATTATGTAGACCTTCTCTTCAAAGATACGTGTCACGTAATATGGCTACGTAACATAAGGTATAATTACGCGGTGCAATAATATTTGACGGATATCTCTTGTTTGTAGTATGGTAGCTTTATACTACTTTATGTATGTTTTCTTGTAATAAGATAGCAAGTCTCCTTTAAGTATTTTTCAGGCAATTAATATGTGCGTCGTAGTTCATAATCATACTTATTTGTTAGGAATAATATATATGTTGAAACATATTTTATTTACAAAGCCTTTTTTTTTACTTCTTAATGACATGTTAGGATAAGATATTATAGTTCACTTGTATGGAAGGATATCTCTCCATTTACATGAATTATTTTCAATAATAAAGCTGGAGACAATGAATATCTTACTTACTGGTACAGTTTATCGTTAAGATCCATTTAATTTTTCAGTGTTGACGTTTCAGCCTTATTAACATTACTTTATTCTGAAGTATTATTTATTACCTATTTTATTTAAGTGTTTACCCGGCGACGTTTTGGCGTGCTTTTTGCTAACTTTGGTTACGGGATGTTCAGGAATATTTTATTGAGCATACACCATAGTTCCAAATTGTCAATGTCGGTTTGCATTGGGTTAACACCTACATCATCATCAGAAATAACACGGTTTAGCTTGATATCGTCTGGAAAAAGATATGAGGTATGAGATAAAAAAACATGTTTGATATTGTAAAATAATGGCCCTAACTTGGTTCCTTGAGGTATGCTAGAAGTAGCAATATACGGGTGAGAGTCGTCATTGCCCACGACTACAGTAGGTGATCTTTTGGTGATATAAGACTTGCACCAATTTAATCTAAATGTGGGAGTAATGTGCAAGGACTGAAGTTTCATCATATCATTCAGTATATCATGGTAAACTTTGTCAAACGCTCTTGAGAAATTAATATACTTACAAGGTTATTCTAAGCAATTTGAATTTAAATTAGTGGTGGCGTGTCAAGTGCGAGTTTTGATCGAGTTGCGAGACCTCCTTGATCAAGCAATTGAAAATGATATGTCGCAAAAAAATATCAGCTGTTTCTTACGAAATTGAAATTTTACCTCGTCAAAGCTAACAGAACAGCAAAATTTATTTTCTCGCAATTTCGATAATGCCTCAGAACAAAAGTCGTTCATAATAACGAGTACAATAATAAATTTGTCAAGAAATTGCACTGTACTACGCACGTTGACGCGATATACAATTGCATCAATTTGCAAACCTTGGTCAACTGTAGATTACAGCACCAAGATAAATGCAGCACAAGATTAGTATTATGTACACAAATCGTCGAAGTTCAAAAGCCTTACGACCACCCACCGCTACCACCACCCTCTAACCCCCCCAATACCCCACGCAAGTGTGCCTGACGCGTTAACATTGCAGCTCGTCATCGTCTCCCAGCGCGAACATCCCGCTCATGCGCATCGTGCAGTCGGTCAAGCACACCAAGAAGCGGGAGGGGCAGTGGCTCAAGGAGGGCTGGCTGGTACACTGCACTAATAAGGATAAGACTGTGAGTATTTTCAAGTTTATAATAGGTACTTATACGCTTAGTAAAATACCCTGTCTGTTATTTGAGAATTATGGTATTTTCTAACATGAATAAATTAAAATGCATCACGACAAAAATCTAACAAGTGAATTTAGACGGTGAGAGAATGTGATAGATTATGTTACAGTATTTTATAATTTAGGTCTCCTAATCGTGCTATGCTTTGTAGCTTCCCTACTCTTGTCGTATTTCGTGAATTTGAACTTGCAAAATATCATGAAAGAAACCTTACAATTTAAAATGTATTGCATATTGCTAACATATAACTAGGTATATTGCTGGTTTGCGGGCAGAAATTATAGTTTCGAGTTTGTACTTACACGACACTATAACTCGTTAACGGAATCTATCGCCATGTATTGTTAAACCGTAGATTGATTTTTGTTGAGTTTTACCTTAGTTAAAACGGTTCGGTAATAAGGGCTTTAATTAAAAAAGAAATGCCGTAAATCAAAATTCAATGCCGTGTTAGATTTTTTTAAGATATTAATCCGAAATCCAAATCTGCATTTGTTACATTCAGGGTTGAGCTATACCTATCAGCACCGCATCGCACTTTCCTATGCTTCTATCCTTTTCTGTCACTTTATGGCCGTCATTAGGTGTAGCTTAACCCTTAGTGTGATATTCGTGTTTCAGCTAAAACGTCACTACTGGCGGCTGGACAGCAAGTCCATCACGTTGTTCACATCGGACCAAGGCACCAAGTACTACAAGGAGATACCCCTCAACGAGATCCTCGCCATCGACACCGCCAGACAGCCGCTCTCTAGTAACATACTTGCTTTTACTTTTATACTGTTTTCTATGCTATTTACAATATCCTTATTGCCCTCATCATGCGTTGCACCCAAGACATATAATATCTAACCTGATATGACAGAATATCAAACTTCTACTTCTACAGAGCGTCGTATTTAGTCTGTCCTGTCCTCATATATCCTTAAATGCATGTTCCTTCTTATTTTTTGTAATTTTCTTACTGCATGACCTTTCCTTATATTTTTACGCTTTTTATATTTGTTACGTTTTTCGTCTTCTGTCATTGTGATCTTGCCTTGTAGTTTTTTGCTCATTTTACGTATGTTTATTTTTGTTTATTAACGGTATTTACTTTTCCTTTTCTTCCTGGTTATTCACTTTTTTATACTTTTGTGCATTCATTTCCTCGCCTTGTTATCCTCATCTTCTTGTATCTAATTTTAGTTTTAAACCTAATTTCAACTTTTTATACTCATCTTCTTGTATCTAGTCTTAATTATGAACCTAATTTCAACTTGATATTGTCATCTTCTTCTATGTAGTCTTAATTTTGAACCTAATTTCAATTTTTATCCTCATCTTCTTGTATGTAGTCTTAATTTTGAACCTAATTTCAACTTTTTATCCTCACCCTCTTCTATCTAGTCTTCATTTTGTACCTAACTTCTCCCTTTTCTTATTCTATTATCCACTTTCGTGAAATGTGTATCTTCATTTCCTCGTCTTTTTATCATATTCTTCTATCTAATCTTCATTTTGTACCTTGACTTCATATTGTAAAAAAATTGATATGCCTTCCAATCTCATATAGGTTCCAAGGCAATACTACACAATAATAACAGCTGAATTCAATATGCGATCTATCCATCTTTTTAGTTTATTTTTTATTCTGTTGTTATTACAAGGTTTTTGGCTTTAAAGACATGTCAACGCCGTGCTGACCTTCCATAGTTTTGAGATTTGAGATATTAGACATAAGCTCCGTACAAAATATGTCAAACATGTATTTCGAATCTCCAAGTCCATGGATAGTTCGAATATTGAATCGGCCGTAAATGAATTTGTATTAGAATGAGCTACAAATCGTAGTGTACATCCAGGTACAGAGGTGGCGCACTGCTTCGAGCTGCGCACGGCCAACGTGGACTACTTAGTGGGCGTGGACGAGGCCTGGAGGGGCGCCGCGCCGCCGCCGCCTGACTCCGGGCTTGGCGCCTACCTCGCCAGGTCCTGGGAGACCGCTGTCAGGCAGGCGCTCATGCCCGTCACGCACAGGAACGGTACGGACTTACTACTATATTGTGTTCATCCCTCAGTTCATTGTTAGGCAAAAGCAGCCTAACAATCTCCGTACACTTTACAAGAACGTTTGACATTGTTTTTTTACCAAAATATTGGCGAAATTTAAAGGTCTGCCTTTAAGATACACAATATATATATATATATAGCATTTGGTGTGTCTAGTACACAATATAAGGCCAAACACAACTTTAATAATGTCAAATAGTATCATTAGACAAAACATAAAAATGATCTCTTATTTTACTTTTCACCGTCAAATAACATTTCATGAACGTCTTTAAGATTTTATATATATTTTTTTTTTCATACGAATCGCTGTACCTAATCACCGGTCCTATGTGGTGTGTGTGTGCGCAGTTCCAGTGCGCCGGGGGCGCGATGCTTAATCGCAACTTTCAAAACAATTCTAAGAATTTACCTTTTATTTTACTATTCACCGTCAAATACCATTTCATGAACGTCTTTAAGTTGTTATTTTCTTCAAACTGACCGATATATCTTAGTCATCATCAAACACCATTCATCCCACTCAAAACCTGTGAACGTCTTTACGTTATTATTTCCTCCTCAACTAACCCTTACATCGCGACCCCTCCCAGAAGGAGGTTGGTCGGTCCTATGTGGTGTGTGTGTTTCCGCAGCTCAGCCCCAGGGGGCGGGAGCTGGAGAAGGAGGGGAAGCGGAGGGGGAAGCCGGCCCCGAGGAGAGGGTCACGGATATGGCGCAGCTGTACCAGATATACCCGGATGAGGTGCTGGGATCCGGGCAATTTGGGATCGTGTATGGAGGGCTGCATCGGAGGACTAAGAGGCCTGTTGCTATTAAGGTACCTACTGGTTTTCTCATTTAAGATATGTTCTTATATTATAAAGATTTATGATTGTCTAAATAAATTTTGCGTTTAGTCACTTATTTCCGTCGAGATATTCATTGTGGCGTTAATATCTCGACCGACCTCTAACCGGGCTTTGAATATTGGTTAATTTGCCAAACCAGTTTTGGTCTTTGGCCCTCTTCGATCATCAATACTAGGACAAGATGACGGGTCACATACAAAATCTGTCCGCGACATTTGATTCCTATCAAACAGAGATAAATGTTTTAAAATAGTTTTACGTTCATCCGAATTACAACCATGACACCGAGTAATAAAGTCACAAATCATAAAAATGTTATCTAACTAATACTTACGACCAGTCGTCACAAAAAACGTAATTTCTGTTTATTTTCTTATTTTTTCAAATTTTGAATTCGCTCCATGCATCTACTTTTCTGGTTTATGCGTGTATTATCACCAGTGATCGGATAATCGGATGCATATTATACCTAAAGTTCATTTTTGGCTAGGATATTATGGAAGCGGCTTCTTAAAACATATTTTTTTAAATATAAATCCCAGGATTCCAGAAAATTCGGGAATGTGAAACTACTCTGTAACATGGTGAGGCAACGACGTCTTTAACATGTGGTTTTTTATTTTAAAAAAACTGGTCTCCTGGATTACATAACTATTAATGTGTATTTACTTGAAGTTAATTTTAAGCTCCCCATCAATTTATGAGTATGTTGAGTGTAAGAGGAATGACGGCAGTGGTTATATAAAAAAAAATGAATACATTTATACCTTATTGCACATAACTACAGGATACAAAACATATTAAGCATATTACTATAAATTAAATATCCTTTATTGATTTTTTTTTGGTTTCACACCCGATTTGATTCTGTAGTAAAAAAAAACAAAAATTGTCGATTCCGAAATCCCGGGATTTTTGCGATATAAAAGTGTATTCCATATTAGCCAACACCTTAAAATATGTAAATATAGCCACACCCCATTTGATTTTATAGTAAAAAAAACGATATTTGTCAACTCCGTAATCCCGGAATTTTTCGATTCAAAAGTGCATTCCATAATAGCCAACACCTCAACTTTAGGTAAATATGCATCCGATTATCCGATCACTAGTTATTACTGTTATCTGTGGCTCGTCAAAATTTTTTAACGTGCATCAAAACATTTTTATGGCGGATTAAATCATTAATTTCGTTCAAAATATGATATAATTTGGTAATTCTAAGCTTAAAATATAACTTATTTTTATGTACTTACCGAAAGTAAGACACTCCATCCGTTTGGGCATTACTTTTGCAACTTTTGATTACGCACTGCGGCATTGTGTTGACGTTGGCTGTGTTTCAAATGCACTAAACACAATATACGATCGCGCTGTCAAGCGAGGTGTTATTTGCCGAGACGGTTTTTTTGCTCCGACACGATATCTGTCTAGTATTGATGATCGAAGTTGACCCTTAATCGGAATATTCGGAATTGATTGTCGTTAAGGTTTGGGTTACCGGTGCTTTAGCTGGTTCAAAAAGCACCGCTTCATTATTTCACTTCGATTCTGTTAATTCCAATGCGATGTTTCAAGTTTCGTTCTGTGGTGTAAACTTATAATCACTATTATTTCGCTAACAATCAAACCTTTTCCTCAATTAACCGTTTAGTCATTAATCAGTGAAAGGAATAAATACGGCTATTCTGACAATATTGACCGGTTTCGAGTCTTGCCTATAACTAACAGCTATTTTAAAACCTGCTCATACTCCAGGTAATAGACAAACTCCGCTTCCCAACGAAGCAGGAAGCCCAACTGAAGAACGAGGTAGCGATCCTGCAGAACCTCTCTCACCCAGGGGTAGTGAACCTGGAGAGAATGTTCGAGACGCCCGAGAGAATATTCGTGGTGATGGAGAAGCTGAAAGGGGACATGCTGGAGATGATACTGTCTCACGAGAATGGGAGGCTTACGGAAAGGATCACCAAGTTTTTGGTGGCACAGGTACGACTATTTAACCTAGACCACTTTTTTATTGTGTTTTATATGCCACATATATCTTGACTACATTAAATAAACAATACTTAAGTATTTTTCAATACACAATGCGAGAGAAGGTAATGTTTTATGACGCGCTTTTTCTTGATGGCAGGAGATATGGAGCAGGACTGTGAGTGCAGGACGGGTCATGCTTACAGAATGCTTGAAATGCGTTCGTTGTTAAATATCTAATCGCATTCTTTACTAAACATATGTATTTACCTATTTAAGAATATAAGTTCTTTAATCCATTATCTAGTTGGTATAGAACACAAGCTCAGCTTAGTTTGGGTTCAGATTACTGATTGTGAGTTGCCTCAGGGTAATCAGGACATTACTACTATTTATATTATGTGTTATCTCTTATCTCCAGATCCTAGTAGCCCTGAAGCACCTGCACGAAAAGAACATAGTGCACTGCGACCTCAAGCCTGAGAACGTGCTGCTCTCAACAGACGAGGAGTTCCCGCAGGTCAAGCTGTGTGACTTCGGCTTCGCACGGATCATAGGAGAGAAGTCCTTCAGACGATCAGTTGTTGGGACGCCCGCTTATCTTGGTGAGGATTTCTTTATTACTTTGTCTTAGAGTGTGTCAACAGAGGAGTGCCTGCGACTTCGGGTTCGCTCGGATCATAGGAGAGAAGTCCTTCAGACGATCAGTGGTTGGGACGCCCGCTTATCTTGGTACGTGAACATTCAAATTCACATTATTTGCTGAACAAAGATGTACAGGGACATTTTGAAATAATGTAGTCCTCTTCATTCTACCTGATCAGCATGCAAGGAACTGACCCTAAATAAATAAAAGATATAATCCTATCCTACTTCCTACTAATATTATAAATGTGAAAGTTTGTGAAGATGGATGGATGGATGGATGGATGGATGGATGGATGGATGTTTGTTACTCTTTCACGCAAAAACTACTGAACGGATTTGGATGAAACTTTACAATAATATAGTTTATACATCAGAATAACACATAGGCTATAAATTATAAAGATTTTGTATAATGTTGCCATAATATAAGGAAAAGTATCAACTAAGTCGGCAAAAATTCTGAGCTCTGAAAGCTATTAATTGGAATTTTACCCCCTTCCTGATGACAGATTGATCTGATATTTGGTATACATTCATATTGTCATCAAGATTAAAAGATAATATTTAAATGATTGTAATTTCAAGATGGCCGCCGATACAAAATGGCGAATCATATTATATTACTTCACAACAACCTCAATATGGGTATCAAATGAAAATGCTTGATTGGTAGAATAGAGCTCACTATGAAAAATCCAAGATGGCCGCCGCCACAAAATGGCGGATTACATATTTTCCACAAATACCTCAATATGGGTATCGAATGAAAGGGCTTTATTAGTAGAATTGCGTTCACTATGAAAACCCAAGATGGCTGCCGCCACAAAATGGCGGATTACATATTTTCCACAAATACCTCAATATGGGTATCGAATGAAAGAGCTTGATTGGTAGAATAGGGCTCACTATGAAAAACCCAAGATGGCTGCCGCCAAAAAATGGCGGTTTACTTATTTTCCACAAATACCTCAATATGGGTATCAAATGAAAGGGCATGATTCGTAGAATAGAGCTCACTATGAAAAATCCAAGATAGCTGTCGCGATAAATGGGGGAAAACATATTTTCCACAAATACCTCAATATGGGTATCAAATGAAAGGGCTTGATTCGTAGAATAGAGCTCACTATGAAAAATCCAAGATCGTCGCGACAAAATGGCGGATTACATATTTTCCACAAATACCTCAATATGGGTATCAATTGAAAGGTCTTGATTGGTAGAATAGAGCTTACTATGAAAAATCCAATATGACTGCCGCCACAAAATGGCGGATTACCTATTTTCCACAAATACCTCAATATGGGTATCGAATGACAGCGCTTGATTGGTAGAAAAGGACTCACTATGAAAATAGAATGAAATAAAACTAACTAAAAATAAATTAATTTTGGGCGTAGCGTATTCAGAGTAAACATTATGATAGAAATTTCACTTGCCCAACGATTTTATATTTGTCTGATCAATACCCCAGATTGATGAGAAGATTGGTGCGACCTGGTAGCTAGGACTTACCGAATTACTTTTTAGCTTTTAGTACATAATCTAAATACATCATTTTTTATCGTAATAAAACAGTATAACATCAAAAAAATATATATATGTATTTTACAGTGCTCATTCTAGAATAGTTATATAATTGTTTTCAAAATTGATAGATTTATTGCCTTCAGTATTTAATGTAGACTAACTTTGTCTTTTATAGTAAGTAGTTTGGACGAATAGTTAAAATTTATCACGATATAGCTGACCTAAGCGCAGCATCATTACAAACGCTTTCTATGAGTTAGTGCGCTTAAGCACAGCGAGGTGGAGAGACGGTCTGATTGTCTGATATGTACTTTGTTGTACCTAATGCTTTCAGATTTTATGTTTTGCTGCTGTTATATTCAATAGGTATACAAGCGCTTCATAACTTCAATAATATATTTATATACTAATCTTTACTTGAAGTTCAACGATTATGAAAACAAAAGTAATTTTTCAGTATTATCTGTTTATGTGTATGCTACACGGCTAATCTACAGTGCCGTTTGTGATGAAATTTGACATGTATAGTCTGAAACCCGGGGAAGTACATAGGCCACTCTTTATTAAAATATCATGCTGGCGAAGCCGCGGGCGAAAGCTAGTATGTTATATACGTGAGAGGTAGTCTGAAAGTGGCGCCTATAGACGAGAAAGTGAAAGGAAGTCGTTTGGCTTGGTATGGACATATTATGCGAAGAGATGATATGTATGTAGGTAAGCAAGTTATGAATATGAAGGTAGAGGGATGAAAAGGCAGAGGGAGGCCAAGGAAAAGATGGATGGACTGTGTGAAGGATGGATATGAAAGAGAAAGGGGTAAATGATCAGATGACGGGCGACAGAAAAGAATGGAAGCGAAGGACACTGCGCCGACCCCAAAAAGATTGGGACCAGGGCAAGAAGATGATGTTATAAGTGTTATAAACATACAGTAAAAAAGAATGACTTTACGGTATATTTATCTCTACTTCAGCCTATATTATCATCACCAAGTCGGTATATACACTTTTTGGCGACAGTATTCTAAGATGTATCCAGGACCTCCTTTAAAATTTACATTTCCTCATTATCGCAGCCCCCGAGGTCCTCCGCAACAAGGGCTACAACCGTTCCCTGGACATGTGGTCGGTGGGCGTGATCATCTACGTGTCCCTGTCCGGCACGTTCCCCTTCAACGAGGATGAAGATATCAACGAACAGATACAGAACGCCGCCTTCATGTACCCGCCCACGCCTTGGAGGGAGATCTCTGCTGAGGGTGAGTTTGAAAAGCTTTCTAAATATTTTCATTTTCAACCGTATTCTACAGCGTTTAATTCATTTTGAACTGACTTCAAAAGAGGAGTTACTTGATCAGCTCGTATGTTGATCTATCGTGGTGATCCAAGAACAAATGTGGCTGAGACGCGAATCCATTCGAGTGACCCGAGTTTTGGGCTAAACTATCTAAAGTGTTGCCATTGACCCGTAATTGTACAAAAATCAGCCTCCACTTTTATAACCCGCCCCAGATAGCAACAAACTTGCAGCAAGTTTAAATCAAACTTGCTAGTTTCACTGTGACAAACTTGCATCAAACTTGCATGAAGTTTGCTTTTGCAAAGGTTGCACAGGTACAAGGCACAGGTTGGTGGTCCGACAACAGCTGGTTGTCGAGCACCTCCTGCTGTATCTAGGAGGTCGACCGACCACCAACTGGTGCTCGTCGTCATCCAAATCCTTTGAAAAACCAACTTCATGCAAGTTTGTCACAGTGAAACTAGCAAGTTTGATTTAAACTTGCTGCAAGTTTGGCAAGTTTGCATTGTTATCTGGGGCGTTATATAAGGCTACTGCTCCGCTCCCGTGGCTCAGCGTGGTGTTATATATACTTTAGCCTTCCTCGATAAATAGGCTATCTAACACTGAAATATTTTTTCAAATCGAACCAGTAGTTTCTGAGATTAGCGCGTTCAAGCAAACAAACTATGTAGAAGCCAAAGAATATCTACCCCCGGTAGTAATCGGCAATGGGCCATATGGAGATCCCTGAATCGTTTACGAAGCCAGGTCGGCCGTTGCAGATACAACCTAGCGAAATGGGGTATGATTGACTCAGCCTACATGCAGTGCGAATGTGGCGCTACAGAACAGACCATGATTCACCTCCTAGAGTGTCCTAAGTGTCCGCACAGATGTTCGGCGGCCGATATATGCCGAGCCACCGACAATGCAGTTGCTGTGGCCACATATTGGGCTGGTGCCATTTGATGTCTGTACCAACGACTCGAAAAGAAGAAGAAGCAAACAAACAAACAAACTCTTCAGCTTTATATATTAATATTAGATTAGATACACCAATTTGTTGTTATTTTTTCTTTAAACGATTTTTTACATAACAAACCGTCTAACTAGAGGATCGCCAGCGTACTTTTACTTCGTTTAGCTAGTGATCTAGTGTATCTTACGCACTGATAGTCAAAGACCTTGAATAGCAGAGGCGAAGTTCTCGTCGTATGTCTCGATATAGCCAAGGCTTTTGACAGGGTCTAACATAGCGCACTTCTATCGAAGCTTCCATCATTTAGAATCTTCGAGGGATTGTGCAAACGGATTGCCAGCTTTCTGATTGATCTAAACATCCGAGTTGTCGCAGACGGCAATAGCTCCGCAATAAAGTCTACATATTAATACTGGTGTACCACAAGGCTCGATGCTCTCCCCAACGCTTATTAATCGTGCATATCAATAACTTGAGAACATGCATTGCTATGCACACAGTACGGTTCTTTCGGTTATCAGAAAATCTCTTAAAGCAAGAAAAACAGGTTATAACTTGTGTCTGAATTGGTGGACTGTCTAGTCGAGGGTGTACCTCTAAATGGAGTGAAGAGAAACTTATTGAATTCATCTTCACAAAGACAGGCTTCTGCGTTTACTGTGAAGAAGTTACCTTTACCCTTTACCCCTTGCGTTATAGCACGAATGTGGCAGTAAATGTAAATGTAGAATCATCTAGTAATTAACTTTAATTTTTGAGGTTCATAAGCGACATTTTGTGGCCTAAATGACTTTGACACGTAAGTTTTAAGGAATGCATCTGCATATTGCCAAGACCCCGAATTATTATTTTATTATGTCCAATTTAGGAGGCATTTGGCAGATAAGGCCACGACATTTTCTTTATAAAGCGCATGTTCGGTCACATGTGGAGACTGTGGAGTAGATTCTGCTCACATCTAGGCTGGTGCCAGAAAATATCAGCTGAGTCCACTTGACTCCCTTTACAGGCGCGCGATTTGAATTGTCAATGATCTCAACCTCATGGCAAGATTCGAAGTTGTTGGAGCAGCGGCGAGGCAGTTCTCTCAGTATATTTTACCGCCTCTTTACGGAGAATGCTCCGAAAACTGTTTGACTTAGTAGCAGTTGGCATTAGTGTGGTGACTCATTGGTTATACGTATCACTTGACGTCGCAGCAGTCGAGTACTTTTAACGATGATTTTTTCCACATATGTGTAGGCTTTGGACTTAACTACCTGCAGTGGTGTTTTCCAAGCTCTATACGGAGGACTCTTTAAGGGCAGGTGTTATTTTTCAAAAGAGATTTAAAGCGAGCATTACTTTCCTGTTAGGCAACGTGTATTATGTTGTGTACACTCTTGACATAAGCGAAGTTTTGCAGTGGTTTTTATGTACTTCCATTATATGGGCCATTAGTTCGTCTGCCACAAGCAACAATAAAAAAAAATACTCTTCACTGTACAGATCGGTTCACGAAAGTTGACCACAAATGGCGGCCGTCGCGCATATGTACATTCGCGTACCAATGGCGTGGCTCCATTCTTGACGCATTTAGGGAATGCGTCAAGAACGGAGCCACGCCATTGGCATTCCATCCGCGCCTCACCCCGCACCTCCACGGGGACCTAAAAAAACCACCGACCTATGCCATTACTGACATGCGCTCTCTTTACAGAATTTTGACACGTTGCAATGTTGTAAACTGGACGTGCTTATATTTTTTTTGTTGTTGGCTATCAAAAAAACTCCATGTCGCCTGATCTTAAGTAGTCACGGAGTCTCATAGTAAAGGTCACCAATAGAATATCAATAATAGCGGCCCCTACCTTGATGGCCTATGAGAAAAGCTTTTTCACGTCCCGCTTAAAAAAGACTTGGTATTATAGGAACAAGGGAACAGGTGATCAGGTAATGAGTTCCACGTCTTTATGGTTCGGCAAAGATAGGAGGTACCGTATTTAATCATTACATTTTCATTTATTTACCGCGTAGGTTATATAAACATCTCGTGGTTTGCCCACAGCGATCGACCTGATCAACAACCTGCTACAAGTGAAGCAGCGCAAGCGGCTGTCAGTGGACAAGTCAGTGGCCCACGCGTGGCTACAGACGGGGGAGGCGTGGCGCGACCTGCGGGCGTTAGAGGCGCGAGTGGGACAGCGCTACCTCACGCACCCCAGCGACGACGCGCGCTGGCAGGGGGAGGGCCCCCGCTGACTGTGAGTCTTAACCACATATCTAATAGAACATTCTTTTTTTTATATAGTAACTAGCTGACCCAGCGAACTCCGTATCGCTTTTTTAAGAGTTTTTATTTAATTCCCTTTTTTCCAAGCCCCTTTTCCAAAGTTACCATTGACTTAGCGCTTAATCTCTTATCATTTCAGAGTCTTCAAATGATGAACAAACAAACATAGAGTTTTATATAATATTGAATTCCCCATTCCTTCAAATATCGGAGACGATACCCATATCGACTTTAAAAAACATCGCGTCCGCCATCTTTGAATTCCTATCCGCCATCTTTGATCACGAAATAGATGTTGTATTTGGATTCACCATCCCTTAAAACATCGGAGACGATAACCATATTGATTTTTTTTTACTTTCCCATCCGCCATCTTTGATTTCCCATCCGCCATCTTGAATCACGAAATAGATGTTGTATTTAGATTCCCCATCCCTTAAAAGATCGGAGACGATAACCATATTGATTTTTTTAAACTTTCCCATCCGCCATCTTTGATTTCTCATCCGCCATCTTTGATCACGAAATAGATGTCGGATTTGGATTCCCCATCCCTTTAAATATTGGAGATGACACCCATATTGATTTTTTAAAAATTCCCATCCGCCATCTTTGATCACGAAATAGATGGTGGTTTTGAATTCCCCATTCCTTTAAATATCGGAGATGATACCCATATTGATTTTTTAATTTTTTCCCATCCGCCATTTTTGATTTCCCATCCGCCATCTTGAATCACGAAAAAATGTAGTATTTGGATTCCCCATCCCTTTAAACATCGGAGACGACACCAATATTGATTTTTTTAAATTTGCCCATCCGCCATCTTTGATGACGAAATAGATGTTGTATTTCGATTCTCCACCCCTTAAAATATCGAAGGCGATACCCATATTGATATTTAAAATTTTCTCATCCGCCATCTTTGATTTTCCGTCCGCCATTTTGGATCACTAAATAAATTTCATGTTATTAATCAGCGTCCCGAAAATCTCGAAGATTGTATCCTATTCGTTTAGCCTTTTTTGCCTTTGACCCAACCCTCCCCCCTCTCGTTTGACCATTTTATTATTTTTGTCTGGCCCCTAAAAGTTGTGGCGTAATTTTATATAGCCTTTAGCCTTTCGGAATAATTGGGCTATCATAGGCAATAACAATTTTTTAAATCCGACTGCTAGTTCCTGAGATTAGCCAACATAATGTTTTAGCCTTTTTAGCCTTTTGCCCGGCCCCAAAGGGTCGAAGCGTTATGTTATATAGCCTATAGCCTTCCGGAATAACTGGGCTATCGTATGCAAAAAGAATTTTTCAGATCCGACCGGTAGTTCCTGAGATTAGCGCGTTCAAACAAACAAACAAACAAACTCTTCCACTTTATTATATTAGTATAGATAGGCGGCAAACGATCATGCGGTTCGCCTGATGATAAGCAATTACCGCCGCCCATGGACACAAGCAGCACCACATGAGGCACAAGTGCGTTGCCGCCCCTTGGGGTTGGGAAAAGGGATAGGATAAGGAGTGGGATGAGGGAGAAGGAATAGGGGATAGGGCCTCTAACTAGGATTCGAGGCTTAGCACAGTTGCTTGAGTAGTAAACTCAAGCTAGTAAGAATATAAATGAGCCGACTCAACCAATCCATGGTACTACTCTCCCACGAAAAAATTTCGCCTTACCGAAGACATTTAACCTTTTCACCGCCCAGCTATACTAAACGCGATGTGTCGCTGTTCGCCAACGTATAAATGTATAACAATTATATAGTACGAAAGCAGGGATGGCGGTAACGTCATATCGATAATAAAAAAAACAATGTGTAAATTTAAATTTTACTCAAATTTACAATTCAAAATACACACTGTTAAATTATAATGGTAATTTGTTTTATTTTATGAGCATTTATAGTAAGAAAAATGGGTATCCGTTATCGGAGACAAAGATTCATGCATAGACTTGCTAGAGATAATAATATAATAGGCACATCACTATACATTTCAAAACGTAGTCCGTTTACTTCATATCAAGTCGTTGGCGTTCGTAGCACGATAAATTTCATAAGAAATAGGGTTGTCTATTGTTTTCTTTCTATGTATAGATTTTTGTTAGTCTATACTAAAATGCTTGAATGTTTTTAGTTTATACCTATTTGAAATCTAACATGAATGGTCAGTCAGAAGACTCAGGAACATTGTTTGAAGTGGCAAAGTAAGTGTAGTTTCGGAAAGGGATAGTAAGTGACTTTTTAATACTGATGTGCTAAACCTTTTCAGCTTATTTTATATTTAATGCAAATGAAAAACTGGCTAGTTTGATTAAGGATATTCGAATACCTAAATTCATAAAAAAAATAATTATACTTAGCTATTCAAAATTATTATTATATGCTATTCTATATTATTGCCAGTATCAAATCAAAATCAAAAACATAACACTCCTTTTTTGGGCAGTCGTGTCAAAAGATAAAGGTGTGCGCGTCACCCGGCACTATGACACAATGACCTTGACACCTATGCGCTTACGACGTCACAGGTTTACTTCTATTGAAGTTGTCGGCGCTAGTGACACTGACATCTTGCCATTACATAGAGATGGGTGTAGCAATATCGAAAACCCTCGATACATTTAATTAATTTTAATGAAGTGATTTGATACGTACATCAATTTTAAAACGTATTATGTAATACGTTATTTACTGACCGGAATTACTTTTTAATCACAGAATCTAAGAACGATTGGAAGAAAAAAGACAAATAAATCTAAAAGATTCTAATGAATGCAACTTTCGCGTCACATCATTAGCCTACTTGATATGAAGTCGTTGGCGTGCGGGACATAAAAAGATTTGGGGCCTTTTATGTTTCTATCCATTTTAACACAGAAAAAAGCCTGTTTTGCCTGAGAAAATAATAAATAGGGCTTCATTCGTCTCCATCTACACAATTACAAAAGAAACAAAAGTGTTTATGTATCGTAAATAGGTTTTTTTTTATTGGACTTCTATAGAAGTCGTGGCGTGGACGGCACGAAAATCCTGAACTTCTATAGAAGTTGTTGGCGGTGAAAAGGTTAAAGACATTTTAGTGAAAAATTACCTAATTTCTTCAGACCTAATGCCAGACGCAAATAAAATTCAATGATAATGAAATATATTTTATCTTACAACAGAGTATCTACTCTTGCATCTGACGACTCCATTTTCTTTTCAGATCAGAGAAAAAGCCTCCTGACGAGGACCGGAAGGCGCGCGCACACAGGCTGTTCGTCAAATTTCGCTGGAAGAAACTCCTCATCCGAGTCAGGTAGACTGGCAGCTCACAACTATAGCACAGCCAACGAAACCAGATAATTGTATCGCTTTACGAAAACGACCCTTATTACGAAGCCTTATAGCCTATTTTTCAATACAATTCGTACTCATTTATAACGTTTCAGTTCTTCAAAATACGACTCTTTAAGGTTGTATTTCACGGAATAATGAACGATCTTGTTTCGATGGCATTAGTAAACTGTACACAAAGTGCCAACAAATACTCCAACGCCAAGTTTTATTTATATGAGCCAAGTTTATATTTTTATAGGCCAAGATCCGTTTTATAGACAAATATACTTTTTATTGTAGCCAAGATACATAATAATGTGAGCCAAGTCGTAATTTACGTATGCCAAGTTTATTTATACAGGCCAAGTTTTTTAGACTTGATTTTTACAAAGCATTGTTTTAGTGCGATATATAAATTCAGAATTTTAACTGAATTTTCTGTACATTTTGAATTCAGTACGGCATACGAATATGCTAAGTAATAAAGAATACTATTCAGCATAAAAGATAATTGCAACTACCACAAAAAGTGATGGTATAAAGAAACATATGAAACGCATAATACTTGACTTTCAGTCTTTTTAACTAGAGTTTTGTCGTTATGCTGTAAATTTCTCTGATTTATCCGTATACATGGAAACATGGACTTAAACATTATCTTATAAAAAAAATTTAATTGCGATCATAACCATGTGACAGAGATATATTTAAATTGTGGTTTTATTCTCTCTTTCTTAAATTCTTAGCGTGTGCCCAAATCTGATTAATGCGCTGAAGAATTGAACAAAAAAATAATAGCAAAAGCATGCCTTACATATTTTTCTACAGACAGATCAATTTTGTGAAACAATCGCTCAGTCAATGTTTCTATGTCTATTGATTTATCTAAGCCAAGCAGATTTTATCGTTGCCAAGCCTATCTTGTACTAGTATTATGTTTTTACACGGAGTATCGGACGCAACAAAGCATTTTATAATAATTAATATAAGAGACAATTGCGTAAAAAATATAGCATTTTTCTCACAACACTGAGTTACATATTTTTGATGTATTTTTTATCTTATTTTGTATTCAGACATTTTGCCTTTGTTATACGTTGATAGAAATATAATAGATATCTCGATAATATATGAAGTATCGATTTTTAATGTTGACATTTTTATATTTTTTTACAATGTTTTTATTGTTATCGTAATAATACGTATGTCACAAATATGGTACCGTAATCGGCCTTAGATGAAGTAAAAATGGAAGATACAGTATGGCCATTATTACGAGTGAAGCCCGAAAAGAAATACACATATGTATCAAATTTAGACCGTACTTATCATCTAGATCACAATGTGACGCTTATGAAAGTCGACACAGATATGTGCTTCTGTGTGTGTTACGTACTATTCTAGATCTAGATAGGGTGTAGATGCGGATCCTTTGCTCCAAGGCGATCTAATTGGATCGCAATTGGATTAAAAAGCTAAGAGAATGATGAGTTGATAGGGGCTGCCTTTTAATGGGGGCCTAAAAGCGTATTTTTCCTCTTAGGTCTTCCTTTTTTAGACTTCACTCATTATAAAAACTATCCTGTATACCTTTTTACTTCATCTGTGTGCTCGTTATATCCAATGGTTGTCAGCAGCATTCCTACACTAGTAAAATGTAATAAAACAATTTCTGAGATATTTTTTTATTTATTCAACCGACATTAGAAATATAGCTTAGTTTTAATAATATATTAACTGCAGTTACTTGCTTTTATTTGTTGTGAACAAATATTATTTTAAGTTAATTATTTTTAAGTGTTACACACGAGATGGTTTATGGAATATGTCACAAGATAGTAAAGCTAGATAGAATACATAGTATGCCCGCGGAACTTGGGAAAGCAGATGTAGGTCGCGGCATGGATTTTGAGCGGTAACCCTAAATGTGTAGAAGCCGGTAGAAAGCTATTTGTCTGCTATCAAAGTAGTAAAGTAAATGCTATACAGGTTTGGCGAACTAGTACAGATTTTAGGTTATTTTTGTTTATTACATAACCATACGTAGGTACATTAGTCCAAAACCCATTAGACTAACATATTAGACTCTTTTAACGGTTCTCTAGTTCCATGTCACGGCTTGTACAACTGGTTATCCCGAAAATATCGCGATAATTACAATACATGTTAATTAAGTCACAAAAAGTACATTATAATGCAAGGGGAAGGTTTTATAATAAATGTTGACTAGTTATCGAAATAAATAAATAAAATTATATAATGTATATAATATAACAAATATAACCCTTTACTTCTTCCATTTAATACGACGTAGCAAAATAATTGTATTAAAGTACCTATTTTAATTTATAAACGTAATTAAATGTTTCAAACTCATTTGTTAGTGTTAAGTCCAATCCTAGTCTTTAAGAAATTTAACTAAGTTATAAACTAAAAATTAAGTTATAAATTATAAACTAAATGAAATAATTATTTTAACTATAGACAATTATGTAACGAATATTATTTAATTATGTGAAAATAATTAGATTGTATTGTAACTGTATTATTTGAAACATGAACAATTAACTACAGAGAGTAGTTTTAAATTAATTAATAATAAAAATACCTATTCGAGAGAAATATTTCATATCAATTGTATAAACTCATTAATTGATGTTTTTTATATAATTTACATAACATTTTCCATCTCTCTTTCTCTCTATGAACTTCTAATTCTCAATCTAAAATCTTGTAGCGAATGATCATTCTTTAGAGAGCATTAGACGGCGCTGAGCCGAACGCGACGGCCTAAATAATAATATAAATTAATGTTTAAATATTAAATAATATAAATATATTAATAAATACATTTAACTTATTTATTCAACGTCTAATGGAGCCGTTTATTTTTTATTTTTCATAAGAATTTTACGAAAAGTAATCTGTTAATTGTTGTTTGTTTAATGAACAGAGATAAATATACAATATTGAATCATCCCATACTAATAAGCAATATTGCAAGTTTTTCTCTTAGAAAAAAATAATTACTATACTATTTTAATTTTACTAAATTCATTTTGCACTTTAAAACTATAATATAATATATGTATTCGGCGTAGGAACCAAACCGTATTTTTTATTCAAATAGTATATTTTTTTGTTAAATATGTGATAATTATGTTTTACAATTTAATAAACGTCAACACTTCTAGGCAAATGTATTCTTAGTTTAGAGCATAACTCGGAGGGGTGGAATGTACATGAGGTTATCAACAATTTTGCTTCTGAAACATTGTCGAAATCGTGCAAAATATCAACTGTATTCCATAAAATTGGTATACTAAATTGTGTTGAAATTAAATTTTAGTTTGAAACAGTTGATTATTTGCCGGAATTTCGGCTGTGTCTTAGACTGAAGTGATGAATTTGCTTTGCATTATACTAAGAATATATGTATTTGAAGTTGTTGGTGCAATTCAGTTGAACAGTACGATAGAGGTATTTTAGATTTAGAGAGAATAAGAGAAGGGACCTATGTGTAAAGATATGGAAAGTATACGCAGAGAATGTTTAAATAAAATAGATAAAGGTAAATAAATGTGTATCGCTGTTGTGTGGTCAAGCCGCAATTCATAGAGAAACGCGGCCGTAGTTATGTGATTCATTTTATTCTATTAAAGTGAAAAGTATTGGCTCCACATTGTATTAAAAGCGTACGACATCAGCCTTCTTACGAGTTACCTCGATTTGTTAAGCATTCAAGGACCTAGTTCGAGTTTGGGCACTTATGTAGCATTTGTGTAGCTTGGTACCTCGTACCCTCATTGGGTTCACTTCAAATTCTGAAATGATCTAGCCTTAAGTGGGTCAATCAGGGCACCGTACGCCGATCGAATCATAGTGGGACGTTAGCTGGATCAACTTCTACTAAACTCCCCGTTAAAAAATAACCGATCAAAATTTATGCGTTTTACACCCATTGAACCAACCAAAAATACACTTGGTAATTAGTTCTGGTTTAAGAGACTTTACAAAGTCAAAATCATTTATTAATTTATGCCACAATGTTACGCTTATGAACGTCAAAATTGAAGTTAATTACTTACTGATTCTATATTTACAAGAGCTAGCAAACAAGATAATTCTTCATTATCCGCATGGATTTTATTTCAATACTAGAGGACGCCAGCAATATATTTTTTTAATTTACCCGTTTTGACCGATCCCGTGGGAATTTCGGGAAATCCCTTCTTAGTGCACCCCTACAGTCCCCAAGGAACATACATGCCAAATTTCAGCTTCCTGCGCCCAATAGTTTCGGCTGTAGCGTGTCTGTCAGTCAGTCAGTAACGCAAGGATTTTATATATTAAGAAGATAGGAATTTAAACTTTCGTGGTCATTTAAACCTGTTCTAAATTGTCTTTCGCCATTTTCAACTTATTCCGCCATCAGCGCCATGTTCTCTGATGTACAGTACATGGCGCTTGCAACAGTGCCAAAATATCGGTTACTCCAAACAAAGATACGTGGTATATATCCCGAAAGGCAATTTAAAATATTTTATTTCAGTTCTTATAGTCTCTAAGTCAGGTTTGGTAATCACTTTCTTTATAGGTAGGTAAGTCATAAGGTGGACCGTAAACTTCCTCAACACTTTGATAGAATAAAAAAATATAAGGCCGGATGCACCCCATTTCTTCAAATCTGTGATTTTTATACTTTATTATATTTAATTTTATACGTTTTTATTTACAACATTTTGCAAATCAAGCTTCCATTTTCTGTGATCTCTTTGTATCGCGTTACTTTACTCGCAGCTAGTTGTTTTTGACAAATTATTAACATTATTTTTAATTGTATACATAATATTAAATTTAGGCTTGTATGTTGTCTGTATAATGTGCTAATCTTTGTATAATAATTTTAATAAATAATAATTTCTAAATATACATTTTATTAATATAACTGAGGTATTGAATTGTATATAAGCAAGAAACGTTAAGAAAATTGTTGTGATGCAGAGATTTCTATTCATAACATAAAAGTATACATTTCAATTGTCAATTCTGCCTGTTTTACATATAGATTATAATTGTATGTGTTGTATAATTGTCGTTATTACATTGCTTTTATTTATACAATAACTGTTAGTATTATTATTCGTCTAGTTAATAAATTGTATATAACATCTGAATATACAATTTGTTAATTATGATTGTATATGTTACTTGATTCAAATGTATATTTTAAAATATAAAATTTTGGACCAAGCCGAACCGACGAGAATTAGTGTAATGTTGTAACATATTAATATATATCAACAGTAGTTGGAGATGACAAAGCGTTTGTGACAGAGGGAATGTGAATAAATATTTTATCAACATTTGATTAGTACCTATTAGTTTCAATATCAATTTCCTAGCCCTATTTTGGGCCCATTCCTTATGGGTGTAAAATAGAGCTAGATAAACTGCAAATGAAAAAGGCTTTCTTAATTGATGTCTACGTTATATAAATGTAACACACTGTCCAAGTTTCATATTTCTATTCTAGGTCCAGTAGTTTAGGCTGTGCGATGATGTCACTTAGTCAGCCGAATGACCTTTCGCATCTTTATTGCATAGGGGTTTCTGTGTAATTATTTTTGCACCATATTATTATACCTGTTCAAAAGTAAAATTTAATATTTGCCATTAACTAAGTATATGAAATTGCATTTTAATCGCATTCCCTCCGCCGCAGTTTTCACGTCGCAAATGTAACTTAGTACCTTACGAACGTTGAAGAATGTTGATATTTGCTTGTGTTAGATTCTAAATTAATATAAACTAGGGATGCATTTACACAAGTCGACTTATCTCTAATATCATCTCAGGACATAAGCAGCTACCAAGGCTCTCCACATATGTTGAGCCAGCCGCATCCATCCGCTTCCTGGCAGGAACGGGAGACCTAATATCATCATCGTATAATCTTCACAACGACGAATAAAAATCAAATAAAGCGATTAATTCAAAAGCTTCTGTAAATGCACCTTAAGTGTGAGCGCACACGGGCAACCGGCAACAGCATGAGAACAAAAGGAAGTAGCTGAAGAGGCTGACTTAAATAGACAGTAGCCTTTTCAACCATTGCTTGAGAAATTTGCACGAGGAGAATTTTATTGCACTGCTGCTAAGGAGCTGAAAAGCTTTATAAATATTTATAGTAAAATGTTTATAAAGGGAGGTGATTTAAGTGCGAACGGCGAGCTGTGTCGAAGTTTTTTGGCCAAAAACCCCAAGAAGTGTTAAAAATTGAAGACAGCCAAAATTTATGAAAGCTTCAATAGCTGTAAATAGCTCGGTAGAAATGTGGTTGCGGCTTGTGGCTCGTGTGCGCGCGCACTAAATTACTATGTGACACCAGTTAGACGTAAGATTTGTCGTGTGCGGGCGTCGTAATGTGTTCACGGATTTAAATAGTACAAGCAATATCGCTGCTGAATGAAATTAGCTCTTAGTAAACTATTGAAATTAACTGTAGTGTTTTCGTAGTTTGGTTTTAACATTAGACCACATATAAAAGAATAGTATTGTCTAAACTCTAAATCATGAGCATTCAAGAAAGCAAAAGGATGACAATTTGACGTTCATGAGCGTCACTTTTTTGACATAAGCAAAAAATGAAATATGTCGTTCATCAGCGTCACATAGTGACCTAGATGAATGACTTATTTCTACTTGAATTTGATGCGCCTTTTGATGATTTCTACATAATTATTTATGATTAATTTATGGATGAAACTTACCAAAATTTATATCAACAGACCTAATACCTACCGATTATTACATTGTGGCAACATTTTTAAATATTTTGTCTATTTTTGTGAGCCAATCAGATTTTCAACTTTTCAAAGATTGATTGAGTCTACTGTTTATGATATTTATAGTCTAAAGTGTCGGCCTAAATATGTAAGAGTGTATATTAGCATGTATGGATGTAACCATTTGAGTAATGAGCACATGACGAGGCCCGCCGGCCATCGTGGATGTCCTAGTTAAGAGGTTATCGTGACAGGTTTACAAATTGTGTTATATTAATTATTTAAACATTAAATGCCGTTTTGAATATAATGTTTTTGTATTTTATTATCCCAATAATGATAGCAAACTGTCCTTCGATCACCATTATGATCAGAAAAGGTAGAAGTGGGAAAAATTGTACTTGTGAAACTGTGATATGGTGTCATCATCACCATCACTTCTGTGCCTTTACTTCAGTAAAACACCACACAATACTGTTACAAGTCTGTGCGGAAAGAGAATGGGCGTGGCGAAAATTGGAACTAACATTAAGATTTGTACCTTTAGTAATTTTTAACTTATGTACGTACGCTTGAAAACCCTTTTCTGTCTGTCTGAGTAACACAGGCTCAACAGATCAAGATTTTTAGTCGCACTATAATAAATTAACAATGTTGCCAACATGAGAAATACGGTAAGTACGTATTGTTGCGCCCTCAAATCAAAAGTCTATTCTCTTTCCGCACAGACTCTACCTACATCGTAATTGATTAACATATGCTTTCAGTATAATCAACTTTAAATCAAACCTATGCACCATACTATGCTAAAGGGTAAGGGTCAGGTGTCTGTTCGTCTGCACGCAGTGTGCCTCTAGATCAACTAAAGTTTAAAATCTATTCTCAAAATGAAGGGTGTAAGAATAATACAATTAATACATGGGCTATTTACCCAAATGTGGTCGAGTTTGTGTGTAGGCACAAGGTGCACAAACTTCACGCGTCGTTGCTGCCTGGCCGCGCGACGCCACTACGACGCGCGCGTCATGGAGCGGATAATGATACCATTTAGCACAACTATTTGAAACCTTCGGCATGTCATGCCATTATTTATCATGCCAGAAGTTACAAACTTCGACAGAAACAAGGCAAAGAATCATAATAGCACACTTCTTCTTTGATAACTCCAAAACTAGGATGTAATTCCGGTGTTGCAAACTGTCAAGCAACGGTCATAAAGGAAGACCCGAACCCGGAGTAATATTATATTGTATTGATCAAACGCAGGACTGTGGCAGTGTTGGCCGGCATAATCGATGGTTAACAAATTAAACGAAAAAGTTGAATTGACTTTGTAAGCCTATGCAGAGTGTACCCGACAGGTACACTCTGCATAGGCAGGTACAGTAGGACAGGTTAGGTAGTCTGTTGGTATCTCCACTTGGTTATCGCCGCTTCGGTGCTATCAAACACTAGTATCCAAACTAAAGTAACCATCGTAATTACAGCCTTTCGTAGATCACAGCTGAGAGTAAATCTTCTGAGGATTTGGACTCACCATGCTCGCCAAACGGGTTGGAACCCGGAATTTTGACATCAAAGCAGAGTGGCGAAACTCAATAGATTCAGAACCGGACACAGACGATCCAACCATCATCTTCACAAATGGGGGCTCAGAGTCGCCATCCTGTGAGTGCGGAGAGCCCGACCAAACTCTAGCCCACGTCGTGAATGATTGTCCGCTCAACCGCTTCTATGGCGGTATGTCCGAGTTGCACCAGCTCTCTGCAGCGGCCAAAGACTGGCTAATAAACCTAAAAATAGACGTATAGGATCCAGCGCAAAGAAAGCCATGATACGAAATGATAATAATGGGTTGTAACCAGAGTTTATATCGAGTTTTTCGTCTCCTTACAAAAGATAATATCTTCTGCATGTATTTTCCTAAGTCGCCTCTTACGACACCTACAAAATAAAATGAAGTACTTAGTGAAACTTTGTAAGTAGGTTAGTCCGCCACCACACGAACTTTGAAAAGATTTATTTAGTTTGCCCTGATTCTGTAGGTAGGTATATGAATGATGATAAGCACTAAAATCATAGAAAACTAACCTGAGAACATAATAAATAAACTTTCTTAACGAAGTTTTCTCACAGTGTCTTACCCCTGACATAACTGTAACGCATCTCGCGACCTGCTCGACGTCACACGACGGTACACACTCGTACAAACATGAAAGCGACGCCTACGCTCAGACAATGTTGCTAACGGTCCTTGTTGTAGCACAAGCCGCTGCCGAATGGGTTGAGATATCTCAGCAACACTACAGAAAACCAATACGGACACACAGCAGCTTTAATGCTTTCACTACACCAGATAAATTCGAAGTGGAAGAAACTACGAAATCGTGGACGTATAACAACAGAAGTGTTACTGAATATAACTGGAACAAGCCTCCGAAAATTCAACCAAATGCTTCGCCTAAAATTCATCCAAATGCTGGCAATGGCAATCGTGTGCAGTTCCCCAGCAGTTCAGTACTACCTACTGCATCAATAAGTGATGAAGATGGATATTCCGATTCAGGTGAAGATGAATTTCAGATAGGAACTGAAAAGCCAAGTAAAACTTCTTTAGAATTGAGAGAAAATACAAAGCAAAAGGCGACAATCACAAGAGTATCTAATTTAGGTAATGTTAAACGTGTCCAGCTAGGTAACACTCCTGTTAAATCGCCATTTTTGAATAGTGATGACAAAGATAAAATTGCTAAAACTCGTTATGAAGAACTTTCCTTGGAAAATGATCAAACTGAAGCAGGATTACTTGAACATAAACGAAAAACTGTAAGTAAAACGAATAATCGAAGAATTTATGTGCATGAAATAAAAAATCGTCATAGCACTGAATCTACTGACACATTAAATATTGAAGATGATGCGTTAGTCACAGAAGAAGTGATAAGAAAACGTCCGAAACCAGAGTTAAAAAACCGTCCTAATATAAAATCTGTACCGACAACAAAACCTACTTTTATAACCGAAACAGAAGAGTTTGTACAAAGTGAGAAACACAGTGATGATTATTACAAAGTAACGCAAAGAACAACACCTCGCGTCACTGAAAAGAACCGCATATTCTTCACCACAGCATCTGCTGAGGACGACGATGATGTGACTGAACGTATTAAAATGAAACCAAAACAAAGTAATAAACCAAAAGACGAAGAGAAACATCGACCTGCGGATAACATTCCAAAAGCAGTACTTGAAGATGACCATGTCAAACTTCAAAAGAATAATAAACCTAATGTCGAACAAGAAAATAAGCCTGAACAAGAAGTCAACGCTGGCAAAAATAATATTTCTGACAAAGAAAAAAAGATTAATTCGCATGAAAATAAACCAGACAACAAAGCGGCCAATATGGAGAATCTGCTAAAACTTATGAAGGTGGTCGCCGATACCATCTCACAGAACACGCGTCGGAGCTTTGGTGGAAAGATGAGATACTTACATGACTTGAAAGATACTATACTGGCCAATATTGGTGAGTATTCTTTTCAAATTAGGTACCTGTTTTATTAACTTGTTGAAGACATTTTACAAATAAGTTTCAGTACCAAATAAAACTTCGAAGACGGGCCACTTAGAGACAGTCCCTAATTGGGTGGTAGAACTGGTCGTATCGACAATGATACAGATAGTCATGATTGATGATCAGTTACTGATGCTGAAAACCCTTTACCGATGCTTACTACAAAATTAATGCTGGAGAGTTAGTTTGAGTGCGTCTACCTTAGGAGTACGCTTTGGTACTGGTACCATGTGACAGCTCAATTATTTAGGAAGATTGGCGGGTCCACTATTTTGTGTTGAATGGAGTAGCATATTTTGGTTGGCTTGAAATCCGCGAAGGAAACACAAGTACAAGTGATTTGTCTATAATTGAACATTGCAAAGAGCATCTGGCTCTTGAGAGATCCTTCCCTGGATTCGCACATTATCAGTAACCCAGCATACAGTGTAGATACGCGTTGTATCTCAGGGAACAGTTTCCCTACATTTTCTTAATGTGCCTGGCCGTTTCGACAGACCGTTACAGCAGTTGACCAGATGTTTTTCTCGTCGAGAAACTACTCGCAACTCGATCAAACTTGGCATAAACTCTCTGTTTCCATAGCGGAGCGTATAGACGCGACGTGGCCCGATGACCGGGACGCAGGAGGCACGCACCGGCGCTCCCGCGCGGCACACACGGCCCGCGGCCACCACGTGCACTTCCCCTCGTCCGAGAGCGCGCTCATGACCATCTCCTTCCTCACCTTCGCTGTGTTCCTCATCAAACTGGTGCTAGTAAGTCTATCTTGTGTTTGCGACTACATTTATGTGCTGCTGCTACTTATAGATGGATAGATTATTCTTTATTGTACACCTTACAAAATTTAACATAACACAAAAGATATAAGTACAAAAACGCAAACAGAATGTACAATGGCGGCCTTATCAGTAAAAGCGTAAATAAAGCGCAACCTTAGGTAATCCGGGCAGATGTTAAATAAGTCCAGTGCGCTGAAATGGTGTAGTTACAACCAGAATAATACCTATATAAGTAGGTAGTCCAACTTCAAGATATAATGTTGACCACTAACTATGGGAGCGTGAATCCCATTATTTTTTTGGTATATAAGTAGGTATCTTGGTATATAGGTATCTAAAACATTACTAAAATACCGGCGTATGATTCCAGCAAGTGATACATACATACAAGAACAAGGCGATGATGGTGGCGCCGGTGATGGTGGCGAGCGCCGGCAGAGCTGCACTGCACCGCGGACAACACTAGGCAACGGCAACGTAGACTTATGTGACTCGCATACTCCTCACAGCTGCCACCGAAATCGTCTGTTAACAGTGTCCACCTTGCGGCAGTCCTACTTCTGATGTTTATATTGTATGAAGTTGTTTAAATAAATTTGATACGAGAGTACCTATTTTTTATTTTCTTCTCATTTTCCTGTGATAACGGGAAGTGCTCACAGAATATCGACTGAACCGCTAGGAAAAGTAATTTTATTTATAAATACTATGCAACGTGGCACACGCTAACTTTACGTCTTCAGTATCTTCACCTGCAACTTTACATTTCTGTTTTCTTTCTGTTGCATTACCGCCAGCGAGCGCTACCAGCCAAGAATGGCCACACACAATACCCTACTTTTCGAAACGCCCGCTAAATTTGACAGCTGTTAGTTCAGAAACAAAATGGTGAGACACGCATTATCTGAATTAAAAAATATATTATATTCAATTATATTTTTGATAAAATATTATATTTGTTATGGTTTGGCTGACTTGGTGTTCCTGCACACTTTATTCAGCGATTAACGTATTATACATTTATGGATGTAACTTTTAATATCTTGTTTACCATTTATTATTCCTGAACGAAATCTTCCAAGCTAATATTTTCTTTCGTAATGAGCATTTGTGATAATAAGTAATTTTGTAAAAATGAATAATGAAACACAACAAATGTACATGCTGAGTGCTGCTGAAAGCCAACCTTCAGGATCAACACAAAAGCAGACTGAAGTACCGGGGACCACGCAAGTTAACCTTGACAGTGAGTACTGGACGGAATCTCTTTTGTTTTTCTTAACTTGTACATATTCGAATAATTATGAATGAAAGCTATCTTCATAATCAATAAAACTTTACTTTGCTTTGTAAGTACTTGTTTTACTATTGATATGATTGCTAACTTTCTGAATACATTTTGCAATTATTGAAGTTAGACCTACTTCGGTCTAAGTTCAATAATTATTTTTATTAGTAGCTTAATAAAGATTATCAAACTGGTCGTAAAAGCATGTTATTGATTTAACCATTCTGTTGTCAGATGTATCGGACTTCTCAAACGTATGCAGAACTTGCGCCACTATCACAGAGTTCGTTATCCCCATATTTGCAGGAGAGGGACTTCAGAATAGCCTGGCAGAAAAAATACACAAGCATCTACCTATTGTGGTAACTATGAACTGATCTCTATTTATATTGCATTAAGTACAGTCTTGTTCTGTCCATAATATGGCTGTAAAGTCAAGGAAGCAAATTAAGCCTCTAACTAAGGAGGTTGACCACTGGTAGTTAGAAATTAGTTGCACCTTCAGCATTCACAGGCGATAAACAAAACCATCTTCAAACTTAATATGTTCTGTATGTGAGTATTATTTATTGTTGTATGTTATACAACTGTGTGTACCTTGTATAACACTAGACAGATGGAACCCCATATCCAAGGCAAAAAGTCTTGAATGCAACCAGGATAACACAGAAGATAAGGATATGTAGATTATTATCATTTGCCGGTCTTGTCAACCAAGCTGAAAGTACATCAATATGGTATCTCTAATAATTCTCCAAAATGACAAGAAATACAGCCACAATTGTTATAAGCTATGTTAATTTTAGCAATCAAAATTCATTTGTCACTTTGTCAGTGAAATTAAATTAATTTAATCTTTTGTTCACAGGTTTCAGAAACAGATGTGCTCCCAAGAGTTGTGTGTTATCAATGTGCGAGCACGCTCCTTGCTTGGCATGAGCTGGTGCAGTGTTGCATGCAGGCCGACCAGGCACTGCGAGCCAGGATAGCTGTGGATACCAGGACTGAAAATGTTAATAAGGTATGGTAAATACCAGAACATTTATTTATCTAATATTCAAAGACCATTGCCGCACTAGAATTAATTGTGTGTGGCAGGGGAATTTATGCCTTTTACTTATATGCCCATAGCCGTGCCCTAAGAGCACCTTTCAAGCTATGGCTAAGCTCTGCTCGTCAGCTAAGCACTTCAGATGAAGCTGCAGGCAAGGAACTCAGATCTACAATAGAAGCACATTTCCTATGGGCGCTCTGAAGACAAACATTTTGTGCGACTCAAATTGCCGCTTGGCGGCGTGGCAGCCGTTCCCTCAGTCTACACTGAGAGAGTAAGAGAGACGAAAGTTGCCCCAGTGTATCTTAACTACGAGAGCAAGAGAGACGGAGAAATGACGCCAGCGCCGCCAAGTACAAACTAAACTGGGGGCAGACCCCACTTGGAATTGGCACATGCAATCCTTAAGGTCTGCGGTTCTATGTAAATCTGAGTTCCTTTCTGCAGGCATAGTGTTGATTCGTATATTGAACATATACTTTATTTTATAAGGAGCTGCAAATGTTTTACCTTTGTCCTTAATTACTGACACTGGAATTACGCTGGGATGGCGATAAGTAAAAGAGTGAATAGAGTCAAGACTGCCATGCAGAGGGTATCGGCTTCGATTCCACGGCGCGCACTAATGACTTTTCGGAGTTATGTGCGTATTGAATTATAAATTATCGCTTGCCCCGTGCCTCGTAGAGCACGTTAAGCCGCCGGTCCCGGTTGTCATGAAGATCTTTGACAGTCGTTATAGGGCGTCAGTACCTTCTAAATAAACTGACACTAGTCTAAACCATGGAAAAAGGCTATTCCTTCGGGTTGCGGCGGTTATACAGGCAGTCACTCTGTGGAAAAGCTAATATTCAGCCAAATCCGGTTAGACTAGTAAGCGGACCCCAGGTTGAAACTGGGATAACACTAGGAGAATTAGAATGATGATGACTTCAATGTGATGCTTAATGAATGTGAATATATCCCAGAACTTAATAATGTATTTTGTTTGCTTCAGGAACAAAACGCAAATCAGAAACCAAAACCCACCATAGAAGAGGATGCCCAAAGCAAGTGAGTAGTCTATTCAAGTACTGTAGGTGCTTAATTATTGCCGTAGATATCTCAATGTTCTCTTTGCAGGTTAACCTTTAAAAGTGTTCTCAACAATTACATTCGTAACTTGAACATTGAAGACACATCGGGCATGGAATTTGTTTGTCAAAAGTGTGTTGAGAAACCGGCTCTAACAACCCTGGAAAGTCTAACGGATCATTTAAAATATGATCACAGTTGTGATACAAAAGATGAAAAATCCATTAAAACATTCATAAAGAATTATATCATGTTTGAAGAAATGTTACTTTCCGAAGATTCGGATAGAGATGACCGGTCAGAAATCAAAGAACGCCCTGAAAAACCCCTGCCTAACTTGTACTGCCCGTTTTGTGAAAGTGTTTTTTCGTCACCAACCAGATTAGTATGTCATCTAAATAAGCATTTCGAAGTGTGTATAGAACATGGTGTTATATGCTGCGAAGTGGTATATAACGATAAGAAAATATTCGTGAAACATTTACAAGACGCGCATGTCGAAGTCAAGATAGACGATTCAATAAAAGTGTGCAAAAGTTGCGGTTTCACTACGGAAGATACGGAAGTTTTGCAGGCGCACATCAACGAAACACATGACGTGAAGAAGATTGATAAAGGGAAGAAGCTACAGAGTCCGATCAACCAGAAATACATCCCAGCGGTCTGTCCCGAGTGTAACAAGACTTTCTCTAACAAATATAACATGTTTGTGCACATGAAGAGTCACAGTAGTAACGTGGGGTCGTACGCTTGTGACAAATGCCACAAGAGCTACAAGAATCAGTCCAGCTTGAGTTACCACACCAAAGTGGCGCACCGAGGGATCCTTAACTTCCTATGTTCCGAGTGTGGGGAAGCATTCCCTTCCCGCAGCGCCCGCGACGTCCACAAACTGCTTCACACGGGAGAGAAACCTTACAAATGCGCAGTAGACGGGTGTGGCAAGTCTTTCCGTGCGAAAAATACCCTCGACAGACATCTAGACATGCATCTAAATGTACGGAAATACGAGTGTGGGATCTGTTCGAAACGGTTCCGGAAGAAAACGCACCTCGACTACCATGTTAGCACCCACAGCAAGTAGAGAGTAAACGACGTTGTTTGTTGCAGGCACGACTCGCGCGACTCACTCATACTGGAACACTCGGACACTGAGTCAGACCGCTCCGACGACAAACCACTCGCCACACTCGCAAAAACGCCCAAAAATATATATACCAACTTTTACAGAACGCTAGTCAAATTTAGAAACCATTTTGTCAATGAACATAAAACTGAGGAGTCTTATCCAGATTTCACGGACACTAGTGTTTCAGATGTGGAAGAGAATAATATAGATAGTTTTGATGACTTATCGCAGTGTAACATGAGGAAGTATAGGATGGATGAAGAGACTAGGATCGAACTGAGTCAGGTGCAAACTAAGATAAACGGGAAAGTGTTCTACACGTGTGGGATCTGCGGCAAAAACTTGAGTTCGTCTCACACGTACGTGTTCCACAAGCGCATACACACTGGGGAGCGGCCGTGCGTGTGTCACATCTGCGGCAAGCAGTTCCGTGCGCCGAACGGGCTGCAGCGACACTTGACGGAAACGCATGAACGCTTACGAAGATATACTTGCAGCTTGTGTCCGAAGAACTTTGCGAATTCGCAGAACTTGAAGCAGCACCTGCGGATACATACTGGAGAAAGGCCGTTTGTTTGCTCGCATTGTGGGAAACGTTTCACACAGAGTGGGAGTTTGCACGTTCATTTAAAGACGCACAGTGAGCAGTTTCCCCACGAGTGCGCGGAGTGTGGGGCGAAGTTCCGTCTGCGGTCGGGGCTGGCGCGCCACAGACTGAAACATACGGGAGAACGGCCGCATGTTTGCGCGCACTGCGGGAAAGGCTTCAGACAGCGCCACGAGTTAACTTCCCACGTCCTGTCGCACTCTGACGACAAGCCATTCGTGTGCGCGGCGTGCGGTGCTGCCTTCAACCAGCGGCGCGCGCTCAGACACCACGTGAAGCGGCTCCATGAGCCTGAACCCAGGGAGATGCCGCACGCCATAGTGTACAACCACATCGGACACTACTAGATGTACCTGATCATAATATACACGTTGAAATCCCAACGCTGATTTTATTTCCTGACCCACCCTCTCCTTTTCAGGTCGTACACGGACGGGAAAGGAGAGGGTGCAAAGGGGGAGGGAGTCGAAGGGACGGTGTTGTCGGAGGGTAGGCAGCGCGTGTGGTGCGCGGCGTGCAGCAAGAGCGTGTCGCGCGAGTCGTGGTGGCGGCACGCGCGACTGCACGCGCCTGACACGCGGTACACGTGCCACTCGTGCGGCCGCGCCTTCGCCGACAGCGGCAACCTCGCGCGACACGTACGCACTATACACGCGAACCAGCGACCGTTCTCATGCCATATATGCGAGAAGACGTTTACACGCCGCGCGCATAGAGATGACCATGTAGTATCGCATTCATCACAACGAGAGTTCATTTGTGACGTGTGTGGTAAGGCGTCTAAGTCTAGCGCCGCGTTGCGCATGCACGCACGCACGCACGGCGCGCGCACGGTCCCGTGCGTGCAGTGTGGCGCGCGCTTCAAGCGTCGAGCGGAGCTACGCGCGCACATGTCCGTGCACACGGGGGAACGCGCGCACGCTTGCGCCTGCGGGAAGAGCTTCCGACTGCGTAGTCAGCTCAACGCTCACGCGCGCACGCATCTACGCACCGAGACTTAACACAGCTTACAGCGGCGATGTCAACAGTGATACGGGACTGTAACGAGTAGCGTATTTTGTGATAAAAAGACACATTAATTCCACTTGAAGAATCAATGTCAATATTGATACGAAACTATTGTGTAGCGTAATTTTGTGATAAAAAACAAATCATATGATCTTTATTTTAAGACAGTTAATTCTGATGTGAACTCTTTTGTTAATAAACAAGTGCAAATACTTAAAATAATAAACAGAAAGTTTAAATTGAAAATATTTCTTTTGCTCTTCTCACCATCTTGATTTTTCTTTACATCGCAATCACAGGCATTTCGAACAATTTAGATGATTCCTGTTAAAAAAAATTTACATCTTAAAATGTTCTCTATGTTACGCGCCATTCATTGGATATTGCTACAGTTGTCTCTGCTATCTAATAAGTGGGACGCGGCCGTTCGCCCGGAAACGATGAAATAGGGCCGGCGCAGTTATGGCAGAACGCAACGCAAAACAATTTTCATTTCCTCATTATAATTTATATAATTTTTTTTATAGACTCACGAGGCAGAGGTGTAATATTACACCCACATTTCGCCATGAATTTTTAGGTCCCACGTAATAAGGGCTGAGCCAATTGCCGTTACCGGACACATCACCAGACTCCATGCTGCTACTGAGAATTCTGAAAAACCCAGTGCACTTTTGCCCGACCCGGGAATCGAACCCGGGACCTCCGACCAGTAGTCGCTTACGCTATCCACTGGACCACGGAGGCAGTCTCATTATAAATAATGTCCAAAATTAATTAACACAAAAATGCGTGCAACACGCACGCACCCTGACATCAATTGTTGTGTTAATTGCTTTTGAACATTATATAATATTGTTACGAGCTGGGGTTCGTTGACTGATAAACTAAATGCACTATGCCACTAAAACTGCACTTTATTTAACACACACAACTTTATACACACTTAATTTCCAACACTAATAAACACCAATTAAAACACTAGAAAACCACTGAAAACACACTTCCTCTTCGCACACTTTCGCTTCTTGATCGCTGTGGTTATTCAACTGTAACTGTGTTGACTCGCGCGTTCACGCGGTATTTATACCGGCCGGATAACAAACTAGTCATTTCCAGACTTCCTGAGAATGTTCTTGCAAAAGTCGAAACATTCTAGAGTTGTGTCATTGTTCTAGTAATCAACAGCAACGCCATCTATTAGAGGATAGATGAAACACTGATATATCCATTATCTTCTAGTTCCCTTATTCACCGATAGATGGCGTTATTTTCAAATATCGCCATTCGTAACACTGCCTCCCTCTTAGACGTGTTCGTCTCGACAACCAAGCTTTCCCACTGTGCCCAATAACTCTTGGTGATAGGGCTCATTGCTGCGATATCACTCCATTTGGGCCTAGGCGCGTCTGATTTCTTCCATTCAAGAATCGGCTGTACATCCCTGTCGTCTTGCTGAGCACTTCGCAAAGCTTCTTTCCATTCGTCGCTCAGATCCGTCTTCAATGTCCTCACTAACGCTGCCTTCTTGGCTTCCTGTCTTGTACAGTGTTTGCGTTGGTCGGGGTAAGGCCTACACGTCAGAGCATCTGCGTTACCTTGCTCTCGCCGCCAGACAGGTACGTCAGTTGACCCCTTTGGTGGAGACAGGGTACCACCGTGCCGCTTACGCTTTGGGCAGCTCAAGCGGATATGGCCTCTTTCCCCGCAGTTGTAGCACCGAGGTGAAGACACAACTTCCCAGATGCGGTGAGTTTGATCCTCGCGGCGCGCTGTTTCCACCTCCAGAGCGTAGGCTAAGGCTTCCTTGAGGGCCTTGAAGTGCCCAAGTCTTACCGCTGCTCTAACCTCCAGGTCACGGATCCCATCCGTAAACGCCTGTACGAGATTCCCATCTATCAGCGCAGGCGACGACTGGTATGCCTTCCTAACCAGCCTGTCCACCTCTAGAGCCCACTGCTGCAGAGTTTCTTCAGTGCGTTGTGTCCTGTGCTTCAGCTGAGCACGATAAACGTGTTCTAGGTGCGCGTCACCGTATCTCGCCTCCAGCGCCTCCAGGAGCTTTTCGTAGGTGACGTCTTTCCCGAGTGCCTCCAACACTGTCAAGGCCCAATCACGAAGGCCTAAGGTTAGGGCGGTTAAGGCCTGTTCTCTGGTCCACCCATTCGATCGCATCACAGCCTCAAACTGGATCTTGTATGCAGACCATGATGACGAGCCATCAAATGGTGGAACCTTAAACCCACGAGGTGAGGGCGCTACAGTCGCAGATGTCACTTCGTTGGATCCGAGCCCACGCATTTTTCTCTCCACTTCAACGACACAGGTCTCGTGATGGTCGTGTACACACTTCTCTATAGAGGCGACGCGAGTCTCAAGCTGGTCGTGTACGAGCTTCTCCACGTCGCTGATACGAGCCTCGTGCTGCTGGAGCTCCTCCTTTACCACCTTCAGGTCGTTCCCTACAGCGGCGCTGAGGTCCTTCATCACCACCAGCTGTTCCTCCTTGTCGCGCTGTAATTGTTCCTCCAGGCGGCGCGCGTGCTCCTCTAGACGGCGAGCTTGCACCTCCTGACGGCGGGTCTGCTCCTCCTGACGGCGGGCCTGCTCCTCTTGACGGCGGGCCTGCTCCTGCATGAACGCCATCAGAGCTGCGATGTCGGGCACCGGCACGGAGTGTGTTGCGCTTGCAGGCTCCACTGCAGCCACGGAGTCGCCTGGTCCTCCAGACGATGGAGAAGAAACGTCTCCGAAGCGTCTCTGGTCCAGATCTTGCTGGCGCTGGTTCCTGGTACGCACTCCTTCAGTTTCTTTCTTCATAACAGGCATAATTTATCCCTTTCTTCTGACACCAATTTGTTACGAGCTGGGGTTCGGTGATAAATTAAATGCACTATGCCACTAAAACTTAATTTCCAACACTAATAAACACCAATTAAAACACTAGAAAACACACTTCCTCTTCGCACACTTTCACTTCTTGATCGCTGTGGTTATTCAACTGTAAAGCTGCGTATCCATTATGCGCTCCTGGCGCGCGCGCCAATAACTCCCGCGCCGAGAGCGCGTTCACGGAACGCGCTCCGAATATTTAAATGGTATCAACTACGCGCGCCATGGCGCGCGGCAGCTGTTCCAGTGTTCGGTCGTTCAACATGCAGGCCCGTCGTGCACGAGCAGCAGCTACGTTTATGTTTATATTCACAGTATTATACAGAAGAAAAAACATAAACGTAAAGTGCGTTGGTGGATGAAAGAGTTGTTTCACAACTTATTGCCCTCCAAGCGTCTTCTCTGAGCGGCAACTTTGATTATCCATCGGTCGGAACGTAACGAACACACAAAATAATATCACGTCCGTCTCAACTGCGCGCCACACTTGAGTTGCCTTTGATGCGCGGTAAAAAACCGACTCTAGATGGAACGGGGCGCTCCATGTTCGAGCGTTCCAACAAACAAATTGGCGCGCGTTCCAAAATGGTAACAATTACGCGCGGCTGGAACGCGCGCCAATGTTCCTCCTTTTGGAGCGCGAAGTCGATACGCGGCTTAACTGTGTTGACTCGCGCGTTCACGCGGTATGTATACCGGCCGGATAACAAACTAGTCATTTCCAGACTTCCTGAGAATGTTCTCGCAAAAGTCAAAACATTCTAGAGTTGTGTCATTGTTGTAGTAATCAACAGCAACGCCATCTATTAGAGGATAGATGAAACACTGATATATCCATTATCTTCTAGTTCCCTTATTCACCGATAGAGTTATTTTCAAATATCGCCATTCGTAACAATATAATAAATGAAAAATGCTCTGCACTGCGTTCCGCTTTATGTGACCTTAATGTGTGTGAGCTTTCGCTTTAGTTCTGACCAGGAATCTTGTAAGACTCATGTAACATAAATTGACAAATAATCTGAAGGAATGGAAACAAACACTGGACAAACAATATTTCGCTCTTTACGAACTTGTGAAATGAAAATATACAGGGTGACACAAGACCCATCACCAAGCCGAAGTCTACTCGTTGTGGACATCATGTCAAGTCATACTAACCAAAAATAATACCTGGGAAACGATTTCTTTTTTGAGTTTTCACATTTGTATGGTTATAGGGCATCTAAAGAACATATTGGCTGGGTAAATGCATCGATTTTGTACCTAATTAGATTTTACCTATCTCTCAGGAGATAATTTCCCAGGTATGGTACCGAAGTAAAAAATGTTCGTAGTGATTGGTACAACATGGGATTTCAGTTGTCGTTAAAAGGGTCTTTTTACAACCTGTATATAATAACGTTGTCTTATTTCTGCACCAATGGAAATATTAAGGATTAGCGACCAACACAATTTATGAAGGCTATAAAATGACTAAGAAAATTTACTTAATTGTAAAAAATGATTGGATGTAACGCTACATTGCCGCCACTTCACGTTTACGGTAAACTATTTCAAAAAAGCTTTGTTAGAAATGATTTTTAATTTACCTCATCTTTCTACCTCGATAGTAATAACCCAATTCAGCATCCAGGATTGACTCCTTTAACAGTTAACAGAGACTGCCTCCGTGATCCAGTGGATAGCGTATGCGACTGCTGATCGAAAGTCTTGGGTTCAATTCCCGGGTCGTGCAGGTGTTACTGGGTTTTTCCGAATTCTCAGTAGCAGCCCCGAGTCTGGTGATGTGCCTGCTAACGGCAATAGCCTCGCCCTATTACGTGGGACCTAAAAATTCATGGCGAAATGTGGGTGTAATATTACACCCCTGCCTTCCCGTTTGGGGATACAGGCGTGAGTCTATAAATAAAATAAAAAAATAAAGTTAACAGTGTACTGTTAAGGGTTAAAAGAGTTCCTACTATTTGTAACAAATAGTATAATGGTTGTACTAGGACGCGAAACAGTAGATAAGTATATGATAAGTCGACGAGTCGTTCAATTTGAAAACTTAATATAATAGCGAAAATCGCAAGACGCAATTCAGCATCAGAGCCAGCATACTGGTTTTAAGTAGCGTAGCCTCCGTACCGCTATGTAGGTATTCAACACATCATAACAAAATATTGGACAACGGCACGGTTCGGCACATTCAATACAACATATGTACAGTCGAACAACTTCCCGCTAGACCACCATAAGGGCGAGAATCGCTTAGCAAGACATCGTCGCCTCCAGTGCTATTTTACACGCACATTGACAATCGTATAAAGAACCAGTTTCAAGTGTGCCTCAACTCTGAGCGAGCCAATAATTTTTTTCAAACTGGTCCAGCGCCGACTTGTTTGATAGTACATACAAATCTATTCTGAAGAGGCTAACTAAATGAATATTAAAATTAAGTATTATGCTTTAGTATTATTATGTACAGTAAATATATATACAAGTGATATAGAAGGTTGCAGCACCATACAAAATGTAAATTTTGTATGGTGATGGTGGTCGCAAAACCTGGCGATGAAAAAGAGTGACCGTGAGTTTTATTGCCCTTTCTTTCTCATGGTTCTACGCCCTTGCTTTGCGAACGTGGCAGTAAATGTAAATGCAGAGTCTTTAAGTAATTATTTTATAAATTTATTATTTTGACGTTCATAAGCGTCACGTTGTGACCCAAATGAATAAAGGATTTTGACTTTGACTTTAATATCTTAGCCAAAACACTTTCAGTGTCATAACGATTTTCAGTCAAAAGGGCTACCTTATATGTCTACAGAGTCCTATCAGATTTATCTTAATATATAAAATCCTTGCGTTACTGACTGACTGACAGACACGCTACAGCCGAAACTATTGGGCGCAGAAAGCTGAAATTTGGCATGTATCTTCCTTGGGGACCGTAGGGACTAAGAAAGGATTTCCCGAAGTTCCCACGGGATCGGCCAAAACGGGTATATTAAAAAAAAATGCAGTGGTAGCTGCTGGCGTCCTCTAGTTACTTATAAGATATTATATGTCTGGATACTATTGTATCCTACAACATTTTAACAACAATCAAAGCTAGACAGTTATCGTTCGTTGCCTACTATGTCTACTCTCGACAAAAGCTTCCCATCTTAAACCGAGTATAAACTACGACACACACGACCAGATGTCATGCATCCCCCATTTTGTTCCAGATTCAAAGACATCACTGAGTACGTAGTCAACAACTTGGCTCCTCCTGAATACCCGACAGGAACCCTCTGCCCTTTCTGTAATACCAGACACCCTGACGCTACCTACAAGGAACATCTGATCAACGCACATTCAGAAACCATCATCCACTGCGAAGGGTGCGACAAATATATCTACAAAAAAGAAATTATCAGGCACATGGAGCGACATGCCGAAGAATACGAGCAAAGAATTAAAGAACAAAATATCGATCGAAACGATCAAAAAGAGGCGGAAAAAGGCAAAAAAGTTAAGAAGAAGCAGGACAGCGATGTTAACCAAAATATTAATGTGTGTGACACCGCGAGTTCAGATTCCGAACCGCCTCCACAGATAGCCACTAATACTTTAAAAATTATTGAAGCGAATGAATTTTCGGATCACAGTGATTCAGAATACGGCTTTGGACCACTACCAGCTTCAGTATTCCAGGCCATAGAGGACTCTCAGGGTAGTGAACAAACTGAAGAGATGAATCAAACGCCTCCAGTTGAGTATCACAGCGAAGAATCTAATAAATCGGAGCTGCCGATGAAAGAATCTTCTAAAAATCCTTCCAAAAAAGTTCGCACCAGAGTCTGTCCAATTTGTACCAAAGTGTACACAGCGTCCTCGAGTTACTTCTACCACGTGAAACACACACACAAACGGGTAAAAGAGCACGGATGTTCCGTTTGTGGGAAGAAGTTCGCCACGAGACCTGCGCTGAAGATCCACACAGCTACGCACACCGGAGAGTCAAAATTCCAGTGCAATCTGTGTAAAAAGTGCTTCAGATCAAAAGCAAGTCTGTACATACACGAGCAGACGCATAGCGGGGTTAAATCGTTGTCGTGTACGCAATGCCATAGGTCTTTTAGATGGAAGACTCATTTGATGAGGCACATGCAACGGCACTCTGCAGAGAAGGGCCATGTTTGTGCAACATGCGGCCGTGGTTTTAGTATCCGATGTGACTTGCTGAGGCACGCTAGAACACATACCGCCGGCAATTTTTCTTGTGAGAAATGTGATGTGAAATTTGCGCAGATGAGGTATCTGAAAGTGCATATGGAAAAGAAACATTCGGCGAAAATGGTGAAACCATAAACTATTTATTTTATGATAATAATTATAAGTGATATTAAGTGTGTTTGTATCGATTATATACGTACACTAGGTACGTGTGTGTGTGTATGTGTGTGTGTGTGTGTGATTACGTCGTAGATGTGTCTAATACTGGCCGGTTTACACGCACTTAGTAGGTAAGCGCTTAGTACTTGTCACTATTCTAAGCCTCAATATGACACGTAACAAGTAACCATTTACACGTTGGAGCCAGTAGAAGTTATTAGTGACCAGACATTCGAAATGGAACGATGTCACTAACTATCTTGTCAAGCTGTTTACACACGGTCAGCAAGCGACAAATGCTTAGTAAATCCTATTATCACTGGGGTATCGGCTTGTCGCTTAGTAAATAGGATCGTTTTCTATTCACTTGCACTATACACAAACACGAATACTAAGCACTAATCCGCTTGTTTAACCATGAGGACTTAGTATTAGTGACAAGTACTAAGCGCTTAGCTACTAAGTTCGTGTAAACCGGTCGTTACTTAGGAAAGCTAGAAACTGTCCAGTGCAATTTTATGTGTTTTATAAAAATTACGATTACGACATACAGGGCTTTATGAATTACGACAAAAAATAAGATTTTGTTAATGTCATATTGTGTAAATGAACATTTTGTATCCCAAATAAAAAGGATTGAGTGTAAAAGTTGTTTAACTTGCGGCTCGTACTCATATTGAGTAAGTGCCTTTTGGACGTTGTTTTGGAGAAGATAGTAACATAATAAAAACACCCATTCCCTTTCCACATACATCATCAGCCCTTTATACTGAAACTTCGATGACTCACCGTCACAAAAGACTCGTATACGGCGCTCATGCAGGAAGCTGGCAACCCAGTTGCACAATCGAGGCGGCAAGCCGTAGGCTGGAAGCTTGGAAAGAAGCGCACGATGCCAGACTCTATCGAAGGCTTTGGAGATGTCGAGACTAATAGCCAACGACTCCCCATGCCTGTCCATCGCCTCACCCCAAAAGTGAGTGACATACGCTAGAAGATCACCCGTTGATCGTTTCGATCTGAAGCCATACTGACGATCACTGATGAGAGAGTGATCTTCTAGGTAGCGAACGAGTTGGTTGTTGATTAAACTTTCAAACACCTTGCAGAGGATAGGGGTGATAGCAATGGGTCGATAGTTGCCCGGATCAGAACGATCCCCTTTCTTGGGAATCGGTTGTACGTTCGCCTCTTTCCAAGCCTGCGGCACTATGCCAGAGGCATGTGATAGGCGATACAGGCGTGTAAGCATTGGAGACAACTCGGCTGCGCATTTCCTAAGCACAACAGCTGGAATTCCGTCAGGTCCACTGGCTTTCCGGACATCGAGAGATCGCAGTGTCCCGCTAACATCGCATTGCCTGATTTTATTATCAGGTATGGAGTGGCCGCAGTTGGGAATCGAAGGCGGCTGCGCACTATGATCATCGATTCGGGAGTTGGCCGCAAAGAGATTGACAAGCAGGTCAGCTTTCTCTTGCGGCCCATGGGCCAGTAATCCATCAGGGCATCGCAACGGCGGCAGTGAAGGCTGGCAGAAATTAGATTGCACGGCTTTGGCCAATCGCCAGTATCCCCGGCTGCCCGTGGGGTGCGAAAAGAGTTCTTGACCAAACCGTGCAGTGCGCTGTGCATCCGCTCTTATGTATGCCCGCTTGCAGACCTTGGTGGCTCTATTATAGGCTGCCTTGATGAGATGGACATTCGAATCGCGACGAGACCGAGCCCTGATCCAAGCGCGGTAAGCCGACTGTTTTTGTTTAACAGCATCGGCGCACTCGCGATCGAACCAGAGCCGTACTCCGCTGCTGCTGGACAGACGTCAGTGGATGGAATATAATATTCCATACCCAAGATGATTTCCCCAGCAACAGCAGACGCACTCTCTGACAGATCCCTCCCACCAAAGCAGCGTTGAGACCACGGGATGGACGCATAATAGTCTCGCAGGCCATCCCAATCCGCTGACGAGTAGTGCCACAAGCGTCGCTTTGCCTTCACTGGTTGTGGAGGTGAAGCGAATGGCACTGTAGTTCGAATCAGACAGTGGTCAGAGGAACCCAAAGAGGCTTGTACCGTCACACTGTACTGGGCCGGGTTACTCGTCAGCACAAGGTATAACAACGAGGGCGCTTGACCCGATATATATTGTATCCTGGTGGGCTGGAGTACCTACCAGTTGAGTCAGGTCATGCGTTAGAGCGAATGCGTGAGCAGCTCGTCCCGCGTGATCCGTTTTGGAAGAGCCCAGCCAGGTCTCATGGTGCGCATTGAAATCTCCCGAAAAGACCAACTCGGCGGTCGGGAACTGCTCCTGCGCATTATCTGCTGCCTGACTTACGTAGTCAAACAGTCGAGTTGTCTCGGCATCTCCGGTATGGGAACGGTAAAGGCACACGTAAATCCGGGCCAATGAACCCAGACTTACGTGTACCCATAGGACAGAAAAGGACGGGTCCTCTAGGCAGCGTAGACGTCGACAGCAAATATCCGCTCTGACGAACAAGCATACCCCGGCTTTTGCGTGGACGTTATCCTCCAGTGCATAACCGGGATAATGCAAATGTAGGGTAGAACAATGGAAGGTGTAAGTAGGGTAGGACCATGGGAGGTGAAGAAAAAAGTAAGTAGGGTACGCCAGCACCATATAGCGCATATCCACATAAAAACATACTACAGAACATGATTGGTAGATATCCAACGCATCCGTAACACCGCAGCGGCCGCACCTCATGGGTTTCAGCTGAAAAACAGGGCTTTTTTTTTTTGGTGTCGGGTTGGAAAATCCTCATGGAGTCCCTTCGCCCTGGGGGGGAAAGACGAAGGGGACTGTCAGACTCTTACTGACTAAAAACCAACCCGTGCTCCTCATGTACCCATGTGTTGTTTGGTGAAACCCGGGTAGGGTTTCACCGAAGCATTCCTCGCTACCCCCCGACGGGTATTGGCCCGCCAGATGGTCAGGCGGGCCCCGAATGAAACCCCCTTGGCGGCGGATGAAGGTGTTGGGCTCCGCCGCCAAAACACCCAGCGGTCGCAGAGGATAGGGAGGACGGCAACGCAACACCGCATCTCCTCTTCCTCTGCGGCCCCACCGCGACGCAACGATGGTGCGCCCCCATTTGGTCGCGGGAGACAGGGCGCGCGCCAACGCAACACCGACACGCCTCTACTCCCGCGACCGCACCCGACTGCGAGGGACAGACAGAACTGTCCCCCGCACCCGCACCTATGGACGCATCCTACGCAGGCCTCACGCAAGCCCACGTGGAGCGTCCCCTCCCGGGATCCCGCTTAGCTTCACCTTCGAGAACATTATGGAGAACTCTCAGACATGCAGGTTTCCTCACGATGTTTTCCTTCACCGATAAGCAAGCGATAATTAACAATTTTGATTCGCACACACTTAGATTCGAACCCGAGACCCTCTGCGTAGCAGTCTGTCGGTCTCTCCACTTGGCTATCGTGGCTAATGCATGGCATAACATAATGGGCATGAGATAACTAATAAATTTATACGCCCATAACGTATTGAATTAGTGCGCGCCGTGGATTCAAAGTCAAAATCCTTTATTCATTTAAATCACAAAGTGACACTTATGAACGTCAATTTAAAAAAATAATTACTTAAAGCTTCTACATTTACATTTACTGCCACGTTCGCAAAGCAATAGGTAGAACCATGAGAAAGAACGGGCAATAAAACTCAAGGTCACTCTTTTTCATCGCCAGGTTTTGCATAATACATACAAATTTAAATTTTGTAAGGTGCTGCAACTGTTTCACCTTCTATGTCATTTGTATATATTTACTCTACTTAATACTCAAGCATAATGTAGTAAAATTTATATGTTCATTTAATTAGCCTCCTGAGAATTGACATGGTGAAACAGGAGGCAGGAGATTCGAACCTGATATCATCTGCATGGTAGTCTGTTGGTATCTCCAGAATAAACTCGATTCAGTTGCACAGTTCGTTCTCACTGGATAGGTCCAGGTCACCGTAAAATATAGTTTATTTAAAAAAACTGGCAGAAGTAATTATTTGACGACTGGTAGCAACTGACTAGAGCAGTGTTTCCCAAAGTTGTCAGAGCTTCGACCCATCAAACAAAATATCTAATCTTGAGTTGAGACCATAGATTATACACTTATACTGGTATTTGACTGGTATAGATGCGCAACTCTCAGTTCGAAATTGAAGTTCAATAGGCATCCTCGACTGACCTCGACTCTAGATGGCGTACAAATCAATTGTATTTTTATTCGATCGTATAGATGGCGTTAGTAGTGGATTCATTTTTCAGAATAAAATAAATGTTTAATTTTGGTGTTAATAAATATGTAAATGACAACTGTTATGTAAAATATGCAATTTAAAAGTAAAAAAATATAAAAATCACAAAATGTAGTTCGTGGTAAGCGTGGATTCGATCCACGGACTTCTCAGATACGAGCCCAACACCTTATTCACTGCACCATGGAGGTCTCAAGAAAGTTGGCAAAATTACCGTTCAGTTGTTGCTTTTTCTTTAGTTCTTACAATCATTGGTAGATGGTGCTGATTTATATGAAATTTACCCATGTAGGGAGCTTTCACGGCCCTGGTTGAGACCCACTACTTAGCTGTATTTTGTCAAAAAGGCGTCAATGGGAGGAGAACCTCAGTCAATCGGTGTCGCTTTATTTTCCAGGACTAACTCCTATGCTTGAGTATTATTATGTACAGTAAATATATACAAGTGATATAGAAGGTGTAACAGTTGCGGCACCTTACAAAATGTAAATTATGTGAAGGTATTATGCAATCCTGGCGATGAAAAGAGTGACCGTCAGTTTTATTGCCCGTTCTTTCTGATGGTTCTACGCCCTTGATTTGCGAACGTGGTAGTAAATGTAAATGTAGAGTCTTTAGGTAATTTTATAAATTTATTATTTTGACGTTCATAAGCGTCACATTGTGACCCAAATGAATAAAGGATTTTGACTTTCACTCAATATTCGCTCGCGACCCAGGGTTTGTGGAATGCTGGTCTTGAGTTATTTCTATGTAAAATATGGATGACCGGCCATTCTGACGGTCACAAGTCTGCTTCAATATCAGCTGATTTTGTAGCTAGCACTTTGCAAATGCTAGCAATAACTAGTAGAATATAATCAAAACACAAAATAATTGAATTCCTTTATTTCATGCCACAGCACATAACTTACAGTTAAATATAAAAACGTAATATAATTGCATAACTCAACGTTTCTGGTGATGTGACAGACATACAAACTAACATACACATTAGATGTGATGACAACATACACATGGTAATTCTGTTGTGGACGTCTGAGTGAAATTAAGTCTATTGCTGTCTTTTTCTTTTCGATATAGCTTGTAAGAGATGGAAACAATAAACCTGTTAAAAGATCTTTGCGCAGTGGTGATAAAGTATAGGATATTAAAAAATAAAATTCACTAATTTTCTACGTAATTTTAGGTCACATCAAGACGCGCCTAAATCACCACCGAATATAGTAAAAATTTAGTTTGACCCCTCTAAAATATCACCTTGAATTTTCTCTCATAGCGTATTCGTAAAAGACAACAATATACTAATTTTAGTTTGAGAGCCTGACAACAGAACTAGGACCACTAAAACAAATGTTTGAGTACTAAACTATTTATATAGAAAATCATAATTATCTAAAAATGCTGTTATTATATTTTTGCATAAATATACATTCTGATAAGTTTATTTTATTGTCGACCTTAAATCCCACTCATAATGGGTATTTTTACCAATACCAAAATCAGTTTTTTTACCTTTATCAGAATCGGTGTATCCACTTTTTTGGCATCAGAATGAACATTAATGCGATTATAAATAATAAAAAGCCTAATTTGTACAACGACAAACATTAAAATTATTATCACATAACAATACCTAAACTAATGTTCCTTTAGATTCAATATATCAGAATCTATTTTGGCATTTGATTCAAGATCGTCCTCGAAACATATAAAACTAGTCTACTATTTTTATAATACTCAAATAAGTAAGAGAATTTTGATCATTCATCCATCGGTCTGTGACATAATTTATATACATATTTGGCGAGGTTTAATACAAACGTTGTTACTTAGGATTTATTCGATTTATTTTGTTTATTAACTTCACACTATACTGGAATCGTAACGGCGCATAAGGGTTGAGCTACACCTATCAGCACCGCATCGCACTTTTATATGCTTCTATCCTTTTCTGTCACTTAGGACCGTCATTTACTAGAGCGAGAAAGAGAGAGGGAACACGATCGCCTTTTCGATTCCGCGGCGTGCTGAAGCGTTCCGTCTCTCTTTCTCGCTATAGTAAATGACGGTCCTAAGTGACAGAAAAGGATAGAAGCATATAAAAGTGCGATGCGGTGCTGATAGGTGTAGCTCAACCCTAACGCGGTTTTGAAGTCTTCTGATACCGATCGAATCGAGACGAGACCCAATGTTGCTAAAGTCGTACTAAGTCCCTCGTGGCACATGTGGTACTTATATGTATAAATTTAGTTATCTTTTTCACGAATTGATATAATTAAGTTGTTTTTTTTTACGTGTTCCAAGGACGATCCGATTAAATGAGAATTATAAAACATTAATTTACAATTAATAATACAAGTATAAAACATTTTGAATAATAGTTGGATATAATGATTTAGTAATCAAATTGATACAAAATTATTTTTGAAAAATTGTGATTGATTAGCGATAGTAAAAAAGAAAAATATGAGTTTTACAAAATATTAAATTATAAATAAAATACACAGTTTAATTATTCTGATCTATGTGTATAAGTAACACAAAATGTGTTAATGATTTCTAATTAACAAAGATACAGAAATTGCTAATAAAAAATTATAATAAAATCATTACAATATATATGGTATATCAATAAAACCTAATTTGTGTTGTCTTTAAATGTTGGCAGCCCAAAAAAATATAATTAGTATATTTAAGGTTGAGCTACACCTATCAGCACCGCATCGCACTTTTATATGCTTCTATCCTTTGCTGTCACTTAGGACCGTCATTTACTAGAGCGAGAAAGAGAGAGGGAACACGATCGCCTTTTCGATTCCGCGGCGTTCTGAAGCGTTCCGTCTCTCTTTCTCGCTCTAGTAAATGACGGTCCTAAGAGACAGAAAAGGATAGAAGCATATAAAAGTGCGATGCGGTGCTGATAGGTGTAGCTCAACCCTTAAGGGCCCACGCCGCGACATTTATAGACATTTATTTAATGGATACAAGGAACTCCCAGACTCGAAAGCTCATAAGCGTCACATTGTGACCCAAATGAATAAAGGATTTTGACTGTTGACTTTGAAACAACAGTTTGTGGCACACAGTGTTATTTGACCCATTTGGAGGTCGAACCCACAACACCCAGCGTTATGTTAAACGGCAATACGGCCCCTTAAACCATGCCATCCGTGCATTAATTGTTTTGTTATTTATAAATTAGAATTATATTTTTATCATACAGGTAACCTTTATAACAAATTATACGGGTTAAAAATTGCTCTGAATGATGGAATGTGACATTAAAAAAATACATAATTATTTAAAAACCCATACATAAGGACAATGTAATTTGAAAATATCTGTGGTCTGACAGAATCCATAAGCAATTTTAAAATCAACAAATAATTCTACAATATTAAATATATTTTTAAATTACATACCAATCTAAATAGAATATAAGAATTACACCAGTCTTCGCTCGACATTTTCCATCTTACCCTCTTTCCAAATTATTTATATTATACCTACTGTATTATAATATAACATTTTTCGAATTTTATAGCAGTTTTTTCGCTTTAATTGAAACACGGAAAAAAATATGTTTGTTTCGAAAATGAAAAGATTTTTTTGTATTTATGTAATTTAACCCTTTTTTATCATCACGAGAAGACTAAGTGACCACGACTGTTGTAACCCTGCCGAAACGTTGGAGTAACAGCCAAAGATGGCATTTTACATAAACCGCCATAAAATTCGTAAAATGCAGTAAAACATTAATATATTCATATAATTTAAACATTTAGTAAATATATCTACCGTATCTTTGCATACAATATCATTCCTTCAACACATACGACGAATGACGATATGACTAACACAGTCCTAGTACAGGAAAAGTAATCGTAAATATACCAGTTTGGTGGCAAAATATACATCAATAAAACTTTGTTTATAAACTTTACCTTGGCACTAGAAATGAGACCCCTTGGCTGGACCTAGGGCCCCTTAATGCCAAGATAAGTTACATTGAGGTACATATTTGCCGCCAAGACATGCTTTTTTTCCTGTACTATTAAGGCCGGTGTTCACCGACACTTTATCTTGGTTATCTTTCCGTTAAATTAAACTGACAATGCACGCGCAGTGGTATGTACGCATTCCATCACATATGAGAATGCGCGCGCAGAACTAAATAAAAGCAAGTTAACAGTTGGTTTTCCGATCGCCGGTTATATCATTGTCGGTGAACTTGGGTCTAAGTAGCATAATATACATAGGCGTGAAATGGACCTAAATTACGACATCCGGCACGTTGGGACCAAGTTTAAACTTGAGAGTCGATTCACGTCCATACTAATGACCCGAGCTAAATATATATAATGTTTCATACAAGGAAAACTTCACAAATTTTAATTTATACCATTCGGACGATCACACACAAAATGTGTTATTAAATGTAATATTAGCATAATAATATTATATAATAATATCTAACATTTAGTAGTTAATTTTGAGGAAATGCGAGTGCGAGTGAATTATGAGTAGTATATAAGGTTAACTGCAATTAATGTTGTTTTTTACCCCTCATACCTCTCTGATAAATTTCGACTAACAGATGATGTCAGGCAAATATTTGTTATGATCACTATACACATGATAACAATCTTTATTTAATTATGATTGAGTTGCCATGACCAACAAAATATTGCACGATTTAAAAATCACCCGCCTGTTAAATGGTCTCGACTCCGGCATTGCATTATTTTTGATGTAGCATTTCTGCACCTTTCTTTGTAAACTCTAAAACTTAATAAAGACTTGTCTATGCCTTAATGTCTGCTAAAAAGCTGTGATTATTGTATGTTACTTGTATTGATTTACTAAATAAAGTGGGGACATTCACAACGCGAACAGTTTAGTAAAGCGACATGAACCCGTGTTTCTTACAAACCTTTTAAACCACTGTTTTATGCCAAGTATTTTTTCAGTGACGTCAGTTTTATTTACGCAATGAAATTCAATTTATGAATCTGTTTCCTTTGTGACTATGTAGTAAAAAAATAGGTACATAACGCCTTCAAAATCTTGTAAAATTATGAATCAAATAATCAAAATTCTAGTTTACATAAAATCATGCATTTTCCAATTTCTATAATTAAATTTCAGCTAGCAATACCTATTTCATGTTTTCTTGAATATACATACATATAACGCGAATGGGACGTGTAAATACATATTATTATAAACCGATCGTTCAAAAGGTTAACCTATCTTTCACCCATCCCTCCCTAACTTGTCCACTCAGTGTGGTCCAGCGACCAACGGTGGGGTAGACCTGCCCTCCTGAGCGGTAGGGGAGCCGCTCTCGTTCACGAGCCGCTGTCGTTCCCGGTACATGGAAACCTGGATGTTCTCCAGCTGGTGGTACCTGCAGACCTTCAGCGTGGAGAATACGGCTAGACCTACCCATGTGGCGAACGCGGCCCATGCGCCAAACTGGAAAGGAATCACGAATTGAGACAAATAATAAGTCTAAAATAAAAAAATAATAATAAAGTACCGTGTGGTTGACGGCATAGAATACAAGTGTCACCACCCCTTATCTTCCCGTGGGTGTCGTAAGAGGCGACTAAGGGATAACACGATGCAAATACCATCTTTGCGTAGAGACGGAAAACTCGACATCAAACCCTATACGACTGCCTCGTTGGTCTCGCGGCATAAATGTGCGCGTGGGATCGGGAGGTCCCGGGTTCGATTCCTGGGTCGGGCAGTGTTATTGAGTTTTTCTGACACGAAATTCTCAGTAGCAGCACGGAGTCTGGAAATGTGCCCGGTACGGCAATAGGCTCGCCCCTTATTACGTGGGACTAAAGTATAACTGGCGAAAAGTGGGTGTAGAAATACACCTCTGCCTACCCCTTCGGGGATAAAAGGCGTGACGATATGTATGTATGTATGTAAATAAAAAAAAATAGTCAAAACTTCGGCTTATGGATTCTATCGCGATATATTCCTTTTATTGACATTTGACATCACATTTAAACGGAATGATTTAAGAACTAAATTGCATATTATAATCCGACGTTCCGGACTTTTCAGAAACCGTGGTCGCATTAGTCACCTCTTACTATACTTACGGAATATAATGGGTTAATGACACTAATCCGTCACCTCATATCAAAAGTATTGCATATCAAAGTAAGCATATTATTAAAAATATATCGCAAGTCGCAGGGTAATCTGTCTTTCATTTGGTACGGAGGAACTTTGACTATTATGTAGTTTGTTTGTGTGAACTGACCTGCGCAGATCCGATCTCCATATAAAAGCCGGCCGTTTTGATCCCATCCTTCTTGTCTATGTCTTCCCCGGCGGCGTCTTCACAACTGACAAAAGAAAACATATGTTAGACTACATGTTGATATACTGATATAGCCTTTTGCAGGCCACTGCCGGACACTACTGTCTCTCACAATAGCATTCAAAGTCAAAGTCAAAATCATTTATTCATCTAGGTCACAAGGTGACGCTTATGAACGTCAAATTTTAAAGTACATTACTTAATGCTTCTACATTTACATTTACTGCCTCGTTCGCAAAGCAATAGCTAGAACCACGAGAAAGAACGGGCAATAAAACTCGTGGCCACTCTTTTTAATCGCCAGTGTTATGTTACATATTTTGTTTTTGTAAGGAGCTGCAGCTGTTTCACATTGTAATTAATTACTCGTAAATAGTAATTAGGAACATACATAATACTTAATTAATTAATGCAGTTACCAATTTAAGTGCTGTAGTAGCCTTCCAGTGTGAATCTTGTGTAACAGGAGCATACACTTACGTCTTATAATGTAGCATTGTGAACCGACGTGAGGATTCGTCCTACTATACCACAGTGACCAGACTGGTTGGTTGGTACAGTGTTCGATATCAAGTTCTTCGTCTCATCGCAAATATGCCAGCGAGTCGATCGCATCAAGCGACGCCCGACATACCTAATTTAGGCGTGTGCGTACGCAGTTGCTATGCATGTTAAACTATGAGACACGATCATCTAAACTAGTCAGAGGATCTTCCCTCTAATTGGAGGAACACGCAATCCTAATTTACTCTTACCTAGGGAACCTCTCGAAGATGTTCTGGCACCAGGTCATGAAGCCCAGCGTCACCATGACGGCGGCGCACACGGTCAGGCCACACAGTAGCACACACACCATGGCGCACGGTCACAATGTACTCTTACCTAGGGAACCTCTCGACGATGTTCTGGCACCAGGTCATGAAGCCCAGCGTCACCATGACGGCGGCGCACACGGTCAGGCCACACAGTAGCACACACACCATGGCGCACGGTCACAATGTACTCTTACCTAGGGAACCTCTCGACGATGTTCTGGCACCAGGTCATGAAGCCCAGCGTCACCATGACGGCGGCGCACACGGTCAGTCCACACAGTAGCACACACACCATGGCGCACGGTCACAATGTACTCTTACCTAGGGAACCTCTCGACGATGTTCTGGCACCAGGTCATGAAGCCCAGCGTCACCATGACGGCGGCGCACACGGTCAGTCCACACAGTAGCACACACACCATGGCGCACGGTCACAATGTACTCTTACCTAGGGAACCTCTCGACGATGTTCTGGCACCAGGTCATGAAGCCCAGCGTCATTATGACGGCGGCGCACACGGTCAGTCCACACAGTAGCACACACACCATGGCGCACGGTCACAATGTACTCTTACCTAGGGAACCTCTCGACGATGTTCTGGCACCAGGTCATGAAGCCCAGCGTCATTATGACGGCGGCGCACACGGTCAGGCCACACAGTAGCACACACACCATGGCGCACGGTCACAATGTACTCTTACCTAGGGAACCTCTCGACGATGTTCTGGCACCAGGTCATGAAGCCCAGCGTCATTATGACGGCGGCGCACACGGTCAGTCCACACAGTAGCACACACACCATGGCGCACGGTCACAATGTACTCTTACCTAGGGAACCTCTCGACGATGTTCTGGCACCAGGTCATGAAGCCCAGCGTCATTATGACGGCGGCGCACACGGTCAGGCCACACAGTAGCACACACACCATGGCGCACGGTCACAATGTACTCTTACCTAGGGAACCTCTCGACGATGTTCTGGCACCAGGTCATGAAGCCCAGCGTCATTATGACGGCGGCGCACACGGTCAGTCCACACAGTAGCACACACACCATGGCGCACGGTCACAATGTACTCTTACCTAGGGAACCTCTCGACGATGTTCTGGCACCAGGTCATGAAGCCCAGCGTCATTATGACGGCGGCGCACACGGTCAGTCCACACAGTAGCACACACACCATGGCGCACGGTCACAATGTACTCTTACCTAGGGAACCTCTCGACGATGTTCTGGCACCAGGTCATGAAGCCCAGCGTCACCATGACGGCGGCGCACACGGTCAGTCCACACAGTAGCACACACACCATGGCGCACGGTCACAATGTACTCTTACCTAGGGAACCTCTCGACGATGTTCTGGCACCAGGTCATGAAGCCCAGCGTCACCATGACGGCGGCGCACACGGTCAGTCCACACAGTAGCACACACACCATGGCGCACGGTCACAATGTACTCTTACCTAGGGAACCTCTCGACGATGTTCTGGCACCAGGTCATGAAGCCCAGAATCACCATGACGGCGGCGCACACGGTCAGTCCACACAGTAGCACACACACCATGGCGCACGGTCACAATGTACTCTTACCTAGGGAACCTCTCGACGATGTTCTGGCACCAGGTCATGAAGCCCAGCGTCACCATGACGGCGGCGCACACGGTCAGTCCACACAGTAGCACACACACCATGGCGCACGGTCACAATGTACTCTTACCTAGGGAACCTCTCGACGATGTTCTGGCACCAGGTCATGAAGCCCAGCGTCACCATGACGGCGGCGCACACGGTCAGTCCACACAGTAGCACACACACCATGGCGCACGGTCACAATGTACTCTTACCTAGGGAACCTCTCGACGATGTTCTGGCACCAGGTCATGAAGCCCAGCGTCACCATGACGGCGGCGCACACGGTCAGTCCACACAGTAGCACACACACCATGGCGCACGGTCACAATGTACTCTTACCTAGGGAACCTCTCGACGATGTTCTGGCACCAGGTCATGAAGCCCAGAATCACCATGACGGCGGCGCACACGGTCAGTCCACACAGTAGCACACACACCATGGCGCACGGTCACAATGTACTCTTACCTAGGGAACCTCTCGACGATGTTCTGGCACCAGGTCATGAAGCCCAGCGTCACCATGACGGCGGCGCACACGGTCAGTCCACACAGTAGCACACACACCATGGCGCACGGTCACAATGTACTCTTACCTAGGGAACCTCTCGACGATGTTCTGGCACCAGGTCATGAAGCCCAGCGTCACCATGACGGCGGCGCACACGGTCAGTCCACACAGTAGCACACACACCATGGCGCACGGTCACAATGTACTCTTACCTAGGGAACCTCTCGACGATGTTCTGGCACCAGGTCATGAAGCCCAGCGTCACCATGACGGCGGCGCACACGGTCAGGCCACACAGTAGTACACACACCATCGCTTCCAGGAACGCAGAGAGGAAGGAGCTGTCCACGCCTTTATACATGAACATCGATAACCTGCGCAATAAACAGTAAACTTTAATAAAATAAGTATCATTTAAAATGGACAAAAATTGTATTGCGGATAAGATAAGACAGCGGATGACAGTTGTTGTGTTGATAGAAGTAAAATATAAATAACGGGCTGCAACATGTGAGCCTAGAGCAGTTGAGCGTAACGTGTACTGCGATGTGTTACCCGAATATCTGTAGGATGCTGCCCCATAATAACTACTCGAAGAGTGAGAATTCGGTGCTGCCTTTTCTACAAATGGAATTTCTTAAAGCTTCCGAACACATTTTGATTAAACTTTGTAAATAGGACAAATTTGCAGAGTAGCATATAGGCCAAGTACATTTTCCCAAGATAAGGGCATGAACCCTTAATGCGTCACCCATTTTACGCACTCCTTTTACTCCCTTCCCGTCACTGGGGCAAGAGCAAGAGATTAAAAGCTGTAATTCGAAGACCACCAGACCCAGACGCTGAGAAAGAGTAACATATGAATACCTTCCTTACCCGTCACTCAGACAGGTAGAGGCCGTGGCCAATAACAGGTGATGTATAATGGCCGTAACACACGCTCGAACTTGTCCGGCGGACCAAACCCGTCGGTCCGGCGGACAAAATCCGTTCTCGCTACAGACGACCGGATCGGACAGTTGCTTCACGTAAGCCATGTCCGATCCGACCGATCTGCAAACTAGCGGACCGAGGCGGACTCAATTAATAATAATTATGTTCGCCGGACTACTCTACAGACGGGCAGATTTGGTCCGGAGGCGACCCAAATCCGTGGTCTGTTCGGATCAAGTTCGAGCGTGTGTTACGGCTATAAGGGTAAGTATTGAGTAGAATGCCACACTGACCTGTATATCTGCACGCAGCACACAATGAACATGATGACGCCGACGACCAGCACGTAGTCGCAGTAGGCGCGCGGAGCCCACGTCACAGCCAGCTGCCCGTCCGTCGGCTGCCAGTCGCCGCGGGAGAACAGCAGGCACTTGCCCCTGCGCACACAAGTCACACTCAAACTCGTTAGGTCACAAACTGACGATGATGAACGACATCAGAGGGCATAGCCAATGAATACAGATTTACATAGAAGCGCAGTTCTTAAGGATTTCGTGTGCCGATGCCAAGTGGGGACTATCTCCTGTTTAGTTTGTAGATGGCGCTGTGGCGGCGCTGGCGTCGTTCTCCGTCTCTCTAGCTCTCGTAGTTAAGATACACAGGAGTAACGTTCGTCTCTCTTGCTCTCGTAGAGACAGCTGTCACAGCGCGACTACCACCCCGCCAAGCGGCAATTTGGATCACAGAAAGTTTGTCTTCAGCGCGCCCATAAGAAATGCGCCTCTATGTAAATATGAGCTGTTTGGCCCAGCCAAATAGCATTCGCATCTGATTTCTACTTTCGTTAACGCTTGGTTGCCATACTTACCATAGCAACATAAGAAATTATTTCTTTGTTGACCTCGTGCTATATACGTCTATGGCGTTATGTTATATGCATAACACTTTGCTTAATTTTTCTTTCCATTAGATTTTATTTGTAGACTAGAACATCTGGTTGGCTTTACTTTCATTTACTACAGTATTGAATGATTTAATTTATTAAGAATGTGTTACTACTGAAAAACTAAGTCATAATTTGCAAATCGCGGCAACTTTCAAGAGTGAAACGAAACGTTAGGTACTGAAATTGCTACCCGCACCACGCTACAGCGCAAATTGTATAATAGACGTAATGTTGCATTTTACATCGAATGCCATGTTCGCAACGCAAAGAACCAACGAAGAGGTCTCACTGCAAACTAATAATAATTTCTGAATCACACAGAGAGCTGAACCAGAAATTATAGAGATATTGAATACATAACATACTCAGTGGTTTAAGCGATCTCTACGCCTTCTAGCACTAATTGCGTGCTGTGCATTGGGGGGGGGTTAAAGGTACAAGGCCACAAGCAGAAATCATTGGCATGTTCGGTATTAAGGTTAATCCATAACTCCCTACATGACAGCAGACAAAGTGCCCGTCACTACGTAGTTTGAATTTTTATACCAACAATCTTATACTAATATATAAAGCTGAAGAGTTTGTTTGTTTGGTTGAACGCGCTAATCTCAGGAACTACTGGGCCGATTTGAAAAATTCTTTCAGTTTTAGATAGCCCATTTATCGAGGAAGGCTATAGGCTATATAACATCACGCTATGAGCGACGGGAGCAGAGTAGTAGCCTTAAATAACGCGGGTGTAACCGCGGGCATCGTCTAGTTCCCCAATAAAGGGTTTAGTCCCAAGACCACCGTGAAACTAAAAACATTATCCTTCCTTTTGGTTTCGCCGTAGTCGGATAAAAATTAATTAAGTGCACAGTTAGGTAAAATAAAAATATCTGTACTTTGTACATTTAAACTTCACTTATAAGCAAAACATATCTAGCTAGTTATTTATGTATTTATAAACAAACTGTAAAATTAATACTGAACTTATACGTAAGAAGTAGATTCAACTAGGCATGAGACTGATATCGGATTCCAGATTCGTTTCATTCGTTTGAATCTGAACTCCAGTGTCAGAAATCTGAATCCAATTGCAGTCAGAAATCGTATCGTATCGATATTCCAATGTGAAAAAACCGATTTAGAAAACGCAAAAGAATACCACGATAACGCAAACTGAGAGAGCGAATTTCATTTCTTTTCTTTCTAACTTAGTGATCCGTTGAATGAGCGAAAGAGATGAAGCGAACTGTCGCCAAGCAAGCGAATCGTTTTAGATTTTGGCGGCTTTATGAATTGCAGATTGAATAGAAAAATAAGACTAAATATCGAGGCGATAATATCTAATTCAGATTGCAACTATTTAATGTTTATTTTGAAAATTGCAAATAGTTATTAGGAATTTATGTTTGGAGAGTTTTATTTGACTTGATTGGTCTCATGCCTAAAATACAAAAAGATTTCGATTATTTACGTTTGTCGTACGCTACGCTCCAACATCCGCTACTGAAAACAATTTCTAAAATCGGTTTTTGAAACCGATTTCAAAATCTGAAATAGGATTTTTTATCGGTTTGCGTAAAAATCTGAAAATGCCCATTCCTAGATTCAACCAGAAATCACAGAACAATATAACAACCACAATTATAATTTGTTGACGTTTTATAAGTAGGTAAATTATGACTACTACTCTAATAAGTTTTATGTAATAAATAAAATAGCCGTGCTTGTGACTCACTGAAATAATGCTTTTAATATGTGTAAACAAATGACCACAACTAAGTATGTATGATAAGCTGATAAGGCCTAACGAAAATTTTAATGGAAATGCCAGCAGACTACCATGCAGAGAGTATCAGGTTTGAATCCATGGCATGCTCCATAGCGTTTACAACAGTGCCGAAATATTGGTTACTCCAAACAAACAAACATAGTGTCTATCAACTAACAATAACAGTCATTTTCCATCCTGTTCTACATAGGACAAAACAATAAATATGCAAGGTAAATAATATAATAATTATATTTAAAATACAAATTTATATTAAGTAACCACTTTCAGATATTATGACACTCATGTATTGATGATAACCGACAATGTCATATAAAACGTCTACGCACTGGCTCAGAACCAAGATCCAATAACTTATGAACTTGCAAAGTCGTAATCATGACCCTACTATAAGACTTTGCCTTTGAGCCTGTGTGTGTGACAGTGACATAACAAATTATATGCAGCTAAAAATAAATTACCTAATAGCATTGTGACTAACAAACATAACTAAGTATCTACTTATTGATAAAAAAAATATTTATCATAAGTAATATAGTTTTATAGGATGGGGTGACCGGTTCATACAGATGATACAGCATGAATTCTATTTGAATTAGGGCAGATAACCACAATTTTTTATACAGAGTAGGCAGATTATATCTCTGTAATGTAAGCAAGCAGCGATAGCCTAGTGGAGAGACCAACAGACTGCTACGCAGAGGGTCTCGGGTTCGAATCCACGTTTTGGAGTTAAGTGCGTATTAAATTGTTAATTATCGCTTTCTAATTGGTGAAGGAAAAGGTAGTAAGGCAACCTGCATGTCTGAGAGTTCTCCATAATGTTCTCGAAAGACATGTGAAGTCTGCCAACCCGCACATGGCCAGTGTGGTGGACTATGGCCTTACCCTTCTCATAGTGAGAAGAGGCCTGTGCCCAGCAGTGAGACAGTTTATATACAGGGCTGATGATGATGATGAATGTAAACAAGAGAACATTTTAAGTTACTCTCTATTTAGATTTTAGTAGTGTACTACTTTTACTGTTTTTAAAATTTGCTTATTCTACCAACAGTGGCTGCTCAAGATATTGAAAATACTGAGCAATATACAATGTATCATTGCACCGGCCTTATTATGCTCATTTGGAACTTTGGTAGTATAAAAGCTATTAATTATTATGTTTTATATCTTTCCTCATACAAAATTGTTTACAAATTGTCAATCATTTTTAACATCTAATGAGTATTATTTAATTACGAACAGTTCTTACCAGAATAATAAAGGTGATATATTTGAAGGATAAACAATTAGAGATGCGTTGCTCTGACGATTATGCGACAATCGTTAACTTATCACTGTGTGTGTCACAACTAAGACATACGTATCACTTTCTTGATTACAAAAAGAAACAAATAACTACATATCATTGAATTACAACTCTAAGACAATATGGAGACATAATTAGAAAGCTTACGAAGAATATCTTACTTGAATTCATCCTGATGCATACTCATAGGGACGATGATACACAGGGACAAAATCATTCCAATAACATGGCCCGCTATTTGACTCAATAACAGCACGTTAGTCAACGCCATTGTCTTAGTATTCGTTTAACTTGACAGTAAGTACAATAAACAAATCACTGCGTTATAACTGAAACACTGGATTCGAGGAAAATCTGCAAAACTGCGATAGAGATTGATAAATAAAACAATTTACGTGACTACGACGGTATCACGGTCGATTTGACTTTGACAATAATTTGACATTTCGTTTCGACATTGAGGGGAGGGTAGATTATAGAGTAGTGACTAGAGAAAATCGAGTGATTGATTATTATATTTTTTTAATATGGGTGTTGTTTTAATATAATGCCCCCTGATTAAGTAAAAATGAGTAAAAATGAATGGGTCATCGGAGTATAATGCCAAAAACATTAGCTCACTCTCTCTCTCTACTACTAACTCATGGGTTTTGTACGAAATATGGATTATTTTGGCATGTTTTGCTAGATGAAACATACTTACAGAAAATATCAGTGAATGGAAAAATCCCAAGGAAATCTGCATTTGTCTTAAAGTTCTCCTCAGGTAATTTTTCGGAAAGATACCACCTGGGCTACATGGTAGGGTTGGCCTTACTCTTATTATCTAAAAAGAGACTTGAGCCCAGGAGTGGGTTGCTAATGATGTTGATCTATAGATGAGGTAAAGTTACCAGCAACCGCATTTAGAATACGTATAGCTTAGGTACATCAGATGTTCTTATCGCTAATGTAAGTAAGATTAAAGATAGCATGAAAATAATAAAATCTAGGTTTCTATATTCTCGCACTAAACAATTAACAGGGGCAATAAATTTAATATTATATATCGATTTAAGTCATGGTTTTTGCCATTATCTCAGATTTAAAAGGTCTGTAGGTCACCTCTATCACCACGACAAATAAAACTTTACATTCCGTTTCGCTGTTTCTTTCCAAATAGATGGCAGATAAAATATATTATCTACATATTTACTACTTTTATAAGACAGAAAACTGATATAACATCAGTTTTATTCACCTTAAAATAAGTTACAGTTTAGGTATTGCTGAAAAATCAAGGCAACGAGACGGTCCTGGTTATTTGTCGTGAAAAAGTATTGCCTAAAAAGAAACGTATACACGATTACAATCCAAGTTGTATGTCACAAATAAACGTCAAATTGCGACAGATTGGACGTTGGTGATGTGTTTCAATCAGTGGAATCAGTACTAAATCGTTTAATTGAACAATTTACTATGTCATTGCGCTCCATTTAGGCAAATAGTGATCTAACAATGAATTTTAACGCTTCCAGAAACGGTAAGTGCATTTTATTGTGTAAATAACTCTGTCACCTGTTACCGACACAGCAGCATGTATTTAGTAATTATCCACTGAAAAACTCTTTACTTTCAACCTTACGTAGTTTTTTATACCTTTCGCTATCATTTTCCCATTAACTTCAAGTAGTTATACAATATTTATTGAGTAATAGGATGATTAAAATGGGGTTGTGTCCAAGTTTGTTAAAAGTACTTCGGACGAAAATAACAGTGACTGTTCATCAAATTGTTATGAAATTGGGACACACGTGTCATTCAAATGATGCTAAATCTATCCTAGGCAAAATTTTCAAAGTCTAAAGTATAGTTCCGAGGGCACAAGGATGATGTTTGACTGTTTACCATTCCAGTGCCCCAAGGTGGCGGTGGTGGTGGTATTCGCAAGGCTAAGCGCGTGAGCGACGTAGCGGCGATGGGGGCGCCGTCACCGACTCCCGCGTTTAGCCCAGCGCCAGGCTACAGCCCCGGGTACCCTCCGGCAGGACCACCGCCCCCATATACAGAAGGAATCCAATTGGAAAATGCACAGGACTTTGGGGGCGCATCACCCGCTGGAAGTGAGTACTTATCTACAAACTATGTTAAATTGTAACAGAAATAACTGAAATTAAATAATATTGACCCTTGATCTCTAAGTGATAAAGTTATTGGTAAAATCTGTATAGAAAAAAATCTCATTTATAATGTAATTTCACGTTATGTTATTATTGTGTAAATAAATACATGTATATCCTTTTAGGGGAATTGATAAAATTATCAATTTATACAAATATTTGTTGACTCAGCTGAATCACATTATTATATTTTTGCTGAGTTAGGCCATATAAGTACTTTAAATAATCTGATATCCAACTATACATGTTGCGAGTTGCGAATAAGATTTTTATGAACAATGCTTACTATTTAATTGAGTAACTGTGTTTATTATTATATGTTGTGAGAACTATTTCCAGATCTGATTAGATTGTTAATTGGAGTAGGTCAAACAATTTATTTCAACATAAATTAAAAAAAAAACTATAAATTACATACATGTCCTGATCCAGTTCAAATTAGCTTATACTTCTGTCAACGACAACCTAACCTACTAGACGGCACACGTAAGGCGAACACTTTCAAACAACACATTAGACTTATACGTCTTATATAAGACCAATCCCAACACTAGATATGAATTATGCAATCCGCAAATTTGAACTGGCCAATTAGAATGCATTTTTGTAGCCCCCCCTTGTCCCGCATACCTCACCGCTTTGACAGAATTTTTTGTTTAGAAATGAAAACATTAGGTGTCTAGTAGGCTGTGTTGTCGTTGACTTCTGTTAATCAAATTGACCTTCAATTTTATATTCTTTGAATTGATTACCAAGCTAGGGAAATGCGACTGCAATTAATTAAAATAAGGTAAAATAATGTAATTATAATAATTATGGCTAATATTTTTGCCTCCGTGGTCCAGTGGATAGCGTATGCGACTGCTGATCAGGTTCCGGGTTCGATTCCTGTATCGGGCAAAAGTGTTTCTGCGGGTTATTCCGAATACTCAGTAGCAGCCCGTAGTCTGGTGATGTGCCCAGTAATGGCAATAGGCTCGCCCCCTATTACGTGGGACCCAAAAATTCATGGCGAAATGTGGGTGTAATATTTACACCTCTGCCTACCCCTTCAGGGATACAGGTGTGAGATTATAAAAAAAATGTTTTTTAGAGGTCTGTGGCTAGGCAATGTCTATTTGATGTTCTTCAATTCATTATCTTTGGTATAATATCTATAAAATTATTTCCGTATTGACTGACTGACAGACATGCCCTAAGCAAAACTATAGGATGCAAAAAGCTAAACTTTTGCACATAATAAAATTATGTTTCTTGGGGACCATAGTGTATGAAGAATTGCCAATGGAGTGGAATGGAATTTGAGGATATCCCTATCCTGAAATTCCCATGGGGTTGGAAGAAACTCACTTTTCTTATTATGAAGAATATTATGGTAATCTCTCAGACATGCAGGCTTCTTCACAATGTAATTGTTAAACCTGTGATATTTAAAATGTCCTTAGCAATATTACATTGATAATTACAATGTACCTGTGTCAATTGGCACTTGCAAACAAACACATTTTTGTTCAAATTATGTTAGCATGGATTGTCATTGTTTGTAAACAAGTAAGTATCTGTTTTTCTTTTCAGACTTTGGATACATGGCAGGCTACCCTCAGTCTCCAATGCCGGCTATGCCCAACCCAGCACACCTAGGCTCGATGTTACAGCAGCCAGTTGTACAGGTAAATAGAAAAATATTCTTGTTATTATTTTTCTCCTGATGCAAAAAGAGGGCTGTTATAAGTTTGACCTGTCTGTCTTTGGAACCTAGGTCCTGAATTAATGAACCAATTTGAGTGCAAATGTTTTGAAACATGGATGTACTATGCCTATTAGACAAAAGTGTAAGATCTGCGTACCCGCACTTGGCCAGAATGGTGGACTACAGCCTTACCCTCGAGAGGGTAAGGCTGTAGTCTCTCTCGTCGCTGTAGTAGAGGAGGCCTCTTCTCATTAAGCTCTTATGGTGAGAAGAGGCCACCAGCAGTAGAACAGTATATATAGGGCCGATGATGATGATGATAATAACACCACCAATCACCCCGTTCCCCAGGACATGGCCCTACAGTACGGCAACCAGCTAGCGTCCCAGGGTCGCGAGGCGGTGCAACGAGAGCTGAACAAGTATGTGCCGGTGTCGAGGCTCCGGTACTACTTCGCGGTGGACACCAGATACGTCATGAGGAAACTGCTGCTCATCATGTTTCCTTACACGCATAAGGTTAGTGGATTGATCAATATATGTATGTATATTATTTTAGGAAAAAGTAAATTTAAATCAAGAAAAAAAAACTGATTTTTCATACAAAATTGGAATTTGATCTCTACGAAATGTGCGCAGTTAGTACTATTTGACCACCCTATACACATGGCTATGTACACCTCTTTATTTTGAGTGCGTAGGCCCCGAACTCAAGGGAGACTCCCATACACTAGGTCTGCCAGCCCCAACTTGACATCATCTCAAAAGTTTTCACTGCGAGACCAATACTTTTTCAAAGTTTGACAAAATCGACTTCAGAACTCACTCCTCAAACTTGGATGGGCCCAGACAGAACGTTCTTTCAAACAAAAAAGAGTTGAGATTGGTTAGTTAATAATGAAGTTCAGAGGTAACATTAAAAATATTCAAACAAATTTATAAACTCTTTCGTTTTTTAAATTGGTAGAGAACGAGTTTCTGGGTAGTAAACTCTACTAGAATTTTATTGTTGGCCATAGGTCTCTCCTAATTTGTACGATCTACTAGTGCGTTATGATAGGGAAAGACTTGAAGATGTGCTAAGTAAATGTATATTTTTGCAGGAGTGGATGGTGAAATACGACCAGGACACGCCAGTCCAGCCTCGCTACGACCTCAACGCGCCAGACCTCTACATCCCCTCCATGGGGTACGTCACATACGTGCTGCTGGCCGGCTTCGTGCTAGGTAAGACCAGGTTTAAATACGACCAGGACACGCCAGTTCAGCCTCGCTACGACCTCAAACCTCAAGGCGCCAGACCTCTACATCCCCTCCATGGGGTACGTCACATACGTGCTGCTGGCCGGCTTCGTGCTAGGTAAGACCAGGTCTAAATACGACCAGGACACGCCAGTCCAGCCTCGCTACGACCTCAACGCGCCAGACCTCTACATCCCCTCCATGGGGTACGTCACATACGTGCTGCTGGCCGGCTTCGTGCTAGGTAAGACCAGGTCTAAATACGACCAGGACACGCCAGTCCAGCCTCGCTACGACCTCAACGCGCCAGACCAGCGTCACAAAATATGATGTAAGATAAAGTATAAATACTACCAGAACTTTATGGGCCTCGCCAACTGAGCCAGCGGTTACACTTGCGTTATTTAGGGCTACTGCTCCGCACCCGTGGTTCATGGCGTGATGTTATGTAGTCATTCCTTCCTCGATAAATGATCTATCCAGCACGAAAATAATTATACAAATCGAACGAATAGTTCCTGAGATTAGCGCGTTCAACCCAACATCAACAAAAAAATCTTCATCTTTATGATATTAGTATAGATTACTAAACAATCGTCATACAGCATTACACAGTTCTCTGTTGGTCATAGGCCCTTCCTAATTTAGGCCCATCATCCTCTTAGCTTTATCCCAGTTTCCACCCCAGGTCCGCTTACTAGTCTAACCGGATTTGGCTGAATATTAGCATTTCCACGGAGCGACTGACTCTCTGTCCTCTGCAACCCAAAGGGATAGCGATATTCCATGGTTGAGATTAGTGTCAGTTTATTCAGAAGTACTGACGCCCTATAATTACTGGCAAAGATCTTCATGACAACCGGGGCCGACGGCTTATCGTGCTCTCCGAGGCACGGGACAAGCTATATTTAACAACTCAATATGCACATCACTCCGGAAAGTGAGTGGCGCTCGCTGTGGATTCAAACCCGATATCCTCTGCATGGCAGTCTTAGTAGGTATCACAACTGCTCTGCGCTGCTTCTTAATTTAGGCCTATTCACAAAAAACGTCGCACGTAACAGGAGGGTTAGGGTCCTACTCCTATAGTGTCATTGCAACCCGAAACGTAGTGATAAGCCATTGCTCAACGGCTTGCACAATTACGTCATTGCAGAAACAAGAATATAAATAAAAATGATATATTGTATAGTTTATCGGAGCAGGAAATATTTGATATCTCTGGCCACGCTTTTAACCCAGTAGCAGAGGTTACGGAACAGTTAAAAATATATTTCATAACTGTATCACTTTTATACTTGTCGGCAAATGATAATAAAGATTCTGTGCATTTTTATGCTTGGCTAGGTTTAGTAGGGCAGACTTACTAGTATGCTATCGGTGAATAGCGTAAACCCGCCAACAAACGGGACCCGTAGGGACACCGCGGTGGGTTTTAGTGGGTATGCCCCGAACGCCTTAAGGGGAGAGCCTCCACATACCTCCTCCGCCAGTCCCAAGCCCAGCCGTTTTAATGGCTGGGTTGGCGGAGTTGAGACGACTTATAAGGAGAGTTTCCCATGGTAGTGAACAAAAAAAAAAAAGGGCAGACTTACTACAGCTAGTCAAGCATAAAAATAATAAAAAATAATCAAGTACCTATAACCCTTATTATTTAATCCATTATGCCTCCAAAGGTTGACGGATTGAGAATACAAAATTCGACTGCACGGTTGGCGTAGTGGTTTAAGCGGCCGCCTCGCCGCCTTGACACTGCGCCGAGTGTTGTGGGTTCGATTCCCACACGAGACAACACTTTGTGTGATCCATAAATTGTTGTTTCCATTGTATGTTAAGTCCCCCGCGACACATGATTTTTTCCTAGTGCGGGAGCTGTCTTTAAAAAAAATATATATATCATCACCAATATTCCTCCGCAGGTCTGCAACACCGCTTCTCTCCCGAACAAATAGGCATGCAGGCGTCCTCTGCTCTCGCCTACATAATCTTCGAGATGATCATGTACCTAGTGACCCTCTACGTGACCAACACCAACACTAGCCTGAAGACCCTGGATCTGCTCGCGTTCTCCGGCTACAAGTACATAGTGATGATAGGCAGCCTGCTAGCCGGGCTGTTGCTGGGCAGGACAGGGTATTACTGCAGCTTGCTGTATAGCAGCTTCGCGTTGAGTTATTTCTTGGTGAGTTGTATTTATTTTAGCAGATAAACTTAGCTTTATCTTAGAATAATGGTGAGAAAGATAATATATGGACTTTCTCATCAGACATCATCATCATAAGAATAATTATGAGAAAGTCTATATATAGATTTTTCATAATTATTCTAGCATTATCCCAGTTGCATCCAGAACTTTAGCCTTAAAGCTCGAAGTCCGCTTCTAGTGTAACCAGATTTGACAGACTTTTCTGGCTGTTCGACTGTTCTGGCTGTGACTTACTGAGCTGCTGACCTCTGTGACTGTAGCTATAGACTTGTGATGCTATCAGTTTTTCGGCATTAAATTGATAACCATCAGAAGTGTTTTATGGCAATTTTATTGCTTTTGGGTATATGAAGAGTCGAAGGCTACAATGGACGGGAGGAAGTTTACAGGGAATGGGAGAATGGTTAGAAAGATTTTAGAAAGCTTAAATTGATTGGAATTAAGATTATAGAAAAAGGGAAAAGGGCATCTGGGCGCCGCCGCGCGCCGGCTCTAAACACAGAATGAAATGAAATAATAATATAAGGTAGTAGAGCCTTGCTGATTTCAGCATGAATGGGTCGGCTCGACCGGAAGTACTACCCTCTCACAGAAAATCGACGTAAAGTAACAGTACCTAAACTGTTGCGTTTCGTTCGATGAGTGAGAGTGCCGGAGGCCCTATCCCCCATTCCTTCTCCCTCACCCCACTCCTTATCCTATCCCCATTCCCAACCCCAAGGGGCGGCAACGCACTTGTGACTCCTGTGGTGTTGCTTGTGTCCATGGGCGACGGTAATTGCTTACCATCAGGCGATCCGTCTGCTCGTTTGGCGTTTATTAACATAAAAAAAAATACACTAATATCGTTACTATGGTCTTCGCTCTTCTATTCTAGTAGTTCTAATGTTTCTGAGTCGGACTAGTAATCTATTCCGAAAGTACCGCAGCGGACAACCTATCAGTTTGACATTTTTTATCGACGATTAACAATTTCTGAAACAAAGTTCGAATCAAGTTATAAACAGTCTACACAAAATTATCAACAAAACTCACATTCCAGGTCAAAACCCTCCGCCTGCAACTTCTATCAGGCTCTCAAGCGCCAGAACAGCCTTCGTACGGCGGGTACCCTCAAGCGTACCCGTCCAACCCTTATGCAGACACGTGGAGCAAGCCTTCCGGAGGCACCAAACGAAGAGTCTACTTCCTCCTGTTCGTGGCGATCACACAACCACTCTTGTCCTGGTGGCTCACGTACCACCTGGTGCCATCGCCTGTGCCCCCGGTGGCTCCGGCCCGATAGCGGTCGGTAGACCCCGCGGATGTACTTAGAACGATGGTACACTGTTCAACGTAAATGTTTTAAGGAATATTTTGAATTAAATAACTTGTTTAGATTTGTTTGAAAGGTTTGATTCATAGGCATGGAAAGAGCTTCCCTTGAACGTTCTTTTACGTCCAAAGCGTGCATCTTAACGGACATGTCAAGATCCAATGTCAGATCTATACATGGATTTAGAGATGCATATCTTAATATATAAAATCCTTGCGTTACTGACTGACTGACAGACACGCTACAGCCGAAACTATTGAGCGCAGGTAGCTGAAATTTGGCATGTATGTTCCTTGGGGACCGTAGGTGTGCACTAAGAAGGGATTTTCCGAAATTCCCACGGGATCGGCCAAAGCGGGTAAATTTAAAAAACTGCAGGCGTAGCTGCTGTCGTCCTCTAGTTTGACATAAGCATCATACAAAATATGTCAAAGAGGATGCCCGCGGTTACACCCGCGTTATTTAAGGCTACTGCTCCACTCCCGTCGCTCATAGCGCGATGTTATATAGCCTATAGCCTTCCTCGATAAATGGGCTATCTAACACTGAAAGAATTTTTCAAATCGGACCAGTCTTTCTGAGATTAGCGCGTTCAACCAAACAAACAAACTCTTCAGCTTTATATATTAGTATAAGAGTATAAGATCTGCAAATTGATATTGAATTCAGCGGTTAAACAGGTTTATTTGAGTTTTCTATAAAATTAATACATTGACATAAATGGTCACTTATGTAATATTGAAGACGAATCATGAAAGGGACAGTGTTATAAGTTGGTGTAGTGTCAAAATTATGTAACAAAGAGATATTATGTCGTTTTATTAGCTTTTTCTCATTCTATAGAATGGTTAATATTATTTAATGATTTTATACAGAAGTATATTATGCCTCTATATGTACGGAATTATTAATATATTATTGAGATTAGTAGAGAAAAATTGGTCCAGAAATGAAATGTTACATTTTAAAAACGTTATTAAAGTAACTACTTAAATTATGAAGCTTTTGATAACAGCATTTTTTTAAATATTAGTCAAATATCCTAATCAGTTTTTTTAAAGAGGTATACTTTAGGGTGATTTTAACTACAGCGTGTTTCATTTATATCTTATAAACAATTACATTGAACAGTGAATACCATTATTACATAAAACCATGCTGATACATAGTGTTACCGAAACGAAAAATTCTAACCAAAAACGCATTTAAAAATTATAAATACATTTATTCCCGACCCGGGAACCGAACCCAGTAACGCCATATATCAGCATCTAGTCTGATTTTACAAATGTGAGAGATAATGTAAATACAAAAGAAATATATGATGATTTTGTAACGGATTTTTCTGTATTAATTATGTAATGTTTGACATTTGGGAATATTTTCTAACTTATTGGTATGATCATTTAGTATTTCGAAGTCCAGTGCTGGACAAAGACCTGTCCCAATTTGCTTCAAAGTAGACATGAGATCGATATATCAAAACTATCTCAAATCCGATTGCAGTCAGAAATCGTATCGTATCGATATTCCAATGTGAAAAAACCGATTTTAGAAAACGCAAAACAATACCACGATAACGCAAACTACACAAATCCGAACCAAACAGTGCAAGCGCAACCAAACTACAAAGTAAATCTAAAGCTTACGTTTTCGATAGTTTTCATATTCATTCGTTCTCTTTCACACTACCAAACGACTAGTTAGTTAGAATGAGAGAGAGCAAATTTCATTTCCTCGCTCCAACATCCGCTACTGAAATCGATTTCTAAAATCGGTTTTTGAAATCGATTTCAAAATCTGAAATCAAAAAAAGAAAAAAACGCCCATGCCTACTTCAAAGTAACTATGTAAATAAAGGGATTTGGTTTACTATACCACTCTGGTCAGACAGATTGATATCGAATTTTCCATCTCTTCAAAGATACCTACTTAAAGAATTTGCTGACTAAAGGACTATACGAGATATCAATGAGATAGAAATTATCTATTTATACCTGATCAATACTTAGTTTGCGTCTGTTCTACTATTTTTATACCTACCTACTAAATAATTGTTTATAAAGGGATGTTGGATTCATACAAATCTACTAGTATACATACATGTGCCAATAGAATCCAGTACAAGGTTCCTTGAAACCCGTCTAGCTATGATAAAGGCGAATGAAATATCATCATCAACCGCGTTATCCAAGTTGCATCCAAGAATTTTTGTCTTGGAGTAAGAGATCCTAGCCATAGAGCATAGATATTTACATAGAGACGCATTTCTCTGTAGACAAACTTTCTGTGACCCAAATTGCCGCTTGGCGGCGTGGCAGTCGCGCTGTGACAGCTGTCTCTATGAGTGCAAAAGAGACGAACGTTCCTCCTGTGTATCTGAACTACGAGAGCAAGACAGACGGATAACGACGCCAGCGCCGCCAACGGCGCCAACTACGTACTACACTGACGACAGTCGCCAACTCGCCATTTGGAATCGGCACACGAAATCCTTAAGAAATGCGCTTCTATATGTAAATCTGTATTCATTGTCCTAGCTGAAGTCTATCCAGATGACAGAATGTAAGCTTTTCTGCAGCTAGTTGAAAGATCTGTCCTATAGAACAATAATTTTTGGGTCAAACCTTGATGAGATATTGTGAGTTTTTGAATTTCACTACCGGTAGACCTCCAGCGATGTTAAAGGCTCACCAATGACATTTTAAGTACCAGATAAATTAATTTTCAGACGACATCATACACATATTTATGGGGCAGATTGTGCCTATCCAGAAATGATAAAACTGAGTCTAATATAACTATTTCATATTTTTTCGATAGGTACCAATATCAACTGGTAAAATGTTTTAAAAAATTGTGATAATGAAAAACCATCAAAACAATGTTTACTGGGTTTTTCAGAATTCTCAGTAGCAGCACGGAGTCTGGTGATGTGCCCGGTAACGGCAAAAGGCTCGCCCTCTATTACGTGGGACCTAAAATTCGTGGCGAAATTGCGGGTGTAATATTTACACCTCTGCCTACCTCTTCGGGGATACAGGCGTGAGTCTATAAATAAAAAAGATAAATCAAAACAATGATTTCTATATGTTTACTCCAAAGATTTTGAAACTGTTTATGAACTTAATGCAATATTTTCTGTTACGATGATCACTTTTTTTTTTTAATTTGTAGATAGAAGTATCATACAGACTGGTATGATTTTCTTGAAGATTAGTACGACTCACATCGATACGAAGATGGTTCGGCGCTCTGATTGGCTGACATCGGGTTCTTCAAAGACGACCTTAAAACCTGCCAGTCAGAGTGCTGGAGCACTAACGCATCGGATTCGGGTCATACGTAGGCAGGAACACTATTCTATATATTTCTAAAAGCACTCCTAGCGTTTATTTTTTTATAACTTCACGCCTTTTATCCCCAAATGGGTAGGCAGAGGTGTGACACCCACACTTCGCCAGTTTTGTTTCGGTCCCAATGTAATAGGGGGCGAGCTTATTGCCATCTACCGGATTAAGCGAGCGATAATTAACATTTTTAATACACACATAACTTAGTTCGAAAAGTCAGAGGTGTGTGCCCGGGGTAACTGGGGATCGAACCTGAGAACCTCGTCTCGGCAGTCCGTTACGTACACCACTGGGCTATCGCCGCTTCGTTTACCACAGATGAATAATGTGCAATGGCTAGGGGCGCTCAATTAATATGTATGGAAAAATGTTTCTATCGACGAACGACTCACGTTCGTTGCCGAACTCGGATTAGGGTCGAAACATATCTGACGGAAGATGCGTCGCGTATTATCGGTCGCGTAACGCCAAAACATACAAATATATAGAAAAACATTCAACCCTTCACACCTGACCGATGATCCGTTACGTCGAGCGTACAGCGTCTGTTCCGTTTCCGTCAACGCATTATCGGTCGTCGTCGCGCGCACCACGCACCGCGTGAATTTTGACTGACGCGTTGGGCGACGTTTTAAATGAACGCTGAAACTTCTGAACGCAGAAACTGACTAGACGCGTAATGTAGCAGGTCTAATTTGACGGAATAGATGCGACCGATGTAGATACGCTCGACGCATTTTCCGACAGATGTGTACCGACTCATTTGACGGAATAGACGCGACGGAAGATACGTTCGACGGATCTTCCGTCAGATATGTGCCGACCCTTAGGCCTGTTAAATGTTAAACGATCGAATGGACGCTAAAGTCATACCAAACTCCCTTGCAATATACTTGGCGCCAAAAATTAAAACTCTATTTTGATTTACTCTTTCTTTATCATAAATTGACTTTTGAATGAGTTATTATAATATAACTGGCAATAAACTATATGTCCGAAGCCAGCATTCAACTTATTTGTTGTTATCATAGCATGTTCCTACATCCCAAAGCGGTGTTTATCTAAGGTATAATTTAATGTAAAGCTTATGAAAGTATATTTATATTGTTTTCGACGATAGGTTACGGTATAATGCCGTAGGGCTCGCTCGCTGACTGCTGAGCTGTGGCGAGCGAGTGTTTTGTACTAATTCTATGCAATATTAAAAGCTAGTTTTATATCCTATGTGGTTATTTTATTTTGTAGTTTCCATTACCCTTATCTTTTTAAGCAATGCAGCACAGGTCACCACTTGATTGGGTGACCGCGTGTGGTATTTACATCAGAGCGCTACCGTGCTTCGGAGGGCACCTAAAGCTGTCGGTCCCGGTTTTTGTCTCAGGATAAGGATCGTTAGGCCATGTCGGAGGCCTTCGGGCGGTCTGGAAAACTCCGACACCAGAGTTGGCCACACACTCACACGAGAAACAAAGAAAGAGACTAAATCCTTGGTCCAGTGACTGCCTCCGTGGTCCAGTAGATGGCGTATGCGTCTGTTGTTCAGGATGTCCCGGGTTCGATTCCCAGGCCGGGCAAAAGTGTTACTGAGATTTTCCAAATTCTCCGTAGCAGGCTGGCAGCACGGAGTCTGCCAATGTGCCCAGTAACACGGCAACAGGCTCGCCCCCCATTACGACGTGGGACCTAAAATTCAAAATATGGCAAAATTTGGGGTTTACATTAGACCTATACCTACCCACCACGGGGATAAAGACATGAGTCTATAAATAAATAATAGAAGAAATAAGCTTCCTAGTCTAACAAGATATGATAGAATTTCGCGTTTCCACATAGCATTTGCCGTTTGATATTGTCAAACGATAGTCCCTTTCAGCTGTCAGTGTCAACAAAGCTAGCAAGCCAGGATAGCGAAGGAAGTATATTACAGGGTATTCTTAGGTACTGGACTCCCCATAACAACTGTTCAAGATCTTCTTGATAGCCAGAACCGACCGAGCAAGCGATAATATAATTAACACGTTTCTAAGTTCGAAACGATCCCCGATGGGTAGGCAGATTTCGCCATGAATTTTTAGGTCGCTCGTAATAGGGGGCGAGCCTACTGCCGTTACTGGGCACATCACCAGACTCCGTGCTGCTACTGAGAATTCGAATAAAACCAGTAAGTACCTACCTAACACTTTTGCCCGACCAGGGAATTGAACTCGGGACCTCCGATCAGCAGTCCCATACGCTATCCACTGGACCACGGAGGCAGTGGGAGATACCTACAATAATATAATTATATATTATATAGGTACCTAGTTATGCGTCTAGTGCTAATGCCTATATTCTATCCCATCGAAGCCGCCCTGTTACTTAACAAAAAGAAAATAAATCACATTTCAAACAATTAATAGTTAATGAGTAAGTCAAGTAAGTGGCGTACCGCTAACAGTCCTGTTTGTTTGTACTATTGTGTAAAATAGAAAGTGGAAACGTGTTAATAACACGAGGCTTCAGAACCTGTTACATGAGACGAGACGCTACCGATACGACAGCACCCTGCAGTTTTCATTAGTAGGAATAGTAGGTACCTATATAGCCCTAGATCCCAGATATTTACATTTTTACATAGAGGCGCTTTGATTGAAGTTGAAGACAAACTTTCTGTGACTCAAATTGCCGCTTGGCGGCGTGGCAGTTGCGTTGCGGGTTGCGGCAGCTGTCTCTCTCTCCTCCAATGTATCTTAAGTACGAGAGCGAGAGAGACGGGAACGTCGCCAACGACGCCAACTAAAAACTAAACTGGAGACAGTCCTCACTTGGAATCGGCACACGAAATCCTTATCCTTCTATGAAAATCTGTGTTCATTGGTATAGCGAGCGTAGACGTAGCGAGGGAAGGGTAGCTGTCCCTCTTTTAACATGGACGACAAAGTAAAATAGTAATAACAAAAGTTGCCCTTCATACAAGCGGCAAGGGGACCGCTTACACCGCTACTCCAAGCATGCACTGACACTGCAGTGAGTGTTGTCGTGGGTTCGATTCACCAGACAACACTTTGAGAACCACAAATTGTTGTTTAGATATGTACAATCAAACAAGTCGGCAGTGAACCAGTTTGAAAAAAAAGTCCTTGGCTCGCTCATAGAGACGAGGCACACTGGAAACTGGTTTTGTATTCGAGTGTCAATGTGTGTGTAAAGTAGCACTGGAAGCGACGGTGTCTTGCTGAGCGATTCTCGCCCTTATGGTGGTCTAGCGGGAAGTTGTTCGACTGTACAATGGGTACGTTGGCTGTGTATGTTTGTAAAGACATAGGATTTATTCTTTGTCGGGAGTTGTCTTTTAGAAAAAGAAAAACAACTTAAGCTAAATCTTGTTTAACGTTATTTAGCGCTAATAGACATATTACGGCAGAGGTACCTTTGTATTACGAAAAAAAGACAGTTAAGTACCTGCATTCAATGCTCTATCCGGAGGAATGGAGAAAGATGCAGTAGGAGGAAGGATTGGGCGGAATCCGTATCTGAACCTTATCGAACAAAACCCCTACTACCTAACTAAGTAGGTATGTATCTACCGCCGCGCCGCAGGGTGTAATCTACTTTCTGGTTGAACTCGGTAAGCTATAAACGGGAGCTGATTTACTGAATACATTTTATTACAAATTTTTAATTATTTGTATCTCAAACATACGGCACCAAACTACTGAAAACTACTAAATCACTAGTCAAAGTCAATTTATAAAATAATTTATTCATTTATTGACTGCTTCCCTGGTCCAGTGGATAGCGTATGCGCCATGCGGCATAAAAGTGTTACTGGGATTTTCCGAATTCTCAGTACTTAGCGGCACGGAGTCTGGTGATGTGCCCGGTGACGGCAATAGGCTCGCCCCCTATTACATGGGACCTAAAAATTCATGGCGAAATGTGGGTGTAATATTACGCCTCTGCCTACCCCTACGGGAATAAAGGCGTGAGTATATAAAAAAAAATCGTCTATGTCACGATGTGACGCTTATGACTGTCAATTTCTTTAGTTCATATATTCTACCACATTCACACAATTAATATTAATTAATAAATCTACATTTACCTACGTTTTAAAGAACCTGTGAGACTCAGCTAAAAAAGTCGTCGTGTCGTTAACTATAAAGAACTTCCAATCAAACGAAAACGATAACACGATACTAATAATGAATTAGCAGCAATAAGTAATAGCGCTCGCTACGGTCACGGGGTCAGCAGAACTAGGCCGCGTGCATCGCACTTATGTAACGTTACACGTTCCTACGTACTTACCTCAAGTAGGTACTATTTTTCTACGCACTATATTATACAGCTTTATTCTTTTACAATTCTTCACAGTCCACTGCTGGTGTTGAGCCTCTGCTAATGTCCCACAGAGCTTCGTTTTTTAAGTGGAGTAGATAATTAAAAGGCTAAACCTCCGCTGTGTTTCACTTTTTTCTTATGGCCGGGGGTGCGGGATCGATCAAGCATTCACCGCTACCCCGATAAGCTCTGACCCATATCTATTGACGAATCTATATAGGAGGATTTTGCCTCATATGCTACGCTGCCCATACGGCTTGGTACAGCCACAGACAATACAATACCCTAGTGTACAGCGTTTGATGTGGAATTTGCATCGAAACTTACGTAAGAATACTTGACTGGAAAAATATGTGTTTGTCAGAGATTTTCTTCTTTCCAAATATGTAGGTATGCCATATTTTCAAGTAATTACCTAAATATCTTAAATTGCCTTCGGGATATGTATGTATACTACGTACCTACCTTTTTGAATTATTAATTATTGCTTGTCCCGTGCCTCGGAGAGCACGTTAGCATAGCATAGTAAAAACAAAATAGTAGGTTAGCTAAGGCCGCTCGGCGAGTTAATTGCCTACTCTTGCGTTGACGCACGGGTTGTCACTTGTTTACACCGCGGCGCCGCACGGTGGGCTGAAAAAGTTCGCTAGTGGACTTAGAGATTTCGAAAAAACGAAAGTGGAATATAAATAAACTAATTCCATTTTTGGATTCTATGATCAAATACAAGTCAAAAATATTCATACAATTTTTTTGATTAAACACGTGGTTTTGGAGTTATTTAATTTTAAAGATTTTTTTGTATGGAAGAAAACAATAAAATGAGAATTGTTCGTAATTCTTAAACTATCTCAAGAAAAAAATTAAAGCTTATGATAGAAGATATTTTTTGGCTTTTTATGCACTATATCACGAACTGCGTTTTTTGCGTTTTGGCGGAAATATTTTTTTTTATCTTTTATTCCACACCACCCAATGAGGTTAAAGATTAGGCGCGGTTTTTTATGTGGTATCCCCAGTTGGCCTAATCCACTTGCCACAGTCGAAAAAAAACATCATTAGTCATATATCTGAAACTTTAAAAATTAATTAGATTACCCTGTTTTTGTCAAAATTCCGAGAAAGCATAATATGTCGTGACCTGTAAAGGGTGGTGTGGATATTTTATTGTTTCATTTTTGTTGTATTGACTTGTTAACAGTGGTAGTATACAAAAATCGTTTTTTTTTTTTCACTAGTTTCATACAGACTTCAAACAATTTTATCTCGGTAAGTATGTACTTTATCAAAAAAGTCAAAGAATAAAAAAATATTGTTTTTATTAGTAGAATCCAAAAACAAGTCTCTTAGCCCCTAAGTCCACATTTTGATTTTTCAGCACACCGTGCGCCGGCTTTGTCGGCGCTCGCGCTTTTTCGCCGCTTTTTTAAGTGATCGCGCTGAATACTTCACAATTTAAGCTTGAATTTATTTTTTCTCAAATACCTACTGACTACCTAAGCGTTATATAACTATCTAAATGCCTTTATTAATGAAAAAAAGTAACAAGTTAAATTTACTGTCGTTTAACACATTGTATATTATTAATAACGTTTATTACAAAACTGAATGTATATAAACAATTCAAGCGGGCGAGCAGTGAAGTACCTACATGAATACGCTCGATCAGACGCGCGGCGCATCCCGTACTGAATCCGCAGTGTTGCCAACTCTGATTTTCAAAAATACATAGATCAGAGTTTAAAAGTACGTAGATCTACGTACTTTTAATAATATTCTAGATAAAGAGAGTAAAAAATGGTAAAACAAGTGTTTCAAACATCGATTCGAGTGTGTAAGCAAATATTATTGACTTAAATTGATTGATATGTTTTTAGTTTGTACTTGTTAAACTAATTGGGTACGAATAATCTTTCAACAAAGTATTATATAAGTCCATTATTACGTGTAGTTTGTGTTTAGTAATGCTTCTTGCTTAGTAAAATCTCGTTATTTTGATAATTTGGTAATTTGTTGCAAAATACGTAGATTCTGGGCCTGAAGTACGTAGGTTCACGAGAAGGGTCCGAAATACGTAGATCTACGTTAAAAGACGTAGAGTTGGCAACGCTGTGAATCCGCGCCGAGCTTGCCGCGCTCGTGAGATTGTGTGCGTGAAAAGTGCGTGCGTACACGGCGCCGGCGACTCACGCGTACATTCAAACCAGCGCGGCAGCGCGGCGGCCGATTTGTATGAAGCTATCTTACTATTCCGTTTTTACTATGACGTTAGTCCCGGTTGTCATGAAGATCTTTGACAGTCGTTACAGGGCGTCAATAACTTCTTAATTAACTGTTACTAGTCTAAACCATGGAATCCCTTCCGGTTGCGTTGCGGAGGTCAGACAGGCAGTTGCTCTGTGGAATAGCAAATATTCAGCCAAATCCGGTTAGTCCAGTAAGCGGACCTCAGTTGGAAACTAGGATAACGCTTAGACTCTTAGAGGATGATGATGACTACGTACCTACCTTTGTTTGGAGTAACCGATATTTCGGCACTATTGCAAACGCCATGTTCACGGATATATTGTATGTCGCCTATTTTGAAGTGTTAAAGGTCCTTGTCATTTTGTGAGACATTCCGTGTCCATAATTTATAAAAGAGTTAGGTACTGCCTGTTGTGAAGGGTTGAGACAAGTTTACAAATTAAGTATAGGATCAGTAAAATCCATTTAGCAAAAGTGGCTATAGAGGAGTCAAGAGATTTTCAATTTTTGATTGACCCAAGTGTACACCAGCAACAGTTTTAAAGACGGTTCGTACACAGAATTGGCCGGGAGATACTGTGACCACTGCCGCGACATTGACGAAGACACGCCGCTGTTTACCATGGCGGAGTGTTCTGCCTGCCAGCCACAACTTAGCAGCGGCATTCGCTTCGGAGTCGCTTTCGCTTCGCACGTTGTTACAAGGCTTGTACCAATGTCCCAGGCGAGATAGACAAACCGTACTCCGTAGAAGGAGAGCCAACGGTGGAACGGCGCCTCCTTCTGTGAGTCAGTAGCGCTGAGCAAGGAGTAGGTGAAACAGGAAAGGGACATGTCCCTTTTCCCAACTATAGATCATTGAATCTTAGAGCGCGTATTGTCGGGTACCTAAACCCTATGCTGCCTTGTGGACGGCGAGCCAACTATTAGATACTAATGATTTCGTTCCTAAGTACCTATAGGTAAGTACTGTAGTACAAGAAATAGTTAGGTGATATTATGTGATTTTTACGGTCCTCTGACAGACAGATAAACGAAGAAGCAAATCCGATGAACGGTCGGACAGCCGAGGATTAAGATTTTAATGGAGTTCCGCAGCAGTTCCAGAATTAAGGGTTCTGTAACCCTGAAAACAAAATAAATAGTTAAGTATAGATAGTCGTTGTATCTTTTTGATCGTGAATATCAATAACAATTATAAGTTATCACGGGAACTATTACCGACACAGTTGTGAATGTTGTGATTGGATACTATTATACACGTATTACGTTCACGCTACAGAACTGACACGTTCGTGAGTCAATTATTAAAGTTGTGTGTCACGCCACAGTCACGCGCGGCTCGGCCTACACCACCTGACACCTCACACCAGGGCTATAAGGGCGCGTTTCTAGTAGGTCTTTAGGTTTCTTCGCAAAGTAAATTGGCTTATAAGTACAAAAATTGTCAATTCATATTTTAAGAAAAATAGACTTTAAATTCGGTAGGTACCTACCTATACCTATTCCTCAAAATCGGATGATGATACCAAACAAGAAATGGGTAAGCTGACTTCTTTCCTTCGAAACAAAAAAAATACCTAATGTCCTTAATCGGTTAAAATAACGAAGATCTGAAGTAACAAACTAATTGGGAATCTTGCTTCTTTTGGAGTCACTTAAAACGCACCCACTTATCTGCTTGAGTTTAATAAGATACTACTGCAAAGTTATTACACCAGAGGGCAGCGTAACAATTTTTTTATAGTATTTTACGGTTACTAGATGGCAACTTGCGCCAGCATATTTTTTATAGGTTTTTCTACTGTGCCAGAATGATGGTGCACCGCGTGCAAACTATTTCCTATTCAGCAAAATATATCAACCATCGCTTCAGAAGAAAGTAAGTACAAAGAGTGTCAACATTTTGTCACTAAACTCCTCCAGAAAGGCTGAACCGATTTGTGAAACCACGCGTTCTAATATTAGTCATATTTTATAAACGTATCTAATACCTACCGATTTACACGACTACGGAAAGAAGTTGTGTTTTAGGGTACTGCTAAATCCATACGAGATTAGAATAGTTACGAGTCCAGTAGTTGCGGATCAGATCAGATCTCCTCTCACAGCACCTCTACTAATCTACATACCTATACGCGGCCTTAGTGTGACTCGGGACCATGGGCTATCCCACGACCTGCCTTCAATATTAAGGTTACTATGTATAATTAAACTACGTTAGTACTATTAATTACTCTGTGATTAAACTAGAGGACGCCAGCAGCTACGCCTGCATTTTTTTTTAATTTACCCGTTTTAGCCGATCCCGTGGGAATTTCGGGAAATTCCTTCTTAGTGCACCCCTACGGTCCCTAAGGAACATACATACCAAATTTCAGCTTTCTGCGCCCAATAGTTTCGGCTGTAGCGTGTCGTGTCTGTCAGTCAGTAACGCAAGGATTTAATATATTAAGAAGATTACATTAATAACTGTAAATAATTGTAATAAATAAAAAATGTAACCAGTGATTGAAATTACTTTTTATTTTATTGACGAAAATATCCACGATGGTTTACTACTGGCTACACTGAATTGAACCCAGCAGTTTCCTTTCCAGTTTGGCCTAGCTTAGCATATGATTATGATCTAACTATACATTATAGAAGAGAGCCTTGAAAAGCTGATCGTTGCTGGGAACACGGAGAGTAAACGAGCCCGGGACGGTCCCCAACCAGATGGAGCGATCAAGTGAGAGGACCATCATCGAAACCAGGTGCAAACCATCCACATCCGCCGATGACCACGATCCTCAGTCATGAGGGACCGACCACAGAGAGAGATACATTATAATGATATTTATTGTTTGCAGCCAACTGAAGTAGGAAGAGGATCGGCTAGAATATCCTTGTCATATATTTGCAATTAACAATGGGACGAAGACATACGAACACGAGACAAAAGAACTTCACGCTCGCCACCCGGACACTAACAGTTTCCGGTTCAAAGGAGGAAAGGGTCAATTAATTTGCAACGGCCCCTTATTATCGCAGGTAGACCACTCTACAACAAACTCGGAGTTGCGTATACTAAAAAAGATTGCAGGCAGCAATATAATTTCGGAGAGGCAATGCCTATCAGTCCCATTGATGAGAAAATATCGGGGAAGCTGTAGAGCTGAAGCCTGGGGTTTAAATAGTGTACCTACCTACATTTTTATCCCGAGAAATGAGAACCAAGGACGAAGTTGAACATACTTCGGTAGGTACCTACTCTTCTTTACCGATGCCTACTATCATGATACTAATTCCAACTGTACCTACTCCTGGCAATAATCCTCACCACCAATCTCCGAATCTCCGTGCCGCATTACTCTGTCATTCGAATGCCATCATTAGACAACTTGAATTAACTAACTTTCTAAAAATCATCATTAATCATTTGTCAAACCTACGTGCTAAATTTCACTTTCCAAGCTCTGTGCTGCTACAGTGATGTAATGAAATTACTTACACATACATACATATCGTCACGCCTTTTATCCCCGAAGGGGTAGGCAGAGGTGTATTTCTACACCCACTTTTCGCCAGATATACTTTAGTCCCATAATAAGGGGCGAGCCTATTGCCGTACCGGGCACATTTCTAGACTCCGTGCTGCTACTGAGAATTTCGTGACAGAAAAACCCAATAACACTGCCCGACCCAGGAATCGAACCCGAGACCAACGAGGGAGTCAAGGGTTTGATGTCGAGTTTTCCGTCTCTACGCAAAGACGGTATTTGCATCGTGTTATCCCTTAGTCGCCTCTTACGACACCCACGGGAAGATGGTGGTGGTGACACTTGTATTCTATGCCGTCAACCACACGGTATAAAATTACTTATCTATATCTATAATGGTTCATGTCTTTTCTTGCAAAAATAGGGCTAGTAAAAGAGCTATGTGAATTACCATCACATAGCTCATTTACTAGCCCTATTTTTGTATGTCTGTATGGTAACCTTTGACAGTTGTCCTGGTCCTTAGGCTTAAGTAATGTCAACTACGTATCATGGATTACCAGCGCGTTGTTACCTAACTCTAGGAAAAGATAAGGCAAAGCGTTGCCTTATCTCTCCTAGCTTTTTATTTCCTGGTCTCTTTCAAAGCCTCTTTCCCATCTTCCAATATATATAAAATAAAAAAGAGAAGACGGAGGAGACGAATGATGGATAACATATTGGGCTTGCGGCACTTTCGTTCACTGAACAAAGTGCTAGTTTGCATGGATCTTTGTTTAAGAAGGTTGATATCAAGGCAAACCATTCACTATGTTGTCAGCGTTGCTCTATGTTTCGTCTCTTTCTGTACATTATTTCTAAGAAGATGATAAGCAAAGTTACCCAGGCCTACTATAATAATTTTAACAAAAAGACCAAATTAAGTTAGGGTGTCCGTTCGTTCCCACCAAAGCATGGTCTTCTTGGGCACGGGCTTCTTCTCACTATGAGAAGGTTTAGTCCACCACGCTGTCCTGTGTCCAAGTGGAGATGCCTTCGAGAACTTTATAATAGGTTAGGCGTATATAGTACAGGGTGGGCCGTGCACCTCAGTGTGCTCTTGTGCCCCAGAATTACGGTAACCCAATTTTTTTAAACGAGCAGTCGGATCGCCTGATGGTAAGCGATTACCGCCGCTCATGGACACAAGCAGCACCACAGGAGTCACAAATGCGTTGCCGCCCCTTGAGGTTGGGAAAGGGGATAGGATGAGGAGTGGGATGAGGGAGAAGGTATAGGGGATAGGGCCTTCGGCACTCTCACTCACCGAACGAAACGCAACAGTTTAGGTACTGTTACTTTACGTCGATTTTCTGTGAGAGGGTAGTACTTCCCCGGTCGAGCTGACCCATTCATGCTGAAATCAGCAAGGCTCTGGGTTGGAGGCCTAAGAAATTTCACATTGCTTTGTGAAAACCCAAGCCCACCCTGAAAAATAACCCGATATACGCCGGAGAACTAACTAGAAGACGTGCAGTTTTCCTCAAGATTCTTTCCTCCAATATTTAGCAAGTGATATAGGTACCTACTTCAATCAATCAATCAGCGTATCGCAGTCCACGGCTGGACATAGGCCTCTCCCAACATGCGCCACAGTACACGGTCCTCAGCCTTGCGCATCTAGTCTGTCCCAGCCACCTTTTTCAGGTCTAATAGGTACCTACTTAATTAACTATTAATACTTACGCACTTATTTTCGAAAGTTCGGAATCTGGGTTTGAACCCGAGACCTTTCGTGTAGTAGTCTATTAGTCTCTCCACTAGGCTATTTCTGCCTTGAATTTCTAATTAATTATTTTCTTATAAGTAAGTCGTATCTTAACAAAATCATAATTCAGTTTATTTTATTTTATTTTATTTATAGACTCACGCCTGTATCCCCGAAGGGGTAGGCAGGGCGTAATATTACACTCACATTTCGCCATGAATTTTTAGGTCCCACGTTTTTAGGAGGCGAGCCTAGTGCCGTTACCGGGCACATCACCAGACTCCGTGTTGCTAATGAGAATTCGGAAAAACCCAGTAACACTTTTGCCCGACCGCGCGACCCGGGAATCGAACCCGTGACCTCCGATCAGCAGTCGCATACGCTATCTACTGTACCACGGAGGCAGTCATAATTAAGTAGAGTCAAGTTATTTGATAACTTTCCTAATAATCAACTTTCATCTACCACAGAATACCGGTAACCTACCGCTAAAGATGCAAAAAAAAATCTATGAAAAGTAATTCATTTAACCGCACACAACAGACGATAATGAATGAGTGTCGATTTCAGTAGGCTATTTTACCAATTATCCTACAATTACATTAATTACAATGAACTGTTAAATGTTTTAATTTACAGCTTCTGTTTATGGCTCTGTGTAACTAGGTACTATTAACCTAGATACAAATTTTGATCTAATGGCAGCCATTTGGATATTACATACATACATAGACTCACGCCTGTTTCCCCGAAGGAGTAGGCAAAGGCATATTAAAGGCCCACTTTTCGCCAGTGTTTTGATCCCACGTAACAGGTGGCGAGCCTATTGCCGCTTATCGGGATATTTTGTTTGCCAGAGCCTCGTCCGTTGATCGGCAGGTGCACCACTTGCAAGTGAGGTTGGCTTGGGACCCTAAGTTCTTGGTGGGAACCCTATGCACCCCCATTTGGATATTAGCTGTTAGTAATTAGTTTTATAACAAGCTATAAATAGTCGTTTAAAGTTTCCCCACTAGATGATGATTGTAAATACATGCAGACTGATAAGTAGACGTTTTAGAAACGGTTTCATTGAACGGCTCGGCGTGTAATCGCACAACCCTCAATAAACTTACATAAACTTTTGTATTGGCGTTCGTTGGTAACCTAGGCATTTATGTAATCACTGTATTTTTTTGTCTTTGGCCTATAGCACCTCTGATGGGCAAAGGCCTCTCCGTTGGATTGCCATAAATCTCTGTCGCTCTATGCAGTCGTGGTGCGCACCGTGGATTTGAAATCGATTTGCATGGCAATCTGTTGGTTTGTCCACTTGGCCATCAATACATGCGCCAGTATCAGTGTGGGCTACACTCTATTATCATCATCAGCCTTTAACAGGACTAGGCCTCTCCTTTGAAAGGAGGAATTAGCCTACTATACCACGCTGGCCAAACGGGTTGGTATAGGGTTTGTATCAAGTTTTCCTTCTTTAACAGTGTTGTTTTCTGCATAATATGCTCCCTCTGTCGGCTCTTACGACACCCATGGGATGATATGGGGTGGTGACATTCCGTATTCTTAATCCGTCACCACACTCTATAGGACAGGTAAAAAGGAAACGCAACTTGCCGACTGTTTTCAGTTTCAAATTCCAACCTGATAGGTATTCAAGGATTTTAGCGTCTCTCGAACACATCTAACGTAATTGTTCCTGAAACATCCAACAACGCATTGTTAAAGAAAACTCTATCCGGCAATCAAACCTAACTGCCTATTATTGCCACAACACATAATCCTAAACTATTTTAAGTTACTCATTTCAGATAATAGGTGGCGCTCGTATCGCCCGCATTGCGCTAGAAGTACTGCGGCAACAATTTATATAAGAACAGAAAACGGATAGGACTCAAAAAGTTTGCTACCAATGATTTCAACGTTAAACTTGTTAGTACAGTTAAAATAAAAGATGAAGTTAATATAAACATAAAAATATGATTATTTTTTTAACTAAGTAGACTTATATTTAAATTAATAAAGCAACGCACCGCACTTTTTTCAAATAAACCTACCATATAATAGATTGAGAATACCTAAAAGTCTGAAAGTTTTACTCATTCCTACATGACCTAAAAGCATCATGATCTGGTTGTAGGAGCGAGATAGAAACACGCATTTCGGTCCTTGACCTAGTTTTGAGCCATTTTGCTAGGGTTTCCAAATGGCGCTTGATTTAAAAACTTTAAACATTTTGTAATACAAAATCTTCTAATAAATGTACTCTTCAAACAAATTAGTTATAGTTTACCTTGAACCTTGACCTCAATATCGGACAGCATTCATAATAAATAGCTAAGTAAGTAAGTATAGATATATGCATGAATTGTTAAGGAACCAAATAACAGAACAATAAATTATTTCTGCTTACAATCAATTTCAGCTATTATACTCAACCTTTTTGTTACGTTGACGAATTAAAAATGTAAAATATTTCTGAACTTATATTTACATTTTTTACTTTTTAAATCTCGCGCAATGTGTGGATAAACGTGAAGCTAGTAACGAAAGCTGATTGGTCCCTGAACGACCTTGGCGCATTATGTATTATTAGTGTTGTTATCCTTATTACGTAAATAAATTTATCGACATCTGATATGACGAACAAAGACCACGTTGTTGAATTAAAAAAGAATGGAAAATATTGTAATAGAGTGATATTGTGATAATATTATAAATATTACATTAATATTGTAATTTGTAACTAATGAGACTTCGTCACAAATTTTAACGAAAGAAAGCGCAAACGTAATTCTGTATTTTTTGTTCTAATATTGATTGTCTCGTATCTTATCGAATCGTTTAATATTTGCAGTGTTTTCAACTGTTAAAACCTAGATTTCTCATCGTTTTGTATATAAATATGGTCTAAAGTAGTATTATCCTCGATTATATTTTCGATTAAATATCATCTTCGCAAAGAGTAACTATGATTATATAACCAGGTCTTTTTTTTATTGCCCACTCATATTTGTTTTTGACTTCAGTTTGTTCACATTCATAGCTGTAAAAATCTCAATAAACCTTTGTCGAACTTATTATCGATAAATAAATACAACAACACTAACGCAATCAGCTGGTTACTGTCATAATACAGTGCTACCAACACGACGGACGTGACATTCGCAGCTATCTTCACTTTGGCCATGCGCCACAAACAGCCGCAGTATCGACAAACGTTCACAAAACGTTTAGACGTAACAACCATAGTGTCACTTCTCTTCTTATTTCATTAACTACACCATTCAAAACTTCAAATTTCCTTCGTTTTTAGTTGTTTAAGTGTTAAGTGTTACCATTATTATGTTAAAATAATGCACAGTGCCGCATAAACGTACATATTTTGAAGCAATTACGTAATGGGAATTATGCTAGACAAGTTTAAAGTTTTGCCCTGAAATTCAACATGGCCGCTGACACAGGGATGGATACTTGCCCCAGTCCGGAAATCTCGGACTCGAGGAAACGACCGCTAGACGGTGATTCGGAAAATGGAGACGTGAAGAGATCACACTTTAGCTCGGGTGAGTGTCGCACTATTTACCTACACACTATACATAGATATGTGTCTTTACTTCATTGCGTACTTGGCAAGGCGGGCATAACATTGACACAGCGAACTTGTGGTCGATTCGGCCGCACGCAGCTGGACTCCAACTAGATTCTTATCAGTACGGCGCTGTTATCATTTTGACCTATTTTTCAGTGATTGTGAGGTCATAATGTATCAAATTATTTGTCTTCAAAAATATATTAGATAGATAAAATGTGGAGTTGTTAATGCCACTTTATTGCTGTAATAAAACAAGTAATGATGTTGATAAGTTTGTAAGAAATAATGGGCACAATTTATCAGAGTAATTTCGCCGTACGTTTGATAAGAGTGAGGATACGGCTGAGCCGGCGCCTCGTGTATAGTATGAATTTATGCAATGTTAAAAGATAGTCGTTGTTTTTTAGTGCAAGACTTGGTGACCGCGTTGCCACTGGCCAACGGCCATGGCAATATAACGTCTCATTTCGGTGAGTCGACAGTCTAAGCATATGTTCCCTCATCGGCTTTGTGGTTGTTGCGGCGCGCATGCTCACGCGCGCACTCGTTCGCGCTCATCATCTCTGCTGATGTGCACACGCCAAAGGCGAGACCATCAGTCCCCGACTATATACCAGACCCTCACACCACCACATAGCAACCTTATTAATTCCAACAAGACTCTTATTAGACTTACAAAATACCCAGCTGACCCACACTTTGTCTCAAATATACCAGTAGAGGCCAAACCACCAATTTAATTAGACCTCGAAAGTTGAAACAAACCCTAGAGGTCATAATAAACAGCTATTTAGAAGCAGTTATTAAGAAATATGGGTCATTGCCACACTAATGCAGTACTTATTTGTTGTTTTGCATTCATCTCTTAATGCACAACATGAATATATTAATTAATGTTTTCTATTTATTATTACAAAAGTCAACTAGCACATCAATCATAGATATTTACATTGCTACACAAAAAGTAATATTTCTGACCTTAGTTTCTTATAAAAGTCTTGTAAGAGTTTTAAAATATAAATGTAATGAAATAGTTAGTGTTTGGTATACATCGGCAGAGTGTGATGGTAGCGTTGGTGTTAGCGTTTATCGTTAAATCGTCCATCGTGCACAGTATACATTGCCTCGTTGTCGTAAGCCATGTCGTATTAGCCTCACATCGTACCACCCATGGCTTAGTCGTTGCATTGTTGGTGTGAACATTCACTTCAATGTACAGAACTTCTACCATTTATTATTTTGGTGTATTCTTCTCATTCTTCTTCTCTTTTGACAAAATCGTTTATTTTTTGCTTTGATTTTATTCGCTTAAAGATAACTAACAAGTTGGAAATTAACATATTTTATTTTGCATAATCTAAATCATTAAAATTGATGACACACAAGTAACATAGATTGGCACTATTTCACCATCATCATAAACAGAAATTATGATTAAACTAGTGTAAGTTTCAGTATATTATTCTTAAAGGTATGTTTAAGAATAAATTTTCTATGTATTTTTTTTTGTGGTAATATTTTAGTTCTGCAGCGAGTGTGGCTGCCTTTGTGATCATGCTCTTTGGTCTCATTGCTGTCTTCAAGTGTATTGTTCTATTTAGGTATTCTGGACTGTGGTAGATTCAACATAGTTTTCACAATTGTTTGGTCGACTATATTTGTTGCAATGAATTGTTTCACAGTTTTATGGAGGACATAAACTTATTTACAATTAAACAAGGTCACAAATATAAAATTACATGTACAGAAATGACACATAAATCTTAATTTGTATGCTAATTCTGTTAAATTATTACAACTTTAATGACTATGATTGTAATTATGTTTGGTGAAAAAAGATGAAGTAAAGTGTAGTACAATAATTACATCTCCTCTGTAAAAAAGTATATTTACCTACTAAGGAAGTACTCAAAATATTTTTTGAATACTTCATCAGTAAATAGAATTTTGACAACCTAGTTTAGAGTACATCCCTAGGATGGGTATCAGATTCCAAAAATAATTCTTATTAGTATTGCTCTAAACAAGATACCTATTCAAAGATGTCTGGTACATTATTACCTCAAGGCTCAGCCACAATAATTATTACAACCTGCCACCTTATAATTAAAAATGTACCTACTGCAGTACATAATAGAAGAGTTAGCAGTAAGTATACATTACATAGTCATTGTAATTTAATCATCGAATAACAGATAGTTGTAATAGTTTACGCTCCATCGGGTAGCGCATCATTGCGCAATATTCTGCAACAAAACTAGTGTTGCCATTAACATAAATGGACAAAAAATTGCCTAAATTCTGAAGAGTGCGTTCCGTAATATTTATTTTTAGTAACCCACATTCTAAATACTTTAAATTTTCTTTTAATATGACGTAATGCACGTATTAAAATACTTGATTTGATACATGCTGCTTTTAAAACGTTAATAGTGCTCGGTAATGTATATCTATGTGAAGGTCTGAGTTCGAACAAGGTCATTATCAGACTGCATTTTTATGCAGCTATAGAATTTTGAAACTTAATATTTCGCTGTTAGAGTCGACTGTTGTTCGTTGGTCTATCTTTGTTTGAAGGTTGTCGGTGATTTGTCAAGTCGTGTCAAATGTTTTTACAGCGTAGTGTTGGCTCAGATCGTGTAGTCTCTGCAATGGATAGAATCTGTGATACGTTTCTTCATCATCATCAACCTTTAACAGTCCACTGCTGGACTAGGCCTCTCCTTTGAAAGGAGGAATTGGCCTACTATACCACGCTGGCCAAACGGGTTGGTTTAGGGTTTGTATCAAGTTTTCCTTCTCTTACAGTGCTGTTCTCTACATAATATGCTCCCTCTGTCGGCTCTTACGACACCCATGGGATGATATGGGGTGGTGACATTCCGTATTCTTAATCCGTCACCACACGGAAAGTACAGACGTTTCTTACCTAACACATATTTATTTTTCGAAGATAAAGTTCGAGGATGGCACAGTGGATACCACGATCTTGTTAATACTGAACAAGGTTCCCGAGTTTGACCCGTTCGAATCCAATTCGCGGATAGCTAGCTAAGCGTTAAGGCGCTGTACCTAGTCAAAATAGGCTTCACAAAACAGTTTTTGAGCCAAATGTATACATTTTAGAGCAGCTAAAAAAATATATGTTAATCTTGATCATATTTATGGGGGGACCATTGTGTTCAAAACACGTTTTCGGTAAATTTTCTCTATAAAAAAAACCATAAAATAACCATTAAAATTGAAATTGTAGCAATTGTAACTGTATTATTTATAAACAAATCTTGATAATATTAATAACAGTGATGTAATATATAATAATAAAGGGAACTGTTGTTTTTATTTATCGATTGGAATAAGATATTTGTAAGGATTAATGTATTTAATGATAAATAACTCGTTCTGAACGTCCCGTCGTCATCGCGCTTCTCCTTCTTATGTATACAATCCGACAGTGACAGCAACAGCTGAACTCAGTGTACTGTACACAGCGCCTTAAGTTTTCTTTGTACCGCAATTTTAGGTTTCCGTAGCCAAAAGTGTCCAATAACGGCACCCTTATAGATTCGCCATGTCTCTCTGTCCTTGTGTAAGTCACAGCCGTTTTATTTCGTTTTAATACGACAGATTGCCGTATAATGTTCATAAATAATTTATTTTGTCTAATACGAACATAATTTAATTAACAAAGTTCACCAGGAAATTGTTATAAGAAAAAAATACTTGCTTGGCGGTAATGATACTAATTAATTAGCTTATGAATTTTTAATGTGCCCATCGTCATGTACACGTTACGTCATTTCCCGTGAGTTCGTCGACAACCGGCAGCGTTAGCTATGGTTACCAAATGTCAAGGGAAGTGCAACCTTTTTGGTTGCTCAATAATTGTTACAACCATTGATAAATGGTGACAGTGATTAAACAAGTGCTTATTCAAATCGTTAATTATGTTTGAAATAGTTGTCATTGATGTCAATTCAGGTGGCACAAATTCATTTTCTATCACTTCAACTTGTTTTACACTTGAAGTATCGGTAATTAGATTCGGTTAGATAAATTGAAAAGTGCCACTTCATCAAATATTATAATTTATAGCATTCCATTTGTTTAATATAAAAAATGTATATCCATTTAGAACGTTTCTACATCGGTAACACCAGCGGTAGCCATGGGATAACTGTCTTTTAAATTATTAACGTGTTAGCAAACCTCATGACACACTACATGAATATTAAAATGTGTAAAAATTTAATTCGTCAGATATTTTATTTCGTATTCATATCGGACTGTGCTGAAACGTGGCCTGGTTTACCCAATATGAAATGGGACTATTAAAGCCACATGTTACTGCGGTGTCGGTGGGTCCCTTATTACGCAGATCTAAATGTAGCCACGATATATGGGCTTGATACACCTCCAGCTGACCTTAGTGACGCGGACGTACGCAGTGTTATGTAATAAAGGGCTTATAATAATTCTGTAGGATTCATTTCCGAGTGCACAGGTGCAAGAAATTGGAATGTAGTGGATTCATTCATGAAGGCTCCGATTTGATGGGCATATTTGCTCTAGTTTCTATAATATTGTCTAAACAGGTTCATTGTCTCTTCAGGTTTATTTCGTGAGGGATCAGCTCTCAGCGCCGTTAAATATGCAGCAATCACAAAAATTATATAGGATTCATTCCCGAGTGCACAGGTGCAAGAAATTGGAATGTTGTGGATTTATTCATAAAGGCTCCGATTTGATGGGCATATTTGCGCTAGTTTCTATAATATTGTCTAAACAGGTTCATTGTCTCTTCAGGTTTATTTCGTACGGTATCAGCTCTTAGTGCCGTTAAATATCACAGTAAAGATCTTTTTGTATAACTTTGGCATGCCGGAAAACTTACAACAATCAAACGGCATACACACAGAATAACCAGAATCGTTAGAACTATGACAGACCACGGAAATTGGTAGCATTGCTAAGTGTGTCAAAACCACAACTACCTTGCAGCAGTGACCAATTTAACACCCTATTTGTCCAGTCAAACTCTCAAATTGTTCTCTGGTCGTCTGTGGAGCAAGTCGACCACTAACTAGTGTGTCCATTCACCTCGGTGGCACAATGGGCCTTGTCCATTTAGCGTCAATACTCCAAAGGACGTGTGCCCAGTTATACCGAACGACCGCATTCACCGGCTGCGGTCGACAATAATTCATGGACCCGTTCCACCGGCAGGATATCGGCACATCGGTATCTCTTTGAAATATTGTTTATGTTGCTGCAGTATTTTGGTCTAAACGATACAGTGGTTTAAAATTCTTAAACTATTTGCCCGGTAGACGTCGTATATCCCATCCTTATAAGTGGTTAAATAAGAATTGAGATGGTTTGCGCATTATAATAGATGACAAAGGAATTGGTATACCAACTCAAATCAGATCGGGCACGTACCGAGAAAACGGCAGTTCAGAACTTCCCTATCTCAGCAATCTTTCGAAGAAATTAAATAGCGATAATTTAAGATGCGGCTTTCAAATTTTGTGGATATAAATGGGTACTACCTCTCGGATTAGTAAAGAGCATGCCTCACCTATTATACTAGCCTAACCTAATAGCGTTGAGTATGATATCAATAGTTACTAAAAAATTACTAGTAGATGTCTACAATGTGAAACAGTTGCAGCTCCTTACAAAAAATAAAATGTAAAACCATTATTATTTGTTTGAAAAGAGTGGCCATTAGTTTTATTGCCCGTTCTTTCTCGTGGTTCTACCTATTGCATTGCGAACGTGGCAGTAAATGTAAATGTAGAATCCTTAAGTAACTAACTTAAATTTTGACGTCCATAAGCGTCACTTTGTGGCCTAGATGAATTAATGATTTTGACTTTGACTTTGACTTAGCAGAGTTGGTAGAATGCGTCAATTGAGAGTGCTTTTATATTCATGTGGCAGGTTCCCTTATTCTGCCTCCCAGTGAATAACTGAAGCTATTTCATAATTGCCAAGTCCGACAGGAAAGTACCCACCGCCAAAATGAATATTTTAGGGAAAATTATCTCTGTTCCAAACCTATTAAATTATGTTTATATAGCGCAGAAAGCTGGTAACACGAGATCAATAATCGTCATGAAATTAATTAACGTTAGGAAGGGCCCATGAGTAAATAACAGATGCATAAAACATATACACATATTGGAACCCACAAATAGATGTTCCACAAACCACAACTAATATCAAACGTATTACTAAATTCACTTTACAACTCGCTGATAGACTTTTACAAAACTGATTTGGAAGATACCAAGCTCAATTATTCCGGAACTGTTGCATTAATTTCGTCGGAGCGTCCAACTCGGCCGTACCGCAGAATCGAATCGAGCTCGCCGATCCCCAGGGATCCTCGCTTCACCCCGGGTCAAAGTAGCTCTTTATAAACATTGCTATATCTGCGGGCTAAACAGGGATATTTCAACCGAAACTGTTGATTGCTTAAAGTTTTACTTTTTGCCCCTCACTTACCCCTCAGGGCTCGGCATTAATTTGAATGGATTGTATTACGTTGACCTCTTGCTATTGAATTTACATACAGATTAGCCCCTTTCCCTGTAATACGATTCAATTGCAGTAGATTTAACATAGTTCTTTTATGAAAGGCAACAACTCGTTATCGCGCGTGCTTTGTTGCTCGTAAAAGTAAATTGAAAGTAAGTTATGGCTGCTCTAGTGCTGAGCGCGTTGGAATGACACTGACAATCTGCTGTTAGTACATAGTTAAACTACGTGTTGACACTAGTAAAATTAACAAAGGTTTTATAGACTAGAGAAGCTAGTTTTATGTAAATTCTTCACGGTAGCTTCGCATTTTCGACGCTTCGTGCACGTGTTTCACCGAGACACAGCATAGAACAATCACAGTAGTCCTATTATCCTCGTCTGCTGATGATGGCTACCGCTGGCATTGTCTGATATTAAACAAGATTAATCTCTAAGTAGGCCTTGTTGTGTTTCTGACATTTCTATTACGCTTAGTATCTACAAACACGTTTTAAGTCGCATTCATAGTTCCGACGAAGCTCAACCTACTTGGTTTTATAATTTGTGTTTGAGGCCCCAAAACGGAAACATTATTCTTTATGTAAGACTTCACAGAAAAACCAAAACGTTTTCCTCCGGGGCAAATTAAATGTACGCAATTTTTTACATAAATGAAACCTTTTCGTCGGTACGTGGGATTGTGTTAAAGTAAATATTTACTTCGCTCCTAATTTGAAGCCCTTAAAGCTCGTTGTCCCGCGGGATTCACGTGTTCCCTGTGTCACGTGCGACCCCAATCTTTGTGCAAAGACTAAATTCATTAATGTTTTAAATTTTCCTCTCACGACCTCTCTGGCTTGCGGCATTTTTATATACACGTTTCATTTCAGTAAAGAGAGCCTCGGTTGCTTTTAATTAAAATTATTGGACTTTAAAACGTCGACGCCGAAGCAGTCTTTAAAAACAACATTTCTGAGTTATAAATGTAGTCATGTGAGTATAAAAAATTGTCCGCAGCTCTCGGCTTACCCCAAACTGAATCAATATTGCCCCGATCCCTTTTTACCCGTAGCGGAAAAACGCGGAGATTTCCCCGTTGCTTACTGTGGCTTTAATGATTTACCTTCATGTAATTTTTTACCCAAGATGTGTTGCCTCGGGCCCGCAAGCTTGTCATTGTGGCCCGGTACTTATATACTTGTTTATCCAATGATAAATATTTAAATAAAGGAATAACAGGTATCGGGGTTGTTATGCGAGGTTCGTGTTTTTTTTTCTTATTTTGACATGAACTTGTGCGGGTTTTCAGCCATATTTATGGATAAAGTCTTGTATTGAGGTCAGCGAGCGACAAAGTTTTAGAGATATATATAATTACATTGTTCATTACTCTCGTATTTTGTCCGTAATGCCTTACTTACTGCAAACTAAGTACACAAGCACTAATGAAATAGAAATCTCAAAGGGTGGCGTTTAGAGCACAATGTAGGCGCAAATGAAATGGCCTTTGTTTATCTCAAAACGCAAAACAGAGCTTTCATCTCGTCTAATTTACGGTGCAATTGTGGACCATATTTGTTTGAGAAATTAATTAAAAGGCTGGTTGACCAGAGAGAAAAGAGGACAGATAAACGTTGATGAAGCCAGCGGCTAGATAATTTAAATATCGAACAAATAAAAAAGAAATGTGGACCACGGAGGCCATTTGCTTTTACCTTTTACTCATTGCGCTGGTACCGCCCTCTGGCGAAAGTCGCAGTTTAATAGCAACTGCAGAGTTTATGCCCTTTTCATTGCAGGGTTGGTTTTTTTTACGATGGAAGAAACTGTCAACATGTGTAATGATGACATTTAGGGCTGCCTGTCACGAGATAACCGTTTGATATGCTTCGATACGGGCTGATAATACGCTCTTATATTATTCTACAATTTAGTGATATACTTGGTGATATCATATCTTATCAACGCGCTACGATATCCTCAGAATTATAATTGGATGTAGATAATTAATGTTGCCTTGTTTTGTTTTACCAAGGTCTTGAGCAACTTTAAAATAAAATAAAATAGTTGTTATTTTATTACAAGCGGGCGAGACTTGCATTTTCTGGACGGAAATTAAAGAATCCCCTGTAGTGATTTTCCAGAAAATGGAGCAGTTTCATAAAAAATCATCCAAGGTAATCACTTTCCACAGAAATATATTTTTTTAAATACTGCGATGGTTATCTGAAAAGCTGCTAAAATACCAGCTAGAAACGTTGGCCACTGTTATATGTTTAGACTTGACGGAACTCCACAGTAATGATTAAAAACAGCAGCCCTATCCTCCCCCTCGTCAGATCCAATGAATCGCAAAAGGATGGCAATATTTCCGTGTTGTTTGTCAGCCGTATTGGACCTCTGGGTCTTATTTGTAACGTTTGGTCCCGTAAACAATATGTATTGACACTTATCGGATCTATGGGCACTTTTTTGGCCAATTAATTGAGTGAGAGCTTTTCTCCAGGCACTCGAAAAAAGGCTGTTATTGGAGGCAGCTGTCTAAATTTCTACTGCAGTGCTAATATCGTGACTTGCCGTATGTAACAGTTCTACAAAGCTCAGCAACTTTTGCAGTTATACCTTGAATCGGTGATCTCATTAGTAGTTACATTAAAACAATATCGTGCGTTCTGTATGAGAGAAGAATTTGTAGCCCATGGTGGACGCCTTCCAGTCTATAGGTAATTTAAGATCCAATACCAGATTTGCCCACATATCTTCTTCTTTCTTTCTTTCTCTTAGTGTTATCCCAGTTTCAATCTGGGGTCCGCTTACTAGTCTAACCGGATTTGGCTGAATATTAGCTTTTCCACAGAGCGACTGCCTGTCTGACCTCCGCAACCCGAAGGGATAGCGATATTCCATGGTTTAGACTAGTGTCAGTTTGTTTAGAAGGTACTGACGCTCTGTAACGACTGTCAAAGATCTTCATTACAACCGGGACTGACGGCTTAACGTGCTCTGCGAGGCATGGGTCAAGCGATAATTAACAATTCAAAACGCACTTAACTCCGAAAAGTCATTGGTGCGCGCCGTGGATTCGAACCCGATACCCTCTGCATGGCAGTCTGTTGGTATATCCACTCGGCTATCGCTGTCTTCGATTTGCCCACATATACGAGAAAAAAACACTGATAAGTAGGTACTTGAAGATAGTGCACAGTACTGGTAGCTCTTCTATGGTATATATATTTCGTTCGTACTAATAGAACCACTACCGACGCTATCAATTCCAAGATTGATCGATCTGTCCAAATGCACCAATTCGAAAGAAACCTACCGAAAACATATCGCCTTCTCCTTACAGCCCGATAAAAGCATTTCAAATAATTCTCTCAACCGATACTCTGGTTATACCGAGCAAAACAATTCTACGTCTATTTCATTTCAAGTAAAATCCATTTCCATAATATGATAGGCACTATTGAAATGAGCGTTGTACATGTAAAACGGTTTAAAGCTGCGCTGTCCCTCTGCTTAGCAATGCGATGCATACGAGTAGCGTCGATACTTTTTATTATTCACTTGAGGATGCCCGCGGTAACACCCGCTTTATTTAAGGCTACTGCTCCACTCGCGTCGCTCATAGCGCGATTTTATAAAGCCTATAGCATTCCTCGATAAATGGGCTATCTAACACTGAAAGATTTTTCAAATCGGATTAGTAGTTCCTGAGATTAGCGCGTTCAACCAAAACAACAAACAAACAAACAAACTCTTCGCTTTATATATTACCTAGTAGGTACTAGAGGATGCCAGCAGCTACGCCTGCATTTTTTTTTAATTTACCCGTTTTGGCCGATCCCGTGGCAATTTCGGGAATTCCCTCCATAGTGCACCCCTACGGTCCCCAAGGAACATACATGCCAAATTTCAGCTTCCTGCCCCCAATAGTTTCGGCTGTAGCGTGTCTGTCAGTCAGTCAGTAACGAAAGGATTTTATATATTAAGAAGATAAGATATAAGATGTCGACTATGCCGAAAGCGGCAACAGCTAGTCTTAATATATAAAATCCTTGCGTTACTGACTGACAGACACGCTACACCCGAAAATATTGGGCGCAGGAAGCTGAAATTTGGCATTTAAGTTCCTTGGGGACAGTAGGGGTGCACTAAGAAGGGATTTCCCGAAATTCCCACGGGGTCAGCCAAACGGGTAAATTTAAATCGCAGGCGTAGCTGCTGGCGTCCTCTAGTATAATATAAGACAAAGAATAAGCAAATTTAGAAAATCTGTACTTGTATCTATACTTGTAGAAACTCTGTATCAACCCGTAGGGACTTAGTAGCGTCAAGGATCTTATCTATTTGTATCCTAAAATGCATGTAAATCCGTTCTAACTGACCAGAATTTAATACATTTAAGGATATATTTATGCCCGACGGCGCTGTTTCGGCACAAAATGCGTCAAATTCAGGGGGCCAATTCTCCTATTTTATATGACTTTCAAATTATATTTTGAACGGAATGAGATTATATTTTGAATTGACTCAAAATTGGTATTCTGCTAACCAAATGTCATTATCGTATAATTAGAAATAAACAGTTCGTCGGTGACACATATTTGACACTTGTTTCAATTTACGATCTCATTACAATTTCATTCAAATATCTGTTAATTTAGGAGAATACCATTTGTGACACTGACATTATATCGAAACTGTATTTTGAACAAATTTATTTAGGAGAATCGGGCCCCAGTTCAGTTGTTATATACGTAATATTTTAAACTCCTCGTTACAAATATTGGATAATTTCCCATAAAGTGTGAGCGGTAGACCCTTATAAGCGTTGTTTGACCTCCAAAATATCGCAGCACTCGGCAAAATTCAACCTGTTCAGAAATAATCAGCTGTTGGACCGTCGTCAATCACAGTCAAAACGCGTTGATATTATTCGAAGAGCTTAAAGAGTAGACCGCTCCTAAGAAAATAAACTATTAAGCTTTCAAACTTTCATTTATCGAAGATCGATAAGATGGAACGAAATTGATTCAAATAGCTGACAACACTATTTGCTTCTAACTGAAGTACTTGATGATTTGTTGAAGAGGAGATACGATTTTAATTGAGTAATTATTTGAAAGTATAGGTGAAATATCTTCTATTTGCCATGTCATTTAGGTAGTACCGAAACGCCAAGATCAATTATGCAATTTATCAATAACTAGAGGATGCCCGCAGTTGCACCCGCGTTATTTAAGGCTACTGTTCCGCTCCCGTCGCTCACAGCGCGATGTTATATAGCCTATAGCCTTCCTCGATAAACGGGCTATCTAGCACTGAATAGAATTTTTCAAATCGGACCAGTAGTTCCTGACTTCCTAAGATTAGCGCGTTCAACTAAGCAAAAAACAAACCTTCAGCTTTATAGATTTGTATGTATATAATATTATACATACATACATACATAGACACATGCCTTTTTCCCCGAAGGGGTAGGCAGAGGCATATTAAACGCCCACTATCACACATATAATATTATAATCACAAAAATATTAGTGAATGTGTAAACAAAATTAAACTACGCATTCAAATCGCTTGTCAATCATAGCTTTTTATTTCGTCAAATGTCGATAAAACTAGATGAAAAAGTATTTACTAAATAAAAACACATTTATTGCTTGTGCTTTGATCTCTACGATAACGCCAGTATATCATCATTTCCTGTCCATCAAGAAGTCTTCGAGACGTCTAGCAAAATTACAGTTCGCGTGCTGATACATTTTTCATCACAGTGTTTTAGCACTTTCTCGTTCATAGCTATGTTGCAAAAATAGCACAGTTTAATTATGTTGATATGTGTATGTTTTCCCAAGCGATTTATTTATTTATTTTAAAGTTCTTGCAAAATAAATGCGTAAGGGCTACTGAAGGGTTGTAATTCATGTTAACCTCCGGATGCAGAAATAGGGAAGGAAGAATATAGGTACATAAGAATCTACACTAATATTATGAAGAGGTAAAGTTTGTATTTTTGTTTGTTTGTAATGGATAAACTCAAAAAGTACTGGACCGATTTTAAAATTCTTTCACCATTAGAAAGCTACATTATCTGCGAGTAAAATAGGCTATATTTTATTTTAGAAAAATAGGGGTCCGTAAGATATTTGGGTTTTTCGGGTACGCGAAGTAGTTCCCTCAGGACGCGGGTGAAAACGCGGGAAACGGCTAGTACGCAATATAATACGTGCTTACAAATATGACTGACCTATAGACAGAAGATAAGGAAATAAAATGGAAGAAAAGACGAACATTTAATGAATAAATATTTTACGTAAAATTTGAAATAATTTCATTAATTTAGGTCATAAAGTAATTAATGACTATGAACGTCACATTTAATCTCTCCGCGACCATGCTCGGTGCAAGACGAGCGAAACGTTGGAACCAAATAGGTATTTATACCTTAAATAAGTTAGTTGTACGCGATTAAGACCCGCTAATTTATTTTGTATGTCACTACATTTGTTTCTACTGAATTTCGGATAGATATTTAAACAGTGAGAAATGTTTAAACCTACTCATGCAAGTTATTTAAATGGCCAAATTAGTATACTTATTTTATTTACAACTACGAGTAGCATGTCAGCCTGCCAAAACATTTCGCATTGCTGACTAAAAATATAAATACTAAATTAGAGTACAGTGCAATAAATAATAAAACGATAGCGACAGTGTTATGGATGTATTAGCTTCCAATAACCATAATACATATAATATATTGATTCACTCTGTATCATTTTCTACTAAGACAAAAGTTAGAAGGCAATTTACTATGCATGAAATTGTTAATTGACTGCCTCGTTGGTCTCGCGGCATAAATGTGCGCGTGGGATTGGAAGGTCTCGGGTTCGATTCCCGGGTCGGGCAAAGTGATATTGGGTTTTTCCGCTAGGAAATTCTCAGTAGCAGCACGGAGTCTGGTAATGTGCCTGGTACGGCAATAGGCTCGCCCCCTATTACGTGGGACTAAAATAAATCTGGCGAAATGTGGGTGTAATATTTACACCTCTGCCTACCCCTTTGGGGAAACAGGCGTGAGGCTATAAAAAAATAAGTTATAAAATAAATCAAATATACAATAAACTAGAAAAATATACGTATACACAATTACATTCCGTAGTACAAATACACAGCTAATGAAGCAATAATCGTTACGTACGGTTCGTTTTTATAAACAAACGTTTTATCTGCATACGTACGTTTGAGCTATTACTAACTCTATTACAAATGGTTTAAGAGTTAGATTTCCTCTTCATTGTCGTATTTATAGATTGTTTTATCGTAGTATGTCTGTTATCAGCTGTAATCGATGCGCTTGTCGATGGAATTGTCATGAAGCCGTTGCGCGTACGCAGCGCCCGGTTGTTGCGGCCGGAGTCCATTTTGATTTGCTCTTATTAGTTAGTAATTTGTTGCAATTGATAGGCAATATACTTGTCTTATCGTGGCTAGTATTCGTTCTGTAATAGTAGAAGTAAAGTTCCCTTTAATACGGTTTATATTTGCGATGGTGATCGCTCTATCGATCTTATAACGGAAAAGTGAGGTGAGATTGTATACACGTGCGTAATTGGTTTTGCTGCGATAGCATCGTTTAAAAGTAATTAACTACGCTTATTTAACAATAATAGCTGTGCTTTGATTTGTTCTATAACATTCAAGCGATAGCTTTAGGTTTGTATTCAGTATAAATTGTAGGAGGTAATGAATTTACATATATTGCTTTAAGTATATTTCTTGCAATCGGAGTAGTGACAAGCTGAATGCTTCAAGCTTTTAAGGTCTAGACTAGTATCATAACTTGGCACTGGAACTTTGAACTACGAAACATATACTCTAAATTAACAAGCTTGCGATGAGATTACGAAAAGGAAAATATAAAGTTTGAGACCAACTATAAAACAATGCTTACACCACTCAACAGATTCCATGTTCACACATTCGAGAATACGATTTACAAAAGTCAAAGTCAAAGTCAAAATCCTTTATTCATTTAAATCACAAAGTGACACTTATGAACGTCAATTTAAAAAAATAATTACTTAAAGCTTCTACATTTACATTTACTGCCACGTTCGCAAAGCAATAGGTAGAACCATGAGAAAGAACGGGCAATAAAACTCAAGGTCACTCTTTTTCATCGCCAGGTTTTGCATAATACATACAAATTTAAATTTTGTAAGGTGTTGCAACTGTTTCACCTTCTATGTCATTTGTATATATTTACTCTACTTAATACTCAAGCATAATGTAGTAAAATTTTGATTTTCATTTAATTAGCCTCCTGAGAATTGACATGGTGAAACAGGAGCATCCACTTACATTAAGTACCTAACAATGCAGGCAATCCGCGCAAATGTTCAGAACCATGATAGAAATGATACAGTTTAATATTAAAAATGTAATACCAGCCCGTAAGACCGACATCGACCAGTCATCGCAAGTAGCACCCGTTCACGAGTATGACGCATGGGACAAATACATGTGGACTCGTCGTTAACATAGTTCTACGTGAAACAAAACGTAATAAAAGAGCTCGCTACGTCACCATGCGATTGTCACTCTCATCGGGGTATAAATAGCCGCGCGAGAGATATTGTTGGACAGGTGCTGTTCGACTTCGAAGTGGCACGGTCACCGCGACCGAGAAAGTATTGCCAAGAGTTCGCCGATATTGGGATGCCTTTTGGGTGTCGGGTCGTGTTAGTTTAGGTAGCGGGTATTAAAGGTTTAGTTTCGGATGTAATAGAGGTCAGATAGATAGCGATTAGAACTGGAATTACTTTCGGAAGGGTTAAGGCTTCTATATTGAGGTGTTTGAAAGTAGGTCTGAAGAAAAGTCGAGTCTAAAGAATCTTAAGCCTAAGAATAAAGAATGTTATGCCACGCAAGGCATGAGTCTCCTTTATGTGGCTACTCGGTAGTACCGGTTCAGGTCTCAGGATGAAAGGCTGCAGGCAGAGGTTATCTAGAAACTCCGATACCGTAGTTGGCCGAAAAAATATCGAGTCTTTTTTGTTTTCTTTTTTTATAGTATCAGGCGGCAAACGAGCAGACGGATCGCCTGATGGTAAGCAATTACCGCCGCCCATGGACACAAGCAACACCGTAGGAGTCACAAGTGCGTTGCTGCCGGGGTTAGGAAAAGGGAAAGGACGAGGAGTAGGATGAGGGAGAAGGAATAGGGGATAGGGCCTCCGGCACTCTCACTCACCGAACGAAACGCAACAGTTTAAGTACTGTTACTTTACGTCGATTTTCTGTGAGAGGGTAGTACTTCCCCGGTTGAGCCGGCCCATTCATGCTGAAATCAGCCAGGCTCTACTACCTTTGAAAGGAGTCTATAGAATCTTAAGGTAGTAATCAGCCTCGCAAGGCATGTCTCCCTTATTTTAGGCTTTGCAGTAATAATTTGACCGTGCCTCGGATATAGCCATTAGTACTAGTTCTTGCTTCAGTATAAGAATCGTTAAGCCATGTCGGAGGCTTGCACCTTATCCCAGAAACGCTTCCAAAAAAGTTGTTGGACAAAAAATTACTCGTACGATAGCAAGATTTTAGATGTAATTCTGTCTTGAATAAATGATTGACTTTCGACATTTCCGACGTTAATCAAGACAAGTGTCCAAGTGTCGTCCCCGTGAAAACGGAACCGGAAGCCGTCTTAGAAATCTTATTCGCTCACTGAGTTTTCCATTGATTGGGTTGCGATTGTAACAGTCTTGTTGGAATTCACGGAGGCGTTAAAATGAAAACTGTATTAGTAGCTTTATAAAATATTGTTCCTGGAGTTACTATACTTACCTATGAGTATTTACTCTATATGTATAATCACAGTTAGTTTTAATCGGTAAATGGTTCTTCGAAACCGAAAGTTCTAAGTATTGCCGATTTTTGTCTTTTTATTCTGAGTAAAACTCACCCTTTTAATATATTTACGTTTATATTTCTACGTCTCAGTATCACCATTCTGAGTCTCTCACGCCGTCTGTTCCTAGTTACTTATAACGATCAAATTACGTAAAGGCTTTGAGACACAACTCAAACTGAAACTCGCTACAGCACGAATTAGATTAAACACACAGAGCAAGTGTTATGTTTTGCTTCAGCGCCCCTTCTTCGTCCGGTATCAGAACTTTCTTTGAGGCCAGGGTTGCCAAGCGTCTGGATAAAACCAGACGGAATATGACTTATCCATCCAAAATTAAGCTGTTTTTTTTTCACTCGTTTGCAGTTCTAATAATTGTTCAATTTCTGTGAAATATTTAGTAACATTTGGCTAATATTCTGTCAAATCTGATTAAATTAGTAAGTGAACCCTGGGCTCTAAAGCTCCGTACCGCACTCACATACAGTTTTACTCGATCGAGTCAGACTCGAAGGATCGCTTAGAGTAAAATTACAGTGTCATCGAAGTGCGAGTTTTTGCAGTTCATGCGTTGATTTTTATTATTTTTCGAGTAAAACTATCGAGTAAAACCGTGTGTCAGTACTGAGCATAAGGCGAGAGTTTTGATGTAACCACGATAACGCTAGGGCGATGCGGACGATATTTTCTTAACACATTGCAGGGTCGCCATTTGTCATTCAGTTATATGCATTGATTCATAAATCTTAAGCCTAGCAGTTTGCCTTTATTACACAAATGTCCGTCGAATACTTAACCTCTTGTATGCCGGAATGCCAGACACAATTAAAAAGCTATTGTGTCTCGCGTAGATCTGCGTTCCGGCATACAAGGGGTTAAGTCTGGCAACCCTATTTGTAGATAGCTGGAATTACTTACACAAGCGGAATGAATAGCTTCATACAGTATATGTTTCATAGGGTTCGCCTAATAGTGCCTCTTAATCCTAAGGCACGGAGTAAAGAGTAGGTACCTACTTTTATCTTAGGACCTCATTAACGGATATGAGGGAGCATATCATTGGATACCTTAGTGTTATGTACGATTTTATTTTGTATCTGTAGGAATTTTGTTCGGATATATTTGATGATAATTTGGCAATGGTTTAGTTTTGGTGTGATGTTTGTGTAATACAATTCTGCAGTGGCTGCATAGAAAGATATATTATGTACATACATACATACATATCGTCACGCCTTTTATCCTCGAAGGGGTAGGCAGAGGTGTATTTCTACACCCACTTTTCGCCAGAAATACTTTAATCCCACGTAATAAGTAGCATGCTTATTGCTGTACCGGGCACATTTCCAGACTCCGTGCTGTTACTGAGAATTTCGTGACAGAAAAACCCAGTAAGTAACACTGCCCGACCCTGGAATCGAACCCGGGACCTCCCGATCCCACGCGCACATTTATGCCGCGAGACCAACGAGGCAGTCGTATAGGGTTTGATATCGAGTTTTCCGTCTCTACGCAAAGATGGTATTTGCATCGTGTTATCCCTTAGTCGCCTCTTACGACACCCACGGGAAGATAAGGGGTGGTGACACTTGTATTCTATGCCGTCAACCACACGGCAGATATATCATGAGATATATTATGTATTTGAAATATATCGTCATCGGCAGCTACACGCGTGGCAAAACCTGCTATGTAAATATCATCATCAGCCTTTAACAGTCCACTGCTGGACTATGCCTCTCCTTTGAAAGGAGGAATTGGCCTACTATACCACGCTGGACAAACGGGTTGGTATAGGATTTGTATTAAGTTTTCCTTCTCTTACAGTGCTGTTCTCTGCATAATATGCTCCCTCTGTCGGCTCTTACGACACCCATGGGATGATATGGGGTGGTGACAATTCGTATTCTTAATCAGTCACCACACGGACGTCTATGTAAATAATTATGTCTAAATTGTCTACAAGTTCAAACTGATAAACCGATTATAGTAAAATTTGTGGTTGACGAGTCGTCAATGACGACATATGGAATGTAATGGGCAGTTTATAAAAGTAAATCTGCTGCAGGTCTATCCATCGCTATGTTGCGATTATTCAGCGCGAAATTTATTTGCGGTATTTCATTTTGAATAATTTTAATGGCTGTCATTATAACATTTTTGAATCAATCGGCACTCAATATTAATTGCAGATCTTCTTTCTATAAAACATGTGTCGAAATAACACTAACATCTTTAAAGCAAATATTTCTTAATTTGTTATGATTTTCGAGTATTTTCCGAAATAAATATTAGTGTTAAACGACGTCCCAAATTCATATATTCCACTTCAAACGTCTCTGAAATCAAAACATTAGACACGGTTAGAGAGTTTATATAAAAATGTAGTTTTAGCTAAAGTGTTTCGACAGAAAATTATTTTGTACTAATCTTGAAATAGTCGTGATAGGAATCTTCAGATCGTACTCAGCGACAAGACAAGGTATACAGTTGCAGTACGATTCTAACACTTATTTATTACGCCATAAGAACGGTGAACAGGTCAAAGTGTCGTTTGACGGGTAGAAAACTTACGTCATTGTGAACCAGAATTTGGATCACTATGGTTATTAATGTCTATGGATGTAAAAGTTGCTTAATTTTTGTATAGAATGCTTTTATTAGCTGATTAATCGTCCCATTGCACATTGGTATGAGATAAATCTGTCCGATTAACAAATTAGGTGTTAATAGATATATCGGCCATTTACAGACTCGATCTAATGGATAAAAGACAAGAATGCATAGTAATATTTTTTGTAAAAGGTGTATAATAGGAGTATATAGAAATTTTCACACCAAGAACTTAGGGTCCCAAGGCAACCTGCACCTGCCGATCAACGGACGAGGCTCTGGCAAACAAAATATCCCGATAAGCGGCAATAGGCTCGCCACCTATTACGTGGGATCAAAAAACTGGCTGGACTTTGATCTTTCGTCCGACTGTATCTTGAGGACTCCAAAATCTATGGTTTTGACTAAAGTCAGAATATTGCCAATTTTATCCTCACAACGGTCCTGACAGTAAGTCATAAAAGCCGGGAGCGATAGCGTTACGTGCTCTCAGAGGCACGGGATAGTGATTTTTCGTGATTGTGATCGGTCACCCATCAAAAAGCCAGGCGCCGACAAACGTGCTTAACTTAATCGACAGATCAGTAATGTCATCTTTACCACTGGCCTCTTAAACTGACTAACCATATTCGCTGTACTCTTTAGCACAAAAAACAATTACAGCTGTCCAAATAGAGCAAGAAGTGTTGCCATCTTTACTTTCATTGCCAAATTAGCGCAACGAAACACGTGGGAAACTGTGAACACACATTGACATATACCTACCGTCTACCCATATAAGACAGTCCTATTACTATAATAAAAGCGAAAGTTTGTGAGGACTGACGTTTGTTACTCTTTCACGCAAAAACTACTGAACGGTTATATTTATTTATTTAAACCTTTATATACAGAGCGTCCGTGTGTCCGTGTGGTGACGGATTAAGAATACGGATTGTCACCACCCCATATCATCCCATGGGTGTCGTAAGAGCCGACAGAGGGAGCATATTATGCAGAGAACAGCACTGTAAGAGAAGGAAAATTTTATACAAACCCTATACCAACCCGTTTGGCCAGCGTGGTATAGTAGGCCAATTCCTCCTTTCAAAGGAGAGGCCTAGTCCAGCAGTGGACTGTGAAAGGCTGATGATGAATACAGAGCGTATACAGGCGGACTTAATGCCATGGGCATTATCTCCCAGTCTACCTTTGAGTGATGCAGAGAGAAAAGAAGTAGGTGCTATATAAATAATAGAGGAGAACATTATTTGAACTTACATAAATATACTCACATATATAGATATATGTGAGTATATTTATCAATAAATCTTATAAAGCTTATACATCAGATTAACATATAGTTATGAGCTTAACGCAATAACAGACACTCACATGGGCGGAACCGCAGGCAGAAACGAATCATCATAGGTATAGATATATTGGGAGTAAGGAACGGCGAGCCGTAAACTGGTACCAGTGATTCAGTACATTATACCTACTGAGATCCTTAGGGCAGTTTCAGATTAGCGTATTTTTCTGCGCGTATACCTACGGTCGTTTCAGCATACGCGTGTTACATTACGCGCTTCAAAAAACCGGTCTCGCGTAAACGGGCATATTTCAGCGTGTTCGCTCGAAACGGTAGTGACATCTTGTCAGTGTCATTCTGACGGCTTGCGCTTATACGAGCTTAGAAGCGCGTCAACGCTCGTACGAGTTGCGCGTGTTCCAAAAGGAGCGCTTATACGCGCCTACATGCGCTTCCAAAAACGAGCTTATACGCGCGTATAAAACGCTAACCTGAAACCGCCGTAGCGGTCGAATTATCCGGAAATTAAAGTTTTGACAGCGTGTGTGCTTTTATGAAGAAGGCACACTAAGGAAGGATATTTTAAAGGTTAAACAGACGAAGCCGCTAGTTTAAGGTATATTCCTCTGTTTTTATACCTCAAATGAATTAACGCGACAACACTCGTTAAACAAACTCATATCATGTATACAAATCGTGAAAGTTTAAAACCGATTAGTTCTTCATGGGCAGACCCCGTTTACGTACACAATATTGAAATAGTAAAGTTGCCACACCGAGTTATGGACTATTAAGTCGCGGCTAAGTTTTACGAGTCCATTCGACTCGCTTGCCGACCCGATTTATCAACTCGATGATCGCAAGTTCACTATCGCCTACAACTAATAAAGAAAGTACTCAAATAGTTTCCTAGCGCCATGGTGTGGGGAACTTCATAATTGTGTAATACCAGCACACGGAATAATGTGAAGTTTAAGCGTAGCAAAGGCAATATTGAATGAACAGTAATTAGAGGCAATAAAGAACAATCCAAGGTAAATAAAATAAACGAAGAGAAAAGATAAACAAAGAAAATGTTTTATTGTTACAGTAGCAACGTTTTAGTTAATGATTACAATAATTATGTTCAACCATTTAACTTACAACAGTGTCTTAGGATGATGCTATGCATTAACTTGAGTCACTACACGGCGCTGATTTTCAGTAAGAACTTCAAACACACACCTTCAAATGGTTTTTTTTATACGGTAGACGGATCGCCTGATGGTAAGCACTTAAATTACCGACGCGCGACGCCCATAGTCACAAGCAACACCACAGGAGTCGCAAGTGCAAGGTGTCGGAAAAGGGATAGGATGAGGAGTGGGATGAGGGAGAAGCATAGGGCCTAGAGCACTCTCACTCACCGAACGAAACGCAAAAGTTTAGGTACTGTTACTTTACGTCGATTTTCTGTGAGAGGGTAGTACTTCCCCGGTCGAGCCGGCCCATTCATGCTGAAATCAGCAAGGCTCTACTACTTACCTGTAAAAATGTTTGTAATGTTTTATTATTATTACATCAATGGTAAAATCTCTTATACGTGATAAAAATAACTATGGTAGTTAGAATAAATACGCAGAAAACTTAATGACAATGCACAATATACGATGAGAACTGACCGAGTATACGGTATCACATGCGCAGCATCATTTTATCATTTTATTACAGCACATGTGTTTTTACCACTGCTAGGTACGTTTCTCTTCGCACTATAAGAACGTTCAAGCCGTAGACCACCACGCTAGACAAGTGCGATTTGAAAAACTTCACATGCCTGTCGGAAATATTGTCTAGAACTCCCAAAGGTTACCTTCACCTTTAAGCAAGCGATAATTAACAAATTAATATGTTCGCCATGTGTTGGAACCTCACCCTCTGCAAGGCTGTTTGGTATCGATCTCCTAAGCAAAATAAATAAATGTTATTATTCCATTAGTAATCGCTGATCGTCAGCAGGTATACACATTCGGCGACGACGCACGGTCCGCTCGTAAAAGTGACAGGGGTTCTTCTAACAGCGCTCCAAGTGGCGTTTCTGGGACCGAAAGTGCTTTTAAGGGATTTATTTTTATTAAGATTTCAATACCATTACGAACAGTGCGTCTGTTTTAGTTACATTATTTATTTTTATTTATTTATTTAATTAGGTCTACCAGCTATTGTTACAGTAATACATGCATAATTTACAAAAGTAATATCCTTATTACTAACTGCACAATCTTTACAGGTAAACACCACTTGCTAATTAGAACATGTTATTAACCCAAATTAAGTTTAAATCTGCAGAATTACAAATACCTTACATAACTAATTATTGGTAAACAAATAGAGAAAGAAATCGACAATTATACAAAAAAAACAAAATGCTTCCTAACTGCTTGCATTGGAAATTTCACGAGGAAAAAATAACACGTCTACCTACTATCACGACTTTTGACAAGATGATTATGGATATCATCCGCACTTTTTGTACTGCCGTACTAATATTATACATATAAGCGAAAGTCTCTGTTGGTCTGTTACACTTTCGAATCTAAACGCTGAACTAATTTTGACGAAATTTTGCACGGTCATAGTAGAAGAGGTGCGAGAGGTCAAGCAGGCAAATATGTATTTTATGTTTTAAATCTACTAGTAAGAAATAAAAATTTAAAATGAAAATAAAGAGTCTTTATATTTGATTTTTCTGTTACATTGAAGTCTATCTACAATTAAAAAAACAAATCCGCCTGTATTTTGTCGTGGCAAAAGCTAGAGACATATATTTCTCGAACTCACCGAATATTACTACGAAAGATTAAAACACTAAAAGCTTTTTTCACAAACTCTTAACGAGAATAGGTATATTACTGGCAACTTACTGTATAATTCACATCGCTCCGTAAACATCCCTCCCGGGTAGGGGCCGTGTCCGAAATAAATTGTAGAAACATTGCATCGGACAGACTGACCCAAAAACAGTACAATGGTGACCCACAACCTAGATATACTATCTTATCAATGAATTTAATTGCTAACCGACGCCAAATATGCCGCGCTTTGTTGGCAATATAAATGCAATCGTTTATTTATGTCAGTTTGGCCAAGTCTGGTGTCGGGAGTTTATAGATCACTCGAAGGCCTGTTTAGGGATTGTTCTGGAAGACCTGCAACGACTTACCATTCTGGTCCTGAAACGGGAACTAAAGATGTCTTCACGTGCCCTCCGAAGCACGGTAGCGCTTTGATATAAAGGGCACAAAAGCGACAACAATGCTGTCCCTTTAGGTTGAGGAGGACAGACGGCAGTTGCTCTGTAGGAAAGCCAAAATTCTATCATATCTGGATTGACTAGAAAGCGAACGCCGGAATACAAGTTGAAAGTCTTGAAATCGTAATATCGCTAGGATGATTATGATAATGAGAAACATTCACCCATGTAAGGTAACCTCTGTGAAATTTGCTTATTTTTGCACATCTATTTCGAAAAGCAAGTCCAGCCCCGCTATGAGCGTTATACAAACCAAAGATTAATTGCTAATGGTTTAATAACCACAGTCTATAATTAGTTCGTTTCGTACACGATGGTATGCGCATTGCGGAATGGATAATCTTATAGCTATTGTTACAACTCTCTGACTTTTGTATAACTGTTATTAAAGTAATAATAGACATTTAACTTTCGCAATTTGTATACATCATACATGATGATTTTAATTACGTTAGCAACTAATTAAAGGTAAGTACCTCCGTTTTCGAAATGTCGAGGAAAAAAGAGATATGCTCGAAAAGTATGGATTTTTTGTGAGTAAAAAGTTTCACACATCAACTCGAGATCATAATAGGGTTGCCACCGCCAAAAGACCCTATTTTTTTCATAGACCCACGCCTGTGTCCCCGAAGAGGTAGGCAGAGGTGTAAATGTTACACCCACATTTCGCCATGAATTTTTAGGTGCCACGTAATAGGGGGCGAGCCTATTGCCGTACCGGGCACATTACCAGACTCCGTGCTGCTACTGTGAATTTCCTAACGTAATAACTAAAAGATCCTCTTGGTATAAAACCGTAATCAAACCCGTTCCATCCCGTTTCCATCTCTCACCCAACAGTATAGTCATCATCTTAGCGCCGTCCACGCCGCGATCGAAGACTTGGGTACGCTTACCGGCTGTACCTTCTATTTTAGTCATCAGTATTAACATAATACATAATTATGTTAGTCTAACTCCCATCCTCCTCACGAACGAAATATAATACTCGTGTACACAACTTCTCAATTATGCTTGTATTATTTTAACTAAATTGCTCGTATGTAACTCGTATATCTCTTGTATTAAAAGAAGCTTTTATTACAACTGTTTTACTTATCTCCAAGCGAAGATACGTTTCTAAGTAAATTGTTTTTACTGTTCCCGGTATGAATATGGGATAAAGTAAATTAAAAATGTAAAGATCTCTTTCTGAGTAATGTACTGTTTACAAAATTGTAGGAAAATATAATGAATTGACTTTTATTTTTCGTGGATCGTATCATAATATGTTTACTTTTATTTATACGTAAGTACTTTTAAATAAGTTAAGGGTAGCAATGCGTAAAGATCTATTATGAAATTAAATGCTTTTAAAATTGTTTAACCGCCTCTAGAGTACTGATCAATCAAAATACTTCGCTTACCGTTTGCATACTGGAACAAAAATTGTGTCGTACCAGGCACAAATTCTACAGCGAACGGCTACCCATCTGTGTATAAAACGCTGCAAACGTTGCTTAGCCTATAGTTGATTAAATCAGGCGTTACTTGGCGGAACTCTAAAACTAAAATGATTTAGTAAATATCATATAATCTTAATATATAAAATCCTTGCGTTACTTACTGACTGACAGACACGCTACAGCCGAAACTATTGGGCGCAGGAAGCTGAAATTTGGCATGTCTGTTCCTTGAGGACCGTAGGGGTGCACTAAGAATGGGATGTTCCGAAATTCCCACGGGATCGCACAAAACGGGTTAATTTAAAAAAAATGCAGGCGTAGTTGCTGGCGTCCTCTAGTATTATATAATTAAGCTCAGTCGTTGCCCATCGCTCCTGAGGAAGCCTCGTGCAGAGGCGAAACACGTGTCGAAGAATAGTCGGCGCTTACAGCGGGATAATGCAAGTCAGGTATCTTCCTAGAACCCATACCATTCCTATATCCCTTATCCTTTTAGAGGAGTTCGGTATTGTCAACCTTATTCTATTGCAATAGTTATGGTGGGCAATGCGAGGGTGCGTGGTGGGCTCCTCTTTCCTTCCATTAGGTGCATTAGGGCTTAGCTTATCAGAATCTTTTCAGAACGGTAGATTAATACCTACGTGGCAGGGAGACCTTATGAGCCAAAGATTATAGATGCTATGAGTCAGAAAAACAATCTAAATCCCATCTTATATACTTTAAAATATAAAGCTGAAGAGTTTGTTTGTTTGAACGCGCTAATCTCAGGAACTACTGGTCCGATTTGAAAGATTCTTTCAGTGTTAGATAGCCCATTTGTCGAGGAAGGCTATAGGCTATATAACATCACGCTATGAGCGACGGTAGCAGAGCAGTAGCCTTAAATAACGCGGGCATCCTCTAGTATCAAATAAGAGCCAAAAACACTAATAAAACCAAAGTTACTTGTATAAACATAAGTACTGCCTGCTACTCATAGAGCACACAGCCACGATAAGTGTTTATAGACCATTTGGATGCGCAATGCGCAAACACTCGTTATACACATTACACACTTTCGTTTTTACTAGTGTTGTGTTCGACCAAATGACGCAATGGTTAAACACAGCTATGCCTATAAGTGCACAAGTTCGTGTACATTTTTGGACAGACTTTCACTCTTAAAACGAGTTTCTAATTGTTGAAATGGATGACTAGATGGATTTGGATAATAGTTTTATTGTACTCTAATTGTGATGGATTTGGTTTGGTGCCGGTCCGGATTTTCGATTGGATGATTCGGTTTGATATCTTTTTTTTATGGTAGTAGGCGGCAAACGAGCAGACGGATCGCCTGATGGTAAGCAATTACCGCCGCCCATGGACACAAGCAACACCACAGGAGTCACAAGTGCGTTGCCGCCCTTTGGGGATGGGAAAAGGGATAGGGTGAGGCGTGGAATGAGGGAGAAGGAATAGGGGATAGGGCCTCCGGCACTCTCACTCACCGAAAACGCAACAATTACTTTACGTCGATTTTCTGTGAGTGGGTAGTACTTCCCCGGTCGAGCCGGCCCATTCATGCTGAAATCAGCAAGTATACTTATGTACGTATCTTTTAGCTTAATATACTATACAGGTCGTCACTTGACTTCTAGTACCAAGCCCAGCTGCGGTTAAAATAAATACTAATAATTTGCATTTCAGATTGCAAACCATTTAAGATTCATTTAAAAAAACTACAATTTACACAGAAAATATAATAATAGTACATTGTGTGAAGGCTTGCTCGCGTAATCGTTATAACATTTACAATTCCAAGGCTTTTTAATGAGCCACGGTTATGAATTAGTTATACAATATTTTCTACACGAGCGTGCTTTGAATAACAATGTGGTGGTTTAACATATCTCGTTTCAGATCTTAATACGAAACTGTTCGTATCGATATGTAACGTTCGTGAGCCTGTCTGAATTCTCCCCACGGTCGTCCGGCGGCCTTGCATATCAATAACTGAACCGAGTATTATTGTGCACCAGTACACGCCATCGTTTGTCGCGTGAGAACTGCTGCACCGATTTGTATTATGAAATCCGTGACTCGAGCTATCACGGGCCTCGCATTAAGTCACTCGTGTCACGAAACGTATGATAACATCACTCAGATTTGGGACACAGATTTTTCGGGTGCGGACGTTTCTTAGTGGCTTACGTCACCAAATATATGACGTCACCGCAGCTGGCAATAATCCATGTTTACCAGAATTGCGTACTCCGATGAAGGCTATCCAGGAAAGTTTCTCCTATTTGCTTTGACGACGTTTCAAGCTACGAATGTTACATTTTTGCCTCATGTTTTCCCATTTTAAAATACACTTCTATGATAATTGTAATAAAATTTATATGAAGAGACCGGTCAACGCGAGATAAAGCGTTTTATCTATTTTTACATAATTATAAGCGACCTCAATACTAAACGTATAATATTTGTGAGCAGTAACATAAATTCGTTTTACGCTACAACAACATGGTGAATTAGGACGTGGATTGCAATTTATTACGAGCGTATTGGAATATCTTATACGAGACGTTGCGGGAGGAATATTTGAGATTTTGCGTGTAATGGCTGTGGCGAAATGTGTCCGTGAAATATTATAGCTAAGTGTGAACGCTCGGTTTAAACGCGCTGAGGTAACAAAGCACCGTATAGGGCTTTTGTACCTATTGTGCTGACGCGGCGTAGTACCGCGTGCTTGAGGACACTTCGCTTCTACTCTGTAAAGTTATATTCCTGGATAAAAATGTCCATGTATTTTCTCCAAGGTAAGCGGTTATCAGAGCTGTGTCCTAGTGGCGAAAGAAGCGAAATCATTTTCTATTGTAGCAACGAAATTTGAAGGGGCAAATTGTCGAAGTAACAATGCCGGATTGCTACGTATCTAGCGATTCGTTCGATCAGTGTCAGGTTTAATAGAGCGCAGTGCAGTGCGAATTGCAGGACGATATCTAGCGGCTATAGCTAGTAACTAGTGGTAGTGTAAACTGGGTCAGCCCGGCGCTACCCGGCTTCAACACTTGTTTTTCGCTCACCCAGTTTCGTCACGTGAAACTTTTGTACGGTACGTAAGTTTGATGGTAGAATTATGATATCTGCAGCACGATCGTGGCACTCTGAGTTTAGTCGTTAGCATAGTATGTTGCACGAAGGGTGCGAAGCCTTATTTGGCATCACGATTATTGCTGTTCAGTTTTGCCAATTTGATACTATGCATTTTTGTGACTACTATTCCTAATATGTTTCACTATTGACAAAATGTACACCGCTTTAAATACATTTTAATAATGTTGTTTTAATACAATTGTTTGCCATGATACCGTGATACTTGGATGTTACATATTGATCCTAAAATCTCTGTCATTGGGTCAGCGAATTTTCAGCGCCATGGGTTTTGATAAACTGCTTGGCAGATGGCAATTATTGGCTTACACCACATCGTTGCAATATGATCTATGAGTGCCTGTAGCTAGCGATACATGGGCATGAAATAAGAGGTCTGTGAAATCCTTCTTGAAGGTAGATAGTCATCCGAAACTCTTTATGACAACTTGAAGAATATTAGGTTTTTATGAAATGAAAGAGAAAGAAAACATTTGAGAAAAGCGCGCTACAACTATTATTTATTGCTATTTAGTTTTATAATATTTTACTAATTACAAATGATTTGGAATGGACCATGGGTGCATAGGGTTCCTACCAAGAACTTAGGGTCCCAAGCCAACCTCACCTGCAAGTGAGTGCACCTGCCGATCAACGGACGAGGCTCTGGCAAACAAAATATCTCGATAAGCGGCAATAGGCTCGCCACCTATTACGTGGGATCAAAACACTGACGAAAAGTGGGCGCTGAATATGCCTCTGCCTACCCCTTCGGGGAAACAGGCGTGAGTCTATGTATGTATGTATGAAATGGACTAATTTATCTAACGATGTACACGAAAGCGTAGGGGACATGACATGTGAGTTAGAAATATCTTATTTGTTTTGTGTAGGCGTCTCGTAGAAATGGAGTAATTAAATATCGTATATTTATATATTGAATTTAAAGCGGTCGTAGTAGTGCAATGATGATAATTTATTAGTTTTTAAAGTAGCATTGACTTATAAATACTGCACATTTATTTTGATGATTGCGACGAAATCGTAAAGCATGACTTGTATCATCATCATCAGCTTTTAACAGTCCACTGCTGGACTAGGCCTCTTCTTTGAAAGGAGGAATTGGCCTACTATACCACGCTGGCCAAACGGGTTGGTATAGGGTTTGTATCAAGTTGTCCTTCTCTTACAGTGCTGTTCTCTGCATAATATGCTCCCTCTGTCGGCTCTTACAACACCCATGGAATTTTGAATCGAAGAGATTTTGACGTCTATATCCGGGTTTCTGTATTAGGTACAGTCCATATCTATAGGTGTCAATTGACTGCTAATTTAGCACTGTATTTAAGTTTTACTTGTATATGCCTTACGTTCTGCTGTTGACTAAAACCTTCGTATAAAAGATATTCTGAAAAATATGTACCTCACGAGCTGCATCAGCACAAAACGAAATCCACGAAACAACTTATAAAAGACATCCCGAGGCCTGCATTAGCAGTATTAAAACCGCAACCCAGCTCAAAAGTACTGAGTAAAATCCTGTGCAACATTCACGTTAAATCCCACTGCAGATTATAATGTAGCGGATACGTCAATGCGGACAAAACGCGCTAAACCGTGCCTTTGTGAATGGGGGTGAGCAGCTGTAGAAAACGTTGATGATGCAAAAGTGCTCCTCGAAACCCTCTAGTCTGCCTCTTTATCTGGCACCAGCGCAAAGCGAAGCATCCCCTCCGTTATAGGCATTTTTTTCAATAAAGGCACAGTCCGCTTTAAAATGTAATTGAATAAATACTCTTTGCGCTTACAAGCAAAAGGCAGGAGCGATTTAACTCGAAAGCTTTGTTCTGATGGAGAGTTTCAAGTTGTTTGTCTGACTTTTTACTTTGAAATATTTGTAGTAAAATGCAATTGTGAGAAACGCTGTACGAAATGGAATTCTAGATATTTAGACCCGTCTGTTGATCCAGAAGTTGTGGTTTCGATTCCCGTCCACGGTAAACATTTTGTGTGTTGAACACGATCCTTTGTCCTATTTCTGAGTATTACAGTATAGCTTAGCGAGAAAAATGTTTATCTATTGTCTAGGATCAGATGACCCAAGATATTATTTTATATTATCGTATCAAAACCCGCACTGCTAGCGAGGTTGACTACAGCCGCCAAATATCGTCGATTAAATATACATATTATGTAAATGTGAACCAAGTACGTATAGAGGAACCCGTTATTTAAATTTTTGTGATAACTCCCCGCTATATAAGTATTTCTAATGGTGAGGATAAACGATAAAGCATTGAAATGTTGCCATGGTAACTGAAATTGATACGGCGAACTTATGCGGCACTTATTACCGTCCAAAAATAACTTACATACAAATACATACATAGACTCACGCCTGATTCCCCGAAGGGGTAGGCAGAGGCATATTAAACGCCCACTTTTCGCCAGTGTTTTGATCCCACGTAATAGGTGGCAAGCCTATTGCCGCTTACCGGGATATTTTGTTTGCCAGAGCCTCGTCCGTTGATCGGCAGGTGCACCACTTGCAGGTGAGGTTGGCTTGGAACCCTAAGTTCTAGGTGGGAACCCTTAACTTCATACTTTAAAAGAGGCTATTGCTTTACACCAAAATTCTTTGCAAAAATGTTTTGGCTGGCACTGAAGACACGTCTGGCCGTCGCTAGTACCAACTTAAACCATAAAAGCAAGGGAGTCACTACAAATGAGATCCTCTTTTTACTGTAAAACATTAACCAAGAAACCTTCATCTATAACTTGGCTGCAACTAGCCGCAGTAAACACGACTAAACAACTATCCCTCCTTCGTAACCAACTTTTAAACGGCGCCACAAGCTACCTTATCTTTGTTTAACAAACTTTTATAGCCAGAACGTTGATAAATTTGTTAGCTTGATTAACTTTATTGGAACAATCTGGGGATATGGCGAATTTCCGTGTTAGGCGCCGCTCGGTACGATGGGCCAATTTGGCTGAGTGCTGTCCGAATCAGGAGGGAAGATCAGCTATTTGTAGAGGATGGGATAGGCCCTAAAATCCCCATCGTATGACGTCATTGATTCTTATTATATAGTGATTAGGTGAACTCGATTTTGGCTTGCCCTGATACGGTGTGCTGCCAAAAATGTTATCTTTTCGCCACTTTTATCTGATAGCAAATAGTTTTTAATTATCGCGTCGCTGCTTCGTCGGCGTCTTTTTATCTTGGAGACCTAGTTTTACTTTTAATATAGGGCAATGTGTTTGAATGGGTATAAGGTTGCCAGAAGAAGTTCTCCGGAGAGCGCAATCGGGAGTGGGACGTTCAAATTCTTCTGACTAGGCCGTCTTAATTCATTCATGAAAGTAAGATCAAAATATTTATAGTTTTCCGACGCATTCGCTTGCGTAGAATATTTTAGATGTAATTGCAGTAAATATAATTAATGTAATGAGATTTAAAATAGCCATAGATCAAGATGGCACGTTCATTAGTGCGGTGCCAAGCCGACATACGGTAGCACTGGTTAATGATGTTCTACTAGTTGTCGTGTGATGATGTACTGGCTTGCATGTATGAAGTGAAGGGTTAGGCAGGGATGCTAGTCTGTGTCTGTAGTGTGCTGTTAGTGAAATGCGGTACGACTACTGTTCAAGAGGTAGTCGATATATAGATTGTACCTACCATACTTATGCTCTTTATTTATATACCTTCGGGATTGACTTTCAGCTTATGTGAGGCTTAGGTTTTCAGATTTGGTGAGGCCTAGCTTTTGATACACGGTTAGACTAACTAATACGCGACGACATATTAAATTGGCAATAATATAGTGTTACGCCATCTATCGGTGAATGGGGGTACTAGAAGAGATTGAATGTATCGGTGGTTTAAAGGTAATTCAGCTACTCTGTACTAGATGGCGTTGCTGTATCGAGTAATCGACTGTTCGAGATTATTTCGACCGTTTTGTAGAAGCATCTAGAATGCGCTAGTGATGTTATCCGCCCAGTATAAATAGAGCACGAGCGAACGGAACGGGGACAGTAACAATTGAATAACGAAGCGATAAACAAGAAGCGAAGGGAAGTAATTCGGAAGTGTTCAGTGCTGAGAATTAAGTGTGAAATAAGTGTGTTTATTAGTGTTGTAAAAATAAGTGTGTGTTTGTGTTAGTAAATAAAGTGCAGTTTTTCTGGCATAGTGTATATAATTTATCACGAACCCCAGCTCGTAACAATAGTTTTACCCAAAAGTTGCAAATAAGAACTGGTTACATAAATCCAGCCTATTTCACTTACTAGTACAGCTTCCGATTCCATACCAGAAAGATGTGTGCAATATAATCAGGAAGAAGCCGTGGGTAAACCAATAAAATATCATGCTCAAAAAGGAACAGTGTCTTTACGGAGAACCGGAGAGGTAATACAGGTGTCAATTTATTCAAACGTGTGCGAACTGGTTACGTCTGTCTAGTCTCTACAGCGTGCTCACGGAAACCGATCGGGAGCCAACTGCTTGTAACTGGTTTTATACGTCTGTCTGACTTAATGTTACTACTTGTACTAATCCAAGTGCTAGTAACACAGATAGACCTCATATATGGCTGATATCAGCTGATATATGGATAGATGGCACAGCATGATTGCACGTATGACGAAGATTTAACAGTCGCTTTTTCGTTTAGTACGGCGTCAAGTGTTATGTTTCAACATAAAAATCAGACTGTGTTCGGTACAATATCTTACAGAGCCAGTTATATGTTCATGGGTCATGAAAATCGAGCCCGAAAAAAGTCGTGATACATACGTACTGATTACCTATGTATCAGTGGACACATGACGATAAATGCACAAGCTAGTACTCACGCTAATATCAGATCGACCAATGCATGTAGTTCAACGCAAATTCTTTCTATTAAAAATTTAATTTAAATTGAAACTTTTTATTAAATGATAACTATAATCAATCAACGTTTACGATAAATTCGCCTACCTACGTCGTTCTTATAGAATTTTACCGTCCAGGCTCGAAAAATAATTTCAGATATTATCAAACTTGCGCAGCACTAAGTTTTTTATTAGATTTTTTCGTTAACAACTTACGTAGTTAGGCTCTGTAGGTATCCGAACAGTTTAAGGGAAATTGCAAAAAGAAATAAGTGTTTAATTTTGCAAATTCAAAGGAAAAATTGTGGAATGCTTCAAAAAGGAATTCTTTTGCTGCTAATTTGCTTAATAGAGCTATAATAACATCGTCTGTACTTTGGACGTCTCTGAATAAATTATTGTTATTCGGGTCATTTGAGTCGGTGACGTCTGTATTTGTTAGTGTAGTCGATGAAGGCAAGTGGGGCGGAATGCTCGACGGATCGATAATTCAAGGATTCATAGATAATTTAGTTTATTGAAGCAATTACGTAGTACTAACTTAATACGAGGAAGTCACACGATGAAAAAGTGCGGTAAACCGTGACCCTAATGTCCTGATCTTAATATTCTTTGCAGGAGAGCATTTTAAATTTTAAGTAGCAATTTGTGATTCTTGGCTTGATTACCTTTTCAAATGTATTCGAAATTAGCTCATTATTCGAATACCTTATTGTTTTTATAAATCACATATTGTTGATAACTTCCGTAAACATAAGGGGGCCAATTCTCCTATTTTTATATGGCATTGATATTATATTTTGAATTGACTCAGAAGCGGTATTCTGATAACCTAATGTCATTATCGTATAATTTGAAATAAACAGTTCGTCGTTGACACATATTTCGACACTTGTTTCAATTTACGATCTCGTTACGACTTCGTTCAATTATCAGATAATTTAGAAGAATACGCTTTTGGTGACGTAAGTATGATACTGACATGATATCGAAGCTATATTTATTTAGGAGAATTGTGCTCCAGGTATTAAAACTACCGTAAAAATATAATTGTTCGGCAATGAAACCATTACGGAATTTTCATAAAAATGTACTTAATTGTATTCGACCGTTTACCTTTACCTACTCAAAATTGACATTCGCCAACGAAGCGGTAGGTATATAGAAAGTCGACTCCATAACGACATTTTTCCAATAATAAAATTATGACGAAAATGGCACGCTCACTGTTTTTCTGACAGCAAACCTTAAATATAATTCATTTAACAGAAAGCTTTCGGATTTTCTCGTTTTGTATTCAATGCAGGCGGCGGTAACTTTTATAAATGAGGTGTAATGATATTTTCTTTCTTCGATTTTCTCAAACGTTGATCGAGAAAGGATCGGCGGGTCTGTTTTATGACCAGATCCTTAGCAATACGCGAGTATTGCTATTTATATCTGAAAGCCTCGCTTTCTACATGCTTCTACATTGAGGATATTATACAGGGTGTCACAAGACCCATCACCAAGCCGATGTCTACTCGTTGTGGACATCATGCCAAGTCATACTAACCAAAAATAATACCTGGGAAACGAATTATTTTTTAAGTTTTCACATTTTTTAATTCGCAATTAAAAGTGCGCGCGTGCAATGCTCGAAATACCTACTTATCCATGGGGTTATAGGGCATCTAAAGAACATATTGGCGGGGTAAATGCATCGATTTTGTACTTAATTAGAAAAAATCCATACTAACTTTGTGCCTCAATATCTCCTGAACCAGTAATTTCCCAGGTATGGTGCCGAAGTAAAAAATGTTCGTAGTGATTGGTACAACATGGGATTTCAGTTTTCGTTAAGGGTCTTTTTACACCCTGTATATTTTGACGCGTGTAAGAGATTTTGAATTTGCCTCAAACTAAATATTCATAGGAATATAGTCAACGGACTGTATTTTTGTACACTGTATAATTAGTATTTAGTTATGGGATGTGAACAAAATCTGTCTTTGTTTTGTTGCAAGATTACTGTTATGAATATGTTGCTTAAGTATACCTACTTAGATTGTATTTAGGCGACTAAAATATCGTATGAATATTCAAATTCTCCCTATTATACGGGTAAAATCAGTAAATCTTTGAATATGTAATGTTTTTCTCATTCACCTATTTCCCCAGATACAGTATATTTTCCTCAGAGCGGGTCGCGTCTGTTTTTCAAAGAAGTCCCTTTATTCAACGCCATCGGTTTATTGACAGTTGTATCCGTATCCCCCTTCACCCCTCTTCCGTCGGTGTGCCCGGTATTTGCATCGGTCTGGGGCTGAATTACGTCGGCCATTCCGACGTTTTACCCAGTAACAGCCGCGAAGGGTCCGCTTCTGAACCCTAAAGTTTATCACAGTTCCGCTCGCAAACAATTATTTGTATTTACTTGTTTTATCTTGTATATAAATTAAGAGGCCCCCAGCGGCTTCGTCAGCTTTACATTTGGTTTATTCTCTACAATCTCGGGTTCTTCAAATCTGGTTTATAATCGCCAGTTTTGGGTACACGAAGAGTTATTTATATTTCTCATCTTACTGCTTCCCTCCTGTAATTTACTGCTCGATTTGTTATTTCGATTATAAATCTGTCTCGATGAGCTTATACTTAGCAAAAAGTTTTGCTCAAATTGGACCAATAGTTGTTGAGATTAGCGCGTTATAAAGTTCGGATTGATAATGTTAGTAAACTAACGAAGTACATTTTGCGGAACTAGGAAACATTTTACATTGATTTGAGCAGATATGAAATACTTTCCGGGCAAGCCGATCTGACAGCTTTCGCGCTCGTTTTGAAATATTGCTCTTTGTATCAAAATTCCAATAAATAAGTATTAACTACGAAATTTACTTTCACAGTTTTCCTCTCAAACTTTGATATTGCCTCAATGAATTGTCGGGTATTGTCCATAATTGTTTATACAAATTGACAATAGTCGTGTCACATATGGACTCGATGCCGTAACCGACATGTGGGCGTCTAAACGATAACACGTCTACCTACCCCTCGCAACGATAGTATTGTTTTGTTACATAATTGCAGCAATGTTATAATAAGTTTTATCATGGAACCACTGCCATGTGCCTGTATTAATATAACTAAATAATATACATAAATAAAGTCCGTACTGTTTACGGTTTAGTGCCCGTGTCTAGCTGGACTCTTTAAGCATTTTTTAATATTTACACCCAACATTGGCATGAGGAGCCTTGGTTCGCGAGATATTTCAATGTATGAAACAACTGATACACAACAATAAACACCCAATTTGAGCTACATACAGGGCGACACAAGACCCAGCACCAAGCCGAAGTCTACTCGTTGTGGACATCATGGCAAATCATACTAACCAAAAATAATACCTGTTAAACGACTTTTTTTAAGTTTTCTCATTTTTAAACCGCAATTAAAAGCGCGCGAGTGCAATTCTCGATATACTTACTTATCCATGGGGTTATAGGGCATCTAAAGAACATATTGGCGGGGTAGATGCATCGATTTTGTACCTAATTAGAAAAATTCCATACTAACTTTGAGCCTCGATATCTCATGAACCATTAATTGCCCAAGTATGGTGCCGAAGTAAAAATGCTCGTAGTGATTAATACAACATGGGATTTCAGTTTTCGTTAAGCGTCTTTTTACACCCTGTATTGTCTCTTGTCCCGTGGGGATCTATCCTCAATCCAGCCAGCAAGACAGCTACTTAAACCTCCATCATGAATACGTAATAGAAAGCAGTAGCTCCGTCAATTGCCATTAATATTTCTGTGCTCTAAACGGCTGTTGGCAGATTGTTCGAATCACCGAGCGATGGCATTGAGGGACAATCGATAATATCAATTGCATTGTGACGTCAAGAGTAGACTTTCATTGGCTGTTCCGCGAACGTGGATTATTTACCGTTTATAACATTCTATCAGTATTAAATTTTTATAAGATCGCTGAAGGATCATGTCCATAGTCCGTGTGGTGACGGATTAAGAATACGGAATGTCACCACCCCATATCATCCCATGGGTGTCGTAAGAGCCGACAGAGGGAGCATATTATGCAGAAAACAGCACTGTAAGAGAAGGAAAACTTGATACAAACCCTATACCAACCCGTTTGGCAAGCGTGGTATAGTAGGCCAATTCCTCCTTTCAAAGGAGAGGCCTAGTGACTAGGCCTCTCCTTTGAAAGGAGGAATTGGCAATTGACTGTAACAGTCCACTGTTTGACTAGGGCCTAGTCAAACAGTGGACTGTTACAGGCTGATAATGAATGAATGAATGAACGATTATGATGCAGATGCTTTTTGCGCTATCATTTGGAGGTTTTTACTGCAGTCCTGATAGTCTAAAAGTGCTAGGTTTCATTTTATTACTGTGCACCTGAACTTTATTCCATGATACTACTAAAATTTTCTTGATACAAATTTATATCACGCTTAGAAAAATGGCTTCTTGTTTCTTTTCGAACGTTACACGAGACAAATAAAGTAATTGTTCTCAAATGAAGTCTTCGGCACCCAGAAATCCGATCTGTTAGATACTTTGTAGACAAACAACTTAAGTATCTCTAGAACTAGTAATTGTATCAACATTCTCGATTCAATTGTATTGAACGAGCTTCGAGTCCAATTAGTGCAACTATTTGCCGACGCTCTTCAACTAGAATTTCATAAATATTTACGTAACAAAATGTCTCTTGTTAATTCACGGATTTCTTCGCTATTTTCAAGAGACTTAATCTTGTAGTTTAACGTGTTTTACTTATTTATCAGAGACAAATATTCTCCGTCCGAAGCAAGTCTCCATCTCAATTTTATCGTCCTTTCGAGAAAATGCTAGCATTACTTTTGCTTCAAGAAACCATTTTTATTTACACGGACCTTGAAGTGTCCAATTACACAAATACTGGGTATCGCATTCTACTGCAAAATCGACCCTTTCCAACTATTGTCACAATGCTGGGTTTTTCGAAACCATCTTAAGGCATACACTTTTTAGGTCAATGGTGCACTCGGTCGGTCCGTACCGTCACGATGAATTAAGTAGGCTGCTATAGTCATTTGGGTGAATAGCTTTTATAAGGAAAAAACAATAGCTATAGTAATAACATAAAATCAGGTAGACAATTTACTTTACTAACATAAAGTAAGTTCTGCTAGAATTTTTATTTGCATTGTAAAATTTATTTATGCTTTTCTTTGCCGGTTCCATTTCGTTACGAAACTGTATCGTTTTGAATTACATTGGCAAGTTTTTATTGAAAAACAAAATGTCTTGGTACTTACGTTACAGTCATTATAATTCGACATCCAAATAATGAGCGCGTAAGAAAAGATTTTGTTTTTCAACACCTCAGTATGTTGCGATGGTTACATCATAGTTATTAAACACAAATATAAGTAATGTGTGCTAGCAATTTAAAACATTAAAGTAAAGAGCCCATAGTAGTGATGTGCACGAGTATGCAAGGTTAAAACGAGGACGTCGTCTACATATAATATGTTCTCGTGGCCCCATTAGGAGAGTACTCGCTGCAGCAGCTGACGTTTCATCTGTGCGCTTTGATCCGGCTCTGCAGGGAGATTAATGCGACTTTTGTGTACGTCCCTATCTATCTGCAATGGTATTATAGAGGGCGATGTTTTTGGTGATTACTGGTGAAAGTCGGGCATCAGATCTTACAAGAGTGGCAAGATTTTTAGGTCAAAACCTGGCATAATATCAATGTGTAATTTAGCGAGTGAGATTTGAGATCAAGTTTATTATTTCGCCCGCGAGTAAAGGAATCCTTACGACGAGAGGGATTCATCAAATTACTTCGAAAACTTAAACACCGAACTGAGAGTATCAATTTACGAATTCTCTTGATTCTTTAGTTCCGAGGAATGAAGAAGTGAAAACAAATTCACATTGTCGCAACAATATTGGTAAATAGATACGTTTCGTCAATGTGACAAAAAAAGTTCAAAGATATGTTTGAGTTTTATTGACTCTGGATAAAAACAATACTAGAACTCTTATGTATTTACAACGATGACATTGTTAATGTACCTATTGCGATCGATTTTATCGTCGTATGCCACTTTTAGCCGCTGGCCTAAAAAACCTATCGAAAGTTCCTATAACAATCTTAATAGGGGCGGAAAACTCCCGAAAAACCCAACTCGCAAGTCGTGTACTTTATCACCAGTAAAATGAGCCAGAATCACTATTCTAATTGTTTGTTTTGTTTTTCGTGTGAGCGTGTGGCCAACTCTGGTGTCGGAGTTTTCAGACCGCCCGAAGGCCTCCGACATGGCCTAACGATCCTTATCCTTGGACAAGAACCGGGACCGACAGCTTTACGTGCCCTCCGAAGCACGGTAGCGCTCAGATGTAAATGCCACACACGGTCACCCATCCAAGTGGTAACCTGTGCAAGCGTTGCTTAACTTTGCCGATCTGTTACGAACGGCAAGCCAAGTCTCGCTACGAGCGCTACACTATTCTAATAAAGACAAAGAAAGCTCTTAGATAATGGGATGCCGCCGATCCTTTCCCAATGTTCAGTGGATTTGTAATCGGCATAACGATTTATTGATATATCAAACCTATTCCCCAAATTTAAAGTCTCGGATTTACGTTAAACTTAATACTGAAAAAGGTATAAACGTCGGTACGCTTTATAAATTCCTCGGGATTAGGTGGGCTCGTCTCTAGAACGTTTTAATCTTTCTTTACGAAGTTTCTGAGGCGATGTGCTTGTTTTATTTTTACATCCATTTTGAGCAAACGCGGGTAATAAATCGCGCGTTTACCGATCAGTCGCCAGAGGCGAAGCCCCCGGGTTATCGGTGGCTATCTAAAAAAGGCCCATGACGACACGATATTGCGCTCGAGTTTGCGTTATGCTTGAAATTTATCCAACCCAGTTATTATAAAATTCTATATTGAGGTTACAGAAACATATTTACGATGTTTTACTTTAATAACTAGATCTTGTTCAAGTACCTTGTTACTTCAGTTGCTTTGCGTGGACATTTACAAGTTCGATGCCGTACTTAAGAGAAATGTCAGGCGTATTTACTTCTATAGTCATGGCTGGACAGTTAATATGGCGTCTTTAGTAGCCGTTAGACGCTAATTATTGGCTGGAGACCAATGTGGTTTAACTTAACTACGCTAGCAAAAAGTAATTGCCTTTTTATTTGCTGCGTTAGCGGGGTATCCCTGCTGTAATTTGTTTTAAATAGTCTATTTTACCCTAGTATGTTCGGTAGCAAATGTTCAAAAACTGAACGTTTCTAAACATTTTATCTAATGCTTAAAAATGCAAACATACCTATAAGTTACGGTTCTCGCTTACCATCAAGTAAGTCGATGACGAATGTCACTTACTCATCAGCTATAAAGGAAAATATAGAAGATCCAAAAATATCGCGTTAGTGAGAAAAATAGAAACTTACAAGCTCTATTACAACTCTATCTTTTCCTTCGAGGAAGTATCCGTGATGTTAAATCCATTATTCAAGTATTTGCCACAGCTGTCAGCGAAGCCTAAAGATCCGAATAGTTTATGCAAGTAACCGTGGTCAGTCAGGTGGAACGAAATCTCATTTCGCATTTGCGCCGGCAAACAAATGAATGCACATTGCTCAGACAGATACAAGGACACGAAGCCTTTAACGGATGGTGTACAATTTATGACAGCACAGCGATTTGCCATAAAGATAGCATCCTTAGACTAAGACAGTTATGTCTGTGAGGTCATAACGCCAATATTCCACTATAAGTTCTATTGTATATTGTGAATGTCCTGTCAAAATGAGCTAAATAATCTGTCGCAGTAGATCGTTGGCTGGTATATGTTATGGAATATTCACAGCACTATGCTATGTTCTATCGAGATCTACGGGGCATAAAACTGTCCTTTAATATCCAAATTGTGACCGTAAACCAGCATTGCAGGGACAATAAACGAATGTCGTACGTAGAATGGAATGGCTATCTCGTTCGAAATGGGTGCACCTCCTAGATATCTTCCACCCTGTAAAGGATCGCAACTAGTTAGTATCTTAAATAAATTTTCTGCGGTTAGTAGGATTTCCAAGGCTCTTTATAGAGACAAAGTGCAACTGGCAGGGCTATCAGTTTATGTCGCATGCGGCGGCAGCAATGTGGTTCCTTTTCAAGAAAGTCAGCCATGCGCGAATTGAGCACTTGTAGTGATTCATTCATGGACTATGGTGACGCACGACTGAGAGCCGAGCCGGGTGCAACATTATTTGTAGAATAAAAACCTACATACCACACTTTACAAGATACAAACGTTAAATAACATCTAGGAAAGCATAGCCAAAGTTATACAATCCGAGCATTGCCGAATGTGGCACTTGGCAACGCGCACCTATAAGGTCACGACCTAGAACACGGCATAGGTGCGGCAGCGGTGCGGCAAAACCTTATTTATAATTTACTGTTCCGATGACAAACGACACGGAACGTCTCGACTTTCTTATGAAGACGACCATTAAAAAATAATTGATGCGAAAAAACGAGAGTTCACAGCCCGTTACATGGAACACGAGCCGGCCATTAAATCAAGAAAAAGATCTTTTATTACAAACAACCTGAGTACCGAGGATTCGCTGCTTATTATTCTTTAAACAGAATACCGCCTTTGTCAAATATTTTCGACAAAAGCGGGTATGCCTGGGCCTGAAAGATTTTTACGTAAGCTCCGGTATTAAGTCTACTATATTTGAGAGAGTGACAGAGAAAATTTTTGAATTAAATGTTGAAATTAGTGATAGTCGTCGGATAAATGGGAGTAACTGAGGCCGAAAATGGGTCCTTGCTTCCACTAGGACCATTATTGGACCACTTGTGCCAAACATTACAAAAATAAGACTTAAAGAATACCTAATTGAAATCTAGTATTTTAATAAATACATATGCGCGATTGGTTGACGGTTCAAAAGAATCTCCTTCCCAGCCGGTCTCATACATTTTGATGCTGAAAATTCAACCAAATAACAAACTTAGTCTATGTAGCACAACAGCACTTCAAGCCAGTAGGTAATCAACCCAATCGAGCGCGACGAAAACTCGTCACAAAGCCACTGGAAGGTCTTCACCTAAGCTCGAAATTAAGCTTACCTATATTAGATAGGCAAATGCCCAATTGTCTGCGAAATTAAAACGGACGGATAACCGTGGCCGGATGATACGTCAGTGGTCAGCCCAGCCTAGATTAGCAGTCTCCGAGCCGGAGGATTAACCGGAGATCTATTGTTAACTGAGATGAAGAATGTGCCCGCTCCCCCATCGAGGCTGATGTAATGACGCAATTGAACGCCAACCTGCCACTGGGAAATATTCCTTTGTCCATTTCTTTTTATACCGACGTGACTGACAAGCATTTGAATTGGAAATTAGCTGTATCTGAAATTGAATGGTAATGTTGTTATCTTAAATGTAATGAAGTAGGGAATACAGGGCTCCGCGGTCCGGTGGCGCAATGAGGACGCATGCGCTATTGGACCATTACAGTAACGGTAGTGGACCATTGATTAACACGATCGGCACGTGGAACTCGATTTTGGAACACAGGAAACCGTTACTCCGTTTTTTTACTGTCAGGAAATTGTCTGCAGTAGCCAAATGGAGTTAGCCAATGTGCTCGGTAGTTGACAATCGTGGACACTAACGTACCTACCACAAAAATATGGATTTGAAATATGTAAGCTGCCTTTTATATCTTTCTACTAGACACTGTTATATAAGCTGAAACAGGTGAAATTGTGAAGAATTATCTGTCTGATTTTATTGCTGAACATCCATCACACGATAATGGTGACGTAAAACAGAGAGTAATAAACGTATCATATATTACTGTCCGCCGGCGTCGATAGAATAAATCAATGACAAAACCTTTTTCAGCCGCCGATGTTTGAAACAATATGATTTAAGCCATTTGCTTTATGAATCGTTTGAAAAACGATGCTACCGGGTAATATGAAATGTTTCATTGTTCGCATCTCCATTCTCCGGATCTTATTTTCATGATGTATACTCATTCCTTTAAGAATCTTGAATCGACGCTCGTATTTTCTTTCCATTTAAGTCTATTTTGTTAGTTTTCCTTGGCATTTTCCCGCAAATAGTTACTGTAAGTTGTTTATTTAAAATTAACTGTCCATTGCTGGAAGTCGGCCTTGTGGACGATGCTCAGAGGGAATTTAAATAGACCTTATTAATACAAAGCTAGCTGGTTTTCTATTCTGTAGAGGAAATACAAGTAGAAAATTAAGAGAACTTGCTAATTTCTAAACCGATGCAAATAACGTAAATGTAGAATTTGCAAACCTAACTGACTTGATTTACAATTATTTATCTCGTAAGTAAACTTTTGTAGCATTTTGTTCAGTGTTCGTACTGTATTCGTTTTAATGAATAAAATTAGTGGCTACTTATAAATTATAAATACATAATGCTCTGGAACATTTGTATACAAAATTCAACCTCGGGTCTAATACCACCGCATTCGGTCGTACCATAATTACAAATTTAAATAATACAACGTAGACATAACAGGAAAGTAACAATCATATTTTATTTACGAAATACCGCATTTGCCGCAATACTCGCGCAAACTTGTGGAAATTTAACACAAATTTATTATACTGCCAGATTTCCTGGGGGTTAGAAAACTGTCCGGTCGCGATAAAAAATGTTTGTTTGCAACCGGGCGCCTCGTCGACTTGGACATGATTGACTGGCTATGAAGGAGATAAAAAAATACAAGTAGTTGCCTTTGTCGCTCGTATCTTGTGACGTCTAGCTGTGGCAGGTGAACACTGACATGCTCCATTTGAAATGAGGTCAAATGAGACGCGCCATCAGCCGCCGGCGGTGGGATGCGACTCAATTGACGCTAACGTATTGAATGTAGGCGGCACACTAGATTCTTCACTGGTGCTCACGTTACCTCTTGATTAATAACTCCCTCGACAATACCCACGAGCGGCCCTCAAGGTCTTTTACATCGTCGCAGATTGCTTTTTGATTGGATCATTGCAGTCTAAAGAAAATCATTATTTTACCATTTCCCTTTGAGATTGTGATTTCGGTTCGTACTAATTTTGGCAATATGAATTTCTATGAGTTATAATGAAGTTTATGTCGGGTTTCTTGGTTCGTTGCAAACAAATAGAACTTGTTTCTTAGTTTGGATTTGCAATAGAGGACTTTGTCTGTCAAAATCAACTTTTTTGTCCTCTTGGGATTCATCAAAATTTCTTGCTTGTAGTCGTTTCATCAAAACATTTCCGCGTTTGGATTAGACTTCACTACGATGCCTTTCTATTTCAAACTGTATTTCGGGTGCTGGTTTTGTAGGAACCATTTTATTTCTATCATCATCATTAGTATTTTCTTCTTCGTCGTCCATGTTAGCTCTAGCATTATTCAATAAATTAAAATGCATGTCAATAACTATAAAATATAATTGCTGTACTATTCGCCGCTAAAAAAACAAATACATTAAAAGCAAAGCATTAACACTGGCACGGTGTATGTTACGTGCCGTGCCAAACAAAATTGCGAAATTAATTCGTCACCAAACTAGCTAATGTTGGTGCTAATTAATATAATAATTTATTTTTAATGTTGGCTATTGAATCTTCATACACCGTCATTGCGATTGACACTAGCACAAACTATGCAGGTGTGGTTTACAATACATACAAACATAATAATGCACATATCACACTGACTCATGCGTTCGCACCATGTACAAATAATCTGATTTTGTCAGTCGACAAGAGAGAGATGCTGCAATATGTTAAAGTAAGAGAGAAATATTATTTTTGGCCTTGAAACAATATGTATAGGCGTCTCTATCAGCTGACTCAATGAAATCGTTTGTGTGTGGTGTTAGATCTGTCGGAACTGGTCATCACGAACTGATACCATCAAGTGCTCGCCAGGCTCCGCACCAACATATCATATTACATTTAAAATGGGTTTCCATGTTTCATATAATGTTGAAATATTAGTACACGAATCGTACATGCAAACCCATTTGAATGTAACTTTATTCAACCGAGTACTGTGTTTTGATTATTAGATTTTATCTCGAGGCTGTAATTTGATTCCATTTCAACAATGCTAACCTATTTGTTGGCCGCTTTTTCTGGCATTTTAATTTCGTTTACGGTTCCCTTTGATTAACTATTCTATTCTGAAGTTAATTTAAGTCTTAACAAGGAGTTAATATCCTGTGTATTGTTGAAACCAATTAATGTAATCTGGTATATTTCGCTGTAAGCTTCAAAGGGTTTCTCTATTGATTTATTGGTAATGCCAACTGTATCTCGGAGTTTATATGTAATTTGGAAACCTTTATAAGGAGCTTACAGCTGAAAATTTCGATGTCTTAAACAATTAACTTAACAATATAAGGCTTCGCATCTATGTGTTGAGGGCTTAGGTACTTTAGTATCGAAATATTAATTTGTTACCTATTTCTCTATTCTCTTTATTTGACGATAATTAATTACAAAACCCAAGCAATTCCCTTGCTACAGGCCTGTACAAACATTAATATTTTCTCTCGTCTTGATTAAATACATTTCGTTGGAATCAAATTGGAATTTTCTTTTGACCAGAATTAGTTGTATTGTTATTTGCTTGAAGTCGAAACACAGTGTTCGGTTTTGTGTGTTGCGTTGATGTGAGCTTATTGTTGGTGTACTCTGCAGCCGTGGAGCCGACATACCACTTCAAGGTGCTGGTGCCGTCCATGGTGGCCGGCGCCATCATCGGCAAGGGTGGCGAGACCATCGCCCAGCTGCAGAAGGACACTGGCGCCAGGGTCAAGATGTCCAAGTCCCACGACTTCTATCCTGGTAAGTGGATAAAGGTTTTGTACTGTTTTTCTATCTATGTGTTTGAATATAATGTCTTTACTTTTCAGCGATTGTTATCCAAAAGACTAATTGATACCTGGTGCCTGGGATCAGAAAGCATCGGGTTTAGACGGAAGATTATGTTGTATAGGTTGCTCTAACTAAACCATTATATATATAGATATGATTATGTATATAAACCACAGCACGATAAATAAAATATATCATCGTCTTATAACGAATTCAGATTGATCATAAGTTGATGTGACCCATACGACATTAATATCTGAATGAAAAAGTTATATAATTAATGTTCTTAATGAAGATATTTTATCATAATTATAGAACATACACTTATAATAAGCTAATGAAAGTGCTTCACAATGATAAAATCTTAAATAATATAGCAGTTGGAACCGACGAGTAATGGTCTTGTAAATAATTTATGGCACACCAAAACGTTACGAAATTGTTTATGAATTACTCCGCAATCATTATTATTCGTTAGATTCCATCAAGGCCTTGTACGGTAATTTTAATTTGGAGCTTTTGCCCTTTTAGTTTCTTATCTACATCGGTAGAGGGCACAGTACCTATTGCCTGCGAAGGTATATTTTAGGAGTCCGCGCTAACAAGCGGTTGATAAAAATCTTGGAGTGGGTGCGCTTACATCATATGAAATTTCGGCTCTAACTATCTAGGCGTGTCAAGGTGACGCGATCAGGTTTACTCAATCACGGATTGTTAGTCAGTAATCTTTGGATCTGTGTATGAAAGTATTTTGTTTTAAAGTTGAAGAGGAGTGCGGGGTTTTGTTGTGCAATGTGTCTAGCAAGATGAACCAAGTCCTTTGCTGGCAAGATGAGAAAACTCTAGTCAATTAGCATCTTTTGATAATGTTTTTGAATTAAATTTGTGTTTAGTCTCGTGATATCAAACTTTTGTAAGTTGTTATTAGTAGAAGCCAGGTAAAATTTGTCAAGATTGAAAAGAAACCATATTCCAATAAGATTATGTAGTCTCGCGTGTGTTCTAATGGGAGATGTATAAGTATGGCTAAGATTGGAAAAATAAAGCAAATACCTAATGCTCGCCAGGCCTTAAGTGCGAATCTTAAAGATTTCTTCAAGTAATTCAAGTACTAAGCAATGCCGAGTTTTATCAGTCAATGTAGCGAGAAAATCGAAATGTATTTAGTTTTTTGCTATACAAGCATCTACTAAATCTTCTCGTCGCAACTTAATATACATACTTCGTTTTTTTTCTATTTCTATGCTAATGTAAGAATACATAGTGCTTACTAATGGGTAGCAGAATTGAATGTCAAAGGTTGAATAAATACTCAGAGTGTCTTTATACAGTTTTCTTTGCATATTTATTTTACTTATTAGTTGAGTTTCCTTTTAACTTTGTTCGCGATGATTGTGCGTTTGTAAAGAGACGTATATCTACAACATGTAACAAATAGGCGTGGTCATGTTTTGAGGCATGGTCGTATAATGGCTCTCGTGAATAGCATCTATCAGAAAAATAGGTCATCATTCATAGATTTCAGACAGAAGCCATTTACTAATTGAGGACGACTGAAATATATGTTCCTCTTTATTAGACGTAAAAATAAAAATAAATGCCTTCTTTTTATTGATGTGTCTGCCTAAAATACTCTTGCTTCTAGATGTAACCAAAATAAATTGGGACCCGGGCGAGAGTATAATGACTCTAACTTATTTATCTATGTTGTTTATTAAAAGTGAACAAAAACATTGACCGATGTTGTAAATGCTGATATATCATGCTTACCAAAATCGTTTTTGTAATATTTTGTCTCATAATATCTTAAAGCTTTATAAGTCTTTAAACTTTCGTAGTCTTTTACACTATAGGTAAAATTGCTGATTGCGATATTACCTCCCCTATAGTAGCTTAATGCCCCTTATTTTTATCATAGTGCATAATATAGCGATTTACCAATAAGTGCAGTGGACCCGTGATCACGTCTTTTCCAACAGTGCGCGAAAATCGAAATATCTTAACCCCAAAACAATAGTCTTCTTTCTTTTAGCGTTATCCCAGTTTCAATCTGGGGTCCGCTTACTAGTCTAACCGGATTTGGCTGAATATTAGCTTTTCCACGGAGCGACTGCCTGTCTGACCTCCGCAACCCGAAGGGATAGCGATATTCCATGGTTTAGACTAGTGTCAGTTTATTTAGAAGGTACTGACGCCCTGTAACGACTGTCAAAGATGTTCATGACAACCGGGACCGACAGCTTAACGTGCTCTCCGAGGTACGGGACAAGCGATAATTAACAATTCAATACGCACATAACTCCGAAAAGTAATTGGTGCGCGCCGTGGATTCGAACCCGACAGCCTCTGCATGGCAGTCTGTTGGTATATCCACTCGGCTATCGCTGCGTACTCAATCCAACTAACTAAACTAAACTAACCCCAAAACAATAGTATTCAATATAAATCTGGACGAACATAAAAAAAAACATTCACGTGATACTATCACAGTATTCTTTTATAGTATAATATAAGAAGAAGATAGTATAGTGGTAAGTTTAGACAAAAGTGTAGGTAACCCAGGGGTCCACAAATCGTAGCTGACACGTCGCGTAAGGGAGGAGGGGAGAGGGAGAGAGCGCTTATCACCGTTTATCGCTACCAGCCACGCCCGGGTTCGGCTCGATTTATCACTGCTTTACACTTGGTGTAGCATTGGAGCTATGGTACGTTCAATCATTGAACTATGTATGTACTGGACTTAATGTAGACAGTAGAGAATTCCGCTGTTCTTAGTTTGTTAGAAATTACGCTTTGATGCCTATCTTAGAAATTTCATATTTGGGACGAGAGGGACATCATTTTCTTTAATTATCTTCCCATCCTTTTCCCTTTCCATTCAAGTAAATACAAAGGATTCCTGTTATAATTCTTCTCATTAGAAGCCATGTACTGAACTGGCGATAGGATATAAAAATACGTTTCGTGTGCAGCTGCGGGTTGTTTGCGCCCTTACTGCTACCGCAAAAATCGAGATGACGCCGCACTGCAGCCGTGCCGTTACGGTGTCGATATAGTGTGCCATGACCTTTACTTCCAATGATTTCCCCTCAAATAATCGATCTAAGAAAATAATGAAGAAAGCACCACTTAGTTAAATATATTTTACATTTAACATTACACATGTTTATAACTATTGGTCCTCCACATTTCCAATAATCTGGTTCACCAGCACTTAAAGTTTAATATAATATTTTACATTTAACATTACACACGTTTATAACTATTGGTCCTCCACATTTCCAATAATCTGGTTCACCAGTCGCAGTCGTCGGCTTACTGAGTCCACGGTAATTAGCGCACGTGGATGCCAACCGCTCATCCCAGTTTAATTAACACTAGTTAACGGAATACTACTCTAGAGTATCATGTTATATGATTGTGGTGAAGATAGCGTTATGCCCCTGTGGGTGAGAAGGGTTGAGCAGACATGGCTCGATGTGATTTAGAAGACGAGAGTGTAAGTCTACTGGGCTTTTATCTAAGTTATACTCAAGTATGTCACAGTACCAAGACGATACAAAAATACGTTTTTTAGGCTTACCTCCTTTTTTTTAAACAATAAATCTATAGTTTTGTCGTTGACAGATTTTAACTAACGAATCATCATACACTGTGGTGGATTGGCATGAAAAGACGCTGCGGTGGCTTTAGTCAGTAGGACTTCGCCAAGTTGGTGAGGAGTTGAGAGAAACCCGCTACGTTTTCCACCATGGTTTCAAGGAAGCTCTTACAGCGGTCCTAAAATAAATAATACCTTACTTGAGAGTGTACGGGCCCGTACAGTGATCTATGATAGTAAAAAGGTTATGAAACTCGACAAAATTATAAACGTTATCATATATAATTTTATCAAAATTTTAACTTATTAGCTCACGTATCAAGATGTCAAAGAAAGGGCAGGCAACCGTAAGCAATGGAAATTGCTCCACTGCCAAGAGGCTCATAAATGTAAGAAGTAACTTATTATAAATTAAACAAATTTTACGACAAAAAACCAAAATTATAAACGTGTATCGCATCTTATGCCTTAGCTAACCCGTTTATCGAACAAACACTATATATAGCGAGTAGTTGTTGTGCTGTGTGTTGCATAACAGCCGTCGGTACACAATGTGGGTCACAGTGTCAGGTTCGATTTCCATTCGTGTAACGAGGCGCATAGCCAAGCAGCCGCGATTAGACCGACACGCGCCTTTGTAACTGTTATTGTTGTATGTACTTGTATGACTGTATGGTTGTATGTGTAGTACTATGGTAGACAAAGAGACGGATATGTTTTGTCTTATGAATTTGTGGGATGAATTTCTATCCTTATAGCGCGTGAGATTGGGAGGTCTCGGGTTCGATTCCCGGGTCAAGCAAAGTGTTATTGGGTTTTTCCGTTAGGTAATTCTCAGTAGCAGCACGTGGTCTGGTAATGTGCCCGGTAAGGCAATAGGCTCGCCCCCTATTACGTGGGACCTAAAAATTCATGGTGAAATGTGGGTTTAATATATCATCTCTGCCTACCCCTTCGGGGATACAGGCGTGAGTCTATAAAAAAAATCTATCAAAGGTTATCTTTAATACAAGATTTTCGTTTTGAGGTCTATTCTGAATCAGAATAGACCAGAATCAGAATTTCTGATTTGACAGAATATTTAGCTTTACCTCAGTGCGACTGCTGTCGGACCTGAAACTGGTTTAAGGTTATCTTTTTGACAATCAAAGTTTTGGTTCTCTATTAATTTATTATACAACTATGTAATTTTGTATGCTGAATGTATTTAGAACTTTTAGCACCACACATTAACTAAAGCCAAATATTAATTAATATTTATTTACACCCGAACACATTTGGCATTTTGACAGGATTCATAGAAAATATATTAATTTCCCAATCAAGCTAAATCTAAAAATAAAATCTGAGTAAGAAATTCGTGCTAAGTAGAAACGTTTATTTATCATCCTGTCTGTTATAATCACTGTGGGTATCAGATTATACCGGGTTTTCCATTACTAGTTAGTTGAGTTCAAGCATTTTTCATTTCAATTAATTAAAATGGCGTATAGATATTATTAATCAGTTTTGAAGAGACGGCAGTCGCTCTGTGGGAAAACTAATGTTGGTTAAATCTGATCGAACAAGCAAGCGGACCTCGGCTTCAAGGCGAAGTTAAAATGATTGAGGTAATACATTAATGATTAAAATATTATAGGTTTATGGTAGAGCATATTCCGGAAACGGCCTCTTGAAGAACGATTTTAATAGAATTAATAATATCACTCTTTAGTAATTATTTTCTGTTCTTGGACCTGATGCGTCGTCACTTGTCATTTAAAGGTTCAAAATTCATTCATTATATTCATTAGATAGTCTTAGGATTAGCTATTTTTGAAACGCCTAAAAATTGCTTTACGGCTTACGGATCGCGAAGGGTCTATCGGGAGAGGGCCCAAGAGCCCTGTCAAGGGATAATGAGTAAGTATCGATTAGACATTACTTGAAAAATAATGCGATCTCCCTTGTATTTTTACAGTAAGCCGATCAGGCTTATTTACCGGTCCAATCTCTAACCTATCATAGCTGTTCCTTCCAGATCAGAATGTGTCAAAAAGTTCGTAGCAGTTCCGCTAAAATTAGTTAAAACTTCTAACCGTGAAACATTACACTGAACAAATTTAGGTTTCAATTTGTAAAAGTTAACGTTTAAAGTTTTTATTGCTCCTATTCTGTTCTTAAAATCCTTTGTCCACGTTTTTGGCTCACGACCATACTATTCTGTCAAAACTTGTGCCTGGCTGTACAAAGGTTTTAGTATAAAATCCATGGCCTCTTTTTCCAATTTACTTTTTTTAGGTATAGTGTAGGTACGAATCGAGACGTAGGCCCAGTCACGGTAATAATATCTAACAGTATTGTAACTCCATACAAACGCACGAAACTCGAGTTATACCTACGCGCCGCGAGCAGAGTACCCATTAGACTGGGCGGACTGTACCTACAGTACCCACAGCCGCGATCGTGCCGCAGCTCGCATGCGGCGCGTCTGGTAGGTATATAACTCACGAAGACGGCCGAGTTACAATACTGTTAGATTATATTACCGTGGCCCAGTTGAAGCCCTCTGGATAGGGTTTATCATACAGGTAAATTCAAAATTAGAACGCAATTTGTATGAGTTGACATACAAGTTTACCAGGAACTTATCAGAGACCGGTGAAACTGGTTTTTAGTAATTTGTAACACAATATGTTTTTAGAAATATACATATTGTGTATATTTCTAAAAATAATTCCTCCGAATCATCATCACCATCATCCGCTTATGTCCTTCCAATTGCCCACTACACGTCAGATTTATCGCTTCTACACATTAAAGTTGATAACATCGCTCTAGATATAATATTAAAACAACGTAGTTCGGTGTGCTACAATACCTTATAGAATATCGGCATATCTACTGCTTGGCGGCCATTGTGACGGTAGATCGAAGGCGACGGCACATGTGACGTCACTCTTCCGCTCAGGAAATTTATTGTACGAATACCCTCAGGTTGATTTTTATTTTTTTTATGATTTGGAAAAATGATTTTTAAGATTTGTGGTAGGATTTTAAATTTAAGGATTTTAAGGGAATGATATCGATGGAAAATTGTTGACAACTAGAAGTTACGTCGTTTTTTTACGAGTGAAACCGTCTGCCTAGCTAGAGGTCGTGATTTCGATTTTCACCTTGGACGAACCTTTTGTGGAGTAGATAATGATTTGTTGTTTCGATATAATTTATCTGTTATATTTAATAATACCTATTATATGTTTATATGTACCTAAGTAGTAAGTATGTGTATCAAGTGTCTGGCTTCCATAATGCAAAGCGTGCAAGAGATATTAATATATCAGATAATTGTACCTACCTAATAGTATGCTCTAATAGCATCTTTTTTCCATACTAATGGATAGGCAAAAGTCTAGGCAAGCAATGCCTAAGGTTAGTTCCTTTGTCTGTATTCACTCACTTCATACAATTTTGAACTTTGCAAGAGCCATACAAAAGGTTCGGTAGGGCAGTTTTCTTCACTATAATTTATCGTTGAACATAAAACCGGGCGATAAATAACTTTTTATTACCCCAACTTCAAACGTCAGGGTGCGTGTTACTATTCCAACTTTAGTAGTCCGCAAAATCTTTTAGATCGTAGATATATATGTGTTGTGTCTTTAAAAAGTTCGTGCCATTTAAATTGTTAAAAAGTTTTTATGAATAGTTTGAATGATGAATATTTTTTCTTGGTTTACTGGGAACACAAATACTAAACACAGATTCAAATTAAACTATAAATATATCCAGTCTGGATGTAACAGTATACTGAGTCCTAGCTTTATATACAGGGTGTAAAAAGACCCTTAACGAAAACTGCAATCCCATGTTGTACCAATCAGTACGAACATTTTTTACTTCGGCACTATATCTGGGCAATTACTGGTTCAGGTGATATTGAGGCTCAAAGTTAGTATGAATTTTTTTATTGAGGTACAAAATCTATGCATTTACCCTGCCAATATGTTCTTTAGATGCCCTATAACCCCATGGATAAGAAGGTATTTCGAGCATCGCACGCGCGCGCTTTTAATTGCGGTTCAAAAAAAGTGAAATTTAAACAAAAAAAGGTCGTTTCCCGGGTATTATTTTTGGTTAGTATGACTTGGCATGATGTCCACAACGAGTAAACTTCGGCTTGGTGATGGGTCTTGTGACACCCTGTATAGTATTTTACTAATCCAACCAAGTATAAAAACCATAGAAATAAAAAAAGAACAATCTGTCATTTGCAACCTCTGTTTCCATATCTTCATAAAATATAAATGCCTAATTTGATCACATTCTGTTTTACCATAATATGATAAACGGGAGATCTACTGTTTTGATATGAAAACAGAACATACACCCTTTGTTTCATCTGCAATATTAGTAGAGGTTGCAAAATATCGTAATACCTCTATCAACTTCTGCCAGCGGCCATTATCCAATGTCGTCCAACACTCAAAATTAGTATAAATTGCCCCGCCTCACTCTCATTGCTATTAAAAACTTCTATTACCACCAATTGTTGCTATTTCCGTCTGTACATTAACCCACTTCGGTGACACCAACGAATTTGGCACAGGAATTGTACCCGGACGAAATAATTAATATCATTCACGCGAATCGAAATGCTCGATGGTTTTTTTACGCAACTATTTTGTACATAAACTGTTTTAAAAATAGCTTGCGTCTATCTCATGCGGAGATATGACGAAAATATTATTATGTATGTCATTGGCATGTTGTAGATTGTGTACGCCAGAGAAAGAACGAACAAAATTATGTCTATTTTATTAATGTTTGAATTAAATAATGTGACGGCGGTTTCCCCTGTGCGGTTTTTGGTTTATAACAAAATATCAATATATTATGTATATTATTTGAACACAGAATTTGAATGAATCAGATATTGTTAACAATTTTATTTCATTAGATTTCAATTTCTGTATTCCATGTCATCCTTAACTGGTTTCTTAATGAAAATAAATCTCTGTTATTCATTATTATTGAAATACTAACATTAGCTATCTGCAAGTGAAAGGAAAAATGTTGTCCAGTTGTTTCAATGATTGGTCAAAACAAACAAACAGATTTTTGTGTATGCTTGTGAAAGAGAATGCTTTTTATGTACTTAACGAACATTATCTTTAACTTATTTTATGTAAAGTCTGATAAGTATGTATAGTTGGTGCCACGAGAAGATAGACTTTTTGTAAACAAACACTCAGGGCTTCACAACCTTTTTTCAAACACTTGTGTTTTGGATTTTATACTTTTTGGCCACTCTTTTTTTTTCAATGCCTAATCATGCCACTATGTTTTTAAATTTATCTTGTTAAATTTTACTGAAATAAATATATTTGATTTTGTGTTTGAATGGTCGAATGTTCATAAGTTTGCCCATATTTTTTGTCGTTTCACACGTAATTTATTATGTAAATTAAGGAAAAATAGAGTACCATGTATGTAAATGATAGAGTACATACATGTTACGTTATTATTGACATGATTTTTTTCAAATCATAGACAATAAATCATTTGCAACGTAGCCTACCTACCCTAAAATATTAAATTATAGACCAACAATGAATAATATTACAGATAACTAGCTAGTGCATTGCATAAAAAATTCTAGGCATGGAGATTTTACGTTGTCTGTGAATGAAATCGTCAGAATGAACATAAACAAAATCCATTAAAAGTAACGGTAGTCTGAAAACGCAATTTCTTTTTTAGGTATTAATAATTTTCTGGCCGACTACCTAATAGTTTGCCATCCGCTATTCTGCACCCGCTTTTTGACATGCCGGCAGACGGAAGAGCGTTGCGATCCTATAAATTTGAATTTAACTTTAAATTTACCCCTTCTTGATAACAAAAAAAAAATAATTGTGTCCTCTGATAAATGCATGTTAAGCCCAAGAAAGAAAAATTTCAATGAACTAACGCCAAATGTTTACATTCTAGGCGTCAGTACCTCAAAACATCAAAAGATCCTGTTGACAATGCATAATATCGATAAAAACCCGATCCATTGACATATTAGTTGCCAATAACACCTATATATGTACTGTTGCGCTCATTGGATTTGACATTATTTGTTTTTGACAGAACTATCGCTAAGTCACATAGTAGAAATTCTTTGTTTACAAAAAGTCTATGTTCTCGTGGCACGGACTATAGGTATATAATTGGCAAGTAGAAAAGGTTTTCTTCTCGCTAAAAACTGACTGCATGGTTGGCGTAGTCGTTAAACCACTACGCCAACCATGCGGTCGCCTCGCCGCTTGACACACTGCACCGAGTGTTGTGGGTTCGATTCCCACACGAGGCAACACGTTGTGTAATTCACAAAATTTTGTTTCGAGTCTGAGTGTTCATTGTTTCTGTTAGTTGTATGTTTGTAAAGTCCCCCGCGACACAGGATTTAGACATAATGCAGGAGTTCTCTTTTAAAAAAAAATGAAAAAAATAATTGAACTGATAGTAATATCGAAACTGATTTAAAGAGTAGGTAAGCCCGAGGCAAACATGTATATTGTTACTGTGAGCACACATTTCCGCCATACTGCTGTATACGTACAATAGTTTTTATTTGAATGTTACAAATGGTGTCAGTGTCAACCGGTCTGTTTGTAAATTAACACCGTGGACGTGGATATAACTATACGTATCTATAAATAGTACTAACTCATACAAAATATGTGTGATCAGTGTGGGTGTCTTTGTCATACATAGACTCACGCCTGTTTCCCCGAAGGGGTAGGCAGAGGCATATTAAACGTCCACTTTTCGCCAGTGTTTTGATCCCACGTAATAGGTGGCGAGCCTATTGCCGCTTTTCGGGATATTTTGATTGCCAGAGCCTCGTCCGTTGATCGGCAGGTGCACCACTTGCAGGTGAGGTTTGCTTGGGACCCTAAGTTCTTGGTGGGAACCATATGCATCTTTGTCATAATACGTTTTAAACTATATAAACTTATCGCGGAGGTGGAAGAAATTCTATTTGCCTCGACGTTTTCACATGGGTTCCACCAGTCGTGGTCAGGGTCAGTTATTTCTCCCGTGAAGTCACCTTATTAGCGCTAAATGACTATACATCACCTGTAATATGTAACATGGACTATGAAGTTTTGATAACGAATACAATACTTACCAATTCTAGACATGCCTATGGCTAGAATGGTTTCTACCGCGGGACCTAAAAAAACCATGGATTATAGCTATCCCTTCAGCTTGCGGAGGTCAGACGGCAGTCGTTCTGTGAAAAAGTTGATTTTCTGATCTGGGGGGCTATTCAGAATCTTTCGATATCTCATTTGACATTCGATTCCGTTAATTGTCAAACGGGCTACCTCATTTTTTGTCAAAACTATCGCATTTCCTATCAATTTTATGCATTCAGTATGAAGTAAATTAATAAACAAACCGAATTCAATGAATATTTGTTCAAAATATCTCTGATAGGCGTCTAAAGGGCGAGGACAATAATTTGACATATCGTACGATTACTTGTCGTGACATTATGAATCGGCCTGCTGGTTGGACTAGTAAGCGGGCTTCGGGCCCCTAGGCGTGTAAGTCTTGGATGCAACCGTACAACTCTACTTCTTGTCAAAGATACCTACTGAGTAGCAATGTGTTATTGTTGACTATCGGAGTATTCGTGAGTAGTGTATACAGACTAAACAGACCGTGTTTGTATAGTGTTACGCCACAGACGAAGTGTACAGAAAGTACCATGTTTTGACTATTACTGTCATGTTTATGTACGTGAGTAATTTATAATGATTGTTTGTTTCGTCAATATACGTGCGGTGTTGTATCATTAATTATCGTCAGTTTTACTGGAGGGAACTGAGATTTCAGTAGGTATTGCAGGAAATTGTTGGAGAAAATCCTGTGTTCTTGCGACAAGACCCTACTCACTGTTGAAATTTAACTAAAGATTATTTATTTTCCATAGGGTATAGGATTTTGTCTTGACTGGCTGCATCTATTTGAATAATGGTATATAACTATGCTTCCACTCTTTTTATTATTTTTAATAAAAAAAATTCGCGCTATTATTATTAGTCTCATAACTTTTTGATAGCACAATTCTCAGGAGCACACCTTTAATATTTAAAACCTGTCTTCGTTTATTTACTTGTTAGTTTAGAATGGTTAATAAGCTGTAAAACTTTAACACACATATATATATATATATATATATATATATATATGACGAAGGAGGGTCCCCGTAGTTATTTTTAAAAAGCGTGATACCAGCATTGCTGGCATCACGACTTCCATGGTCAGGGCTATTGACGAAGGAGGGTCCCCGTAGTTATTTTTAAAAAGCGTGATACCAGCATTGCTGGCATCACGACTTCCATGGTCAGGGCTATCACCCATCCTCGAAGACCAAAGTAAACGCCAGAAATACTTTCTTCAATTTATTCTTGAACTTTTGAGGAGGTCCGATCGCTACGACGGCTCGAGCGAGACTGACTTAGTCCGGCTCGCGCTCAGCCTTTTATAGTAAAACTGGGTGAATCATTCGTTTGAACAAAGTACCTACCCGTGCACTATAAAAATACTTTTTACTTTACGAAGTGTTATAATTTAATAATCAAACGTTTTAAATTATTTTAAAAGCTATTAAAATGTGTAATTCTATTTTTAATGTTTACCCGCGATAAAAAAACAATGACCACGTGTTTAATTTTAGAAATGCAATTATAAAATAATCATAAGCAATGTTAATTTACTACCCTAATGTTTTTAAACGTAATTTATTATCTACTGAAGTACAATAAACAAAACTGATTGTATTTTGAGGTTATTCTGGACATGTGTTTTGTTCTCTATTTATTTTGAAGTGTGGCAGCCCGCCGACACGGCCATTCTGACAGGCGGCGCGTGCTCTGCGCCTGCCTGCGTTGTGATGTTCTGAAATTAAAAAAAGTTTAGGTAGGTGTCGGTAAGCAACCCTTGTTGCTTATTTTTATAGAGTATTACTACAACAGTACACAAAGATATCTTAAGTGCATTGCCTTATTAATTTAGAATCTGTGGTGTATACATGTCTACCCATAGTTCCACAAGGCGTCCCGACGGTATCTCAGGGTTCACTTGTGGATGCATCAAGGATCCGTGGTTAGCTCAAGGGTAACACATGGTTTAGCTCAGAGGTACCACTCTCCAGACATTTTATTCTTGTAAATTATGGTTGAAAATATCGTGAATAATTAATTTTGACTCACCGGTTTTAATCCGATGATGAGTGTTCGTCGTCGTGAGTTATCTGGACTGGCTGGCCAGCTTGAGATGTGGACGGTACTGGATCAGGGGCGGTTGCAACGTTGTTTTGCGGTGTCTCGAGATCATCTCCCGCCGACACGGTACCTTGGTTTCCCGGTTGTGGTGCACGCCGAAGTTGATCGTGGGCGACTTTTCTGGAGCGGCCTCTGCCGACCACCTTTTTCACCATATAGCGGTCATTTTCAAGAACCCTGATAATTTCGTAGGGCACACTGAATTTGGGATCCAGTGATGTTTGATTGCGAGGATTGTTTTTGATCAGAACATAGTCCCCACGTTGAAAATGATTTATTTTAGCCTTGCGGGAGTTGAAGCGCTGCCTATCATACTCAGCGGTCTGAGTCATTCGTTGCTGTACTTGTCTTGTCAACGCCTCTATGTCAATCGTTTGGTTGTCAATGTCGACCAGGTTAAGTAATCCTGGTGGTGCGCAATGCTTTCGTTGTGTGATCAGCGTGAGTGGTGCTACTCCTGTCACGCGATGTGCTGTGCAATTCATCGCTAGCTGTAGTTCTTCAAGGGTGCTGTGCCACTCTTCGGTCTCGTAATTCTTGATCATTACCAGTGCGTTTTTCAGTGTGGCTACCACTCTCTCCACCTGGCCATTTGCTCGGCTGATGCCTGGCGCTATGGCATGAATGTTTATGCCAAACCGTTCACAGAACTGTGTGAACTCGCCTAAAAATTCCCTTCCTCCATCCACGATTATTTGAACTGGTGTACCAAATAAATGTACTGTACGTTTTAATGCGGCAAGCGTACTGTGTGGGCTTTTATCAGTCGCATGATATAACAGTACGTATTTTGTAAATGCATCCACTGTTACGATAACGTACTGTTGATCCTCTTGGTTTCCCAACTTTCCCGTGATGTCCATGTGGATCACTTGAAATGCACATGTTGGTTTTTCTATCGGATGTAGCTGTGCTTGTACTGCCCCAGATGTGCCTTTACAAGTTCTACATACCACGCAGTTGTCGACGTATCTTCGGATCGTGGTGCTCATTTTATCAAACCAGTAGGTTTCTTTGATTTTCTGTAGGGTTTTCTCCCAACCTGGGTGCTTGAGTGTGGTGTGGAAGGAATTAATTAAACTCCATTGGAAGGACTTCGGTACTACTGTTCGCAGCTGTTGGCCGAATATCGGGTCTAGGACGTGCTTCTTCAATACACCTTCTTCCAAGGTAAAACCTTCGACTGGATTGTTGTCAATCAGGTTATTCAGTATCGGCCGAAGTTCGTCATCTCGTCGTTGTTCGACCTTCAACCATTCTACGTCTTTTGTAATTACGTTTACTGACAGTTCACTGTGATTTCTGCTAAAGAAATCAGCGTGCTGGAGCCGGTTTCCTTTACGATACTCGAGCTCAAAGTCGTAGTTTTGTAGGAACGCCCACCAGCGGTGAATCCTTGGTAACAAGTCCTTCTTGTGTTTCGACGCCTTAAGTGAATTACAGTCGGTTATTACTGTAAATTTCCTTCCGTACAGGTACTGTCGAAAGTGCTTTATTGCTCGGACCACTGCTAATGTTTCCAATTCGTATGAATGATAGCGGCTTTCAGTATCGGTGGTCCTCATGCTCATGAAAGCTACCGCATGTTGTCGTCCGTCGAAAATTTGCACTAGGACAGCTCCAAATCCAAGACTGCTTGCGTCAGTATACAGCTGTATTGGTGCTCCTTCTTGAAAAAGGGTCAGCACTGGAGCTGAGGTCAGGCACTGAATTATTGTTGACCTGGCCTTCTCGTGTCGGTCTTCCCATTCCCATTTAGCTCCTTGTTTGGTTAGTTCGTACAGTGGTACCATGATGCGTGAAAAATCCGGTATGTACTTCCTGAAATAACTTGCGAGCCCGTTGAATTGCCTCACTTGTTTGACGGTCTTCGGTGTTGGGGCTTTGACCAGAGCTTCCACTTTCCTTGGGCTAGGTCGTACTTGGCCGTCTGATACCAAGTTACCTAGATATTCGATGGTCCGCTTAAAAAAACTGCACTTGTCGGCATTGATAGAGAAGCCAGCCTCTTGTAAGGCTATAAGGATGCGTTCAATGTTAGATAGTCCTTCGCAGAAATTTGTACTTTTGCTTAGTACGTCATCAACGTACACTTGTGCGACTGTTCCCAACAGTGGGTATAATGCTCTGTTGATGCACCTTTGATAAACCGAACAGGCATTGCTCAATCCGAACGGCATAGTAATGTACTCGTATAAGCCATCTGGTGTTACAAACGCAGTCTTCTCGATGGATGTTTCTGCTATAGGTATTTGGTGAAACCCAGCTGCCATGTCAAAGCTGGTGTAGTAATACCCATTGGCCAATTGATCAATCTGATCAGAGATTAGTGGTAGTGGGTAATGGTCGCGTAATGTATTCGCATTTAGCTCCCTGTAGTCCACACATAGCCGATCATCTCCATTCTTCTTTTTAACTAAAATTATAGGACTTGAATAGGGAGATTTGCTTTCGCGAATAATGTTGTGTTCCAGCAAATCTTTGATGATATCCCGAACTTTTTCCCGTTCCACCGGACTAAGTCGGTAAGGCCTTCGCTCAACATATTTGTCGGCATTCTTCAGTCTAATTTCCAGTTCTCCAGTGTTAACGCGCGTTTTTGGATATCCTCGGATGAACAAGTGCTCGTATTTGATCAATAACGTGCGTAACTGGTTTAATTCTTCGGGATTTGTCAGGTCGCAATCTAATTTCTCAAAGATGCTACTTTTTTCCGTCACGTGATGAACCATTTGCTGATGCATCAGTCTGGTGCCGTCTGATGTTATCACCATGCTTAAGTTGGTTCCATGAATCAAATTCATACCAATCAATACGTCAGCTGACATCTCATGATCAGGAACCACAAAGAATAATATTTCAATTCTTATCGCGTCAATGATACAGATGGTCTTCATCTCCACTAATGAAATGACCGGAAATTGGCCGATCCCCTTCATGTGGTTAACTGCAGAGCGTCGCTGTCCAGGTAATTTTGCAGCAATTGATTCCCGAATCAATGAGCATTCTGCTCCACTATCGAAGATGGCACGTATTGTTATTGCACCAATCGTAACAGTGATGGGTGCTTGATTGGTTCCAGCTATACAATTCACATTCGATGTCAGTGCGTTTTGACGCTTGTAGCACGTCTCGAATGTGTGACCCGTTTTCTTGCAAAATGAACAGGTAATCACGTTTTTAGAATTTTCCGTTGTTGTAGTATTGGTTCTCTGAAGATTTGGAGTAGATTCCGAAGGTCTGAATCTACACTCATTAGTGCTATGGTTGGTTCTTTTGCATATTTGGCAACGCACAGCAGCAGCCTGAGAAGAATCTGGATATCGTGGACGTTTTGGCATTGATGTGATAGGATTTTGGTGAGGGCGCTTCTTTCTTAATGAGGAAGCCACCGAGATGAGTTCTGGAACCGTGTTTGCTTTTGCGTTTAATAGCTCAATACGTAAACGTTCATCGTTTATACATCCTATCACTGCTTCCACTGAAAGTTCATCATCCAGTTGATCTTTCGTGATTCTTTTCCAGAGAACCCAGGCGCGGGATAAAAATTCTGAAATATCCTTGCTTGAGTCATATACATGCTCCCGGAACTGTAGTATATCACGAGAGTATCTATTCTCTGGCTCGAACGTGGTAATCAGTTTTTCGCGGAACTCTTCCCACGAGGATGTAGTTACCAACCAATCGTCGATCCACATCTTAGCACGTCCCTTCAGTAATCCACACACCTTAGTGCGTAGATCCAGGTCATTTAGTTTGTAGCTAGCAGCTGCTTTATCGATGTGCTGGCACCATTCCCGGACTCCAACATGACTGTCGGGATCGAATGACGGTAGATAAATGTCCTTGATCCTGATTCGTGGTTCTGGCGGAGAATACAACCGTTCGGACATCTTTTGCATCATCTCCATCATTTGTATCACAAACTGGGGAGGGCATCCGACTATTGGAGTAGTTGGATGCATAGTCGTTGTGTTGCACGAGCCAGCAGCGATGGGTATCTCTGGGAGATACACTCCTTGATTGTAAGAAGTGGGTCCCATTGGCATGAATGGTACCCCAACGGAAGATGGTATTTCCGCAGTGATTGGTGTACACGTTGTGCCTTTGGACATTCCCGTTGTTATGGGCTGCACGGCGCTAAAGTTGTTTGCTGGTACTCCTGAACCGTCCAATGAGGCAGGGTCTATCAGCATGGTACTGCCCTGCGCTGCTCCAGTCGTGACAGGTTGAACCGAAGCTGCTGAGGATGTGGTTGGGACCAGAGCTTGTTCTGATCGCACTTCTGATGACGAAGGAGGGTCCCCGTAGTTATTTTTAAAAAGCGTGATACCAGCATTGCTGGCATCACGACTTCCATGGTCAGGGCTATTGACGAAGGAGGGTCCCCGTAGTTATTTTTAAAAAGCGTGATACCAGCATTGCTGGCATCACGACTTCCATGGTCAGGGCTATCACCCATCCTCGAAGACCAAAGTAAACGCCAGAAATACTTTCTTCAATTTATTCTTGAACTTTTGAGGAGGTCCGATCGCTACGACGGCTCGAGCGAGACTGACTTAGTCCGGCTCGCGCTCAGCCTTTTATAGTAAAACTGGGTGAATCATTCGTTTGAACAAAGTACCTACCCGTGCACTATAAAAATACTTTTTACTTTACGAAGTGTTATAATTTAATAATCAAACGTTTTAAATTATTTTAAAAGCTATTAAAATGTGTAATTCTATTTTTAATGTTTACCCGCGATAAAAAAACAATGACCACGTGTTTAATTTTAGAAATGCAATTATAAAATAATCATAAGCAATGTTAATTTACTACCCTAATGTTTTTAAACGTAATTTATTATCTACTGAAGTACAATAAACAAAACTGATTGTATTTTGAGGTTATTCTGGACATGTGTTTTGTTCTCTATTTATTTTGAAGTGTGGCAGCCCGCCGACATATATACAGTGTGTTTCATAAACCCCCGTCTGATCTCGAAAGGTCATATTACTGACTTATCAGGCATACCAGGAAAAATAATAAAAAAAATCTAGGTCATCATAAAACATCAGAATAAATTTCCTTAGCTGAGTGCTAACGAGAAACATTACCCCGAAATTGGCGAAAATTCTGTAAACTAACAACACTCCCCTCAATAGCGGAATCCTTTATGATTCTTAAGGCCCATCCACACGGCACAATTTTACCACTGATCAAATTTTCAATGGAATTGGCTTTGCCCGTCTACACGACACAATCAAATGACTGAATTTCATTCCGTCCACCCAATTGGTTAAAATCTGGTGGTCCGCACACCCGATGAACTTGAGTTGGATGACTGGCGTCTACACGTCACGATTTAATCAAGTGATTTAGTCAAGTTGGACGTAAAATTGTGTCGTGTGGATAGGCCTTTAAATTTATTAAAAATTGTCGGCTTTCGCCGCTTACCGTGTCAAAGGGCATGCCGCCTTTTTAAAATAGTGCAATTTTACCGTCAAGCGAGCCGCCGTACACAAAGGGACCGCTCTAGTGATGTTTACGATCAAGAGATAATATCGATTTATTTAATTTTAACATGACATGTTAAAACTAGAATGATAGCCTGCTAGGCTACTAGGCCAATGATAGCCTAGTGATGATACCAACGGATTGCCGTGCAGAGGGTATCGGGTTCGAATCCACGGCGCGCATCAAATACATAATAAGATAATAAGACTTTTCCAAGTTACGTGCGTAATAAATAGTTAATATCCCTGTGTCTCGGAGAGCACGTTAAACCGTCGGAGCAACAGTCATGAAGATCTTTGACAGTCGTCACGCGGAGTCAGTACCCTTAAAAAAACTGATTCTAGTCTAAACCATGGAATGTTTTTATTTATTAACAGCAAATAAAAACATAAATTTACACAAAGCTGACGTTTTAGGGGTTTAGCTACCGATATTCTATCAGGTAAACAATAACATAAAATATCGATAGAAACAGTACTCCAGTGAATACCATTTGTTACATCTCTAATTATTTACCTATTTGATTTACGAATTAACTATTTGCCTACTTGAACACTCAGTCTTTCGCTAGCTTTCCTTTTGTTTAGACTTCCGCGTGAAATAGTAGATTCGTTAGGTATGTCATATTCAAACCCTGAATACTTTAACATGTTGATGTGCTTAGGTAGGAGTGAATGCAATTATGCAGGTGCTCGTAGAGAGTACGAGGAGCGGTATGCCAGACCACGGGGTCTACCCGTGCCGTCGGAGCGCGCGTTTCAACGGCTTCACCACCGGGTGTACAACACGGGCAGTGCTCGCGATAATTCGAATCGCAATCATGGTGGCAGACCACAAAGTAGCGACGGTGTAGTGGAACAGGTCTTACAATTATTCGCTGAGGATCCCACGCAGAGTACCAGGAGTGCGGCACGTGAACTGGGCACCAGTAACGCGCGAGTGTGGAGGATATTAAAAGAAGACGGACAGCATCCTTTTCACTACCAACGTGTTCACTCACTTATGCCGTCGGACTATGCCCACAGAAGACAATACTGCAACTGGCTACTTGGCAAAGTAGAAGAGGATGCTACGTTCTTGGAGCGCGTGTTATTTACCGACGAATGTTCATTTGTGCGGACGGGTGTTTTCAACTGTCACAATGAACACGTCTGGGCTGTTGAAAATCCACACGCGATGAAAGAAAGCCATTTTCAACATCGTTGGCGCATCAATGTGTGGGCGGGAATCCTCGGCGACCGTATTATTGGTCCGCATTTTTTAAATGAAACCATGAACGGTACCAATTATTTAAGATTTTTGAGGGAAGTTCTAAGTGACGAGTTAGATTCGTTGCCGTTAAGCTTCCACCGCAGCTTGTGGTTCCAGCACGACGGTGCCCCACCTCATTTTTTACGAGCTGTGCGTGAGTATCTTGACGCACAGTTCCCTGGCAAGTGGATTGGACGAAGCGGGCCTATCTCGTGGCCACCAAGATCACCGGACCTAACGCCTTTAGACTTTTACTTGTGGGGACACGTTAAACAAATAGTGTACCAAAAACCGTGTGACACTGAAGAAGAAATGCGTGCGCGTATCGTTTCTGCTTTCCGAAGTTTAAACCCAGGAGTGTTAAGAAGTGTGCGTTCGGATATGGTGCAAAGGTGCCGTAAGTGTCTGGACGTGGGCGGCGGACATGTGGAGAATGACCGTCGCAACTTACAGCAAGTTGATATTTTTATCAATTAAGGTAGGTACCTAGTTACGTAAGATTAAACCAATTAAAAAGTAGGTAGTTATTAATGTAAGTACCGTAGTCATAGCGCGACGATTTTCTCTTAGATGGGTGACCGCGTGTGACATTACATGAAAGCGCTTCCGGGCTTCCGACGGCCCGTAAAGCCGCATCCAAGAATCGTTAGGCCATGTCGTAGGTATTCGAGCAGTTTGAAAACAGTGACACCAGAGTTGGCCACGCACTCGCACGAAACAAACAGAAAACCTTAATACTGTACTTTGTTTTACGGAGTTTTGCCTAAACCGTCGAAGCAAAAGATCAGCTGTTGCATCAAGTGCATAAAATCTGTTTATACCTAAAATAATACTTGGCACGTGTAAAGGACGATGACGCGCGGCGGCGGCTTTTGTCAAAGGAGGCGGTCGGTTGGCCTATGCACTCAAAGGCGCCGCTTTTGCCGTCAAATTTTTATGAACTTTAGGTAGATACCTAGCTAATACGATTTATGAGTCTTTAGTGTTGCCATGGGTAATCTGATATGATATTATTTAAAATTAATTAAATTTACATGGGAAAATTTTATGTTGAATTTCCGTGAAATAATGACAAATATCTCATCATTTTACGCTACTCTACAACCCCTTCATTGATCGGACGGATGGATATGTAACACCCTGTATATATATATATATGTATGTATATACACACATCAACAAAGTCTAGGGATATCTTAATCCTAAATTATTTACGAGTTTATAGTTTAGAACCTTGTTAGTTTCCACAAAAAGTTTATATACAGATTAAAACCTCTTTTATTGTATTTTCAAAATTTGAACATGGAAAGAAAAAAAACAAAATAATAAACAAAATATGGCGGCAAATTTGCTAGTAATTCGTTACATTAAAGAAAGTTAAAACTGTTTTATTATAATTATTAATGCTAAGGGTTTTTAATTGTTTTTCTTTTTTAATTTAACGTGACGTACGAACTTTAAAAGTCATGTCACGTCGTCATTTGAGTCGAGATGAAATGTTACGAGCCGTGGGCATGTTAGAAAATGGTGCAATTCAACGCGTCGTTGCTGAGGCCCTACATACCAGTCAAAATGTGAGTAAGGTTGTGGTCACGTTATCGCAGTACTGGAGATGTGGCCGAACAGCACACAGGTAGATATCGTGTTACTACGCAGAGACAGGATCGATTTCTCCAAATGACCGCCAGAAGACAACCCAATATCACAGCGCTGCAACTAGTGCAAAGGCTCCAGGAGGACCACCAGCTGCTGGTAAGCGACCAAACCGTGCGAAGAAGGTTACATGAAGTTGATCTTCATGCTCGAAGACCATTGCGTGTTCCAGCATTGCGACGTGGCAATCGCGGTCGGCGGCTTTCGTGGGCTCGGGAGCATTTACCATGGAGTGACGAACAATGGTCTTTGGTGCTGTTCACCGATGAGTCCCGGTTTGGGTTTCACCCGGATTTACGAAGAACACGCGTTTGGAGAGCTCCAGGGAGAGTTAGCCGTCTACGGCACCCTCAGGAGGTCCACCCATACCAAGGCGGGACAATCATGGTGTGGGCAGGAATTCGTCTTGGCGGACGAACCCAACTCGTTTGGATCCAAGGCAGCATGACTGCACAAAAATACCACGAGGAGGTAGTAGAGCCCGTTATTGTCCCACACAGAACTCAAATAGGCCATGAATTTCTACTCATGCACGATAATGCTCCTTGCCATACGGCGCGGCTGGTATCGACCGCTCTCCGAGAGCACGATATTCAAGTTTTGGATTGGCCTGCACAGTCGCCCGACTTAAATCCTATCGAGCATGCCTGGGACATGTTACAACGAAAAGCTTTGAGAGATTTTCCACCAAATTTGACGACTGAACAACAACTTTACGAACACTTGCAAAGGACATGGGACCTCTTACCGCAGCAAGACATTGACAATTTAATTTTAAGTATTAACAATCGATGTCGATGTGTAATCAATGTAAGAGGTGGCAACACTGATTATTAATGATTAGATTTTACAAGATTTTTTCCATTTTTATTAAAATTAATAGTTTTTTAAGAAGAAATGTTTGTTGTTATCATACTAATTTTCCATGATGATTAAAAAAAATATTTTTTTTATTTAAAACAAAAAAAAACACGAAATGTTTTTTATTTTTATTAAAGACCTTAAAATAATCTATGATTCTTCTATTTACTGTATCAGAAAATTCTTCATAGATTTTTAGATATTTGATGAAATATAAAATATCCCTAGACTTTGTTGATGTGTGTATATATATATATATATATATATATATATATATATATATATATATATATATATAATACATGTGAACGCAGCAATATTTATTCATACACATTCTTACAATTACTTGCATTATAGTTCTTATATTTAACATAATAACTTCATTAACTATATTTGTACGCCGTCCTGGCAAAACATGTTGATACATGCGCTATAAAACAAATTATGTAAAGGATATATCCTGTATATACTACACATGTTTAAAGCAAATAAATTTATTTTATCTTATCATAAATAATGGTCTTCTGACACAAGTATTTTTATTAATGAAAAGAAGGCCTCCAATATTTCAGAGAAGGCAACGTGTTAGATGGCCCCAACAATGTGTTTTTGTAAGAATAGGGAAGTTTCCTGCAAGTGAAATAAATTATACAAGTATTTTTATCTAGGGAAACATGTCAAAATAATAGTAGTTTGATTCATCAATTAATGTTAAAACTTTATTTAACATTTTTTATCGTCAATTTATTGATAATAAGTATTCTACTTGACAGCAAAACACTATGACGTCACACTACGTCATATTTCATATAAAACCCTTAGCAAAGGTCGTTTTTGACATTTCATTAAAAGTGCTTGATTTGACTAGTTGAAAAACAACCCTATTGTTGATGGAAATAAAAGTATTATTAAAGTGTTAAAAGTGATTTTGCAATGGAGGCGGGTTTGTTCACTCCAGCCCAGCTCTCGACATGAAGCATCTCAACATCCTACGACATACACACAACACCATCTAGACTCAAACTAAACTGAACTTGTACTAGGGGGTACTCGATAATGGATAAACATACTGGTTACACTGTATAGTGCAATGATCATGTACAAATAGCGTAGTATGTTGGCCGGGCTGGTTCTACCGGTCATGTTCCCCAGATTAACACGAAGTTGGGGTGACATCGGAAAACACGCCCCTTCTTCTTACTGTGAGATATGTAGTCTGGGTTCTTGTCACCCCGTGTGTCAACTAGGCTAGCCACTGTTCTGGCAGGAAGATATTTTCACCATCCACATGTAACACTCTTAAATGAATACTAGAAGACGACCGCAGCTTCGCCCGCTCATTATTTGTAAGTTAACAATTTCTTCCCGATCCTGTGGCAATTTCGGAAAATCCCTTCTTAGTGCACCCCAAGGAACATTCTTGCCAAATTTCACCTACTTGCGCTCAGTAATTTCGGCTGTAGCGTGTCTGTCAGTCAGTCAGTAACGCAAGGATTTTATATACACAGACTAGATGACGCCAGCAGCTACGCCTGCATTTTTTTTTAATTTACCTACCTGTTTTGCCCGATCCCGTGAGAATTTCGGGAAATCCCTTCTTAGTGCACCCATACGGTCCCCAAGGAACATACATGCCAAATTTCAGCTTCCTGCGCCCAATAGTTTCGGCTGTAGCGTGTCTGTCAGTCAGTCAGTAACGCAAGGATTTTATATACACAGACAGACTAGATGACGCCTGCAGCTACGCCTGCATTTTTTTTTAATTTACCGGTTTTGGCCGATCCCGTGGGAATTTCGGGAAATCCCTTCTTAGTGCACCCATACGGTCCCCAAGGAACATACTGCAAATTTCAGCTTCCTGCGCCCAATAGTTTCGGCTGTAGCGTGTCTGTCAGTCAGTCAGTAACGCAAGGATTTTATATACACAGAAGATAATGTAAAGCTAATGAAAGTTTTGTACATATAAAAAAGGACAGGTCAGAAGTACCCTAAACAGAAGAGCATGCATGAGAAACTTGATGGGAGTGAATGAAGCAAGAGAGGTATGTCAGGATCGTTTCAAATGGCGTTCCGTAGTTTCTGCCTACCCCTCCGGGAAACAGGCGTGAGTCTATGTAAGTACATATAAAGCCAGTTGCCGTTTCGCTGTAGTACTATAGGAACTGTTGGTTCGTTAAAAGGTCTCGTATCACTTCAGAAAGGATACAAGAAACAAGGAATTATTTCATTTCATCAAGCTGATTCGCTGCCCAATCGAATTCTTTGCGACTTTTTCTAACATCTTAAGCGTATCGCAAACGCTCGTTTTAGCATAGGTCAAGGTGATTTGGGTTAATTATAAACATTATTTTACAGTTAATGATGTGCGGTGAGCGACAAAAACTAGCGTACATCCGAAGGTCTCGCCACTAAAAATGTTTATTTTTTCTTTAAGAATGTAGTAGTTTAAGATGAAACAGGTTTCACGGTGTATTAGTATTTGTCGTGGTTTATTAGCAGCTCCGTTTGTTTTGTGGCCTTGTTCACTATTTACGACATATGTGCTTATTTTGTAATAAGGATATTATTTTTAAATGCTGTCTATTGGAAAATGGTGACACAAATATTGTAGCTACATTTTTCAGAGAGTCCTTCAAGACATATACCAAAAGAAAGCGATGTCTTATGTTTTTAAACGCTGTATTTTTATGTAAGAGTACTACTTTTAAGTAATAACTCGGTCTCAAGGTTTGGGACTTAAGTAGATTGCGTGGCTAACACACATTCATCCTCACAAATTTGTATTTATTATAGCTTGAACTGACTGCCTCCGTGGCCCAGTGGATAGCGTATGCGACTGCTGATCGGAGGTCCCGGGTTCGATTCCCGGGTCGGGCAAGTGTTACTGGGTTTTTCCGAATACTCAGTAGCAGCCTGGAGTCTGGTGATGTGCCCGGTAACGGCAATAGGCTCGCCTTTTTACGTGGGACCTAAAATTTCATGGCGAAATGTGGATGTAATATTTACACTTCTGCCTACCCCTTCGGGGATACAGGCGTGAGACTATAAAAAAAAATTGCTCTAACATATTCCCTGGCACTAACCGAATATCGGTCAGTAATTTATAGACGAATGCGCATTTTTAAATGTATTAACCACTTAGCCAGACCGCAGATTGTCGTGTTTATCGAAAAATGTTCCGTAAAGTGAACACGCGTGCTCTAAGGAACCTTATTGCTTCTGTCATCATCATTGCGTCATCAGCAGGTTATTAATTAGTTTATTAATGGATATAATGTTTTTGTAATGTTGGTAAATGGTGCTGTGAGTAACATGGATGAAGTATTAGCCATGGTTTACAAAAGGTATTTAAAAGACATGCTGTACGATATAGCTCTTAGGATGTTTACTGTGTAGAACATTATGGTTTTTTTTTGAGAAGTATTTGCTATTATTTAGTTGTGTTTTTCGGGCTTTGTACCATGGTACCATTTTCGTTGGTTTCCACACAACCCAATATTACGGTACTGTTGCAAACACCATGATGTCAGATGAACTGCAATTAAATGTTTACCAGCAGTGCTCTAATTTACTTCCAAAAATAAAAACAGTAAATCTTTTCGGCCGTAGCTCTCAATACCTCCTCATCCATATTAACAGAAGTTTAAATTCTTTTTAATTCACTTACTCGTAAAAGAGTTTAAGGAAGGTATGTACTAAATAAACTATAAAACATCCGAATCCTTCAGTTTTAATTACAGGTCAGAAATTTGTAATCGTTGTTCCTAAAACAATCCCTGAAGTTTAGCTCCACAAGCTTTTATAGTGCATCGTAATCGTAACTCTGGATAGCCCTATTGCTGATCCTTTTGCGTTTATAGTACTAGTAACATTAGATAACAGTTTCAACATGTTTATAACTTTCAATTTACCTAGGCCTCCTTCTAAATATCTTAATATATAAAATCCTTGCGTTACTGACTGACTGACAGACACGCTACAGCCGAAACTATTGGGCGCAGGAAGCTGAAATTTGGCATGTATGTTCCTTGGGGACCGTAGGGGTGCAGAACGGATTTCCTGAAATTCCCACGGGATCGGCCAAAATGGGTAAATTTTAAAGAAATGCAGGCGTAGCTGCTGGCGTCCTCTAGTAAGCCTATAAATGTCAATTGCGTCACATCCTAAACTGCAACTTGATTAACCAAAAGCGGCAATTTTCGTATGATGTAATTTTTCTTGTCACCCGTAAATATTGCCCATAGTATTACGCAAACAATGTACGCTGATATTTTACAGCTTGTACCGTCAAAGGGATTCCTGGAATGAAATCTGGACATACCGTAATGCAGGTATAAAGTAAAGGACCTCCTCGTCGAATTCTTTTCGGATTACCCACAGGTACACTGTGTTGAATATTCCGAATTCCGCCCTTAAGTTGGTAGAATGAAGATTAAAATGTAATTCAAATAAGCCGCGGGTCAAAGCCGGTCCAAACAATGCAGCTAGTCGGTGTATGTGTATTGTTTCTGACATTTTGTTACATACTCGCCTCACGTTCAACCGCTCGTTCTGCTTTGTGAAAAATATTCGGTTGCCCGCCTGTCGACTCAGATATGTATGGAAACAAAACTACTGAATGAAAATCTCTACGAATATACAGAAAGGTACTGCTTTAATGGAAAATTTACAAGCAAAAGAGACAGAAAATTCATGTGGTTGAATCGTTTTCTGTGTAGGTCAAACAGCATCCTTTATTTGGAGCAATCGGCTTCTTGATACAAGAGCTTACGGGCGAGTCTTACGGCCGAAGGTTTCGCTTCCCTATAATTATTGTTCGCTCAGCCACTTGATGACTCGTCATTGAGGTTAAATAATAATAGACATTCTGTCATAACGATCAGGCATATAATTTATATACTTGTGTTGAATAAATATCGACAACAAAACAGAGAGCTCTTAAGGTTTCTTCAACGTTAGCCGTCATCTTAAGCAAGTGCTAATTAATTTATGTTATTCCCAAGATTACGACACAACCTTGAGCTTATGTCCGCGACCTGTGGCTTACAAGGCACAATTATCATAAACATTGAAACACTACCGTCAGAGGTCCCCGTTATTGAAACTTAGTTCCTCATTACTAGTCGGATCTACGATTTACCTTATTTATCTTAAAAATGCCGAATACCTTGACAATATATTGCTAATCTGATCGCTAAAACCTACCATATTAGTGTGAACTCCGCATAATTTCATTGCCCAAGTGTTACGTCGACGTGTTCTGTCTCGCTCGTTGCAAAAATTCCCAAGATTGTGTGACCGACATCTCTGTTACGCGACCTTGCGACTACTCGTCACGTTACGCGGTTGTGCTACAACCGGTAGTAAGTAATGGTGGCCGAGCTAAATAACCGCGCTGAAAGGGAAATTAACACTGATTGGACGAGACGTGCTCAGGCTTACTTGGGGCTGTTCGGACAACATCGGGCGATGGAAACTGGGCTGCGGTTGAAGACGAAAGTTATCATTATCACACAAAGTCTGTACCGAGCATGCTTTAGAACCAACTACCAATTATATCCAACCTAGATTACATTTGGAATAAATGCACGTTTGCTAATACATCTAAGCTTCTTAATGGGATTGCCAGACTTCCAATTCGGAATGAAGTCAATATTTGCTGAAGCAAGTGAGGACTGAGTTGTCGGACCAGTTTAGACGAGTGTCAGGCTCTTGACCCCGGCGCGTTACAGACTGAATCCACGAGGTGTCAAAGGTGAACCTGTAGATATTTGCGTAAGCCCCGAAGTTTTAAGTGTTTGCCGATAACGTTCAAATTTGTTTAGTACAATTTCTATAGTAATCCTTCCATCCACAGACATAGATCTACATAGATAACGCAAATGCATGCACTTCGCGTGTCTGAACTCCGACCAAGCGTCGAGGTTGGTCGCCACTAACTTCAGTCCCCGCGCGTCCGTTTTACCGTTAAGTAAACTTTATTCACATTACGTAGCCGCGTTTGCTTCGGACGTTTGATCTGACGTTGTGTATTAGGAGACGATGAATATCGCACAAGCGATACTGTCGCGCATCACTTCGACTTCGTGGTACAGACAACGTCACAGTAGGTATTAAAAAGTCGGCACGCTTGGTTTCAATACAAATCGTGATAATTGCGTTATCTATGTAGATCTATATCTGTGCTTCCATCTCTATTTTCTGATTATTATCTACTAGAGGACGCCAACAGCTGCGCCTGCAATTTTTTTTAATTTACCCGTTTTGGCCGATCTCGTGGCAATTTCGGTAAATTCCTTCTTAGTGCACCCCTACGGTCGCCAAGGAACATACATGCCAAATTTCAGCTTCCTGCGCCCAATAGTTTCGGCTGTAGCGTGTCTCTCAGTCAGTCAGTAACGCAAGGATTTTATATATTAAGACTAGCTGACCCGGCGAACTTCGTACAGCCATATATGTATTACACATATAAACCTTCATTTTGAATCGTTCTATCTATTAAAAAAATCCGCATTAAAATCCGTTGCGTAGTTTTAAAGATTAAAGCATTCATAGGGACAGACAGCTAGAAGACAATTTGTTCTATGTAGTGATTTGTAAGCAACATAAGAGTCAGTATGTGAATTACATAAAAATATGTTTATTATTTGGTAACCCACGTGTCATCATCACGCATCGCACACTCGTGTCGAGTAAAACCCTCAAAACTCGCATCGATCATATGCAAATGTTGGCAAGTTTTGACATTTAAATAATCAGGACCACCCTGCGTGTATCAACCTTGTTGTGTGAGCAATAAAGGTGATGTTTGCATAGCAAGGCGGCTAGAGATTTCCGAGTGGTTTTTGTGTAATTTAACGAAATGTATTCGCATATCGATTCGGTTGCGTCACAGTCGCCACTTGCTAGTGACTCGATCACACGACAGTCCTTGAATAATGTTTTATTGTTTCACTATGATCAGTATTTGTTATTTTATTTTATAATAACTGTTGCCTGTGGCTTCGACCGCCTTTAATTTAACTTCAGTGGCCCAGACTTCCATCCCATATAATCTCAAGTCGAGCCAAACTTACTACCATGAAAGCAGATTTTCAGCCAAATTTTCAATCCCTATATTACATACACCTTTAGGGGCTCATCATCGTCAGCCTTTAACAGTCCACTGCTGGACTAGGCCTCTCCTTTGAAAGGAGGAATTGGCCTACTATACCACGCTGGCCAAACGGGTGGAAAACTTGATACAAACCCTATACCATAGGGTTTGTATCAAGTTTTACTTCTCCTACAGTGCTGTTCTCTGCATAATTATGCTCCCTTTGTCGGCTCTTACGACACCCATGGGATGATATGGGGTGGTGACATTCCGTATTCTTAATCCGTCACCACACGGAAATTTTAATTTTTAGGGGCTAAATATATTAAAATCCTTGTTTAGTCAGTGTTAACGTAGTTGTGAAGATATTCAAATTCCGTAAAAAAGTATACTGTGTCTAATTGTCCTTCAGCTCTTAGTTCAGCTTCGGTAGTTAAGGCCCTGTCATTTATGTTTGTCAGGATCAGGACATGTCTTTTTTAAAGTGTATATATTTTTATTGTAAATCGTCATACCTTTCGTGTCACGATGTTGTTCCGATTCGATTGCACTCGTTTATTACGGCATGACTTGTTTAAATGCTCTGCATATCGCTTTGTGTTCGTGTAGGATTGTCGATGGTATAAAAGCTCGGCAACCGGGAACATTGATTTGTTTTTTAAAGATACGTTGTAAACCTTTTTATGGGAGTAGAAGGAAAATCGTTTATTGAGCGTACCGGTTGCCATAGGATGCATATTATTTGACAGCGGTTTTAAATGTGATAAGTTTATTGACATACTAACTGAGTCCCCGGTAGCGTCCGCGGTTTTTAAGGCAACTGTTTCGGACCCGTGGTGTGATGTTACATACCCAATAGCCTTCCTCGATACATGGCCTATCCTACGTATTAATAATTATTCAAATCGAACCGGAAGTTTTAGAGATAAGCGCGTTGAACAAAACAAGCAAAAACCTCTTTAGCTTTATAATATTAAGTATAGATTTTGTGTATAAATACTTACTTTGTTCCGATGTTTGGTCCTGGTTGCATCGAATGTGGTCACGGAAATGCCGTGAGCCTTACTGGACGAACACTGAGTAACTTTAGGTACCACAAAGAGTAATCTCAATCTCAATCAGCTTATCGCAGTCCACTGCTGGACATAGGCCTCTCCCAACACGCGCCACAGTACACGGGCCGCAGTCTTCCGCACCCAGTTTGTCCCAGCCACCTTTTTCAGGTCGTCGGTCCACCTAGCCGGGGGCCCTACCTTACACATACATAGACTCACGCCTGTTTCCCCGAAGGGGTAGGCAGAGGCATATTAAACGCCCACTTTTCGCCAGTGTTTTGATCCCACGTAATAGGTGGCGAGCCTATTGCCGCTTATCGGGATATTTTGTTTGCCAGAGCCTCGTACGTTGATCGGCAGGTGCACCACTTGCAGGTGAGGTTGGCTTGGGACCCTAAGTTCTTGGTGGGAACCCTATACACCCTACCTTACGCTATGAGTAATACCTAAGTTTTAATAATAATTTGCTTGTTAGTCAGCGTAACCTTGGAGGAAAAAATATTATCGTTATTGAGGTAAAATATCGAAGATCTGTAGATTTCCTTTAATTCATAGTTTACCTGCTAAACTACTTAGAATAACAATAGTTTAAACACTTGAATATAATAAGTAAACATAAAGTAATATTATTTCTTTGTGGAAAACTATTTATACTTATAATGGCACCTTTGAATTTTTACCATGTGCGAAGAAATTGTCACATATTTTTTTAATTGTTTTTCATGATATGTACCTACCGCTTATCCTTTTTTAGGGTTCCGTACCTAAAAGGTAAAAAACGGAACCCTATTACTAAGCCTCCGCTGTCTGTCTGTCTGTCTGTCTGTCTGTCCGTCTGTCTGTCACCAGGCTGTATCTCATAAACCGTGATAGCTAGAAAGCTGAAATTTTCACAAATTATGTATTTCGGTTGCCGCTATAACAACAAATACTAAAAATAAAAAATATAAAATATTAAGGGGGGTCCCATACAATAAACGTGATTTTTTTCGTATTTTTTGCTCAAAATTACTAACCGTAACAGGTAGACGCTTAAAATTTTCACAGAATATGTAGTTCTATATAACCTTTCAAAATAAATAATTAAATTTTAAAAAAGTAAAAAATAAAGGGGGGCTCCCATACAACAATCGTAATTTTTAAGCAATTAGTCGATCTTATACAGGTAGAAGTTTAAAAAATATTTAAGTACACACATCAACAAAGTCTAGGGATATCTTAATCCTAAATTATTTACGAGTTTATAGTTTAGAACCTTGTTAGTTTCCACAAAAAGTTTATATACAGATTAAAACCTCTTTTATTCTATTTTCAAAATTTGAACATGGAAAGAAAAAAAACAAAATAATAAACAAAATATGGCGGCAAATTTGCTAGTAATTCGTTACATTAAAGAAAGTTAAAACTGTTTTATTATAATTATTAATGAAAAGGGTTTTTAATTGTTTTTCTTTTTTAATTTAACGTGACGTACGAACTTTAAAAGTCATGTCACGTCGTCATTTGAGTCGAGATGAAATGTTACGAGCCGTGGGCATGTTAGAAAATGGTGCAATTCAACGCGTCGTTGCTGAGGCCCTACATACCAGTCAAAATGTGAGTAAGGTTGTGGTCACGTTATCGCAGTACTGGAGATGTGGCCGAACAGCACACAGGTAGATATCGTGTTACTACGCAGAGACAGGATCGATTTCTCCAAATGACCGCCAGAAGACAACCCAATATCACAGCGCTGCAACTAGTGCAAAGGCTCCAGGAGGACCACCAGCTGCTGGTAAGCGACCAAACCGTGCGAAGAAGGTTACATGAAGTTGATCTTCATGCTCGAAGACCATTGCGTGTTCCAGCATTGCGACGTGGCAATCGCGGTCGGCGGCTTTCGTGGGCTCGGGAGCATTTACCATGGAGTGACGAACAATGGTCTTTGGTGCTGTTCACCGATGAGTCCCGGTTTGGGTTTCACCCGGATTCACGAAGAACACGCGTTTGGAGAGCTCCAGGGAGAGTTAGCCGTCTACGGCACCCTCAGGAGGTCCACCCATACCAAGGCGGGACAATCATGGTGTGGGCAGGAATTCGTCTTGGCGGACGAACCCAACTCGTTTGGATCCAAGGCAGCATGACTGCACAAAAATACCACGAGGAGGTAGTAGAGCCCGTTATTGTCCCACACAGAACTCAAATAGGCCATGAATTTCTACTCATGCACGATAATGCTCCTTGCCATACGGCGCGGCTGGTATCGACCGCTCTCCGAGAGCACGATATTCAAGTTTTGGATTGGCCTGCACAGTCGCCCGACTTAAATCCTATCGAGCATGCCTGGGACATGTTACAACGAAAAGCTTTGAGAGATTTTCCACCAAATTTGACGACTGAACAACAACTTTACGAACACTTGCAAAGGACATGGGACCTCATACCGCAGCAAGACATTGACAATTTAATTTTAAGTATTAACAATCGATGTCAATGTGTAATCAATGTAAGAGGTGGCAACACTGATTATTAATGATTAGATTTTACAAGATTTTTTCCATTTTTATTAAAATTAATAGTTTTTTAAGAAGAAATGTTTGTTGTTATCATACTAATTTTCCATGATGATTAAAAAAAATATTTTTTATTTAAAACAAAAAAAAACACGAAATGTTTTTTATTTTTATTAAAGACCTTAAAATAATCTATGATTCTTCTATTTACTGTATCAGAAAATTCTTCATAGATTTTTAGATATTTGATGAAATATAAAATATCCCTAGACTTTGTTGATGTGTGTATACATACAACAAACGTGATTTTCTTTTATAGATGATGATACGGAACCCTTCGTGCGCGAGTCCGATTCGCACTTGACCAATTTTTTTATTTTTCATAGACTCACGCGTGTATCCCCGAAGGGGTAGGCAGAGGTGCTTTTTTCTTTTCTTTTTTTTATCTTAATAGGCGGCAAACGAGCAGACTGATTGCCTGATGGTAAGCAATTACCGCCGCCCATGGACACAAGCAACACCACGGGAGTCACAAGTGCGTTACCGCCCCTTGGGGTTGGGAAAAGGGATAGGATGAGGAGTGGGATGAGGGAGAAGGAATAGGGGATAGGGCCTCCGGCACTCTCACTCACCGAACGAAACGCAACAGTTTAGGTAGATACTGTTACTTTACGTCGATTTTCTGTGAGAGGGTGTACTTCCCCGGTCGAGCCGGTCCATTCATGCTGAAATCAGCAAGGCTCTACTACCTTTAAAATATTAAATGCGAAATGTGGGTGTAATATTACATCCACATTTCGCCATGAATTTTTAGTTTCGTTTTTACATAATGGGGGAGCCTATTGCCGTTACCGGGCACATCACTGGACTCCGGACTGCTACTGAGAATTCGGAAAAACCCAGTAACACTTTTTGCCCGATCCAGGAATCGAACCCGAACAGTCGCATACGCTATCTATCCACTGGACCACGGAGGCAGTCAACCACGGAGGTAGTTATCTTTGTTTCGAGTATCCAATATTTTGTGACGATCACGCATGTACTGAATGAAATATAGCGCCTGGAATATCGGGTACTCGAAATAAAACTACATGGTTCATTGTATATCTCAAAATAAAGGCTTTAAGCCATTCCCTCATTTTTGTCACAGAATCTGATTTACCATAATTTATACACACAAAATATTGTCCTCCGGTCAAACGTAACTACCAATTCAAACAAAGCCAAATTACAATCATTTATTAGAATGAAGTTATGTTAATTATGAAGTTATGTTATGTATGTTATGTTACTAAACTTATTTTCTACCAGCAATTAGTCTTAATATATAAAATCCTTGCGTTACTGACTGACTGACAGACACGCTACAGCCGAAACTATTGGGCGCAGGAAGCTGAAATTTGGCATGTATGTTCCTTGGGGACCGTACATACATACATAGACTCACGCCTGTTTCCCCGATGGGGTAGGCAGAGGCATATTAAACGCCCAATTTTCGCCAGTGTTTTGATCCCACGTGGTGGCGAGCCTATTGCCGCTTATCGGGTTATTTTGTTTGCCAGAGCCTCGTCCGTTGATCGGCAGGTGCACCACTTGCAGGTGAGGTTGGCTTGGGACCCAAAGTTCTTGGTGGGAACCCTATGCACCCCTTGGGGACCGTAGGGGTGCACTAAGAAGGGATTTTCCGAAATTCCCACGGGATCGGCCAAAACGGGTAAATTTAAAAAATTGCAGGCGAAGCTGCTGGCGTCCTCTAGCCTAATATAAAATTTCAAAAACACTGGCACACTAAACGTTTGGTATAACAGCGGTAGTTCTTGCTATCGGGCGGTAATGAGAATGACACACAATTACGTCATCAGCCGATATAAATACACGTAAGGTGACGCCGTGAGAACCGCTTTGTACTGCGGTTCAATCCATTTTGTGCATCATGTAGTATTTACTAGATCCGTCTTTTTTTATTTGCACTGCCTCTTTGATATTGAACTTGTAACTGGTGGTATCATTAGCTTTTTCTGTAGAGATAATCTTAGTAATAGAAAAAATTGTTGAAACGTCCCTTGTAATGTACGGATTGGAGTCATTTTATTGGAGCACTTTATCTAGGAAAGCAATTTGTACTAGATTTGTTTGAACTTTTTCTAGTGCTGACTTTATCAATGATATGCTGTCTCTGCTGATATGCTTGCCAAACTTACGATATCCAGGATCCAGGCTCGCAAAAAATAAGGGTTAATAGCAAAAATAAAATATAGTACTCAATTATTTCTATGATAAATAGACGACCGTTTCGTTAAAAGTATGTCCTGTCAATCAGCGATTGAAGAGAAGTGTTTGATGTTTGAAATACGTTTGATATGAGTTTATAGTGTCGATTGTGTTGTCAGCAATAATTACAAAAACATAAGACAAAGTAAATAGTCAATTTTTAATACGGCTCAAGCTTTACTTATCATTGAGAAAATTAGAACCAAAATATGTATCTAATTTAGTTCATGTCAAAAGGATACACGTGAATCACACAATTACTTCTTTAAAATCACAATGCTGTTTGCTGTTACACGTTCAAAACACATTACTTTACACAGAATCAGATTCCAAATTGTCACTTTTCTCCATTATCTAAATATGCTTGCTTTGTCATTCATTACCTTTGTGCGTTTTATTGCACAAAAGCGTGCCTTTGTCTTTCAATTTCCCCCTGACTACCTCAGTCTAGCTTATTCAAAAGGCCGTGACTTCATTGTCATGCACCATGCATATAGTTTATTATATCAAAGGGATATAACTGGTCGAGACGCCGCTATCGTTTCACTCTTTCTATCTCGTACGTACTTTGCGGTAATCCACAATCCAATTCAGGGTTTATCCGGCGCGATGCGTACCGAATCTAATATTTGGCCGCGCGTATTCGTCGCTCGTCGCATGATTTCGTTACACCGATCCACTTTACGGTTCATCCAAGCTCGAGCGAACTCGAGCGAATTCCATCGATCCGTATGGCTCCCCCTGAGTCTTAACTGTAAAGACATTAAGCAAATGGCTGCTCCGGGACCTTCGTAAGCTTTAGTCAATGCGGAATTTGAACTGCAGTTATCTTTATTGTGTTTGACAGTTTTAATCGGCAGCATTATTGCTCGGGGGCGTGGGTTTTAGTACTTGCCGCCGTTCTGCAGGGGCTGAATACTAACACAAAGCGTTCAACTTTGCTTATTTACAGATTGTTGGCAAAAAAAGTTGTGGACTTTTCGCCTATTATCCTCGCTATCTTGAGATTTGGTTATATCACTTAGCAGATTTCATTTTGGCCGTAGGAATGGCGAAACTCGCTGAGACAATAGAGAATCTGAAGTTGTTTTGAGTTTAGATGTCCATTATTGTTTGAACAAGTCTCTAAAAACAAACTGTTGTAAAATTATTAAATTCATGTATGCGCCGATGCGCATAAAAACTTCATCCTTGAACATATTACAAAATATAAATATATTCATATGTACCTAATTCGTTTGTGTGTCCCACAAATCTAAGTAGTGTCCGTTCTAAACTGCAATCTTCCAATAGAGAGTCAAGGTCTCCGCGTAATACACTCGTTAACACACGCGACTTGGTCTGATGTCATCCGTACTAAAATAACACAAGCTAGACGCCATCATACTAAACGAAATAGAAAAAAGAACTATATAACTTTCAGTTCTTTGACACAATTTCTTTTGTTGTTTCGAGGAATGCCAATGTTTGCCGACTTAGAGTGTATTTCTTTCGAATTTCCTTTTCTTTTTTTATTGATAGAGTTTTGTACTTATGTAGGTGTGAAGTTGTACACGTGTTGAAACGATTGAAGATATATTTAGACGAGTGAAATGACTACCCTTTTGCTTTTACAGCGTCGTAAAGTATTGGAAATCGTATGCTATGTGTGTGTCATTATTCTAACACCAAGCTACTTAAATAAGGGTCATTTGGAAACAATAGAGGTTAATTTTATTAACGATATGTTCTATTTTATTAAACTGTGGTTACCAATGTGATGCGGCGTTGATTGAAGACATTTTATTGATATATTGTTGTTTTATATGATTTTTGTTCAGGCTATGAGGCTACAGCAATTGCTATGTCACTCTTTAAATGCTTTAAATGCCAATAGCTATAGCCTATAGGTATAAGTGGGTGTCAATATTGATGAAATCATCCAGTAACCGCTGGTGTAAAAACCGTGCCGTTTTCTCTTCGTGTGTGTTTCCGACTCCGTTGTCGAACACTTCTCTAACGGCTCCCATCCAAGTGACGAACTCTGCTAACATTGTTTTCTTGTCTCGATCTCGATTAAGATTACTCGATTAAGATTTGTAGGTATTCAAATTTCGAAAGCCTTCCTTTATAATATTGAGTTGAAACCAGAAATGAGCTATAGATATCTCCGTGCTAGAACTAGTGAAACTATTGATAAAACTATTCCAGAAAGGATTGCTTCGCCTACTAGTCGATCCGGAAATCGAATTTGTAGATAAGATTGGACTTAGCCTAGGCTTCCGATCTCGTGCGAATCGGCAATCAGAACGGTACGTTTGTATTCGTGCCTAGATCTGCCTGCTACCTGCCCGTAAGCACAAGCAATCGTATAGGTCGAATGAAAATCTACTCTGAACGGAATATTGCGAAAGTATTGTATAAGTTTTATTGACTGCGCGGCTGGTGTGAAATGGTTTAGGTGGAAGTTTCGCCACTTTAAACCCCGGTGAGATCCTGAGATTTTAACCAAATTCGCTTGTCTCTGTCGCTGGTCTTTAGAAGACATCGGCGTGGTTTTAATTGGCTGGCTAAACCCCTGAATCGCACACACTCCATCTGCCTGCCCCAAGCGGCAGATGATGAGGCCGTAATTTTGGTTTTCACCATGAAGACAAAAGCAAAAAATAGCTATCCAACTGTGAAGCTTGATTTATATTATCTCAACGACTTAAGATATCGTCACAACTTGATGAAGTTTACGTATTTTTCCTCACAAACGCTTCAATTATTTTTCCTTTTTCCTTTTGAAACGTTTTAGCTATTCCGTGAAAGTCTTTGTGTTAGAAAATATCTTTGAATTTCATAAAATATTTATGAAATTTAAGGCCCTTTGTAGCGGATGGCTTGTGAAATATAATAAACTGTTTTGGCTGAACGATTTTTGTATACAGATTGGAATAAAAGTTATAATAGAAATACGTAATTTGGTTCTGCACTTGATCTTTTGAAGTAGGTCAATGAATACGCTCCCAATTAGGTATAAGCTATGTCACTTAAGAATATCAGACAAGTTAGGAATAGCTGATGAAAATAGAACGAAATGTAAACAATTTTCGCAATTTAACGTTTGGTCTAAGCCATGGGATATCGCTATACCCTTGGGTTTTGAAAATCAAACGGCAGTCTGTCAACTCTGTGGAGAAGGTAATATTCGGCCAAATGTAGTTCCAGAACGCAGTCTCAGTCTCCGTGGCAAGTCTTGGATGGAATCTAGATAAAGCTATGATAATGTTTCACAATTCAAAGTTGTTGCTCATTACATGTATAGAGAGAAACAAGAAAGAAAATAATGTACCTACTGCTATGCCTAATCGTCGAGGCTAAACGGTAGAAAGAATTATATAAATGTTATTCTATACAATGGCGTAGCTAAATGCTAGCGGCATTGGCCCTAATTTTCTTGTTGTACTCACTTAGCTTAAATTGGCCTAGTGCTATCTTTTACTAACACACAATGCTAGAAAAGGTAAGCTGATGTTTAGAGACGTTGAAACTTAAAGCAAATGTGCCTATTCAGCGGTGATGGGGGCGCGTCTTAGTGGTAAAAGTGAAACTATATTTGATATTTGTTCTTAAATCTTTCTAGTTTTTTTTATTTATAGTCTCACGCCTGTATCCCCTGAAGGGGTAGGCAGAGGTGTAAATATTACACTCGCATTTCGCCATGCATTTTTAGGTCGCACGTAATAGGGGGCGAGCCTATTGCCGTTACCGGGCACATCACCAGACTCCGGGCTGTTACTAAGAATTCGGCAAAACCCAGTAACACTTTTGCCCGACCCGGGAATCGAACCCGGGACCGGGACCTCCGATCAGCAGTCGCATGCGCTATCCATTGGACCACGGAGGCAGTCTTTCTAGGATTTTTTCTGTTTAAATTAAATTTTTGCGTTACTGAGTGACTGACAGAAAACGCACAGCCACAACTATTGTGCGCAAGAGGGGGGTGCACTAAGAAGAGATTTCCCAAGATTTCCACGGCATCGCGCAAAACGGTTAAATTAAAATGAATGCGCGGGCGTAGCTGTGGACGTCCTCTAGTCAAAGATAAGATGGATTACAGCAGGGCCGTGAAAGCTCCATACATGGGTAAATTTCATATAGATCAGCGCCATCTACCGAAGATTGCAAGAAAAAAATTACATATATAAGTACCTAGAAATATCTGTAGCGATAACTGAACGGTAATTTCGCCAACATCGTTAAGATCTGCGTGGCGCAGTGGAAGAGTGCTAGGCTCACAACTTAAAAGTCCGTGGATCGAATACACGCTAATCTAGAACTACTTCTTGTGATTTTTATATTTTTTTACTTTTAAATTGCATATTTTACATAATAGTTGTCATTTACTTATTTATTAACACCGAAATTAAACATTTATTTTATTTTGAAAAATAAATACACTACTAACGCCATCTTTACGATCGGAATAATAATAAAATTGTTTGTGCGCCATCTAGAGTAGAGGATGCCTATTGAACTTTTCCTTAGAGGGAGTTGCGCATCTATACCAGTATATCTGTATAATCTATGGATTACAGTTTGTTAAGTCAACATAATCACCAGCCTTCACATCAGGGCTCGTCTGAAAACCGGCGCCAGACCTTAGTGGCCTGGCATATGTCGAGATGAGCACCTAGTTGTTGCTTCGTGAGACACAATATCAGCTATATACTTATTCTATGATATTTCACACTATTGTTTGTTTTTATTTGTTTCTTTTTGTCTAGTATACGTATATATATAACCCTTACTGTTTTCTTGATTGTATTTAATGTATTTTTTGTGACTTGTGTTTCTTTAGCAGCAATAAAAATTATCTTTCTTTCTTTTTTCTTTCATTTTAACCTTCTGCAAATTGTTAGTTTAGGGATAGTAGTGAAGCTCTGTCATTGGCTCTCTGATGTATACTTCTGATGCTACCATGTTTTCAGCTGTTAGTTTACCTAAAGAATAAATAAATAAAAGTGTTTGAAATGATATACTACAAACTCATCAGCTGACGTTTATTTTGCGACTCTACTTAAAATTTAAATAGCCTCGTAAATTTTTAACACGTTATCCGTTTGATAGTTGCTGTGGAATATATCTTGACGCGAATGACGAACGATGACGTCTTACCGTTGACAAACTGGCCGCTATAATCCAACAGCCAACAGATTATGACACGAAACTATAAATACATGAAGATGAAAGTTTTATAAATATACGTAAAGTTCAAAACACCTATATATACGTTGACACTTCTGTTTTACGGACACTTTACGGCGAATTAACGATGTATGTTTTGCGGGATGCGTATCTTGGCTAGTGTTTTCTGGGGGAAATTTGAGACTTTATTTTATACAAGGTTTTTTATGTGATAGTAGGCAAACGAGGACACGGTTCGGCTGATGGTAGCGATAGCAAAGGATGGAAAGGTTTTTATTACTAAGTAATATAGTTGGAAGTTTAGTTGTGAGTGCCTCCGTGGTCCAGTGGATAGTGTATGCGACTGCTGATCGGAGGTCCCGGGTTCGATTCCCGGGTCGGGCAAAGTGTTATTGGGTTTTTCCGATAGGAAATTCTTTGTGGGTGCATAGGGTTCCCACCAAGAACTTAGGGTCCCGCACCAACCTCACCTGCAAGTGGTGCATCTGCCGATCAACGGACGAGGATCTGGCAAACAAAATATCCCGATAAGCGGCAATAGGCTCGCCACCTATTACGTGGGATCAAAACACTGGCGAAAAGTGGGCGTTTGATATGCCTCTGCCTACCCCTTCGGGGAAACAGGCGTGAGTCTATGTATGTATGGATGTAAATTCTTAGTAGCAGCACGGAGTCTGGTAATGTGCCCGGCACGGCAATAGGCTCGCCCCCTATTACGTGGGACCTAAAAATTCATGGCGAAATGTGGGTGTAATATTACACCTCTGCCTACCCCTTCGGGGATACAGGCGTGAGTCTATAAAAAATACTATGAATTTGGCTACTAGATATACATATTTGACATAAAACTTCATTAAAATATGTCTAGTATTCTCTGGTAGCCATAGTGGAAAAGTTATTAACACAGATTTATGCTACATTTTTGTAGCGTCTATCTCGAAAGTACTAACGAACTACTTTTAAAAGTCTTATTTAGGATTATGTCCGGTATTAAATATAGATCATCCTAATCTTAATATATAAAATCCTTGCGTTACTGACTGACTGACAGACACGCTACAGCCGAAACTATTGGGCGCAGGAAGCTGAAATTTGGCATGTATGTTCCTTGGGGACCGTAGGCGTGCACTAAGAAGGGATTTCCTAAAATTCCCACGGGATCGGGCAAAACGAATAAAATAAAATGCAGGCGTAGCTGCGGGCGTCCTCTAGTTTTGTTATAAATCAGAATAGCCTGACTAGGCTTTATTGTATTACTTAGGTTTCTACAGCTAAATAACTCGATAAATTACATGTTTCAGAAGAGTTTGTGGGGACGAAGATTTCATGGTGGATTTCATTTCATTTCAGGAAGGCACTTAAAGCTGAATAAAAATAATTTCTATCGCTAATATCATTTCAATACATATTTTATAATGATCAATACGCGTCGTCGGCATTCCATACAGTAACAGGTCCACCCGTAAGACTATTTGACTTTAAATATAATTGAAGTATTGACTCTACCCATTACAATACATTTTAATAGTCATTAAAACAACTCGTAATAAGAAATACTTTTCAGGAACAACACTCTACCGCTCCTATCTATCCGCGCACGACATATACCCATTAGTCTGTCAGCATTTGATTCGGTGAAGGCCGCAGTCAACGATCGCCAAAGTCATGGGTTATACTAAATTAGGGGACGGTCTCGCTTTAAAGAACAATGGGAAAGTTAAGGTTTCTGTATCGTGGCGTTATCGCGGCGAGTACCGCCACTATTGTTAGTTTATTGCAAGGTGTATGCCTACGGCGAGCAGCCTTCGGACGCGGTAATATGGTTTCAATGTAGTTGGATGACGTGGCTTTTAAGACTGTGAGATTGATTGGTTGCGATGAATTGTGATTTTTCTGTAGAAAGTATTTTTTCTAATTAGGTTGCTTGATTATAGTTATCAGAGCTAAATATAAATTTTACTTATCTACTTTTAAATTTTATTGGCATCTAGCACGAATATAAACTTATCTATTGTACCTACTTGTATCTAATTGAAAATGAGTACCTACCTAAGCGATTTATTTTTCATTGATTCAGACTTATCTAATTTATTTTATTTCACCGGTGTTCTACCAGAAATACTTAATTTGTCTAGAAATGTTTAAACATTTGTATATGAAACTATTCCGTTACTGACTGAATGACAAAAAACGCACTGCAGAAATTACTGAGCGCAAGAAGCTGATATTTTGCATGTACAGTCGAACAACTTCCCGCTAGACCTCCATAAGGGCGAGAATCGCTCAGCAAGACATCGTCGCTTCCAGTACGACTTTACACGCACATTGACACTCGTATACAAAATCAGTTTCTAGTGTGCCTCGACTCTATGAGCGAGCCAAGGGATTTTATTTCAAACTGGTCCAGCGTCGACTTGTTTGATTGTACCTATATTCCTGGGTGAGTGTAGGGGAGTACTAGAAGATATTTGGAAATGTAAACACAGTAAATAATGGGGTTGCAGCGTTTGTAAGAAACTTCTTATCTAAGTGATTCATGTGACAAAATCTAGTGTAAAATGATTTTAAGCTAAACTGCCTGGTACCTTTAAGAATATATTTCGAAAGCCTTAAAAGCGTGATGCAACGATGACTGTTGGCCTTAATAGAAGTGATTCATTGTGGTCATAAATAGCCATCCGTTGTTATATAGTTGAGTAACTATAACTGTCCGGTATTGGACGTTATTGTCCATTTATGTATAACTACCATCTGTATACCACAATTAGAGGTCTATCAATACCATCGGTACCCCTACCGAAGGCCACCGCTTTGGGATAGACATTATCTTGCAGATAAATTTCGAAATAGACCGTAATATGTATGATCTTATCAGCCAAATAATTTAACCCGAGCTTATCAGACAGTGGTAAAATAGCCTTATAGATATTAAACTAAAGTAATAAAGGTTTCACCGACCAGTTGACTTTTATGGCGGTGAAGACATACTGACGTTTATTGCCGCCCATCATGTACCTAAAAGAGGTTCCTTGGTCCATACAAATAAATAAACTTAACATACATATACTCACGCCTTTTTCCTGCCGGGGTAGGCAGAGACAACGGAACGCCACTTGCATCTATCCTTACAAACCTCACGCGCTTCCTCTACATTCATTACTCTGTTCATACATGCTCGCCGGGTGCTTCGGAAATTGCCATTTTCAAATAAACTTAAAGAAGTTTGAAATGCAAATAAAAGTGTTTACGATACTTATAAAAAAACAGCAATATAATTTATTCAGCCTGTTATATTTATATAGTCTGTTTATTCTGGTTAACCTCCAAAATGGCTGAACTACCTGAACTGTTTACGCAAACTGGTTTCAAAAATGTTAACTTAAACTTTGCCAGTAAAACCACGTTTATTTTACCTCTTTATCTTACAGATAATTCCAACTGATAGTATTATTTAAATAGCAGTCACCTTGACCGACCTTACATATTCAAAATAGATGAGAAAACTAAAAAACTTAGGACACGTTTATATTTAGCTGATTGTTTGTCGCAAAATTCATGTCTTGCAATCTGCCCAGTACGCTGCGTCTACACAGTTGTATTTGTACTAATACGCTACTCAGTAGGCAAACGATTGTTTAAGCAGTGGTATATGGCCGACAAATTGACCTAAATTAACAAAAGGTACCAAGAAAAGGATATAAAATTAAGTTCAACTACTTAAACTGAAAAAAAAAATGATCAATATCCTTAAGAGCAGTACCTATTTAGTATATTTTCTGAAGAAATTATTTCGAAACAAAGCAAATAAATATTTAAACTGCCATAGTGAATATCAATATTATTGAAAAATGTAAGTAGGTACTAGAAACAGATATTTAAAAGTGCCGACTTTTCGGCACTGTTACAAGCGTCGTGACCACAAGTACTTCCGTGAAAGCAAACAGTATTGAAACAGTTCCGAAATATCGCCACCTCAAACCATCTTGATAAACATTTACAACGCATCATCTTTATAAACACAAATTTTGAATTACTAAGCAGAAAAAGTCACCACAAACAATTTGTCTAGTTGGAACCGTTCCTAAGAAATATTGAAACGCCTCAGTCAGACGTCATTTGTCATTCGCACCTACAAGTATCGAAATATTCGAGCGTGCACCGGCTTGGCTTGCCTCGACAGCCTTGACCCAAAAATACACAAAACACTTCTTGACACCGTGACATCCAAGAGATATTTCTTCTAGCTATAGTTCAAACACTGATGGACTCTATTGTTTCGGTGTAGAGATTGTTTTCGAATGTGTAGTAGCACTGCCATATTGGAATTGGACGGAGTCGCAAATGCGACGTTGATGCAAATGGAAGGTGTTTTGAATGACCGCTTTATGGCTCCTCTAGGATGTGAAATCTAGTTTAAGCTAGAATAGAAAATGAACAGGCCTGTCTTGTGGTGTTATCTTGCTATCCTTATCTAATTTCCATCATAGGAAAGCGATGTGAAATATGTAGTATGCTTGCGGGGGCGTGGAATCATGTTTGGCGCCATACATACACCATGTATGACGATTTGTCGCTATTTCGCTCAAGCGCACGTGGATAGTTTGTTGGCTTCTGATGTCTGCCATTGCGCCACTTTATATTAGTGCCATAAGCATCGTATTTGTCTGGTTGTTAAATGTTATGAGATTCCTTATTTCTAAATGGTTCTGAGAGTCTTACAGTAGGGTTTCCAAGAATTAGGAGGTCTAAATTAACTTAGGACGTCATTAGGACTGCATTATAATTAAGAAAATCAATAATAATGCTGACTAAGTAAGGAAACGCGTGACTAAAGTAATATAACCTTGTTTTGTTATTATGATATTTTCTACCAAATTGTTTCTCAGCCTGCTTTCCGTTCTGTAAGATGAGAAAATAATTAACATTAAACATACCTAATTTAAGAAAATGCCCTGTCAAGCGTCTTTCAATTTGACGTCAAATTTTAACTCGCATTTAATAAATTTCATATCCGGATATTGACTTCCTTTCCGTAATATAGAAGACTTTCTTGACCGAATTATTCTCAGGGTTGACGTAAATAATTGCAGGTTGAACTATTTAAATAGTTTACTTTACTGACTTATACGTTACGGCAAATGCAAACATTGAAACGGCATTAAACCTAACCTATAGCCACCACGGAAAATGGGCGCACTATTATATGCATACCGGATAAAATAAAAGAAGAGAGTGCTAAGTCCGCACTCTCGTAGGCCAAAAGGATTAATGAGAGTAGTACATACTTCCATAATCTACTACTTACCGCCAGTTTTTTAAATGCAGTCAAGCTCTGATTTCAGAACTAAACAGGCTGAAAATAATCAGATTGAAACAGATAACATATTGATCTGACACTGCGAAAAAAGAAAATATGTCATCAGCGTTTTCCCAGTTGTAAGACTTGGCCCGAGGTACGCTTACTGACCAGATTTGACAGAAGAGCCTTGCCCTGTCAAGTCAAACGTTGTATTTGAAGAATACTACTACTACTAGGCTTATTGAAATGGCAATGTGACCTTCACAACCATGCTCACAAGTCCAACACTATAGTTGGTTTTCTCTGTGAATCCACTGAAAACATAACGCTTCTAGATATTTATTTATTTTATTTATAGTCTCACGCCTGTATCCCCGAAGGGGTAGACAGAGGTGTAAATATTACACCCACATTTCGCCATGAATTTTTAGGTCCCACGTAATAGGAGGCGAGCCTATTGCCGTTACCGGGCACATCACCAGACTCCGGGCTGCTACTGAGTATTCGGAAAAACCCAATAGCACTATTTGCCCGACCCGGGAATCGAACCCGGGACCTCCGTTCAGCAATCGCATACGCTATCCACTGGACCACGGAGGCAGGCTTCTAGATATTGTTATCCATATATGATTTATGTAATATGCACACCCATCCCCTTGATCTACTTTACCGCATAAATGAATACGGGATCACGTCTCACTAACGTATTTCACTTTCCACCAACACTCGATAAGAATAGGTATATCAGTTTTATATATAAACCTATCAATCAGGTCCTCATGCTGCCATCTAGTGGCAAACGAGTTGAAAATAACTAGTTTTTAAAGGAAATATTACCATAACCAGATTCCTTCGAATTAATAAATTTGTGTCGTTTAAAATTCTTGACTGCGTCGATAGCTTAATGATGTCAGGTTTGAAACTGTGTTATTTAGCCCTCTTCTTTTCCTGTGGAGGGGAGAAGAATGAAGTCAAGATTTCCACTTTCTTCAGGATTGGTCACGCAAAAATGATCCCTGCTTGGTATCCCCAACGTTAACATGGGTTACAGTCATCCGCTTACCATCAGAGGGGAGGGTTCCAGCCTCGCTTATAGACATTATTTATAAAATAAACAAGCTATCACCAGGTTCGAGCTAAATAGCTGCTTTCGAAAACTGTATAATAAAGGCAGACTCAGTCACTGAGATTGAAATCTCTCTATAGGTGTCTCTTCTGTATCTAGTTTCATAGGTGCTAGGAGCTTCCTAGCTCCTAGCAGCTAGCTACGTAGTAGTCTGCTTCTGTCTAGTACTGCTTGCCTCTGGTGGAACATTTGCCCACTTATTGCTGTCTGTAATAAAAACAAATAATACTTATACATACACACATTCCTGCATATCCCTAAACAATAAATAACCGTGGCGTCTAAATACCATTACGTATTATTTGTAACGATGTACGACACGTTTGCGGTGATGCTTGAAATATAAAAAGCGCTCCGAATAGTTGACCCACATTGCTGACTAAATGATTTATTACTAAACGAACCACATTCCTGTTTTGCGTGTACTTTGGTACATACCTAGTGTAAGAATTTTGAGAGACCTTGGATTGACGGTATGACGGATGTCAAAATATTTTGAGAGTTTTGGTTCTGTAGTGTTTTTTATTGTGGTATAGTCGTAGCGGAATCTTCCGTAGACTAGATTTTTTCTAGTCATTACAAACAGCAACGCTACCTGAGCCGGTCCCTAGTGGACTCAAGAAATGAAACGAGAAAGAGACAATGTGGAAATGAGGATTGGATCTATAGACTAACTTTTATAAATAAATGCAAAAGCGTGAATATTTTTCCTCTATGTGTATTTTCTGTTACTAGTAATTATCGGGGCAAGCTGTTTGACATTGAAACTAACAAAGTATTACCTACATAAAGAGGCGGCTTAAGTGGAAATATATACATTAAAGAACAGTTATCTATCCAAACATCGCGGAATATCATACAAAATCATCTACGCTTTCCAGCGGAGTATTGCTCTACATTATGTAATTGTAAACCCTTCAACACCTTGTGTCTAGTGCGTCTCCTCAACGCCATATAAATAGTTAATTTCATAAGGGGCATAAACACGTAGTGTCGGCGAAGTACTACAATAACTCAATACCGTGTATAATTGGATAACGCCGATAATCTTTCTTTACGACGCGCCGGCCTTGTGCCGACGTACGACACACATGTAACACGCTACGCGACCGTTTTAAAAACGTAACACATTTTCTATGTGTGGTGAAAAATACTAATATGTGTAATGGTCTACATATATAAGGTAATTATTAGAAAATAAAGGGGAAATAACTTATATTTGAGCCGATGTTTCGGCGTAAGCTACCCTTTGTTGAAATGAAATAGTTCTTTATTTCGTATAAACTTTGCAAGTACTTACGAAACGTCATTTAAAAAGAGCATTTTATACAATTATTTTTGTGTGCCGAATTAGAACAGCTCAATCCCAAGCGTTTTGGTCGTCTTTATATTCAGATATTTTATAGTATGCTTTTGAACATAATTTCGCTTTAACAATAATTTTGAACTTATTTATAGACAAGTTTCTTAGATTATGAGGGAGCTTGTTATAAAAGCGTATACATTGCCCCATAAAACAGCTACTTATTTTGTGGAGACGAGTGCTATGAACTACCAGATTATTCTTGTGTCTCGTATTTACAGAATGTATATCACATTTTTTACTAAATTTGTCAATATTTTTATGTACATATAACAGATTTTCATAAATATATTGTGTTACGGGATGACTGTGTCAAAAAGGCGATGCCAAAACTTTGTACCCCTTTGAGAATAATTACGCGGTCAAAGGAGTATAAAATTTTGTTACACAGTTAAAGTTTATATGTAGAAGTGCAATAGGTAAGCGTTATAATGTGAAGCGTAAAAAGCGTATAGTGCTATTAGAAGTACCTACAATTTAATTCAATTAAGTAAAAATTTCGAGGTGTGCGTCTCGACGGGCAACGTAAACCAAAATGGTTTCCAGATAATTTTGTAGAAAAGATTTAAATGACTGCCTCCGTGGTCCAGTGGATAGCGTATGCGACTGCTAGTCGGAGGTCCCGGGTTCGATTCCCGGGCCGGGCAAAAGTGTTACTGGGTTTTTCCGAATTCTCAGTAGCAGCACGGAGTCTGGTGATGTGCCCGGTAACGGCAATAGGCTCGCCCCCTATTACGTGGGACCTAAAAATTCATGGCGAAATGTGGGTGTAATATTTACACCTCTGCCTACCCCTTCGGGGATACAGGCGTGAGTCTATAAATAAAATAAATAAATAAAAGATTTAAATTATGCTTCTATGCTATACAGACAAAAGGGTCGATTTCGGTCTGTGGGATTACTAGACCTAAAGCTGGCGACTGCTAGCGGCCATTGTAGAATTGTTGATAAATATTTGCCTACACAGTTGCATTTAAAACCTGTAATTGTAAACAGCAATCGTACTGAAGAATCAGGGTGCCATCTAATACATAGGTACCTAGCCGCACATACAATAACACTGTCTGCAGACTGCATTGCAGAACAAGTTATTCGATCTGAGCCGACTAGAAAATAGTCAACAGAACACGTGCTTTCAGTTCAAGAAAAAACATCCCAACTATAATATTATAAATTCGAAAGTGTGTACGTATGTATGTGAGGCGTATAGAATCAAAGTTAGCTAAATCCGTGTAATGCTTTGTGTCATAAAACAAAAATATTAGTTATTTTAGATTTATTTTGGCAAAAGCATGAAAGAAATAGCTGTACTTGAAGGGTGCTTTAAATGCTACCATTGAATCACAACGATTCCAATAACCCATTGGTTAAACAGTATTTATTCACTAATGTTTAAATCACTTAGCTGCATTTGATTCTAAGTGGTGGATTTAGCTGACTTAGATAGTCACCGTACGGGATATAGATGCATTTGATTCCAGTAAAAAAATATGACGTCACAGAACTAGGGATGTTATAACATTAATAATGGAAATACAGAAAAAATAATTATTTAAATCCTACTTAACATTTAATTTAACAATAAACTTATAATTTAATGTGCGGGTACATAACTAATCTGCACGTACTGGTCAATTTTTGCAGTATTTGCCTTCCAATTCTCCGGATGTCTACGACGTTTTCTGCTATTCCCCAATAATGCTTCTGTTACTGGCACTTCCATTATAGTTTTTATAGCACGTTTACCGCCTTTTTTAGAATCAAACTATACAATAAATTTTTAAATTACAATAAAAATCAGAGAGACGTAAGCGCAGTTTACTATGACAGCCGCTATAATGAAATTACGAAATGTCTGGCTGTGATTGGTCAGTCGCGATTTAAGCTGTATTTGTTTCTAACGATGCAGGATATAGCTATCTTTGATTATAACTGGATACTTTGTCAAAGATTTACGCTCGTATTTAGCTCATTTTGATAGTAAATGACATCGTAAACATAATGAATTCCGTATAAAGATTCGAATGGCATTCATAGCTTAAAAATGAACCTAGTGCGGATTTAGCTGAATTTGATTCTATACCCCTCATGTATCTTCCGTTTCCACGCTAAAACAACTGAACCGATTTTGTTGAAATTTTATAGAGATATATTGGACCATGGAGACGAACATAGGCTACCTTAGGTTGCAAAAATTAAACTGGGAGGGATTGTAGGGAGGGTAGCAGTTTTTACAGCACAAAGTTACCTCTTGGAAGTAAGAACGCATGCGCTAATAATTCAGTGCTGCGCATGTGCTATCGCATATCTGTCAGTACTGTCATACATAATGTCATATTGTGCACGGTGATTAAAGTGTTCGCATATATAAACTAATAAATTATATACTACGCTTAAACGGCTGAAACGAATTTCCATAATAATATTATAAATGCGAAAATGTTTATAGATATAGGTATATTGGACATGTTAGAACATGGCTTTGACTTTTTGATTGTATGCAAGATTTTGATAGTATAGTGTCATGGATACTGACCGAGTTACTTTGTACCCTAAAGAGTTTCTGAAGTCTTTAGAATAATCAGGTGTGCCTTCACACAATTTGAGATTGAAAGTTGATTTGTGTTACCCCGAATTTAACGCGCGCGAAGCGGCGGGCAAAAGCTAGTGATTTATATTAGTCTACACTGTTAAAAACTGATTGAGGACAACGCACATTTTTATGAGTAAATATTGCAACGTATTTACCTGTATTCATATTGGATATTTTTCCTTTATCGTTAACAACAGATGAACCAATTAAAAAAATACGCTTTTATAAGTTTGAAAACCAAACGCTTGTATATATTCCTACTATTTTGTATTGCAATACACGTTTATACTAAGCCGTATAATAAGACAAATGTTTGTCCCAAATGAGGCGACAGATTTCGCCGATGCCAACTCACGACCAATGCCTCTAACTAGGTACATTTGGCCCAGTGTTCTCGATTATCATAGCATTGGACTATTACCAAGCGATAATGAGACGTGTAGCACGCGGTTTTCGCCTGTAAATCTTAGCCAATATGTATTAAAATCGCCTGCAGCACACACAAGGTCAAGGGTGTTGGTTACCCAACCGACCGGTTGTGTTGTATGACACTGTTCGTTGCATAATTTCACCCGGTTTTATACAAAGATGTCTGCGTGTATTTATATTTTGTCTCGCTTTATAAATGGATATTGTTTAGCGCCTCGTAAATCTTCTAATCTAAGCGCATTGACAGCTAGAGGAGGAATTCCATATTTGGGGTGCACCATGTCTATTAAACTAAACTGTAAAATCTCCTAACCAGCACTTGGCCAGCGTGGTGGTCTATGGCTATTCCTTCTCATAGTAAGAAAAGGTCCTTACTTAGCAGTGGTACAGTTTATGAAAAAGCATGGATGATGGCAAAACACCTTTGGTAGGTACCTACCTACCCACCTTTGGTGTTTTGCCCGAATTTATTGACAACAGAATTTTCTCTTTCTGGTCTGTAGAAGCCAAACAATCTTGTTGTGGTAAATATTGCCGTACTGATTAAATATGTATTTACATCGTTACCTTTTACCATTTGTGTTGATTGTATATTGCTTACTTTATAAATAGTTGCTTATCTCAAGAAAATATAGGTAATGCTATACTTTTTGCAGTAGGTTGCATAAAATATGTTTGACTAGTCGGAATATCAAATTGCAGAATGGCATGTACATAATATATTTAAATAAAATGGTCGACTATGGATCGGTCTGTGCGATTTAAATGTATCGTTCTAACAAGGTGCAGCGAGCAGCTCGTTTTACATATCTACATTATGTATTGGAGGTATCTATATACCCCTTGGCTATTTCTATTTGTGATGGGCTTCAAACGCGAGGAGAAAAAAGTAAATAAGAGGAATACTTCTACTGACGCGAGCCATGTTTTAATTAAACCGAAGTCGTTTCAATGAAAGTGTCGTTTCAGAGCAGGTGCTTTCTAAAGAACATTTATTTTTATGAACAATTGATGTAAAAACCAAAGTGGTCGCGTGTGACCGTAAAGTGAATACCGGAGGAATCTTTTGATTACGAAGGCCATATAAGCAGTCAATCCCGTTTCTCATGAAGATCTGAGTCAGGAAATTATAGGCAGTCATACTGGCACTAGTATAAACCGCGAGATATTACCACTTGTTTGGGTTGCCTAGGTCTGACGCCAGTCGCTCTAAGGAAAAGTAAAGTTTCTAACTAAAGCTCCAAGGGAAAAGTCTAGACTACAACCAAAATAACACTAATATGATGACAAATTGTTGCGAAACCACAACATTCAAATCAACAATGTAGTTACACGTTTACTATAGACACACACACACATATATATATTTAGATGTCAAATAAAACACGAATATTAGCTCCATCTATGATAAAACGAAGATCCTTTCGATATATCTTAAGTATAACTGTATAAAATACAGCGCAATTTGTTCTAGTAAGAAAACACGTTTTTCTAAGCGTATGCTGTAATCGTGCCGACCTTGGTGCTGCTACAGAATATATCTAGATTTAATAGGTACGCTAGTTGTTTGTCATCTGCCTGGCTCGCACGTAATCGATGATTGTATGGTCCTAAATATGTACATAGAGACTACGGAACACCATTTGCAACGATCCTGACATAACTCTCTTGCTTCATTCACTCCCATCAAGTTTCTCATGCATGCTCTTCTGTTTAGCGTACTTCTGACCTGTCCTTTTTTAGGATGTCTCCAATCTGCTCAGAGAACGTCCGCCTAGGTCTTCCCCTTCGTCCTGTCCCATTCACACTTGCCTTATATATCTTCTTTGTCAGTCTTTCGTCATCCATCCTCTCCATGTGCCCAAACCATCTTAATATGCCTTTCTCGATGCTTGTCACTACATTTGCTTTTACCCCACACCACTCTCTTATTACACAATTCTTTACTCTAATGAAGTCTAATGTATGGTCATGCAGTGTTTTGTATATTGCTGAACTAGTCCCTTGACATGAGATGGTGATTATGAATGCAAATTGAGACTTATTGTTTTTTTCCATTGAGCATTTTTCTCTCGTTGATTAAGTGACTCAGGAAATATGGTAATAGGCGCGCCCTTCTATCTCCTATCCTATGTATGGTTGCTGATCTAAGCCTTTTTGGAGGAGCCTGCTTTTTACTTGAACTAAATTTGCCAAAATATTAACTCTATGCTAAAGTCAATATTGAAAGTTATGAACGATTCTAGTGTCGCATCTGTAGCCAGCATTGTTTTGACTGACGTCTCGTGATGGCAAAAGTTAATGTTCATGAATATGACTGCAATTCATAGCGATATTAGAGACCATCATGCTACGGTGCATGACGCCATCACAACCGATGGACATTAGCGTATTATTATGACGAGCACCACGAGAACTCACCAAAAACGAAACGATAATTGCGCCAGTAATTTAGTGATAACTACCAATGATCACGATACCACTACACTGTTTGTTTTATTCGCTCTACAGCTACATTATTACTTTTTTATATCCTCATGCCTGTATCCACGAAGGGGTAGACAGAGCTGAATATTACACCTACATTTCGTCATATGAATTTTTCGGTCCCACGTAATTTTGGGCCAGCCTATTTTCGTTACCGAGCACATTGCCCTAAGAATTCGGGAAAAACTCGACCGATCCGGGAATCGAACCCGGGACCGTTCGATCAGTAGGCACTTACGGTATCCACTGGACCACTGACGCAGTCAACGTTATACGTTTAGAATTGTCTTGGTGGTTATGTAGATTTTTCATTAATATTACAGGCGTCTGAATCAGAATGAAGTTATGTTATAAAATGCATTGGACTTGGACAATTGTTTGTGAGTTGACTCGCCTTTTGTAGCGTGTAAAGTTAAGCTACGTTTACAAAGGTCTCCAGTTGGATCATTTGTGAACGCTACCTTGCTTCGGATTTTCGGAAGGCACGTAAAACCGTCGGTCCCGGTTCTTGTCTTAGTAAAGTAATTGCGAAACAAGTGTTGAACACAAACCCATACGAAAAACGAAAGTACTATAAATGGTTCAAGAAAAAAATTGAAATGTACATATATATACCTACAATAAGACATTGGCTAAATGTAAAGAAAGTTAAATACCCTAAAAAACAGATATTAATATCAACTTCAAGGAATAGAATTCTAGAACTTTAAAAGAGTATTTATTGCGAGCGTTTTCGAGAGCTTCTAGAAAGCAGAACTGTTCAGCTTCCTCAACATATGACTCGTCCATTATTACGTAAGAAATCTTGCTAAACATAATTCTCATCTCTAACCTTTGTTACATCTGCCGGTCAAAGGTAACCTGTGTTTTATTAGTTTCATAAAGTAATAAACTTCACAAGCACGTTTAATCGTCGCTTTTTGCATTTTTTAATGTCAAGACCATTATAACATCATCATCAACGTCGCGACAGGAAAATACTTGTTTTATACAATCTATACTAATATTGAAGTTGAAGAGTTTGTTTGTTTGCTTGAACGTGCTACTCAGGAAATACTGGCCCGATTTAAAAAAATCTTTCAGTGTTAGATAGCTCATTTATCGAGGAAAACTAAGTCTATTTAACATCACGCTATGAGTTACGGGAGCGGAGCAGGAACTAGAATAACGCGGGTGTAACCGCGGCCTCGTATAGTTTATACATAAATACTAAATAGAGTTGAGGTAATTAAGTGATTATACTCATTTTTAGACGATTAAAACGTCTGATAGTGTTGTTTTATAATAACTGTTTTTGTACTGTTTGTGAGGCGTTTATTTGTAGTTTTTTTGGGTGTCGAAAATAGCGTAGCTGTTTATGTCATTGACGATGCTAATATGTAGTTGTGTAATAGATATTAGTGTTGCCAAATAAATACAGTAAAGACAAACCTATGCATTGTTGTTCAACGCATTGAACTTGTGGAAAAGTACCAAAAGGAATGTTCGTTAGATATTGCTGTTTACATAGTTAGCGCTGTGGCCTCCCTACAGCCTTTTTGAGAAAGACAAAAACATCACCTAGACTCATAACAATCTATGAATCACGAATTAGTGGGGATCGAAGCCTCGATAGGTACTCGGGACGAACCGGTCGCTTAAACCACTGCGCAGGCGCTTTATGTAAAAAAATCGCTAACACCAGACCTCACTTCATAAGTCCATTAGTGATTTAAATCTGTAATATTCATGGCATGTGGAGGTAACTGAGGTCTAAAACTAATATCGTCATAAAAATAAATAAAACATTTAATTGATGTGCTCTTGTTTGCATGCTTTTTGTCTTTTAGTTTAGGTTTTGCTGTAAAATATACTTGTATTTTACTAACTATCGTACGAGTTAATTGTTCTAAATATTTCGTACTTATATATTTAGAACAATTACATCGTATCATTTGTGGAAAATGCTGTTGGTTGCATATTTGTCCATTTTCTGTTAAATTTCGTTATTTTGTAATACTTAATGTGTAGGTAACTGTTTATTTTCTCAAATAAAATAATTTACTTCAACCATCCAAGTGATTATTTAAATATATTCAGATACAATTATCTCCAATCTATTATTGTAAGAGCGTGTACAAACGCATCGCGACTAATTATCTATTGCTTTGTATTCAAACGTGGCGACCGCGGTAGGCGATTACACGCTCGCCGGCCACGTAACCATTGATGCAATATCACTGCACACAACCAATTAGCTCATCACACGGCATTATTGGGAAATACTATAGTTACACTTTGTGACGTCGCTGTGACGTCGGGACGACACCGCCTCCCGGCTGCCTGCATGTTCCGTCCCCACCGCACTGCGAGCCTCTATATAAGCGGACGCGTTGGCTTCGCGGGCCCTTTCTTGCGGCGGCTACATCCGAGTTAAGTCACCAACATCTCCTGGACCATCGGCAGCTGGATTCTTCACACAAACCCCACCCCTCGCCGAACTACGCGACCCTGTGTTAATTTTTCTAAATATCACATAAATCGTAATCTTTTTCATTTAAGTAACGCTTGCTAATTGATGTATAAAATTTATTTGGCAATTAAATCAATTTTTATTGTAACATTTAACCACGCTTCTCATTTAGACACCCCCTAGTAGGGATAACGTAACAGCACACACTCGAAAGGTCCTTTTTACGTTACAACTTCATTGAACAAAATTTTTTTCTTAGGTTTGTATGAAAAAATGTTATTATTGGTAGCAAAAACCTAGAGACCGTTCGATGACAGCCGACAATTATTAGTGATATTATTAAACATGTAATATATATCTTGTGTTGGTTGGAGGAGAATACAAATTGTCATTACCTCATTCAATCTGTGGTTATCGTAAGAGGTGACTAAGCAAAATATTCGAAGCAAATAATATCTTTGAAGAGACGGAAAACTCGATATCAAACTCTTTGCCAATCCGTCGGATCCGGTTTATTTTAACTGAATGGTATTATCCAATGATATTAGAAAAGTCGTAGATACGTTACCTACGTAGTAATCAATCCGTAGAAACGGTACACTAACGCACACAACGATAACTCCATATTTTATTTTAATTTCGGTTGACAAGATGTGTCAGTTTCACTATGACGCCAGCTCGCGACGTCACACACACATATGTCAGACTTGCCAACTGGCTTATGTTTAGCGTCCTGCTTTTTGTACGCCTATAACATATCTACTTCTTTTTACTTATAACATCGTTGGTATTATCGCTATTACGATTTCAGAACGATTCATTGATATTATTTTTGCTTATTTTCTACCCATTAGACTTGGCGCGTAATACTTCGGTCAAATCCTCATATCCCTGTTTAGATCGATGGTTATCTAGCAACTCATGAAGAAAACTACTCAATCATTCCCCTTTTCTCTGATTTATACTTAACAACAAACATAATTGCCATTTCTTGCAGCTTGATAAAATAAAAATAAAAAAATTATGCAATATTCGCCTAACGAAATGCTTTATATGTTAGTTTTCATCAAAGCGGTTATGTAGTTTGAGTAAGTTGAAGGCTCTAAATCACTCTCTCACCATTTCGCACGTCCACACCTCCATACCGGTGGCAATTAGCAACTAAAAGATCAACAACAGCAAACTACGTGTTTCTAAACTATTGTAGACCGTGTATCTATCTAGACGCTCGCCGCAACAAGCTGAGGATAGGGATGTGGCTGTTTATATATGACGAGGAGTTTATATATCGATATGGGTAGTTTCTGGATGGATTAACTCCATCAGAATATTGCAATGTTTGTATAACCAGATTCTGTAATCCAGTTATAACCGCACTAGACAAAATATCTGAAAGTCATTCCTCAATTTTGTCACTTCATGCAGTAACCAAGGCCGGTGCAAACGCAGCCCACATCTAGGAAAACTGAAGGCAGGACCTGGTTTTTTAAAATAACAGAATCGATCATAATGGAGACTATGTACCTAAGCATCTCTCCTCATTCTGTCTTACATTTCTGCTCTTATTTTTTCTTTTATTAGCCGCAGTCGGTAATTCATATGCGCTATCTTTATTATCGTTATCTATAAGCCATGGTGAAACCATTTTTATATTACAGCTAATGGCTGCAATAAAAACTATCTTTATCTATATTTCGTCTGCCACCGATGCGCTCAAACTTTGTACCGATGTGATTACTTTCGATACAAGATCGCACAACCGAAATTTAATATAGGTAATTGACCGCCTCGTCGTTTAACACTGCGCCGAGTGTTGTGGGTTCGAGTCCCACACGAGACAACACTTTGTGTGATCCATAAATTGTTGTTTCGAGTCTGGGTGTTCATTGTATCCGTTAGTTGTGTGTTTGTAAAGTACCCGCGAAACTGGAGTGCCTAGTGCGGTAGATGTCTTTTAAAAAAGAAAAGAATATTCACTAAAATGCTGTAGTATCAGTAGATACATCCCTACACAATTGTTGTTAGAGAGAGTAGTGTTGTACAAACAATTACTTAGTTACAGCATCCGCAGATCGATCTAGACGTACTAATGGATGGGCTAAGTTAGCCGGCGATGTAGGGCGCCTAGTTACACAAACCTCTCACAATTAATGGTCACGAAACATTTATCGCTTGCTAATCAGTTTTCTGATACGGTATCTTTTGATTTTGGTGTATGTCTTACTAATTTATCGGTACCGAATTAGTTTGACGAACATTTAAATTTTGCTGTGAACTATTCTAGAAATTACGCTTCTAATGAGAATCAATGTATACAAAATCCTTGCGTTACTGACTGACAGACAATTCACAGCCCAATTTTTTTTTAAAATATAATATACTTCCGCATTAGGACTTTAATCCTGTGTCGCGGGGGACTTTACAAACATACAACTTACGGACACAATGTACACCCAGACTCGAAACAACAATTTATGAATCACACAAAGTGTTGTCTCGTGTGGGAATCGAACCCACAACACCGCGCCCAGTGTCAAGCAGCGAGGCTGCTGCTTACCACTACCACTACGCCAACCGTGCAGTCTAACTATTGGGACAGATAGGGTTAAATTAAAAAGATATATTAGCAGGCGAAGCTGCGAGTATCTTCTAGTTTCAAATAATTAATCAATCGTTTATTTCCCAAATTATATTTTGCATTTACGTTTCCATGCAATTTAGCATACAGCCAAATGCGTAGTACACGGCAACCTAGTTCAGAGTCCATTGCATAATATTCAAACAATTAGATTAAAAAGTTAGTTTTGAATTTTACAATTGGCAGCGTCAACAAGGCATCCATTCTCCGAGCAAAGTTTGTAGAATACTACATGTAGTATTAAACAAACTCATTCGTAAAATTTGTTGAGTAAATTAAATTGTCTAGACTATGAGGTGGAGGTGAAATGTGCTCACGTTTGTAGCTGCACTATGAATGGAGATAACTTTGAGAGCTGGAATAACAATTATTAGTAAAGGTACTCTAGTAAACAAGGTATTACTCCCTCGCTGGTTCTTTGGTATAAGTTTCTCGTTATACTTTAGTTAGGATGGCGACGAACAGTTTATAGTTGGAGAATATATGTGCATATATAAATACATACAGGCAGTAAAAATTTTAGATCAATCTTATCCTGTAGCGCAGCTCAGGCAGCGCTTGCACAATGGTAATCAGATAACTGATAAGCTTCCCTATAGATTTTTAATACATACATACATAGACTCACGCCTGTTTCCCCGAAGGGGTAGGCAGAGGCATATTAAACGCCCACTTTTCGCCAGTGTTTTGATCCCACGTAATAGGTGGCGAGCCTATTGCCGCTTATCGGGATATTTTGTTTGCCAGAGCCTCGTCCGTTGATCGGCAGGTGCACCACTTGCAGGTGAGGTTGGCTTGGGACCCTAAGTTCTTGGTGGGAACCTTATGCACCCATAGATTTTTAAATACATATTATATAGATTACACACAGACAAAAATTAAATTATCGTGCTCATTACACAAAGATTTGTCTTGTTTGCAAATCAACCTCAGTGTTAACAAGATGATTAATTACTAGACTAATAGGCCAGTCAAAAACGGAGACGTATTATCTAAATGTTTAACTGATGAAACGTATAGTCCTACTGCAAGTATTAACAATACTACAGAACACCTGTGAACAGTATGAATTTAACATAACACGCTCTGTGACGAGTGATTCGTACTTAGCAAAGTTTTGTCTTGACAAATCGTCACGTTTAGTTCGTGACAATGAATATATGTAACTTTAAGACTTACGCATACGTCGTAAACGTAACTTTAACATTCAAATATCAATCCAAGCAGATATGATGTCATCTAATCTGAAACTAGGCACATCATGTATATGAGTAACCAGAAGGAACTTCTAAACATAATCTTTTTTTTTATAATAATAGGCGGCAAACAAGCAGACGGATCACCTGATGGTAAGCAATTACCGCCGCCCATGGACACAAGCAACACCACAGGAGTCACAAGTGCGTTGCCGCCCCTTGGGGTTGGGAAAAGGTATAGGATGAGGAGTGGGATGAGGGAGAAGGAATAGGGAATAGGGTCTCCGGCACTCTCGAATACATTCTGAAATATATTCTCGTAGGCAAAGAAAGGGTAATCATGCTTGTATTTATAACCTACTAGAGGATGCCCGCGGTTACACACGCGTTATTTAAGGCTACTGCTCCGCTCCCGTCGCTCATAGCGCGATGTTATATAGCCTATAGCCTTCCTCGATAAATGGGCTATCTAACACTGAAAGAATTTTTCAAATCGGACCAGTAGTTCCTGAGATTAGCGCATTCAACCAAACAAACAAACTCTTCAGCTTTATAAATTAGTATAAGATGTGGGAATCCATCATTCGATCCCAAGGGCTCTGACTACTACTAACCAATACACATTCCAGTCCAGTTACTGTAACTTTCTGACCTGGATAAATAGTTTCGATATTCGTGTCAGTGCATCAGACAGCGTTAACGCGAGGGTAGATATTATAGTTGTGTCGGAGGGCCGGAGTCTGCATCAGCGTCATTACTAGAGGGTAGGGTTTCCATAAAGACATGTTTATTTCTGCATTTGAAAATCGACGTAAAGTAACAGTACCTAAACTGTTGCGTTTCGTTCGGTGACTGAGAGTGCCGGAGGCCCTATCCCCTATTCCTTCTCCCTCATCCCACTCCTCATCCTATCCCTTTTCCTAACCCCAAGGGGCGGTAAAGCACTTGTGACTCCTGTGGTGTTGCTTGTGTCCATGGGCGGCGGTAATTGCTTACCATCAGGCGATCCGTCGGCACGTTTGCCGTCTTATACTATAAAAAAAAAAAGTTGTTTACAAAACTTATACAACTCGAATCCCTATTTCAAATTCAAACTCATTTATTCATATAGTTTACAAAAGCAACGCTTATGAACGTCAATTCTTTTCTTTTTACAACCAGGTTCTGGATGGTAGGGCATGAGAAGAGCCTGGAAGAAACTCATGCCACTCTTTTGATAACAGAATCTTAATTTTACAATTTGTGGTACTTACCATGATTGCTGCCACAGCCAAAACACTGCGTCACTGGTTGGAAATAAATGACAGAAAAAAGAACAAAACATGTGAATACTACAATAATAATAAAACACTATAGCTCAGTAGTACAGATGTATCAGCAACAATAGGTTAAAGAATTTTGTGAAGGTGAGAAGTATTCTAGACGAAGCCTTTTTTTCCTAGCTGAATGACCTCTTGAGAAGAAAGCTGAAACAAACTAAGAGTCGTTGCTTATCGGTCATTTCATTCTCTTTCATCTCCAGATCCAGGCGTATCAATTACGAGACATTGCCAAATGTTGTATTGAGTATTCAATAAAAATGCAATTTTTAAGTAAGTTGCATTTTTATTCCATTGACTAAGGAACATTTGACGAGTTCCAGTGCCGGCCGTGTCAGTTGGTTACTAGTGGACCCGGCATATCTAGGTGTTCGGAATCCGGGACAGTAAGGTCTAAATACTGTACAGGAGACAAGACGCAAAATGCCGGGACGGTCCCGGATTTCCCGGCGGTCTGGCAACCCTACTCGAGGGTGTGGCACCCTCTTCGCCCCTGCAGACGCATTGTCTCGTCATTTTGACTGGGACTCAGCTGGCCTAGTTTTTACTCTGTGGTTGGTAAGGTTTGATTTTAAAATTCTGGCCTTAGGACAATACTGTACCTACAAAGGCGTGTGTTTAAAATTGCATAAAAGAATTTGAATGTAATTTTTTGCTAAAACAAATTCTCTACTAGAATGTCATAATGTCTGAATAAGGAAATCATTAACTGTATGTATGTCAAAAAATCTAATATTCAAACAATATCAATTTTATATTCACAGTATTAAAATGATATTCAGAGCGGTAGTGTATTTAAAAGATAATTAGAATATGATAATATTTCTTACTTATGAAGCGAGGACGTTCACTGATATGAAACAACATAAATATCCTTATATAACTTTAAACTCCTCCGACAGATAGGACAGGTTATATACGAATGTATAAAGCACAGAGCTTTATACACCGTAGAGTAAAACCACAATTAATTTACAAAGCATCATTAATTACTGTACTGTAATGAAATGTGATAAAAATCACAATAAAATTTGGCACAAACGCGTGACGCCGGCGTACTGTTCAGCTTTTCATTTGGGCAACAAAGCTGAGTGGGACGATCGATAATGGGCATACGAGGCCCGGCCTAACCGCTAGCACCCACCACACAACACCTAAACGATGATTAGCCCCCCTACCCCCCACAAAAAGGGATTACAAAATTGGAAGCTGAAGTGTAATTGCGCGATTGAAGCCTTTATTTACATATGTACATAATATCACGGTTATTATCCTGTAACGGGTGAGCAGATGCGGTAACGCTGATTGAATACAGAAATGTTTGGTTTTTATGTCTGTGGGATTTGGCACGGCAGAATTGTCGGTAAATATGTTCCAGTAGATAATAATTATAGAAAAAAAAATGGAGTTAAACATTTTTGGACGTTTATAATTTCAACTTTGTAAATGAAACAAAATTAAATACCGGAAAATGGAACCTAACGAATATGAAAATAATATGACGATCACCCATCTAGAAGTAAACAGTTACTAACACATAATTATACGTGACTTACTTCTTCGTACCTCTAATCACAAATGCAGAGTCAAAAAGCGCTCCCAAAAAACATTACGAAAGCTTGTTTACCGTATTTTACTACAAAAGTATTTTCTTTGTAGGCACCGTTGTTTTCTTTGTTTGCCCTCGTATATTCCACTTACCCTCTTGGGTGTAATATGTATTTAAAATCACTTTTCCTCGGAGAATCTCGGCGAAGTGCATAACACAATTATAAGTTTATTGTTACCGTCAGAAGTCGCTTCGTACCAAATTTAATATGACTGTAACTTGGCGATTATGGTGCTAAATATAGACTGTTTGCTCGCAACGGTGATGTCTTGAAATTGATGAGATTAAAAACGGGAGAGTAAAAGAAGAGTGTAGTGTGAAATATGTAACAAGATTTAAAGCGGGCTGCGACCTCACAATAACTCTGCACGACAGATTTTCTCACATAATGGCGTTAGTGGCATTATTATAATAATAAGTAAAAATATTAGAAGCTTGAAAATACATGGTGCTTAAATTATCTGTCTCCTTCTTATCAACTCCTGCTGGTAAGCTAAAGACATAAAGAAATATTTATTTCTGCATTTTGGTTGCCGTATGCCATGTGGTTGACGGCATAGAATAAAAGTGTCACCACCCCCTATCTTCCCGTGGGTGTCGTAAGAGGCGACTAAGGGATAACACGATGCAAATACCATCTTTGCGTAGAGACGGAAAACTCGAGATCAAACCCTATACGACTGCCTCGTTGGTCTCGCGGCATAAATGTGCGCGTGGGATCGGGAGGTCCCGGGTTCGATTCCTGGGTCAGGCAGTGTTATTTGGTTTTCTGTCACGAAATTCCCAGTAGCAGCACGGAATCTGGAAATGTGCCCGGTACGGCAATAGGCTCGCCCCTTATTACGTGGGACTAAATTATATCTGGCAAAAAGTGGGTGTAGAAATACACCTCTGCCTACCCCTTCGGGGATAAAAGGCGTGACGATATGTATGTATGTATGTATTTTGGTTGTTTACAACACTATCTTTTGATCGGCTAAACCGAAAGCTAAATGGAGTATATACAAATCGCCAGCGCAAAACGAAGAAAACAAAACCACGATGTCATAAGGTGGTGATGGTGGTCTGATCAGAAAACCTTGTCTTAACTATGCCATTAATTGAGCAAAAGAGTAGCAAAACCCATCACAGTCGCAGTCATTGCAATACGAGGGTCAAACTGAAAGTTCTTAGAAAATCAAAAACTGATTACATTAGCCAGTTATTAGTTTTATTATATCTTTTCAAAATATTGTCCATTGACGTCAATACACCGCTGCATGCGATGGAACCACTGGGAAAAGCACTTTGCCCACTCGTCCTTAGGGGTCTCTTCAATGGCATCGCGATACGCAGCCACCGCTTCTTCAGCATTCATAAACCGCTTTCCTTTAAGTTTTTCTTTAATTTTTGGAAATAAATAAAAATCACAAGGCGCGAGGTCGGGGCTATACGGCGGGTGACCCAGTAATTCAACGTTTGATGTCGCCAAATAGTCGATCGATCGCTTGGCGGTGTGCGACGAGGCGTTGTCGTGGTGAAGGAGGATCCTACTGCGAGGTCGTTTCTCTCGAACTTTTTCCAAGACAAGTGGCAAACAATTGGTAGTGTACCATTCTGCAGAAACTGTTTTTTGATCCTCTAACACAATTGTTGCGAAATGGCCTATCCTTCCAAAGAACGAGGTCACCATTTTTTTTCCCGCACTTCAATCTCTCTTCACTTTAGTTGGCAACTCCTCGAAAGGAAACACCCACTGAGCAGATTGTCTTTTGGTTTCAGGATCATAACAGTAAATCCAGCTTTCGTCACCTGTTAGTATGTCGAACACAGCATTTGAGTCACCTCCGTTAAATCTTTCAATCATTTTACGGCACCAATCCACACGATGGAGTTTTTGAGCCTTAGTCAAATTATGAGGTATCCACCGGGCGCAAAGCTTCCTGACCGCTAAATGTTCGTGGAGGATTTTGTGCACTTGACTCATACCGATGCCTAAGCTTGTCCGAATCTGCTGATAGGTCACTCTTTTGTCAGTCTCTATCATACGACGCACAACACAGATGTTATTTTCAGTCGTCGCCGTAGAAGGCCGTCCCTCACGTACATCATCAGTGAGATTAGTGCGACCACGTTTAAACTCATTAAACCAGTTGTAAACAGTCGCACGAGATGGGGCTTCATCGTGAAAGGCCAATCGTAGTCTATCATAACTTTCTTGTTGACTTAAATGACATCGAAAGTCATAAAAAATCATTGCACGAAAATTTTCTCGTGTTAAATTCATGTTGACGTGACACAGACAATTTTCAATTTGCCGCCAAATCGTAAAACAAATGACAAATGAATGAAATATATACTCAGTAATATTGGCAAAGAGTTCTATTTTCAAATTTTAGAATATTTTTTTTATTATATTGTTTATAAGTGGCCAGTTCTAAGAACTTTCAGTTTGACCTTCGTATTGATACGTTAATCCTCACCTGAAGCCATACACATATGTCCCCACAAACTATTGAAATTCATAAACCCACAATTAATTTGCAGATTGAATTGGATTGAATGTTGCAAAAACTGGCGAGCGATTCTCGTATGATGCCTGCGGTACTTTTGATAGCTATCCGTCATTTTTGGCACTATTAATATATTGGCCAAGCGGACTATTTCTGGATGGTACACCATCGCACGCTTGTATATTGGTTTAGGAGTGTGTACACTATAGGCCCACGTGTTATGTAGTGCTGGTCAAGGATACTGAGGAGGATGAGTGTTTAACACTCGCGAAATGGAGCATTATCTTAATATATAAAATCCTTGCGTTACTGACTGACTGACAGACACGCTACAGCCGAAACTACTCGGCGCAAGAAGCTGAAATTTAGCATGTATGTTCCTTGGGGACCGTAGGGGTGCACTAAGACGGGATTTCCTGAAATTCCCACGGTATCGGGCAAAACGGGAAATTCGAAAATATGTGCGTGCGAAGCTGCTGGCGTCGACTAGTAAGTTATATTTGTCTAAAGGAACTATCGCACGAGCTAAATTAATATTTTCTAACTAATTTCATATGGTAATTAAAGTATTTAGACATGGCATACTGCATATTTTGGGTAGGTAGATGACTTATTAAATGACGATAATCTTTGTTCTGCTGCAGTCATTTTGTAGAATATTGTATAGATGGTACATAAAAGCATCGATTTTCCAGCATTCGACATTTGCAATAAATATTCGTTAAATGCTTTCACATAGAATGATCCTATTCCACTTTGCGGAGTAATCCCTGTATGGATGTCCGAGGCCTTTACAAACAATTTAATCGCTACAATACACGCATCGTTTAGAATACAGTTTAGACCGTTCAGTTATGTGGTTAACATGAGTACGGAACAACGTCTCTATACAAAGAGACGATGTGGATCTCGCCTAACAGCGCTCCTTTACTCGTAGAACAGAAGGTCCGGTGACGTACTATAATAGTCTGTAAACATCTACAGCAGAATATTCGCCTTTCACGAAAATCGCTCCAAGGAACTAGGCCATTTGGCAAACGGGGAGCTCGGTAAGATTGTAAGACTTGTCTACAAAAAGTCACTTTGGTATTATAAGACTTTTTGCGAACAGGGATGCTGTTGAATTATTTCTTATTGGTTTATAACTTTGTGTACACGGTTGGGACGTATTCTGAATTGAATCTAGTTCAAACATTTGCTTCGTCAATAAGTGTACCGTTCCCATTGCAGAGGTAATGTAATTTTGACTGCGCGCTGCGGTTTTGCTGCAAATGAATGTGTCGTGTTTTTTGTGTCGGACGTGCAGCAGGGTGCTTGTGTGATCGTGATTAATCTTTGTGTGTGCGAAACTCCTAAACATTAATTAGAAAACTCTCGTTTGAGATGACTAGAGTGGACGCGATAATTGCAGACTGCTGAAATCGTTCATTTGTAACATGTAGACAACGTATTAATCATTTGTCAGAAATAATAGCTCGATAGAGCTGTAAAGGTGCTCGTTATATTACATAGCAGAAAAATACCGCCGTTTACAAAATATAGCAGAAGCAGTATGCTATTTATTTCCACTCCAATATGCTATGCTATCCGTTTTTAATACTTTTTTTCTATATTTTGACGAAGGTTACTTGAGTATAGACAAGTAACGCCATCTACGCAAAAATGCGATATTAATACAATCTGATGGCATAATATGGTAAAATGATGATCGATGTTACCTGTTAGTTCTATTGCGTCGCCACAAGATGTCATCGTGTCTTGTATATTTATATTAATCAACTTTTGCACCATAAAAATAAGAGCGAAAATCAATTGTATACTGATTACATACTGTCATGTTGCTCGCTCTTTCTTTCGCACCGTTTGAGATTTGCTATCTCTATCAAATGTAGCAAAACGAAAAAGCGCAAGTACTAAAAAAGCACAGGCGCAGATAAAAAGCATTTCAAAAGCGCAGTTCGTTTTCGGTTCTGCTGTCAGCGTGCTGTGTTACAAATTTGTGTTATAGGTCTCGCGCATTTCGTTTTGAACTTTTGAATGTTTATCTTTATGTCTGTTATGTCGCGTGTACATACATATACATGGTCAAAAATTGTTAGTTACTTGTAAATATTTAGTTTAAGTGTAATATAGTTAGTCAATACAAAATAATAGTTGTAAATATGCCTAAAGTTGGACAAGTTTGGAACCATTTTGATGTTTGTTGTACGAAGTTGTGGGCAAAAGCTAGTTTCTATATAAATCAAAATCCGCGCTAGATCCAACGAAAGAACGCTTCGTTACATATCTGATATCTGTTGCACGAAAACAAGCATGCAGTTAAAACGCTAAAAACATAACGAAATCGAACGCTGTCGCATTTTTGCTACAATGTGTGTTACTAATATATTATAGCATAAAAAATAGTCTGCTCTTAATTTATAGCATAACGTTGAAACGCGTTTTTGGTTTATAGCCGTTGTGAACATGCCTATAGAGCTGTTTATTATACTTTAGGTACGAATATATACGTCAAGCGGCGCACTATTGCCAAAATATTAATAGAACTGCGAGCAGGATCATCATAATTATTATTGTCCTTTTGAGTGTGAACACAGCTCTTTGTCTAAATAACTATAACATTTGACTGAACAAAAGCATAATAAAGCCCAACTCTGGATATATTTATAAAGAAATGGACATTATTTTGTAACAAAGCCTGTTAAATTAGTAGTTATTATCATTGGGACATTTGGGACCGTAACATAACTGGCGAAGTGTGGGTGTGTAATACACCTCTGCCCATCCCTTCGGGGATAAAGGCATGAAGTTATGTTAATTTTTTTTGTTTTTCTGATCTGCAAATTCTTCTATCGAATGGCGTAATTCGTCTATTGAATGCGAATGTGCCTTTGTAATCAGTTTCGTTCTTTTAAAATATTATATGTTGTTCTGTTTGTGCTGTATCCAAATAAATGTTTCTTTCTTTCTTTCTTCTTTCTTATAATTATGTTCATCGTATATCGTATATTATTCCATGGCATGTTTGTCTAACAACGTCTTCCTACACTCATTACACGCACAAGGTAACTGAGTTAGTTATTATAAAATATATGTGAGAACTGGTAGTTATATAAATCAGCGTGATCAGGTTAGACTGGATTGCTGGGAGCTGACCTAGAGCTAGAACGACGACCTTTAATGCAGTTTCTATAATTAACGAGGTAGTCATGGGATTTCATAATTTTAGTTACCAATACAACCTAACCAGTTACCGTAACGCTATAGCTTATCATTCGGAGTTGGTAATAAAATATTATAAACTAGCTGTTGCAGCATTTTCACAATGTTAACTTCAAAATCAAGTTTCAACTTGTAGCCATTAGGGGAGTAATATTTAAAAAGAAACTTTTATTGGTAGGTTGCCTCGTAGTCGGCTACGATATAAAAGGAATTCAGTGTCCAAATTTTATATAACTAACGTCAGTATTTAGACTGCCTCGTTGGTCTCGCGGCATAAATGTGCGCGTGGGATTGGGAGGTCTCGGGTTCGATTCCCGGGTTGGGCAAAGTGTTATTGAGTTTTTCCGCTTGGAAATTCTCAGTAGCAGCCCGGAGTCTGGTAATGTGCCCAGTACGGCAATAAGCTCGCCCCCTATTACGTGGGACTAAAATAAATCTGGCGAAATGTGGGTGTAATATTTACACCTCTGCCTACCCCTTCGGGGATACAGGCGTACTCTGCGAAGGTACATCAGTCAAGACAAGTAATCTTACATGTGATGATGTTGATCGCCATGTTAGTTTATTACGGCTAAACTAAATTTGAGTCGCTATGATCATGTTGGTAATGCTGAGAAATTACGCTCTGGTTACTTTTTCTGCGCAGTCAACTCTGTCTGAAGTGAATTACATGATTTCACAGCTTTTCGGTGAAAGCATGTTAAATTGGGTGCCATAGTAATTTACCAGACCATGACCAAAATTTACAATCATCAAAATTAATAAATAAATAATCTTTACAATTGACGATAAAGTATCAGTAACTGAATGGTGACATCACCATCATCAGCCTTTAACAGTCCACTGCTGGACTAGGCCTCTCCTTTGAAAGGAGGAATTGGCCTACTATACCACGCTGGCCAAACGAGTTGGTATAGGGTTTGTATCAAGTTTTCCTTCTCTTTCAGTGCTGTTCTCTGCATAACATGCTCCCTCTGTCGGCTCTTACGACACCCATGGGATGATATGGGGTGGTGACTTCCCGTATTCTTAATCCGTGACCACACGGATATATAATAATGACAATCGACCTAAATATACAATAATCTGTAATACAATCTACTTACAAAATATATCCGCAAAATAACTGAACATTCATCTTTTACATCAAAATTAAATTTTAAGAGCTTTCGATTGATCGAGCGTTTATTCGCTCCACTGAATTCGGATGTTCCTCGGATATTTTAAGTCTGGTACTTATTGAGATCAAATTAAGTGTCCTGAAACTCTTGGGAGTCCTCAAATTAGACATAGGTACTTATGCTCGTCTTTCTTTTTTACTTATTTTTTTTAAGAAGATACTCCCTCACTAAGAGTACTTACATCTTGTGTCACATGGGATTTTACAAATATCCAATGAACGTACACTAAGTACACCTCATCGAGATAACAAATTATGGATCCCATAATGTATTGTCTGGCCTGGGGTATCGAACCTACATCACTCGGCTGTTAAACTGCGAGGTGACAACTTACTGCCTCCGTGGTCCAGTGGATAGCGTATGCGACTGCTGATCGGAGGTCCCGGGTTCGATTCCCGGGTCGGGCAAAATTGTTACTGGGTTTTTCCAAATTCTCAGTAGCAGCAAGGAGTCTGGTGTTGTGCCCGGTAACGACAATAGGCTCGCCCCCTATTACGTGGGACCTAAAAAATTCATGGCGAAATGTGGGTGTAATATTATTATAGCTCTGCCTACCCCTCGGGGATACGGGCGTGAATCTATAAAAAAATGATAACTTAAAGCACAACGTTTTTCTTTGTGACGAGCAGACAGATCGCCTAATGGTAAGCGATTACCGCTACCCATGGAGACAAGCAACACCACACCCAAGTCTTTCAAATTTATCTTTAACTAGAGGACGCCAGCAGCTACGCCTGCATTGTTTTTAAATTTACCCGTTTTGGCCGATCCCGTGGGAATTTCGGGAAATCCCTTCTGAGTGCACCCCTACGGTCCCCAAGGAACATACATGCCAAATTTCAGCTTCCTGCGCCCAATAGTTTCGGCTGTAGTGTGTCTGTCAGTCAGTCAGTAACGCAAGGATTTTATATATTAAGATTTTCTATGTCCAAGTACAACAGCAGTCTTTGAAATTGTCAATTTTGTTTCTCCAGGTACAACGGAGCGAGCATGCCTGATCACGGGCTCGGTGGACGGCATCATGGTGGTGCTGGACTTCATCATGGACAAGATCAAGGAGAAGCCCGAGCTCGTCAAGCCTTTCCCCGAGGGCGTCGACACCAAGATGCCTCAGGACAGGGATAAGCAGGTACTGGACTCAATTGTAATAGATAAGCGACTGGACCAACTTGGTCGCAACATTTTATAATTTTTTTCATTGTTTACGTCATCATCATCAGCCTTTAACAGTCCACTGCTGGACTAGGCCTCTCCTTTGAAAGGAGGAATTGGCCTACTATACCACGCTGGCCAAACGGGTTGGTATAGGGTTTGTGTCAAGTTTTCCTTCTCTTACAGTGCTGTTATGCTGTCTGCATAATATGGTCTCTCTGTCGGCTCTTACCACACCCATGGGATAATATGGGGTGGTGACATTCCGTATTCTTAATCCGTCACCACTCGAACAATTTACGTGGTGTGCGACATTGTTTACGTGGTGATCTGGAAGTGAGATAAGCGACTATTATTAATCTACTCCATAAAATCAGATAATTTACGCTGCGTTTCTTGAAAGCGCTATGTTTGGCGATTGTGCTGTGCTCTACAATTCTAGACCGGGAAGCTTCGCCATCGTGATACAAATGACTGCTTTTGAGGTTTACACGGTGATACATATTCATCATCAGCCTTTAACAAAGGAGATGTGGAGGATAAAGGTATGGTGTTCCTCCAACTAGAGGGTTCCTCTAACCAGGCTGGGTGATCGTGCCTGGTGGACTGTCAGTCCGACGGACGTATTTCAGATGTTGTATATATACAACTCGGCGTGCGAACTCTGCTTGTGCGATTCAGCACCTTGTTTTCCGTCGCATTGTGTCCGATAGATGTCGCCGTGTTGTTGTTGTTGAGACTTCGTCGTCGCTCGCTAGATGGCTTCAGTTGTATGTAGCTACCGCTACAGAGAGGCCTAGTCCACTGTTGGACTAGGCCTCTCCTTTGAAAGGAGGAATTGGCCTACTATACCACGCTGGCCAAACGGGTTGGTACAGGGTTTGTATCAAGTTTTCCTTCTCTTACAGTGCTGTTCTCTGCATAATATGGTCCCTCTGTCGGCTCTTACTACACCCATGGGATGATATGGGGTGGTGACATTCCGTATTCTTAATCCGTCACCACACGGACATATATCTACCTGTACATACATATTACATGTGCTGAATTTCTTTAACGAAAATGTCCTTACTAATTCACGACATGACATGAAGGTCGCAGTCATTGAATTATGGAAAATCGCTCACGTAACATATTTAATAGACGGATTTCACAAAGGCATTGGTTTCTAAATTACCCGAGAAGGGTAACTAGAATTAGATCAAAGTCTGTTGCCAAACGTTGGAGTTTGTGCTGAGCTGTCCACGAAATTAATGGACGCACAATACTGGCTGGATTGAAGCCGAAAGTTGGCAGAGCAATGAACACGAGGATCATAACAACTTCAGTTTATTTCGTAATGTACTTAGGTTATGATATGACAGGCATCATGTCTTATATAGTAGCAATGAATACAGATTTACATAGAAGCGCAGTTCTTAAGGATTTCGTGTGCCGATTCCAAGTGGAGACTGTCTCCAGTTGAGTTCGTAGTTGGCGCCGTTGGCGGCGCTGGCGTCGTTCTACGTCTCTCATGCTCTCGTAGTCTCGATATACCTACTTATCCATGGGGTCATAGGGCATCTATAGAACATATTGCCGGGGTAAATGCATCGATTTTGTACCTAATTAGAAAAATTATATAGTACCTAATTTTTTAGCCTCAATATCTCGTGAACCAGTATTTCCCAGGTATTGTGCCGAAGTAAAAAATGTTCGCAGTGATTAGTACAACATGGGATTTCAGTTTTCGTTAAGGATCTTTTTACACCCTGTATGTATTGTTTATTCGTTTCTTAAAGGGTTGGGTAGATAATCTAATGCTATTTTCTTTTTCTTATTTAAAATATTTAAATCTTAGAGCCCATCTATAACCATGGGTACAGAAAGTTACAGAATGGCGGCGTTAGTATAAAAAGAAAACAATTTTAAAATTTGTAACCTTTAGTTATTGAAGTCTTACTCATACAGATTATACCCACCCTCTAAAATATATACACTATGAATACGGGTCTTAGAAATATGTAACTGTAATGAAAATAATGAAATACAAAACTAATAATTACAGAAGTTCTTATTTTACGCTAAACAGCAGAAAACTGTAAGTTGAATCCATTACGGTTATCGTGAATCAAAACACATCAATATGCAATCCACACAATGTTACCGAGCATGACTGGTATAGAAAAAAACAGAGTTATGGTCTTCCATCATCGTTTTTTCGCTTGTCATGGCTGCCATGCAATAGTAATCAACGTTAAAATCTTTCAGAAAGACATGGAAATAACATTTTCTGGTTGATATTCGTTATACATGAATTACTAACTTATGACCGCGGGTCCACTCGCGTAAGTATAGGTTATCGCGATGAAAGGTAGCCTATGCTTTATCCAACGACAACCCAGCCTACTAGACGGCAGACGTAAGGCGAACACTTTCTGACAACACGTTAGACTTATACGTCTTACATTAGACCAATCCCCACACTAGTTATGAATTATGAATTTATGACGTACCGCAAATTTGAACCGGCCAATAAGAATGCATTTTTGTAGCCCCCTTCGCCCCGCATACCTCACCGCTTTGACAGTATTGTTTGTTTGTAGAAATGAAAACATTAAGCCTTGTATTCATTAGGCAACATTTGTTGATAAACTGTTTATGACGTGTTTATCATCAAGTTTACCGTAAACACTGTTTCTGAAACATGGCCGTCCACACTTGTCAGTTGTTGCTAGGATGTCGCCCGAGGAGGTAGTGATGCTCGGTGTTTGTGCTTACATAATAATTCATAACAGTGCTAATAAAAAAAAATAAGAAAAGGTGGTGGCTTCGGAATTATCTCTTAAAAAAAAAACGTACTTCATGACCTTCGTGAATTTGATGGTACACAAGTACAAGTCTTTTTGATTTGGTATACAAGTACAAGTCTTTTTGATGACATAAGCTTTTTCTTTTCACGAGAAAATTGTGAGCGTAGAGTATGCATCTTCGTTTCCACTTCTTTTTGCGACGTATTCAATTCTGCAGCAATATCGGTCCAAGCATATTTTTTTTAATTTATCTTTATAATCTCTATTTGAAGAGTCTCATGGTTGAGCTACACCTATCAATCAGCATCGCATCGTACTTTTCTATGCTTCTATCCTTTTCTGTAACTTAGGACCGTCAATTACTAGAGCGAGAAAGAGAGAGAGAATACGATCGCCTTTTCGATTCCGCGGCGTGCTGAAGCGTTTCGTCTCTCTTTCTCGCTCTAGTAAATGACGGTCCTAAGTGACAGAAAAGGATACAAGCATAGAAAAGTGCGATGCGGTGCTGATAGGTGTAGTTCAACCCTCAAAGTACATGATGCTGTTGATAAAGCTCTATGAGCATCGAAACTTGATTGTTGGACCACACTACTTCCATGTTAATAAACTCGCGCAGCACACGTCCACACCTGTTGACTTTTGCTTATAAACAAAATGTTTCGGCTTGTTCTCCGTTTGATTGGGGAACACGGCAACATGTTTCAGAAACAATGTTTCATCACATTTGTTTATGAAATGTTTATAAACTGTATCCAGAGATGATGCAACACTGCTTATAAACTGTTTATAAACAGTGTTTATCAACAAATGTTGCCTAATGAATACAAGGCTTTAGGTGTCTAGTAGGCTGGGTTATCGTTGGCTTTATCTGATGTTATGAGCTATATTATAGCAAAGTTTTATCAAAGTTTACCTAGTAGTTTTTGCGTGAAAGAATAGCAAACTAATAATTAGTGTTAGGATTATCCTCTTATTTATTTAGGTTTAAAGTTCTCCAACAAAATATGTATACCTTTTATTAACAAACGCGTTTCAATATTACTTCCTGTGCACCGCTTGTTTTCCTTATCCACCACAATTCCAGTTGAAATTTGACTGAAACAGCAGTCTTTATGGAAAACATTAACTAATTAGTTTGGCTGATAAACACTTCAAAAACTTTGTAAATGAAATGTGTAGGCATTCATTTCGGTCTTATTAAATAATGATGATTTTCTTCGAAACAATACTTTGGACGTTCCAAACACTACGCCATATTCAATTATGGTAATTAAATAATGATGAGTTCCTTCGAAACAATACTTTGGAAACAACGCCATATTCAACTTTGTGGAATTTTAAGAATCACAAATTCCCAAATAAAATATATTCTTTGGACATGTTAACATGAAATATTGCAGATCTATCATCGTTTGAAGATATCTGCTTCAGGATTCAATCTATCAGATAAAATTACATGCACCTACACCTATTGACAGCTAAAGCTTGTAAAAAATAATAAACAAATCCGGCAGTAATTGTGAATTGAAAACGAAAAATGCCTGCGTTGTTTACCGTTTTTCGGACGTCGCGCGTACGGGGGTCGGCTCTCGCGTCGCATAAATTCGTTCGCTTATTTCTGAGCAGGGCGCTCCGCAGACAAATGGGCGCCATTTTAACGTAACCCCTAAATAACAGTCTTACGGATCGCTCGTATTAATGCGGATTTACGTGGCGAGAATTCAAGCACAGATTTCGCTAAGTTCTCCCGAAAATTTGTTGCTTTTTGAAATATATTTTCGCCTTAGGAATATATCTACCTGAATCACGGGGTATTTAACAAAATTTCAATCAACAGCCACAAAGAACAAACTTGAAACAACAATTTGACCATCACATAAAGTTTTGTTGCCTCGTTGGTCTCGCGGCATAAATGTGCGCGTGGGATTGGGCGGTCTCGGGTTCGATTCCCGGGTCGGGCAAAGTGTTTTTCCGTTAGGAAATTCTTAGTAGCAGCACGGAGTCTGGTAATGTGCTCGGTACGGCAATAAGCTCGCCCCCTATTACGTGGGACCTAAAAATTCATGGCGAAATGTGGGTGTAATGTTACACCTCTGCCTACCCCTCGGGGATACAGGCGTGAGTCTATAAAAAAAGTTTTGTCTCTCGTGGGAACACAAACTACGACTCGAGTAGAACAGTACCCCATCTGTGCAGTAGAATTTTCAATTCCAATGATAACTGTCCCAGCTGTAGGTATTTCCCGAGATATGTGGTCCATATCAATCTGATCCAACGTACGTCATGGATGTTTATGAATATTGCAGCTGTTGAAGACAGAATTCGGCGCGTGCAACAGATTTCTGATAGGAAATTTACAGTAGATTATCATAGTATGAAATTTTGAGTAGCATATTAAGATTTAGTTATTAAATGATTTAATGATCTTCTAACATCAGAAGTTAGAAGCATAGCCGAGATAAAGAAACATATAATAATAGTAGGTATTCTTCCACATTCACACAACACCATCAAGTCCCAAACTAAGCAATTTTGTAGTATGGGTGCTAGACAACGTTTCGTACTTGTAATGATCGCTTGCTAAACGGTGAAGGAAAACTTTGGAAGGAAACCTATTTGTCTGAGGGGTTTTCCATAATGTTATCGGTAAACATGTGCTGTCTGCCAAAGCACATTTGGCCAGCGTGGTGGACTATGGCCTAACTAGAGGACGCCAGCAGCTACGCCTGTATTTTTTTTATTTACCCGTTTTGGCCGATGCCGTGGGAATTTCGGAAAATCCCTTAGTGCACCCCTACGATCCCCAAGGAACATACATGCCAAATGTCAGCTTCCTGCGCCCAATAGTTTCGGCTGTAGTCAGTCTGTCAGTCAGTAAGTAACGCAAGGATTTCATATATTAAGATTACTTGTCCACACTATATACGAAAAATCTTTAAATAAAATCTTCAGTTCGGCCTCTAATGATACTAATCATAAATACAATTGCTTGCAGAATCGTTGTGTACAGCGCAAACGGACACAAGTGTGCACTAACCAAAAACTTATTTCCATATTTGTTTAGCTTCGTCTGCAATCATTGTTACGTAGGTAGACATAGTATTATTTGTAAGTACACGTTTACTTACAAGCATATACATATATACAGGGTGTCACAAGACCCATTGTTGTGGACATCATGCCAAGTCATACTAACCGAAAATACTTGGGAAACGATTATTTTTTTAAGTTTCACATTTTTTAAACCGCAATTAAAAGCGCGCGTGCAATGCTCGAAATACCTACTTATACATGGGGTCATTGGGCATCTAAAGAACATATTGGCGGGGTAAATGCATCGATTTTGTACCTAATTAAAAAATCCATACTAACTTTGAGCCTCAATATCTCCTGAACCAGTAATTTCCCAGGTATGGTGCCGAAGTAAAAAATGTTCGTAGTGGTACAGGATGGGATTTCAGTTTTCGTTAAGGGTCTTTTTACAACCTGTATATAATACCCACGCGGCACTGGCAGTGTGACATTTTGTGACCCTCTATGCCAAAGAGTTTCTATTTCGGGACGAATCTTACTTTAATTCTCACTTCTGTATCATATACATAATATGTACCATCTGTGACCGCCTATTTTTTTTTAAGTTTAGCTTTGCCGGCCACATCCGGGCATATGCCAGAAAAGATTTCGCCGTCGACGGACACGTCGAGGAGGACATCATCATCATCATCATCATGTACCCAGGGAACTAGTCCCAGTTCCCGTCCTTATTCACACTACTATATCACCTATGTAGCTAGTCAGCAGAAGTAGGTAATCATTGAATGCAAAGACAACGAGTATTTGTTTGCTATTTGCTATAGTGCTGCCTTCTATTGTCATAACTTTGCAGTGATCACTACTGTTTGCCCAATTGCCCCTTTTTGACCGACCTCAAAAATGGGAAAAGGTTTTCAATTAGATTGTTTCTAATTTGTTTGTTTCTTCCTTCTTCAGAACTCCGTGTATTGTTTTCCGATGTCAAAAAAATATTATTGTATGTCAGAATAAATACAACTGCTTCCCGTTTGGTCCCAAAGTTTGAAGAATGAAATAAGAGGTTGTTTTTTTTAACAACATGCTGTGGTCTTCCTCCCTAAAGTAAACGTAGAGAGTTCTCAGTGAAGGATCAGTGTTGAACTAATACATAAGCGATTAGGCTGCGTACTGAAACCTCGCTAAACTTTGTCAATTTGTAGCGCAGTGCGTGTCTAACGTGGTTTTAAGTACCCTGCCTCAAAGGGCCTGTTATGTAATTTATGTGCGTAGAGTTGGCTGAAAGCCTTCAATAGGCTTGTGTCCTAAAATGTAATTAGCGATTGATTCGTTCCTTTATTAGATGTAAAACAGAAAAACCTGATTTTTTCTTCAAAAATCGATCAGCAACATTACTAATTACGGCTTTTTAAAAACCTTTTTGAATTTGACACGAAAATGCAGTAAACCATTATGGCGGTTGAGTGATATCATCATCATCAGCCTTTAACTGTCCACTGCTGGACTAGGCCTCTCCCTTGAAAGGAGGAATTGGCCTACTATACCACGCTGGCCAAACGGGTTGGTATAGGGTTTGTATCAAGTTTTCCTTCTCTTACAGTGCTGTTCTCTGCATAATATGCTCACTCTGTCGGCTCTTACGACACCCATGGGAAGATATGGGGTGGTGACATTTCGTATTCTTAATCCGTCACCACACGGACAATACAAACCGTGAATGAAGTCCAGACTTCATTCACGGTTTGTTTTGTTTTGGACTTTGTGATATCATGGGTTTGACAACATGATAGTGTAGGTAAATTTTTGGCGCAATGTCATACAAAGTTATACTTTGTATAGTGCAAACCTCTTAGGGGGTTGTGATTTTATATCGACACACAAAAATGTCCCTTCCTTCCACTCGACACCACCAAAACGACACCATCGGTGGTGTCGTATGGAATCACTGGTCCATACGACACCACCGACTAATAGTGAGGTTACCTACATACAAAGTTGTTGATATGGAAACTCCAATTAAGTTCAAGCAGTTTCATTAATGAGGTATGTCATTTGATAAAGTTTATATTTATCTGTCACTCAAATGGTCATCTTGACATTGTTCGTTTCTGGACATCACTAGGGTGGTGTCGTATGGACTAGAGATTCCATACGACACCACGGATGGTGTCGTTTTGGTGGTGTCGAGTGGAAGGAAGGAAGATGTCGACATGTAACTTTTAATGCAGTCCTTATTCTGAATTACATTGTTCGTTTCACGATGTCAACCCCTCTTAACTAATCAAATAATCATCGTGATATCTGCATAGTTTGTTAAATATACCGAAAAGCATGTAAGGATACGCTCTATCCGCCAGTGAAACCCCTGCAAAACTTCGAAACTCTAAACTTACGGAGTAATTAACAAAATGGCTTCCTACTATAATAATAACTATATTCACGTAATGGCGGCTTATCTGCCGCGGCAATGTGCGAGACTAGCAGATAAAGCTAAACAGTGCCGTCTGCTGACCCTCTTATGTAGAATAATATCATATTTACTATAAATAGTAATGTTGGGACGGTACTGCCATTAGGTACACAGTTAGAATTTCACGTGGCAATGTGTTTTAGGCAAAATTAAGGATTCTGAAATCTAAAATTGAATTCAATATACAGTAGGTTAAATGAAAATTATTATTATTATAATTCAGATACTATAACCAAACCTCGCGAGGGCGAAGGCTCAAGCAAAAGCTAGAACTTATATAATGTACATTACCTACCTAAATATAGACTTTTTTCGAAATAGAGGCAAGTGTCCCTTAATTATTTAATCTAAAAGCTTTCGATATTAAAATCTTGTGTCTGTACTGTGAAGAGGACAAAAATTGTGAAAAATGTCTGTTCGGTTGTATTTTACACTGAGCAATAAAGGCTGCCTCTTTGGTCTCGCGGCATAAATGTGCGCGTGGGATTGGGAGGTTTCGGGTTCGATTCTCGGGTCGGGCAAAGTGTTATTGGGTTTTTCCGTTAGGAAATTCTCAGTAGCAGCACGGAGTCTGGTAATGTGCCCGGTACGGCAATAGGCTCGCCCCCTATTACGTGGGACCTAAAGTTCGTGGCGAAATGTGGGTGTTATATTATACCTCTGCCTACCCCTTCGGGGATACAGGCGTGAGTCTATAAATAAAAAATAAAAAAAGCAATAGTCTGACGCGACCAATACAAGCGCACTGTTATCCTTGTTCGCGGTGTTTTTCATATCGTACGCATTTCCAAAGCCGCATGGTTCAAAATATGAAAGGGGAAGAATGATTTATCACGCATCTAATACCACCTAATGTATAATGGTGTCGCATAAATTGTTACTGAAGAGCAACCGACGCAAATGTTGTGGGCTTCGCAGACGTGAGTTAGGCTGGATGTCCACTGGAACGGCGAAAGCAGAGCTGTGGCAATACAGCTAATAATTCCGCTACAAAGTTTTTACGCAATAGGGTAGTTTCCAGGGTCAAAATAATTACATTTTATTTAGTCTGTATTTTAGATTATAAAAAAATATTGGACACGTATTTTTTCTTTTTTCGATTAAATAAAAAATAACAAAGATATAGACCATTAAAGTTACGTGTGACGTCATCTAGTGCTAAAAAATGCAGCACGGCGTGACGTTATACGTAACTTAAGGCGCTGTTATACCTCAGAAGCCGTGAAACACCTAATTTTTCGTCGCGCATCTAGCCATAACGGTACATATTACAACCTAGCAAAAAATAGAGCTTAAAGTCCAAAGTCTGAACAAAAGACTTTTGAAAGAATTTTTCATGTATGTTAAATAGAATCACGGTAAAAAAATCACAAAATCGAGGCAGAAAATAATCTTTCGTCTCACTGTTTGCAATATTTTGATCGTAAGCTGTCATATGTTTTTTAATTATATTGTAGGAAACCTAATGAACTAAAGAATTACCCTATTTATTTTCATATTATACGTGTATATTTTGTAAAATTAAATAAAATCTGCCAAACGTCTATGATTTTGACGCTCGGTAGATTCCATCAATACGAAACGCTTCGGCAATTTAAACCTTATTAGCATGAGCGGTGTACTGAGTGTCAGTTGCTAGTTTATGCTCCACCCAGACCTCATCATTCGGCTATGAGCCCTGTGAGAGATAGGTCATGTCGCTTGCGTCTCCGCTGCACGATATTTTACGTAAACCTGTTTGTTATTGTAATACGCCGATTTGAGTTCGTAATTTCTTGTTTTATGTTATAGACTGAATACTTTGAATCAAATAGGCTTTTCATGTGACTATGGGCACATATAATTAGGACCTAAGTTTATATTCTTGTTGTGTCTCATGTGTTATTGTTTCTGTGCTTATAATATATAATTAGAAGAATAAAATATGGACAATTAGAGAAATAAAGTTATACGAAGGATTTGTACAAGAAAGCCTCGTAATAAAATAGAAATTCATCAAGTGATTATGAAATATGTAACAGAAATTATTTTCATAAGAATCTTTTATGAGTATGACTGACTATGTTATAGATTATCGATTATGCATAATATAATTATATAAATTATTCTCACAATACATAGCTGCCACAGTTTTCAATATTTGGAAGAGTAATAACATAAAATCGAATCATTTTATGTATAGGTCGGTTCACGAAAGTTGACCAGAAATGGCGGCCGTCGCGCATATGTACATTCGTGCACCAATGGCGTGGCTCCATTCTTGACGCATTTAGGGAATGCGTCAAGAACGGAGCCACGCCATTGGCATTTCACCCGCGCCTCACAAAAAATTATTTCTGCGCAGTGGTCATCTTTCGTGAACCGACCTATACCTATATTGCAAATTCATTAGCTTGTCAGAGCGCCTGGAGCGCTAAGATGCCGCCACGGCGAACAATAAACAGCGTGCAGCGCTAATATGGCGCTCCGCAGTCCGCACACAAGCGGTAAAGAATGTTGTATTATTGTGTTGTGAACATAAACCTATTTAGGTACATCGGGTAAAACTTTGATTATTCATAAACTATTAGGTATGTCTCAGTACATCTAATATATTTTTAATTTCTATAATCAATCATTTATAAGCAAGAAGGTGACTTCTCTGTATGCTATAACACAAGTTATAGTATTTTTTTAATAATAAAGTACCTGACTAATTATCTTTATTGTAATTACAGTGAAGTTAAAGATAACAGTTCTGCAACATCTTATACACATTTGACTGCAGTAATTCCTAACACGATTTGTTCAAGAGCTGGCCAAGAAATGCCAAACAATTTTTTTAACAAATTTGACTCAACTCCCTAGTGATAAGCAAAAATACAAAAAATAAATAATTTTCCATACAAACATGTATGAGGAGAGCTAACGAAAAAGCAGAAGTTCAATTTTTAGTTCTAAAATTTCTAAGCGATATAGCAGTATCTCATGAATAAGGTATATCCACATATATTTTTGATATTTCCTTTGAAAAATAATAATGGGTTGGGTTTCGAAACGAGTCGCCTGAATTTGAGGGTATTGGTGGTGTAGGGGGCTTAAGGGAGTTAGTTTTAATCCTCTAAAAATAATTTTGGCTGCCGGAGTTGCGTCTAAATATTTTTAAACAATTTCCAAAAATTCCTAAATACTTCGGCAATTATGCAAAACGGAACGTAGTTGTTATACTTTAGTACAGTTTTAGAAATGTCATTTTTAGGTTTTATGTGAAAAACGTGAAACGAAACGCAAACCCGCCATCTTAGAATGATCATTATTGATCACACAAATTTGACATTAGCTGTCAATACAGCTAATGTCAAATATATGCGTCATTGCTTTCTAGTGCCTAGGGTTAGGTGCGACTGTAATAAGTAACTAAATAGGTTATGTTAGGTTTTCTTTTGACCCTCAATCCGAAAATAGGAGCCCTGCGAAGCAGGGCTCCGTCAGCCTTAGTTTATTAAACTAGTGTAAAGAATGTGGAAGTTGGCAGTACCATACACGCCGATGTTTAGAGATATTTTTTTTACAGAGGAAACCAAGTATTTCCGGCAAGTAAAAATGGTAAAGGGGTTCTGAGACCTCCTCTCTTCCCCCCTTATCACTCACAACCCCTAAAAACGGCGACGTATTTCAAAACCTTTACCATAATAATTATACCTATAATAACAATAAAACATCCATAAAGAAATAAAATAAATCAACTTTTACTAAACTTCAATTATCTCGCTTTACTTGAGATTCAGCTTGTGCGCTTACTAGGGCAGTATTGTGGTTTTTAGGGTACCGTAGCCAAAAATTGTAAAAACGGAACCCTTATAGATTCGCCATGTCTGTCTGTCTGTCCGCCCGTATGTCACAGCCAATTTATTGCAAAACAGATTTAAAAACTGGCAGGAATGGAATTAGTTGTAGGTATTCTATGAACCGCTTCACAATTTTTATACAAAAACAAAACAAAAATAATAAGGGCCTCTCCATTCATGGAACTGACTTAATTATTTTTATCATCTTACGGCACATAGGTATTTACCTGCTTTCGTCAACCATACCTATAACGTCTAATGTAAACAAGTTTTGCTCATGGCGCTACCACAGTCAAATAATCCATACAGTCGTTCGACGAACGCGTCTAGACGGGTCAATCGTGCGGGGGCCAAGAGGTGAGACGCGGGAAGAGCGGTACCTAGTTACGTATATCGCCTTAGTTCCTAACTAGGTACATGTTTTTGGGGGCTGGCACGTGCTTGTTTTTTGTTCGTTAGTTACTTATTTGCTTATGAATATTAATTAAGATGGTGCATACGACTTGTGCTGTGAGACATTGAAATTCTTTATGCTGTTTAAAGATTTAAATAAATAAGGATTCAAAAAATCTGCGATTTCATCAATTTACTTATACCAAAAAATAAAATTCAATAAAGTAGCAATTATTGTACGTAAACAACATGTCAGACGTAAGAAAATATGCGTTGTAAGGTAATATTCGATTCTGGTGTGATTTTAATTTCATTCAATAAGTACCTAGTACCTTCGCATTAGGTAAGTACCTATCACATATTATTATGTATCTTGGTAACGGCGCATCCTAGCTCAAAAATAACCATATTTTTGGCCCCCTTTTATAAACCCCACACATGTTCTCCGTAATCTCATAGCCCGGTCACCCATCCATAAAATGACCGTGATGTCTATTGCTTTACCTTAACGTAGTTTGAACGAAAAAAATCTGCAAAATACTTCATATCGATAACATAGGCTCTGCAAGCTGATCCCAAGGTTACCCATCCATTAAACCACCGCTATGTCAATCGCTTTATTTTAACTTGGTTTGAACGAAAAATGCTTTATATTCTTAACCGCCTCCCACGACACCTGCGGGATGAAATAGGTGCTGACTGACACTTTGTATGCAAATCTGTCACCGCACGAAAAATGCAACGTGTTTCATAGTAATTATTTATCGTTAATTATTGTAATATAATAAACTAGCTGTTTCACACGGTTTCACTCGCGTCCTGAGGGAACTTCTTCGCGTACCCGGTTAATTTTTAGCCTATGTTACTCCTTGGTACATCAGGCCAGCGAGGGTCCCGTCGAAATAGGTCCAGCCGTTCCAGAGATTAGCGAGAACAATCAACAAACAGACAGACAGACAAAAATTGTAAAAAAATATCATTTCGGTGTATGTACCGTGTATACATCCATTGCATTTTAGTAAAAAGCGGTTATTTTAATATTACAAACAGACACTCCAATTTTATTTATATGTATAGATAAGTGATTTACACTATATTATTCATGTAGCGTAGCAATTGTAATATTTTTCTAAAATAAATAGACGTTGTTTGAATAAGTAGGTATTGTTTACATGTGCCAGCCCTAGCCTACTTACCCTTGTCTAGACGTTGTCGGCTTTTTCTACGAGATCAAAGGCGTCAAACTACTGTATGTCTTTATACTGTGGCGCTACTGAGAACAGAAATTGCGCTATGCCTATATTGTACAAACAGATTTATTTATGTAATTTAAATTTTAATATCAGTGTCTCAAGTCAATATGCTAAAACGTTTTGCTTGCGATTTTGAAATATTGGAATACGGATGTTGCCAGAATACGGCCGCACGCAACGAGAATGAAGGGGGGCGCCCCGCACAAGACGGAGCTACGCGCCCTTCACCTCCCCTGCTTCACCCCCTCATTTACCAAAACAGTCGCTTAGGACAGCGCCTTAATGAGCTATATCTTAGTCATTTTTGGTTTAATTTACAAATAAAAAAATACGTATCGCTTATTTTTGAATAATCTAAAGGACGAACTTATAATTTTTTTTGTCAACTAGCCTATTCTATTGGATGTATTGGCAAAGCTCAGCACTTAACCACTCGAGTAGATATGCAGTGGACGGGCCTGTGTCTAGGCTTTCTTGACTCCTAGGGAGTGTAGCATCCTCAACTTATCAGATTTGTTGGACTGAAATGTGCCTGGCCTAACACAGCTGCAATTACTCCTTTCTTAAGTTTGAGTCTGTTTACAAATAGGTTCAGCAAATGTATCTTAAATGGCTAACATGTCATCCACAAAATCCGAAATAGTTTTATAGACTCACGCCTGTATCCCCGAAGGTGTAGGCAGAGGTGTAATATTACACCCACATTTCGCCATGATTCTTTAGGTCCCACGTAATAGGGGGCGAGCCTATTGCCGTACAGGGCACATTACCAGACTCCGTGCTGCTACTGAGAATTTCCTAACGGAAAAGCCCAATAACACTTTACCCGACCCGGGATTCGAACCCGAGACCTCCCAATCCCACGCGCACATTTATGCCGCAAGACCAACGAGGCCGTCCAAAGTCCGAAAAAGTTGCAATTTCTTAAATAGATTCGAGGAGAACGACTCAGCGTCATATCTCCGGACCTAGAGTAAATTTTTGCAATCTGTCTCTTCTATTTTATCGCTCATGATTTATTAAAATACCCCTTTAATTATATAGCAGTCAACCGAATGGGGGTTCATTTCCGTACGTGTCATTTTAGCAAACAACCTTCACATGAGGGTATATAGCACCGAACCCCCAACCGAAGCAGTTTTACGTTGATATTGGACCGATTCACATGTAAATGGCCGCCGTTAAGGTACACGTACACTCCGTGTGACCGTGTTCATTGAGAAAATATATTGTTTATTTATTGAGAGTACCTTTGTGCGTTGCTGACGAATGCTTCTGACACGGTTTGTGGTTATAAAAGACCTTTAGCTTGACATAGCTTACTTGCTTCTAAAAATATCGTATTGGCACAATACTGAAGAGATGATAGTCAGATTTGGTTTAGTTAAAAGATCGTTCGTCTTGTGCTTTTCTACAATCATGGTGCATGAACTACAGCAAGATATTGGTAATTACAAAATGATTAGGACACCCTCTTTAGAGGGCAATTTAAAGCATTGTACCAAAAAAACCGTCCGTGTGGTGACGGATTAAGAATACGGAAGGTCACCACCCCATATCATCCTATGGGTGTCATAAGAGCCGACAGAGGGAGCAAATTATGCAGAGAACAGCACTGTAAGAGAAGGAAAACTTGATACAAACCCTATACCAACCCGTTTGGCCAGCGTAGTATAGTAGACCAATTCCTCCTTTCAAAGGAGAGGCTCAGTCCAGCAGTGGACTGCTAAAGGCTGATGATGACCACAAAACCAATAACCAGTTTGATCATTCTCCTAGATTTATCTCAGTTGCAATCCGGGTTCCGCTTACTAATCTAACCGGATTTGACTGAATATTACGTTTTCCATAGAGCGACTGCCTGTCTGACCTCTGCAACCCAAAAGAATAGCTATATTCCATGGATGAAACAACGAAATAATTCTCGTAAGATATTTTTTTTAATATCTTTACGCGAAGTTTTTCCAGTCTCGAAATTCAATAACGCATACCAAAAAACATAAGCCATAGTGCTTATAGCTGCTAGTGGCAAGTGGACCGGGACGCATACATAAGTATCTTGACGGCACCAACTACCCACATAACTTAGTACCCTCACGAATTGTTTTGTCCGTCCGAGATCATATTTTTTCCAAACAACTTCACAACAATAGCATTATGGTACTGTTATTTGGTAACTTATGGCATTGATATCGTCTATTATGCGATGTATTTTATTAAATATCGTCTGGACCAGGATTTCTTGACCTTTTGTTATTATGGACCCCACATGTTTCATATAAGCCATCAAACTGACTCTTATAAATTCAAGTATGACATGCAAACAAGGCATTTAAAAATTACTGTAAATCGATTGCTGCTAGTTCTCTTTAGTTTATTTTTGTCTACTTATGGCACAAAATAATATAGTCGTATACTCAATTTGTACCGATTTTTTTTACCATCAAACCCTTGCTACAAACACCAAATTATTATTATTTATTAAGTTCAAAACCTTGTACCATTTTAAGCTGATTGAAAAGACATTATGGCTGTAATGGCACACCGCACAATACAGGATGACGAGCCGAAAATATGCTAAAGACTAATACGAGACCCGTTGCTAGTGATAATTCACTTGACGGTAATGGTTTTAACACAATTTACTCTGCGTGTGTCGGTAACTCCGTACTCGTTACGGAACTGCGTCAATACGCCGATAGGATAGGGTTTGACGGGACGTATACGTAATGAGACTTATAAAACTTGGCGAATTTATATAACTGTAAAAGGAGGCATGTGTGTTCTGCGCATTGAAAAGTTTTAATGCCCCTCTCATCCACGTCTAAGAGCTTAAGACAACGTAGGCTTAGTATGGACTAGGAGTAGCATTCGTTCAGGAGAGATCTTAAAATTAACGAAAAGAGCTCTAAATAAGGAGACAGGAGATGTAGTCGTATATCATAAGGTAAAGAATTGTGTCATAAAAGAGTGTTGTGGGGTAGGTAAAAGAAGATGTAGTGACAAGCATTGAGAAAGGCATGTTAAGATAGTTTGGGCACATGGAGAGAATGGATGACAATAGACTGACAAAGAAGATATATAAGGCAAGTGTGAATGGGACAGGACAAAGAAGAAGACCTAGGCGGACGTTCTCTGACCAGATTGGAGACATCCTGAAAAAAGGACAAGTCAGAAGTACCCTTAACAGAAGAGCATGCATGAGAAACTTGATGGGAGTGAGTGAAGCAAGAGAGGTATGTCAGGATTGTTGCAAATGGCGTTCCGTAGTCTCTGCCGACCCCTCCGGGAAACAGGCGTGGGTCTATGTATGTATGTATGTATCATAAGGTAGGAACTTAAGGAATAATCATCATCATCTTGGCTCTCCGTCCAAGATCTTCTCCTTAGAGCGTAGGTAACATAAGGTTACATAATGATGTATTTCTTAGTCGCGTTCGAATGATCGAGACACTACTCGACCCATGCAAGGTTACCACCATCGACCAACCCACAGTCTGCCATAATTTCACATATAAAGCAAACCTTCACATCCACCCAAAATTAATTAATTCCAGTGAAATACCAGCGGGTTGTGTGTAGGGCTATATTTAGGTGGTAATACCTCCAACAAAGAATGTTTCACCCCCACTCCCTCGCACTATTTCGGCAATTTCGGCAACATCGCGTGGTGAACCACGAGCCGAATAACAATCAATCAAAGTTCAGCTATTAAGGTCAATTTGCTACGGTAGCAAATGAAAAAAGTCTTGAAAACTTCTTTTGAATTTATCGTACGGCAACTTGAAAGTTATGCGTAAGTTCGCGCTCGTATGATTGGTTTATTCGTGTGCTTTTTGTACGGATGTATTAGGTCTTTTTATGCTGTTTTTCATGAATTGAGTTTTGCAGAAAAGTCTGTATTATAATGTTCAATAGTTCCTGTAGTTAGTGCAGGCTTGTAACTTGAGGCGACAATTTTGCACTTTTGACACCCAACGTCATTTTTGATAAGCCCTAGAAATGCTGATCGTCTAGAATCTAGATAATATCATAAGTCACTGTTGTATCACTGTAAAGCAAATTTAGCTTAAAAGTAGTGCTCTCCTGTTACACAAGATTCACATTGGAAGACTACTACAGCACCTAATTTAGTAACTGCATATTTGTTTAAGTATTATGTATGTTGTTATTTACTATTTACAAGTAATTAATTACAACGTGAAACAGTTGCAGCTCCTTACAAAAACAAAATATGTACCATAACACTGACGATTAAAAAGAGTGGCCACGAGTTTTATTGCCCGTTCTTTCTCGTGGTTCTACCTATTGCTTGGCGAACGAGGCAGTAAATGTAATGCATTAGTAATTTACTTGAAAAATTTGACGTTCATAAGCGTCACCTTGTGACCTAGATGAATAAATGATTTTTTACTTTGACTTTGAGTGAAGTAGATATATCACCGGGGACATTAGGAATGCCATTACTCTTATTTAGAATAGCCAAACACATTTCAATCAACAAAGCTCAATTACAAATAGTATAAAACTCTGAATCTGTATATATTTCAATAAAAATCTGCCGCTTGACTTAAGGGTACATAAAGATCGACCATGCGAGTGTAACAATCAGTGTATGTGAGCCCGCGGTCCCTTCCTGCGGCCCACAATATCCGGCACAGTATTTCCCTTCACCATACGATGCCTCCATATAATTATCTGCTATGTTTTTTCTCTCCTTTCATCTCGGGAAATGAACGATTCTTTTAAAAATTAACAGACCGTGTGACGTGGAAGGAATGATAAACGATTAACTATCGCGTGCACGTCTCTGTATACAATTGAATGAAGCGGATTTTCGTTGCAATCGCATTTTCTTAATAGTTTTTCTTGTGATGGTTTTTCTTGCTGTGATAGTGGATGGGATGTTTCAATTGACGTTTTAAGTGTTAATTAATAAGCAGATTAAGGATAATAAATGACTCTGTTTTCTGCTTCGACCGACTTATCCCGTTCGTGGTCACGGATAAATTAGAGTTTTTTATTTACACCCCATATATCGCACTTAACGTCATTAAGACCCACCACAATTACTTTTGTAATGTTTTTTATTTTTTTTTATTGTGTTAATAGGCGGCAAACGAGCAGACGGATCGCCTGATGGTAAGCAACTACCGCCGCCCATGGACACAAGCAACACCACAGGAGGCACAAGTGCGTTGCCGCCCCTTGGGGTTGGGAATGCGGATAGGATGAGGAGTAGGATGAGGGAGAAGGAATAGGGGATAGGGCCTCCGGCACTCTCACTCACCGAACGAAACGCAACAGTTTAAGTACCGTTACTTTACGTCGATTTTCTGTGAGAGGGTAGTACTTCCCCGGTCGAGCCGGCCCAGTCATGCTGAAATCAGCAAGGCTCTACTACCAGTAGTTAGTTGTGAATGTGGTAATGTATACAAATCGCTAAGTTAAATTCGTTAAAATAAATAGTTCTCTCTCCATAATATTTTCCCCATTTTTTTATTACACTTTCAAATATTATACTTAGTAGCAATTAGTATAAGTAATTTCTTAGAAACGTTGAAATATGAAATTCCTGTGTGAAATGCTAGATGCACCGAATGAATGTGCCTTACTAAAATAAGCTGTACTTCGCGAACTAAAACTTCGATATTAAAAGCTACATACGAAATGCTACTTAAGTAAATTAAATGTCATATCACTAAATGAAATAAGGGTGCATAGGGTTCCCACCAAGATCTTAGGGTCCCAAGCCAACCTCACCTGCAAGTGGTGCACCTGCCGATCAACGGACGAGGCTCTGGCAAACAAAATATCCCGATAAGCGGCAATAGGCTGGCCACCTTTTACGTGGGATCAATACACTGGCGAAAAGTGGGCGTTTGATATGCCTCTGCCTACCCCTTCGGGGAAACAGGCGTGAGTCTATGTATGTATGTATGAAATAAGATGTTAACATTAGTCAAATTAGTCTTTCAAAAGCATATGCAGTAAATGGTGGAAATTTTTCTCAAAGAGTAGCCAGGTATCACGTAAATGGTTTCCTTATGCCATCTATTGAATGAATACGCGAATCTCATATTTTATTGAAGGTAGAGAGTTTACGTATGAAATTATTTTGTTAAAAGAATGTTTCTTTCTTTACCTGATGTCACTGAAGTGAAATGATACCAATGAATCATTAGCACTTCAAGGCTGCGGCCAGTGAGTTCATAAATTCATATGATTTGATAGAATGTCGCCATTACATAGTAGCTCATTATATGCGGTAATTACACATTATGTATAATTAAATAATTAGCCTATGAATTATTAGTTGTTATAAAATTAGCAAGTGGCTATAATAATCAGTGCGAAAGAGTGGTTTGGATGAAAACCTTTGAACTTACGATAATATACGTATACATATACGAAACTAATTTACTATGGGGTTTTCTGAACCAAACCTCATCTGTAATTATAACTAACAAACATTATATTTTATGCAATTCGTTGGATTTACGGATGTATCAATTTAGATAGGTAGGCAGCATACGCAATCTTCCAGTTTCCTCAGCAAGTAGTTATTGATAAAGTAAATAGAACATTACTCGTTATCTAAATGAACGTTATCGACGACTATAACCGTCTGTTCTCTTACAACGCACAGTAGGTTTGTTTAGCTGTGCATGTGTTTGACTATCATACTATTCACTGCCACTATTCATGTGCTTGACAGAAAATTCATATAAATAATGTAAAGAAACAGCAAAAAGTGAAGAGGAGCTAAAGTCGGCGTATCTCTGTCCAAGGGAAGAGACCCAATGCTAGCATAGCAGGCTAAGATAGCAAGTGACGAGGAGCTACAGTCGATATTTCTCTGTCGAAAGAAAGAGGCCAAAACCTAGAAGAACTAGTTCAATGAGAGCCCAGAGACAAGAAGAACTATTTAGTTTGACGTTTTAGCTTGCTGTACCGAAAGTAAATATTGTGTATCACCAGCAGCTTGGTGAGCTAGTTAACGACAGTAAATAAAGGGAAACCTGGTATTGTCCCAGCGAGGTCGTGATAAAGGAAAGCCGCAATTCACATGACCCCGTTATGGGATCCAAAAACGCCTTTGGGACAGAGTCACACATACCTCTGGCAGCCTCATACTCGAATCATAGATCGGAGAGAATAACCCGCAGTAATTTCCACCGCGAGACCTACAAACAAGAAAGAACGCCTGGTATTGATTCCAAAGCGGGGAGGCCTTGTATCACAATTCCTTCTTCTTCCTTCATCTACTACTATTCTAATGCCTGGCAGTGACGACTGTGACGAGAGTAGTTATGTTGAATGCAATAAATAATATAATACTTATACATAATAAGCGGCTATAGCCCAGTGGTGTACGTAACGGACTGCCGAGACGATGGTCTCGGATTCGCTTCCCAGGTACCCCGGGCACACATCTCTGACTTTTCAAAGTTATGTGTGTATTATAAATGTCAATTATCGCTCGCTTATAAATGTGTCCGGTAGATGGCAATAGGCTCGCCCCCTATTACATTGGGACCGAAACATAACTGGCGCAATTTGGGTGTATAATACACCTCTGCCTACCCCTTCGGGGATAAAAGGCGTGAAGTAATGTTATAAACCACAAGCACATTTTACTTTTTTAGGCGTCTGTAATAATCACGGAAGTGGAAATGGTATGTAGGCGTGGCACGCGTGTCACAATTAAGCGTTGTAACGCTTAACTGGCCCCAGTCACGTTATTACATCGCGTCGAGTTGCTCGTTTCTTGACACATTCACATTTCTCTAGCTATGCCGTTTTGTGCCGTTTTGGGGTGCAAAAAATGATAGTAGGAGAAAAAACCTTAAAAATGGAGGTGTTTCGTACCATCAGTAAGTACAATTTTCATTGTTTTCAATAAAAGTCTTAATTTGTTTCAATTAACTAATATTTAATAGAACGATTAGTAAAAATGAATCTTATTCAACGAAGATAAAGTTTATTTTGGATTGATTCTATTCAATAGAACATTCTCGAAAATTCCGCGCTACTCATTTAGTGATGTAGCCAAGTCGCATATTCAATTTATCGATTGATATCGAAACACGGAAATAAATAATTTACGAATTGTTTATTTTAATTAATTGTTTATTTGGGTGGGTGTTTCTATGTATAATATTATATTTATGTAGGTACGTATAAAATATAGTATAATAATATATGTATGTTTATCCATTGTCGAGTACCCATAGTACATATTATATACTCTGCTTAGATGGTGTTGTGTGTATGTAGTAGCATATGTTATTATTATATATTATTATTTAGTATTACATTACAATCCAAGTATAATGTCGGCTTTATTAATTCACGTAATTTATTTTAAGAGGTGTATTAGATTGAATCTAATAGATACTTTGTTGCAAAAATATTATCAATGTTTCGAGCAACGTAATTATTATAATTTATCAATTTAGTCAAGATCACTTAGCTAACAATACCCCAACTGCCAGACAACTTACATCTGCCTATAAAAAATATTAATCCATGTGCAATAAAAAGATACTAAGAGGCAACTGTATTGCGTTAGAAGAAATATCAATATTAATCTGTTCATCAGCTGTTGAAAGGATAAATAGAAGTAGTATACTTCAAAATTTGTCACAATACGAAGTAATGGAGGGCAATTCAGAAATTGAGGAACTAGGAGGGCACTTTTTTGATTTTAGTAATTAAGCAATAGGCCATATTGCTGGTAACATTGCCCGGATATTAATAAAAAAATAACTGTGATGTCTGTGCTGATACATTAGTGACACATTATTTTCAACCGTCCACAAATTCATTATTGCAAAAGTTCAAGGTGGTTTGTTGTATCCTTCGTCAGATGTCGTAAAAATATGCCAAACAGCGGAAACATTTAAAAAAACGTTGGCATAATAGTTTTTCGTAAAGAAGTGGCGATAACACAAATAATGCGACAGTTCATAGGCACCCTTTTATTTAACGACATTGCCTCACATCAAATTATCGAATTTCCTGCGGCCAATCACGTTACCGATTTGATGAAGGCAATAGTTGAAAAGTTGTAACTGTTCGCATAATACACCATTTATTAAAATTAAAAATAAGACTTTCCAGACGCCAATTCCTTAACAAATATATTTTTTAATATTTATTGCACTTTTATTTAATTTTATAACGACTTGTCTGTCGGCCTTTGTGTCTTTATGATTGTTTAAAATGTACAACTGTTTGTGTGCCAAATAAAAAATATACTTCCGACAAGTCTTATTTTTTGCACATTATATTGAACAAAATATCGCATCATCTATCGATATCGATAAAGTAATCCAATGTGCTACGTGGTACGGCCCTAACCGAGTAGAAGCAGAAACCGACTGATCACGCAAATGTCAACCATATGCCTTAGGCAATTAAGATTATAATTGCTACAACTGAGAATACCGCCATCTATGGTTGAGTAGCGGAATTGACTCGTAAATCGAATCTAGTATGACATGAGTATGACTATAGATCGTAAATACGTTCTACCGCTAAAGCAAAATAAATCTTATTTGTAGGTTATCAGGGTTTAATTCTAAATCTGTGAAGTAGGCTAGTTTTGAATAAATTTAAACTACGAATCAAACGCATTGTTTCTTTGTAGTGCAATATATGATTATCGGTTTACTTGTGTGAGTTTGGCGACAGCGGTTCCTACAGTAATTTGGGTGCATACCATTTCTATTGTTTTTTATGTTCTGAGGTAATAATTATAATTACCTACTTCATGGATCGGCCTCTCCTTACCGCAAGTGCCCTCAAAGAGCTTTTACGAGCCTTTTCATTTAATGTATATTTTAATTAACTTATTGACGCCAAAAATTCATTGATAGATTTCATAACAATTTGACAATATTACTTAATCACCTATAAATGTTATTATTAATAGCTTCCACCGTTATAGATAATATTTTATCTATTTCACTGTTTTTGTTAACTTCAATTAACTATATATCAAAGAAAAGTGGTCGTTATGCAAATTGGGTGGCGTCTAATGCTTTTTAATAGCCACTACAGAACTTGGATTTTTGTTCAGAACGTTTCGTAAACGGTATTTTCGTGTATTTCAATTCGTCCACCGACTACTAATTAGGCTTTTCCCGAAGAAAGTAAATGTATTTTTGAACCTACGTGGTCTTTAGCTAGATCTATTAAATTTTCAATTAGGTCTGAGCTCTGAACAAGGTAACTAAAATATTTTGTAATAAATTGTGGCCTAAATTACTAATGGAAGGAAAGAGGAACCCACCACGCACCCTCAGATTGACCACCCCAACTATTGCAATAGGAAAAGGTTGACAATACCAAACTCCTCCTCCGACTGAGCTCAGTCGTTGCCCATCGCTCCTGAGGATGCCTCGTGCAGAGGCGAAACACGTGTCGAAGAATAGTCGGCGCATAGTGCAAGTCAGGTATCTTCCTGGAACCCATACCATTCCTATATCCCTTATCCTTTTAGAGGAGTTCGGTATTGTCAACCTTTTTCTATTGCAATAGTTGGGGTGTTCAATTCGAGGGTGCGTGGTGGGTTACTCTTTCCTTCCATTAGGTTACAATGGAATTCCGCCAAGTAACGCCTGATTCTATCAACTATACCTATGCCTAAATTACTTGTAAATCCTTCAATCCTTATGAAAATCATATCTTCAAAGGCCTACTTACAACAAACTTACAAATTCTTTGTAACCGTGCGCTATATTCGTAATGCGTAGTAAACTCACGCAGTACTCGTAAAGTGGAACATTCAACTGAAACGTCGTTTTAATTGCCGGCAACACTGTTCTTCTACTCTTGAACACGGAATATACGAGATAAAGGATGTGGCATACTTACTGAATGTCATTATTTTGACCGACAACCTTATTCGGTATCAAACTTGGACTAAATATAAGTAGTTTTAGTTGGCAGCGATGTCCTAGTGGAGATACCGACAGACTGCCATGCAGAGGGTATCGGGTTCGAATCCACGGCCCGCACCAATGACTTTTCGGAGTTATGTTCGTATTGAATTTTAACCATCGCTTGTCCCGTGCCTCGGAGAGCACGTTAAGCCGTCGGTCCCGGTTGTCATGTAGATCTTTGACAGTCGTTACAGGGCGTCAGTACCTTCTAAATAAACTGACACTAGTCTCTAAACCATGGAATATCAGTATCGCTTCGCGTTGCGGAGGTCAGACAGGCAGTCGCTCTGTGGAAAAGCTAATATTCAGCCAAATCCGGTTAGACTAGTAAGCGGTCCCCAGATTGAAAACTGGGATAACGCTAAGAGGATGATGAGTCATTGAAAAGACGAAATCTGTTCTAGGACTGAATTAACTGCGTATTGGAAACTTATCAAAGTTCCAGTTACGGATACAAAGAGCACCCGTACACTAAATAAAAATAAATTGCGCATCACACAGTGTGATGACTGCAGTTGGCGTAGTGGTTTAAGCGGCCGCCTCGCCGCTTGGTTCTGCGCCGAGTGTTGTGGGTTCGATCCCCAAACGAGACAACACTTTGCGTGATTCATAAATTGTTGTTTCGAGTCTGGGTGTTCATTGTGTCCGTTAGTTGTATGTTTGTAAAATCCCCCGCGACACAGGATTCAGTCCTAAGGCGGGCGTTGTCTTTTTATAAAAGAAAACAAAAAGAAAAGAATACCTACCTATCATATTGTACAATAAACAATATCCTATCTAACTTATATCCACTTTAATGTTATTTCCATCGCAGCCTATTACAATTCCGTGAGCCGTTCCCCGAACTTTCTCGAACTTTATTGCTTATCGTAAATTAACGTCTGTCGCTCTTTTTGAAGGCATCACGAAGTTACTACTCGATATAAGCAATTGTAATTTGCTAGCTTTTCACTCAGCCTTCTTCGATTGGATGTCGATATTGACGAAAAGTACAACATGCCTTTATGAAGCAACATTAATGGGTTTTTGTGGGCATTCTGTGGCATTCCATTTTAGTAAAGAGTGACCGTGAGTTTTATTGCCCGTTCTTTTTCATGGTTCTACGCCCTTGCTTTGCGCACGTGGCAGTAAATGTAGTCTTTAAGTAATTATTTTATAAATTTATTATTTTGACGTTCATAAGCGTCACATTGTGACCCAAATGTATAAATGATTTTGACTTGACTTGACTTGAGTGTGGATGGAGTCCATTAAAAGTATGCCCTGTCAGAATATGGACGTAAAATACCAGCACTCCATTAATGCATAGGTATAGTTGCTCTTTTGGTAATGGTCTGCTTTATTTGGCCTGTATATATTTTAGAGTTGGGTTTTGTTTACACATCATTATTATGACTTCAGCATATCCGCTACTTAGTGCACCAGATGCGTTCCAGTCCGTTCTAGGCTACTTTAGTAGAGACCGCGCGCTAAACGGCTAAAACACTGACTATTGGCGGTTATACTTGCAAGCCAGGTCGCAGAGGCTCTGCTGAGTTGCGTCGCTGGTCGCAACGTGCAGGAATGGTCTCGGGCGAGGCTGTCTAATGCGTGAGAGATGCCGAGCCTCTTTAGACAATTTCAATCTTTACAAATCGCCAATACTAATTTTTTTCTAAAACGCGATCCTGTTTTGATACAGTCATCAGTCAGCTCTCAAAACGTCGAGCATGTGATATATATGTCCTTAACATTTCTGCAACAATATACCATATTACATGTATAGCCTAATTGTTGCAGTGCATCGTAAAGTATAATTGTGTCCACGCCCGTTGCCTGCTCCCAATTAATTAATTACTAATTACTGCGTCAAAACGCATTGCCAACTACATTGTTCTACGCTCGTGCGGTTACTGGGACTATTGCTAATTGGATACTGTTAATGGCAAAACTGTTTGGCATTCACCCCTTAATAGAGTAAGGATAATTTGACAAATAAAAGTGAGACAAGATAGTGTTTTGATTATTTTAATGAAAATGGTCAAAGCAATCGCCGATCGGGTTTTGCCAGTTTAGATGCTGTGTGTATGTGGTTTTGTCAAATGGATCTTATTTTCAGTTCGTAAGTTTTCTTTCTCAGAACAGAAAACTAACAGATATTTCCTTGATTAACGAAACAATTGCTTTCCTTCTTCACCTGAAATAAAATAAGTACTCAGTTGCAGAACAAAAAACGTACCCAAGCATTTAGTCCGTTTTCCAGAATGCCCCTTTCCCAAAATAATCTACTTTTCTTATGCCTTGACAAATTTGCTTATAGTAACCAACTGATACCGTTGGTTGCTGCTTTTGATGATCAGTTTCTTCACCAAGCATTTTTGGGTCAAGTTCTAATATTGTTTTTAGATATTTTAGTTAACTTGTTTTTTAAATATATTTAATATGATACGTTGATCTTCTGCATCACGCTTACACAGCGGCACACAGCAGTACAGACTATGGACAAGGTCGACGAATCACGTTCCGCCACTATCGTTTAATTCATTACCTACTGCGGCGATAACAACGTCATTTGTGCTGCAATCATGGCAAGTTTCCACGTTATTAGATCGTTTGTTCAATCATTTAACATTATGCATACCGAGTGGTTTGGAATGTTAAGAAACGCCAGCCGATGATTAAATCTGTAACAGGTTGAAATAGGATAGACTGTATTCCTGGATAATCCTGAAGCTCAGGGCTCAGCGGTAAAGCGACCACTATGCAAAGCAAATATAATATTGGTCGCCTGACTCTGCTGTGCAATATTTGCATATATCAGAAATTCGTGTTTGTAACATTTCTTCGATATAGACATTTTAAGATTTTTGAGGATAGACCGCGATATACTTGTCTCTGAATCATGAAGTCTGCACAGATGACACTGCGTGGAGTGTTTTGGGTTCTAATCATACATTGTTTGTTTTGTTTTTCGTGTGAGTGTGTGGCCAACTCTGGTGTCGGAGTTTTCAGACCGCCCAAAGGCCTCCGACATGGCCTAACGACCCTTATCCATAGACAAGAGCCGGGACCGACAGCTTTACGTGCCCTCCGAAGCACGGTAGCGCTCAGATGAAAATGCCACACACGGTCACCCATCCAAGTGGCAACCTGTGCAAGCGTTGCGTAACTTTGCCGATCTGTTACGAACGGCAAGCCAAGTCTCGCTATGAGCGCTACAATCATACAGATTAGACAACACTTAATATGTACAGTCGAACAACTTCCCGCTAGACCACCATAAGGGCGAGAATCGCTTAGCAAGGCCGATGCCTTGCTGCGGTGTATACGAGAATCAATGTGCGTGTAAAGTAGCACTGGAAGAGACGATTCTCTTCCAATGCTACTTTACACGCACATTGATTCTCGTATACAAAACCAGTTTCTAGTGTGCCTCAACTCTATGAGCGAGCCAAGGGATTTTTTTTTTCAAACTGGTCCAGCGCCAACTTGTTTGATTGTACCATGGAAACATAAATGAAATTAATAATATGTAAACGTTCCAACTCTAAATCTTAGCCATCTTACCATTTCCACAATTAGTCGCAAATGTACAACCAAAACCGTCGAGCAATACGTCCATTAAACCTGAGTGTTATAAGGTTTCTCGCTGAGAAATGCTCCGTTACACAAGTCCCCCGCTTCCCAGAACACAAAGGGCCTCGTCCAAAATTAATTAACTGTTGAAACCGTCAAAGTGTTCCAACTTCACAATTTGTTTTCTATACAACCGCTGCCAGTGATAACAGACGCGTTTACGCAACCACCCAAGTATGATTTGTTTCTCAAAGGCTCTCTTGATTCATATTCTATTTAGAGTTATATTTTTTTTTATTGAACGTTTGCTTTACGATTGGTTTAAGCGGTCGCTAGTCGACTATCGGATTCGATCCTCACACCAGACAAGACTGTGTGATCCACCATTTTTTTCTTTGTGCCAGCTCATTGACTATATTTGTAAAAGAGGAGTGGTTCTGACAAAGCAGGTATATAAGGCAAGTGTGGATGGGTCAGGAAGAAGGGGAAGACCTAGGCGGACGTTCTCTGACCAGATTGGAGACATCCTAAAAACAGGACAGGTTAGAAGTACCCTGAACAGAAGAGCATGCATGAGGAATCTGATGGGAGTGAATGAAGCAAGAGAGAGAGAGATGTGAGGTTCGTTGCAAATGGCGTTCCGTAGTATCTGCCTACCCCTCCGGGAAACAGGCGTGAGTCTATATATGTATTTTAAAAGAACAGAAGAAAATCCCATTTTTTTGAAGTGGTTACTATGCCACTAAGCCGCGATCTGTAGTGCACATACTTTTCTCAAGTTTCCATTTCATGATGTACCACCAAAGCATTTTCCGTATAATCTTAATTTTAACACAAAGAGTTCATAATTTAGCTAATATCACGAAGAACTTGACTTTATCGAAGTAATTGATATTGCTTTAATTAGCATCAAGCGCAAATTAAGGATAATAATTAATTATAATTCCTCCTTAAGGTTGCTTTTAAAGCATTAAACTAATTAGAGATGATCTCAATATTTTAATATTATACTCCAAGGCAGATGCGACGCTTGTAATAAATATTTAATTGAGAAATAAAGGCTGTTTTTAATGATGTTCATTTATTTCTGTATCATAAAATTAATATAACATGTTGTCATGAATTTATGTAAATCTGGAACGTTTTATTAAGATTCACTAATGTGCAAACAAATGCTCAAAATATGTTTTATTTAGCCATATTTCTTTTTGTAACGCATTTGTTTTGTGGCGCTAATAGGCTAGTTGGCAAAAAAAAATTTATAAGTCCGTCCTTTAGATTATTGAAAAATAAGCGATACGTATTTTTTTATTTGTAAATTAAACCAAAAATGACCAAGATATAGCTCATTAAAGTAACGTATAACGTCACGCCTTGCTGCATTTTTTCGCACTAGGTGACGTCACACGTAACTTTAATGGGCTATATCTTTGTTATTTTTTTTTAATCGAAAAAAGAAAAAATACGTGTCCAATATTTTTTTATAATCTAAAATACGGACTAAATAAAATGTAATTATTTTGACCCTGGAAACTACCCTATTAAAAGAAATCTTGTCGTAATATCTCAGAGGTCTACGAGTTCGCAAAACCAAACCTTTAGCTCTATTTATAGTGACGAACCTAGAGCTCTTTACTATAGTGCTATTCTGGAGTATTGCGTACAGCACTGCAGCAGCGACTGAAAAAGCCTTAGAGTACTTTAGTCAATTTACAATATAACAACTATATTCTTAGCATTTCCGCCCCAGGACATATGCTACTTGATCTGTGTCATCTACTCCGTTATACTACGCGGGCGTTAACGGGGCAGATGAAACAATTTTTGTCAACTGACCCGTTAATGGGGTGGTACCGAATGGGTACTGATACCCCTAAAAGATAGTAGCTTCGTAAAGTAACATAATCATGTTTATGTACAGTAATGTTATATCATGACGTTCGCCTCTTCCAGGTGAAGATCCTGGTGCCCAACTCGACGGCGGGCATGATCATCGGCAAGGGCGGCAACTACATCAAGCAGATCAAGGAGCAGAGCGGCAGCTACGTGCAGATCTCTCAGAAGGCCAAGGAGCTCTCGCTGCAGGAGAGATGCATCACCGTCGTTGGTGAGTACTGAGGCTTATGTGCTGGGGTTTGTGAGGGGTGTTCATCAAGCAGATCAAGGAGCAGAGCGGCAGCTACATGCAGATCTCTCAGAAGGCCAAGGAGCTCTCGCTGCAGGAGAGATGCATCACCGTCGTTGGTGAGTACCGAGTCTTATGTGCTGGGGTTTGTGAGAGGCGTACATCAAGCAGATCAAAGAGCAAGGCGGGAGCTGTGTGCGGATCTCGCAGAAGGCCAAGGAGTTCTCGCAGCAGGAGAGATGCACCACTGTTGTTGAGTACCGAGTCTTATCTAGCCCTCCGGATAGGTGGAGTGACGATACGCGCCTGGACACAAAAGCCGAAAATTGCGCTCAGTGGAGTGAGTGCCATTAGAGAGGCTTATTTTCTGATGATGATGATGCTGAAGTCTTATAAGCTTGGTTTCTTAGTCGTTTCGCCCCGCGAGTGGTTCGAAACTGTATAATTTGGCAAAGAGCTATTCTGAATGTGTTCTACGTGCGGTAAGGATATCCCAAAACCTTTCTGTACCGAGTCATTTCAGACCGCAGTGGGGATCAGATTTTACAGCATAATTGGAGACCTTAAATATAATATTAAAAGCCTTTGCATCAACCCATTAATATTCAGAAACGATATTGCTTACGTATTTAGGCGATTCGCAGCGCGGTTCGATTCGCTTATGGTGCGAAACGACTAAAGATCCTAACTTCGCTACCTTCTATCCATTCCTATCTAAAATTCACGATCATGAATTTATCATCTTTAGCGAATGCTTCAGTGAACTTTTTCGACGAGATTCTTATCGCAACGGCCCTTTAGATAAAGTGTAGTATAATGGTCTTTTATATTTTCATTTAGATATGGCTAAATATACAAATACACTTATATAAAAGATTTATATCTTCATAAGCCTACGAAAATTAAGCTATAATTATTGATACTTATCAAGTTGAAATTCTGATAAAAGCAGTTGTGCAAATGATATAATGATACTTACATTTGTTTATTACTAAAGAACAATAAATTCGTTCGGATACTTGCATCCCAATAAACTGGCGTTATATTCCTGCAAAGAGCAGGTGGCATTTGTGTCTAAGCGTTATTTAGCTTTAGGGAACATGTTAAGCCGACATACCTGTCTGAAAATATAATGACGGGTATTCAGGATGGATATGCTGTGAAAGCCACCGCCACAAAGGTAAGGCCACCTAGTTAGCCAAGTGCGGATTTGTAGACTTTACATATCTCTCGAGACAGAATATCATAGAAGTCATAGGCATATATATCACACTGTTCACGCAGGCATATTTCCTCACAAAGTTTTTTCTTAAACTGACGTAGTCCATAATAATTGAATACGCACTCTAAAAATTAATGGCATCCACCATGGGTTTGTATTTGAGATCTTCCAGCTCGTAAGAAAATAATCATCAATAAAATTATAAAATAATTGTAGGAGAAAATGTATTTCTATATGTATAAATGTTTGCTAGAATCTTGTTATATGTATTGTATAGCTTTCTTTTTCAAGGACAAAACGCCTGTTTCTAAAAACTACGGTGGTCTAATCTAAGTCAGTGGTTAGATACCGCTGACGAATGGGACTGCTCTCGTGACTCTGTCCAATCGTTGTACCTTTAGTATTTCAGGCTGTTTATAAATCGCTTCATTAGTCACCGCACCGAAGATAACGTTATATACGAATCGTTTGACTGCCGCTTTTTTCGGTAGCTATCTTCTATCTTAACTGCTTTCGGTAGGCTTTGGAATAATTCGAGTTGATAGTATCTGATGAGCTATTTTCAAGCAAGGTTTATTTGTCTGTACCTATCTACATATTTGGTACATACATACATAGATTCACGCCTGTTTCCCCGAAGGGGTAGGCAGAGGCATATTAAACGCCCACCTTTCGCCAGTGTTTTTTTTTTCGCCACGTAATAGGTGGCGAGCCTATTGCCGCTTATAGGGCTATTTTGTTTGCCAGAGCCTCGTCCGTTGATCGGCAGGTGCACCACTTGCAGGTGAGGTTGGCTTGGGACCCTAAGTCCTTGGTGGGAACCCTATGCACATATTTGGTAGAAACCTTTATTTCCTAAAACTGTGTTAAAGATGCAGATTAAAACAGAAATAATAGTGCGAGTTATTCTTTAATAGCCACTTTGTCAGCCAGATACCAAAATTGTCTTCCCGGAATCTGTAACATTCTGTACGGCTTTGAATTTGCAACCACCGACTTTTCGAAGTTATGTGCGTATTCAATTGTTAATTATCGCTTGCCCTCTGCTTCGGAGAGCGCGTTAGCCGTCGGTCCTGGCTGTCATGAAGATCTTTTACAGTCTTTATGTGGAGTCTCGTTACACTTACTTAGTTTTAGGCCCTCATTTTGAGCTAAGAAAGACTCAAACTAACTTAGTTTCAACGATGTTTTCTCACAGCGCGTAATATCAATTATTCCGTCATTACGACCGAAGTATCTCGATACCTTTTTTACTAATGTCCTTCGTACAAGGTCAGTTGAGGCCCTATTATGACAGCTATGTAATTTCCTACCGTTCGCGTTCCGCTATCAAAACTATGGGCATTATTAGCTGTAGGTGCTACTTGTAATGTATTTATCGTTTGTTATTATGGGTTGGCGATATTTGTAAGCCAACTCTGACTAATTAGCTTATGATTAGGTCGTATCCTTTAATGTTTGCTATGTTTACAACGTGATTTTCGCTTATATAGCTCACCTAGATCCCTTTGGGTTGCGAAGGTCAGACAGGAAGTCGCTCTGTGGAAAAGCTAACATTCAGCCAAATTCGGTTAGACTAGTGAGCGGACCCTGGTTAAGGATGATAGGTTAGCTCTTTAGAGACTGTTTTGAGACAGACAGTCAGCTATTGGATTTATAATTTTAATTATAATTAGTTGACACATTATGAGAAACAATTAACGATTAATTTCGCTTTAAAGAAATATTTTATTCGTCGTGCATGATTTATAATAAACTATTTGGAACTCGGTTATTTATTGACTTTATACATGCATGTTGCAAGTTATAAACAACACAAGTATATTATATGTAATTACTTTTGTAATTATAGCAACATATAGATCTAATTATTTATGTGACATAGGTAACTAGCTGTTCCCCACGGTAAGATTCGCGATAGTCGCGGTTTTTTTTTTTATTGTAATAGGCGGCAAACGAGCAGACGGATTGCCGGATGGTAAGCAATAACCGCCGCCCATGGACACAAGCAACACCACAGGAGTCACAAGTGCTTTGCCGCCCCTTGGGAGTAGGAAAAGGGATAGGATGAGGGAGAAGGAATAGGGGATAGGACCTCCGGAACTCTCACTCACCGAACGAAACGCATCAGCTTAGGTACTAGTACTTTACGTCGATTTTCTGTGAAAGGGTAGTACTTCCCCGGTCGAGCCGGCCCATTCATGCTGAAATCAGCAAGGCTCTACTACCTACTAATTATCTGTATTTATTATCTGTAGGTACCTCGACAACAGCACCGCATTTTTATTTTCATAGACTCGTATGCCTGTATCCCCGTAGGGGTAGGCAGAGGTGTAATATTACACACACATTTAGCCATATTATAAATTTCAGGTCCCACGTAATAGGGAAAATTATTGTAGTATCACGGAGTACTCCTTATTTCAGTAAAAGTCTTATTAAAATGAGTCCAAACAAAATTGCTTGCCTAAAGCAGAAACCTAGTTTTTGTAAACATATTCTCAAGATAAGAACAAAGAACTTTACCACAGGATACCACTTACCTAATATATTTTAAGACGCCTCAAAACAATTTAGATGATCTTCTACTAAATATATGACAGGTGATGTATTTATCACGTATTTAAGAGAATAGCGTCGCATGAAACACTTTTAGCAAATTGAGTATAACGGAGTAGCGGTTATACTTAGTTGAGAAGCTGGCTTGTTGCCCAGATCTAGACCGGTGCTTGAACACGATCGCTGCAGGCAACGTATCGCCGCATCCATAATAAGTATGTAGGTATATAACGTGGAAAAAGTGCTGAGTAATTGGGTTAAAGCGATGAACGGAGCGGGAGCGGTGTACTAAGCGGGGGGATGATAACTTATTTGTTTGCTGCACCGCTTTCCGCTGTTGATGAGCATAGCGCCTTATATAAGAATTTCTATGGAATTTTAAACACCGCTCCAGCTGCTTTGTCCGCCTCGCTCATTGCTATGGTCGACACTGCAGCCTAATACTGCTTTTTATGGAAATAAGAAGCCTTTGACATTTAGTCCGCCTTGTGCAAATTGTATTGCAGGAAGTTTAATTTATAGTAGGTATATAGTCGATTTATCGAGGAAGACTATAGGCTATATAACATCACGCTATGAGCCACGAGGAGCAGCAGCCCTAAATAACGCGAGTATAACAGGCTTACCTAGTAGATAATAAAAAAAATCCCATACTAGTATTATCCAGAATTTACTGTATCTAGTGGATATGCTTAGTGACTATTATGCTACTGGTACCCTACTAAGCCGTGTTATTTTTTAATTTCCAGGCGAGAAAGAGAACAACAAGAAGGCCTGCCTGATGATCCTGCAGAAGGTGGTCGACGATCCTCAATCCGGGTCGTGTCCCAACGTGTCGTACGCCGACGTTGCCGGCCCGGTCGCGAACTACAACCCCACCGGCTCGCCGTACGCCGTACCCACCACTGAGGTGAAAGAGGTGACCGTTTGAACACGCTCCATATGGCCGGTGTGCAAGCTTGCGGATTGCGGACACATAATACACAGAGTTTGGGCTTTTTTAATCGTAATAGGCGGCAAACGAGCAGACGGATCGCCGCCCATGGATACAAGCAACACCACAGGAGTCACAAGTGCGTTGCCGCCTCTTGGGGTTGGGAAAAGTGATAGGATGAGGGAGAAGGAATAGGGGATAGGGCCTCCGGCACTCTCACTCACCGCACGACGCAACAGTTTAGGTACTGTTACGTTACGTCGATTTTATGTGAGAGGGTAGTACTTTCGGTCGAGCCGGCCCATTCATGCTGAAATTAGCAAGGCTCAGTGCTACCTGCAATAAGGTTTAAATTACATTTAATTTTTAAAAGGTCGGCAACGCATTTGTGGTCCTTCGGGCATTGCAGGTGTCTATGGGTGGCGGTGATTACTGATTACTCACCATCAGGTGACCCGCTTGCTCCTTTGTCTTTCTATGCAAAAAAATGGAATTTTAGCCTAAGGTTTTGTATGTCGAGTAGCCATTTTGGTTACAAAATTGAAATGATGTCTAATCTAACCAGATGCTGTGCGTTGAATCTGATTCACAAACTCTGACGTTCATAAGCGTCACTTTGTGATCTAAAATAATAAATGACTCTGACTTTGACCAAGGACTTGACTCTGTTGTTCAGAAGATGAGGGTTCAAGCCACTTTTCAAAGTCAGTGCCCTTTCCTTCTAGTTTATATTTTACCCATGTTACAAAGAGGCCATGATACCTCTTTGTAACATGGGTAAAATGTGTTCCTAAGGACAAAATGTGACGCTTATGAACGTCAGAGTTTATGGACTTGATTCAACCTTCAGCATCTGGTTAAGTCAGACATAAGTGCGAGAGATTTGCTCTTAGCTTATAATTCACTTTCGAAATATAAGTAGCTATAGCACGTATCTTTGTTTCGAGTCTCCGATAATTCGTCACTATTATAAAAGCGCGGATGTACAATCAAACAAGTCGGCGGCGGACCAGTATGACAAAAAATCCCTCGGCTCGCTCATAGAGTCGAGGCACACTAGACACTGGTTTTGTATGCGAGTGTCAAGGTGTGTGTAAAGTAGCGCTGGAAGCGACGATGTATTGCTGAGCGATTCTCGCCCTCATGGTGGTCTAGCGGGAAGTTGTTCGATTGTACATCAGAAATCTTGAAAATTTAAATATAACGGAAATAATAAATTTCTTTATTGTTAACGTTACATTTTGTTGTTGCTACTCGATATACAAAACAGTAAATATTTGTAAGAAAATTATACATTAATATTGCGAGGTATTGTGTGTCCGGTCCCTGTGTCGCGTGGGCAGTCGGGAGCGTGTTTAAGCGGTTGTAACGCCGACACCACGCGCCGCTGCCACTAACAGCTTACACTATATACACTGTATACTCTCTATACACTGTATACAGCGTTATACACTGTATACACGCTATACACTGTATACACTGCACTTACACTAACCATATTAACATAAGAGGTAAAACGGATAACTGATATCCGGCCGAGAAGTTCGCTGTTCATCCGGCGTGACGGTACGAATATCCGGCATAGCATTGCAACTGATATCCGGTATGGCATTATGCTGAAGTAGGTACCGGCATGGCATTATAACGGATATCCAGAACGGCATTATACCTGATTGCTGGCAGAGTATACCAGATTCCCAGCGAACATTTACATCTACAGTGTCCGTGCATAACGAAAATATGTTATGCTTGAAGCCATGTCAAATTATCCGTGATTCTGCAATCACTTACCATCAGGTGACACGTCCTTTGTCTTCCTATGAAAAAAAAAATGGATTTTTAGACGAAGGTTTTGTATGTCGAGTAGCCATTTTGGTTTCCGTGCGACTCAAAATTGAAATGATGTCGAACCTAACCAGATGCTATGCGTTGAATGTAATTCACAAACTCTGACATTAAGTGAATAAATGAATCTGACTTTGACCAAGGACTTGACTCCGCTGTTCAGAAGAAGAGGGTTCAAGCTATTTTTCGAAGTCAGTGTCCTTTCCTTCTAGTTTCTATTTTACCCATGTTACAAAGAGGTCAAAATACTTCTTTGTAACATGGGTAAAATGTGTTTCTAAGGACAAAATGTGACGCTTATGAACGTCAGAGTTTGTGGACTTGATTCAACCCTCAGCATCTGGTAAAGTCAGACATAAGTTCGAGAGATTTGCTGTTAAGCTTTTAATTGACTTTTGAAATATACGTAGCTATAGCACGTATCTTTGTTTCGAGTCTACAATAATTCGTCACTATTATAAAAGCGCGGATGTACAGTCAATCAAATCGGCGGTGGACCAGTTTGAAAAAAAATCCCTCGGCTCGCTCATAGAGTCGAGGCACACTAGAAACTGGTTATGTATACAAGTGTCAATGTGCGTGTAAAGTAGCGCTGGAAACGACGGTATCTTGCTGAGCGATTCTCGCCCTCATGGTCGTCTAGCGGGAAGTTGTTCGATTGTACATCAGAAATCTTGAAAATTTAAAACTAACGGAAAGAATAAATTTCTTTATTGTTAACGTTACATTTTGTAGTAGCTACTCGATATACAAAACAGTAAATATTTGAAAGAAAATATTCATATTGCGAGGTATTGTGTGTCCGGTCCCTGTGTCGCGTGGGCAGTCGAGAGCGTGTTTAAGCGGTTGTAACGCCGACACCACGCGCCGCTGCCACTAACAGCTTACACTATATACACTGTATACCTACATTGTATACACTGTATACACTGTGCACTTACACTAACCATATTAATATTAGAAATGAAATGGGTAGCTGTTATCAGGACAAGAATTTCGCATATCCCGTGTGACATTAAATCGAATGTCCGGCATGGCATTATACACTTTATCCGGTTAGACATTATGCTGTGTATCCGGCATGACATTATTCCGGGTATCCGAGCTTATGTTCATGATGAACAAAAAAATCTGCTCGAAGACAGAGCAATCAGTGATCGAATTTAAACAAGGTTTTTATAAAAGACATTTCTGTCTCCTACATATTTTTTATAAAATGAAGTAATAATGTGTAGCGAAATTTTTCTCTCGTCGGTATCGGGCCAGCTAGTCAACTTAAACCGGTTGCCGGATGGTTCCCGGCTATCCGTTTCATCTCTTTAAAGCAATATACCTACTATCATATCATATCTACTCTTAAAATACTCAATGAGTAGTAGTGTCGGGCTTCAAATCAGTCTAGTCTTCTATATCCATCAATGTGCTAATATCAACGACAACCCAGCATACTAGACACCTAATGTTTTCATTTCTACAAACAAACAATTCTGTCAAAACGGTGAGGTATGCGGGGCGAAGGGGGCTACAAAAATGCACTCTAATTGGCCGGTCAATTTTGCAATGTTTCAAAATTCAAATTTGCGGTACGTCATAATTCATAACTAGTGTTGGGATTGGTCTTATGTAAGACGTATAAGTCTAACGTGTTGTCAGAAAGTGTTCGCCTTACGTCTGCCGTCTAGTAGGCTGGGTTGTCGTTGGCTAATACCTAAACACTTGGAAAAAAGTTTATACCTAAAGAAAAGCAAATATGATTAAACGTCACCGTTTACAACATATTAGATGGCAAAATCTTACCATCGAGACAAAAAAGTCAAAATCATTTATTCCCTCATAATGTGACGCTTATGAAAGTCAAATCAAGAAATTAATTATTTGACTGTAAATTTTATATTTACTGCCACGTTCTCAATGCAAGGGCGTAGAACCATGAGAAAGAACGAGCAAAAACACGGCCACTCTTGCATCGCCAGGCTTTGTATAAAGTGATAGAGTGCACTGTAAATAATACTTTTGAATTTAAATTATTTCAGTGGAACTGAAATACTATAGTAGAATATGTCGGAGGCCTGCGTCACTTTGTTAGCACAATTAGTGTAGTTAAGTCTATTACTTCTTTAGTTTAAATAAAGTATGAAATTGTTTTCGTATATTGAGAAAACTAGACACTACAGACAGATGACTGCACGGTTTGGCGTAGTGGTTTGAGCGGCCGCCTCGCTGCTTAACACTGCGCCGGGTGTTGTGGGTTCGATTCCCGCACGAGACAACACTTTGTGTGATGATGTTTCGAGTCTCGGTGTTCATTGTGTCCGTTGGTTGTATGTCTGTAAAGTCCCCCGCTACACAGGATTTTTCCTAGTGCAGGAGTTGTCTTTAAAAAAAAAAAGATATACTAGACACATACATATGTTATGTATAGTCAAGTCTGCAACACGCTTTCAATGTAGATAGGTACAAATAGTAGCCCTTTTTTAGGTTCGCCATCTATATGCATAGAGGCACTTCATTTTATTGGCATGAATAACAAGAGATTTATTCAAGAAGATAAAAAAATGGTCTCTCCCTGAAGCACCTGCGTTCTTCCATCATAAAAGTTATTTTACTGTCTCCCTTGAGATAAAATTTTAATAAGGGTTCAAGTCCTCTTTTAGATAAATCTAGGGCCGTACGTTCTGCCTTCCTGGTCTATCTTAGCTAGGGTCGCGCTCCTGATCAGCCAATCTCCCCCAACGCCCTTTTGTCCTGAATCTGCAACTGTCTTAGTATATGAACAGGTGCGATGTTACGTTCCAGAGCCACAGTTTCAGGCCTATTAGCTTGGTTCCAGTCACCTCTTGCTAAATCTCCCCCCTTACTTGTAATTCTGAATATGCCATCACTGGGACTGGTCAACTCATGGCATTCTGGAAGCAGCTTTCATGGTATGAGTAGCAGGCGACAACCGTGTCACTGCTCACGCACAATGGCCCAATTCAGTGGCTAAGTGCGGAAAACACCTAACTAACTAACTAACTATGCCATCACTGGTGAGGTATATTATCACATATAGTGTTATATTCCACAGCCACAGTTTCAGGCTTTCTTTAGCTAGCGTCAAGCCTCCATCCCAACCATTCTAAATCCGTCACAGTATATTGTCATACGTGTGGTACTGTTTCCAGAGCCACGGCCTGGGTGGCGGCGTGGGTTCGGTGGGCTCGGTGCTGGTGAACGGCGCGGTGGGAGCCGTGGGGAGCGGGCTCGGCGCGCTCAGCCTGTCGCTGTCCCTCGCGCCGCCCGGCTCGCAGCCGCCCGCGCCCATCACGCAGCACACGCTCGACCACATCAAGGTGAGGCATCGGCATCATCATCCTGATAGCGATATTCCGGTTGTGTTCAAGACTTGGTTGCAGTGGCGGATCTACGAGGGGGCTAACCGGGGCACTTGCCCTGGGCGCCAGTGTCATGGGGGCGCCAAAATCATGTCACAGCATATAACAAACTAGCCGTTTCCCGCGGTTTCACCCGCGTCCTGAGGGAAAAAAAGAAGAAAAAACTTCGCATATCCGAAAAAAACCCAAATATCTTACGGACCCCTATTTTTTCTTAAATAAAAATAAATATAGCCTATGTTACTCGCAAATAATGTAGCTTTCTAATGGTGAAAGAATTTTCAAAATCGGTCTAGTATTTTTTGAGTTTATCCATTACAAACAAACAAAAATACAAATTTTTACCTCTTAAAATTTGAACTGGTTAGAAAACTGTTGCGAGGGGGCGCCATTATCAAGACTTGCTGCGATTCGAAAAAAGCGTAGATCCGTTACTGCCTGGTTGTATCCAAGGTCCACATGCATGAGAGCCTGCATTACTTAAATTAAACGTCGAAATTGTTTATTTACTTAGACCACAATGTAACGCTTATGAACTTCAAAACTGAAGTAAATTACTTAATTATTTTTCATAAGTGTCCCATGTTGGGCGCCAATGTTATATCATAACTAAACGTGTGTGTGTGTAAGTGGCGCTGCGTTCGGCGTGCTTCGCGGTCTTTTTCACTCACATTTTTTCACAAAACTTTTCCTTTTCCACAATTTAAACACCTTTTACGAAATTTATTGCGCACTCTCACTTGTGTCACGAATTTCTTGAACTATTTGAACTCTACGCCGGTAACGTCATCTCATAGGGTTTTTTCCTTGGGATGTCTTTCATTTTCGTGATCTAGCTCTCTTGTATATGGAGTTTCATACATCAAATTTCCAATCGTTAATGCTCTCCAAAAACTATGGTATCCACATTATTTGCTTTCCAAAAACTCTGGTCTCCTCCACATTCTTTGCTCTCCAAAAACTGTTCTCCACATTCTTTATTCTCCAATAACTCTGTTCTCCACTTTCTTTGCGCATATTCTGAAATGCGGTACAGGTACCGCATATCAGGGTATACTCTGCATCTATACCTGTGTGACAGTCCTTTGATAATGGAATTGCGCACTAGCTCTTTTTTCTTATTTTTCTTTCGCCGCCTCATTTTGCCGATAAGAACATAAACTTAATACGATGTATCACTTAGCAACGTATGTAATCGCGTTACATGATATGCGCTGGCAGGGCCTCCATGTAGGGATAGACGTGTCAAGGCACACAAGCACTCTTTATTTATTATTGAATACACGTTATTCATAGGAAGGTGTCACTACACTACTCGACTCTTGTTATTCCCCCTCGGTAACACGTCATGTCTCGTGTTGTGTGTAGGTGGCGCTGCGGTCGGCGGGCTACAGCGAGGCGGGCATCAGCGAGATCGGCGCGGCGCTGGCGCTGCTGGTCAAGCACGGCGTGCTGGGGCTCGCCCTCCCGCAAGCCTTGCCTCCCGCACCGCTCTCCGCCGCCTACTTCCCGCTCACGCCGCAGGACCCGCCCGCCGTGTTCGGGCCCATCGGACAGGTGCCGCTCGGTACGTACCACCACTCCGACACACATACACACATACACACATACAGACAAACACAGTTCATGTTCAGCGAGAGGCACACCGGCAGCGGGCGGATGATTAACTTAGCTGGCAAGTCACTTTAAAAAATCTTACCAATAGGAAGGAGGAAGAAAATGGATACTCAAATCCACGTTCTTTTTTAATCGTTGGTAGCTTTTCCACAAACTTGGTGAAATTTCAAATTAGTATGGATGTGATGGGTTTTGACTACTTAAAAATTAAGAGGTGGTCAAATCATCCTAGTTTCTACACACTATCAATTATTTTCAATACTTTTTTGTAATGTTTCCCTACATAAATCTTCCTTCACTTATATAACTAAGATACTATAGCGACTTTATTACGAATAAATGTACAAAATATAGTACAGTTTGCCAAGACTCGCATCGTTTCGCGATAGCGTAGCCCGCTCTTCCGCTGCCGGCGTGGACTCCACTTTACTTCCTTTTAGACACACTACCTCTTAAACAGAGTAATATTAGACCCCTTTTAATTGGTAAAAATAAAACCAAAATTGATCTGTCTGAAAACCGAAATTAATAATATATTCTAGAATAACTTCACATCATTTTTTTTTAAATCGCAAGTAGCTCTGTTTTAATTAATGTTATGAATAAATTTCTACGATTAATTTTCTACTAGTCTACCTCAAAATATGGTTAAAATACAGCTGATTTTCTATAATTTTAGTTATTAACTTTCAGAAAATATAAATTGCAATCTAATAGAGTATAGTGACTAGCCGTTATTTTAAATTGAATTTACTGTATTATTAAGTTCGGTCTTACTCCCCATTGAAGACTACATAATAAACATTTGTATCAAGATAATGTCGGCAACATTTTATCATTTATTTACTTGTAATAAATTACAATATCTCCCTACTATAAAGTTACAGCTCTATATGACTTCCTTCAAATTAATGACTTAAGAAATAATGCCGACTTTATCAGAAAACACACTGTGGATAATCATTGTATCAATAATTTAATATTCTACAGGTGAATTCTACCTAATACAATATTATTTTGAATTTAAATAATGTGATTTATTTCTTTATCATGATCCTCCGCAGGTTAAACAAAATATTTTTAGATATAAGTATTGATAAATATAAATATACTAAAGGAAAGAGAATTTAAGATAAATAATGCATTGATATTTTTGATATTGTATTATAAATTTTATAATATGGTTTATTTTTATATTGACCAGTTTTAAGTGAAAATAAAGCTTCAGTATATTTCTATTTATAATTATTGTACATGATAATTATAATGTTCTTGTATCCAAATTGTTGTCGAATTTACAACGGAACTGTCGAGCGCTGTTGCTCGTTAACAAAGATGTTGTTGGATGGTACGGGTAAAGCGTCACCCGTCGCGGTCGCCGCCGCGATGGGTGACCGGACCACATTCACACACGTCTCTCGCTTCCAAATTCAAAATTTCACAATGCTTCTCTCTCATTCTCTCCTGGTTTCTGATTGGCTGCCGTGATTATAACTTCGCTTACTGTAATTTGTCTGACGGGGATTTATTTGTAAAAATCGTCCTAATGTTTCATAGCTGTTTTCAGACTTATCATTTGGTTCTGTAAATATTACCAAACGATGTAATAAACTGTATTAAATTGGTAATAATAATTGCAATTACACTAAAAAGCAGGATTTTAAATTGGTAATAAAAATTGTAACTATACCAAAAAGCAGGATTTTTTAATAGACTGCCGTTTCTTGTACAGTCGACCAACTTCCCGCTAGATCACCATAAGGGCGAGAATGGCTCAGCAAGACATCGTCGCCTCCAGTGCTACTTTACACCCACATTGACACTCGTATACAAAACCAGTTTCTAGTGTGCCTCGACTCTATGAGCGAGCCAAGCGATTTCAAACTGGTCCAGCGCCGACTTGTTTGATTGTACCTAACTTGAAGAGCCTCCAGATTTGACTATCGATAAACTATGGGCATTTGATCACATAAAATGCTATTCATTTTCCTATAAAAATATTATAATATATCCTACAAAGTAGTCATGCAAAACGATCTAAATTCTAAGTCTTAAAGCAGCTATGAAAGTAGACATCATACTGGTATATAATTTTGAAATAAATCCCTTACTTTATAAGGTGAATATGAATTAGTGCAATTTCTTTAAGCACGGATTAATTGTTATAGAATTGGACAATAATCATGGGTTTATATAATAACGTGATCAAACAAATCTTTGATGAATGAATTGGGCAGATTGTGTCCCCGAACTAAACCGAAAATGCTCTCATTCTAAAATCTAGTGCCACTCTTAAACACAAAAATAGATTTGCCTAACTTAGATAGCCCATTTTTTACAATCTATTGTCAACTCAGATTTCGTGATTCTCACAATTACATCGGCAAACATGGTACCACAAATTGTAAGATTAAGATTCTGATTTAAAAAAAAAAGTGGCATGAGTTTCTTCCAGGCTCTTTTCATAGCCCTACCATCCCGAACCTGGTTGTATAAAAAAGAATTGACGTTCATAAGTGTTGCTTTTGTAACCTATATGAATAAATGAGTTTCAATTTGAATTTGACTCTCGCCATGGAACCCTAGATCCACTTTGCCGCAGAGAAACCACGGTCTGACCTATGTAACCTTACGAGACAGTTATATTATTTGGTTCTCTGTTATGCTACTGCTACACCTGCGTTTGCGTTAACGTTAGTGGCAATGGCTAACTACGCGTTAATTAACGCGTTAAAAATGCACTTTAGCTACATTTAGGTCACAATGCCGTTAAGCGTTAATACATTCCTCGTGAATTCACGCGTTAAAACACGTTAAGGACGATTACATTCAAAGGCACTGCTCAGATTATAAAAGTTCTAACAAAATTTAATTCGACCTTTCCATAGTCGTTCGCGTAAATGCAGTTTACGCTGAAAACAATGTACACTAGGCCTTTTTGTGACCGCGTATCCTGTGGAATAAGACGGCGTTGATGTGTCCAAAAAACCGACAACCGAGCTATCGCTTAACGTTTAACGCCATTCATAATGCTATTAGTAATTTAACGCGTTAAAACGTTGGCCACACCTACGTAGCGTCTACATTAACGCGTTAATTTAGGCGCTACGTAGATGTGGCCAACGTTTTAACGCGTTAAATTACTTATTTCCAATGTGAATTTACCTAACGCGTTATTGGCCATTGCCATTAACGTTAACGCTAACGTAGGTGTAGCAGTAGCATTAGCACAAAGATATCTGTCATTCTTAGAAGTAGTAACTGGCAAAGTAGAAGTATTGGTCAACCACCCAATATGGGGGACATAAAATTGGGATTAAAATACAAGATTTCGGAGCTAGCACTATGAAAATAAGGGTAACTTCTACTACTACAAGTAATTGTTTAAAATTAATGTATGTGATAAACAGAAATTGCACAAATTCAGTATCACCCAGTGCTCCTTCTACGAGTTTTTACGTCTACTACGATTGACGTTGCGCGCACTAAATTAGATATACTGCAAGCGACGTTCGTCATAGCTGACAGCTGAACTCGTATACACCGCGACATATTAAGCTGAATATTTACCAAAATATGCTAAACTAGAAATAAAGAGAACTTAAGAGCTTAGTCTAAGTTCAGCAACCGCAAGACTCCTTGATTCGAACAGCGTTCTACGCGCTGATTGGCAAACTTCAATATCAAATTTCGAAGGTCATATTGTCATATACAATGATATTACAAGAAAAAGGTAGATACGTTACCTACTTAGTAATCAATCCGTAGAAACGTCACACTGACGCAGATCGATAACTCCATATTTTATTTTACTTTCGGTTGACAAGATGTGTCAGTTTCACTTTGACGCCGGCTCGCGACGTCACACATACATATGTCAGACTTGCCAACTGGCTTATGTTTAGCGTCCTGCTTTTGGTACACCTATAACTTATCTACTTTTTTACTTTTTTAACATCATTGGTCAAATAAGTCTGTGCAAGCCCATCCGAAGTAGCGGATTAGCCCAAGCAAATAAAGTAACTGCTTGGGTGGAGTATCACGATTTTCACTGCCATGGATTCAAACGGATTCTTTACTTGGAGTCCGTGCACAGATACGGCGTCCGTCAGTGAAGTACTGGAAGTCCTTAGAGGTTTAAAAAAATACTCTGCAAGAACATGAAAAATAGCTTAAAATCTTGCTTGCAACCGGACTCACTTGCCACTGTTTTAATAGAATAACTAAAAAAGTCAAATCGTGTTGTGAGTGAGACCGTGAATTATATCTTAATGAGTTTAATAAAAGTTTATTAAAATAATTTTTACTACAATTTTTGTGGGGGAAGATACCTAGGCTTTAGACATGAAAGAATCCTAATAGGGACAATGCCAACAGTGCGTCGATCACCGTTAAAATCGATGTAACACACAAACTCCTACTAAGCCCCTAGCGTATATTGGTAAATCGTAGCTCTATAAGCCGCCGTGTTCAACAGCACTGTATAAAAATCTTCATGTATATTATTATTAATTTTATTCAACATTTGCATGCCTATAGATATTGTTTGACGTATGTGTTGTATTGCTGATAAAAATAACACAATTGGCTTTAAAGTATTATTATAACATTGTTTATTTATTTTTTACTTACTTACAACGAAACTTTTTCAAAATTTCCACATCGCTTCTCACTCCATCTGTCGGCAATACATAACAACTTTTGTGCTATGGACGGATCTTGTTGAGATTCTACGACGAATGTCTCAAGAATCGAATGTTTTTGAAGTTGCTTATAAATTATTAGAATTTTAATGGGATTGGTTGATGAAATGGCAGTAGGCTCTTTGTACAGAGTTCCCCAAAAATTTAATTACCATTACCACTGCTAACATAAAAAGATGCGGTGGTCGAACAAGGTCTATTGCACTCTGATTCTCTGATAAATTCGCTTATCCCTACTACTAATTGAAGTCGGGCGAGGATTAATTGACTGAATACGCCCGAACGTCTATACGTGAGACTTAAAATATAAAATGGTGAAACGTACATAGACTGTAGCCCAATATCAGAAAAAAAAAACGGATCTAACGAAGACTGTTGTAACACGATCTTTAACAAAGAGCCTATTGCTATATTGTATGGACTATATTCCGGATCCAGATAGGAGATTAAAATGCACAAGACTAATATAATAAGATTGCTCCAAAAATATTTGGACAGCTATGGCAATCAAACCTTTCTCCTCTTTTTGCTAGTGTCTATAATGTATACACTCATAGCTTTACTCATTACTTTGCTCCAAAAAGTCTCCCAAAATAAATTCAGCTGAATCAGTTTAATAACTTTCTCCCCCTATCTTCTTCCTTGAAATCCTAATTCTGGTTCCGTCATTACTATTTTTAGTATTATGAGCAGGTTCAATCGTCCATAATCCGAGCCATAGCACAAGCAACAGGGAGAACAACCTATAGTTTTTAAGGAATGTTATTTATAAATCTATATGACATTTTAATTAATGAACGCCAAACAACTTTCAGTTTTTCCCTCTCTAAACACTTTAGACGCTTGACTCAATGTGACAATTGCTAAAATCAATACATGTTTTAATATTTCAAACCAAACATCTAAAAACAATCTAAATCAATTTAAAGTCGCAAATTATGGTATTGAATGGACCAAAACTGACTTTTTAAATTGTCTCGAAACCAAATTATAAAGGCCAATGACGTCTAGAAGACGTTGGGTAGTTTCACTGAAATGCAAATTATGACCGACCACTGTTAGTGGGAAAACATACTAACATCCGTGTCCCGGTTAACATTTTAAAGAAAATTCAAATATTTGATTTATTGTCATCTTTCTTAAGTAAATCCTCCCAAGTTGTGGCGTTTATTAATTAAAATACGAACAATGACCGTATGACTGATGCATTCGTACGTTTGGGTTGTTCCCCCCAGGTTCCATGTATCTCTTCTAAGTCCGTAGCACAGCGCTGCCGTGTGAGGCGTCTAAGGTCCCATTGTACACGCACACAAGATACTCTAGACTCTTATGTTGCTCACACAGTAATCGTGCATGACACATAGTTTTGATCGATAGCTTGTATCATAGTTCAGTAGGTAGTGTAGTTCGAACTCTAAGGGACCATTAGAGAGCTGGGGATGTAGATTTGATTTTACCGTTTGGACTGAGAGTAAATAGTACTGTTTTCTTAGAGTATATCGGGGCATATTGGAGGTTATGGGGTCTAAATTTAATGGGCTGTGTTTAGTCTGGGATCGCGTGGAGTTTAGAGGGGTGAGGGGGATGGGTGTGTCGCGTGTATGGTGGTGCGGCGGCGGCGGCGCTGTGCGGGCTGTCGCTAACACGTAACTCTCTCCGCAACAGCGCGAAACGTTCTAATGTAAGTGTTCGCGCTCGCGCGGTGGGGCGAGGGGCGTGGGACGGACGGGGCCTTGCCCCGGCGCAGGCGCGGCGGCGTATAGCGTGACGCGTCCGCAGGCGGCGGCGGCTCCTTAGAGCGTTTCGCGGAGGTTGCATTCGAGGCGCTTCGCCCCCCAGCCGTGGCGCCCATCAGCCTCGGGGCCGGCGTCGGCGGCGTGGCAGGCTTCCCCTCCGCCTCGCTGCTGCCGCTCAGCAAGAGCCCCACCCCTGCTGATGCCGGTGCCAAGGACTCGAAGAACGTCGAGATTGCGGAGGTTATCGTCGGGGCTATACTCGGTGAGTTGACGCGACATATTAATGTTTTGTTGTCTTGACTGACTTCCGATTGACCCATGCATATGCAAATACGATTCATTTTGTGATACTGAGCCCAAACGTGTCTGGATATTTATTTAAATAATATTAATAGTGAGTTAACTATGTACCTATATGTTGAACGGCAACCATATTTTAAGCCCTGTAATCAAAATAATTTGTGAAGTTGCTTCGTTGGAGTAACAGAAAATATTTCCTCTGTATTAATTCAGCAATTGATGATGATGAACGGTGTTCCAGGCCCTGGAGGCCGCAGCCTAGTCGAGATCCAGCAGATGTCTGGCGCGAACATCCAGATCTCCAAGAAGGGCACGTTCGCGCCGGGCACGCGCAACCGCATCGTCACCATCACGGGCACGGCCACCGCCATCAGCAACGCTCAGTACCTCATCGAGCAGAAGATCCAGGAGGAGGAGCTCAAGCGCACCCGCCACAACGCCATCTCCGGCCTCATGCAGTAACGCCGCCAAAACAACTACTGCCTGCTAAGATTCCACTGTGTTTGATGTACTCTCGCGGTTATTGGCACCAATGTTTGTAGAAGACAATTGAAGTGAAGGTTGGCCGCTAATGCATGCGTCAACGTTTGTGGTAAGGTGTCCCATGTTGGGCGCCAGTGTTAGTAGCTATGTTGTGGAAGGGTACGGGAAGGCGTCGAGTTCCAACTGTTGGAACTCACAGTTATGTACTCTCGTATTGGCCGCCGGTAATTGAGTGTGGTTATGGACTGTTGTTACGGAACGTAGGTCCCATGTTGGGCGTCAATATGCGAGAACGATTTAGCTACGTGGTCGCACGTTGGACTCCAATATGCTAGTTTACGTAGCTCTCGAGTGTTGTAGACGGTTTGAACGAGCTACGTAGCACGCCCCACGTTGGGCGCCAATACGCGAGATGTCTAGCTGCGTGTCCCACGTAGCAGTTGGTGTGTGCCGCCGCCGTAGCGGGCAGTTCCGAGCGGCGCGCTCGTACACGTATGTACTTTATCTTATATTTTGTTCTAGCGTAGTTACTAGTTCTAGTCAAACACTGTTGGATCACAGCCGCCGCTCGGTCACCGGTCACCGGTCACCTGCACCGTGGCGCGAGTTACCTGACTCTAGTTAAGGACTTTATGTTTTATTTTATCTGACGGAGGATATAATTTATGCAGCTCTCGATATGCGACGGGCGCCACACTTTCCCCCCTCTACCAAACACTTCAACATAACCTTTTATCTTTGAAAATATTGCCATTTCATTGTCCGTCACAAATAAATTCGACCTTTCATAAGGGTAATTTGTCGATGCAGGTGTATTGCTGTCCTTGTCTAACTAGGCAGCCAAGACAGAGAGCCCATTTCCAAAGTGCAAACTGTAGTGTACGCGAAAAAAGCGCGTCACGGTAAAAATATAAAGGTTATATTGGAGTATTCGATTCGAGCTGTTCGGGGCCGTGCAATGTCCGCGGCGCCGCGTCGCATATCGACACATAGTTACCTATTTACAATAATACTAGTTATGTATATTGATTTTATGCATGTAATAATATAATAGCGTTGATTGTGGCGGGGAGTTGCCTATCATCACTCACTAGATGGCGTTAACGTCGAGTCGAAACTCGACCAAAAAGTTTTAAATACTTTACCATTAAGTATCCCTGTTTAAGAATTTGTTATGTATGACTAGTGGTTTGACCCCGGCCCACTCCCCGCCGCACTAATATTTTACGTTTCTTATCGTGATGACAAGTAATTATTTTATTCTGCCTAGCAGACGGTTATTGTTGTTTAAGATATAATAATGAAAATATTGTGATATCTCCTATCACGGAAATTCCTATTCCATACACATATTATTTTTGTATATTCTTCACCACACCATACATGTTTTTTTTATTTACAAAGTTGATTTCATTGTAAATGTTACCATTGATAAGTTATTTTTCTTTAGTTTATTAGGATTAGTAATGTGATTAATTGATATAATAAAATCTATTTGACTATTATGTCTTAGGTGGAAGATCGCCGTTCGCAACTTTGCGGGAGTTTTAGACGCCGTCTCGGCCAAGTTGCTTTTTATGACATTTGACAAGTGACGGCTTGTGCGCCAGCCGTAATATCTGCGTTCAGACGTCAACAGCTGGGGTAGTCTTAGTTTCATCAAAACTTGGACTAAAATGACCTGATTCAGTATTTCAAAACCAAAACGTTTCCTTTTGAACAAGTTTAAGACTTGTAATCTTTATTTTAATCAAGTCTGTGACACGCTATGGTCTTTATAAACTGTTATCTCTGTCTGTCTCCTATTTTTTCTCTTTTAACTGTAAGTGGCTGGTCTTAGTCAATTTGACTGGCACCTACTTTTTAGTACTGTACAATAACGGTATGTTTTGAAATATTGCAACCGGTCATACATTGACAGTTTGTTTATGCAAATATTATCGTGCGAGCACACGAGCCGTCGCGCACACAAGTACAATAGAACGTTTTGACTTGCACGCCGTTTGTAATTCACTCCTCAACACACCCTACACGATATCTTTGATCTGTCGAGCAGACTAACTTCATTCCTGACTTCTCTCGGTAAAGATCTTTATTTTTTTATACATTTATAAACAAAATAATAATTATCTTTATCGTTTTTCAATTTTATTTTTTTGTTATTAGGAATGTTTCATAGTTCATTTGTTGTCGGTCTAAATTTGTCTTACGATATAAGTACAATTTAAAAATAATAAATACAATGCATGTCCAGAAGAGTAGGTGAAATAATAATAAATAAAATAATATTTAAAACATTTTAAAATGCAGATTTCTATATATCGAGATGACAATATAAATGATATATTCTTATTTACAGTTATATGATTGAATATTTTATTTTTCGCGCCGTCGTTTAACAAGACGTTTCTTGTAGTGTCTGTTAGATGTGGTTCGCCGGCGACTTGTATGGCGAGAATCGTGCGACAATCGTCGGTGAGTCGTCGGTAAGTCGTCGGCGAGTCGTTTATAGTTACATAATATAAACTGTGATTGTTTTCGTCGACATTGTCAAGGTACTACGTGTCAGTCTCCGCTTAGTGTTAGAACCCGCCGGCACTCGCCGCAGGGTAGTTTTAAGTTGTGTTCGTTTACCTCAGAAGTGCCATCGTTCTACATACAGGATAGTGAGGCGAGCCTCCGACCTCTACACTGTTCAAAGTCTCGTGTTTTGTCGCAGCATTTGTATGTTACAGGCACGAAATACCATAAGACTGTCTGAAATGGCTGTTCTATAAGTATTTCCGCCCAAATAAGGGACATTTAAAACATACAAATGTAGCAACAAAACACATTTAAATATATTTTCCCGAACATCTCCGACACCACGTTGGGCGCCAACGTGTAATTTTCAATGCAAATTTCTAATGGGTGATAACTTTTCTAAGGCGGTGAATACTATCGCATGTGAATAACGGTATGAAGTACAAAAAGCAAACGTAATCATAATAAAAAAGTATAATAATTTGAAATCGGAAGGTGAACGTAATGTACGATAGTGTATAAGGAAATCGGAATTGAGAGACAATTTTCTCAGCTACTTCTTTCACATTTACGCGATTTATAAATAAAATAATAAAAAGTATATAATAATTTTAACTAATTAATTATTAGGGAAGTGAGCACGCTCGATATGCCATAACCTCGTACTTCCGTGAAAAAGGTGAATATAATAATAGTGATTTAACTTTGTTGTAAGTTTCTTGTAGTGGCGCTGGCGTCGCGCGCCGGTCCCGCGCCGGTCCCGCACCGGTCTAGCGCCGGCCCCGGTCCGCCGCCGGCGCCGCTAACTGTCCAACGACATCTCGGTCATATAAGTTGTGGGTATTGTTAACTGATCTATTACATATATACGTGTGTTATGTAGTTAACATTCGCAGTGTAGTGTGGCATTACAGTAGCTAGTTAATATATATTCAATCTTTAAACGTGTATAGGGTAACGCTGTTGGATAATATTTCCGGTGTTTTTTCGAATTTTTCTCATCTAAACTATGTATAATTGGGGGTAGGTACAGATATCGTCTTGTGTCAATTAATAATTGTCTGTCTGTGCGTTCGCGATGATCACAACGGTTGACAGAGGGCGCTGTCGTGTAAGTCATGCGTAGAGTAAGCATCATCCGTAATTATGAACTGAATGAAGTATTGTGGTATCGAATTAAGGGTAGTTCGCGTGTTGCTCCGTTGTGATGATCGCTGGCACACTCGAGGTCGTGTCGGCCAAGCCTGAACGCGTATCGCCTGTCTCGTCGATTTAACAAGCTCAATTTTATCGGAACTAAATCTCGATTAGTCGGTACGTATAAGTCAAACTCGTCAATTAAGAGAAAATATTTTCCAAAAAAAATGGTGTATGGTTTCACAGCATTGTTCAGTTCGGGCGAGCTCTGGGGGTAGACATAGTTTCCGTCTGGTTTCTTCACTCTCTTTCTCTATCTCTGTCTCCAAGTTACGACTTGCCTCTATTGTTATTCGGGGCGGTGTCCGCACAGCGTCGGGTGTCCACATTCCGGCTAGAGTTAAGTATTTCTCTCGGGGGCAGGCGTGTGGCGCTGTCGGCAGGTATAGTTACCATAGTGTCCACTTGTTTTGTTGCGTCGTCGTTTTGCCGACAGATGGCGCGCTCGCTGCTGGCTCCTCGTCATAATAGTTACTGTTGGTAACCTTGCTGGCTGTACAAATCGCGTATGTCGACGCGTCGCGGACACCGCACCGATCTTATAATAGCTATCAATGGAATTCTAGTTAGTTATAATTATCATATTAAAAATAAAAAAACAATATAATGGGTATGTATAGATAATTTTTAAATTAAAATTACTGGAAAAATGTTAATGTTGTTATACAGAAGTTGTTACAATATTTGAGAGTATATTAACGTGGATACAAAATAATAATTTTAGTGCGGTAATCATTATCCGAGTAAAGTTTATCGCGTGGAAGGATAATAAATAGTGCAACGTCGTCCCGAATATAAATGTGTAAGGGCCTGGTCACGAGATCGGTCTAAGCGGCGAGCGGCGCGGCAGGGGCGATGTACATGGCGCGTTTACTCTGAGGCGGCCGCGCGCCGCGTCACAGTAAACGCGCCAGGTACATCGAAAACGCTCGCCGCTGCCGCCTGCCGCTGTAGGCCGTGGCCGGGCCGTAATAGCGCAGTCTTAGACGCGACCGTAGAGCAAGACAAGTTATACTGATTCTGTGATACTGAGTACTGCACACGCACGCTTGTAGCCCCGTTGCCCCGCCCCCGGCACACACACACGCACGCACACACACACACACACACGTAGAGCACGCACGGACGGAGACACTGGTGTCTGTAACAGGTTGTGTCAAATTACTTAGAGCTCAGTTGAGTAGTGGTAGTAGCGGCCGGCGACATACTAGCTGTGTGCGCGGCGTTCCCTGCACCGCACGCGACTCTCGCCACTTTATCGATCATATTATAATGCTGTTACTATAAGGAATTTCAATGTTGTAGGCTAAGGTAGCTAGATGTCATTCTTCATTGTACGGATGTATCGGTGAGGTAAGAAGATGGCGCGTCGAGCCGTCGAGCCGGCAGCGTGCCGGCCCGTGTTTGCCCCGTGCCGCACACCTCATCCTCCCATTTTAATTTTAATAGCTAAATGTTGTTGAATTTGTTGATAGAGTGGTTTATTATAATTACTATAGGTAGTTTAGTGGGTATACACGCGAAGGTGGCAGCCGTTGGGTGCGCTAGGCTAGAGTAAGGTTCGATACTGTGTTTAGGAAAATGGCTGTGCGTTCAAGTCGAACTCAACATTAAGACATCACCATAACGCTTGTTCGGGAAGGGCGCGAATCGCACACGAGCCGCGCGCGAGCCCGCGCGTCACGCACTCACTATCTGTATATAATTGCATAACATTATTTCATTTACGTTACTCTCCTTGCTCATTGTCATCAATTTATTAAAGACTGAGGAATCAACTCGCGCATATTGACATCGTCACGAACGCGTCCCAAACGGTAGGGATTAATTGTAATATATAATTGTTTATTGATCATTAAAAAAAATTTCGCTCGGTTTCATGTGGGTGGTCCCGGGACTGGGCCGTGTGCGATTCTGCGAAGCACTCTCGAGTGCTCGAATGCCGAGCGCCGAACGCCGGACGCAGCGCTCGCGGCCGCGTGCCGAGCGCCGAGTGCCGAGCGCCTAGTGCGTAGAGCCGAGGCCGAGAGCGTAGAGCCGAGGCCGAGAGTGGCTAGAGCTGAGGCCGAGGCCGAGAATGGCTAGAGCCTAGGCCGAGAGTGTCTAGAGCCGAGGCCGAGGCCGAGAGTGGGTAGAGCCGAGGCCGAGAGTGGCTAGAGCCGAGCGCATAGAGCCGCGCCGCTGCGGCCGCGCGCCGTCAGTCGTTGTCTCATCACCTTTACACATGTTGAGATTGATATGTTATACTAATTCTATTGAATTATAACTTGTTGCGTATTATAAGTATGTATAGACGAGCGGCTCAGCGCCGGCTCACTTATGTGTAAATGTCATACGTTGAATATAAAAATTTGTTGCTGTACAGTTCAGTCATGGAATTTTTATTTTTTATTATTAATATTTTTTTGTTAACTTGGTTTACGATAAACGGGTCTGCAATGTTATGTAACGAGAATATAATTTTTAATTAAGTTTGAATTTTACATAAACGATGTTGAATAATAATATGTTTTGAATTAAAAATTCACTATATTTTAGTCAATGTTTATAATTGTTTAGTTAGTTGTACTCTCAGATTGATTTTCTAATGAAGTGTTATTTTGCAATGTTGTAAATGATAAGAGGTAAAAATGGAAGGTTACAATGTCTTAGTGTTTAAAAGCTCGAAACCAATTGAAAGGTACCTTGAACATTGTCTATATTATATTAACATTAAATAAATGCAAAAATTAACACCCTGCGTTTTATTCACATACCCTTATCTTACCCCAAATGTAGATGATTTATTTGATGCAGCTCATAATATTAAAATTTTACCTTCCAATAAAATTTGTATTATGCTTCCAATGACGTCCGAAGTCCTTTATGAGAGTACCTACATCGATTCTTTCACCTCGCCTGGTCGCTAAATGTCGCTACTTCCGTTTCCTGGATGCACCTACAGCGCCATCTACCGCTTCCGGTCTGCAACCAAACTACCTCCCAAATACAAGCCGCCATCTTTGTCATTGTACGGCTCATAATGGTATAGCCCCAGGAAGACATTACTGGGACTTCGACCTGAGGCTGAATTTAGGTGATCCATTACCCTGGGTATTAGGATGGGTAGCGGGAACAGCCATGCAAGTCGGTAATGCCAGGATCTGCTGAACGCGTCGTGAAAGTAAGCGTTCGAGTCCGACAAGTCTAGCGAAACATAGTTTGCTACGACATGTGCTGTCTGTGATGCAAAGAGGTCTACTTCTGGCGTGCCTCACATGGCGAACAGTCTCGATGTTGCCTCGCCTGTGAGGTGCCACCCGGCTGCGGTGCGATTTCGTGAGAGGTGATCTGCTTCGGTGGGGCACAGGTTTGGTAGGTGGTGAGGCCGAAGCACAATGTTGAGGTGGTCCACCAGTTCCAGCAACTGTTGGGTCAGATCTAGCAATTGACGCGATCGTGTTCCTCCTTCGTTTTTTATATAGGAGACAACTGTTTTTTTGTCGCTCTGAAGAATCACTGTAGAATTCTGGAGCTCCATTGCTTTGGCTGATATAGCGGCTATCACCGCATACATTTCCTTCAGATTGCAATGCCATTTTGTCTGGTGTTGCTCCCATAGGCCTTTTATCATGTCGTTGTTCACCAGGACTCCCCATTGAATGTCCGACGCGTCGGTGAAGACGTGGTTCGTCGGCATTCTTTGGGGATGAATCTGACTTCTGACTGATATTCTCCTTCATGAGCTTTTTGCTGTGTCGCTGCAGTAAGCGGCAATGCAACCTTCCCCGGTGGGTGATGAAGGTTGCAAAGTTGAGATGACCTAATAGGCGTTGCGCCTGTTTTAGGTTCCAACTGCCGGCTTCGAGTTGCATTCGCAACATCTGACGAATTCGTTGTATTTTCTCTAAGGATAGGGACTTCGTGTTGAATTTGGTATCCCACGTGACTTCATGACCTTTTTGCTGTGTCGCTGCAGTAAGCGGCAATGCAACCTTCCCCTGTGGGTGATGAAGGTTGCAAAGTTGAGATGACCTAATAGGCGTTGCGCCTGTTTTAGGTTCCAACTGCCGGCTTCGAGTTGCACTCGCAACATCTGACGAATTCGTTGTATTTTCTCTAAGGGTAGGGACTTCGTGTTGAATTTGGTGTCCCACGTGACTTCATGAGCTTTTCGCTGTGTCGCTGCAGTAAGCGGCAATGCAACCTTCCCCGGTGGGTGATGAAGGTTGCAAAGTTGAGATGACCTAATAGGCGTTGCGCCTGTTTTAGGTTCCAACTGCCGGCTTCGAGTTGCACTCGCAACATCTGACGAATTCGATGTATTTTTTCTAAGGGTAGGGACTTCGTGTTGAATTTGGTGTCCCACGTGACTCCGAAATCGATTAACCTCGTTGGTGTTGTTACCGATTTCTCCATATTTATCCACCAACCCAGACTGGTCAAAAACTGTATTGCGATTTCTATCTGTGCTGTAAGCGTATTTCTGTCCTGATGTACTACCAGATAATCGTCTAAATATACCACTAATCTCAACCCTTTTTATGCGGAGTATTTCTGCGGTCCAGTTCGTTACCGAGGCGAAAATCCGTGTTGCTGCTGCAGGGCGAACGGTAGACACGTCATCTGTAGTAGTTGACTTTGATAGCTGATCCGGAGAACCTTCTGTGTCGATCTTTTACTGGCAGGTGGTAATAGGCCTGACTTAAGTCCAGTTTCACCATCCAACCTCCGCGTTGTAGAAAATTTGGCACTTGGTGATGGTGAAACAGATGGAAATGCCTTGAGATTGAAAATTTTTCGACTTTTTCCGTTGGATTTCGGAATTATGAATAGAGGCGAGATAAAAAACGCTGTCTTGCTGAATGGTATTCTGAGACTTGTTATCAATTTCCATATTGATTTTGGTGGATTGAAAAAAGGCCCCAAGTGTTTTTGAAAGCGTCTTAGACAGCCGCCTAAAAACCCTGTTGAGTTCTAAAACCCGCTCCCCCCCCCCTCTTCTTGGCTGACGAGTTATTGCGACGCGTCGGTGATGACGTGGTTCGTCGGCATGAATGAATCGGAATCTTTGTTTTCAGCCCGTTTGGGTTTATTATTGTTATTCGGCTGACCCCGAAACGGCTTTGCGTCAGCAGAAGAGGTCGAGGGCTCTGGCGATTTTTTCCCGGGTTCGGGTAGAAGCTGGGGGCTGTGACAACTGACCGGAGTCAAACATGTATTCGCAAGACGGCGGAATTTTTCATTACCAAATAACTGTTTAACCTTTCATAAATATAGGACGCATTAAGCTGAATTTCCTTAGAGGCAAACCAATCAACTAGATTCTGTAAAGCAGAGTTCAAGGCTTCATTTTGGGCCAAAAATGCATTGGATAGCGCTGCGAAACTACGTTCCATTTGAAACCAACGTAAAGGAGCAAAAAGGTCCTTTAAACGTCGCAGCTCTTCATTTACTCTTAATTCGGTAAAAGCCGGAAAAGCCGCGTACTTTTTCTGAACGTTTGTATACCGAACCCCGTTCCAAACGGGTGAGTCAAATCTTTGCGTAACCTTAATTTTTTAGATACGTTCTTTTTGACAGAAACGTCCAAGTTGACAATACTACCCGCATCAAATTTGGGTGGATTTAAAAACTGTTCATTGGATATTGGTAGTGAACTGTTCATCAAAAACGAAGTATGTGGCATGCTGTGCTATTAGATAAGGATATTTGCACGTTTAACGGTGGGGCCTCCGTAGATAAAGTAATTTTGGCCGTTAAAATAATATTCAAATGACTCACCAATTGTTGTGACAATATGTCAAACCTTTCCTTCAGATCCCGTGGACCGGTACGCCTTTGTCGTTTTCTTGGTGGCCCTTCTTGATCCGACGAAAAATCCGAAGAATTATCACTATCACTATCACTTGAATTAGGCGCGATGACCTCTTTACCACTCATTTTTATCAAAGAGGTTACAGGTAACGGAAGACAAACTAATAATGTTTTAAATTAACTTTCTACTTAAATCTCGAAAACTAATTAAAATAATATAAAATTAAAATAATATAAAATTTTGCGACAAAATTAATCTAATAAATGTAGATTTTTTCGCAACGACCATGTGCTCGGTTCGAAAAACGACGCAACAATGACAAAGATGGCGGCTTGTATTTGGGAGGTAGTTTAGTTGCAGACCGGAAGCGGTAGATGGCGCTGTAGGTGCATCCAGGAAACGGAAGTAGCGACATTTAGCGACCAGGCGAGGTGAAAGAATCGATGTACTCTCATAAAGGACTTCGGACGTCAAACGGAACGCATAATAATTCGATTACTTAAATGTCTAAAATAATTATCGTAAAGTTTAAATTCAAATTCAACATAAAAATAATATTGATATCAATTTATATTTTATATCCAGGTTCGGATAGATAGTAGGAGTATGGCAATAGACTCTTGGAACTCTACAATTTGCCATAAAAATATTTATCAGACGTCTATTTAATTTACAAATATGTAGGATCGCTGGAATGTGGCACTCCCGACGAGATATGAGCCGAAAAGTTGAGGAGTCTTGGTTTTCGTGAAATATTTTTTTTTTCGCCCCTCGTCTGATTTCTATCGTTAAGATTAAGGAAACAGCAGAATGAGCAGAGGAAACTGACTTTAACGAATTAAACACTGCCAAATACCTGAGACCGAGCTTCTTTTAGACAGCGTGACAGAAAACACATAATACGATTTCTTGCACTCATCATGAATCAGAGTCTCAATGCATGCTCCTTCTGAATACATTGATGTAATTAAGTAGGTAGGTATAATCTGGCATTGTAAAAACGACGATAACGTGGCATTGTACTAATAGCAATAGCCTAATGCAGAGATCAACATACAGGAGACCTTTAGACTTTTCTTCAGTATGGTGCCAACGGACGGCAATGCACCAGTCTAAACACTCTAAACTAGCCATACTCAACCTGCGGCCCGCTGGCCTTTTTTGTGCGGCCTGAGCCGCGACATAGCCCAGTACTTTTATTTTTACAGTAGTATAGGAGGGACCTTGGGTTACGGCACTAATGTTCTAGATCAATTAAAGTCAGTGGGTTCATGTAGCACATCCGTATATTTCGATCTCACAATACTGTTCTTAGTTTAACTGTCTTAGAGCTACTCGTGAGTAAATCTAAAGTACATGGCTATATAGTGACGACATACTTAGCTTACGCTTATACAATGACAACCTTAGCATACGCTCCGTTACACCAACCCCCCCTTTAAAAAAAATAGTTAAATTTCTCATAATTATATAATTTAGACATGTGCAATTTCCGTTATACAAACCAAAATAAAATAAAATTTAGAAAATATTTGCATTTTCTTACATTATTAAAATAAGTACCTACACAATAATATCATGGTACAATACAATACAACAATACACCATATTTTATAATATTCAGTATAACACTGGTTATAACATGTAAACACAGCAGGTGTTGATACATTACCTAAGGTAAGTACTTACGTTAACTTTCTTATCACACTAAACACAGTTAAACTAGGTAGATGCACACGAACAATAATTACGCACTACATTTTTTCTGAAGCAAAATACACAAAAATACAGATTGAAAATTATATTTCGACATCCGGGGAATTCTCGTTTCCCTGACGTTTTCGTCTAAAGCTGTATCTAGCGGCTTCTAAAGCGGTCGTTTGCAGTGATTGCATCTGCTTGGACAACCACTTTCTGCTTCCAGAAAAACATTGCTTACATATCAGGTAAATCACAATGATGCCGATCAAAATAAACACGGTGGACCATTCGATCAACGTTACTTGTGCAGGTTCCTTGGCCTCGGCAGCGGCCGCGGCCACTACGATTTCGTCTTTGGCAACTGTGTTACCCATAATGAAACTGCAAATTTACTATAAATACACAATGTGCGTGCAAGACGTGCTTCCGCAATGATAACTTATAATTATAACATTATAAACTAATACTTACTCATAAATTGAATCGCACGGGCATTCTGCTGACTCGGCCGCTGCGCGTCGTGCGCGCGGCCGCGGTCTGCGTAGCGTCCGAAGAGCGATTATCGCTACTCGCTATGCTCGTGTCCACTCTATTTGAAATATCTCTACAAGACTTATTACTAGAATTACTTAACTTAGTATCTACGTGCTTAATGGGTAAATTATTTGTCTGTACCTGTTCCGTACTGGCAAAAGCGGGTTTTAACCGATCAATCGATATGTGAACTGTACGGTTGGGCAGCTGAATAAGATAAACCTTATCTTTTCTTTCTAACACTTTGAATGGACCGTCGTAAGGAGGTACTAATGATTTTTTAACGCTATCATTACGTATGAAAACATGTGAACATTTATCCAAATCCGCGTGTATAAACAATGTGCGCGCATCCCTATGTGTGGACGGCTTCGGTTTCAAATTACTTATATTGTGCCGCAAACTTTTAACATATTGACATGGATCTAAAATGCTATTACTGGAATCGCTAAAAAAATCACCTGGCAAACGTAATGTTGTACCGAAAGTCATTTCGGCGGCACTAATGCCGGTATCGTTCCCTGTAGAACTCCTAAGGCCAAGAAGAACTATGGGCAGTTCCTGGACCCAACTAGTGGAATCTAGTCTAGCCATGAGAGCGGCTTTCAGTGAGCGGTGCCATCTCTCGATCATCCCATTGGATTGCGGATGGTACGGAGTTGTCCGTTTCCTGTCAATGCCTAAAAGATTCATTAACTCTCTAAAAACACTACTTTCAAATTGTCTGCCCTGGTCGCTTGTCAGCTTAGCAGGGCAGCCAAAACGCGCTATCCATTGCTCAAGAATGACCTTTGCAACCGAATTTGCGCTTATGTCTCTTACTGGGTGGGCTTCCGGCCAACCAGTTTGGCGATCTATCATCGTTACCAGGTACCGGTATTCTTGTGGCGAAGTAGGAAGTGGCCCAACAATGTCAACATGTACATGGGAAAATCGCTCAGCTACCGCGAAAGTGCCTAATTCTGACTTATTATGCTTAGTCACTTTAACGCGCTGACATTTAACACACTCTCTGGCCCATTTACCTACATCACTATTCATATTGTCCCAAAAGAATCGGTCCTTTACTAGCTTACGCGAAGTACGAATTCCTGGGTGACTTAAGCTATGAACGGAATTAAAAGCTAACTTCCTAAATTGCTCAGGTATGTACGGTCTAATCTTATTTGTGGACGTTTCACACGTTACAGGTAGGTCGCATCCAGGCATTGTTATGTCTTTGAATATCAACTTACAATTATTATAACAACTACGAGTACGTAAGTGAACAAGTTGCTTATCGCTAGCCTGTGCTCGAGCGATTGCTGAATAATCTAAAACCGTGGGACTGGTAACTGTCTCTATGCGGGACAACGCGTCAGCTATTACGTTACGTTCACCATCAATGTGACGTATGTCAGTGGAAAATTCACTGATATATAATAATTGTCTTACGCGCCTCGGTAATTCGTTATCGCTATTAACCTTAGAAAAAGCAAACGTAAGAGGTTTATGGTCAGTAAAAATTATTAGTTCGCGACCTTCTATCATATTTCGAAAATACTTTATCGCGAGGTAAATTGCCAGAAGCTCCCGATCATAGGTACTGTAATTAACTTGAGTTGCAGACATTTTCTTTGAAAAGTAACCTAAAGGTATCCATTTAGAATCAACAAATTGTTGTAAGACTCCTGCGACGCACGTGCTGGACGCGTCACTCATGAGCGCAAACGGGGTATCGGGTAACGGGAACGATAACGTCGCCGCGCTCTGTAAGCTCGTCTTACACTGTGAGAAAGCATCGCTGGTTTTTTCCGTCCAAACTATCTTTGTTTTATCTTTTTTCTTTGAATTTTGCAAATATTGATTTAATTGTTCCTGATATTCTACTGCATGTGGCAAATGTAAGCGGTAAAAATTAATCATGCCTAGGAATCGTCTAAGCTGCTCAATAGTCTCGGGCTTAGGGTAATTAACTATGGCATCAACCTTGTCCTTGAGCGGTCGAATACCTTGTGTAGAAACTTCGAACCCTAAAAATTCAACCTTAGACTGACCGAATGTGCATTTTTCTAAGTTAATAGTGATACCGAACTCGTTCAGACGGCTGAAAACTTCTCGTAAGTGGTTTTCATGGTCGTCAGGGTCGCTAAATATTAAAATATCATCTATATAACAGTACACATAATCTAGACCTGCAAGGACGGTGTGGTTCATAAACCGTTGAAAAGTCTGCGCGGCATTTCGTAAACCGAACGTCATGCGCGGAAACTCGAATAATCCGAACGGCGTTGTGATGGCGGTCTTCTCTACATCGTCGGGGTGTACACAAATACAATGATATGCTCGGCGAATATCTAACCTTGAAAATATTGTTTTGTTAGCCAATAAGTACGTAAAGTCATGCAACCTCGGTATAGGATAGCGGTCTGCCTTTGTAATTGCATTGAGTGCTCTGTAATCGCCACAGGGACGTATTTCACCGTTTTTTTTCATAACAACATGTAGAGGACTTGCCCACGCACTTTTCGACGGTCTACAAATCCCCATTTCTTGCATTAATTTAAATTCTTCCCTTACCTTAGCGTAGCGGTGAGGTGGCAACGGTCTGACCCTCGCATGCACCGGCGGGCCGCTGGTCTCTATAAAATGGAACACAGAATGCTTCGGCGGCTCCTTAAAAGAAAGCGGTTTAGTTATCTCTGGGTACTCTGCTAAAAGCGAATGATAAGGGTGACTTACATCTACGGTCGTGATTGACGGATCGTTACTGGCTACGATAGAAGCTAAAACATTTATGTTTGTCAGTTGGTCAATCAACCTATGCTTACTTAAATCTACTAATAGCTTATATTTGGCCAAGAAATCTGCACCTAGAATTGGTTGATGAACTTCCGCTATGACAAATGTCCATCGAAATGCTCGACGTAGGCCTAAATCTAGCACTAAACTTTTCGTACCGTATGTCTTTATTCTGGTCCCATTCGCTGCATATAATGTATATTCTTGGCACTCACTGTTCCGTAGGTTTTTCGCTAGCTTGTCACGCGGTAGCACCGAAATATTTGCGCCAGTATCGACGAGAAAACGTAGTCCATTATTACGGTCTGTGACCCGAAGGCGGTTGTAGGGCGATATAGTACAGACCTCCGCCGCAGTCCGTACTCCTGCTAGTTTTCCTGCTTGCTCTTCCATGCACATGGCTCAGTGCATTTCAATGCTCTTGCACGAAAGCGATGGTGGTAAAAACATAGCCAGTCAGGACTCTCTGGTGATCTACGTGGCCTCGAAGGATCGCGACTTCGATTGCGTGAAACAGAACGTGAACGATTACCTCCCTGATTCCATTGTTGTCTGGATCTGCCAACTTTTTCTATTTCAGCTATCTTCAAGCTTAGCTTCGTTATCTCCGCCATTATCATTTCTGTGTCCTTGGACGTGTTCGGCTGCTGCTGCGCTACTTCAGTGACGTGTACTGCACGCGTGGTCTCGAAGACATTGTCGGCTATGGTCGACAAGTTGTCAAGGTCCTTTGTGTCCGAAACTGCTAGTACTGCGCGTATCGGAGAAGGTAGGTGTCCTTGCCAAAGGATTTTCAGTGTGTCATCCGGTATCTTATCCTTGGCTAGCTCTCTCATGCGACGCAGAAGTTGCGATGGTTTTTGATCGCCTAAATCCATTTCGCTGATGAGTTTCTGTAGTTGCCGATTTTTGGATTCCTCGTAAATGGTCAACAGGCGAGCCTTCAATGCTTCAAATTTTTTTGTAGACGGTGGATCGATCAGCAAATCCGTAACTTGTTGTATCGCCTCCTTGGATAGTTTGGAGACAACGATGTCGTATTTGGCCTCGTCCGCTAACTTCTGTGGCGCCAGCATTGCCTCAGTTCTTATAAACCACACGCGGGGTGAGTCTACCCAAAACTCCGGGATTTTGGAAGTTAGCGATATCGCTGCAAGGTCAACCGCGGACGACGGAGTAGTCATCTTCCTGATTTAACTGTTCGAACTATTCACTGCAAAATACTGTTTTAGAACGCGGGCGTCGGGGTCACCAAATATAGGAGGGACCTTGGGTTACGGCACTAATGTTCTAGATCAATTAAAGTCAGTGGGTTCATGTAGCACATCCGTATATTTCGATCTCACAATACTGTTCTTAGTTTAACTGTCTTAGAGCTACTCGTGAGTAAATCTAAAGTACATGGCTATATAGTGACGACATACTTAGCTTACGCTTATACAATGACAACCTTAGCATACGCTCCGTTACAGTAGTATTACTGATAAGGGTTCAAAATTACCTAAAATTAACGTAATAATTAATTCACCCATTTACTCATGTTTTCTCCCTTATTGCGTAGGTACACATAGAACACTACATATTACCTACTACCTATGTGGCTATGGGTGCAAGCTTATAAAGAACCTGAGCAAGACAGTTGCTGGTGTCATTTAGCGTTTCTTTGCGATATAGCCGAAAAACTTGCTGAACTTAATCGCCGATTACAAGGTGAGCATCACCTGATTTCTCAAAAGGTAAGTAAAGTATTTGCTTTCGAAGACAAACTTCATATGTATATCGAAGAAATAAATAATAAAAAAAAACATTATTTTCCAACATTGATAAAAGCTCAACAGGATGGAATTGATGTGTCCCCAGAAAATCTGGTTTATATTTCTAATTACTTACCTACCTTCCTTAAGCAACGAATTTCTGAAAAGATTTCTGGATTAACGTAAAATAAAGAAATGTCTTCTCTTATTAAAAATCCTTGGCACTTAGAAGTAGCCACTACAACAGAGCTTGCAGTATTGGGTTTTGATAATGTAATATTATCTGATGAGCTGATTGATTTAAAAAATGTTACGAATCTGGAGGCGATTTTTAAAGAGAAGAGAGACACATCAATATGAAGAATTTTGGAAATTAGAACCGGATGAGACCTTAAAAAATTGTACACACTTACTCTTGACATTGTTTGCATCAACATACCTATGTGAATCTTCATATTAAAAAATGAAACATGCGAAAAAGGTCTACAGATCTCGGCTTCTAGACGACGTTTTGAGAGTAGCATGCAGAAATTATGTGCCTGATTTGATTTATCAAAAATTGTCAACATTTTGTTAGTGTCATTGTACTAATAGTCACATTCATTTTTATTATATAAATAAATGCTTATATTTTTTAATATAATAGTTGTATGTTACTGTCGCATAATTTCCCCACTTTCCCACTAATATTACAAATGCGAAAGAAACTCTGTTTGTCTGTTACGCTTTCACGACTAAACCACTGAATCGGTTTTGCTGAAATTTGGTGCATAGATAGACTATTAGATATAGGTCGGTAAAGGACATACGTAACATAGGTACGTAGGTAAATTACTGCGGCCCGCTAGATTAAACAGTAGGTAGCAATTATGTGGCCCACTGTAAAAAAAGGTTGAGTATGGCTGCTCTGAACCACTAGCTGACTTTTCGAAGTTATGTGCGTATAAATGTAGCTTGCTGAACAGTGAAGGAAAACATCGCGTGGAAGAGGTAACCTACGTGTCCGAAGTCTCCTGTCTCCATAATATTCTCAAAAGATATGTGAAGTCGACCAATTCGCACTAAGCTATATATATACCTAGTGGACTATGTATAGGTACCCTAACTTTTCTGGAAAAGGGGCCTATAATTTGGGCCTGGTAATTTTATTATGTAAAACTACCTACATAATTACGTACAGCAGGTTTGCGTAGTCTTTAGCATAGGCCATAGGTAGGTAGGTACTCTGATGATGTTCTATTTACCTAGTTATCGGCTTTGCACAGGGTAGGTACAAGCTTATTTATACGACAGTAAGTCTGACTTTGGCTTCACCTCATCTTCCATGTCAACTTGGTTTCGACGCTGCGAGTTTTACTTACCTATACTTTCCTGAGGTTAAATCTCCAGGAATGCCAGCATATCTTAGAAGCAGCTTTTATCCCCATTGATAAATATTTAAGTAAGTACTTAGGTCACGATGTAGCGCTTATGAACGTTGGGATGACAACGAGCGGAGCGGTAATCAAGAAGCACAGATTTAACAATAGTCTTAGTCAAGAAGATACAATATCTTAACTGGATAGGTAAGTAGGTCAGTAGGTGTACAGCTAAAGTTAGCTAGGTACCTACCTATTTATTTTTATATTGTACCTAATTATCTGATAGACTACCGAAGCTACGTTCAGCTTTAGGTATGAATACCTACGGAAAAGCTTCGCCTATAAATAGGTGGCATTTAATATAATTTATTAATGCACATTTTTGCAATACAAATGGATTCCTATAATTCGCAAACAAGTAACTGGTCGCGTATAACCGGTCTGCGAAGAGGCGTGCCTTGTGAGTCACTGCAATAAACAATTAGATACTCAATGATACGTGTGGGTTTTAACGAAAAGTTCAATCAAACTTCAAAAGCTCTCAGGCAAAAGGCTCTATGACACTCGTTCGAAGACGGTACTGGTGCAGCACAATTTACGTCGGATACGGAGTCGGTATGAAACCACCATAGAAATATAAACAAGAGTTTTATATCTATGGAACTTGTTTATTATATCTATGGAAACCACACACGTGGCATACACGTGGTTCGACAGTATGTTTGCGTCAGGCAAGGCACCGTTACTATTGCTGAAATGCATGCAGTCACCGTAGTATCCTGGCAGTGGTAGGGAGTAGTGACTAAAGTCGAGGACTTGTTACTTACGTTGCGCTGGGTTAGGCTATGAAACAAGTAACAATATCCATCCTTTTTCCAAAGCACCCCTAGCGGATAATAACGGTCAGTACAAGCAGCTAAAGGGAGCTTTTAAAAAGAAAAACGGTAAATTGTACCCATCGACGGTGTATTCGACTCAACTGGTGCGCGGTTTGGCCAAGGCTGAGCCTGGCTAGCGCCCTAAAAGTATCAAATCGCATGAAATCCATCCGTGCTAACTAGTGCTACGGAATTAGTCCTTACCGTGGACAACCTATCACAATAACAGTAATTCGACCGAGTCTTTTTTAGTGAAATAACTCACTAAGAAAGTACTGTAGTTTGAATAACTACTACTTATTTGATGTGAGTCGATGCTCTGTTTTGCTTAATGCAGGTAGCTATCCCGACCCTGACTGTGGCAGCGGCACTATGAATATAAACATAATCCCAACTGTGCGCCTAAAAAGGTAGGTGATTAGGCTGACATATTATTTTGCAAACACTATTGACTACCTATAGCATTGTCAATAGGTATTTCAATAGATTCTGATACCTACTTATGTTATAAATGCAAATTCATATTTGTTATTTGGCTATTTATCTTCAAAATAGATCACCGATAGCCGAAGGGCAGGAGACAGGAGTGATATGGGAATAAACTTGCGAGAAAATATCTATTTTTAAGTATACTGGCAGAACCCAATTCTGATGCAGCTAAAGCGATTGTGCAAAATATTATTTAAATTATTTTGCACCAATGACACCTTAGTCTTGATTCTTTTTTTTAAGTTAGGATAGTAAGGTTAATGTATTTAGTTAAGGTAACGCTGGGCTTACATATCCACGGGGTAAATGCCCCTTATTAAATAAAAGAATAAAAAAAAGAGAAAATATCTCACTGCCGCGGGCGCTTTTTCTAATCAAATACGCACTTGATGGCGTTAGGGTCGTAGGTGGATAAGATCGTATTTAGTAGGGTTATTTTTAACGTTTCAACGAAAAATAGGTATAGGGTGAGAAAAGCCTCGCCACTAAAGCTAGTTATTATATACCTACAGGAGAATCGTAGATTCCGTGTTACAGTAGTCTATATATTTATGCTTCGAATGCAGTTTTATTTCTGCTTCTAATTTGATGAAAAGCTTTTTGGAGTGTTAGGATAGTAAAGGTAAGAGTTCGTAGTCGACCGCAGATCGCACCAGCAGACGCGCGACGTGTCGCTGCGACACTGCCGGTGTTTACGTATTTCTATGAAACACCTACCGTAGCGTGCGAAACGTCGTCAATGAATACAGATTTACATAGAATCAGTGGCGGGCGTAGCTAGCTTGGGTGGCACCCGGGGCGGTGACCTTTCTTTTTTTTTTAGGCGATACCTAACAATTCCGGGCTAACTCTCATAGTGCTGAGCTAATACCTATCTTGTTTTATATTTTTGTACATTGTTCTTAAAGTTGAGTTTAGGGTGTCACCTCTTTTTTTGGATGGGTGGCACCCCACACAGGGTGGCACCCGGGGCGGACCGCCCCCGCTCCAAGTGGGGACTGTCTCCAGTTTAGTTCATAGTTGGCGCCGTTGGCGGCGCTGGCGTCGTTCGCCATCTCTCTTGCTCTCGTAGTTAAGATACACTGGAGGAACGTTCGTCTCTCTTGCTCTCCTAGAGACAGCTGTCACAGCCCGACTGCCACGCCGCCAAGTGGCAATTTGGGTCACAGAAAGTTTGTCTTCAGAGCGCCCATAGGAAATGCGCCTCTATGTTTAAATATCTGAGCTCTTTGATGTCGTCTACGACGCACCGTAGCGAGGTGTTGCCCGACCGCACATCAGTATTGCCAATGATGTTCTCAAATACGTCTGACATCTTATCTCATAGGACACTCATCACCAACAGGTATACCTTGCTGTCGTCTACAGTTAGGTTCGAAATCATAATTACAGCAACGTATCGCCACGACATGACACGGTGACATGTCTTCTGCTGTTGCAGTCTGCGGTCGTTTCCGAACTCGTATCTTAAGGTTGGTAATATATGGGCTATTGCAAATAAAACAATAAAATATATGGTTATCATATTAATTATCAAAATGTCACTTGATTATATAATAATAAGAAAATGAGATTCGTACAAAAATACGAATGGACGGAATTATTTATACAGATCACACAACAATTAAGTAAAAAACTTATAATTTTATAATTAAAACAAACTTACAGGAAAAACTACCTACACAAGATCTTTTACATAAAATGTCTTTAATTTTCACAGCGATGTGTTTTTGATTAGTATATTAATTAATTACGCAACGTATTTTCTGACTGGTCACATCGTTTTACAGCTGACATAATATCATTAAGAATAAAATTACCAGCCATAGTTTTGGCTTATTACAAAATGCGCATATAAAGTTATCATTACATATAAAAAAATAGCTAATGCGAAATACTTTGGAGCTAGCTACAATCCAAATTTAAACTAAGTCAATATACAAAATTGTATATCTAGTATGTTTAAAATACCACTGGTACGAACTTATAAACTAAAATAATATCTGTTTCATAAATGTCATGTTATATACAAATAATTCGATTTAATAATAAGTTAGTTGAATAGACGAACTTAAAACAGATCTCGTTACTTAATTTATAATTACTTAATTCTATCAAAGCTTTTAAATTATAATAATCATAGTATTTCAGATCGAATAAAAAAGGAGGAAGAAATTCACTGTCAACACGCTTACATTGCTAAAGCTCTGTATCTGTGCCTCATTCACAGCAGAAGAAAAAGTGACACTGCCTCAACCTGAAGCACGCTGCGGCTTGAGGTAGAGACAGCACCTTCCTTTGGGCTTCCGCGGATGCAAAAGTTTTCTAGTGGATTCAGAGCTTTACGTTATTTAATTTCTACTTCAACAGGTGTGGATTCACAGCTTTACATTATTTAATTTCTACTTCAACAGGTGTGGATTCACAGCTTTACGTTATTTAATTTCTTAGCGTTATTTCAACTTTTTATTTACAGTAGGTTCGTCACCTATCTTATTTTACTCGATTGCAGGTCTGTTTTTCATTGAGGATTATTTTCTAGACTTCATTCGCAGTTTAGTGAAGGACAGAATAGAAGTGCATCTACCTTTTTTACTCGATCTGACTATAAATGATGTATATTCAGCTGCTACTTGATATATTCATTTCGAACTATCTTATTACTGTCTGTTTAGCATAACAGTTACTGATGGATGACATTCACGGTATTCAGACGTTATCCAGCAATGTGACTGCTCAATTTGCTCATCTCATAAAAACTTTATTACAGTCGTTATTCAGCATTAATTACGTTTAGCTAGACCATGATACTTGCACAGAGCAAACGAAAGTGTGACATATCGAATTGAATGGTGCGAATTCGAATCAACTTTTCAATAAATCGAGGTTTGAGATCTACCATACAAATTATTTTTAATTAAATTTCGTTTAAACATGAATATACAAAAGATGTTCTAGAGATTCATTTGAATATTTTAATAATACTTCAGAGTAATTATAAACTACAGACATTTCAATTTCTAATTCATCTTCTGACTGTTGATTGAGACTGATTACTAAGACCTATGTAACATTGTATCTTTAAGACAAAAAAATATTCATCATCAGCCCTGTATACTGTCCCACTGCTGGGCACTGGTCTCTTCTCACTATGAGAATGGTAAGGCCGTAGTCCACCACGCTGGCCAAGTGCGGGCTGGCATAGGTTGGCAGACAAAAAAATATTATTATATTTAGGAGGCAAATAGATGATTTTGGTAATTATGTAAATTAAACCGAATTTATTCGGGACTCACACTTATAAATTGGTGCCAAATTGGTAACTTTACAGGGGTAAATTACTCGTGGTAACTGATATAACTGATCTCGATCGCAAATCGCGAAATAATTTGGCAAATACAACGGAGACGAGGTAACATGATTTAATTTTAGCTTCAACAGATGCTCACAAAGCCTGCCAGCCTACAAACACTACAAATACGCAAACATGTTACATATTTAATACATATTCATACACAACTAACGTGATAAGTCTGCCTGCATTAGATACAGTAGTCTTAAAAATGTTCCAGTGTATAATTACTCTTTACGACTTCAAACGTAAGCAGATCAAGGCAGTCCGTGTCAATCTTAAAACTACGAAGTCTTTCATACTATCTTAATACTAATAGAATAGTCTTAATTTTACGAGAATAGGTGACATGTCAAGCTTGATTATATGCTACGTATTTGTAGATTATACTGTGTTGTAAACTATAATAATTATTGTTTAATATTCGTTAGTCTAACCGCAAAACTGTCAGAAAGAGTCGTGTTTCCTTTATGCAATGTTGACAAATTGTTCTATAATCGACAACTAGAGTCGCTGGAGTTTTTAAATAAACCGAACAGGATTTATAAAAGAAGTAAAAGTAAAAAAATAAAAGAAGCGTTATTGCGTCCAATGTCAAATTCCTTGAGAATATGTATGCTGTATAACAATTTTTAACAACAATGCCATATTTGCACGGTAAATTAACGTTCCGAGACAGCCACTGCATGATAATTACTTAATAATTAATACATTGTCATAATGACGGACATTAGCACACAAGACAATTCAATCGTCGCTATAATATTTGCCTAAAGGAAATACGAACCTTCGAGTTTAATACTTTTTAGGATTAGATAATAGATTTACTAAGTGACGCGAATAAAATCAGTTTACTTAATGTACAAAACTTTTGTTATAAAAATGATGTAAACACGTATTTCAATACTAAATAAGGCGAATAAGTAAATGCTATTAACAATTATATGACGTGTACTACTGCTTATTGTAATGAATATGCAGTCTAAATGGTAAATACTTAAAATCAAAGGATACATTCTGCTCTTAACATCGGCGACCAGAGATATCGCGACTGCAACGCATTTTTTTGAGCGAGTCCCAACCCCAGTGGCTTGCCGCGGCACCGGGGCAAATGGAAAAAATGGTTGCATCTACTCCGTTTAAAGCTGATGTTAGCGCCACCGGGGCAGATGCAACTAAATGTGTGTCATGTGCCCCGGTGGACGGCGATGTCGGCGTCACCGGGGCAGATGCAAAAATTTTGCCCATTTGCCCCGGATTTTTCCCATTTCCCATTTGCCACAGATTAAGTGTCATCTGTCCTTGTCTGCTTTAACGGGGAAGTAAAGTGACACTTCCCAGGGCAAATCCAACTAAATGTGTGTCAACCAGGGTGAGTCCCGGTGGACGGCGATGTCGGCGTCACCGGGGCAGATGCAAATTTTTTCCCATTTGCCCCAGTGCCGGGCCAAGCCACCTGGGTTGTTGGGACTCACCCATTTTTTTGAAATCACGGCAATTTTTTTTAAATACCTTGTCGCTGGAGACTTTACAAACCGACTGTTTGTAAAGTGGACATTACAGACACCTTGTCTGGAAGCAAATATTTGAGAATCATACAAAGTGTGGTCTCTAGTTACCGAAAGCAATAACTATAGGTCACCGATGTTAAAGTAGCGTGAATGCCTTTGCTTTTTTCCTCAAAAATAACTACTCCGGCAGAATACTACATATTGATATCCATGCTTTGCCTCCAAGATCGAAGTTCCTATGCAGTATGCATTACCCAAACTGAAACTACTTGGTCGCCAAGTAATAGATGCTAGCTAACAAAGTGTACCGGTGCATAGCTAATTCTATATAAGACGGCTATAGCTGCCTACCAATAATACTCACTCTCGTAATATAGAATATCCTAAAAAAACAAGTTATAATATACTTCGTCCAATTTCGGACTTACAGATCATATTTTCCTCATCGCGATTACGTGTTTTAGCCAAGGAAACTCGAAAATCTACATAAACATAAATAGTCAACTGGATTCTCTAAACTAGATTTTTTACCAACTACATACTAGATCATATCATTAATCAGTAAATGCTTATTATATATTGCCATCAATAGCGTTCGTTCCCATCGGATTGTATGCGTGAGCAACGGTCACGCATGACTCGTAGCGGCTGAGACCGCTAGCCGCACTACGTATCTACATAAACTGTACAATATACCGCATACACATATAGTAAGGGCATATAAACATTAAAGAATAGCAGACCGATATACTTAAATGTACGCACTACTTATACGATATATAAGTTACGAAAAATACGACATGAGGATAACGAAAGCAACTCCTAAAAATTCGGACATTTTCGTCCATATTTTGGAAGTAAAAGACCATATTTTACTCAATTCCCAAGGCAATCATAAGTAAAAGCTTTTTTTCGTGTTTATGATATGTCCTTCGAAATTTGAAATGGAGTCACTTTTGTAACCGCATTCGATTTGCATAGCGTTTCCTTGTCGACTTCCCGAGTATCAAATATAACTCTTTGGATACAATACAAACTAATCCATAAACTAGATATCTTACAATTATTTGGTTAGTCGTTTAAAATTACGAGACGACTTCGTACTGTGGACAATGCGGTTCGTAATTGAAACCGTTGTAGTGAGTAAAGCTAAGGCTTCGACAACCTGTAGCATCGGCGAATGGTTTTAACTCATGGACTAGAGAAGCGAACGTGGGCCGCTCGTCCGGGTCTACTTGCCAGCACTGCAGACACAGCTGGAATAGTTCATCACCCACATAAGACGGCTGTGAAGGCCGCATACCTCGAAGTATTCTAGCAGCTACATCCTTATTCGAACTATGGAAGTACGGAGTCGCACCTATCGTAAGCGCCTCCCACATCAGAATCCCAAATGACCACACATCAGCCTTAGGATTGAACCTCGTCTGTCGCAGCATCTCGTGCGAAGTCCACCGCGTGTAATCCGGCGTCTCGTGCAGCGGCCGCATGTGAGATAGACCGAAGCCCGACACTTTCGCTATACCATTATCCCCCAATGCTATGTTCCTACATGCGAGACGTTTATGTAATATTTTCTTACCATGCAAGTAGTCCATGCCTCTTGCAATGTCAACAAAGAACTGTAGAATTCTATTCTCTGGTAGGAGACAGAACTTATTATTCTGTAGGTCTCTGTGCCGACTTTGTATGAGTACATCTTTTAAAACCTGCTTTGAGTCTTCTAAAACAACAAACAGAGTAGTGTTTGTTTCACAGAAACCAATCAATGAGATCACATTTTCATGTTCACTGGACTTGATGAGGAGATCCAGTTCTTGCAGCATCAGTTTCTTCTCTGATCTCTCTAGTTCTCTATCAGCAACCACTTGCACAAGCCCTGGAGTTTGAGCTCCATGCTGCTGAACTCTCCCCTTCGTAAATTTACCGTAACTGCCAACTCCTACAACACAGGATATATCAATGTCTATGAGATTCCTTGGTATATTCCATAGCTTCCTTTTCAAGTTGCTATAATAGTCTACTCTTTCGTCATCTTCCTGGATAAACCCCGAGTTTTCTATCTCCATGCATGGCTCACTGAGGCTCAAAGGCATTGACTGTGAGCCTCTTTGGACTCTTGCCAGATGAATCCTTTTACGAAGAATAATTAGTAAACCAACACCAATCAACAATAACACCACACTGATAGCAATAGCTGCACCAAGCCCAATAACTAACGGAGAAATTTCTTCCGGTTCATTAATATTCAAAATAATTTTCTTAGTTGATTCCGCATATCTTATTTTCTTCACATGATTCTTTTCACTCACAACTCCCAAAGATATGTCAATATCATTTGTCAATGGTAGTGGTGCATTGTAGAAACCATTGTAAGTGCTCCTGTCTCCAATAATAAACTCGTTTTTTATATAATCTGGATCTAGTTCAGCTGTGATGTAGTATGGGAGGCCTTGACTCTGAGCATAAGTGTGGTTGCCGAGGTTCGTAACAAGAAACCCTTGTTGATACAACTCAATTGAGACAACAATTCTGTACATAGACACTGGGCCGTTTTCATTTCTAGCTTCAGGAATGAAGACCACCATTCTATCGCCTTTCCTATCTCTGATTTCTATGTCCGGAGGTCTGGGGTCTGGTGTCCCGATCACAGTTTCAACATTTATAGTCTTATTAGGTCCCTGACTGCCATCATTAACTGCAAGCACTCCTATCTGGTATGTACTACCAGGATGAAGGTTCAGCAGCTCAGTATAGAAAGTTTTGTTAGACACTTTCCATTCTAGTGGCGGCAAGGCAATGTCAGAATATGTTTCAAGAACTATAGCTCTAATCAAGTAACTGGTGATTGATGAATAGGCTTCAGGGGCCGTCCAGCGGACCCTCATAGTGGTTTCAGTGACGTTAGCGACGCTTATAGTCGCCGGTGGTCCAGGGGACACCACTTCGGTGTCGTACACACTAGCTGCTCCGTCACCGCCACATTTCTGACTGTCATTCTTTGGACAAGGCGTCGAACACGTTTCTGGAGGCAGTTGGAACGTCCCAGGCGCGTTGCCACAGAAGCAAGTCGATTCATTACCTATTATAGCGTACTTATAGTAGACCTGCTCGCATGCCGACAGACACACGTCTACAGACTGCCCGGAGTGCGTGTTCAGCAAATTCTCTACCATCAACTTGTAGCAGCCGATGTAGTCGCCGCGGTCGCCGCTGCACCCCAACAAACACATGGATAATATCACTAATATACAACACTGTCGCTCCATTGTGCTCAAAACAAGTAATTGACTCATTCACTAACACTTTGACGTTTTGCAACGCCTATTACGCGGACTGTTCCTCACACCATGAGTTCGCCGCTCACCATATCAGCTGCTAAGTATTTATAAAGCATGACGTACGCCATTGTGTGTTACTTGAACTTAATAATTAACGAATAATTCACAAAAAAGGTACATTATTCACGTACGTACCGCGTTGCCTGTGTCTGTGTTCGTTATTATTTTGACACTACAATGCCAAGGTTACCAGTTCTCGATTCCGATTACCAACAAAACAAGCAATATCAATGTTGCTATTAAAATAACAATGTTTATTGAAACGTGCTCAGGAAACGTGTTGTAACTATTTAGTCATAAATCATAAATCAGACTACCGATTTTATTTGATATTTCAATATCTTATATAATATTTTTACATAGGTATGTATAGTTAATAATAAAAACAAATTTTATGTCACTAGCGGATTTTTTATATTTTCCAATTTGACGTGTAATGGATTTCTGGACTGCGCTTTGTTTGCCAAGTTTGAAATTTTATAAACGTTAAACGGCCGATAGCGGAAAATAAATGTAAACACCCAAAACAAGTGATAATTTGTGTTTTATGCGCAAAACCAAGACAAAATATGGCTACGCGATCTGGAAAATGTAAGTTGAGATTAAAATTATTGTGATATCAGGTGACGGAGGTAACAAATTGCTTAGAGCTTTCATTGACTGTTGTCAAAACCAAAATGCGCATTCAAGAAAAGTATTTTTACGTTTTGTAACAAATCTATGCGACGTAAAACATGTAATTATCGATATCTTTAACATAATAATACATATTCATATTAACATACCTAATAAACAAAATAATAAGACAGTATACTTTTTAGTTTTATGACATTTAACCGCCAATTCTAATAGAAATTTCATTGGCAGGTATACACTAACACTATCATGAATCATGATATATTTTAGCCGCTAGACCAATAGGCCAGTCAAGTCAATTAACTCAATGTCAGTAATAGATTTGATAATGACACAATGTCTAAACAAAATATTGTGTTTATATTTCTTAGCAGAATATTTCTTGGGGACTTGACTAGATACTAACATGAATTCCTAATGAATCTATACTGCTTTCTGATTGATTTGGTTTTTTGTTTCATAATGATAATAACATCAGTCAGTATACCTATTGTCTTTTGGGATTTATACCACATACCTTTGTTTTGAGTATATCGGATACAAATATAAAATACTTGAAACATAGATATTTCGTTTATATATGGAAAGACAATATACAACTAATATTAAAGTTATTATATTTTTCAAGTCATTGATTTGTAGACCTACAATCCTTGTTTCTTAGGATTACTCTGTTTATATTTTATATTATGCTCACTAAGTGGACTGTAATGTTCTTTGAGTAATAAAGATCTTTAAACTTATATTTTTGTTGATATCAATTAATAAAACATATATATATTTTTTTTATTAAATAGGTATAGTAACAGACTACAGATCAATACATACACCACAATATTCAGCTGGACACAATATTCAAATCTGAAGTCCACTTAAAACTATACACATCATTTTTTAACATGATAGAGCTTATGCTATAAATAGAAATATAAAAAATACATATGCAATACTATGAACAAAACTAATAATAAAAAGAAATTTTAACAATATAATAAGTAAATAGAATAAAAATATAAAAGACCAGGAAAGTTTAAAAACATTGGTCAATCCTTGCTAAATGTCTTCCTTAATTAGATAACATAAATCAAATCAAATCAATACTTAGAATCTGAAGTTTGTTTGGTTCATAAAAATTAATTAGTGTGTTTGTTATTGTTGTTTGTTTAGTTGCATTAGTTAAACTTAGGAATTACTAGTATTATAAAACAATATTTTTGTGCCAGATAGCCTATTTACCATGGAAGACTATTCATCATACAAAGAGCCATGAGTTTTGAACAGTACCCATAAGTAAAGCAAATACGACTGAGAATGCAGCTAGTAAAATATAGCACATAAAATTATCATAATAATTACTTATTTACAACTAAAACTATACTTATAAACCTATAACTAAATTAAAAAGAAAATATAAATAATAAAATTTCATAATATATCACAATTGATATTCGTAGGGTAGGAGAAGATTAGTATCTTACGGTTATTTCGTATTTTTTTTATTTGGTAGACTGCCAAATAAAAATAGTATAAATATACCACTACAAATAAAAATTATTCCCTGATAGTTTACATGAATCCTTTTTGAAAGACCTTCATAATTCATTTTCCATTGACACTAAGTTGTCCTGCTTTATCTAATAAGATTGATTTATGTCCGCAGATTACCATAACGGAACTAAGAGAAAAAGATCAAGTCTCAAAGATACATCTCTTGACAACAATAATTCTCTTATTGAAAAAGAGATTGAAAGTAACATAAGCATCACCAGTATGTCAGGCAGAGAACTAAGGGGCAGAAAGACGAAAGTAGCAGATTCTGACAAAGGTGAAGCCTCCGGGGCTAAGATTAAGTCTGGACTAGCTACGGAATCCAATTGGATTATTTCTAGCGTGAAAAAGAACATAAAGCAAAAAGGAGCTAAAGTTAATGTTGACGAAGAGCCTGAAAATGACATTAATGCTTCTAACGTGCTTACTAAACCATTGAAAAGGAAATCTAGTTTCGTGAAAAATGAAAAAGCAAATACTACATATGAGAAGGATACAGAGGATGAAATTATCCCTGAAAAGGAAAAAGTCAAGACTAAGAAAACTAAAGAAAATAAAGATGGTACATTCAACAAGAGTGATTTGTCTGTTATGAATGGTATTGACGAACAAGATATGGAGGTAGATCCGAACCCAGATGATGTTGCTAGTAAACTATCAAAGAAAAAGAAGAAGAAAGGCAAGGGTAGCAAGAAGAAGAAGCAGAAAACAAAAGCAGTAGCAGAAGATACTACTGTTGAAAATGAAAATAAGATTAAAGTTGTTGAAAAAGATTCTGAAAAAGTTACAAGTGAAAATGATTTAGCCGTAAAGCCTAGCGTTGTAAAGAAAAAATTACGCAGTAGGAAATCGAATGCAGACAATATTTCTGAGGAGCAAAAAGATGTTAACACTACTTTTGACAAAGAACAAGAAAAAAATACAACTTTTGATAAAGAAACAGAATCTTGTGTAAGCAGTAATGAAACAAAGTCTGGCGTAAACACATCTTATGATAAAAATGATGACACATTTGATAAAAATATAGTATCCACTTCATTTGCCACTTTTAAAAAGGGTGCACTAACTAGAAAATCCAGTATAAAAGACAAGAGTAGTACAGCCATACTTAATATAACTACAGAAGATTTAGAAACTGGCACTGATGTTATCTCAAGTTCTTCTGAAAGAAAATCTCTTAGAAGGCAGACGGTACACACAAATGATACAGATACTGAAAAACTTAATTCAACTTTTGACAAAATAGCTAACAAGGATAGTTTAGTCAAAGAGGACAAACAGACTAACAATCTTAGTCTGTTAAGTCCCGCTTCTAAGAGAAAGTCTTTAAGACGCCAGACTATTGACTTGAATGATTCTACAATGAAAACACTAGATTCAAATTATGAAAAAGTATCAACTAGAAAGAGTAAGAGCTTAGTCAAAGAAGATACAGAGTCTGAGAAGATTAGTCTGTTAAGTCCTGCTTCTAAGAGAAAGTCACTTAGACAACAGACTATTGACATAAATGAATCAATTACTAAAAGTCATAACTCAACATTTGACAAAAAGCTAAGACTAGTGAGCGTCAGCATTGAGACTATGAATTATAGTTTATTAAGTGCCGCTTCTAAGAGAAAGTCCCTTCGACAACAGACTATAGACAACAATGATTTAGTGACTGCGAAAAGTAATTCGACTTTTGACAAAACTCCAAACAAGCAAAGCCTTCTCAAGGAGGACTTTGAGGCAAATAAAGTAAATCTTATGAGTCCCACTTTGAAGAGAAAATCTTTAAGACGACAGACAATAGAAATAAGTGATTTGCCTGCAGAAAAATCGAATTCGACATTTGACAAAACTCCAAACAAGAAAAGCTTAGTCAAGGAGGATGTTGACCCAAATAAGATACATCTTTTGAGTCCCACTTTGAAGAGAAAATCTCTTAGACGACAGACAGTAGAAATAAGTGATTCGCCAGCAGAGAAATCGAATTCGACATTTGACAAAACTCCGAAAAAGCAAAGTTTGGCCATAGAGGACTTTGAGATAAATAAAGTGAATCTTATGAGTCCTGTTTCTAAAAGGAAATCTATTAGACGACAGACAATAGATATAACTGAGTCACCTGCAGAAAAATCGAATTCGACATTTGACAAAACCTCTGACCGCAAAGAAACTTTAGCGAAAGAGGAATTTGCCTCAGCCAACTCCAGTCTGTCAAGCCCTTCTAAAAGGAAATCTCTTAGACGTCAAACTATTGATTTAAATAATTCTACTCAGAAACTTGATTCAACATATGACAAATCTTCAAATAATGAAATGGAACCGAAACGTAAATCTCCAAGATTGTCTGAAGCAGTAGAACAGAAACTTAACACGACATTTGAGAAAGAAACTGAAAAGCTGTCGATGTCATCACTTAATTCGCTTATGACTTCTGACAATAGTGCATCGGACAAGTCTGAAATTTCCCGCATCAGCATAACTAGTGATGATACAGTTGAAGACATAGGGAATACCACACCAGTGCTGATTGAAAGTAGTATGGAAGCTTCTCTGGTGAAAGACAGTCCGAAGAAGACTCCACAGCCCCAGACTCCCTTGAAACGTGAAGGGACGTTTACCAAGGATGGTCCGGAAGTAGAACCACAGATGGCTCTGACACCGAGTAGACTTAGACTTAGCTCTTCAACAATACCCCAGCCTGGTTGTACCCCATACCATTTATCGAGGAGTTCTCAAAAGAAACCCGTGTTGAATGTAACTCGGTCTATTGAGAAGAGGTCATCGATAGACCTTGCTCCAAGGTTGACCAGGGTGATGTTTTGCAGCCCTGTGGATAATCCCGCTCTGGTGGCTCAACAGAAACGTAAAGTAATCAAGTCTAACCTGAAGGGATCTAATAAGAGTTTTGTTTTTGATGAAAGTGGTAAGTTTTTACATTCATAATTTTTTTCTTATTTGTAGATGATTGTGCTTACAGAATAATTACATACATACATAGACTTACGCCTGTTTCCCGGAGGGGTAGGCAGAGACTATGGAACGCCATTTGCAACGATCCTGACATATCCCTCTTGCTTCACTCACTCCCATCAAATTCCTCATGCATGCTCTTCTGTTCAGGGTAGTTCTAACCAATAATTGAGCAGCATTTATATACGAAGTATAGTAAGCAAGATTACTGCATAGCCCAAGTTGTAAACACAATATAAGGAATACAATACAAAGACTCAGTTAGAAGAATGTGTCTGATAGATTTTTACTGTATGCGCAAAAAAGCGCCGCGCCATGTGTCTGAAAAAGCAGTTGTTATAAGGTGTCAGTACCAGACTGCCCTTTTGGTTGCAGAGGTCAGATGGCAGTCACTCTGTAGAAAAGCTAATATTCGGTAAAATTCCGGTAGAGTCCTGGTACCAACTGAGTTAACACTAGGAGGAAAAACTTTTTTTATAGACTCACGCCTGTATCCTCGAAGGGGTAGGCAGAGGTTACACCCACATTTCGCCATGAATTTTTAGGTCCCACGTAATAGGGGGCGAGCCTATTGCCGTTACCGGGCACATCACCAGACTCCGTGCTGCTACTGAGAATTTGGAAAAACCCAGTAACACTTTGCCCGGCCTTGGAATCGAACCCGGTACCTCCGATCAGCAGTCGCATACGCTATGCACTGGACCATGGAGGCAGTCTGTCAGGAGGAGAAACATGACCTATACTAAATATTATGTTGTTATATTTCCAGCGTCGGTATCTCGTCCAGGCCGCAAGCGTTCGTACACGCAGAGTGACGCAGAGGATTCTCGCGCCAAACGCTCCCGACTCACGGAGGATCTACAGCACTCCGTCAACCGACTGTCGCGGCCCAGGACTACTAGCGCTGCGGGTAACTAACCTATTTTATGTAGAAGACTATCATTTTAGACTCAGCGACCACTAAGAAGAATTCAATCCTTTCAAATAGAGAGAGACCCTAAATAGCTGAGTGGAGAGACCGACAGACTGCTACGCAGAGGGTCTCGGGTTCGAATCCACGGCACGCACCAATGACTTTTCGGAATTAAGTGCGTATTCAATTGTTAATTATCGCTTGTTAAACGGTGAAAGAAAACATCGTGAAGAAACCTGCATGTCTGAGAATTCTCCATAATGTTCTCGAAAGACATGTGAAGTCTGCCAACCTGCACTTGGCCAGCGTAGTGGACTATGGCCTTACCCTTCTCATAGTGAGAAGAGGCCTGTGCCCAGCAGTGGGACAGTATAAAGGGCTGATGATGAGAGAGAGACCCAGAGGCCACAAGTGTCTAAACACACTATTTCGAAGTTACGCGACCGAGGTCTGCGGCTGATTCTATGTTCCGGTGTATTCAGCTGATATGACACACCATAAGTGCCGAACTTACGCTTGTGCGCTACTACTAGAAAATTTTCCGCTGAACTTACGCCCGACCGAAGTAAGCTGTACGCTGTAACTCAACGTAATTTCGGTATAATGTGTCGTCAGTAATTCAATTAGCATTGCATGAGTAATCACTGCACTAGTAAGTGGGCCGCGGGCTTCACAAGGCGAAGGGTTGGGATGCAACCTAGATAACGCTGTGACAGTGATGATGACTTCAATTTTGAGTCTTCTGAATGCAATTTTTGGTATAATGCAAAACTCTGAGGGGTTGATTATACCTGTTATAATAACTGGACATTGCTGTAAATGCCAATGTACGGATCGACAATAAAATTTTTGCTCAGAACATACATCGTTGTGTGCACATGTGCAACTTCTAATACCGCGTTTCAGGATTTTCAATCGTTGTCTTCGTAGTTCCGTCGGTGTCCGTTAGATGTCGCCAGTGTTTGTATCTTGCCCATTGTATGGTAAATACTTGACACTAGTTATATGTTTCTTCAGGCAGGATCACAGTCATGGCGTCATCTGAAAATCCTTCTCATGGTTGTAGGAACACCACAGCTCTTACCTCCAAATATTTTTTGATCTCCCACATTGTTAATTATTGCTTCCCCCGTCAGTGCCAGCAGTCATGAAGATCTTTATATTTATAATAGTTAGTCAGTACCTAATCAGTACCCCTGATTATTGTACCGATACTGGTCGAACTTACAGCATATGACTATCCATTCGGGTTACGGAGATTGGTTACCAGTCGCTTAGTGGATAAGCTAATATTCTGTTAAATATAGTTAGACTAGAAAGCGGACCACAGACTCCAAGTTATAAGTTTTGGATGCAACTAGGATATAGTTAGGAGGTTGATATTTTTGACTTCCTAAATAATGTTATTAATCTATTAAACATTAACTTACATTGTTGCAAACTGCCTACCGTTACCGTCTGCGATTAGTCGCATGTGATAACGATTAGATACGGCTATCGCGTTACTTATAACGTTATCGCGACTACTTATATTAATATACATACGGCAGACTTGTACTTGACTTCTAACTATATTGATAAAAAACACATTCCACCGCTAGGTTATGGTTAAAGCTATATTAGATCATGAAGTATTGCTGTGATCAAACTGACTAGTTTAATTGTTAATTAGCGCTTGCCCCGTGCCTCGGAGAGCACGTTAAACCGTAGGTCCCGGTTGTCATGAAGATCTTTGACAGGCGTTAATAGAAGTCAGTACCCCTCAAATAAACTGATACTGGTCTAAACCATTGAATATCGCTATCCCATTGGGTTGCGGAGGTCAGAGGGCAGTCGCTCTATGGAAAGGCTGATATTCTGTCATATTTGGTTGGACTAGTAACCAGGCTCCGAGGCCTCCAAGCCTTGAATGCAACCAGGATAACGCTAGGAAGATGATGATGATGATCAAACTAACATGTTTAGTTATTTGAATCAAGTCGTCAATGTCGACTAGCAAGCCCGGGTCAAATCCTCTGGCGGGGCCTCAAGGTATGCTAGCCGCAAATCGCGTGAACCCGTCAAAGTGGGATGTAGAGGCCATTGTGGTGGTTTTAGTGATTAGCTCTCATTCGCTAGGACCGAGTCCCACAGACACCGGCACCAAACTCCAAACAAGAGACGGTGATTTCCATAGCGCCATAAAATAAAATAACCTGTTAGTTAGTGATTATAAATATAGTGGCTCACCATCCAATGGTAAAAGGTTGTCAATACCTACTGACGTTTCACTCATCAAAGAAATAGACGCTTTTTTTTTGCCAGAGAGCTAGACGAGAACTTATTATATTATTCTCTGAAGACACAGAAGATCTTATTAATTGCCTGTTCAAAGTGTACATCATTCGCTTTTTAATTATACAGAGTGTCACAAGACCCATCACCAAGCCGAAGTCTACTCGTTGTGGACATCATGCCAAGTCATACTAACCAAAAATAATACCTGGGAAACAATTTCTTTTTTAAGTTTTCACATTTTTTAAACCGCAATTAAAAGCGCGCGCGTGCAATGCTCGAAATACTTATTTATCCATGGGGTTATAGGGCATCTAAAGAAAATATTGGCCAGGTAAATGCATTGATTTTGTACCTAATTAGAAAAATTCCATACTAACTTTGAGCCGCAATATCTCCTGAACCAGTAATTTCCCAGGTATGGTGCCGAAGTAAAAAAAAATCATATAGTCTAACGGAAAAACTCAGTAGCACTTTGCTGGACCCGGGAATCGAACCCGGGACCTCCCAATCCCACGCGCACATTTATGCCGCGCGACCAACGAGGCAGTCGCAGTTATTTGTATCATAAATATTTCCATACTTACATACATTAACATACTCAATATCACTATAACTTCCAGCCAAACTAACGGACACCACCCCGCGAAAGCACCAGGGTCCATTCCGGTCCAAATCCGAGAGCAAACCAGTCCGGACCCGTCTGCCGAACTTCGCAGCGCTTCACCAGAAGCAGTTTGACAAGATGGAGTCGCTGGATGAGTGCCAGGAGCGGAAAGCGAGGCGGGCCAAACATATGCTCACGCCAACTGGGCCCACCAATGTGCTGGACAGGGTTAGCCCTAAGAGTAAGTGGCGTTTTACTTATTTACTAGATGACGTCGTTACACCCTCGATATTTAGGCTACTGCTCCGCTCCCGTGGCTCATAGCTTAATGTTATATAGCCTATAGCCTTCCTCGATAAATGAGCTATCTATCACTGGAAGATTTTTTCAGATCGGCCCAGTAGTTTCTGAGATTAGCGCGTTCAACTAACCAAACAAATAAACAAATTCTTCAGCTTTATATATTAGTAACTAAGTAAGTAAGTAAAACATTTATTGACACACCAACAACGCACAATACAAAAAATACAACACACACAGCTAGGTATATAATTCACAATACAACTAATACACATTATCCTATGACAGCTATGACATAATATATAAATAAACATAGATATTGCATTGTTACTGTACGTCGCAGTCGATGTGCCAGTACGGTTCACAAGATAGTATAAGAGCTGATAGTATTAAAGCTGGTGGTGATTGGTCAATATCTCCGCTACAAGGATGTCCTTAAGAGGCACTTACATCAGTACAATATTCCTGTACAGAGCTGGGATGAACAGTGTCTACAAAGGCCTGAATGGCGGCGAACGATAAAGAAAGCCGCTGACTCGTACGAGAAAATGCGTCTCGAAGACCTTGATGCAAAACGCCAAATACGGAAGACTCGACCGAAGCCTAATTATAATTATACGTACAACTCCAATAGCCAGCTCTACTGTACCATCTGTGACCGCATATTTTCAACAAAGTTTGGCTTTGCCAGCCACATACGGGCACATGCCAGAAAAGATGTTTAGGGTCGCCGTCGACGGACACGTCGAGGAGGAGCATCATCATCATCATAAGAATTTTCTAGTTCGAGATTACAACATTCGGGCTCTGTAGACAAGTACACTATAACGGCACAGCTGCAGCACGGCGCTCTAACCACACGTCGCTCGCGTGGTGCAACCTCACGGCGCACTAAACTGGGAGCGTTTAATTCACTCGCAGACGGCTGGTCGTGCTGATTGCATGCCCTCTGCACGCTCGAAACATACTAGAATCGTCGTACTTTACGGCTGCTGCCTAATACAAATAATCATTTTGCCAGACAAGTATAAAATATGCGTCTTATTCATCATCATCATCATCCTAGCGCTGTCCCGGTTGCGTACCAAAACCTACGCCTTGGAGCCCGGGGTCCGCTTTCCGGCTGTATCTCCTCCACTTCGTACGGTCTTCAGCATCCCTGGTGGTTAGTCGATTGGCACGCATATCATCCCTTACGACGTCAAGCCAGCATTTCTTTGGCCTTCCCCGTTTACCGGGGTCCGACGGAGGTAGCATGGCAAGACATTTATTACCCACGTAAGATGCCGGTTGACGTAAGATGTGGCCACACTAGCCTAGCCGACTTGCAGTTTGTCAGCAATGTCACGGACATGAAGGCTACCCCGGATGCGGGAGTTCCTAATGCGGTCCTTCCGCGTGACTCCACACATCCAGCGCAGCATGTTCATCTCCGTGACACGCAGACTCTGATTGTGTCGCTCAAGCACAGGCCACGTCTCACTGCCATATAACAGGACGGGTCTAATTATGGATTTATAGACGTCTGTCACTTATTTAATTAGACAAAACTATTGAAGGAACTGCTGTCCAAACATGTCTCTAACTTAAATTTTTAGGATGTAGGCACCCGCCAAGGAAGGAGTTTTTAGTATGCCACCCCTAAGGAGGTAAAATAAAGGCTGATAGTTTAGAGCTAGCGAAGCCGAAGTCGAAAGCTAGTCGCGTACATTTTACTCGATATTTCATATATTTTTTACTCGTTATTTCCTAGATTCTTTATTAAAGCATATTTTTTTAATTCGCATTAGATGCTAATTAAATATTTATATTGTGATGGTTGACAATACCCTAGGCAGCGATAGCCTAGTGGAGATACCAACAGACTGCCATGCAGAGGGTATCGGGTGCCAATCCACGGCGCGCACCAATGACTTTTCGGAGTTATGTGCGTATTGACACATACATACATACATAGACTCACGCCTGTTTCCCGGAGGGGTTGGCAGAGACTACGGAACGCCATTTGCAACGATCCTGACATACCTCTCTTGCTTCATTCACTCCCATCAAGTTTCTCATGCATGCTTTTCTGTTTAGGGTACTTCTGACTTGTCCTTTTTTTAGGATGTCTCCAATCAGCAGGCCAATTCAGAATGACAGGACAAGTAATCGTACGATATGTCAAATTATTGTCCTCGTCTTTTAGCCGCCTATCAGAGATATTTTGAACAAATATTAATTGAATTCGGTTTATTTATTAATTTACTGAATGCATAAAATTGATAGGAAATGCGATAGTTTTGTCAAAAAATGAGGTAGCTCGTTTGACAATTAACGGAATCGAATGTCAAATGAGATATCGAAAGATTCTGAATCGCCCCCCTGGTCAGAGAACGTCTTCCCCTTCGTCCTGTCCCATTCACACTTGCCTTATATATCTTCTTTGTCAGTCTTTCGTCATCCATCCTCTCCATGTGCCCAAACCATTTTAACATGCCTTTCTCGATGCTTGTCACTACATCTTCTTTTACCCCACACCACTCTCGTATCACACAATTCTTTACTCTATCGGTCAAAGACACACCACACATACTTCTCAGTGCCCTCATTTCTACAGCATTTATTCTACTTTCAAGTCTCTTCTGCCATACCCAACTTCCACTACCATATATAAGGGTAGGCACGAACACCCCTCTATGCACAGCCAAACGCGCCTTTTTGGACACGTTTTGACTGTTCATAAACGCCTTCAGAGTTCCATTTTAATAGGTAGTAGAGCCTTGCTGATTTCAGCATGAATGGGCCGGCTCGACTGGGGAAGTACTACCCTCTCACAGAAAATCTACGTAAAGTAACAGTACCTAAACTGTTGTGTTTCGTTCGGTGAGTGAGAGTGTCGGAGGCCCTATCCTCTATTCTTTTTCCCTCATCCCACTCCTCATCCTATCCCCATTCCCAACCCCAAGGGGCGGCAACTCACTTTTGACTCATGTGGTGTTGCTTGTGTCCATGGGCGGCGGTAATTGCTTACCATCAGGCAATACGTCTGCTCGTTTGCCGCCTATTAACATAAAAAAAAAATCACACTATTACCTGCATTAACTCTTCTTGCAATATCTTTTTCATTCTTACCATATCTTGTAAACAACGTACCTAAGTAAACAAACATATTCACTTGCTCCACTCGCTGTCCATCGATCATAACATTACAAGCCATAACGCATTCCTCCTTTTCAAAAACCATAACTTTCGTTTTACTTACATTCACTTTCATTCCTTTCCTCTCTAACGCACCATGCATGATTGTTACCATCTCCTGCAACTCCTCCTCCGCTGAAGATGCAAGTATTACCTGATCATCAGCATAAAGGAGGCATTTGACGAGTAACCCATTCATCCTTAATCCGCAGTCACTATGTTTTAAATCTTGCAAACAACTGTCCATGAAGAGGTTAAACAGCCACGGCGACGCTACACATCCCTGTCTAACACCTTTCTCGATGGTAAACCAGTCAGTGTATGCCCCGTTTATCCTCACACAAGCTCTAGAATCCTCATAAAGGGATTTCAGAGTTCGAATGAGGCTGCTGTCCACCCCATTCATTGACAGCACCGACCACATTTCATTACTCACCACTTTATCGTAAGCCTTTTCCAAATCCACGAATACGCAATAGACCTTTTGACCTTTGACCAAAAACTTTTCGGCTATGCTTCGCAAGGAAAAACCTGATCCGTACATCCCATACCCTTTCGGAATCCCGCTTGTACATCCCATATTTTCTTGTCGGTTACTTTGAATTGTTAATTATCGCTTGTCCCGTGCCTCGGAGAGCACGTTAAGCCGTCGGTCCCGGCTGTCATGAAGATCTTTGACAGTCGTTATAGGGCGTCAGTACCTCTAAAATAAACTGACACTAGTCTAAACCATGGAATATTGCTATCCCTTCGGGTTGCGGAGTTCAGACAGGCAGTCGCTCCGGGGAAAAGCTAATATTCAGCCAAATCCGGCTAGACTAGAAAGCGGACCCCAGGTTGAAACTGAGATAACGCTAGGAGGATGATGGTTGACAATACCCTATTCTTACTCAGCTGATCAATTCATCCTGCAAGACTTCTGTATAAAAATATATCTAAAACAGGCACAACCGACGCATTTTTCAACACATGTAACGTGAGATAGCGAGCACGTGCAATAGATCGCTCGATTTTGATAAGATATCTGTGAAACTATAAGTCGCGTGTTTTCACAACAAAGTGTGACAATCAATGACTTACTGGTGCTGTAAAGATAATGTTGAATGGTAGGATTATTAGTTATATTACATACATACATAGTCTCACGCCTATATCCCCGAAGAGGTAGACAGAGGTATATTGCTACACCCACTTCTCGCCAGATTTATTTTAGTCTAACGTAAAAGCGGGCGAGCCTATTGCCATACCGGGCACGTTACCAGACTCCGTGCTGCTACTGAGAATTTCCTATCGGAAAAACGCAATAACACTGCCCGACCCAGAGATCGAACCCAAGACCTCCCAATCCCACGCGCACATTTATGCGAGACCAACGAGGCAGAATTAGGTATATTGTATGTGCTTAAAGCCGACAGGGCTGTCGGTATATTGTCCATCATGATCCGCCTGCTATAGACCTTCAATAGCACGCCACTGAACTCGATTTTCGGCCTTTCGTGTTCAGCTGCTGCTAGCCACTGTAACACCATCGTCATTTCACCTAGCCGTAGAGCGTCCTACAGTACACGGTAGTGTGTCTCTTTCCAATGAGGCGACTACCAATCGAATCACGACAATCAACCAAACAACCAAGCGAGCAAGCCGCCATCTTACATTTGGTATTACCAGGCCCAAACATTACAGTACTACTCTGACTCAGTATTAATGGATTATTTTGTATATATAATATTGATTATTAATTATATGAACTATAAAAATATTTGAATACGTTTCTAAGTTTATTAATCGTTCGTTTTGGTAAATCATAAAAAGAAATTTTTTAAATTTTCTACCATTTCTACCAAACCCAATGATTAGTTGAGCTGGCACGAAGTCAGACAAGGACACACTACCAGCGGAAGCCCTCTCGCCAGGATCGCTTCTGGCTAGCTAACGCTTATAAGGAAATAACAACCCTAGGTGTATGATTATAGAACTAATTTTAGCAAATCAAAAATTTTTTGGTACACCATCTAGGTATCTTCTTAATATATCAAATCCTTGCGTTACTGACTGACTGACAGACACGCTACAGCCGAAACTTAGGCGCAGGAAGCTGAAATTTGGCATGTATGTTCCTTGGGGACCGTAGGGGTGCACTAAGAAGGGATTTCCCGAAATTCCCACGGGATCGGCCAAAACGGGTAAATTAAAAAAAATGCAGGCGTAGCTGCTGGCTTCCTCTAGTTAGGTATAATGTCTTGGTGATTTGTCTTACACTAGGTTTGCGCGCAGCGCGGTTTCCACTCTAGAACACGACTACTCCAACAATTATTTATCAGTTCTGCGACAAATGTGACCAGCCCACTGCCACTTCAGCTTGCTAATTGTTTGTCTGTTCACGGTGAATAAGTTCTAAGTGATGTATAACATAATATGAATGTACTGACTTGGCTAAACATCACTATTTCTGCAACTTGCCTTTTAAACGTTTTGAGGATGATGTTATTAAGCATTAATAGAGTATCAATATTTTACACTTTTTATACAAAAAGAGAACTATAGACTCACGCCTTTGTCCCCGAAGGCATAGATGTAATATTACACCGAAATTTAACCATGTTATGAATTTTGTCGTTACCGGGCACATTGCCAGACTCTGAGCTGCGACTAAAAATTCGGAAAAACTCAATAATGCTTTTGCACAACCCTGGAATCGAACCCGGCTCAACAGATGCTATCCACTGGACCATGCAGGCAGCAGGCAGTATTTTTTTTATCAATGTGTTAAAATGACAATGGCATTAGTGCATGGTATAGTCGGTTCACGAAAGATGACCACTGCGCAGAAATCATTTTTAGGTCCCCGTGGAGGTGCGGGGTGAGGCGCGGGTGAAATGCCAATGGTGTGGCTCCGTTCTTGACGCATTCCGTAAATGCGTCAAGAATGGAGCCACGGCATTGGTGCACGAATGTATACATATGCGCGACGGTTGCCATTTGTGGTCAACTTTCGTGAACCGACCTATACCATGCACTAGTCAAGTTTAAGCAAGATACTCAGAGATAAATAATAAATAATATGTACGATACTAGCTGAGCCCACGGTTACACCCGCGTTATTTAGGGATTAACTGTTTTTTACTGTGTGTACAGCGCAGTAGTTCTTATTCGCGCGTCTGTTAATTGGGGCTTCGCCTAGTGATAACGCAGTACATTTGCAATTGATCCAAAATGAGTCAACGGGCTTAGTAATGCAATTAAACTGATATGGAAGGGTAAGATTGCTAGGTTTCCTGTGACACAATCAGTTGAATTTAACTAATAATGTAGAAATAGAAAGGACGACGGAAAAAGTTAAAATAACATTTTCTATTACGTAAATGATTAGGTAAATCGCTGTTAAATCGCTAGTTCATTTCTTTTTTTATTTTTAAAAGACATCTCCCGCACCAGGAATAAATCCAGTGTCGCGGGAGACCAAACATACAACTAACGGACACAATGAACACCCAGACTCGAAACAAAAAATTATGGATCACACAAAGTGTTGTCTCGAGCCTGTTGGAATTGAACCTACGACATTCTGCGCAGTGTCAAGCGGCGAGGCGACCGCTTAAACCACTACGCCAACTGTGCAGTCAAATTTAATGAACCAGGCCTGAATTGGTATCTACCATAGAGAATTGCAGCAATCTCGAGAAAGGCTATTGTACAAATTGCACTTAGCGATTCTTTACATAATCGATTTAAACTTTCTATACATCACAAAATTTTATGAAACGGCCATCAATTGTTCTAATTAACAAAATATTTTATCCTTTTATTATTAACAATTATCCATGTGGTGACGGATTAAGAATACGGAATGTCCCCAACCCATATCATCCCATGGGTGTCGTAAGAGCCGACAGAGGGAGCATATTATGCAGAGAACAGCACTGTAAGAGAAGGAAAACTTGATACAAACCCTATACCAACCCGTTTGGCCAGCGTGGTATATTAGGCCAATTCCTCCTTTCAAAGGCGAGGCCTAGTCCAGCAGTGGACTGTTAAAGGCTGATGATGATGATGATGAACAAAATTAGAGTATAAATACCTCTGCCAGTCTCCGACGTTTCGACCAACTCACAACAGTCGTGGTTGCGGAGGGACTGAGCACGACTGCTTAAAGCCGGTCGCAACGTTACTACACCGTTTAATTAAATTTTAAATGTTTACATATTTTTTATTTTTTTTATAGTCTCACGCCTGTATCCCCGAAGGGGTAGGCAGAGGTGTAAATCTTACACCCACATTTCGCCATGAATTTTTAGGTCTCACGTGATAGGGGGCGAGCCTATTGCCGTTACCGGGCACATCAGCAGACTCCGGGCTGCCACTGAGTATTCGAAAAAACCCAGTAACACTTTTGCCCGACCCGGGAATCGAACCCGTGACCTCCGATCAGCAGTCGCATACGCTATCCACTGGACCACGGCGCGCGGCGGCAGCCCCTATAGCCACTTACATATTTTACTTGATACATAAAATAATTTATCCAGATCTAGTATTATTTAAGGCTGTTATATAAACAATATACTGAACATTAATTTTCTCTTCCAGACGAGACCGAATCTCAAACTCCAAAACCAGCAGTAAAAGAACCGGCCACAAAGGAACCAGCCGCAAAAGAACCAGCGAAACCCAAAGACAAAACAGAAACGCCCATCAAAAAACCCTTCACTCTGGAGTCTTTGAGACCTGGCTTCACCAGATTTGGCTTCAAACTCAACCTGGACATACCCAACCCATTCAGCGTACCACCAAAACATGACAAACCTAAAGAGAAACCCAACGGCATATTGCCAAAAGCTGTGGCACTGCCATCCTTGGCAGGCGCGACTTCTACGAGAAGAGAAGCAGCTAAACAGACAGTGATGAGAGAAAAGAGTTTCTTAGAGAAGAAGAGGAATTTGAACAGGAGTGAGAATAGAACGATTATTAAGGGAGTCAGGACTAACAGGAGGTTTGAATTGCAGATGAAACTTAGGAATATCGATTAGATTAGCGGTTTGTGCAAATCAGGATAGTTATTTTAATGAAGTAGTAAGTTCTTGTCAACGACAACCCAACCTACTAGACAGCACACGTAAGGCGAACACTTTCAAACAACACATTAGACTTATACGTCTTGTATAAGACCAATCCCAAGACTAGATATGACGTTCCGCAAATTTGAACCGGCCAATTAGAATGCATTTTTGTAGCCCCCCCTTGCCCCGCATACCTCACCGCTTTGACAGAATTTTTTGTTTGTAGAAATGAAAACATTAGGTGTCGAGTAAGCTAGGTTGTCGTTGGTTTTTGTACATTTAGCTTTACACATAACTACATAGCCCACGGCTACAACCACGCTGTACGGCTCTGCTTCTGTGGTTCATAGCGCGATTTTATATAGCCGTTATATGTATAGTATAGCCTCTGTGTGTTATATAGTCCGCTATGCAAATGGTCTCGGGTTCAAATCTTAGTAATTAACATTTTCAACATCATCTTCAGCACGCTCCGAGCTCAATGGGCAATGCACTTATGTTAAGTTGTCAAATATATTATGATATCAGCCTGCTTGTAAATTGTCTCACTGCTGAGCACGGGCTACTCACTAAAGGTTAGGCCTTAGTCCACTTTGCTGGCCAAGTGCTGGTTGATAGAATAGGCTTGTGTCCACTAAGAATAAAACGATATGAATGTATGTAGTATCTATAGATTCATTATGATTTTAGATGTCAATAAAGTTTATTATTCATTATAAAAAGGTAAGGTTAATGTTATTTTTAGGATTCTAAAACTAAAAATAATGTATTTATTCTTGTGACAGTGAACACCAATCAGAGAGCATTACGTCAAACAGTACGTCCGCCATTCATGTTGTTGACGTTTTAGTAGTAAATACAACTAAATATAATAAACCTGTCAAATCGAATATAACAAAATAAAAGTGGGTACATCAGACCAGACTTCATTCACGGTTTGTTTTATTTTGGACTTTGTGATATCACTCAACTGCCATGATGGTTTACAGCGTTTTCGTGTCAAATTCAAAAAGGTTTTTAAAAAGCCGTAATTAGTAATGTTGCTGTTAGATTTTTGAAGAAAAAATCTGTTATTTCAGTTTAATATCTAATAAAGGAACGAATCAATCGCTAATTACATTTTAGGACACAAGCCTATTCACTTGTCTATCGAGAAAATTTCGAATATGTAGCCGACAGCTACAGCAGCAGTAGACGACGTGTCGCGACATGTCATGATTTTTTTACCAACTGCAGACGGTAGCGACGTTTTCCAATTGGTTCGGAGTGTTCTATGAGACAAGATATCTGCCATCTTTGAGAACGTCTTTGGCAATACTAATGTTTGCTCGGGCGACACGTCTCTCGCCACAGAAGCCATTTCATTGAAATACATAAAAACAAGTAGCGTCGCGACGACTCGTCGACTTATGCTGCTAGTCAACAAAAAATTCGTACCTTTATGTAAACTCTCATTCATACAGATTTTCTTACGATGTTTACCTGCGCCGTTTGGCAAGTATATAACCGCTATCACTGATTTGTACTTTTAATTATAGCATAGCTTTAACCAATCATAGGATAAACTAACTCACTAACAGATTAGATTAGACTAAGTTTGTAAAAAACACGAATAACCCAGCGATTTAAGCGGTAACACGTCACTTTATGTAGTGGGTATGACTTCCAGTCTAAACAAAAATGTAGAACACGAATAGTTGTTACTAGGTAGTTGGTATGTTACACTTGTTGTTATTAATAAAATATTAATATATCATTTGTCAGAAATAACAGTTGAGGGTGAGTAAGGCTGGCCTTATTTCAAACTCGATTGTACATCGAAGTGGTATGAAAAGTTGTGGTTTTAAGAAGGCATTATCATATGCCCTGTATATGAACTGTCCCACTGCTGGGCACGTGCCTCGCCTCACTCAGTGGCGTAGGAAGGGGCGGGGGGGCGGTCCGGCCCGGGTGCCACCCATCCAAAAAAGAGGTGACACCCAAAACTCAACTTTAAACAATGTACAAAAATATAAAACAACATAGGCAGAGCCAGAGTTAGCCCGGAATTGTTAGGTATCGACTAAAAAAAAAAAGGTCATCCGCCAACTTCCGCCCCGGGTGCCACCCAAGCTAGCTACGCCACTGGTCTCACTAGGAGAAAGTTAATGCCTACTGCCACAGTTCATCACGCTGGTCAAGTGCAGGTTGGCAGACTGATGTTTTGTAATTTCACTCAACTATGACAGACCAGACAGGTCTTGGATTTGTCATAATTTCATTAAAACAGTATTGGATAGTATAGCGAACAGACCATGTAAGAAAATTAGATACAGTGAGTGATTAAAAAATAAGAAGACCTCGAGATAATTCACGTTTTAACACTTCATTCTCTTAGATAAATAAAAAAGTGACATCACTTTTTATTGACAGTGAGACCCCCTACCTTATATTATTTTTATTTGACCTGTTAAATGACCATAACTTTTTGTATCACGACTATTCTTTCCAGTGCATTAGGTAACAGTATTAACACGATGCCATATATTTTTAGACATAGTTTTTATTGTCATATAGCCAGCCTCTGTAACGTTTTTGATATTAAAAATGTTTTGATCTGACTTTGGTTTTGAACTTGTATAAAATACCTTTAATCATACTTGTGAATAAGTTTAAAAATTTCGCAACTTGTGCACGAATATCGTATTTATATAATGGGTCTATATCGCGTCATTATCTTAATATATAAAATCCTTGCGTTACTGACTGACTGACAGACACGCTACAGCCGAAACTATTGGGCGCAGGAAGCTGAAATTTGGCATGTATGTTCCTTGGGGACCGTAGGGGTGCACTAAGAAGGGATTTCCGGAAATTCCCACGGGATCGGGCAAAACGGGTAAAATAAAATAAAATGCGGGCGTAGCTGCGGGCGTCGTCTAGTTTGAAAATAAAAAATAATTACCATATATTTGCCCCGACGTTTCTATAGGGGTTTCACCGGTCGTGGTCACAGGATTACTGATCTCGTGACCACGGTTTGTGTAACTCATTAGTTTATCCTCGAAGAAATACCTAAGTTAAGCCGGCTAATACGGCTTAAGAATGTTAAAATTTGCTTTTAGCAGTGGTAAAACGTTACTGCTGTTCGTGAACGGCCCATTAGAGTTACAAGTAAAACACTACTTACCTATTTGCTTCCACTTATATGTATAACTTACTTATATGTTCTGCCTGGCTTTGTCTTTTTTCTTACTTTATTTTCACCCTTACCTTCTCTATGCTTGCTTTGCAGTGTCTCCAGTATGTTTTCTCCCTAGTTCTGATCTAAATTTTCATCTTCGTACTGCCCTTTCAGATTTGCCTTCATGGTCTTTTGATCAATCATCTGTTTAAGACAGCAGCGGGATGACTGTCTTATTCACTTGACCACGGCTAGTGTAACTTATACCGAAACCACATGAGTAAATAAACCGAACAGAGAGACAGCTTCTTAAGAGCTTGTAAATTTGTTACCTATTTTGGTACGGTTGTCACAATAGGTTAAGACAAATCGCTTGTTCGGTATACGACAGATTCTGGATTGGACAGATTCGTCATTTGGCAGATTCCCAACTCGACAGATTCGTGGATTGGGCAGATTCTTGGACTCGACGGATTCGTTATACGGCAGAAGTACAGTTGTAAATAAAATAGCGAGTGGAACCAAAAAAGGCATGCACCTGAAACTTTTAAAAGCACAGAATAAAAATATACATTTGTTACCAAGGACACGACGTGACGACGTGATTTATTTGACATTCCCAACGATACCACTAATAGTGTTGAATATTTTCTGGTAATATGATCTATTATGCTATAAACATAGGAATCTTCTTTAGCTATTATGTGCTACTAGCTTAGAGCATTAAACTATGCTCTAAGGCCACTAGTTTTACCAGGGGATAGGTATCTAAAATAAGTTTAAAAAGAAATTGTGTAAGACAAATGAACGTCTACAAAACAAATTACTATAAAATGATCAATCATCGATAGGGCTTACAAAAAACAGGTGCATGCGATTTTCGACCTTATTGACAATTCATGACAAACTTTTTTTTGGTAGTTTCTTGCTATCTGACATTGATACGTTAATAAAATTATAAATTCTGAGTTACGTCAATAAGGTCGAAAATCGCATGCACCTGTTTTTTGTAATCCCTATCGATGGCTGATCACTTTCTGATAATCATTGGTTTTGTAAACATTAATTGTTACACAATTTCACAACTAATGAGTTCATGAGGATCCTCTGGGGGATCGAGCTAGGAGATCCTGGTAGACAACATGCAAACATGTTAAGTATTTCGTTGCCAACATTGACAATATTTATTTCAAGATCGAAATATTCGCGAAACTTTTGCTCGAGCAATTCAACAAATCTTTATAATGACTGAATTATTTCATCTTGATCTTATTCATACACACAGTACAATAAACAACCATTATTAATAATAAAACACCACGTTTTTACATTAAAATATTAAAACTTGCAACATACAAAACAAACAACGTGCGTCGTAATAACCCTAAGATTGTCAACTGCCTGTGCCTATGTAAACCGGATTTTTCCACTCTCGCCGCGTACACGACAAGCGGCCAGTGGTCACGCACACAATGCGCCGCGTGCTCGTAGTAGTGCAACCGATTCGCGCTGTTGTATGAAGCCGTGTCTCTGTTCCGTTTATCTACTCATGTGCCGAAACACTGGGATAAATAGAAGTTTAAATATTTTTTCAAATGTTAGCCCTTTTATATAAGGATGTACCCCGTTATATTTTATGTGTAGGTAACGAGCTGTTATCACGAAACTTTTATGATATTTTGTTATAAATTTACACCAACGCCTTTCATTGGTTTTCAAAAGTAGACCTACTTTTGAGAGTACTGCTGCAGGAACTTTTAAAATATTAATGGCCATTAATTTCAACCGCAAATAAGAATTCACTCCTTGGACCAGTGAAAACGAACCTCAACTTATAAATGGATGCTTATAATAGTTAAAAATATAGGTACCTACTTATTTAGATTACAGCATTTACAGCCGGGCTGGCTATCTTAGTTTATATAGTTGTTTATAGCAATATTTTGTAGCGGCGTTGTGAAGCTGACCGCAATCATGTATGTTGTTCAGAGCTTATCGCCGCAGATTAAAACGATAAGATAATATCGGCTGTTTTATTGGAATATTTTGTTATCCCACTGGTGAGTCATGTTTTTTATTGATTTCGCGGGTATGTGAACCGCCGGACTACTACAAAGTTACAGCTTGCTAGCTTCCCTGAGTCTTGGACATAGCTTTTTTTATAGACAAACGCCTGTGTTTGGGCTTGCTTTCGCAGGCCGTGGCTTACGCAGGGCGTGGTATCGGACCAAAAAGAGAGCAACTGCCATTCTGACTTTAGGCTGGTTTCAGAGTCACGCGTTTGACCGGCGCCGGCCACACGCGCGCGCTTTCAATTACACTAGATTATTAGTAGCGTTTCATAGTCACGCAGTTCAAATGCGCCGCGTGTGAGACGCGCGCGCCGGTCGCGCTGCCGAAGCTTCATACATTGCAATGAGAAACGCGAACTCGTTTCACAGTGGTCCGCGCGCCAAACGCGCTGTTTAGACGCGCTGGCCGACGGCGCACATACAGGTATTTTCACGATCTACGCGGCCAAAATTATTTTAATGCTTAATTGGTATCTAAACACTGTAAATAAACAGACAAACTATTTTTTTTACTTTTTACTATTATTTTCAAAAACAAAAAAAATATATAAACATAAAACACATAATAATTCTAAGTTTTTTGGCTTTCTTCGTCATTGTCGTTCGTCGTCATTCGTGAGTGGGTAACATTTCTTCTTGGCTTTCTGTAAGACACTATAGCACGGAAAAAACTTCTTATGACTCTTTCTTATAATTTCGTACTATCCTTGTGTCAAATCGGCATCCACAAACATTTCCAAAGCTTGCATTGGTGTCAAGGAGGGCTGACCTTTTTCTGATTTCAAATGATAAAATGCCTTTTTATATTTAGTTGCTCGTGTTGGAGAACTAGTAATATCTTTTAGGACATTTGATGCATGCTTTTTACCAGATTCAAAATTAGAACAAAGTTCTTCAGTCTTTCGCCTCTTGCTCCTTCACTTGCGTCTTGGAACAACATGGATGGTCGCCCTAGCCGTTTTTGTGTATCAACAACAGGTATTTCAAAAGTACCATCCAGCTAAAACTGCTTGTTTTTTGTAAATTTATCTTTTTTATAATGAGCTTTCGTCCACCTTTGTACAACTTGTAACAATTTGGTCTTCATTGTAACCTTCACATGACAAATGATGATCTTTTATATATTTTAATTTGGCATCTTAATTAGGCAAATTTTTGTTCGTCATTAGGTCAAATAAGTATTGTGGTGTCACAATCCTTACTCCTGATGCTTCCTGTGAACCTTAATCAAACATAAACTGTGTTAAAAGTCGCTAGAAACATTTTCAATTTTAGACGAAATTTCGCTAAATATCTTTGATCCCTCAAAAATGTATCTAACCGGACATATGCGGACACGATTTTGATAGTACTTATAAGGAAAAGGATCAAATAATAACCTATATTAAAAAGAATAGCCCGATCTACCCCGATACATAAACAAAAACACTAGCAAATAAAAAATATTGCAGAAAATCACAGTATTAAAATGGGTTTTTCATTTATAAAAAAAAAATATGTATTTTGATAGTTGATCATGACTTTATTTATATAATATGTAATTCTCTTACCTCGTCCATCAGAATCCATTACTTTCAGTTCGTAAAAAGAACTTGATAACATAAAAAATCACTTCGTAAGTTTAATGTTTAGAAAAGCGCCGAAAATAGATACTTACACTAGGTAACACGGTCAACTTCCGACTGACCCCACGGGTGCGGGGTGTGGACTAGCAGGTAGATAAACCTTGGATATTGTTCCCGGGTTCGTAATCTATTCGTGGAACTCGGTTTAAGAATGATATTGTTATTTTGACATTTTGGACTTTTGGCCGCGTAGATCGTGCAAATACCTGTATGTGCGGCGCGTGCCGCGCGCGTCACTCTGAAACCAGCCTTAGTAGGTATCTATTAAGTATGGCAAATTACTGCAAACTTTCATTAAAATTCTAACAAACCGTCTTATCACTTGTTATTTTTTACTAAGCTGATCTCTTTTCTAAACTGACAAGTGTTAAGGCTCCTACACACAGTGCCGTAGGCAGTGCAAGCCGCGGTGTACCCGGCGGCATACAAAGCCGGAACAAAGGAGCTGCCGGCATGGCCGCCTGCTATAAGTAGGTATTGCTCTTTAGGTATTCTTTACATTGGCACATAAATTAGCAGACAGCGCGCTGTCCGCCGTCAGACGCCTCGGTAGTTGACACCTCGGTTACCGCGCGTTGGAAGCAAATGGTCTGCGCGGCGACTGCTAGCAGTGGCCACGCTGTCGCCGGTCGATGGACCATGCCTGCGTTTCCTACACGAAAGCGGCTAGCAATCTCCTCCTATTGGGTAGGAGCGGTGTTGGAGCAGAGTCGTGTAAGTGGGCTAAGACCTTTAAGTAGCAATTATCATTCTCTTGCCCTCGTTACAATTTATTTGGAGCCCGCGCAGTATGCCCATCGCTTCCATATTTCTCTGTCGTCAGTGATCAGATCATTTGTCAATCCTTTTCTCTTTTGTATCCATCCATCCCCACACAGTACATTCATCATTTACCTACACTGCCTTCATAATCACTTGTTTACTAAGTTTTTTATTAAATACTAGAGGACGCCAGCAGCTACGCCTGCATTTTTTAATTTACCCTTTTTGGCCGATCCCGTGGGAATTTTGGGAAATCCCTTCTTAGTGCACCCCTACGGTTCCCAAGGAACATGCATGCCAAATTTCAGCTTCCTGTGCCCAATAGTTTCGACTGTAGCGGGCTGTCAGTCAGTCAGTAACGCAAGGATTTTATATATTAAGATGATAAAATATAAATACCATTATAAAAAGCCTAGGTAAGTATTTCTTTTTTAATCCATATACCTATAAATAAATATAATTCTCGCGTTACTGGCTGACGGACAGACAACGCGCAGCCAAAACTCCTGGGCACAAGAAGCTGTTTGGCATATGTGTTCCTTGGCGACTGGCGACCGTATCCAGGGTGCATGAAGGGATTTCCCGAATTCTCACGGCATTGGGCAGAAACGATTAAATAAAAAAGATAATTGGCATAGCTGCGACCATCCTGTATTATTTAATAAACGTAATCTTTACCTTATTATTGTTATTAACTGTAATTGCGTTGAATTATTTGAGCAAACAAGCAAATTTTCCGATGGCTGTTGTAACGAAGCAGCGGCACATAGCATGACTCAAGTGACTCGGTGTGACGTCACGCAGGCAAATTCGACGACGAAATGCTATTGGAACGAACACGTCATCTGTTTAGCTAGTATTGAATTACAATTCAATAAATATTGCGCCCGGCGTGGAGGCAATTTCACATCTTTACGAATCTCTTTGGTGCCTTGTTCCAAGGAAAGAGAAATAACATAGGTAATAAAGGGTCCATCCAAAGGTTGCCTGGAAGAAATCGCTTTTAGCGATAAGGCCGCCCATTGTGCATTGTATTTGTAAACTTCTTCTTGTTCTCTTTTAACTCTGTAATATGACTTGTGGTGTACAATAAAGAATTATCTATCTATCTATCTAAAGGGAATATTTTCTTAAAATCCGCCTCCCACTGTGCGTGGATCGCGGACGACCGCGCGGGCACGGTAATATAATCTAACAGTATTGTAACTCGGCCGTCTTCGTGAGTTATATACCTACCAGACGCGCCGTCTGCGAGCTGCGGCACGATAGCGGCTGCGGGTACTGTAGGTACAGTCCGTCCAGTCTAATGGGTACTCTGCTCGCGGCGCGTAGGTATAACTCGAGTTTCGTGCGTTTGTATGGAGTTACAATACTGTTAGATATTATTACCGTGGCGCGGGTCACCTTTGAAGGCACACGCCTTGCGGTAAAACTCAAAGGTGCCGCGCGCGTCCGCCCGCTAACCTGCAAGTTCGCAAAACGGCGCACCGTAGAAAGCGGGCTTAGCAAAATCAACTCTAAAAAGACTAATTTAAGCCGTAGATCACAATGTTGCCCCTGGCACATTCAAATCAAGCAAGGTTCGACATTGGTCTGATAAATAACTTAAAATAAAGTACAATTTGACGACCTAATATTGCTAAGAGCTTTAAAGGTCTTAGCCCACTTAAACGACTCTGCTCCAACACCGCTCCCACCCAACACGAGGCGACTGCTCACAGTCCACACGGCGACAGCTAACGGGCACCCAGCAGTGGCCGCGGCGACAGTAGCAGTCGCCCAGCTGTCGCCGCGCAGACCGTTTGCTTCCAACGCGCGGTCACCGAGGCGTCGACTACCGAGGCGTCTCACGGCGGACTGGGCGCTGTCTGCTAATTTATGTGCCAAAGAAGACCTAAAGAGCAATACTTAAAGCTCATATTTGAATTATATTCTTTTGGTTGGGTGTAGGCGAGTCGTTTATGTGGGCCTTACCTCTGTAACTGGCTATATCAAGGTAAATGTTCCTAAGGATGTTTGTAATTAACCACTCACTGAACACCGGTCCAAGGCAAAGAAGACAGATTTATATAGAACCGCAGGCCGTTTGCCGATTCCAAGTGGGGTCTGTACCCCAGTTTAGTTCGTAGTTGGCGGCGCTGGCGTCGTTTCTCCGTCTCTCTTGCTCTTACACTGGTGAACGACTGCCACGCCGCCAAGCGGCAATTTGGGTCGCAGATATGTTTGTCTTCAGAGCGCCCATACGAAATGTGCTTCTATGTATAAATCTCAGTTCTATGTTCTTTGCCCAAGTCCAGATCTAGGTTGGAACGACATGAGTTTTGCTGCCCCCAAGTATGGTGACTCGTCAAAAAAATAAACCGTAGATGTAGGTAGCGTGCTCGGCGCTCAAGCTTCAGCGCCTCATGACCCTCAAGGCCTGGAGAGGTTACTCAGTTCGCCATATGGATGGGCCAGCTCTGCACTTACATCATCATCATCAGCCTTTTATACTGTCCCACTGCTGGGCACGGGCCTCTTCTCACTATGAGAAGGGTAAGGCCATAGTCCACCACGCTGGCCAAGTGCGGGTTGGCAGACTTCACATGTCTTTCGAGAACATTATGGAGAACTCTCAAACATGCAGGTTTCTTCACGATGTTTTTCTTCACCGGTGAGCAAGAATTGTTAATTAAGTATAACAATTTAATACGCACTTAACTTCGAAAAGTCATTGGTGCGTGCCGTGAATTCGAACCCGAGACCCTCTGCGCAGCAGTCTGTCGGTCTCTCCACTCGTTTATCGCTGCACTTACATTTCTACTCATAACGTTCTGTAGGTACTTAGGCACATATTAGAATAGGTAGGCCGTTAGTTAGGTATGTACCTACCTACCCTTGTACCTACCTAAATACCAACCAGTAATTGCGCACTTTTGTTTAAGTATGACAGTTGAAGGCGACGTCATCAATAATAATCAGCCTTATGTTTATAATTGTCCAGCACATGTCACTTCTCATTATGATTCTCAGAAGGTAAGGTTCACTATACTGCCCAAATGCGCGTTAGCAGAATTCACATGTTATTCTTGAGCATTAAGGAGAACTCTCAGATATGCAAATAAGCAGGTTGCCTTACGATGTATTCTTTGCTAAGCGAAAAGTCTGTGCTATGCGCCGTGGTTTCAAACTTTGAACTCGAGACTCTCTGCGTAACAGTCTGGTAAGAGGGACCACTTACCTACTCTTAGGTACTAGCTACCAGCCAACATTGTTTTAATCCGCGATTATTTGTGAATATAGGTACTTCACGGGAAAATGCATGTTCCTTGCTCAATGTTCAAAACTTTGCATTTTGGAGTGACACTGAACACTAACAGTAAGGGGCCAATTCTCCTATTTTTATATGAGATTGATATTAAATTTTGAATAAACTCAGAAGCGGTATTCTGATAACCTATTATCGTACACTTAAGTAATTTGAATTAAACACTTCGTCGTTGACACATATTTTGACACTTGTTTCAATTTACGATCTCGTTACAACTTCGTTCAATTTTCAGATAATTTAGAAGAATACGCTTTTTGTGACGTAAGTATGATACTGACATGATATCGAAACTATATTTATTTAGGAGAATTGGGCCTAAGAGCTGCTGTTCGACATCAATGCCGTTTCGGGTGACATCTGACCTGTCCATTAAAGTGTCCAAAACGTATACCTGCTAAAGATAAAGTCAAAATAACTTATAAGAGTGTTGGTGATTTCGTTATGATTGGGCTGTGGAGGACAACGGTGTGGTGTTCCTCCAACTAGAGGGAGGAGCCTCTAACCAAGCTGGGTGGTCGTGCTTAGTGGCCTGCAGGCCGACAGACATACTTTGGAAGTTGTATATATGCCGCTTGGCTTGCGAAAGTTGCTTGCGCTATTCAGGATTTTCGAATTTGTCGTGTCACCTTCGATAGATGCGGTCGTGTCGTAGTAGTTCCGTCGTCATTGGGTAGATGGCGATACTTCCTTCCCACAGAATAGGTAACTGTACCTACCTACCTACTGTTGTATTTCGTTCGCCGAGTGAAAGTACCTTTTGCTTCTCCTTCATCCCGCTCCTCCTTGTAATTCGTTTCCTTTCTCAAAGACCGGCATTACCATCAGGCGATCCGTGTGCTCGTTTGCTGATCATTAAAAACATTGAAGCCCTGATTTGACGCTACAGTGACGCGCCCGGGTGGTTACTTGATTTCCAGAATCGCATAAGAAATTCTAGACGTTAGCAATAACCTGAATTGAATAACTAGTGTGCGTCGGCGTTCTACCCGCTCTTAGCTATAAATTAGTTATTGTCGTACATAGCCGTTTTAGATATAATTTTATTGTAGCTACAATTGTGTAAGAAAATGTCACAGTACAAAGAACCTGCTATATTTAGCAATTGAAGTAAATGGTTTAATGTGCAGTTAATATTTATTATTATTTGCTGATGTTAATAAAACCAAATATGGTCGTATTTGCCAATATTTGGTGTCGGTCATTGGGTCTACCTATATATATTACTATCCATTCATGGTTATTGTTATTCGTAGAATTTTTAGCTTCATAGCATTTGCTTATGGAAAATGAGTGACGACTCTAACATAAAGAGTTAACCACCAGACTTTTGAGCTATAGCGGCGTAGTAAACTGTAGCCACAATTTCTTTAAGAGCTTGGGGCAATAAAAATATTGCTGTGTTCGTGGTTTAAGACCACGACATACCTACATACATAGACTCACGCCTGTTTCCCCGAAGGGGTAGGCAGAGGCATATTAAAAGCCCACTTTTCGCCAGTGTTTTGATCCCACGTACCTAATAGGTGGCGAGCCTATTGCCGCTTATTGGGACATTTTGTTTGCCAGAGCATCGTCCGTTGATCGGCAGGCGCACCACTTGCAGGTGAGGTTGGCTTGGGACCCTAAGTTCTTGGTGGGAACCCTATGCACGACAACTGCAGTTAATGAAACTAGACGTATTTTGCATCCTAGTAAGTAGGTACTATCCACATCTCGTGATAGGAAGGGTCATGTGGGCCACAAATATTACTGCCTGCCACTTTCCTGTGGTCGTGCTGATCTTTATTCAGGGCCAAAAGGTAGTCCATGTGCTACTACTATAGATAGGTAGGTACGTCTCGTCGGACATTCGTCGATCAGATTGGGGACATCCTAAAGAATGGCAAGTTCCGAAGCACCCGGAACCGGCGAGCATGTATGAACAGAGTAATGAATGTAGAGGAAGCGCGTGTGGTTTGTAAGGATAGATGGCGTTTCGTTCTCTGCCTACCCCGATGGGAAAAAGGCGTGAGTATATGTATGTATGTAGGTACGTTATATTCCGGCAAAGTTTCATCAAGAGCCGTTCCAATGTTTTTTTCCTGAGAGTAAAAAACATTCATTCTCAGAAACCTTCACGTTGGGTACTTTGTTAGATTATTTGAAGTTAACAGCTGGGCGCCATTTAAATAATAAGAACGTCACTGTCACCAGGTACCTCTACGTGGTAAGCGTGGTCAAAGAGCTCAGATATTTACGGCGCATTTCCTATAGGCGCTCTGAAGACAAACTTTCTGTGACCCGAATTGCCGCTTGGCGGCGTGGCAGTCGCGCTGTGACAGCTGTCTCTACGAGAGCAAGAGAGATGAACGTTCCTCCTGTGTATCTTAAATACGAGAGCAAGAGAGGACGCCAGCGCCGCCAACGGCGCCAACTACGAACTAAACTGGAGACAGTCCCCACTTGGAATCGGCACACGAAATCCTTAAGAACTGGACTTCTATGTAAATCTGTATTCATTGCCGTGGTGCAGTACCACAGTAGGTACCTTTGAGTAATGACATGTTACGGTTCAAGCTCTTTGACGCTTGGCTGCCACTATGCGTATGCGACGTCACCGCTTCGTGACCAGGGTTACGTCTGTTTATATACCTACAAGATGCAGCCAAGCGCATAAGAAGTGGCTCGAACGACCTCAGCACGACGAAAGCGTAAATATGAAGTGGCGCTACGTGACCTGTTACTGTGCCGTATTATGGTGACTAGCTGGGTCGGTCGACGAAGGCTGGTCCCCATATTGTATCTATTCATTGATTAGGCTACTAGAGATAGATATTTGTCACAAGCTCCAAATCGATGGATAGTTCAAATATTGAGACCAGCCGTAAATCGAATCCCAACCCCAAGCACACGCACATAATTTAACGGCAATAACTACTTATACATACCTTATGACCTTAATAGAAAACATCTTTGCCCATGAATCTACATAACATTTATCAAATACTGGCTGGTTTTGAGCACGTTACTTTAGGTACTAGAATAGTATTATATTATCTGTGCTTTAGGCAGCTAAAACCAACTTTCGTACTTGGGTCAAAGTAACATAACATAGTTTCGCGCCTTTATTCCCGAAGGGGTAGGCAGAGGTGTATTACGTACCTACTGGGGCGAGACTATTGCCATCTACCGGGCACATTATTAAGCGAGCGATAATACTTAAACATTTTTGATGCACACATATTTTATTTGTTTATTTATTATACTTTTATTCATTGTATTCCAAACTAGGTTGTCTGGAAGAGATCGCATTTTGCGATAAGACCGCCCTATTGTGCTACTAGTTTTAAGTTATTTAAGTAAATATTGTATGTCCTCATGTTTACTGGTGTACAATAAAGTGTTAAGAGCGTTTAATCCGTCGGAGGCGATTTTGCGGGTTTTTATTGTTCATTACGTTACGGATAAATAACAATTAATGGAAAGGATATAGAAAATATGAAAGTTCAGTTCTTTATCAAGAGAGTGCTAAAGAAAAATATATGGGTTCCTATAGTAAATATTTTAAAACGGATGAATTTAAAAAAGTCATTTTCGTAATTTCTGTAGTTTAGGCCAGCATTAATGGTCGCTAGTGCTATGAAAACTTAACGTTTTATAATTCTGTAAATGTAAACTGTACGAGCAAAAGCTAAACAAGCGAGTTAAAAACTTAAAAAAGAAATTGTACTTTCATTAATAATTTTCAAGAAAATCGTAAATCAAAACAGTGCATTTTGCTTAATTTTAGCCCGCAAATTTGCATTTATATCTAAAAAACTACTGTGATTATTAAAAAGATATATACATATTTAGAAACCTTAAGATTCATTTTAAGTCATATAAAAAAATTGGAATCTAAACTTTTCGTTTGTAATTAATATGATTTTTTTAAAAAGACCTATAAAACTCGAAGCGCGATGCTATGTCCGCCATTCAGCGCTGAGCGCTCTCAGAGGACGGACCTGTCGCTCGCGTCCGCGTCCGCCATTTTACGTAAATATTGCATTCCAAAACGTTTATAGCGCGGCTAAAGCTTCTTGATCCTTATTTTTTTTATAAATATGAAAAGTTGATGTACTTAACTTTATTTATGTATTACGTATTAAACTAGTGTGTTAGTCAAGACATCTGGAGTCTAGTGGTTACTGGTTAGTATAGTAGCGCGGTCAACTAGGGGCTGGGCGAGACTGACAGAAACGGACCGGTAGATATAATACCTTGCTGCAAAAATCAAGTGGCAATATACAGGTACAGTAGTTAGACGCATTTGATCTTTGATGGGTGACCATGGGATTGGCTTGCAGAGCCTATATCGCAGGTTTATTTTCGTACAAACTACATAAGTTAAGGTAAAGTAATTGACATCACGGTCATAGTATGGATGGGTGACCGACCGATGAATTTACAGAGCCCATGTATGAGGTTCTTAAGGCGGGCAAAATTATGGTGATTTTTAAGCTAGGACGCGCCGCCGTTATCATGATACCAATGTAATAGGTATTTACCTAAAACGTACTATGCAATGCAATTAAAAGCACACTTTAATCGAATATTATCTTACAAACCGCGGCAGCTCAGCTGATCCCCACGAGCTCGCATTGCAGGTACCTAACACACACAAGCCCACGTACCTACTGTGCAGTCTTATTCTGCACCAGTTAACAGTTTATTTTGAGACTCAATTCTTCTAACTATATTTGTTCAAAATGCAGTTTCGATCTAATGTCAGTGTCATACTCATGTCACAAATGGTATTCTCCTAAATAAACTGATATTGGAATGTTATCGTGACTAGATCGTTAATTGAACAATGTCATCATCATCGTTCTAGCATACCGTGGATTCGAACCCGATACCTTCTGCATAGCAGTCCGTTGGTATCTCCAGTAGGCTATCGCTGCCTGTTGTTAATTAAACAATGTGTCAACGTCAGTGAGAACAATAGAAGTCAAATTATAGTTGGTGCCACGAGATGATAGACTTTTTGTAAACAAACATTCAGAGCTTCACAACCTTTTTTCAAACAGTTGCGTTTTAGATTTTATGCTTTTGAACAGTCTTTTTTTTTCAATGCCTAATTATGCCACTATGTTTTTAAATTTATATTGTTAAATTTTACTGAAAAAAAAAATATATTTTGTGTTTTAATGGTCGAATGTTCATAAATTGGCCGATTTTTTGTTGTTTTACACGTAATAATCTGAAAATTAATGAAAAGCAGACTACCATGTATGTTAATTATAGAGTACATACATGTTACTTTATTATTGACACGATTTTTTAAAAATCAATACGCAATAAATAATATTGCTCAAAGTAGCATAATATATCTATTCTAAAATATTAAATTATTGACCAACAATGAATAATAGCTAATACATTGCATAAACATTTCTAGGCATAGAGATTTTACGTCGTCTGTGAATAAAATCGTCAGAATGAACTTAAACAAAAACCATTAAACGTTACGGTAGTCTGAAAACGCAATTTCTTTTTTAGGTATAAATAATTTTCTGCCATCTGATATTCTGCACGCGCTTTTTCGAGATGCCGGTAGCGAGAAGAGCGTTGCGATCCTATAAACTCGTATTTAACTTAACACCAACCCCTTCTTGATAACTAATAATTTAATTTTGTCCTCTGATGAAAAGATGTTAAGCCCAAGAATGTATCATTTCAATGAACTAACGCCAAATGTTGACACACTAGGCGTCAGTACCTCAAAACATTAAAAGATCCTGTTGACAGCGCATAATATCGATTAAAACCCGATCCATTGACATATTAGTTTCCAATGACACGTATCTATGTACCGTTGCGCTCATTGATTTGAAATTATTTGTTTTTGACAGAACTATCGCTAAGTCACTTAGTATAAATTCTTTGTTTACAAAATGTCTATGTTCTCGTGGCACGGACTCTAGATGATAATGAAATTTAAATTAGAAGAATACAAATTCTGAGTCATTTTAGAATCTAATCTCATTTCGTTCAAAATATAATTTCAATGTCATATAAAATACGAGAATTGGCCTTATCTATGTAAAATTTTATAAAAAGAGGGATTTATATCATCGCATACTGTGCGAAATAATTTTAGGTGAATATATATTGCATAATTACAATATTTTGTAAATACAAATCAACATATTGTATATTTTTTTCTTTCTTTTAATTACTTAATTTAGTATTTTCTTTTACCCGACTCTTTTGGTTTTGTATTTAGTGTCATTCGTGGGTATTCATGCATTAATAACAAAATAGATGTGTAAATTATTTCTATCATATAATAAAACTGCGCCAAATTATTATAAATAGTCGTTGTTATCCTGAGGAACATCATCCTACTAAACAAATATGTAATATCTATCTTTATTTGATACCTTTAAATGCATGTGCATTGAAAATAATTAATTTGAATACTTTCATATCATAATCGACGTATTACATAAACGAATACTGTTCACGTATGGCAAGAAGGATCAAGATTATTATTCCACGCGACACCGTCATAGTGCGCCGGGTCTCGCATCCGCGGTGCGCGGGCGACCGCGGTACCACAGTATAAAGACATACAGTAGTTTGACGCCTTTGATCTCGTAGAAAAAGCCGACAACGTCTAGACAAGGGTAAGTAGGCTAGGGCTGCCACATGTAAACAATACTTACTTATTCAAACACCGTCTATTTATTTTAGAAAAATATTACAATTGCTATGCTACATGAATAATATAGTGTAAATCACTTATCTATACATATAAATAAAATTGGAGTGTCTGTTTGTAATATTAAAATAACCGCTTTTTACTAAATGCATATGGATGTATACACGGTACATACACCGAAATGACATTTTTTACAATTTTTGTCTGTCTGTCTGTTTGTTCTCGCTAATCTCTGGAACGGCTGGACCTATTTTGACCCTGACTGGCCTGATGTACCAAGGAGTAACTTAGGCTAAAAATTAACCGGGTACGCGAAGAAGTTCCCTCAGGACGCGGGTGAAACCGTGGGAAACAGCTAGTTTATTATATTACAATAATTAACGATAAATAATTATTATAAAACAGATTTGCATACAAAGTGTCAGTCAGCACCTATTTCATCCCGCAGGTGTCGTGGGAGGCGGTTAAGAATATAAAGCATTTTTCGTAAAAACCAAGTTAAAATAAAGCGATTGACAAAGCGCTGGTTTAATGGATGGGTAACCTTGGGATCAGCTTGCAGAGCCTATGTTATCGATATGACGTATTTTGCAGATTTTTTTCATGCAAACTACGTTAAGGTAAAGCAATAGACATCACGGTCATTTTATGGATGGGTGACCGGGCTATGAGATTACGGAGAACATAATTATGTGGCGCTTATAAAAGGGGACCAAAAATATGGTTATTTTTGAGCTAGGATGCGCCGTTACCAAGATACATGATAATATTTGATAGGTACTTACCTAATGCGAAGGTACTAGTTACTTATTGAATGAAATTAAAATCACACCAGAATCGAATATTACCTTACAACGCATATTTTCTTTCGTCTGCCATGTTGTTTACGTAAAATAATTGCTACTTTATTCTGTGATTTGGCCAGACATGAGATATTGTAAAAAGTTAGTAGATTAGCAGGAATGTGCACATTATTTTAAGTTGTTATAGGTACATACATTTCAAAATAATATAAATAATTATAATTAATGAAATTTTATTTTATAGTATAAGTAAATTGATGAAATCGCAGATTTTTTAAATCCTTATTTATTTAAATCTTTAAACAGCATAAAGAATTTCAATGTCTCACAGCACAAGTCGTATGCACCATCTTAATTAATATTCATAAGCAAATAATTAAGTAACAAACAAAAAACAAGCACGTGCCAGCCCCCAAAAACATGTACCTAGTTAGGAACTAAGGCGATATACGTAACTAGGTACCGGTCTTCCCGCGTCTCACCTCTTGGCCCCCGTACGATTGACCCGTCTAGACGCGTTCGTCGAACGACTGTATGGATTATTTGACTGTGGCGGTACTATAAAAACCTAAACTCGAGCCGCCGCTCGAGGCGTATACGCTCTTAATCGATCAATCAATCAATATTTTCGAAAGGTCAAATGTGTGTGCCAGGGTAACTGGGGATTGAACCCGAGACCATCGTCTTGGCAGTCTGTTACGTACACCACTGCGCTATCACCGCTAACATAAAATTCGTAAATGTTGATACAGTGATGAAATTAAAGTCATAACATTTTATAATTTGTGTGAAAAAAGGAATCCATAATTCCCATGGCAGGCCATTAGCGGCTGAGTCAGATGTAAGTGTCAGGCGGCATCGCATACTAAACTCATTTTGTCTGAACTTTAAAAGAATAACAAAAGATGAAGAAAATTAAATAAAAGAAAAAAAGGAGTGTCCGACTTTGTTTCCGCTTTTCTTTTTAAACGGTAATTTAAATAGGAAAAGGCACCATAATGTAAAACTGGGTTTTTACTTTTGCAATTGTTATAAACTACCAAAAAGCAGAAACAAATGCCATTACGTGTTTGTGTCCATTTGCCTCCAGCAAATCGGACTAGGCGCAGACAGGACATTTTTCCTATCTGCTCCTTGGTACTGCTGTGGCAAACAGGAAAACCCCCAACCTTTGGCTAAAAATAGCGCGCGTGAAACGCTTGCCGAAAGCTAAAGCTGGGTACTCACTTAGCAGTGTTGCACGTACTGTATCAGATACGGTATCAACCTGCAAGTGGGTACGGCTCGTCCACGGTCCTCCGCGTATCTAGCTACGAGCTGCCGGATCCGCAGTGCTCGCAACGACGTCACGCCGACATGTCTCAAATGGTGGCTAGTGCTGCGTTCATATTCATGTATAATATTTTAGATAAGTACTAAATTATAAAAGCCCACGTCGATTTTGGCAAAGTGAAATTTTCAATGACAGAAATCGTTCTTGTTTGTCTAGTTTGTTCTAGCTTGTCCAATAGTTTCCTAAGCATCCACTTTTAGATGTTTTTTGTAATAATTCTTATTTTTAGGGTCCCAAAGTACTGGAGTATTCTGGTAAATCTCAATTAGATTTAACTAGAGATGGGCCGAGTACTCGGTTGATACTCGGTACTCTGCGTACTCGGCGGGTTTTTTGATACTCGTACTCGGCCGAATAACTCGTTCTGAATGCCGAGTATACTTTGTTTAAGAAAAGCAATATATTTAGGTAGATATAATTAAATCAACAGTGTTAATTAAAAAGTATTTATTACTAATTTAAGAAGTCTTTCACAATCTCAATTAATAAAATCAAAATGAGACAAAATTAAGAAAACAGTAACAAAAATAATCAATATTTAAAATTTAATAAAGGTAAATTATGATGCAGGAACACAAGGCTCTCTGCACGTTCTGGTAACAGCCTATTCCTCTTTTCTTCGTAGACGTTACCAGCCTCCGAAAACAATCGCTCGCTATACACAGTGCTTGCAGGTGCACATAGAAATACTCTTGCTAAACGTGCCAGTTCTGGATACCTTGTTTGGTGCCCTGTCCACCACTCGAAAGGACTCTTGTTTGCCAACAAATTTTCTTTTAAATAGCAATCTAATTCTAAAGCAATGGGACTTTTAGCATCATCGCGCTCTAGTGTCTGCTGGGTGGAAGCTAATTCTTCGAAGCAATTCCATAAAGATGCATGCGGATCTTGTGGTAATCGTTCAGACTCGTTTTCTTCACTGCTGCTAGCATTCTCTGAAATGTCACTTCTTTTTACTGATTCTAGAAATAGCGTATTCCTTATCAGTTCATAGCTTTCTGGATGAAGCCGTCGTAGAAGCCTTTCGTCCAACACCACTACGTGAAATTACAGAATTGCATAAAGTACATTTCACTTTTGCTTTATCTTCTACAATCTCGTCGTAAAACGCCCAAATTCGGGATCTTTTACGTGAAGTCATTATTGCAACAATCACTGATCAGGTACTACACACAGTCAATCGTTAATTAACAAACTTTTTCAATTATTTATCTACTATGACGCGCAACGTGACGTATTTGTTTGCAAACTATCAAGCGACTGGTAGTTGAAAGGCACGGGCGGGGTGAGGGGTGTGTTAACGCGAGCCGGCCGCGCGGCTCGCTCGACCGGCGCGAACCTGTTTGTACTTGTTTACGCGCGCGAAATGGGTATTTTATTGAACCGAGTTACTCGGCCGAGTACTCGGTTAAAAAAAAATTGAGCCGAGTTTTACTCGGTACTCGTTACTCGGCAAAAGTGTTACTCGGCGCATCTCTAGATTTAACCCTTTTTCTTCAGTCCACTTCATAATGAATAATTGAATACGTAAGTTCGTTTGAAGCTCGCGCGTACGTACTCACTACTTAAGCGGTCGTGACGCCGTCCACGAGCACACTGCGAGCCGCCTTTGTGTTCGCAGTGAAACCGCCACTCGGCGGGTCACTGCGAGCTTACAGCGCTCCACGCGCGAGCGGCTCGCAGCGGGCTCGTGCCTACGTACTCACTTGATACCGTATCTGATACGTTACGTGCTACACTGCTAAGTGAGTACCCAGCTTAAGAAGGAAATGTCACAGGAAGAGGGAGGCACGAGATGTGTGTGTCATCTTGATTGTTCTCTTTATTTCTTTCAGCCAATAAAAAACTGACTAATGCCGCAGAGGGAATTAGGATATAGGGATTATCACGTGCATTAAAGTACTTAATTGTTAAACGTGCGATTCGAGCAATAATCGTCGACAGATGCACATTGTTTTCACCCTTCACGCGCTGAAAATTGTACCGTTAGAACAGAATAATATTTACTGTACCTACATACATAATATATTGTTCTTTGTCATGTAGGTAGTGCAAAAATAAAGTACAAAATATTTTTTACCGATATTCAATATTGTATTTGAATATTAATTATTATTGTCGGTATAATTAACTCACACCTTGGAAGCCGGCAGGTTCAAGCGGCGGCACTCGGCAACCACCGTAGGGTAGGTACTTACTAAGCGTGCCGACGAATGCTACTAGTCGTCCGACCAGTAAAAATCCGTGCAGGCGGAGCAGTGTCCACGTGCTCCTACCAAAATGATCGACGGGATCGATGCTGATGCGGTGTCCCAAAGGGGTGCCAGTCCTGAGCATTGCTAAAACACGCGCGCTTTCGAGAACCGCTGTGTTTTCGAAAATAACCGCCTACACACTAAAATCTTTCAGCAGTAAGTATGTAGGCCGAATCTATGAAGCCTGATGGAGGGAGAATAATAACGGTACTGCGAATATTCACGACATAAAAAAATTAATATACAAAATGCCTATTATACTAATGCGGTAAAATTGGCGCGCAGATTAGCGGATCATTAAAAATTTTCACTAGTTCAATCGCAATTAGTTGCACGGAACTTGTGAGTTTCTTTTTCCAGTAATGCCATGGGTCTTGCTAATGGAACTAGTGAGAACAGATCTTACCTAATAATTCTCATTAGTTCCATGAGGTAATGCTTGCGGCTTCCATTCTATGGTAGATTCGCATGGATTCCGGCACTCTCGAGCGTCGCTCAAACACACAGATGTTCGGGATCCGCTGTATGCTTTCGAACACCCGTGTGTTCGGATATGTAAGCCGAATATATGAAGCCTGATGGATGAAGACCCGCAAATCAGGCACCACGACAGCAAATAGGTGAAAATAAGCACTAGGTATATGGTGTGGTAGCACGGGCTGTTTCCGCAACGCCACATCCTGGCGTGCTTTTTTAGCTTTTTAGAAATAGGCATATTTATTAGCGGGTCGAATAAAAACAAATACTAGACTACAATCAGATTTATTAATGTTCTCAACATAGAAGCACAGCATGGTAAGTGACGTGGCTCAAGCCACCCGCACGTTCCACAAAATGTTCCATAATCCATAATGTTCCAATAGTTAGTCACTGTGACATCACCGCTCTTTTATATGATTTATTTAATTTACAATCATCGTACAGTCATTACGCAGACACATTAATAGACCACTAATTATACCACAAATCGCTTGAGTGTTACACGTAATTAAAAATAGCTCTTACACACATAATTACATTATATTTTTGTAAAAGTTTAATACAATTTACAAGTGACATTTTACCATAACTAAGAACATCAATATATTTAAAAAACACCTGTTTGTTAGACGAAGGATCGTTCCATTCAGCCACATGTCTACGTAATCCCTATACAATTATACATATTATTAAATTACCCCTTGTGCACATAAATCTCACTTATTTCAAATAAAACGTTCACGATAAAACACTTGTACTGTTCACTATTAAAATACAATTTTTGACATATTAAATACATTGTTAGGGAAAATAAATATCACACTCTCGTGGTAATGCTTAGCTTTTTCAGTGTACAATAATTTTATTATACAGTATATAAAATATTTGTTTTCTATCGTTGTTTCACATTTGCTGTGAGTCGTTGAAGTAGTTCTTGGAAAGAATTACGTTTTAAAAGAATTTACTATGCCACTAAATTCAGAGGTATTAGTCATCGTAACAATCATTCAACCTGCAAGGGTTTAATATCTAGAATTTTCAGATGCTGATAGTTAAGTCGGGCACCCAATCAGTACGAAGATATATGGCGGTGCACAAATTGTAAGGCTTTGATTTAGTCAAATAAACTGTTGCCCGATTTCAGATTCGGTATTGCGGCCTTCCTCCGGAGCACCTAGCGTAGCATACCAACCGTAACAAGTTATCATCGACTGAAGTCTGTTGTCTGCAGGGACCCTTGCCCAGTTTATGAAACTTATGCTCTTCGGCCTGTAACTTACAAAACATTGATGATATTGCTTCTGCATGTATAACTTTGACTGATTGCCGCCCTGGCTAAGCCAGCTATAATTAGACTGCATACCTAAAATTATTTGACCGATCACAAAAATGTGAGTTCGGTAGGCGATTACGACAAAATAAAGTAAGTTAATTGTCAATCAAATTTACTCTGTAGGTATTAGCTTTGTATGAGTAGGCACTAATAAGCCGCATAACAAAAAATATTCACAAAAGCTATAAAGTTCAGTCAGCCAAATGAGAGTCAACCTATTTGTTAAAATTCCATCAATAACTGAATGAATTTATCCTGGTCTGAGATTTTCTGCCGCCTTTGGGATTTATAAGCTGACCTATCTTAAAATGTAAGTATGTATTCCTTTATTTCCCAACTGAATTCCCATAATAGATTATTTAATGGCTAAAATCCTATTTATTTTACAATACGAATGTCTCATGTTAATTTTTGCATCAGGAAGCTATTAAGAGCTGATGTTTCTTTAGATGTAGAGAAATTGGAACAAGATTCTGAATAAAATTATATGTAGTTTGATGATACATATCTACCTATTATCTGACGCCCACGTGTCAATCCTAGATCAAATTTAATAATAGACATAATAGTGGCGCAATACTAAAGATTGTACGCATTCATCAAATGTTACGATCCAATCTTGTAGAAACTTTTGTCTGTAGGCCCAATAGAGTTAATTTTACGCTTGCTATAAAAAGGAATAATTCAGTAGTAAGTATATTGCGTACATTTATCTTAGCTCGATATCCACAGTAAGTAGTAAAACAGGGGATAAGTAAGTGTTACTATGTAGCAAATTATTGTACAACTAGAGGACGCCAGCAGCTACGCCTGCATTTTTTTTAAATTTACCCGTTTTGTTTGATCCTGTGGGAATTTCGGGAAATCCCTTCTTAGTGCACCCCTACGGTCCCCAAGGAACATACATGCCAAATTTCAGCTTCCTGCGCCCAATAGTTTCGGCTGTAGCGTGTCTGTCAGTCAGTCAGTAACGCAAGGATTTTATATAACACTACTATGTAAACAAGCAGTTTTAGAGCATTTTTTTATTATTTTTAATCTTATATCTTATACTAATATAAAAAGCTGAAGAGTTTGTTTGTTTGGTTGAACGCGCTAATCTCAGGAACTACTGTTCCGATTTGAAAAATCTTACAGTGTTAGATAGCCCACTTATCGAGGAAGGCTATAGGCTATATAACATCACGCTATGAGCGACGGGAGCGGAGCAGTAGCCTTAAATAACGCGGGTGTAACCGCGGGCATCGTCTAGTATTAGTATGAACTACGAAAGGAAAATCCTGTCACTAAATCAAGGATTTCCATTTTCGCGGGCAACGTACTCGCGTGTTGCTATATTAAAAAATAATTATCTTATTATTCACCCTTGAACTTTTATTTCGGTGTTTGTTTGCTTTATGGCGTGTCGGGTTACGGGGTTCAATACTTTCACAATTAGACGCTAGTTTGTAGAACCAAGGTGAAACAGAAGCTATGTACGAGCACCTACCTAGTGAAATAGTGATGGATAGAAAACCAATACAATATTTAGTATATAACTACCTAGTAAAAGGATATTGATATTTAATTTCAGTGTGTAATACATTGTAGACCGACAAAACGACATATTTCAAGTCAATTGATTAATGAATCAAGTCGAAACCATAGTTAACAAAGAAATAGATAAACTGATAAATCAATAATGATCGGTCATTATGCAATTAGTTGCTTTGCATCTTGCCCTCAAAGATTCTTAACACAATAAGAGAATAGCTATGAATGTCGAGAGGCCATTGAAATGAAGAATCAGTAATAATTGGATTCCACGATTTTCAAAAGCAGTCAAGAGTTCTTCAAGTCAGCCATAAAAATCCACTTTGTGTACTGCGTTGTTGAGATAAGACATTTATTAGATTCTCCGAAGTACCTGTTACACGATTATTAGTAATACGTGCGGATCCTTCGGGATGACCTTATGAGAATGCAATTACTGTAGCTACCTACGACAAGGATATTAACAAGGACAGTAAAAAAACCTTGAAAGGAACACAATGGCCCGTAAGATTACGACATAATTTTTCCATCTAGGTAATATAATTTTATTAATGTGTACTATAATAATCCAATTATTTATGCCATTTCTAAACCATTTAACTTGTACGGTTAACATATATTTTAGTGTTAGTTTAGTTTTAATTCGTATTGTTATATGAATCTTGAGTCATAAGTTCACCACTTTCTTATTTGCAAACGTAAAGTAGGCCATAGAAAGTACTTACTCAATTGTGTCACATAAAACCTTATTTTATTTGAATAAAGAGGTTTTGTTTTTCAATTACAGAATGGCGATTTGAATTTTAAAATGATACGGGCCTTCGATCAGGCAACATTGATGTTGCGGTAAAGACTATTGCACCCTAGGTACCTACAGTATTATCAGTTATACGTGTATGGAAATAAAATTGTCTACCTTAACTTTAACACGTTTAGCTTTAAAATGATTAAATACCTATTGGTTATACTTGTATTCGTATTATCGCTCAATAGGGCTCTATAAAGATAACAAAAGTTATAGACGAAACAAAAACAATTGTTTATAATAAAAATAACCGATCGAAGGAAATATTTTATCAACAGGGTTTTATTATTTTATCGCCCGTCGTTCAAATCTCAAGTAACACAAATTACGTCGCTAATTTAGCGGGTAATTACGTAGGTACCATAGACAAATTGTAGGTTGATGTGTCGGATTTTGGGATATTTACAAGCTTGCTACACAGTTCGTCTAATGGCACATTAATGCTGATTGAAATCTGTTTAACCGTATTAGAAACGTCCAACTTAAGCAACTAATATATACGATAAGAGATTATATTTTCTTTTAATTAACGACACCGAAAAAATTTGGAAACGGAAATGAGTCAAAAAGGTGAGAGCAAAATTGATAGAGTACCTACTATCGAAGTTTATTGGACGGGAATTTTATTATATCGTTTAGAATGTATAAAGTTAGTAAATATTTGATGAATTTTAATTTCGTTCTAGTGAAAAATCGACATGAGCTTAATAATTAGTACAATACGGGTAACGGCCTCAGCGATGTCGTTAATTCAGTAGCTTATTAATTATTCCTACAGTTAGTAAGTAGTGTCGGTTGTCAGCGCGATATCAACTACATCAGTCCTCTTGAATTACTGTTCGGGAATTGAGCGGGAATTGCATTTATTCTAACAGACAGATAGCGGTCACAATCTTTTTAAATTACGAGTTCACTGACATCAAAAATGTTTCAGCCTTTTTTTTTTAATACTTCCACAACACACAGCAAAGGGAACATGATCATCGGCTACCCATTTTTGTGCCTCAATGGAGTTAATTGACCATATCATACAGTCCGCCATGATGATTACTGAAATAGCTACATATAATAATACTTTCTATTATTTATAGGTAATTACTCTAGGCTTACTACAGTTTGGCAATTTTACAAACAAAATGGTTGAATTGTTGTATTTTTTATAGTATTCAAAAGAAAATACATATGTTATTTAAAAAATAAACGATTTAAGACAAAAACCGCGAACAATATTTACTTTTTACATCACCTTTAGTGATAACAACATAATAGAATGCTAAAATGTTTCAGAAATTATCAACAAAAGGACACTTTCCCATTTCACGAAGCTTCTTCAATAATATGAAGTGAAGCCATCTTGTTTATAGACAGATGATAGTCTAGTTAGAAACATATAAACATTAAGGCGCTAAAGGACATGTTGGATATAATCCAGATATCAGGGACAAAGAACATTTTTAAAACCTTGTAACCTGAAGTTACATCTACATTATGTTTACTGTAAAATTATATCAACTTACTCGATCTGGGATTGTAAAATGAATTTTCACCACAGCAGCTCAAACATGCCGCTTTTGCTGCGAGACAACAGTGAAGTCAGTGAACAAAACGCGATTTTGATTCGAGCGTGAGGCAAAGTAGCTTTTTAATTTTTCAATCTTCAGTGCCACGAATTGTCATTGTTCAGCCACAAATTTGAAACATTCGGATTTTACTGTGCTCTGTCTCTTTCACATGCATATAAAAAGTGAGTGAAAAAACAAACCCCTTCGAATTCGAAATTCGATTCTGGAATTCGACCTCAAAGAAAACACCTACGGCAACGCAAAAAAAAAAGATATTTGTAACAAAGAAATTACTTTTTTTTATATGTTATTGTTTACATGTTTTATTTATTATTGGATTTTAATAAAAATAAGTCTAATTAATAGTAAAAAAATAGTATTTAACCAATACATTTTTATTTAGAATTACAACAATGATACATTTGAAAAATAAACATCAGGGACGCGGTATTAAAACGCGATTTAAAAAAGTAGCGGGAATAAAAATTTCGCTGATGCTGATACAGTATAGCGTAACGTGTTAAATTATATTAATATATAAAATAGTCTAAAAAGATGAGTGAAACTAGCGATGATGACTGTACTTTAACACCAGAAGAGTTAAATCAACAATTGATTATGCAGAATTCAATCTATTCCTGTTCATTTCTATGTCTCCTAAGTAATATGTGTTCTCACTGCGGTGGTGAAAAGTTATGTGTGCTACACGAGAGCAAAGTTTTTTGTATCTCGTGCTGTTGAGTCCCTCACCACGCTATGGATTCTAACTTTGATTCACTCGCTACGCTCGTGAATCAATCATAGAATCCTTCGCTTGTTCGGGACTCAAAATCAGCACTCGAAACAAAAAACAACTTTGCTCTCTTGTTGCACAAATAACTATTTATTACAATTCTTAGTTCTCTAATGTCGTTCTTCGCGTGATGTTTTACATTTAATTTCGTACCTTAAACTGTCTTCATGTTAATCCCTCGTTTAGATGACAGATTACGTATGTACTACAAATTCTACTATAGTATTTTCGCTGTATGGTGATATGCATGACAGTTCTCATTTTACATATCACGCATACTACTTTCAACTTATGAAAATAAATTGCCAAAAAAAACAATTATTAAAAAAAATATCCATTAAAAATTTCAAAGTAAATTGATACTTATTGGTACCTATGTCTCTCTCTCTATTTTTGTAATTATTATGTACTGTAAATAAATTATTTAAATATAATAAAATATATTTCTCAAAATGTCAGATGCATGAAACGTACGCTCTGTCAGTAGAGATTGACACCATTGATTCGACATGAAATCGATGAATAGGAGCGGCCGTCTTGTGATCGAATACGTCAGTACGAGCGCCTTGTATGCGGTTTGTGCTTCTGCCTGTTTGGCGTGTTGTTTTTTTATTTTTTGTTGTGTTTTATTTGGTACGTACAATGCCAAAAGCAACAAAAAAGATAGTTTTAAACTCTCAAAGCCGTGAGTTAGTGCTTCGTTTGAGGACCTTCTTTGAACGAGAAAGTGCAAACAGGGGCCCGGCAATACCGATCGACAGTGTTGTGTACAGAGTTGCGGCAGCTCTGGACATCGGCAAGCCTTCAGTTTCTCAAATAACCAAATAAAAATTTTGAGAAACTAGTTTTGAAGACAAGAAGCTGTCCACTCTGAAGAAACGTGAGCGTAAAGCTTCAATAACTGACATAGATAGTTCCGATGTGGTGGCAATACGAAATCCCTACATTGATAAACTTAATCAGTCGTAGAAACAACACAATCGACAATATTTACAGACTGGGATAAATATGACCACCTCGACCGAATTTGAGATCATCAATTAATTATCTCAGTCGGAGAAGATTCCGATTCAGATATGAGGTTTTATTTCGAGTGACAGTGACGAATAATAAAATAAAAAATATTTTAAAATTACTACGTTTTATTTGTGAATGTATTTTTTCAAAACACTTTTAATATGAATTTATTTCGAAGATGTAAAATCGGTAGCTACGTACGATTGCATGTCTTTTGCCAATTAATTCGATATTTATAAATAATCGCTTAAATTTCCCTAGGTCACATCACTATAATTGTCAATCATGGACTGTCATGCATATCATAAGACAGCGAAAATACTATAATAACGTTCCAAATTTATATACTGTCTGTATATTAGATGCTTTAAGTTTGCATACATAGACATTCTTTATTCGAATTGGCAGCCCACTTACAGAGCGGGAAAGATTTCGTATTTTTTTATGAGAGGCTGGTTTCAGGTTTGTAAGCGTTTATTCGTTCAATCTTCTTAGGCGTTTGGAGCGTGATGTATTCTAATTGCAGGTACGCGCTCGTAACAAAGTTTATTTGAATAAATATTGCTAGACTGGATTTATATTCGTTTTTTACGAATAAATTCAGTTTCATCACATTCACATATAAAGTATTCTTCTAAGTTTCTTTCTGTGGTACAAACATTTTGATATTTTACACAACCATTTGGTAGTCAAATATCCAACTTTTTTAAACAACGTTTTTCTCGTTATTCAGTTTCAGGGTTGTGCTCGATAAAGTACGGTCGCAGTGTTGCCAGGGTCACAATGAAAGATCTCCACTGCAATTTACATGTGACGTCAAATATGGTGAACAGAGCACAGATGTTATCATAATTATCATCAAACAAGACATGTGATTTTATTTATTTTTGCTAGTTAATATTTGATGATGATTTGATAAAGAATTTTCCACGAATATTCCAAGACTAATATTTGTTTTGAACCTTGAAAAACAATAAATATCGTCGGCAGTAACTATTTCAAAACTTAGGTAAGTAAGTATATATTCCATTTATATCAAAAGAGAGTCAGGGAAATTGTACACGACACGCGTTTATATTTTAATCACTATCGATTTTTATTTAAGCTGGTAGGTACAATTGGCAATATACATATGCGATTGTGGCTAGTAATGATGTATTAGAAGGATTTAAATAATAATAATTAATTAATATATTTCTGGTGTAGTTTGATCATACTATATGGGTTGGTTATTCTTAAATCTCAATTTTACACATTCAAACTGCAGCAGCCATGTTCAGAATAATTGATTTATCAGTGCTAAAATGGTAGCGATAGCTCCGTTTAAAAGTCTGTTGGTGAAATATTCGCAAACATTTCAATAGTATTGTATTACCTTTTTATATATTTTCTTTATTATTGAAAAAGCTCGTGTAGGGCCACAAAGAAAGTCATAGACATAAATCGAACTCAGCTCAGAGAAAATTCAAAGGTAATTCACATAAAACTGTCAATATCGGCGACTCAAAATGGCACAGCTGAATTCGAATTATTATCACATTTTCAGCAGCAAAATAACAGTTGTTGACAATAGATATGTGTAACGTTTTACTTGTTAACAAAGATACGTTTACAACTCAAGCGAGGCTTCAAAGCAAGCGATAGTCGTATAGTCAAGAGAACATTCTAGATTCTAAAAAACCCAACTCTGAAGCTAAGTCGTTGACAGAAAGAAAACCAGTTTACTAAAAATATTTAGTAATTTATTAGCAAATGCAATAAAAAGTCTATAGTTATTAGTTACAATTCTATAATTATGTTAAATTGTACAAATTGGTAAATGTTACCTGTTAATACCCACCTATATTATGAATTAAGCTTACGATTAAAAATTGGGCACTGACTGAGTGTTACAAATTCTTATTATCCGTAGTTTAACTTGGACAAAGATTATGAGAACACAACACTTGCGTCAATAAAATCTCAGATAATACGAAGTCGTTACAGTCTAACCCTGCCGCAGACACATCAAGTGAGCTTGAAGATTTATCTAGAAATATTTGATCCTTGTCTATGGAGACCCTCGCTCGCTTCGAATCCCAGCTCCTATATACATTTTATATTAAAAATAAGTCTACATATTTATCTCACTATCATACAAGTTCATTATAAATAAATTTTGCTCAGGCACCTAATTAGCTTTAATAGGATCTTAACTACATTAGAGCACAAGTAGACGAAACGTGTGCTCACTAATTTGTGACATTCTCACAACTGTCAAACGTAAAACGTGACACCATGATGGTCACGAAACTAACGCAATACAAATATCACAAATAAGTGAGCACGCTTAGATAAACACTCCCAAATTTATTCGGATTTTTATCAACACAAATAAAATGTGAATGTTTTCAACACTTATCCTAAAGGAAACAAAGTTATATTACATATATTTTTATTTACACAAAAATAATTCGCGCCATTTCTTACATTACATGACAGAATTAAGTCAATCCTTCTTGGGACCACAAGCTTTTTTTTTCGGGCACTTATAGAGGCTGCGACAGCCAAGGCAGTTCTGCCAGGATACAGCTAAAATTTATTTACAAAACGTCGATAAATATTCACATAGCCACGTCCGTTAAGTTATTAATTAAATTTTAATTTATCGTTACCTTGTAATTGAACATTAAGTAGACCAATAATAGTACATTGTTATACTTAATCACTGGCACGCTATAGACAATAGTTTTATATGCAAATAGCACACGCATTCTGTCATGAAGGACCTTAGAGATACAGGACAGCTTACATCAGAGAAGAGAACACGAACAAAATTTGTGCACACCAGTTGCAGCACACAAGAATAAGTCAGTTCTTACAAGAGAATATAACCATGGCAAAAATACATTCATAGTTATTTTCGAATTCCATTGTGTGTTACACCACAGCAAGCAGCAGGAACTGACTAAAAGTCTTTTGAGATTTGTACCCAGAAAGCAACCCCATGCGCACAATTTTTGTACAGTATCTTCCCTAGTGTAGCCTGTAGCGAAATAAGTAAGACACGCCAATTTGTCATCAATTATACCATTATTTAGTCACCCACAATATTAATTAACTAAAGGATGGTACAGCGTAAGCAACATTCCTTGACATAATACTTTATCTTGTTTTTCAAGTTTGAATCTATACCTACATGCATATTTTTAATGTCGTCATTTTTTTTTAATGACGAGAAAACCAGTTCTTGTAAAATACTTGATATTTTACTTATTGCGAAATCAATATTTATCTTACAAAGTACGTGCAAGGTAGTGGTTAACGTAATAAAATGCTGACGTAGACATTGTTAACCAGCCCGTAACAGATTATAAATGTATCATCTCTGAAGGAAAGCAACAGCAAAGAGGTCAATGTACTAAAATAAACACGAACCTATAAAAATAAACAAAAAAGACGTCGGTACACCACAGAGCTTGCATCACACAAAACATCAACCGATTTATTTTTAAGATTATTAACAAACTTGCGTGGCGACATTGTCGAATCTTCTACATACTTAAATAAAGTTCAAATATTGAATCAGAATTAATTTCAAGATCACCTCAGTTGCGTAATTTACATCATATTATAGAACTCAGATGGTGCGCGAGGTATTTTAATTTTGGCGCTCAAGAAATACTTCGTATAAAATATTAAGGGCCAGTTTTGAGGTAGGTCAGTATCGTAACAATAATAGCGGTAGGTACTTGTAATATGAGTATCTAATCACAAAAACAACGGTCCTTTCCATATTAAACCTTTGAATAAAAAAATAATTTCCCGCCCAAACGATAAAATCCTTGCTGTAAGAAAAAGTAATCTCTCAGTGAGAAATTGTCTTGACCAAATTTAAATGCTGATAAATGAAGTAGGTTTCTAGGCTATAAAATTAATTTATTGACTCTAACATTAGTAAGTAGGAATTTCAAGCCTTTGTCGTGATTAGTTATAATTGTCTATGGTTCTTATTTCGAAATAGGTTTCCTTCTACAATGGCGCGACAGCTTTGTTATCTTGTCTGATCTTGTCAGTAACATAGGATTATTACACTTGTGGAGAGTCATTGGCAATGACGTATTATAATATAGACGCGCCATACTCCCACAAAGCGGCTCTGAAAAACGGCGACAAATACCAAATAATATCTTGATTGAATGAAGAAAGAGAAAGTAAATAAATACTACTATACCACTTGTTGTCAGAGAGAGATAATTTTAGTTGTTTTTAAATTCTAATCTAACACACAAATTATTATTACCTACGGAGCGTACTATCACAACACAGGTTCGCGCGTAACTAAACGAAATGGCGGCAATTGCCTTCATTTCAGTTTGCCATTTCAGTGTGCGGGCAACGCATCGATAGTTTTTATGTTTTTATAAATCTTTGCTGGTGACCCGTTTCTGTAATTTTCATTGAGCTGATGTTATCTATTGTAAATGTGGGTATTCAGTCTGGATAATATAAATTAAACCGAACATTTCTGAGATAGTGGGACAAGCAGTTAAAAAATGTTTATACGTCATAAAATGTCACGTGTCAACCCGTAATTAGATGTAATGTTATGATACTTATGATGTCAATATTAGGTCAGCCGTCTGTCTAATTTGATGACCATTTTGTTGACGTGACAACGTCTTATAAATTGGTTTGCCGGGTGACACTTCAAGAAACTGCGTTACGCTCCGCTCACGTTATGCGCTCACAATGAGAGCGAGTGAGAGGCACGCGTCCCGCCTAAGAGCGAGAGAGACAGACATAAAAAGTGAAAGGCACGCGTCTTTCATCCTTCTTCCTACTATACGAATGAATATTCACATTAAAATTATTTTACCACTCAAAGTCGTTGTCACGTAAAACTTTTGCCCGTATACCGACTTTACAGGCAACCATTTTTTTTGAGGCACAGAATATGTTATGCACGAGTTGAGTTTGTATTTTCTTCTTTTTTACAAGAGGCGTCTAGACAATACGAGCTTCGCCTGAACCGGTTTCGTTCATCTTTGTATTGTACGCGACGATGAGCGAGAAGCTTACTGGTAACACAATTCGATTAGCCACGTAAAAAGCCGGGCCCTGCCGACATAAAACACAACTAACCGACATTACTTTTAGTTTACTAAAATACTTTCGGGTTTAGTTAACTTGGTCTGAGTGGTTGGCACTGATAAATAAACTTTGAAAATTAGATTTCGAACGACTTTAGACTCAAGAATAGAAGAAAATACTCTTACCCAGGTCATTATCTATATATTACTGTTTCTACATCACAAACCTCAATTCTCCGTGCATAAACAATCAGTAAAGCCATAGAGGTTTGTTATATTATTACGCCATCCAAGCACGACAAATAAACAAAAACTCAAGATCACTCAAGATCAATGAAATTCTGACCTTTGTAAAGTTTATTGTACTTATGTCTACTTATAATATAGCAAAATGTTGTCAATGTTTATTTGCCAACGTTGTATGCTCACACATAAAATAATACGCCCACGCATCGAGGATTATTTGCAATGTCACGTATTTATAAGTTATTTTGTAACAGTGCTGACCTCAATGCATCGCCAGGCACTTGGTAATTAATCCGTAAATGCCCGTGATGTCATACGGTCGGCTTTAATCCGTATTGTATGTATCCATATTGTCTATGGTCCGGGACACATATTAGATGTCAAATTATCTTTTGAATTTAGAAAAGGGAGATAATTTTAAAAGGACACGGCGGCGGCCAGATTGTTATGATTTACAATCCGACATTCGTATCAATAGACATACAGCTTTCTTTGATGGAGGTATAACGTTGACTATAAGATGACGTCATTGTCACAAAGCATAATATTTTGAGCGTTGCTAGATTTGTCGCCGAATTGTTGCGATCGAGGGCAAGACAATTAACACCTATCTCATTTTAAACTACTCTGAAAATCCCTAGTACACAGAGCATGATATAACGTTTTCATGCAGTGATTTGGAATGGTGCAACTATGTACTACCAAAATAGGATTTTTCCCAATTTAACCAATGTCCTACGTTTTAGAAAAGGCAATTGTTAGTAAATATACGACATATGTTCACTAATTTGCGTCGAATATTTTCTTGATTGCTTTTCCAATTTCCATTACAGATATAAGTTTACGTCAGTGATCAATTACACAAAACAAGTTTTCATTAATTGAACATTATACCATTGTTCGCCAGTATTTATTTATTATGTTATAAATATTCAACGATGTAATGGTTTGTCTCCTCGTCTTAAAATCAAAACATGGATCTTACTGACATCTGAATGATATCAGTAAGATCGAAATGATTAAAGATGCGTGAAGATATGCTTAGTTTTCAAACGAATATATAAGTCTAAAGACTATGAATGCTGGTTATTCATTCAGACAATAATTTAACTTCGTAATTGTGTCCAAGACGCAATAAATCTCTGAGTTGGGCGATTTAAATAATTAATTATTTTGCGCCGTAACGCCGGTCTCTTAGTTTAGGAGGAATTTCGTGAGGTTGGTAATCTTTCGTCGACAATACTTTTTCGAAAAAACTTTGTGTTTATCGTACTGCCTTCTAGTCCTTGAAGAGTTTAGGTAAGATTTCCTTCCATTCGAGGGAAGTGTCCCAGATTTTCTCTCTGGTCGTCTTATGCCACATTTCATGAGATAAAATATCGACCGATGCGTTCATATAATTAATTCAACAATAAATCAGGTTAACTTGTTACAATCATCATCAAATTACGTCAGTGTTTAAAATTAAATTATTTGTCGTGAATATCATAGCAAAGCCTTAACAACTGAACTTAGAACTCATTTAGGAAGGATTTTTTAAATTGTCCCCTCTGAAGGGGGTACAAATGCCGTTGATAGTATGTTTGAGAATTTCCTGATTACATACATACACATATATATCGTCACGCCTTTTATCCCCGAAGGGGTAGGCAGAGGTGTATTTCCCACACCCACTTTTCGCCAGATATACTTTAGTCCCACGTAATAAGGGGCGAGCCTATTGCCGTACCGGGCACATTTCCAGACTCCGTGCTGCTACTGAGAATTTCGTAACAGAAAAACCCAATAACACTGCCCGACCCAGGAATCGCACCCGGGACCTCCCGATCCCACGCGCACATTTATGCCGCGAAACCAACGAGGCAGTCGTATAGGGTTTGATGTCGAGTTTTCCGTCTCTACGCAAAGATGGTATTTGCATCGTGTTATCTCTTAGTCGCCTCTTACGACACCCACGAGAAGATAGGGGGTGGTGACACTTGTATTCTATGCCGTCAACCACACGGCATAATTCCTGATTTTGAAACAAAAATTATTGAAATCCAGGAAACAGTCAGTAAACAATAAAATAACAGGAACTGTAATTTGTTTGCATCATCACTCCACAGAATGACATCGCGTAACTTTCACGCTAATGTTTATCCAAGAAATTACGTGGATATTGATATGAACAGGTGTTATGGCGGCTTGTCACCAAGCAACCTAGATTCCAATATAACCTTGTCTGTGTTTATATGACATGAATGTGTAATGATAGGTCTTCTAAGACTGGTGCTACTGGTAGTGTTTAGCTTTATAGAAATGCTTACAAGATGTTACATCAGAATATCGTGAGGTTTTTGTTTACTCAGCTAAATGTTGTGAAAATGGCACTCAGGGATAACAGTCTAAGATCCCGTAACAAATTAGTGCACTCATCGAGTTTTCGCTAAAACCACACGGCCACATTTTAACAGGCAACCTAGTAAATATATATTCTCCTAATCATAAATACACATAAAAAATTGTTTTTAGCGAAAACTCGATGAGTGCACCGAAGGAATTGTAAGGGTCAAATAATAGATCTTGCACTTTCTGACCATACGTCACAAGTCCTCACAGTACCCGTAAACAAAACATGCAGTCTAAAGTACTGGAAATTAAAACAGCAAGACGTTTCAAAGGAGAATTTAATAAGATTCAAAAATCACCTGCTATGTTTGTCGTTCAGCCGAGTATTCGATGCCACAGACGCAAATGTGGCCTATGACACTTTCATTGATGAATTTTGTTTACTTTATAAGCTGTGCTTTCCATATAAAATTTTAGTTCTGAAAACTAACCAAAGAACTAAATGGATATCCCGTGGCATAAAGCTGTGTAGTAAAAAACAAAGACAATTACTATGGAACTACAGGCTAAAACCAAGTGCCGAAAATAAATCTAAATTTAAAAAATATACTAAGTTATACAAAAAAATTATGAGATTAACTCAAAAAGCACAAAATAACAACTTCATAAGAACTTCTCAAAATAAAGCAAAAGCCACTTGGAAAATAATAAATAAATATAAGCGAAATTTGCCACAAGAACAAATATTGACTATAAATAATAATAATACCATTATTACAGACCCCGAGGACATAGCAAATGAATTTAATAATTATTTTATCGATGACATTAATAATAATATTAGATCTGACATTCATTCAAATAATAATAATACTTTTAATAATTTGACATTACAATCCCTATTTCTTTCACCTGTTTTAAATTATGATGTTATACGTGTAATTAAGAGCCTTAAAAATACGACTACAACTGGTTATGATGGGGTGTGTACTAAAGTTATAAAATTTGTTAAAGACATAATAGCACCACCACTGACACACATAATTAATTTAAGTATTACTGATGGCATATATCCAGACTCTTTAAAAAAGGTAATTGTTAAGCCTCTTCACAAAAAAAATGACAAAACTGATATAAAAAACTATAGGCCCATTGCTAAAATACCAATATTCTCTAAAGTTCTTGAGAAAATTATTTATAATTCTTTATATGATTTTTTTAAGAAACATAAAATGTTCTGTAAAGAACAAAAAGGGTTTCTTAAAAACACTACAATAAATATGGCTATCTTCGATCTTCTATTTAATGTCATGAATGCCGTTGATAAAAAGACTCCTGTTTGTGGTATATATGCTGACATGTCGAAAGCATTTGATTTTGTAAATCACAAAACGTTGCTTAACAAATTGCGTGGATATGGTAGAAGGGGAAATGCCGAAAAGCTTCTTGAATCATATCTCAGTAATCGTATCCAGTACACAGAGATATCAAGGGTTTGTACAACAAGTAAATTGGAAAAAAAATACATATCAGGACCTCGTTATATTCAATTTGGTGTGCCACAAGGTAGTGTGCTAGGCCCTTTACTGTTCTTGATTTATATTAATGATCTTCCCAAGTGTACAAAACAAGATATGGTTCTCTTTGCGGATGACAGTACAACCGTAGTAAAATGTTCGCGGTTAGACCAATATCAAAATGACATTAACAATTCTTTGACTAATATAGTAGATTGGCTTGACAGAAATAATTTAACAATTAATTTAAAAAAAATCTAAAGTAATGCAATTCCACCAAAAATGTGAAGTACCTAACATAACTATTTCTTATAACAACCACGAAATAGAACAAATAAGTGAAGCAAAATTTTTGGGTATCATTATTGATGATAGGCTTACGTGGAAACCCCATATTCAGGAACTATGCAAACGATTAGGTGCGTCAGCTTTTGCGCTTCTTCATCTTTCACACAAAGTTGGCAGTGACACATTATTAACGGCTTATCATGCGCTAGTGGCACCAGTTTTGAGATTTGGAGTTATTTTCTGGGGTCACTCAACAGATCGTGATGTTGTATTTAAGATGCAAAAGAGATGTGTAAGGTCTATGTGTGGACTAAAAACAACAGATAGTTGCACAACGTATTTTAAATCTCTGAAGCTACTAACATTACCTTCGTTATATATTCTCGAGACAGCACTTTTCGTAAAAAGCAATAAACATTTATTTACAAAGGTATCTGAAGTACGAAAAGCCCCAATGCGAGCTCAATATGAAAATAAACTTTGGCAAACAAAGTGTAAGACCGCTTTGATGCAGAAAAGCTTCTTTGGTATGGCGCCCAAAATATTTAACAAAATACCCGACTCTTTAAAAAGTCTGCCTGTATTACAATTTAAAAGCAATTTAAATAAGCTCCTAATAGACAAGTGCTACTATACAATTGACGAGTTTCTTAACGATGAACAAATTTAATATTTTTTTTTAATGTATTCTATTGTAATGGATGTATAATTTTCTTTGTTTCTTAATCATATTCTATTATTGTGACAATTTATAAATGAACAGATAATAATTTATACTTTTAAGCGGACATTAATAATTTATTGTAATATTTGAATTATTAATAATATTTGTATGTTCTGATGACAAAACATAGCGCACACTTAGTTCTAAGACCATCTGTATTATTATTACCTATGTTTTACAAATAAAATTCTGATTTCTGATTTCTGATTGCACTAATTTGTCGCGGGATCACGTACTATAAAAATCACGCTGCACATTGCTGGTATAATGTGACCGGATTTTTAAGACAATAAAATTATTTACGAAGACAGGTCTGCTTATATTAGACATGTTAAGATATTCAAATCGCGTTCATTCGATTGACAGAAATGAAGGATATTATTAAACTTACATTTCATCCAATGCATTCATTACATGTTCCTACTTTGAATGCTAAAGTATCTTTTTGCAATGATTTCATGGTTTTGGAAACAAATTCGAGAAAAATGCTCTAGGGAATGACATCTATTCTAATATTAGATTGTAGCTATGGAGTAACAGTTTCTCTACTCATAGTGTACGGAAATTGAAGATTGTGCAATATATCTTAGTGACAGTTTTGATTGATGGCGTTTTAAATGACCAGTGATCATAATGTAGCACATTCACCACATCGCCAACGTTTATATATACAGTTAGAACACTAAGATTGTTACTGTCATCGTGAGTGTTTTAGTAACAAGATTTACTAGATGATCAGAAATTACTCGAAATGTTCAAAAAAATTGATTTTAGCGTTGCGAAATTCCGTTATGGTCACATTTTTACCAAGTTGAGCTCAAGCCAAAGGTGTAGGTAGGGCTTTTCTTACTATCTGTTAAATTATGAGCCTACCTTAAAGTTTAAAAACGTTCCGAAAAGAATAAAGCTGCATTTGGCAACCCTCTCGACTACTTCCGTTTTGTCTATGGTATAGAAAGGTTTAACAGCTACCTACCTGAAGCTAAATGTTAACATGACTTTTTTATCTGGCAACTCGCAATAGAGCCTTTGTCAACACCTAAAGTCGACACTGTCAGTGCAATATTTATGTGTAAATGGAAGGGGAAATCCCCTCTTAGCGCCTGCCAAGAGGGGATTTCCCTAATGACTACTTAATATTTTTTTCTTACATAAAATGATTTTTTTTTAGAACAAATGGACACATTGTACTTCTAATAGTAGTGCCTAATGAATAAAAGCGTCATAATTGAAATATTAGATAAGGGATCTCAATCGCATGATTTAAGTAACGAGACGGCATTACGTGACATGACCAGAAACTTAATTCGCGATAAATATGAGTCACTGGAGATATGATTCACTTTGTATAAAATATGCAAGATATCAGTACTTGACATTTAATTGGATTCTTTATCATAAAGCAGTTTAAGTTGTGATAATATTGATGAGATAGATGCACAAGACATACAAGCGTGACAAAAGTGGCTTACAAGTAATTCTTACAGCAGCAGGGAGTCTGAAATTGCGTAGGTATAGGTTTGATCCCTTATTACGTGGAAATAAGAATCTTGCCAACAACGAACAAAATAAACAAAATAATGATCTATACGATTCTGACTATCTACGATATTATTATCCTCATTTATTAATCACATTTTTCCTGGATATGTAGTTTATCGTCGCATTCTTTTTTCCTCAATCATTTGGGTGTTCTATAATACTGGTGACATGCGTTACGAAATACTATGGCGGTATTCTTAGATAGAGAACGGTGTGCCACTACACATAGTTTTGTTTATTCGCATTTAGAGTTACCTTCCCTAAAGATCCAATATACGGTTGATTTGCTATACCAAAAGCTGTTTTGATATTTCATTTTCTTAATAAACATTTTTGGTAATGTACACAAAGATCGTAATACGTACGTTTACTTTCCCAATTTTTATAATGATATTGGATCTTCAGGAACGGTGTAGGTACTTAGGTACCTATTTAGATTTTGTCTCAGTTACCTCTTTGAGACCTTCTAAGTAAATCGTCATAAAAAATAATTATAAGCGAACCTGTTCAGCCGTCACCACCGTCTGAGAACGCAAGCGATAAGTTAAAATTGTTAAAACTTTCGCCAAAAGCTCGGTAACAAGTCTGCTCAATAAAACTACCTTATCCATCGGTATCTTCTCTATAGATTTAGTGATGAAATAAACTCAGAATGAAACAACCAACTATAGTAGTACAGCAGTCTAGTCGATATTAAAAAACTTTTTATATGAATGCACTCAGCATCCGGTAGTAAGAACAATCAAAAGTTTTCTTAAGACAGCTGGTATTTAAGACTGGCTAGTACTGTAGAAACTTTATATCGTAATATTTCAAGTTTGTAAGTGTAAGCTCAAGTGGCAGTAGACTGGTCATATCTGCAGGACTGATAGCTGATGGGGAGAACATGTCCTAGAGTGGCGACCACGACTCGGTAAGCGTTAGGTAGGGCGGCCTCCAGCTAGGTGGACCGACGACCGGAAAAAGGTGGCTGGGACAGACTGGATGCGGAAGGCTGAGGCCCGTGTACTGTGGCGTGTGTTGGGAGAGGCTTATGTCCAGCAGTGGACTGTGATAGACTGATTGATTGAAGTGTATAATATATGTTGTCCTCAGATTTCTATGACAGGTAATAATTTCTGGCTTGTGCAGTTCTACATGCCAGGATTTGATTGCTTTCCCCTTGTCTATGCAATAAAATAGTAAGCTTTTAATTTTTTTTTCTATTATGGTCTCTTAAAGACCGCCTGTAGTCTAGCAAAATAAACGCAAAACGACAAACGCTAAATAGTTTGTCAATATAATTTTGTAAGCCTTTATAACAAACAGCGATCTCTTGTTGACTCGGTTGATTGCATCGTAATGGGGCAATTTGAGACAAGTCAGACTTTAATATTCAGTAGGTACTATTCAGAATGCTATCTTGCAAATGCTAATATTATAAATGTGAAATTCTGTATTCGGACTATTCGGATGTTTGTTACTCTTTCACGCTAAAGGTACTTACTGAAATGATTTGGATGAAACTTAGCACTAATATAGCTTTTACATCAGAATAGTACACGTGCTAGCTTTAGTAACCTCACGCGGGCGATGTCACGGGCAAAAAGTAGTCATTTATGCACGTAGATCCAAAATACCTGGCATCAGTTATACAAACAGACAATTGAAAACTAAAACCAAAGTACCGCTACGTGTTCTCCTAAGTTTGATTTTGATCGAAGTGATCATTTTTCCAGATCGGAAACTTTAAATGAGTATGCTATCTTTCCCTTTAGGTCAAAAGAACTGGATAACTAAGAGGAGGTATGGTGTTACGATCGAAGAAAATCAAGTTACCAAGCGCTTGAACGTAATAATATTGGTTTTACTTCCTATTTATAGACTGTTATTCTAGCCACCTACACATTACAGCCCCACTTCAGCCTACACATAGGTACCCATTTTAAAAACAAATCAAAGAACAACTCATTTTCAGGGCGATTTCCTTCATCGTCAAAAGCAATCATAAAAATAATATAATAGCTTCTTAAACCAAGAAAAGAGCCAATACAATTTACGGATCTAAAAATGCCCTTTTCAAATATCAGGACAAAAATAACGGGCCACACAGGAAATTATTCAAATCTACGGGCAATATTATGAAACATTTTTTCTCTTTATTTTTTTTGTCTTCATCATCAGCCTTTAACAGTCCACTGCTGGACTAGGCCTCTCCTTTGAAAGGAGAAATTGGCCTACTATACCACCCTGGCCAAACGGGTTGGTATAGGGTTTGTATCAAGTTTTCCTTCAAGTCGGATCTTACGACACCCATGGGATGATATGGGGTGGTGACATTCCGTATTCTTAATCCGTCACCACACGGACGATGTGTGTTTTATGTCTCACCATGCTAAAAATCTAACAAGAATATGACAGATATTAAAAAAAAATGTATCTTTTTAAATACGTAAATAATGTAGTATTCCTTATGTATAATGATGAGAATGAAATCTTGTCCAGTAGGTAGCCTCCGTCTTGTCGGCACGACGGCCTTGATCTACTACTTCACAATGTCATTACCAAAAAAATGTGTTCACTCATCGTAAAGTTTCTAAACGAATGTAGAATAAGAACATTATCTTATTGGTAAATTTAAACATAATATACGTTGAAAGATGGACTCAGCTGAAACATCAAATTGATAAATTAATTGAATTACCAAACATGTGCGTAGAGTTCTCTTATTACTGATGTTGTTATCTCTCTCTAGAATTCCGAAATCATACAAGAAAAAGAGACAGCATGTTATTAATCGTTGTGTCTTTTTCTACAGAATCGTAATTTTTTTTAACCAAGTTGTCGCGAAGTCTACGCGTCTAATTGAAACGTGGATGTTTGCGTATCTCAATCGTGTGGTTTGGTGAGATGGTTTGTTTTGAAAAGGCCGGGCAAGGCTAGTTCTTGTGTAGTCAGTATAGGGTTTATAAAGAAAAGCCTTGTCACTACAAGGTTCGTAATAAACGGCCAAATGGTATGCCTCTTAGCCATCCAACGATGACAGACATCGCGCACTAAAAAAACGTAAACGAATTCTTAGGTACTGCCTCAAGATTATACTTTATTCGCTTATTTACGATAAAAAGCGATAATTTATGGACACGGGTGTAGCCAAATATAAAAATAATTTAAAAATTGCTCGTTGCAACGATAGAGCGCCTGTGAGATGAATCATACAAGAAACTCAAGGCAACTTTACTGTTTCGATCGCTTATTAAAACAAATTCGAATACTTTTTTCTACACAGTAAGTACGTATATACCTACATGGATCAAGGGTTGATTTTCAAGGTGTTTCTATATATAATTACCCTTTAATAGTCAGAAATGTGTTATAAACTCTCAAAAGAATATTTTTCTACGGATAGGGATGGATGTTTACAAAATTAACATTTACCAAAGACAATGATAGGTATAGAATCAACAAACTCTACGGCAACGTCGCCGGTACTGGCTGGCACTAAACAAAGACGCTTTGCTGATAAGTAATAAAAAATAAATCGAAGCAGCAATATAAACTTCACACCTTGAAGCGTGAAGGCATTGTACTTGAGGTGACGTATCTTCGGCAGACCTCTTGAGAACGGGCTGTGGAAATACAATAGGTACTCAACTAAACACACGTACTTAAATATTTAGGAAGGTTAAGAGTATATTAGCATAATCGCTTTTACACGGCACCTGGTTTTGTCAACGACATCATTGACATAAGGAGTTCAAAATGGCGCTGTTTTCCCGCCTTTATAAGCTGTAGTACAGTTTAAATCAGAAAAAATGTATTTTACTGATACGCGAATTATCTGGGTGTTTTAACATAACGGGGATCGGTTTGTAGATTTTTAGACAGCTAAAGGATCTTACCTATCTCTCTCAAACTATAACGGCTTAATTGCAATTAGGTAGTAAGTACGAACTTGTCCGTGTGGTGACGGATTAGGTAAGATGTCCGTGTGGTGACTGATTAAGAATACGAATTGTCACCACCCCATATCATCCCATGGGTGTCGTAAGAGCCGACAGAGGAAGCATATTATGCAGAGAACAGCACTGTAAGAGAAGGAAAACTTGATACAAACCCTATACCAACCCGCTTGGCCAGCGTGGTATAGTAGGCCAATTCCTCCTTTCAAAGGAGAGGCCTAGTCCAGCAGTGGACTATTAAAGGCTGATGATTATGAATAAGTACGAACTTATGAAATAAAAGAATAATTAATCTATAAGTACATATACTTAAATAGAATTTAAGTGTCAGTCTGCGATTTCAAAATGATTCGGTTGTGAAGTGCATGTAGTTAGGGACACGATACCAAGTAATAAACAACTCATTTTAAATGTTACATCTGTCTGTCTTTCCATTTGCCAGGCGTAATCTCTTGAATAGCTGAATCTGAATTCACTGGCAGACTATACCTGTAGTCCTGTACTTGTAAGCTGTAATACGACCCGATACGTGGTGCTGTTGTCTAGATACTGAAAATAATGCGGTCGAAACCGCAGGCAACAGCTAGTAAAGAATGGACTTCACGAGTGTCAAAACTCGTTGTCATCAATGGACTCTGCTGAACCTGGGTAACAACCTACATAGGTGACACAGTAGTGGGAATGAGGGTAGGACTAGTTTTTTTATTTTATTTATAGACTCACGCCTGTATCCCCGATGGGGTAGGCAGAGGTGTAAGATTACACCCACATTTCGCCATGATTTTTTAGGTCCCACGTAATAACGCGAGCCTATTGCCGTTACAGGAGTCTGGTGATGTGCCCGACATCACCAGACTCCGTGCTGCTACTGAGAATGCGGAAAAACCCAGTAACACTAGCCAGACCCGGGAATTGAACCCGGGACCTCCGATCAGCAGTTGCATACGCTATCCACTGGACCACGGAGGCAGGAAAAAAAGCTACTAAAGAATAAATAATTACCAGACTAATTTAATGAGTTAGGTATATCTTATCGCCGTCGTCATCTTTTGTTTTTACACAATGAAGTTGACATTTTAGCTAAGCTATACAGCAAATAATTACTCGACAGTAGAAGACTTATTTCAGAACGGAAATGTTTAAATTTTACGTGTGAATAAATAAACGCATTAAAATTGTACTGTATTGTACACGTTCGTCTGATAACGATCTGGAAAAACACGTTTTTGAGAGTTATCAACCGCACGACCGACTTCGACGGGCTTAAGTAATTTTACACGTCAATGACTCTGTATACCAGCTTCCAAGGGTATATTTTTGAGGGAGAGACGCAAATATTACTTGTTGACCTGTGCGTTAAGAACTGACCACGTGATACTGTTGGAAATTAAAGAGAATCAAGTGAGCAGTGCTTACGATATGCCATTGGTCATGTCTTTAATTCTAATCTATTAATTTTCATCGAAAAGGACACAACGGGTTATTAATGATACTTACAAATCGGTATAGACAGCAGCGATAGCCGAGTGGTGAGACCGACAGGCTGCTAAGCAGAGAGTCTCGGGTTCGAATCCACGGCACGCATCAATGACTTTTCGAAGTTAAGTGCGTATTCAATTGTTAAATTATCGCTTGCTTATCGGTGAAGAAAAACATTGTGAGGAAACCTGCATGTCTGAGAGTTCTCCATAATGTTCTCGAAAGACATGTGAAGTCTGCCAACCCGCACTTGGCCAGCGTGGTAGACTATGGCCTTACCCTTATTCTCATAGTGAGAAGAGGCCCGTGCCCAGGAGTGGGACAGTATATTAGGGCTGATGATGAGACAAATCGGTACTATAGCACACACGGCAGTAGCTCTACAGTATAATGTGTACTTTAGTTTTAAGCTTTGTTGGCGGAATGTGAGTGTAATATTACACCTCTGCCTACCCCTTCGGGGATACAGACGAGTCTATAGTTTAAGCTTTCTCTGTTCTGATCCTACGTAAAAATGAGAGCTAGCGCACCTTATTTAGTTTCCAATTATTTTTTTACTACAGCTGTCCAATCCTATAAACCAAATAATTTATTCCATTTCTCCTCAAGCGATCAAATAATGGGCCAAGATTATTTTCGAAACCAACGCTCTGGCAGAATAGCATGAGCCTTCGCTATGTTTAGATTCCAACATGGCGTCTTATATCTTCTTTGAAATTTGTTTACAAACAAAATCGGCGGTTGCTTCATTATCTAATAAATATGCTAATTTAATCAAGCTCGCCATGAATTTACATTAAACGATGACGTTAAACTGTCGGTAGATAATATAGAATCTTAGTAATCGATACTGGTGAAAGAAATTGACTTAACTGCGTACATAACCAAGGTATCTAATGTAGAAGACGACTTAACACGTTGGCACTAATTGCTTAATATGCCTTTGCCGTGCAAAAGTGAAACCATTTAGCATGATTAGGCCTCGTGGTTTTGATCTAAGTACTTATTAGGTATTAATGCGAAAGTAGCTCTTTCCATTTTGGTTGATGTTTTATGGTGAAATAGCAATACCGTCTCGGATAAAATCAAGAATCCTTTAAAACTAAGTACTTCTGTACTTCTGTGAAATTAAAAATCTTTGAGGGCGGTTATGCGTAGGCAGTTCTTTTTTAATTTTGCCTATAGAAACTTCGCTCTTAGTCCCAAAATGTGAGAAATGTGGTACAAGTTTGTTGTAATTTCACTTCCTATTACGCAGGAAAAAAATATTTTTGTGTAATGTGGACGTCAAAGCTTACACTAGGTCGATTAGAATATCGATGTCCAACAGAAATCGGTAATGTTTAACACGAACAAAGAGATGGCGATATTCTATTATTTAAGCTTCAGTATTTAGAGGTACTAATTCACTATAACGACTGTCAGAGACCTTAACCTTTTGAACGCCAGAGCAAAAACACATGAACCTGCCCTCAACGCCAAGCCACAAATTTCGCGAAAATACCTACGAAAAAATAGGGATTCCAATACTACATCGATATTTAATTGTATTTTTATTTTCGTCTCCGATTTCAGAATATAATGTCCTTGTAACATTGAAATTTAATTCCTAATTACACTTCCTCCTACTATAGTTATAGTTATACATAATTTACAGAGTTGTATAACACCGTTATAACAGTTATGAGACGACAATATAATTAAATGTAATAACTATAGGCACAGCACTAGTCTTTATCTGCTGTCTTCTATTTGTGACCATGGCGTGGACGGCCCGCCATTTGTATGGCTATTTCGCTTCCGAAATAAGGATGTAGCAACGTAAATCTCGCTTATCGATGTGTTCCCGTACCATATTATTTTAAATAAATAAAACGGTTTTTTTTAATTAGGTACATTTATAATCTTTATAATTCCGAATGTTCAAACAGTTTAGGTATATGTATCAGTATAGGCACTAGGTACGTATAAACATAAAAAAATATATATAGTTGTTTCACGAAAAAAGAACATTCCCAAATGTACCTAACTTATTTTTAACGAAAATAAGTTACATTCGGTCTACTAGCACCAATACTGGGCCACATACCTACTGATATTATCTCGGTTTTTAATAAGATTAATTTTTGTTTAAAATAAAAGCAGAAAAAAATTGCTGTAGGTACTTCCCTAGGTACCTTTAAATCATAGTCGTCCAAAGATTTTGTTTCCGAAAAGCCTTCGTCATCAGGATTCAGGAACTCCTTCTAATATGCGAAGAAGTTCCTCCGTAGTCATTAAATTTGCACTCATTATAACAGTCAGTATAAAATAAATAATAAATATTTTAATAATGTTTACTTTCTTCACTATTTCTGATCGCCTGCGCTTGTGACGTCACGATGCTGTCGTCTATTTGTGACCATGGCGTACAAGGCACTGATAATTTGGGTTGTATTAGGGATGCGCCTGAGTCAAGATTAGCGAATATCGAAATTTCGACCCAGTCAATTTTATCTTCGACTATGTAGCTATTAAAATGTTTTTTTTTAAGTCTGATTCTATAAAACTAATGCTGTTTTATCCTCGTACTAAATTATATCTAAAATTATACATTGTAGAAGGAAGTTTTAAAACGATCTTTGATGTAAATTTTTGATATTATCTAACTTGCGCTACATCACTAGCGGTCACATATTTGGGACTGTGGCGTGTGAGAACAAAAAGACGTAAAAGTGACAGTTAAAGACAATGGTACCCTGGGACACACTGTATACAGAAAACCGACACACACTGACAGGTATCTCAACGCGTTTTCGCATCATCACCCGCGACACTTGGCATCCGTTGTGACGTCCCTAGTGAACAGGGCGTATGACCTCTGTGACCCTGAACACTTAAACAGTGAGCTCTCGCATGTTTAGGAGGTACTTAGACATAACGGATACAAGAATGAGATACACCGTCTGAAGAGGAGGGACCGTAAACCTGAGGTGAGCAGGGTGCCGGCTTACATGCCTTACCTAAAAGGAGTAACGGACAAAGTTGGAACAGTACTAAAGAAATACTCCATTAAGACTGTATATAGTCCGCTTTCCAAGATAGCACACAATCTGCGCAGCCCAAAGGATGTCATTCCTTTTCAGACACCTGGCGTCTACAAGGTCGATTGCAGTTGTGGTAGCTCCTATATCGGACAGACCAAGCGAACAATTGCGGAAAGGGTCAAGGAACATATCGCAGCTGTGAAAAATCGACAAGTAAATAAGTCCGCTATAGCTGAACATTTATTGGAGTCTGGACCAAACCACTGGATAGAACTACATCAACCACAGGTCTTGTCCACCGAAGGTCACTATTACTCCAGGATAGAGCGTGAAGCGGTTGAAATAAAAAAAAACACAAGAATTTCAACCGGGAGGATGGATTTAGATTATCAACAACTTGGAATCCAGTCCTCAATAAGTGTAAACACCACCGTAATGATACAGCTCAACAGTGTATAGACGTCATTAGTGTAGTGTGTCGAGGTACCGACAGTGCGATTAAAACCAAAAATAAAAATCTAGTGAGGGTAGGTGCCAAAACCCGCACAACACAAGGACGGCGCTGAGCTCACCAGTCCCGCCGCGACCACGGCTGAAGCAAGTCAGCCGAAACGTTGGCAAAAAACCGAGGTATTTATGCCTTAAATATAAGATTTATCGCGAGTAAGACCCGCTATATAACCTTGTATAATGAGAACATTCTTTTTTAAGATTTGATTTCTTACTTTTTAACGTAAAATGTCTCAATATCTATAATGCTATTTAACTCGTTTAACAGAAATAAACAAGCATTGGATCTTCTATTTTAAGGTAATATAAATAAACAGGCATTCAAGTAATGTTCAAATTGTTTATTTCGTGTTTTTGTATACCGCTTTTTCTGTCACGTATATTTGTGACGTTGGCGTCCAGGGACAGTTTTCGCTTGTCACATATATGTGACCATGGCGCTCAAAAGGTTAAATGACAGCGGGAACTGAGGCACGGGGCAAGAGTTAATTAACAATTCAATACGCACGTAACTTTGAAAAGTCAGTGGTGCGCGCCGTGTATTCGAACCCGATACCCTCTGCATGGCAGTCTGTTGGTAGCTGTACTAGGTGTTAGGGTCCTATTAGGTTAATTATTTCTGTAATTTAATCTCTATAGACAGATATCACACGGCGAAGCGGTACATTCTATTTTCAAAATGGCTGTCAGATTGCATAGCAATGGAATCATTCCTAGAATTACGCCCGAGATTACAATGGCATACATAATAATACATTTGAGTTTGAATGAAACATAGTCTCGCGCATATCGCATCTAATGCATCTAGCATGTAGATACATACATACATACATAGTCTCACGCCTATAACCCCGAAGAGGTAGGCAGAGGTGTATTTCTACACCCACTTTTCGCCAGATATACTTTAGTCCCACGTAATTAGGGGCGAGCCTATTGCCACACCCGGGTACATTTCCAGACTCCGTGCTGCTACTGAGAATTTCGTGACAGAAAAACCCAATAACACTGCCCGACCCAGGAATCGAACCCGGGACCCGATCCCACGCGCACACCTATGCCGCGAGACCAACCGCCAACGAGGCAGTCGTATAGGGTTTGATGTCGAGTTTTCCGTCTCTGCGCAAAGATGGTATTTGTATCGTGTAGATACCTAGTAATGGATAATCCTGTATGTAAACTAGGTGCTAGTAAGGCCGTCACATTTCTTTAAAATTCTGCTGTTACTGAAATTTATTTCGTTACTCATAAAAAAAGGAAAAGTAAAATATTTTATTGACATTATTTTACAATTTTGCACAATGTGATATTCCTCATCGTAGCAGCACTTAGTAGCAAAGTAAATATAACGAGCGAATTATGAAGGGTGGACTCCTTAACTAGACGCAACCCTGTAGTTCAGGTCTCCTGGACACTTTTGCTTACTGTTGTTGCGTCCAATAGTAGGTAGGTATGTTCATGTGTGTGTAATCAGTCTTCGCTTTATATTATAAACATATTGCTGCGGAAAATCCAATAATGTTAGCTAGCCGGAAATTGAATCCAAAGCGTCGCCTTTAAGCCATAAATTATTTATCAGAATTTTATTTAAGTATTCTGGAATACCTAGTATCATATTGGTATCGTGTTTAAAATATAAAAACAGGTCCAAAACTTTTTTCCCGGAGCTCCACAAACTTCTTGGTTATACCTTCTTGTTATTTTTTCATAAAAGTATTCGGTACCTAAACAAAAATATTGGCAAGTTGGAAAACGCCTGCTCTCTTTTGTTTTTCTTAGCAAAATAAGTTTTACTTTTAACAGCTATGCGTAATAGCGGTAAGCAAATTATTTTAATACAGGACAATGAGTTGAGGAAATAAACAGTAAGGAAAATTTAATTCTGAACCCATAATATTAATATTTTTGTTTATAACATGTTATAAACTGCGTTTTGGGTCATGTGTATGAAGTTTGTGCTGATATTTCCGATGCGTCCATGTCATAAAATCTCGAGTTCCATATCCGAGGTTGTCACTGTTCTCAGTCCACACATCATAAAAAGTGTTTACCATGCCCTATATTGCTAGCGAAGCCAAAAAGGAAGCCCCAGTAAATACATCTTTCTCAAAAGCACCAAGGGATCTGGTAAATAATACATTTGTTAGATGAATAATACTTGCACATTTTCGCCGAAAATTATGGATGATTTAAGGCGAGGTTGCAGTACAGTGCGTAGCTCGACCTCACCCCCCGCAAAAACAAAACCACGGCGGTGGCGTCAGCGAGTGAGCGGGGGGAGGGGAGGACGCGTTTCGTGTGTGCGTGTGCCACAGCGCAGCGTAAAAAAACCGTAGATGAGTTATGCGAACTTCAAAAGTGGCACATTAAAAACAGGCTTAATGTCTCATTTGGCTTTAGTCGCGTACGCGCTGCGGTCGGAAGCGCTCGCTCTTTTACTCGCGTGTGTGTACGTTACATTTGAAAATGTCGTCGTGTGTAGTGAGATTTTGCACAAACTATAGTAGGAAAATGACTAAAAGTTATGGAATCACTTCTCACTCATAAGTATTACAATATTCCAACGTTTTATTTATTATTTATAATATATTCAGTATCACAAATAATAGAGTGAATAAAAAAATTGGCATTTAGCGAGTGTAAAAGAGAAGCAGTATTGTGCGTGTTCAAAGACTAAAAAACAAAGTATCCAGATGGGACATTCGTAATAATAAAATACTGATGTGTGTTTTTGTCAAGTAATAAAAGTGATTTGAGGCTGAATCAACACAATATATTATTATTATAGAAATACAAAATCATACGTAAGTTACAAACATTGACGGATGATCAAAGTCCATTCACTTGTTCTTGTTTTTCTCCTTTTAGTATTAAACAACTAAATAGATTGTACTGCACTGTTTTCGCTGCCGACCCACCGTACCCCTGGCAGTACCCCTGGGGGTATGGTGGGTCTTTCAAAGCTTAACCGTACTCCCAGATAATATTGTTGTGTAATTAGTTTATTAATTTCAGTTCGTTAATTTCAAGTTCTACTATTTTGTGAGATCATTCCCAGTATAGTAGTAGTATTGAACAATTCTATGATAGAACTGTCCTAATTCTATTATCACAACTTGATGAGGAGAACAGAACTAACGGGATAAGTAATAGGAAATGTCCCAGTCTAGTTCTATGAATGTTTTTACAAGGGTATTCAATAGAACTACTGCGAAAGATCTACGGATCACTACGGTGTCACGACATCGCGCTCATATATCCGAATGAATATGTTTTGTAGACGTTCATTTGTTTAATGTGTAAAACAAATGAACGTCTACAAAACAAATTAACGCCTACAAAACAAATGAACGTCTACAAAACAAATGACTTACAGAAAGTGATCAGCTATCGATAGTGATTGCAGAAAACAGGTGCATATGATTTTCAACCTAATTGACATTAGTCAGAATTTATAATTTTATTACCCTAATATTGCCAGAAAGCGAGAAAAAGCAAAAAAAAAAGTTTGTCATGAATTGTCAATAAGGTCGAAAATCGCATGCACCTGTTTTTTGCAATCACTATCGATAGCTGATCACTTTCTGGTAGTCATTTGTTTTGTAGACGTTCATTTGTTTTGTAGACGTTCATTTGTTTTGTAGACGTTCAATTGTTTTGTAGGCGTTCATTCGTTTAACACATTTTTATACATATAGATTTATTCGGATATGTGAGCGCGATGTTGTGACACTACCCTTGAAAAACATACATAGAACTAGTGGTAAATTTCCTATAACTGTTCCCATTAGTTCTATTCTTCTCATCAAGTTGTGCTAATAGAACTAGTGGGAAAAAGTCTCACTAGTTCTATCATAGAACTGTTCAATAGAACTAGTGGGAATGATTCGACAGCGCAAGGATGATGGTGATGACGGGTCTTCAACAGTACCACAGATTATACCTATAATATACAAAGCATTATAACCATTAGCAGTAATACCTAAACGTTTTATTTTCTAATTTATCTCCTTGTTGCACTATATCATCGTACTAGCGCTTGTCTTCGCTTGTCTAAAAATACAAAAACGTAAGTAGTAAGTCATTATCATACGAGAGATAACACTGTCCAGTTTAATGTCCACGTAGCACGTTGGTATTACCAGGGCTACGGTGGGTCCGCAGCGCACAGCTTTTATATTAACGTACTGTTTTAGGTTTCCATTGAATGAAATGAGAAGAATAAAATGTACTTTTTTAATAAATGTTATAAATAAATCACATCGATTTTTTATTTCCCTACCTTAAATGAATTAATCAAATTTACTTTGAGGAGAATTGAATTTACTCAAGACAGACAAAGTGATCATGTCACATCTGAGTCAAATTATTGTTTGTGAAACGGTCAGCATGATGTCACAATGCGCGTCGGTCCAGAGAGTATATGTTTATCTCTATTTCGCGCTTGCGATTAGATGTGCTATCTCACTTACACTTCTTATCTAATTCTTAGTGTGTCGTTTTGACATATTTATATTAGTGTGTATACGCTTTTCGCGATGCGTGCCACTCGTAAGCTCCGTCATGTTATCTTGTCAGTAACCTGTCTACGGTTTCTTACTAGTACATGTCTATGGTTTGAACGATTGAGTTTGGAATACGAATTACTTTGTACTTTTGCGAAAACGTACATGCGGGGGTGGAGGGGGATTTTGCGGAGCAACGACGTACGTCCGCCCTCAATCACGCCTACAGTCCATTCACAGTTATTTTACCTCTGACAGATGTCGGTGTTTATTTTCTTTATGTTGGAATTGTACTCTGTGATGACAGGAATGTAATAAAGGGTTACCCGTGCATAACATTTTACCCAATATTAGTGGAAATGCTTCAAAAATTCAAATGCTTGAAGTTCATGGCCGCAAAGTGATTAGATTACCGCCGTACCACTGCGAGTTAAACGCAATTGAACTTATGTGGAGTCTCATTAAAAGGCGAGTCACAAGCAAAAATTTAGCACAAGAGGCAACCAACATTGTGAATTTAGCTGAAGAAGCTTTTCAATCTATCACTGCAGAAGACTGGCAAAAACAATGCAAACATGAGCGCCACATTGAAGACAAGCTTCGTGAAACAGGTGGGTCTACGGATGCTGAAATGGACAGGTTCATAATAGAATTAAATTCTGAGTCTGATACAGGATATGACAGCAGTTACGAATCATCATAACATTGGCAGTCCACATGGATCATTCTTATAGACTCACGCCTGTTTCCATGCAGGGGTAGGCAGAGGTGTAATATTACACCCACATAATTCTTATTCAAAATAAATATGAAAATTAAATTTGCAGTTATTTAGTGTTTTTGTATTTGATAATTAGAACCTCACGTTGCGCGTTGGCGTAATTATGATGCTTTTACCTTTATGTATTAAATAGACAACATTTTTATTATAACTACTTATCTTCATAGGAAATTAGTTATTTCGTAAGAAAATAAATGTACATGCATATAGCCATGCCAATATCAAGAGGTTTTGTTACAAACATTACTTCCAAATATTTAATACGATCGCTTAGGCAATAAAAAAATAAGTACATTTTTAGCAATAATGTATATTTAAAATGGGAGTATTATATGCCAAATATAGCAACACAACACCCAGGTTGGCCAATCTAACAGCTAGAGGTAAAATAACTGTGAACGGACTATAGACAGGCACTGATGAACGGCCGGCGAGCGATATAATGCCAACATTTTGACTATTTTTTTTCTTGGAGAAAAATGATAACGAAATTACAAAATCTGTTTTTACCATTTATTTTAAAATAAAGAGCTGCTTCTATTGATAATACTTTCATATAAATTCATTATGGAATGTCTAAGCAGTACACGTTTAAAATTGTGATTTAGTGCCATGTTTGACATTTTTTTTTATCGAGCCAATCATTCCAAATCGTGTTTCTATCTTTACGATTTACTAGAAGATATGTTCAACTTTTATACTTTAATTTTTATTCATTAAAAATATCATAGTTCATGTGACTTTCAGACGTTCAAAAATCTTAAAAAGTACTGCAACCTCGCCTTAAGTAATATTGACTAATAAACAGGAGGAGATAATTCATAATTTTCCCGTTATCAATTTCCGCTTGTCTGTGTGTCATTCATTATCAACAGAATCATTTGCAAAGCAAATTGCCGTATCTGATATCATATTGCCGTAGGCACTATGATAAAAATTGACGTCACATTAAAATTATTTGTTTTATAAAATTTACATGAGATAAAAAGTGGGAAATAATGAGGTAGAACTGATTTTTAACTTAGAAACATTAACTAAGCAGATGCGTTATACGCATTAATAATTCAAAGGTGGTAGTAATTTTGTACCTATGATAAATGCTATGGTGGTGATTCTTACACGAGACTTACAGAATGTTTCAGGTTTTACTCACAGGTATTTACAAAAAAAGTATATATGTATGTTTATCCATTATCTAGTACCCATAATACAAGCTGTGCTTAGTTTGGGACTAGATGGTGATGTGTGTATGTGGTAGAATATTATATTATTATTAAATTATAGAAAAGTCCTACGAATTTAACACCTCATTTGTAATGTGCTTCGTCGACTACAGCAAGGCTTTTGATTGCGTTGACTGGCAAAGCCTATGGAAGGTACTCTCCGAACTAGGGGTACCGGAACATCTGACTGCCCTGCTTCAGTCTTTATACTCTGATAGCCAAGGCATGGTCAGGATAGACTCCACACTCTCTAAATCATTTTCGTTTAAAAAAGGAGTCAGACAAGGTTGTATACTATCTCCCATTTTATTCAGTATCTATGGGGAGTATATCATGCGATGAGTGTGTGAGGACTGGGAGGGTAGCGTTTCCATTGACGGGACAAAGATCACAAACCTGCGGTATGCAGACGACACCACACTTTTCGCATCTAATGAAGAGGAAATGTGCACCTTGCTGGAGAGGTTGGAACGTTCCAGCAGAGAAATGGGGCTTCAGTGTGCACCAGACTCAGAGCGGTGTTTAAGTAAGTTCTACGTTCTAAATGCGCCGTTGAGTAAGAAAACGCTGCGTGTCATTTACTTTGCTCTCGCTGATTCGTTGCTTAACTATGGATTAAGTACGTATGGGCGTACATTTAAGTCGTATTTATTTAGGATAAAATCACTGCAAATTCGCTTCATGAAATACTTAGTTGACAAAAAACAAAACTTAAACACAAAGATAACTATGAGAAATAAAATGAGAAAAGCAACTCTGAAAAAACTGAAAAATGTATTGCTGCGTGAAACAGATTTCAACTTGTGAATTATTGTTAGTACTTTATTATTTATGTTTAATTTTATTTGATATTATTGTAAGTTATTCTATATCGCCTATAAAGTCACTGTGTCATTTTTAATTATATGTAAAAACATTCGAGCGCTAATCCCACCGACAAACTGTTATGCAGTTTGGTGGTTTTTTTAAATTGTACCATGTTTTTATTTCAATAAAAATACTTAATTATTATTATTATTATTATTCTCATAAACAGAGCCAAGACAAAAGTCATGATAGTCGACCGCAGTATGTCTCTCACAGTCACCGGCAGCTTAAACCTAGAACTCGTAGAGGATTTTAATTGTATCTAGGCTCCGTCATAACAAATAATGGGTCCTGCGAGAAGGATATCAGAAGACGGATTGGTATGGCGAAAAGTGCTATGTCCCAGCTGGACCGTAGGTATATGGACCGAAAAGAACATCTCGTGGAAGACGAAGAAGAAGCTCGATACCACCCTTGTTTTTTCCATCTTTCTTTACGGTGCGGAGACTTGGACCCTCAAGAAAGCTGACCGACAACGCATTGATGCGTTTGAAATGTGGTGCTGCAGAAAAATGCTTGGAATTCATTGGACAGAACACCGTACCAATGAATCTATTCTCGCCGAGCTTAAGCTACCGATGAGACTCAGCACAACATGCTTACGGAGGAGTTTCGAGTTCTTTGGCCACATTGCCAGAAATAGAGATGATAATCTAGAAAAGCTACTGATAACGGGTAAGGTGGACGGGAAGAGGCCCAGAGGCAGAAGCCCCTTGCGCTGGTCTGACCAGATCCGCTTTGCTTTGAACAGCTCGGTCTACGATTCCATCCACGCTGCCGAAGATAGAGTTAGCTGGCGCAAGACAAGTCCAGGAAAAAGTAATCCAAAAAAGCCACGACCATCAGCATTGAGGATAAACGACGCAAGGAGGAGATAAGAATAGCCAGCAACATATAAAACAGAGTTTCTACTTGTACTATTGTTGTAAACTACCAACATTCCGAAATACACTTGCGCGTTCGGGAACCGCTGTCCTTACTCGAACGTAACCGCCTACGCACTGCTCAACCGCCCAGAGGGTGTTTCAGCAGTTTGTAGGCCGAATGTATGAAGCCTGATGGAGCACAACTGCGTATTTTCCACCACGATGTCAAAAAATTACTGGTGAAAATTGCCATTATAATAATGCGATAAAATTGGCCCGCAGATCAGCGGATCATTAAATTTTTTCACTAGTTCAATCTCAATTAGTTTCACAGAACTTATGAGTTTCTTTTTTCAGTAATTCCTTGGGTCTTGCTAATGGAACTAGTGAGAATAGATCTTCCCAAATCATTCTCACTAGTCCCATCGCAATTAGTTCCATGGTAGATTCGCATGGATTCAGGCACTCTCGAGCGTCGCTCAAACACACAGATGTTCGGGATCCCCTGTATGTTTTCGAACACCCGTGTGTTCGGATGTGTAAGCCGAATCTATGAAGCCTGATGGATGAAGACCCGCAAATCAGGCACCACGACAGCAAAGAGGTGAAAATAAGCACTGGGTATATGGTGTGGTAGCACGGGCTGTTTCCGCAACGCTACGTCCTGGCGTGTTTTTTTAGCTTTTTAGAAATAGGCATATTTATTAGCGGGTCGAATAAAAACAAATACTAGACTACAATCAGATTTATTAATGTTCTCAACATAGAAGCACAGCATGGTAAGTGACGTGGCTCAAGCCACCCGCACATTCCACAAAATGTTCCATAATCCATAATGTTCCAATAGTTAGTCACTGTGACATCACCGCTCTTTTATATGATTTATTTAATTTACATTCATCGTACAGTCATTACGCAGACATATTAATAGACCACTAATTATACCACAAATCGCTTGAGTGTTACACGTAATTAAAAATAGCTCTTACACACTTAATTACATTATATTTTTGTAAAAGTTTATTATAATTTACAAGTGACATTTTACCATAACTAAGAACATCAATATATTAAAAAAACACCTGTTTGCTAGACGAAGGATCGTTCCATTCAGCCACATGTCTACGTAATCCCTATACAATCATACATATTATTAAATTACCCCTTGTGCACATAAATGTCACTTATTTCAAATAAAACGTTCACGATAAAACACTTGTACTGTTCACTATTAAAATACAATTTTTGACATATTAAATACATTGTTAGGGAAATAAATATCACACTCTCGTGGTAATGCTTAGCTTTTTCAGTGTACAATAATTTTATTATACAGTATATAAAATATTTGTTTTCTATCGTTGTTTCACATTTGCTGTGAGTCGTTGAAGTAGTTCTTGGAAAGATTTACGTTTTAAAAGAATTTACTATGCCACTAAATTCAGAGGTATTAGTCATCGTAACAATCATTAAACCTGCAAGGGTTTAATTTCTAGAATTTTCAGATGCTGATAGTTAAGTCGGGCACCCAATCAGTACGAAGATATATGGCGGTGCACAAATTGTAAGGCTTTGATTTAGTCAAATAAACTGTTGCCCGATTTCAGATTCGGTATTGCGGCCTTCCTCCGGAGCACCTAGCCACAGACAATATAATACCCTAGACCTAGCGTAGCATACCAACCGTAACAAGTTATCGCCGACTGAAGTCTGTTATTTGCAGGGACCCTTGCCCAGTTTATGAAACTTATGCTCTTTGGCCTGTAATTTACAAAACATTGGCGATATTGCTTCTGCATGTATAACTTTGACTGATTGCCGCCCTGGCTAAGCCAGCTATAATTAGACTGCATACCTAAAATTCTAGTAAGTATATTTGACCGATCACAAAAATGTGGGTTCGGTAGGCGATTTCGAAAAATAAAGTATACAATTGTCAATCAAATCTGTATTAGCTTTGTCTGAATAGGCACTAATAAGCCGAATTATAAAAACTATTCACAAAAGCAATGAAGTATCAACCAGGCAAATGAGAGTCAACCTATTTGTTAAATCTCCGTCTATATCTGAATGAATTTACGCTGGTCTGAGATTTCCTGCCGCCCTTGGGATTTATAAACTGACCTATCTTAAAATGTAAGTATGTAAGTATTCCTTTATTTCCCAGCTGAATTCCCATAATAGATTATATAATCACTAAAACCCTATTTAAAATACGAATGCCTCATGTTAATTTTTGTATCAGGAGACTATTAAAAGTTTCTTTAGATGTAGAGAAATTGGAACAAGATTCTGCATAACATTATATGTTGTTTGATGGTACATATCTACCTATTATCTTAGACGCCCACGTGTCAGTCCTAGATGCCTAGATCAAATACCGAATAGTGGCGCAATACTAAAGATTGTACCGAGTACGCATTCATCAAATGTTACGATCCAATCTATAGAAACTTTTGCCTGTAGACCCAATAGAGTTAATTTTACGCTTGCTATAAAAAGGAATAATTCAGTAGTAAGTATATTGCGTACATTTATCTTAGCTCGATATCCACAGTAAGTAGTTAAAACAGAGGATAAGTAAGTGTTACTATGTAGCAAATTATTGTACAATAATTTACCTACACTATGTAAACAAGCAGTTTTAGAGCATTTTTTTACTATTTTTAATCTTATCTTATACTAATATAAAAAGCTGAAGAGTTTGTTTGTTTGGTTGAACGCGCTAATCTCAGGAACTACTGTTCCGATTTGAAAAATCTTACAGTGTTAGATAGCCCATTTATCGAGGAAGGCTATAGGCTATATAACATCACACTATGAGCGACGGGAGCGGTGCAGTAGCCTTAAATAACGCGGGTGTAACCGCGGGCATCGTCTAGTATTAGTATGAACTACGAAAGGAAAATCCTGTCACTAAATCGAGGTTTTCCATTTTCGCGGGCAACGTACTCGCGTGTTGCTATATTAAAAAATAATTATCTAATTACACACCTTTGAACTTTTATTTCGGTTTTTGTTTGCTTTATGGCGTGTCGGGTTACCAGGTTCAATATTTTCACAATTAGACGCTAGTTTGTAAAACCAAGGTCAAACAGAAGCTATGTACGAGCACCTACCTAGTGAAATAGTGATGGATAGAAAACCAATACAATATTTAGTATATAACTACCTAGTAAAAGGATATTGATATTTAATTTTAGTGTTTTATAGATTGTAGACCGACAAAACGCCATATTACAAGTCAATTGATTAATGAATCAAGTCGAAACCATAGTTAACAAAGAAATAGATAAACTGATAAATCAATAATGATCGGTCATTATGCAATTAGTTGCTTTGCATCTTGCCCTCAAAGATTCTTAACACAATAAGAGAATAGCTATGAATGTCGAGAGGCCATTGAAATGAAGAATAAGTAATAATTGGAGTCCGCGATTTTCAAAAGCACTCGAGAGATCTTCAAGGCAGCCAAAGAAATCCGCTTTGTGTACTGCGTTGTTGAGATAAGACATTTATTAGATTCTACGAAGTACCTGTTACACGATTATTAGTAATACGTGCGGATCCTTCGGGATTACCTTATGAGAATGCAATTACTGTAGTTACCTACGACAAGGATATTCACAAGGACAGTAAAAAAACCTTGAAAGGAACACAATGGCCCGGAAGATGACGACATAATTTTTCCATCTAGCTAGGTAATATAATTAATATGTACTGAAATTATCCAATTATTTATGCCATTTCTAAACCATTTAACTTGTACGGTTAACATATATTTTAGTGTTAGTTTAGTTTTAATTCGTATTGTTATATGAATCTTGAGTCATAAGTTCACCACTTTCTTATTTGCAAACGTAAAGTAGGACATAGAAAGTACATACTTACTCGATTGTGTCACATACAACCCTATTGTATTTGAATAAAGAGGTTTTGTTTTTCAATTTTTTAATTAGAGAATAAATATTTGAATTTAAAAATAATACAGGCCTTCGATCTGGCAACATTGATGTTGTGGTGAAGACTAATGCACCCTGTATAATTAAGTACCTAGTTACAGTTAGTTATTCGTACGTAGAAACAATTGTTTACCTAATCCATACCACGGTTTAGCTTTAAAATGATTAAATACCTATTGGTTATATTTGTATTCGTATTATCGCTCAATAGGGCTCTATAAAGATAACAAGTTATAGACGAAACAAAAATAATTTATTATAATAAAAATAACCGATTGAAGGAAATATTTTATCAACAGGGTTTTATTAATATAACGCCCATCGATCAAATCGAAAGTTTAACACAAATTACGTCACTAATTTAGCGGGAAATTACGTAGGTACCATAGACAAATATAATGTAAGTTGATGTGTCGGATTTCGGGATATTTACAAGCTGGCGACACGGTTCGTCTAATAGCACATTAATGCTGACTGAAATCTGTTTAACCGTGTTAGAAACGTCCAACTTAAGCAATTAATTTATACGATAAGCAATTGTATTTTCTTTTAATTAACGACACCGAAAAAAATTGGAAACGGAAATGGGTCAAAAAGGTGAGAGCAAAATTGATAGAGTACTATCGAATTCTATCGGACGGGAATTTTATTATATCGTTTAGAATTTATAAAGTTAGTAAATATTTGATGAATTTTAATTTCGTTCTAGTGAAAAATTTAACATGAGCTTAATAATTAGTACAATACGATTTTTTTAATTAACTATTCCTACAGTGAGTAAGTAGTGTCGGTTGTCAGCGCGATATCGACTTCATCACTCCTCTTGAATTACTGTTCGGGAATTGAGCGGGAATTGCATTTATTCTAACAGGCAGATAGCGGTGACAATGTTTTTAAATTACAAGTTCACTGACATCAAAAATGTTTCAGCCTTTTTTTTTATACTTCCACAACACACAGCAAAGGGAACATGATCATCGGCTACCCATTTTTGTGCCTCAATGGAGTTAATTGACCATATCATACAGTCCGCCATGATGATTACTGAAATAGCTACATATAATAACTTTCTATTATTTATAGGTAATTACTCTAGGCTTACTACAGTTTGGCAATTTTACAAACAAAATGGTTGAATTGTTGTATTTTTTATACTATTCAAAAGAAAATACATATGTTATTTAAAAAATAAACGATTTAAGACAAAAACCGCGAACAATATTTACTTTTTACATCACCTTTAGTGATAACAGCATAATATAATGCTAAAATGTTTCAGAAATTATCAACAAAAGGACACTTTCCCATTTCACGAAGCTTCTTCAATAATATGAAGTGAAGCAATCTTATAAATAGACAGATGATAGTCTAGTTTAAATACATATTATTTTAAACATTAAGGCGCTAAAGGACATGTTGGATATAATCCAGATATCAGGGACAAAGAACATTTTTAAAACCTTGTAACCTGAAGTTACAGCTACAGTATGTTTACTGTAAAATTATATCAACTTACTCGATCTGGGATTGTAAAATCAATTTTATTACAATTCTTAGTTCTTTAATGCTGTTCTTCGCGTGATACTTTACATTTAATTTTTTAATTTAATTTCGTACCTTAAACTGTCTTCATGTTAATCCCTCGTTTAGATGACAGATTACGTATGTACTACAAATTTTACTAATAACGTTCCAAATTTTTAAACTGTCTGTATTTTAGATGCTTTAAGTTTGCATACATATAGACATTCTTTATTCGAATTGGCAACCCACTTACAGAGCGGGAAAGATTTCGTATTTTTTTATGAGAGGCTGGTTTCAGGTTTGTAAGCGTTTATTCGTTCAATCTTCTTAGGCGTTTGGAGCGTGATGTATTCTAATTGCAGCTACGCGCTCGTAACAAAGTTTATTTGAATAAATATTGCTAGACTGGATTTATATTCGTTATTTACGAATAAATTCAGTTTCATCACATATAAAGTATTCTTCTAAGTTTCTTTCTGTGGTACAATCATTTTGATATTTTACACAACCATTTGGTAGTCAAATATCCAACTTTTTTAAACGTTTTTCTCGTTATTCAGTTTCAGGGTTGTGCTCGATAAAGTACGGTCGCAGTGTTGCCAGGGTCACAATGAAAGATCTCCACTGCAATTTACATGTGACGTAAAATATGGTGAACAGAGCACAGATGTTATCATAATTATCATCAAACAAGACATGTGATTTTATTTATTTTTGCTAGTTAATATTTGATGATGATTTGATAAAGAATTTTCCACAAATATTCCAAGACTAATATTTGTTTTGAACCTTGAAAAACAATACCTATATCGTTGGCAGTAACTATTTCAAAACTTAGGTATATTCCATTTATATCAAAAGAAAGTCAGGGAAATTGTACACGACACGCGTTTATATTTTAATCACTATCGATTTTTATTTAAGCTGATACAATTGGCAATATACTTATGCGATGGTGGCTAGTAATGATGTATTAGAAGGATTTAAAAATATATTTCTCGTGTAGTTTGACCATACTATATGGGTTGGTTATTCTTAAATCTCAATAGTCAATGTTACACATTCAAACTGCAGCAGCCATGTTTAAAATAACAGATTTATCAATGCTAAAATGGTAGCGATGGCTCTGTTTTACAAGTCAGTTGGTGAAATATTCGCAAACATTTCAATAGTATTGTATTACCTTTTTATATATTTTCTTTATTATTGAAAAAGCTCGTGTAGGGTACAAAGAAAGTCATAGACATAAATCGAACTCAGCTCAGAGATAAATTCAAAGGTAATTTACATAAAACTGTCAATATCGGCGACTCAAAATCGATGGCACAGCTGAATTCGAATTATTATCACATTTTCAGCAGCAAAATAACAGTTGGTGACAATAGATATGTGTAGCGTTTTACTTGTTAACAAAAATACGTTTATAACTCAAGCGAGGCTTCAAAGCAAGCGATAGTTGTATAGTCAAGAGAACATTCTAGATTCTATAAAACCCAACTTTTAAGCTAAGTCGTTGACAGAAAGGAAACCAGTTTATTCAAAAATATTTAGTAATTTTAAAGCTAATACTATTTATAATTATGTTAAATTGTACAAATTGGTAAATGTTGCCTGTTAATAACTAAATTATGAATTAAGCTTACGATAAAAAATTGGGCACTGACTGAGTGTTACAAATTCTTATCATCCGTAGTCCAACTTGGACAAAGATTGTGAGAACACAACACTTTCGACAATAAAATCTCAGATAATACGAAGTCGTTACAGGCTAACCCTGCCGCAGACACATCAAGTGAGCTTGAAGATTTATCTAGAAATATTCAATCCTTGTCTATGGAGACATTGGAGACCCTCGCTCGCTTCGAATCCTAGCTCCTATATACATTTTATATTAAAAATAAGTCTACATATTTATCTCACTATCATACAAGTTCAATATAAATTAATTTTGCTCAGGCACCTAATTAGCTATAATAGGATCTTAATTACATTAGAGCACAAGTAGACGAAACGTGTGCTCACTAATTTGTGACATTCTCACAACAGTAACTGTCATAGGTACGTAAAACGTGACAACATGATGGTCACGACACTAACGCAGTACAAATATCACAAATAAGCGAGCACGTTTAGATAAACACTCCCATATTTACTCGGATTTTTATCAACACAAATAAAATGTGAATGTTTTCAACACTTACCCTAAAGGAAACAAAGTTATATTACATATATTTTTATTTACACAAAAATAATTCGCGCCATTTCTTACATTACATGACAGAATTAAGTCAATCCTTCTTGGGACCACAAGTTTTTTTTTTCGGGCACTTATCGAGGCTGCGACAGCCAAGGCAGTTCTGCCAGGATACAGCTAAAATTTATTTACAAATGTCGATAAATATTCACATAGCCACGTCCGTTAATAGTTATTAATTAAATTTTAATTTATCGTTACCTTGTAATTGAACATTAAGTAGACCAATAATAGTACATTGTTATACTTAATCACTGGCACGCTATAGACAATAGTTTTATATGCAAATAGCACACGCATTCTCTCACGAAGGACCTTAGAGATACAGGTGACATCAGAGAAGAGAACACGAACAAAATTTGTGCACACCAGTTGCGTTGCAGCACACAAGAACAAGTCAGTTCTTACAAGAGAATAACACCATGGCAAAAATACATTCATAGTTATTTTCGAATTCCTTTGTGTGTGTTACACCACAGCAAGCAGCAGGAACTGACTAAAAGTCTTTTGAGAATCGTGGCCACAATTTTTGTACAGTATCTTCCCTAGTGTACCCTGTAGCGAAATATGTAAGACACGCCACTTTGTCATCAATTATACCATTATTTAGTCCAGTAGTCCCATAATATTAATTAACTAAAGGATGGTACAGCGTAAGCAACATTCCTTGACATAATACTTTATCTTGTTTTTCAAGTTTGAATCTACCTACGTGCATAATTTTAATGTCGACATTTTTTTAATTTTAATGACGAGAAAACCAGTTCTTGTATTACACCATTTTGAAAACAATATTTAACTCACAAAGTACCTACCTGCAAGGCAGTGGTTAACGTAATAAAATGCTGACGTCGACATTGTTAACCAGCCCGTAACAGATTATAAATGTATCTCTGAAGGAAAGCACCAGCAAAGAGGTCAGTGTACTAAAATAAACACGAACCTATAAAAATAAACAAAAAAGACGTCGATAGACACCACAGAGCTTGCATCACACAAAAACATCAACCGATTTATTTTTAAGATTATTAATAAACTTGCGTGGCGACATTGTCGAACCTTCTACATACCTACTTTAAATAAAGTTCAAGTATTGAATCAGAATTAATTTCAAGATCACCTCAGTTGCGTTATTTACATCATATTAAAGAACTCAGATGGTGCGCGAGGTATTTTAATTTTGGGGCTCAAGAAATACTTCGTATAAAATATTAAAGGACCAGTTTTGAGGTAGGTCAGTATCGTAACAATAATAGCGGTACTTGTAATATAAGCATCTAATCATCAAAACAACGTTCCTTTCCATATTAAACCTTTGAATAAAAAAATAATTTTCCGCCCAAACGATAAACTGAAATTTGTTTCTCCTTACTGTAAGAAAAAGTAATCTCTCAGTGAGAAATTGTCTTGACCAGATTTAAATGCTGATAAATGAAGTAGGTTTCTACGCTATCAAATTAATTTATTTACATTAGTAAGTAGGAATTTCAAGCCTTTATCGTGATTAGTTATAATAGGGTATTACACCATTTTTTGAAAAGTGTCTCAAGATGATCCTATGACTTTAACCCTTTGGTGCATGATTTTTTATTTTGGATTGAAAAAAATATATGTGATAAAAAATAAGCTAAATTATCATGGAAAAATGTTTTAAAAAATCCTATGATATTTATAGATATTATTTTTCATTATAAAACCTAATTATCATTTTTGATAATCTATGCATTAGAGGCATATATTTTTTATGAAATCAGATAAACATGTTTTTTGATGAAATACTAATTTATTATGTAAATATTAAAATATAATTAATAGAAAGAGCTCTCAACTTTTCCACTTATATATTTTAGAAGTTAAAAAGTTGGAAACAATTATTCTTTCTGTTGTCGTAAAAAGAAATATTACATTTTGTAGACATTACTGAAGTCAGTTTTTTACATGTTGAATAGAAGCACTGATTCCTTTTTGCGTGGTACTTTTTATCGTGACCAACACCTTCCTGGCGTACATCCTGAGGAGGTAATATTTGAGCACCAACTCTCTGCTTCTTGTGGGTAACATCAGGTGGTCTAGTGAGACTCAGTTGGCCTCTTTAGTTTTCAGACACGCCAGTCGCCACCATACCTGCACGTTGTGTCCGACAATTCTATTAAAAAATTGACCAATTTCTAGTAGTCTCTTCTTGTCTGGCAACTTACATGCTTTCCATAATCTTTTTCGCTGCACTGTTCCTAAACAATGAATTTCTTCCTTGTGCAGATAATGAAATAGTGACAGGTTGGTGTAATCGTTGACAAAATAACTATATGGTTCCCCTGCCTTGGTACAGGGTGAAGTAAGCGTACCTACTACAGTATAGGATACTGCTCCCAAATCTGGTTCATTAGGTCTCCTTTCAAAATACTAATTTATTTTCGAAGATCTAGCAGGGTAATTGGGTCGACAACATTGGGCTTTTTCTGAGTGGCATATTTATTGCTCTCAACAAAGACGATTTCTAGAAAGCTTTCTTCAAAAAATATGTAAAATACTGGTAAGTTGAAGACAAATTCGAAATATTTTTAGGGTAGTCTGTCACACCTTCAAAATCAAAAGCTCTGTCTACCAAATCCATATGCTTTTATTTTTCAAACTTAATTACGAGGAGCCGAATAGTTGATTGATGGATTTTCAGGCACAGAGTCAGGCAGAACTGGAACCCCAGATTCTAAATCAATTTCATTTAATACTGGTCTACCTTCCTCTACTATTTCCTCAATATCTTCAAGGTCTGCAACCAACCCACTCACGTCATCGTAGTAACCAATAGAGTCCCCCTCAATATCAGCTGCATCCTCTGAAACATCTCTATTTTCCAAATGGCATAAAAGTTGCTCGATGCGATTTTCTTCCATGATCAGGCCTGGTAATATATAAACAACAAAAAGCCATGCAAAACCATCACCAAAGCATAAAAACCCATGCAAATTGCGTTCAAAACCATACCGCCCCATAATAACCGTCAATACACAAAATATAACTTTTCTATAGCTGGAATGCATGAATTATCATTTTTGATAACTAACTTCAAAAGTAAAATTAGTACTAGCTATCAAAGATTAGTAGCAAAATTTGTATTTTTTATTATAGGAATGATCCTTACCTTACTAAATATATTTTTTTTGTTGAAAAAAATACGCACTTATACAAAGATTTATTGAGATGTAATTTTTGAAAAGGGTCACTTCATGAACTCTGTGGCGCAATGTCATAAATGACAAATTTCAACCAATTACGTGCAAGCTAGCTTTTTTTTTTATTTGACGTATTGAAGTATGACAGGATAAGATACGTTCAGAAACCTTTTTCTGTTACAAACATGCTGCAATAACAAGTTATGGTCAAGTAAACGTTTGTTATCAATTTTGATAATCTATGCACTTAAGGGTTAAGAAAGTAGTAGAAAAATTACAAAAAATATATTCAGTTGATAAGTATTTTTTAAACAACTTTTAAATTTACATTTTAAATGTTCGCGGTTTATCAGACAAAAACGTTGGAAGCCATCTTGCTTACGCAACATTATTAGCAAACAACGTAGTTACCATGGTTACTTGTTGATGCTTGCTTTTCTTTGACGTTTAGTTGTTTAAAATTCTACTAAGTTTATGACGTCATTTGACGTTAATGACATTCGTGATGGCGGCTGCCGTTTCGCGTAATTAAATCACAGATAATAAAACGGAATTTTTTAAAATGGTTTTAAAATTCTATTTATTCATTTTATGAGCTGTAACTAATATATTCCGTATGTTTTCTGGTAATACTATCTTAAATATACGTTATTATATTTTTTTTCACATGGGGTAAAATACCCTATTATTGTCTATGGTTCTTATTTCGAAAAATTCGAAATAGGCTTCCTTCTACAATGGCGCGACAGCTTTGTTATCTTGTCGGTAAAATAGGATTATTACACTTGTGGAGAGTCTGGTGACCCGTTTCTGTAATTTTTATTGAGCTGATGTTATCTATTGTAAATGTAGGTATTCAGTCTGGATAATATAACCGAACTTTTCTGTTAGTGGGACAAGCAGTTAAAAAATGTTTATAGTTACAAGACATGAACAGTGTCTTGTTAACAAGAAAAATCAAGTCATAAAATGTCACGTGTCAACCCATACTTAGATGCTATGTTATGATGTCAATATTAGGTCAGCCGTCTGTCTAATTTGACGACCATTTTGTTTTCGAGGCAGAGATTAAGTTATGCACGAGTGGAGTTTGTATTTTCTTCTTTTTTTACAAGACGCGTCTAGACAATCCGGGCTTCACCTGAACCGGTTTCGTTCATCTTTGTATTGTACGCGACGATGAGCGAGAAGCTTACTGGTAACACAGTTCGATTAGCCACGTAAAAAGCCGGGCCCTGCCGATATAAAACACAACTAACCGACATTACTTTTAGTTTACTAAAATACTTTCGGGTTTAGTTAACTTGGTCTGAGTGGTTGGCACTGATAAATAAACTTTGAAAATTAGAGTTCGAACGACTTTAGACTCAAGAATAGAAGAAAATACTCTTACCCAGGTCATTATCTATATTTTACTGTTTCTACATCACAAACCTCAATACTCCGTGCATAAACAATCAGTAAAGCCAAAGAGGTTTGTTATATTATTACGCCATCCAAGCACGACAAATAAACAAAAACTCAAGATCAATGAAATCCTGACCTTTGTAAAGTTTATTGTACTTATGTCTACTTATAATATAGCAAAATGTTGTCAATGTTTATTTGCCAACGTTGTTGCCTCTCATAAAATAATACGCCCACGCATCGAGGATTATTTGCAATGTCACGTATTTAAACGTTATTCTGTAACAGTGCTGACCTCAATGCATCCCCAGGCACTTGGTAATTAACCCGTAAATGCCCGTGATGTCATACGGTCGACTTGCTCTCGACTATAATCTGTATTGTATGTATATATATTGTCTATGGTCCGGGACACATAATAGATGTCAAATTATCTTTTGAATTTAGAAAATGGAGATAATTTTTTATTAGAACATGGCGCCAGATTCCTGATTTACAATCCGACATTCGTATCACTAGACATACAGCTTTCTTTGATGGAGGTATAACGTTGACTATAAGATGACGTTAATGTCATAAAGCATTATATTTTGAGCGTTGCTAGATTTGTCGCCGAATTGTTGCAATCGAGGGCAAGAGAATTAACATCTATCTCATTTTAAACTACTCTGAAAACCCCTAGTACACAGAGCATGACATAATGTTTTCGTACAGTCGAAAACTTCCCTCTAGACCACCTTAAAGGCGAGAATCGCTCAGCAAGACTTCGTCACTTCCAATGCTACTTTAGACGCACATTGAAACTCTTAAGTATACAACACCAGTTTCTAGTGTGCCTCGACTCTATGAGCTCGCTCATAGAGTCGAGGCACACTAGAAACTAGTTTTGTTTCAAACCAAGGGATTTTTTTTCAAACTGGTCAAGCGCTGACTTGTTTGATTGTACTACTAAAACATGTTTTTCCCATTTAACCAATGTCCGACGTTTTAGAAAAGGCAATTGTTAGTAAATATACGACATATGTTCACTAATTTGCGTCGAATATTTCCTTGATTGCTTTTCCAATTTCCATTACAGATATAAGTTTACGTCAGTGATCAATTACACAAAACAAGTTTTCATTAATTGAACATTATACCATTGTTCTCCAGTATTCATTTATTATGTTATAAGTATTCAACGATGTAATGGTTTGTCTCCTCGTCTTAAAATCAAAACATGGATCTTACTGACATCTGAATGATGTCAGTAAGATCGAAATGATTAAAGATGCGTGAAGATATGCTTAGTTTTCAAACGAAAATATCTCTAAAGACTATGAACGCTCTGGTTATTCATTCAGACAATTTAACTTCGTAATTGTGTCCAAGACGCAATAAATCTCTGAGTTGGGCGATTTAAATAATTAATTATTTTGCGCCGTAACGCCGGTCTCTTAGTTTAGGAGGAATTTCGTGAGGTTGGTAATCTTTTGTCCATAGACAATACAGAATACTTTTTCGTAAAGATCTTCGTGTTTATCGTACTGCCTGTCCTTGAAGAAATTAGGTAAGATTTCCTTCCATTTGAGGGAAATGTTCCAAATTTTCGCTCTGATCGTCTTATGCCACATTTCATGAGATTTCGACCGATGCGTTCATATAATTAATTCAATAATAAATCAGGCTGACTTGTTACAATCATCATCAAATTACGTCAGTGTTTAAAATTAAATTATTTGTCGAGACTATCATAGCAAAGCCTTAACAACTGAACTTAGAACTCATTTAGGCAGGATTTTTTAAATTTTCCTCTCTCAAGAGGTTGCCACAGCGGTTGATAGTTTGTTTGAATATTTCCTGATTTTAAATCAAACATTATTGAAGTGCAGGAAACAGTCAGAAAACAATAAAATAACAGGAACTGTAATTTGTTTGCATCATCACTCCACAGAATGACATCGCGTAACTTTCACGCTAATGTTTATCCAAGAAATTACGTGGATATTGATATGAACAGGTGCTAGGCGGCTAGTCACTAAGCTACGTTGTTTCCAATATAACTTTGTCTGTGTTTATATGACATGAATGTGTAATGATAGGTCTTCTAAGACTGGTACTACTGATAGTGTTTAGCTTTATAGAAATGCTTACAAGATGTTACATCAGAATATTATGAGGTTTTTGTTTAGTAGTATCAGCGTTGAAAAACAAAAACTTAGCCGTTCTAATGCATTGTTATTAGTATATGCAGATTAGTTAGCTGCAATAGTACCTAATAGGCGGCAAACGAGCAGACGGATCGTCTGATGATAAGCAATTACCGCCGCCCATGGACACAAGCAACACCACAGGAGTCACATGTGCGTTGCCGCTCCTTGGTGTTGGGAAAAGGGATAGGAAGAGGAGTGGGCTGAGGGCGAAGGAATAGGGGACAGGGCCTGGAATTGATAAATAAGCGATATTCTTAACTTTACATCGCATCTACTTGTTAGAAAATTGCATTTAGTTTTACCATGGTAAGTGGGTATGGTGAAATACAAAGTAACGCAAAGAACAATGCATAATAGTATTGTTGTACCGATATATCACATATTAAGCAAATAAGTCGCGTTGTGAAGCAAGCTTGCATCTCATTATTCTGATAGAAACAAGAATAGATTCAATGTAATAACATGGGATATTATTAACACATTTTTACGAGTCATACTCAGCTAAATGTTGTGAAAATGGCACACAGGGACACAGATCACTCACATAAGTAGGTATAATCTGACCGGATTTTTTGAAACAATTATTTACGAAGACAGGTCTGCTTATATTAGACATGTTAAGATATTCACATCGCGTTCACTGCGTAGAGAAATGAAGGGTATGATTACATATTAAACTTACAATTATTCATCCAATGCATTCATTACATGCTCCAACTTTGAATGCTAAAGTATCTTTTTGCAATGATTTAATGGTTTTGGAACAAATTCGAGAAAAAAATGCTCTAGGGAATGACATCTATTCTAATATTAGATTGTAGCTATGGAGTAACAGTTTCTCTAAGTACTCATAGTGTACGGAAATTGAAGATTGTGCAATAGCTTAGTGACAGTTTTGATTGATGGCGTTTTAAATGACCAGTGATCATAATATAGCACATTCACCACATCGCTTATATACAGCTAGAGCGCTTAGATTGTTACTGTCATCATGCGCGCTTCGTTGCAAGAATTGGTAGATGATCAGAAAATGCTCAAGAATGTTCCAAAAAGTAAATTTTATCGTCCAAGTCGAGGTTAGGGCAAAAGTTTATTAAGTACTATCCGCTAAATTAAGAGCCTAACATATAATTTATGTAGTTTAAAAATTGGGCAAGTGCGAGTCGGACTCGCGCACAAAGGGTTCCGTACCATCACCTATAAAAGAAAATCACGTTCGTTGTATGTATACTTAAATACTTTATAAGTTTCTACCTGTTTATTAAGATCGAGTAACAAATTGCTTAAAAATTACGTTTGTTGTATGGGAGGCCCCCTTTATTATTTACTTTTTTTAATTTTAATTATTTATTTTGAAAGGTAATATACAACTACATATTCTGTAAAAAAATAAAGCGTCTACCTGTAACAGTTAGTAATTTTGAGCAAAAAATACGAAAAAAAAACACGTTTTTGTATGGGACCCCCCTTAATTTTTTTATTTTTTTATTTTTAGTATTTGTTGTTATAGCGGCAACTGAAATACATAATTTGTGAAAATTTCAGCTTTCTAGCTATCATGGTTTATGAGATACAGCCTGGTGACAGACAGACGGACAGACAGACAGCGGAGGCTTAGTAATAGGGTCACGTTTTTTACCTTTTAGGTACGGAACCCTAAAAACGTTCAGAAATTAATAAAGCTGCATCTGGCAACCCTATCGACTAGGTACTTCCGTTTAGTTCCGCATAGAGGTTCAACAGCCAGCTGAACATACTTATTTTTTTATCTGGCAACTCGCGATGAAGCCTTTGTCAACACTTTTAGAGCATTATTTACCTATAAATGGAAGGAGATAATATTATAAGTAGATAACGTATCTATCTTAATCGCGTGATTAAAGTATACATATTTATTTCCCGACGTTTAAACCAACATGTATCAGGCGTGTTTACAGGTTGTAACAAACTAGTACCTAACTAGTAAGTTTACAATCGCTTATATAGTGTGACAGTTACAATTTAAAACGAGACGGCATTACGTGACATGGGCCGAAACTTAATTCGCGATAAATATGAGTCACTGGAGATATGATTCACTTTGTATAAAATATGCAAGATATCAGTACTTGACATTTTATTGGATTCTTTATCATAAAGCAGTTTAATTTGTTATGATAATATTGATGACATAGATGCACACAGACATACAAGCGCGATAAAAGTGACTTACCTGTAGGTATTGACAAGTAATTCTTACAGCAGCAGGGAGTCTGAAATTGCGTAGGTATAGGTTTGATCCCTTATTACGTGGAAATAAGTATCTTGCCAACAACGAACAAAATAAACAAAATAATTATCTATACGATTCTGACTATCTACGATATTATTATCCTTATTTATTAATCACATTTTTCCTGGATATGTAGTTTATCGTCGCATTCTTTTTTCCTCAATCATTTGGGTGTTCTATAATACTGGTGACATGCGTTACGAAATACTATGGCGGTATTCTTAGATAGAGAACGGTGTGCCACTACACATAGTTTTGTTTATTCGCATTGTGAGTTACCTTTATGAAAAATATAGGTACCTACGGTTGATTTGCTATACCAAAAACTGTTTTGATATATCATTTACTTAATAAAGAAACATTTTTGGTAATGTACACAAAGATCTTAATCCGTAAGTTTACTTTCCCAATTTTTATAATGATATTGGATCTTCAGGGAAGGGGTAGGTATTTAGATTTTGTTTCAGTTACCTCTTTGAGACCTTCTAAGTAAATCGTCATAAAAAATAATAATAAGCGAACCTTTTCAGTCGTCACCACCGTCTGAGAACGTAAGCGATAAGTTAAAATTGTTAAAACTTTCGCCAAAAGCTCTGTAACAAAGTCTGCTCAATAAAACAACCTTATCCAGCTGTATCTTTTCAATGGATTTATCGATGAAATCTCGGAATGAAACAATCAACTCTAGTACAGTATTCTAGTCGATATTAAAATCTTTTTTATATGAATGCACTCGGTAGTAAGAACAATCAAAAGTTTTCTTAAGACAGCTGGTATTTAAATCTGGCTGGTAGGTACTGTAGATACTTTATATCTTAGTATTTTAAGTTTGTAAGTGTAAGCTCAAGTGGCAGTGGGCTGGTCATATCTACAGGACTGGACTGATGGCTGATGGGGCAAGCGTGTCATGGAGTGGCGACCACGACTCGGTAAGCGTTAGGTAGGGCGGCCCCCGGCTATGTGGACCGACTACCTGAAAAGGGTGGCTGGGTCAGACTGGATGCGGAACGCTGAAGACCGTGTACTGTGGCGCGTTTTGGGAGAGGCCTATGTCCAGCAGTGGACTGCGATAGGCTGATTGATTGAAGTGTATAATATATTATGTTGTCCTAAGATTTCTATGACAGGTTTTAGGTAATTTGATTGCTTTCCCCTTGTCAATGCAATAAAATAGTACCTAAGCTTTTCATTTTTTTTTTCATTAGGGAGTCATTAAAAACCGCCTGTAGTCTAGCAAAATAAACGCAAAACGAAAAAAGCTAAATGGTTTGTCAATATCATTTTGTAAGCCTTTATAACAAATAGCGATCTCTTGTTGACTCGGTTGATTGCATCGTAATGGGGCAATTTGAGACAAGTCAGACTTTAATATTCAGTAGGTACTATTCACAATGCTATCTTGCAAATGCTAATATTATAAATGTGAAATTCTGTATTCGGACTATTCGGATGTTTGTTACTCTTTCACGCTAAAGGTACCTACTTACTGAAATCATTTTGATGAAACTTAGCACTAATATAGCTTTTACATCAGAATAGTACACGTGCTAGCTTTAGTAACCTCACGCGGGCGATGTCACGGGCAAAAAGTAGTCATTTATGCACGTAGATCCAAAATACATGGCAGCAGTTAAGTATACAGACAGACGATTGAAAACTAAAACCAAAGTACGGCTACGTGTTCTCCTAACTTTGATTTTGATCGATGTGATCATTTTTCCAGATCGGAAACTTTAAATGAGTATGCTATCTTTCCCTTTAGGTCAAAACAACTGGATAACTAAGAGGAGGTATGGTGTTACGATCGAAGAAAATCAAGTTACCAAGCGCTTGAACGTAATTATATTGGTTCTACTATTTATAGACTGTTATTCTAGCCACCTACACATTACAGCCCCGCTTCAGCCAACACATAGGTACCCATTTCAAAAACAAATCAAAGAACAACTCATTTTCAGGGTGATTTCCTTCATCGTCAAAAGCAATCATAAAAATAATATAATAGCTTCTTAAACCAAGTAAAGAGCCAATACAATTTACGGATCTAAAAATGCCCTTTTCAAATATCAGGACAAAAATAACTGGCCACTCAGGAAATTAGTCAAATCTACGGGCAATATTAAGAAACATTTTTTGTCTTTATTTTTTTAAGTCGTCATCATCAGCCTTTAACAGTCCACTACTGGACTAGGCCTCTCCTTTGAAAGGAGGAATTGGCCTATACCACGCAGGCCAAACGGGTTGGTATAGGGTTTGTATCAAGTTTTCCTTCAAGCCGGATCTTACGACACCCATGGGATGATATGGAGTGGTGACATTCCGTATTCTTGATCCGTCACCACACGGACGATGTTTTTTTTTTTATGACCTGTACAATTTATTTCATGACCTGTACGGACGATGTCTGTTCTATGTCTTACCATGCTTAAAATCTTACAGGAATACGACAGATATTATTTAAAAAAATATATATCTTTTTAAATACGTAAACAATGTAGTATTACTTGTGTTTAATGATGAGAATGAAATCTTGTCCAGTAGCACAGTATAAAGATCATAATAAAGATCATACAGTAGTTTGACGCCTTTGATCTCGAAGAAAAAGCCGACAACGTCTAGACAAGGTTAAGGAGGCTAGGGCTGCCACATGTAAACAATACCTACTTATTCAAATACCGTCTATTTATTATAGAAAAATATAACAATTGCTACGTTACATGAATAATGAACTGAAATGAAACTGTAAATCACTATATACTATACTGTAATCACATATTACAATAATTAACGATAAATAATTATTATAAAACAGTTAGCATTTTTTTCGTGCGGTGACAGCTTTGCATACACAGTCAGCACCTATTTCATCCCACAGGTGTCGTGGGAGACGGTTAAGAATATGAAGCATTTTTAATTTGGTCTTTATCATACAAACCAAGTTAAAATAAAGCGATTGACATAGCGGTCGTTTAATGGATGGGTAACCGTGGGATCAGCTTGCAGAGCCTATATCGATATGAAGTATTTTGCAGATTTATTTTCGTGCAAACTACGTCAAGGTAAAGCAATAGATACCACGGTCATTTACTGGATGGGTCTCCGGGCTATGAGGTTACGGAGAACATGTGTAGGGTTTATAAAAGGGGGCCAAAAATATGGTTATTTTTTAACTAAGCCGCGCCGTTACCAAGATACATAATAATATGTGATAGGTTCTTACCTAATACGAAAATACTAGGTACTTATTGCAAGAAATTAAAATCACACTTGAATCGAATATTTCCTTAAAACGCATATTTTCTTACGTCTGCCTTGTTGTTTACGCACAGTAATTACTACTTTATTCTGTGACTGGGCAAGACATGAGATATCGTAAAATGTCAGTTGATTAGTAGGTACGTGCATATTATTTTAAGTGGTTATAGGTAAATACATTTCAAAATAATTTAAATTCTTATTTATAATTAATGAAATTTTATTTTTTGGTGTAAGTAAATTGATGAAATCGCAGATTTTTTAAATCCTTATTTCTTTAAATCTTTAAGCAGCATAAAGCATTGCAATGTCTCACAGCACAAGTCGTATGCGGCATCTAAATTAATATTCATAAGCAAATAAATAAGTAACGAACAAAAAACAAGCACGCGCCAGCCCCCAAAAATATGTACCTAGTTGGGAACTAAGGCGATATACGTAAGTAGGTACCGCTCTTCCCGCGTCTCACCTCTTGCCCCCCGCACGATTGACCCGTCTAGACGCGTTCGTCGAACGACTGTATGGATTATTTGACTATGCCAGTAGCCTCCGTCTTGTCGGCACGACGGCCTTGATCTACTACTTCACAATGTCATTACCAAAAAATTGTGTTCACTCATCGTAAAGTTTCGAAACGAATGTAGAATAACAACATTATCTTAATGGTAGATTTAAACATAATATACGTTGAGAGATGGACTCAGCTGAAACATCAATTGATAAATTAATTGAATTACCAAACATGTGCGTAGAATTCTCTTATTATATATAGTGGATGTTGTTATCTCTCTCTAGAATTCCGAAAATCATACAAGAAAAAGAGACAGCATGTTATTAATCGTTATGTCTTTTTCTACACAATCGTAAATTTTGTGAAGTTGTCGCGAAGTCTACACGTCTAATTGAAACGTGGATGTTTGCGTAAGTCTCAATCGGTTGGTTTGGTGAGATGGTTTGTTTTGAATAGGCCGGGCAAGGCTAGTTCTTGTATAGTCAGTATTGGGTTTATAAAGAAAATCCTTGTCACTAGCTAGGTTCATAACAAATTGCCAAATGGTATGCCTCTTAGCCATCGAACGATGACAGACATCACTCCAAAAACGTAAACGAATTCTTAGGCATGTATTGCCTCAAGATTACACTAAAAATCGTGTACTTACGATATAAAGCGATAATTTATGGACACGTGTGTAGCCAAATAAAAAATTTATTTTAAAATTGCTAGTTTCAGCAGTAGAGCGCTTGTGAGATGAATCATACAAGATACTCAAGGCAACTATTTCGATCGCTTTTTAAAACAAATTCGGATACTTTATTCTACACAGTACGTATGTACCTACATGGGTCAAGGGTTGGTTTTCAAGGTGTTTCTATATATAAGTACCCTGTAATACTCAGAAATGTGTTATCAACTCTCAAAAGATTTTTTTTTTTGGAATTTTATGACCTGGTAACTGGACCTTTAGGTCAAGTCTTTCAAAAGAATATTTTTCTACGGATAGGAATGGGTGTTTACAAAATTAACATTTACCAAAGACAATGATAGGTATAGAATCAACAAACTCTACGGCAACGTCGCCGGTACTGGCTGGCACGAAACAAAGACACTGCTGATAAGTAATAAAAAATAAATCGAAGCAGCAATATAAACTTCACACCTTGAAGCTTGAAGGCATTGTACCTACTTGAGGAGACGTATCTTCGGCAAACCTCTTGGGAACGGGCGGGAAATACAATACTCAATTAAACACACGTACTTAAACATTTAGGAAGGTTACCAGTATATTAGCATAATCGCTTTTACACGGCACCTGGTTTTGTCAACGACATCATTGAAATAAGGAGTTCAAAATGGCGCTGTTTTCCCGCATTTATTAGCTGCAGTACAATTTTACATTTTTACTGATACGCGAATTATCTGGGTGTTACTTAACATAAAGGGGATCGGTTTGTAGATTTTTAGACAGTTAAAGGATCTTACCTATCTCTCTCAAATTATAACGGCATAATTGCAATTAATAAGTACGAACTTATGAAATAAAAGAATGATGGTAATTTATAAGTACATAATATACTTAAATAGAATTTAAGTGTCGGTCTGCGATTTCAAAATAATATCAAGCTAAATCTGAATTCACTGGCAGAATATACCTATAGGACTTTGTACCTGTAAGCTGTAATACGACCCGATAAGTGGTGCTATTGTCGAGATTCCGAAAATAATGCGGTCGAAACCGCGGGAACAGCTAGTAAAGAATGGACTTCACGAGAGTCAAAATTCGTTGTCATCAATGGACACTGTTGCTGAACCTGGCTACACAGGTGACACAGTAGTGGGAATGAGGGTAGGACTAGATTTTTATTTTATTTATAGACTCACGCCTGTATCCCCGAAGGAGATTACACCCACATTTTGCCATCAATTTTTAGGTCCCACGTAATTGGGGGCGAGCCTATTGCCGTTACCGGGCACATCACCAGACTCCGTGCTGCTACTGAGAATTAGGAAAAACCCAGTAACACCGACCTGGGAATCAAACCCGGGACCTCCGATCAGCAGTCGCATACGCTATCCACCGGACCACGGAGGCAGTCAAAAAAGCTACTAAAGAATAAGTAAATAATTACCAGACTAATTTAATGAGTTAGGTATATCTTATCGCTGTCGTCATCTTTTGTTTTTACACAATGAAGTCGACATTTTAGCTAAGCTATACAGCAAATAATTACTCGACAGTCGAAGACTTATTTCAGAACGGAAATGTTATATATGTATCCTTAAATTTGCCGTGTGAATAAATAAACGCATTAAAATTGTACTGTATTGTACACGTTCGTCTGATAACGATCTGGAAAAACACGTTTTTGAGAGTTATCAACCGCACGACCGATTTCGACGGGCTTAAGTACCTTTACACGTCAATGACTCTGTAGTATACTAGCTCTCCAAGGGGATATATTTTTGAGGGAGAGACGCAAATATTACTTGTTGACCTGTGCGTTAAGAACTGACTACGAGATTCTGTTGGAAATGACAGAGAATCAACTGAGCACTGCTTAGGATATGCCATAGGTCATGTCTCTAATCTTTTCATTTTCATCGAAAGGGACAATGGGTTATTAATGTTACTTACAAATCGGTATAGACAGCAGCGATAGCCGAGTGGTGATACCGACAGGCTGCTAAGCAGAGAGTCTCGGGTTCGAATCCACGGCACGCATCAATGACTTTTCGAAGTTAAGTGCGTATTCAATTGTTAATTATCGCTTGCTTATCGGTAAGGAAAACATCGTGAGGAAACCTGCATAAATGAGAGTTCTCCATAACGTTTTCGAAATACATGTGAAGTCTGCCAACCCGCACTTGGCCAGCGTGGTGGACTATGGCCTTACCCTTCTCATAGTGAGAAGAGGCCTGAGCCCAGGAGTGGGACAGTATATTAGGGCTGATGATGAGACAAATCGGTACTATAGCACACACGGCAGTAGTTCTACAATATAATGTGTACTTTAGTTTTAAGCTTTTTTAGCGGAATGTGGGTGTAATATTACAACTCTGCCTACCCCTTCGGGGATACAGACGAGTCTATAGTTTTAAGCTTTCTCTGTTCTGATCCTACATAAAAATTAGAGTTTTCAATTATTTGTTTACTACAGCTGTCCAATCCTATAAACCAAACAATTTATTCCATTTCTCCTCAAGCGATCAAATAATGGGCCAAGATTATTTTCGAAACCAACGCTCTGGCAGAATAGCATGAGCCTTTGCTATGTTTAGATTCCAACATGGCGTCTTATATCTTCTTTGAAATTTGTTTACAAACAAAATCGGCGGTTGCTTCATTATCTAATAAATATGCTAATTTAATCAAGCTCGCCATGAATTTACATTAAACGATGACGTTAAACGTCGGTAGATAATATAGAATCTTAGTAATCGATACTGGTGCGTACATAACCTAGGCAGGTATATAAAGAAGACGACGATAATATAATATTGAAGACGACTTAACACGTTGGCACTAATTGCTTAATATGCCTTTGCCGCGCAAAAGTGAAACCATTTTAGCATGATTAGGCCTCGTGGTTTTGATCTAAGTACTTATTAGGTAATACTTAATGCGAAAGTAGCTCTTTCCTTCCTATTTTGTTAGATGTTTTATGATGAAATAGCAATACCGGCTCAGATAAAATCAAGAGTCCTTTAAAACTACTTCTGTACTTCTGTGAAATTAAAAATCTTTGAGGGTGATAATGGGTAGGCGGTGTTTTTTTTTATTTTGCTTATAGAAACTTCGCTCTTAGTCCCAAATTGTGAGAAATGTGGTACAAGCTTATAATTTCACTTCCTATTTCGCAGGAAAAAAATATTTTTGTGTAATATGGACGTCAAAGCTTACACTAGGTCGATTAGAATATCGATGTCCAACAGAAATCGGTAATGTTTAACACGAAATAAGAGATGGCGATATTCTATGATTTAAACTAGCTTCAGTATTTAGAGGTACTAATTCACTATAACGACTGTCAGAGACCTTAACTGACAGCGAGAACTGAGGCACGGAGCAAGCGTTAATTAACAATTCAATACGCACGTAACTTAGAAAAGTCAGTGGTGCGCGCCGTGGATTCGAACCCAATACCCCAATACTCTACATGGCAGTCTGTTGGTAGCTGCACTAGCTGTTAGGGTCTTATCTATAGGTTAATTATTATTTCTGTGATTTAATCTCTATAGACAGATATCACGCGGCGAAGCGGTACATTCTATTTTCAAAATGGCTGTCAAATTGCATAGCAATGGAAACATTCATATAATGGCGCCCGAGATTATAATAGCATACATTTGAGTTTGAATGAATGGTCTCGCGCATATTGCATCTAATGCATCTAGCATGTAGATAGTAATGGATAATCCTGTATGTAACTACTAGTGGGGCTGTCACATTTCTTTAAAATTCTGCTGTTACTGAAATGTATTTCGTTACTCATAAAAAAAAAGAAAAGTAAAATATTTCATTAATATTATTTCACAATTTTGCACAATGTGATATTCCTCATCGTAGTAGCACTTAGTAGCAAAGTAAGTAAATATAACGAGCGAATTATGAAGGGTGGACTCCTTAACTAGACGCAACCCTGTAGTTCAGATCTCCTGGACACTTTTGCTTACTGTTGTTGCGTCCAATAGTAGGTTTGTTCGTGTGTGCATGTGTGTGTGTGTGTACTCATAGGCTTCGCTTTATGTTATAAACACATTGCTGCCGGAAAATCCAATAATGTTAGCTAGCTGGAAATTGAATCCAAAGCGTCGCCTTTAAGCCATAAATTGTTTATCAGAATTTTATTTAAGTATTCTGGAATACCTAGTATCATATTGGTATCGTATTTAAAATATGAAAACAGGTCCAAAACTTTTTTCCCGGAGCTCCACAAACTTCTTGGTTATACCTTCTTGTTATTTTTTCATAAAAGTATTCGGTACCTAAACAAAAATATTGGCAAGTTGGAAAACGCCTGCTCTCTTTTGTTTTTCTTAGCAAAATAAGTTTTACTTTTAACAGCCGTGTGGTTGACGGCATAGAATACAAGTGTCACCACCCCCTATCTTCCCGTGGGTGTCGTAAGAGGCGACTAAGGGATAACACGATGCAAATACCATCTTTGCGTAGAGACGGAAAACTCGACATCAAACCCTATACGCCTGCCTCGTTGGTCTCGTGGCATAAATGTGCACTTGGGATCGGGAGGCCCTGGGTTCGATTCCTGGGTCGGGCAGTGTTATTGGGTTTTTCTGTTACGAAATTCTCAGTAGCAGCACGGAGTCTGGAAATGTGCCCGGTACGGCAATAGGCTCGCCCCTTATTACGTGGGACTAAAGTATATCTGGCGAAAAGTGGGTGTAGAAATACACCTCTGCCTACCTCTTCGGGGATAAAAGGCGTGACGATATGTATGTATGTATGTATTTTAACAGCTATGCGTAATAGCGCTAAGCAAATTATTTCAATACAGGACAATGAGTTGAGGAAATAAACAGTAAGGAAAATTTAATTCTAAACCCATAATATTAAGATTTTTGTTTACTTATAACATGTTATAAACTGCGTTTTGGGTCATGTGTAGGAAGTTTGTGCTGATATTTCCGATGCGTCCATGTCATAAAATCTCCAGTTCCATATCCGAGGTTGTCACTGTACTCAGTCCACCGATCATAAAAAGTGATTACGCCATGCCCTATATTACTAGCGAAGCCAAAAAGGAAGCCCCAGTAAATACATCTTTCTCAAAAGCACCAAGGGATCTGGTAATACATTTGTTAGATGAATAATACTTGCACATTTTCGTCGAAAATTATGGATGATTTAAGTAATACATACATACATAGACTCACGCCTGCTTCCCCGAAGAGTTAGGCAGAGGCACATTAAGCGCCCACTTTTCGCCAGTGTTTTGATCCCACGTAATAGGTGGCGAGCCTATTGCCGCTTATCGGGATATTTTGTTTGCCGTCGCCTCGTCCGTTGATCGGCAGGTGCACCACTTGCAGGTGAGGTTGGCTTGGGACCCTAAGTTCTTGGTGGGAATCCTATGATTTAAGTAATATTGACTAATAAAAAGGAGAAGATAATTCATAATTTTCCCGTTATCAATTTGCGCCTGTCTGTGTGTCATTCATTATCAACAGAATCATTTGCAAAGCAAATTGCCGTATCTGATAGGCACTATGATAAAAATTGACGTCACATTAAAATTATTTGTTTTATAAAATTCACATCAGATAATAAGTGGGAAATAATGAGGTAGAACTTATTTTTATTCAAGAAATATTCATTAAACAGGTGCGTTGTAGGCATAGCCATAAAATTGTTCAAAGATGGTGGTAGTAATTTTGTCCCCATATGCGATAATGATAAATGCTATGTTGTATGGTGTCGATTTTCACACGAGACTTTAGTCACCTACAGATTGTTTCAAGTTTTAGGTACTCTTTCACGTCACCGATATTTTCAGTTGTCTTTAAAGTGTTGGAACGTACTCTAATCTTTACGTTTGGTAAGGGATATTAGAACTTAAAATGAATCTGAAAGCCCATCGAGTCTGCTGTCATGAAATTTGGCAGTCCCCGAGGCGCTACAGAGATGTAAAGAAAAACCCGAATGTTCACGAACTCAAAAGGTCTAAACTATCCAAAACAAAAATAACTTTTTGGTAATTTATGACAAGTGGGGCTAAAATTATATTTATAAACGAATCTGATTGTATAATAAATGTACACAATATCTGGGCAGTTTAAATTGAAAATGTTTTGTTGAAAGTGTCATCGATGCGCGATCAAATATGGCTACCGGCGTTTATTAATCCGGATGCGACTCGCAATTACAGGTACTTCCTCGACGGATAATTCGTTTCACGGTCCATGAAACTCGCGACCCATGTTTTCACGGGCCGACAGTTTACTATTGACGGAAAAACAAATTGAATATTGGCTAGGGATAGTTTGCAAGACAGATGTCTTTTTAGGGTTCCGTACCATTACTAAGCCTCCGCTGTCTGTCTGTCCGTCTGTCTGTCACCAGGCTGTATCTCATAAACCGTGATAGCTAGAAAGCTGAAATTTTCACAAATTATGTATTTCGGTTGCCGCTATAACAAAGAATACTAAAATAAAGAAATGAATATATTAAGGGGGGGTCCCATACAAAAAACGTGTTTTTTTTCGTATTGTTTGCTCAAAATTACTAACTGTAACAGGTAGACGCATTAAATTTTCACAGAATATGTAGTTTTATATCGCCTTTCAAAATAAATAATTAAATAAAAAAGAAATAAATAATAAAGGGGGGCTATACAACAAACGTAATTTTAAGCAATTTGTTACTCGATCTTAATAAACAGGTAGAAACTTAAAAAGTATTTAAGTATACATACAACGAACGTGATTTTCTTTTATAGATTTTCTATTCCTTCGTGCGCGAGTTCGACTCGCACTTGCTCAATTTTTTAACGTAGTTGGATGTTAAGCTTCGGTCTAAAGTACATTTCAGTTACAATGATTATCATCATCCTAGCGCTGTCCAGATTCAGATCCAAGATCTTGGATCGTGCTTATTTACTTCACGGTACATTTACAGATTATACTCACATTAATTTCAGATAAAATATACCCATATTAATATTTAAGACGGAAATAATTAAAATCTTAAGAACACCCAAACTATAAAAATCCGGTATTTGAACCAACTTTTATGTAGTGTATTAATGTAAGGGTTCCCACCAAGAACTTAGGGTCCCAAGCCAACCTCACCTGCAAGTGGTGCACCTGCCGATCAACGGACGAGGCTCTGGCAAACAAACTATCCCGATAAGCGGCAATAGGCTCGCCACCTATTACGTGGGATCAAAACACTGGCGAAAAGTGGGCGTTTAATATGCCTCTGCCTACCCCTTCGGGGAAACAGGCGTGAGTCTATGTATGTACATATGTATTAATGTATGAATTCGAATCTGCTACATTTGACGCTCACACGGCTGAACTCAGAAACGTAAAGCATCTTTATAGCGATACATGTTAGAGATCGCGCAGTTCTAGATGATGCAGATTCGTCGTCATAAAAAGTGATAACGACCCTATCAGGTCATGTACATACAGTACATTGGACTCCTAGTCCACACGATCGATAATAAACAAGCTTGCGCTTAAAGACAATCATAATGGGCCTTATTACAAAATATGGTTTAAAAATAATACCAGGTTTAGACCTTGATGGAGAATTTTTAAAAGGACTTTTTGGGGCAGATTGTTACTTATTTTTATTCGAAATTTGTTCCAAAGAATTTTAGTGACAATAGTTTTAGAAAAATGTATTTATAGTGTACGTAAAATCAATTCTACGCAGGTAAGCTAAGGGTTAAACCTCGATGTTTATTTAGTCTATGTTTTGTAATAAGGCGGAATATGTTATTATAAGAACAATGTGCAGAGTGACGTCACTTTCGCGGTTGTTAGCACAGAGCTAAGACGGCCATTCAATACATTTAGGTCAGGACATAGACAAGCTGGCGTCTACAGTCGCTTACAAAGACCGTTTAATTGAAAGTGTTTTGCGAAAGGTTTTTGTCAATTGTTCGATTGGTTCTTTAGCGTCTTTTTATCTTAAAATCATAGACTGCCTCGTTGGTCTTGCGCCATAAATGTGCGCGTGAGACTGGGAGGTCTCGGGTTCGATTCCCGGGTCGGGCAAAGTGTTATTTGTTTTTTCCGTTAGGAAATTCTCAGTGGCAGCACGGAGTCTGGTAATGTGCCCGGTACGGCAATTGGCTCGCCCCCTATTACGTGGGACCAAAAATGCATGGCGAAATGTGGGTGTAATATTACACCTCTGCCTACCTCTTCGGAGATACAGGCGTGAGGCTATAAAAAAAAAGATAGATGTGTTTCAACAAGTTTAAATGTCGGTAGTGTCAACTATTCTAGACATTAAGACCTGATTAAGACGATGGCGTAATTTTCGATGTTGCAAGCCATAAAAACAATTAAGATGTCAAGCATAAAGTGTCAATATATCAGACTATGACGTCATCGAGCCGGTTAAAATTGAAAAAAAAAAGATCCATTATTATAACGATGAATAAGGCAATTCAGGTTAGAAAATGACTTGCACATTTATATGCACGGAGACCAGTAAATGTCTTGAAATATACAATAATCATTTATTTCAAGCATACTGCCATTTATCTCGTCAAGAGAGTGAAAAAGGGATAAGCCTGTTGTCACCTTCATATTGGGACGTAAGGTTGCCCTAAGAATTTGTTCGTAAAAGCCAGATTCGCAATCCCCAGATAAGTTTCTGTTATATTATTATGCAGAAAACAGGCAAATTCTTTTTTTAAATTTATCGTTACCTCTTCTGGATTGGATAAGTATTATACTGACCTTTGAATTTGGTAGTTTTCTTTCAGCCGAATCTAGCGCTGGCGATTATTACGTACTATTTAACAATCAAACAATATTATTTTAATAGCTTTGTTATGGTTTAATTGAGCAAATTCTTCTTCATTGTAATATACGCAATTAATTTGACTATTAAACTCATTAGACTTCCTCTACTGTATATTGTTTAAACATAAATTAGTAGCACAAAGCAAATTATTATTACATATAATGTTTCCTATTGGAAGCTAACATAATTTTATGTTTACAATCCCAATATGGTCAGCAATAAAGACGTAGTTTAGAAACTGTTTGGCAACGCGACTGTTAATTCCCACTTCAATGAAGGAAAACCAGAGAGTAATTAATAACACCAAGGTATTATAAATGCATTGTTTGATGTATCTGTAAATGCCAACATCTATGATTATACGAGAAGAACTTATAAGTAAGATATTTCAGGGATGGTGTCTAAAGCACTGGCAAATATGCTTAATTTTACCGCTATTATGTCTGAATATAAATTACCCTCTTTTCTGAAGGGTAGTGCGGCTTAACCAACCTTCGCATTTGCCAATTAGTGGTTTATATTCCGGGCATCTGTTCGAGGTCATTTTGAAATGTAGGTATCTTTTGATTCAATATTTGAGGACGTAAGAAGTAATGTTTCCCATTTCTGATTTTAGGGTCACTGGAAATCTATAGCTGTCTTTGCGTTGGTATATGTTAAAGGCCGAGGCATAAGTTGGCTGGAATATTGCACTTTATGATTAAAAAACCGTTTAAAAACAAACGATGTTATTGATTCTTGAACGAGCCATGTATTTGTTGCTAAATTGGCAACAGTTCAGGCTATCAATTCGTATGCAAGTTTGTTAACTTAAACAAGTCATCACAATATTATTGTTACAAACTTTTCATTCAGAAATTTGGAATTAATTATGCCTTTGTTTTATTTTAAAAGATTCAACGACGTGTTTTTGTACGGGTTCAAGTTTTAAACAAAAAGTATTTCCCCCTTGAATAAAAGACGTTTAACATTCGAACATCATTCGTCGTGGCGGTTATATGAATACAAAATTAGGTTTACGACTTAAGTCTGTTTGCTGATATCACTTGTTTGTATATAGTTTGTGCTTTGTAAGGAACAAAGACAGCTTGGGCTAGTTTATCTTGATTGAGTCACTTATCCTCGTAATAATATAATTAAGAGCACTTATAGCTCACTTGATCCAATCGCCCTAGTAGGATCATCTTTGAAGATTGCTAGAAACTTTTTCAAAATTGATCCAGATATTTTTAAGTCAAAAAGGGCAACAAACACACGTGGCATTTTGAAAATCTATTTAATATCTAAATGATTCATATCCTCCAACGACAACTGAACAAATTACCAATTAAACATTATTAGAGTTTCTTTCGTTACTCTTGAACATTTTGCACAAAATGTTTCTTGTTTAATTTATTTACAGTTTGATAGGTACAAAGTTCTTACAAGCATTATCGATTTTATAATAAAAACACATTTCCAATGTCATGTCATACAACTAAATTTTAATAGACCGACGAAATTTTAATCAAGCTTTAGATGGCTCGTGATCTTCACTATACAGGTAAATGTCAGCCTAAGTTTCCCGCCAACGCATGACGTAGAGGGAATGCCACAGATGCCGTAGACTACGGCAGATAAATTCGAATTAGACCTTCTTTTTGTTCCCTGTGACGTAATCGTGTTGAGAGCGGAATTGATGGATAATCGATTAGGTCTCGTAATAGGGCTGATACTCGTAGGTACAGCTAAGAAATAGTTTTATCAAGTAATGCAATCTAACATCACGCTTGTATACCAAGGGTTAAGCAGTTGCAAATTTAGGACTTTGGAGGTCATTAACATTAATTACGAGTAATTACGGATGTAGTAAGTACATCCGTAAACATGGTGCTTATAACAGTGTCCAAATGTCGGATAGTTGAAACAAAGAAATGTACTTGGTACATCATTCGAAAGAATTAGAGTCTAAAAAAATAGTTTTTGAATTTTGAATTCTGTCCAAAAATTTAAGTTCTCAAAAATCCAACTGGTCATATTAGTATTTTTCATAGCCTCGTGTAATTTGATGCTTAGAGTCAATCTCGATATTGGTGCACGATGCCTGCTGCTTTGAGCATAATTTTGAGATGAGAAAACCTTACGCGTTACGTTCAAAACTAGCAAGTGAAGAGCTAGGGCGCTGTGGACGGGTACCGGGTACAAAAAATACTGATCCGATCGCTATCTAACTTCATAGGGTGATAATATGAAGAAAATTGCTTGAGAATTTAATTAAATAGTTACCTGAAATAAATAAATTATTATTCTCTTTATTTGCATAATTCTCCTATTTTTTACATTTTTAAATATAGCACTCTTAAAAAAAAAACAATTACATTTAAAACTATAAGAATAGATTCCCACCGACGACGGGAATAGGATCCAAGTCACCGGCGGTTAGGGCTCCAGAGATAGGAATTTCCTCACTATGCGTGCCGTTTGCAGAATTACTGCCTTTTGCATCAAACTCTTATTATTATTAAAACCTGTTAAGCCATTGTCTAGCCGAAAAAGAACATACTATTTGTTTGTTTTTCGTGTGAGTGTGTGGCCAACTCTGGTGTCGGAATTTTCAGACCGCTGTTAGGCCTCCGACATGGCCCAACGATCCTTATCCTTAGACAAGAACCGGGACCGACAACTTTACGTGCCCTCCGAAGCACGGTAGCGCTCAGATGTAAATGCCACACTCGGTCACCCATCCAAGTGGCGACCTGTGCAAGTGTTGCTTAACTTTGCCGATCTGTTACGAATGGCAAGCCGAGTCTCGCTATGAGCGCTATGAACATACTTATACACGTCGATTATTATACATATTTATTTTGTATAATTACTAGAGTACGCCAGCAACTACACCTGCATTTTTTTTTTAATTTACCCGTTTTGCCCGTTTTAAGCAATATACATGCCAAATTTCAGCTTCCTGCGCCCAATAGTTTCGGCTGTAGCGTGTCTGTCAGTCAGTCAGTAACGCAAGCATTTTATATATTAAGATTTTATTGGATTTTCCTGAAATATCAATTACGTACTGGACTGTTTTGAACGACAACGATTTAATTAAGGTCACTTTTGATAACGTCATCATTTATAATTAGCTTGATTAGACAATCTAGTGATTGCATTTAAAGTTTATCAAATTGATTTATAAAAAACGTAGCGTTTTGAAAGTAATTTATAATTTCTGAATTTAAAAAGGTTTGTCAGGCCGGTTCGTAAAGTTCAAGAATAATACACTTGTGTGTGTCCGAGTAACCTGGGACTGCCTTAAAAACAGGAAAAACGAACGCCATGCTACACATTAACACGGCAAAGTGTTGTGATGGGTAAAGCACATCTTTAACAGATTACATTAAATAGCTAGACGTGACGTCACAAGTCTTGACGTTTGATAAACGTGTTCGAAACACAAACTCATCTAACGGAATTCGATTTTAATTATCATTCCATTGAAGCAACTACTGCAATTTTATTCCACACCTCTCTTCTTCGAAACCATGAATCGAATGTGTATGGTATTCCCCATAGCTTTTTGTAGCATACAAGGCTTTCAGGGAAATAACAAATATCTAACATTAAGCGTACATCAGCAAATACAACCCATGTTATGTAAACATTACTCCTGCATTTCCCCGAAGAGGCAAATAGGAGTATTCTCTTCTAGGCATATTGGATCAACTGTAAATTTAATTAAGTCCGAAAATGTGAATTGGAGGTGACTGAAAAATTACTCTCATAGCCGATTGCCAAACTAGAGCAATAAGTTGATATTCCGTATGATTACAAAGACATCGGTTCTAAATTTGAATTGAGAAAACGAAAACAGATCCCAGACTTGCAACAGAAACAACGACGGTGATGGTGGAATTATCGCCAACTCTACAACAAAAATACGGGCTAGTACAATTTGCAAAGAGTATTTTATGTAGTATGTTGCCGGTGTGGCATTTATTTCGCTAGGCAGCAGTAGCAATGTGACTAACACGTTGATAACGTTATCGGTCGCGCTACCTCGCGCATCGCGGCGCCGGCTCCAATCAATAATCGTTGTATCTGATACACTATGTTTTAAAAACTGTTTTTGCAGCCGTTGCGGATTAACTAAGCTACTTGTTTTTCCCTCCTGATTTCCACTATGACATCTCTGTAGCTACGTTTACCAGAGGTGACCATGAGACGCCAAGTTTTGACATTCGTAAAGTCCCGGGAAAAGTTAAACTATGTCGGTATTTTCAACTAATTTAATTAGAAACAGATATATTGAAGGATATGGAAGCAATACACCCAGACTAAGTTCGTTAAAGTAAAATCAAAACATTTTTTGAATTTCGCTAAGCGCGATGAAAACCAGTTAGAGATTCATGGTCATTAATACATTTTCAAATGTATTAAAAGAGCATGCACTTCTAATAATTTTCAATGCTATTAATAGTTTCGAGGCTAAAATCTTGACTTAAGTGATCTTCTCAGTATGTCTATAAATTGTAAACTGTCGTCAGAAAAGTAACGATATGCCAAGATTCGTAGTAATTTGAAATCTGCAGCTGTTAGTTGTCTACCCAATAAAAAGGGGTTACCGTCGACAAGGATGCAGAAAACGATAGTACAAAAGGCAATTTCACGACATGGAAATCAGTATGCTCAAAACTAGTCTCTCAAAAAAAATAGAGACAGTCGAGCTGTCAAATAATAAAAACCGGCCAAGTGCATGTCGGGCCACGCGCAATGTAGGGTTCCGTAGTTGCCCATAATGACTTGCTGCAAAGGGTATTAATGTACACCAAATCCGACTGTTTATTTTGCTGAAAAAATAATTTTAATAACACTATTATAAGAACCTAAGTTTTGTTTAGAAAAATACTAGGTATGTATCCAGTTATGTATTGTAAACATAAAATGTGGTTTCCAAGATATACTACTACTATACATACGTAGTACCGTAGTACATTACATACCAAAGTACGTATATCTTTAAGATTAAGCCAGCGCGCCCAATGTAAACTCTCAGAAATAGGTATTTATAAGTTAACCGACGATTACTCGTAAACTAGTGATATCTACTTAGCCGTGATAGTTTTCCTTTTAAATTCGTTATATGTACTACATTTGTGATTTTTTTCACCTCTTCCAAATTAATAGTTTAGCCGGCAGAGGGGGGGGACACTTGAGTCTAACAATTTTTTTCACTTCAAAGCTTGATATTTGACAAACCAATCACTTGATCGAAAAATGATTTGAGCAAACTAATAATATTTTTTTAAAACCTATCCAATAATACCCCACATGATGGGGTACTCAACCAAAAAAAAAATCAACTCCACTATATATGTATGGGAGATACCCTTAAAACATTTTTTTTCCTAAATTTTATTCTACAGTTTTGTTACAATATTGTATGTCTATATTCATGTCAAATATCAGCTTTCTAGCACCAGGCGTCTTTGAGCTAGGCTGCGGACGGACAGACGGACGGACATGACGAAACTATAAGGGTTCCTTGTGGACTACGTAACCCTAAAAATGTCGAGTGAGCGAATAACCTGAAACAATTTCTTTTCATAATTCAATTATAACGGTACTCTAATGTACAACTAGTGTTTCTAATAATTTAACTACTTGCTGTGACCTTCACGAGTGAACAAGCGCTTATCGCTCAAATACCCTGACTGAATGAGTAATTGTAAGGTTTGTGACGCTCGTAGTTAAAGGGAAAAGGCAACTCACGTATTTTCCTTGTGACACATTGCACATGAAGAGTGCTCAAGTTCATATTAAGCCATATTACTCTTCTTTTGGCACTAATACAAGTCAAATTAATGTGTATGCGTAATGCGTACCTTGAAATTGTATTGCGTTTTACGAATTTTATCGCCGTTTATGTTAGTTTTACATTGTATAAACTTGCACACAGCGATTCAACAGTACATACTAATTGATAGGTATTTTGTCGAATTTGGTTTAAAAAGACTTGGATGCAACTGTACTGTAAGGTGCTTAAAACGGCAATAGATGGAGGGATTGGGATAGAGAGTGGTGTTGACAAGTATTGCAACGAATGGAAAAATTTATAGCTTTTGATAAATAGTAAGTATAAACTGTACGCAGAATGGGCACTAAATTGGATTCAAATCTTGTTTACTCAACGATTTATTCAGAAAGGACATCTCTATAGCAATTGAAATTCAATGACGGGTGTACAATAATCGTGTTACACGTATGAACGTCAAAAGAAATTGTATACAGCCAAGTCCGGATAGATAGTAGGGCTAGTGCCTAAAGGAGGCATAACTTTGTAATATCTGTATACACTGCATTTTTCCCCAACCTCACGGGTCCCAAGCCAACCTCACCTGCAAGTGGTGCACCTGCCGATCAACGGAAGAGGCTCTGGCAAACAAAACAAAATATCCCGATAAGCGGCAATAGGCTCGCCACCTATTACGTGGGATCAAAACACTGACGAAAAGTGGGCGTTTAATATGCCTCTGCCTACCCCTTCGGGGAGACAGGCGTGAGTCTATGTATGTATGTACATTTTTCACATGGGGGAATCGCACACGCAATGGTGCATTGATAGCAGTCGTATGACATACTTAAAGTACTTATCTACATTGCGCATTCCACTTTGTTGAGAAATGACGAGTTGTAGGACGAATTGACAATTTTGCATCAACCGGTTGGCGCAGCGGGAGTGTAAGCGACTGCTACGCCGAAGGTCGCGGGTTCGATTCCCGCTCAAGTCAAACATTTGTGTGCGTGAACATGGATGTTTGTCTTGGTCTGGGTGTTTCTATGTATAATATGTATGTATTTACAAAAAAAAAAAGTATATAATTATGTATGTTTATCCATTATCTAGTACCCATAGTACAAGCTTCTGCTTAGTTTGGGACTAGATGGTGTTGTGTGAATGTGGTAGAATATTATTATTATTATTATATTTCGAAACCGTTAAATTCATTCAAATGTCAATAAGAATGCAGTGAAAACTTTGAAACGTTACATTTTGAAAAAAGAACGCTGTGACGTAATTGTTACAGTTATTTGATTATTTCAGCCAGTGATTCAAGTAGCAAGAATAACGAATGAGACGTTCGAGGTTTGTATATTGGATAATAAAGAAGCATTTATATCTTTAAACACGTTTTTCGCGCGATTAATACTCGTTAAATTACCTACAGTGTTTGTAGTAACAGTTTTCGATAAGCAACGCATAAGTACCCGCAAAAAGCTTGTACAAGTAAATACTCTGATGAATTTGCCGAGTGGTTGACGGCATAGAATACAAGTGTCACCACCCCCTATCTTCCCGTGGGTGTCGTAAGAGGCGACTAAGGGATAACACGATGCAATTACCATCTTTGCGTAGAGACGGAAAACTCGACATCAAATCCTATACGACTGCCTCGTTGGTCTCGCGGCATAAATGTGCGCGTGGGATCGGGAGATCCCGGGTTCGATTCCTGTGTCGGGCAGTGTTATTGGGTTTTTCTGTCACGAAATTCTCAGTAGCAGCATGGAGCCTGGAAATGTGCCCGGTACGGCAATAGGCTCGCCCCATATTACGTGGGACTAAAGTATATCTGGCGAAAAGTGGGTGTAGAAATACACCTCTGCCTACCCCTTCGGGGATAAATGGCGTGACGATATGTATGTATGTGTAAGTAAATACTCAATATCGTTTAGAATAGCATTTGGCATCAGCTTGCATTAGATAGTGAATATTAAAGGTCCTTGAAAGCAACCAGAAGTGGTATAGATATACTGGCAATACTATCACGGTAATAATATAATCTAACAGTATTGTAACTCGGCCGCCTTCGTGAGTTATATACCTACCAAACGCGCCGCATGCGACCCGCAGGTCGCAACACGATCGCGGCTGTGGGTACTCTTGGCACAGTCCGCACAGTTTAGTGGGTACTCTGCTCGAGGCGCGTAGGTATAACTCGAGTTTCGTGCGTTTGTATGGAGTTACAATACTGATAGATATTATTACCGTGATACTATGGACAGAAATTCTTGTTTGACCTTGCTTGAAGCAAATGCATTTCAATACAAAGAGTGATTCATAGTGCATACGAAAATCGCGTAGAAAGATAAAACAATCGACTGTACGACGCGAACGCACATTCAATAATTCGATCGGTCACGTACAACATTTAATCAGGAAATAAAATATATCTTCGACGTTTGTATAGTTTAAATATACATACATACATACATAGACTCACGCCTGTTTCCCGGAGGGGTAGGCAGAGACTACGGAGCGCCATTTGCAACGATCCTGACATATATCTCTCTTGCTTCATTCACTCCCATCAGATTCCTCATGCATGCTCTTCTGTTCAGGGTGCTTCTAACCTGTCCTGTTTTTAGGATGTCTCCAATCTGGTCAGAGAACGTCCGCCTAGGTCTTCCCCTTCGTCCTGTCCCTTCCACATTTGCCTTATATATCTGCTTGGTCAGTCTTTCGTCATCCATCCTCTCCACGTGCCCAAACCATCTTAGCATGCCATATTTAAATATACATATTCTTTTAAAAAAATACTTTTTCTTAATATTTAGAGGTTTCGACAAAAACTAATATTTATCTAACGGATCTCATAAATGTAATTATGCTAAAATAAATTGCATCTTGCATTTGCCCCGTCTTTTGGCGTGGGCTAAACAATCCGTAGTATAAGTAAATCCGTATTTTGGCTGTTCTAGGTAGACAAAATGTAGTTATTGTTATCAACGCAGTAACCAACGCTGGCATTGAATTTTAAACTATTATTTGTGTATGTAGACTTACACAAAAAAATCTGTGAGTCATTTTGAATGTTAGTGACTTCCAAATTTTAATTGCACGATCAGCATTTTAGCGTGTATTTATTGTACTACGAAGAGATAAAAAAGTAAGCAGAATATCATCATCATCAAGATGATGACGTGTGGTGACGGATTAAGAATACTGAATGTCACAACCCCATATCATCCCATGAGTGTCGTAAGAGCCGACAAAGGAAGCATACTATGCAGAGAATAGCACTGCAAGAGAAGGAAAACTTGATACAAACCCTATACCAACCCGTTTAGCCAGAGTGGTATAGTAAGCCAATTCCTCCTTTCAAAGGAGAGCCTTAGTCCAGCAGTGGACTGTTAAAGGCTGATGATGAAGATGATGACATTGTTTTGGTTTGGATTCAAGATTTTCCCCTTAGAGACCGTTTTTCTCATCTAACCAGCTATGCTATTTTCCTGAATACATATTGGTACGTAATAATAAGTAAGTCATTGAAACTGAATGGCCCACTTCACCGTCAGATCGTGTGGAGCTAGCCAATCAGTGTACTCAATGCAGATCACATCGATCTACCGTCATAGCAGCAATTTTGTACACAAAACCATTTCTTAATTTGCAGAATATTAACTTTGCTAAACTATTGTAGCAGATATACAGATTAAAAGTCTATATTATGATTCTAAACAATTTGATGTGTAACTTTAATGTATTAGGTCCACCATAATGTCGCCATTTTGTTATAATTCGATTCGCAAAAATACAGTTTAATATTCAATGCCGCGGCAATATTAATGTCCGTAAGACAAACAACAAAACAGTTGTATTACAGTTCCAAGAGCATTATATTTACTTATGTTGAAAGCTATTGACACACTGCAAAATTGTACTGAAGGTTACTTGCTTAAGTAGTCGTCTTTTGTAGAAGAAATATATGAAAAAGGTGTCTCGGAAGGAAAAATGGTAATGGAAATACCTGTTTTCCTGAGAGATTCTGCGACAATCATATTAAAATTGGGTAGAGCAACATCTGCCGTTGGTCTGTGGAGAAAATAATTGTGTATTGACCTCGGTCTGCTCTCACTTCGCATTGTCGTCAGTGTACATTGTGTTATAACAACAAATACACGGCTGACGTTATCTCTTGTTATACGTCGTGAGACCAGAAAGTTTGACACGGCAAATCTAGTTCAAACACAGCTTGAAATAAAATTTATATTATCATATTTGTTTAGTTAATAGGAAAAGTTTGGGACGAAAAATATCCATTAAAATATAAATGTATAACTGAAATACAAGGTTTCAACATAAACTTTATTTATTTAACAACTTTTCGTCTAAAGTTTGCTCAAGATACTTTAAGAGAAAATTTCGCAATAAAAAAAAACGATGCAGACTAAATAATGTTTATTTAATACAGACTTCAAATATTTTGAAGATCCAGTTTTCTCGGAATTATGGATAACAATCTTTATTATAATACACATCGTCTCGTGTGTAATATTTTCTGAAAGGACAGAGAGAATGGGTTATATTACAGCATTGATATATTGAGAGCTAACCTTTGCATGCAGTTGCGGAAACCATACTATTATATGAAAACCCCATATTTGCATAGTGACATAAAGGAAGAATCAGTGGCTTAGGCACTTATTTAAACCGATGAAGCTGTAATACATACACCAAACGCGCCCATAAAAGCTATTATTCGGATGCCATATAAAATATGGCAAACCGAACGTGAATACAAATAGAAGGCGGATAATAGATGCTGCATTGGAGCTCACAGGGCTGAATGAAACGTAAGGTTCACGTATCATAAGACCAAGGCTTATAATGGAGATGCGGGAGAACCTTTTATTGGAGTAATATTCAGATGCACAATCTCGTATGCATCTGTTCATAGAAGTAAAGGAAACCGTGCAAATAAATGAATTCAACAAAGAATAAATCAAGGTCGGCCATTTTGTACAATTACGTAATAATTGTGGTGTAGCGTGCCGTTTAAGTGCGGCGTGGGAGGCTGCTTTAGCACTTTGGCTGGCAACTAGCGGAATAATGCTGCCAAGATGCGTTCTGTTTGACTAAACGGAAAATGTTAAGAAATTAGTCATTCTAACTTTGACAGGGTGTCCAGCTGTGATTGTCAAGTGATTTTTATCTTTCAATCTAGTTGCAGTACAGCTTTGGCAGGTTAGCAGTAGCGCAATTTAAAGAAATTGGCACAAAATATTGACTTCCGAAATAATGAGTAATGGATGTAGAATAAGAGGTATTTACTCAGTTAGAAAATTTCTTGAATGTTTTAGAGGTTATCATTAGTTACAATTACACTATATTTGTTTCTATTGTATTTGTTAATACATATTAATCGACGTTTGAGCATTTACAACAGAGTTCATGTCAGTTCTAGAAAATTCTTTAAAATGAAAATCCGACGTTCCATAAAAAGTTATAAGCAACTGGGTCTGTCTGGGGCTGTATTGAACATAGGGAGCGAAGGACACCTAAGAATACAGTCTCAAATTACCACGATTTGGGTCACGGAAACGATTAAAACTTTTTATTGGTAGCCAGTTGTAAATGCTGAAGATTTTAAAACAAGTAACCTTCTCTCAGTTGCCAAAATAAATTCGCCAGCAAAGAGTAAGTTATGCATCGACGATTTTATGCAATCTTTCCGTACTGCGGCCAAATCTGACCGTCGTAATTGGAATTTATGTAACTACTTACCAAACGATTGATAAGTAATGATTTGTCAATTTGACTTCATAAATGTTCAATTTGGAAAGTATATCATACTAGAGGACGCCAGCAGCTACGCCTGCATTTAATTTACCCGTTTTGGCCGATTCCGAGGGAATTTCGGGAAATCCCTTCTTAGTGCACCTCTACGGTCCCCAAGGAACATACATACCAAATTTCAGCTTCCTGCGCCCAATAGTTTCGGCTGCAGTGTGTCTGTCAGTCAGTCAGTAACGCAAGGATTTTATATATTAAGATAAGCAGAGGGGAAACCACAACTAACTGAAGCTTGGGGCAAATGGACGATGACATAGACTATGTATCATCACGCTACGACTTCCAGGAGCTAAATAAAAAAAGAAGGACCGAAAAGGATGTTTTAGCACCGGCGAGCGATGCGGTTCAATAAGAGCTTCCACTTTTAACCACTAAATATACCGTGCTTCAGTGGGCACGTGGCTGTCGGTCCCGGTTCTTGTCTAAGGATAAGGATCGTTAGGCCATGTCGGAGGCCTTCGGGTGGTCTGAAAACTCCGGCACGAGACTTGGCCGCATACCCACACGAAAAACAACAACCACTAAATTAACACAGAGCCAATTGTTAATAGTTGAGTGTTCCAATATCTAGCCTAATCTAGATTATACGGTTGGATTCATAAGGAGAATAGAATCACTGTCAATATAAGGTTCGACAATGTCCACAGCAAAAAGAATGACCTATTGTCTCATTAAGTGCAATCTTGACCGACATAATATCTCCACGTGTTTGCGGCTCGCACAACTCTCAATGGAGTGGATGACAATGACATTGCGCACAGGAACTTACGTCACGGAAAATAACATAGACAAGTATATAGCGGTGAGATAAAGGAAGGTATTATTCTTGTATGTGAAGCTGAAAGTGGCATCATATTTCAGGATTGCAAAGCATGCAAGAATATATTGCTACAGTTTTAAATTGAAAATATTAAATTTAGCAGAGAGATAAAAGAAGGCGTTATTGTTGTACCTATGTGATGCTGAAGGTGGCATCATATTTCAGGATTGCAAAGCATGCAAGAATATATTGCTACAGTTTTAAATTGAAAATATTAAATGGCTACTTTACTATCTGGGTAGGTCCAGGTAGTAGGTCCATTAATCTAAAAAAAATATGATCACTAAATTTTATTGAAACCCAACATTTACTAAAAGGATAAGTCTACAATATATCGCATGAATTTATTTAAAAAGATTGCTTGGACTACAATGAACAGGCGGTATGCCTATTCATTAAAATTGAAAGGCTTTTTAAAATAACAAATACAATAATGTATAACTGAAATATTTTCGATCAAGCAGTAAATCACGCGGGGTAAATGCTAAAATTCCGCTTTCATAGCCTAATGATCGCTTTTCGTGTACATACATAGATGACCGTATAATATTATAAATGCTTTCAAACGAGATGCCAACGTCAAAGTGTAATAAAATTGATATTATGTTGTTTATTATTTAACAGTATTTGTTTAGTCTGACGGAATCGATATCTATACGTACAAAATCATTGACCATATACATAGGCAGAGATTCTACCGTAGTTCACACACACGCAACACCAGAGAAATACATAATTAACGCACACACCTTTAAAATTTAGTAACTCAATTCTTATTACAATGTAAGCCTCCGCAAAGGAACCTGACGTCAGTAATTAATTTTAGCTCTAAACAGACCCCAAACTTTGTGATAAAAGCTCTAAATATGATTCGCGCCCACGTTCCGCAAAAAAGAAAAAGGTTTTCTCCTACAGGACTAAGCTTTCTTATCTTAGGTTATTACAAGTCGAGGCTTATCGCTCGAGTATGCCGCGAGCATTGAGGGTAAACTAGACCTTTCTGACCTCCACACAAACATATAAAATAGTTATAAATCCCGGCCAAGTTCAACAGTGTTCGATTGACAGATTGGCTGAGAATACTTTCACTGTGGCGCCATTTTTATAGCTTCTTCGAACTTTTAATTCCTTTGATATCGGCTGTTGAAAGTTTTATCACTTCTCTATGGTCCTAACTGCCAATGCTGCGGTTTAAATCTTCGTAAAATAAGAATGGAGTGTTAGAATCAGTTTCTGATTGGTTTCTGACAAATTTCGAGTTTTGGGCGTTTGTCATATTCCTACTTGTGTTGTAAGTTTCTTTTGAAGTGTGTTCTAAATGGTAGTTTGTAAGTAATATTAATGTAAACAGCTGAGGCTAAGAAAGTTTTGAGGTTTAAACGAACATCAGCCCTAACACGCTAGACAGAACATTACGTAATTCTATTACAGTGCAGCATATTGCCATAGATTTTAGTGTTTATTGTTTTGTATTTTCTGCAAAAAAAGGCTTGCCAGAGAACCCGTTTAGGTAATAAAATGAGAGACGTTACGATCGGCAGTCGAGCTTGTACGCTATGCTATTGGAAAGAAACTTCAAGTTAATCAATTTAGTACCTACGTTTTTAATCACGCTGATCATCTAACTAGTGTTGCGAGAGAAAAAATGCTAAATTTGAGATTAGAACAGGAAACTACAAAGTATTCAAGAGCAAGCAACCAGTTTACATTTGACATTGAATGACGTAACGGCTTATAAATGGCGCCAATGTTAATAAACTTATTATGAGATACCACGCCGTGTTTGGGTAATAAGTATCGCGATAATTATGATACAGTTTGTTGTAAAATAAATAATAGTCGATTAGACTATGGTACTTGGATTAGACTCACTTTCAGCATTGCGTAATCTTAAAAATCACAAATTTATTTGTAAATTTGCTTGAAATGAGATATTACTCATTGCGACGTTTAGGGCTGATAATTCAATTTTAACCACTTTATTGTTTACTTTTCTACATCCTGGCGCAATAAAAAAGGAAGTAAAGAAACTCAGATGTCAACCAGACCTTCCTTTTACAGGAAGGGACCGAAGGGAAACACCGATTCAAGTTATAATAATCCATCGCCTGCATACTCTTATCTGCCTCAACATTTAGTACATCCAAGCAGATGAGTATTCAGATTCTTATTAGTCAGACATTTAAAAAGAACTTAAATAGATGGCCTATTAGTGGAGAATTGTTTAATGTGTTTGTTTATTGAGGTTTTTGGTTACGATCTTGTTATAACTTTATGTTTTAAACACTGCTTGTGTTCTCATCGCCGGAAAACTGATTTATGATACAGATTGGTCATTTATTAAAGGAGAAATCTGGTTCTAGCTCCCTGATATTTTACAGACGAAGTATCTAAAAAGGGGTAAGTGGTAATTCAAAAAGAAATGATAGGGTCAAGTTCTTATAAGAGAAAGGCAACATTTCTAATAAAAATATAATGTCAAATAGGTAGAACACATAAAATGCAACAGTATTCTTACTATACAGTATATTCTGCAGGTTGAAACAAATAGCTATTATCTCTGATATAGGATAATCATAGCCCCATTTCGCATTGTGATTGCCTCACAGAGCAATAGTAACAGAACCGACGATAACCGTTACAGGTTATTCGTCCATTGTCTATGAACAATGCATAGACGAAAAACAAATGCAGTTAAATCTGTCGGTTTAGTATGGAAATCACGGTTTGAAATTGGAATACTTTTGCCGCCAAAGTCTCTTACGACAAAATTAGAATATAAATTTAATTTGTATTTGAAAATTGAACTACCTACACTAAAAGTATTTTCTAACATCGACAATAGATTTTATGTAAAAAAAAACATTACAACCAAGTTTATGTTTGAAATCAATATATTTCGTTTCTAACTAGTGAACTGCCATAACTACAGGTGACTGCAGAAAGCTATCGATTCAATGACAATGTCGCGGCGTTACCAACACGCTGACGCACCATGAAGGCCAGCCGCAATTTGCAATATTTATATTAACCTTACAGTTAAATAAAATATACGTTATAATGAGATCTTTACCATAAAATGTGAAGAAGTTAAAGACAGTACTATAATTTAGTAATTATGAAATATTTCACATACATGCGCTTTAAAAGTTAACGAACGTAATGTCAACACAGGCAAAGGCAGCCAGAGGACAGCCACAAAGTGCTCATGTCATCTTTTGAAACATTTCCAATTCACACTTTTTTTTTACCTAAGCTCTCCTCCAGATGTAAGTCTATTTATGTCTTACTTCTCTCGATATTATAAAATATATGTATTAACATTTACTTTTAGCAATTTGGACAGGATAATCTTATATCTAGGATTTTACTAATGGCCGTTTGTGATTTGACTTGACCATTGACCTACTTGTGTATGGTATAGGTATTATCTGTGGCAAGTAATGACAACAATGATCCCGACGCAGTGGTGAATGTTTTGATTGAGAGATGTGAGGCGTGAGTCAGTGAGTCACACCGCTCGGCGCGTGATGCGGCGCAAGACCCGCCTTGTGTGATGCTCGGCTCAATACATTAAACACATACTTTTGAACAACGATTTCATTGATTTATTCAAACAAATTATGTACACACCCCCAGCGGCGACTCCAAACCATATAAAAATATAATACAAAGCTTAAAAAACACGATAATCAAGCCGTTGTATAGACGCGGGAATGTATCGGTGTCGTCGCGTACGTAAAGTTAGGAATCACACGTCGTCACTCACTCGAGTTAGCTTTGGTACCTCGTAAATGCATCGTGCGGTGACGCGGGGAGCACAGCACTGAGAGTCAAACGCTGGCCGCGCGGCCGGCCTTCACCGCTAGCTAGAGGGCGGCGGACTCGGGCGCCATGAGAGGCGACAGCGGGCCTGCCACGCGCCGCCCGCGCTCCATCTCGAAGCGCAGGTCAGGCGGCGCTCGCCCCCTCGCCGCACCGTCCTCCGGCAGGAAGGCCGCCACCAGCAGCGCGCAGATCACCAGCAGGGCACCCAGCACGAAGGGCGGTCCCGGCACCATGCGCACGTACTTCTCGTCCTGCGTCCGCCCCGGCACCGCGTGCTCCTCGTTCAGGTCCACGTGGAACAGGTAGAAGATCACGCCGAACATGGCGGGGCCCAGGCCGTTGCACAGCCCGCGCACCCCAGTCACCATGCCCTGCACCACTCCCTGACGGTCGGCGCGGCTGTTCACCGACACATATGCACTGATGGCAGGGTATGTCACCGAGCCCAGGGCAGCTAGCACGCCTGCAGCCCACATCATCCACCTCCGGCTACCAAAGCCGTACCACATGAGCTGTAGCATCTCAAATAACAGTCCAACCATGATTGTGTGTTTAGCTCCGAGCGATCTCATTAGGAAACCGAGAACTACTTGTACACCAATACTGAGCACTCCCACTATTGCAATAAATATTGCCACTTCCACAACGTCAAAGCCCATCACTAGTTTCAAATACACAAAAATGCACGAGTACTGCCCGGCCTCGGGCAGATATGAGAGGAACACTGCCACACACAACATTAGCACTGTACGTTCGGCACCAACTTTCCTCAAAGCTGCAAATGGGTCAGCTTGCTCCCAGCTTATAGCAGGTCCCCATCCACTTGGTCTAACCTTCTCTGGGAGGCTCTCAGGCACTGCAACCATGATGAAGAATACATCCAGGATGGCAACTGCTGTTGCTGTGGCGACCACAAGCGCCTCGCCATACAAGTCCATCAGGTAGGCGCCCAGTGCAGGCGATATGACCATGCTGGCTGCGAAGGTCGCCGAGACCAGGCCATAGGCACGCGAACGCTCCGCCTCTGTGGTCACATCAGCGACGTACGCAAAGACAATGGAGAATGTGACAGCAAACACTCCACTGATGCTGATCATGGCGAAGAACCACCACGTGTTGATGGTCATGAGAGGGATGGGCGCGCACGTGAAGAACACCGTCACCAGCAAGAAGAACTTGCGGCCCCACACGTCAGACAGAGCGCCGATCAGTGGCGCAGACAGGAACGACAGGATGCCCTTGATGCCCATTATTAAACCGTTCATCAAAAACGTATGATCCGGGAATGTCACGTTCAGCACGGAGATGATCGGCATCGTGAGCAGGCCCCACGCGAAGAACTCCAGGAATATTACCACCAAAGCGTGGAACACAGAGGGCTCGCCGATGCCAGACATTGTCATGATTCCGTCTTTCATAACAGTTTTTCTATTCCGTATCACCATTTCTACTTCAGTTTTTGTAGTCTTCGTGGGCGTCATTTAAGATTTATAATGTTTATTTTCCTACAGAACTACTTATATTACAGACATTATGGAAACCTAAGCACTACATGGAGGAAAACTTGATAAATACGAGCAAGTAGTAGCAACGTCAAAAATCCACTGGAAAATTGAAAAACAATTCGATATTTGTGTTGCCATTTTAATATGTCAAAGCAAACCATAAACAATGTCATATTTTATAATAAAAATATATTAATTGTTTTTAATAAAATATAACATTCTTATGTAGAGATTTAACTTTACGACGAATTAAATGGTTTTGGGTTTGTACCTAAAAGAACAATGAATATTTATCCCTGAAATATGGGCGCATAACGCTTTGACATTTCGGTTATTACTTGTAACACAGTAGTAACGAGGTAAATTTTCGTAGATGTTATTACTTTAATTTATGTGTTAATAAAAATAAGCGCTGTATAATTGAGGCAATTAGGATTCGGGTAAGCATTGAAAAGAAATGTTAGTTAAAGTCAAATACTTCTACATCTATGGTTAGATGAAATTTTAGACTTCCGAACGAACAATGCATAGAGAAACCAGAATCAATATTATTCTTGGCATAGACATTTTTGGTTATGACGTTTTGTCTGTCAATTTTGATAGGAAGAGGAGGCGTCGACGAATTATCTATCGTAACAATTTTACTTTTGAAAAACCTCTGAAACAAAAATGGTAAGCTCTTTCAATAGCCCGATTCCTATACCATAAATTTGTCCGCAATTCTAATACCTAACTTTACGTAATTTTCTTTTCAGATTCGTTTCATCTTGATCCAAAACCGTGCAGGCAAAACTAGGCTGGCAAAATGGTATATGAACTTTGATGATGATGAGAAACAGAAGCTCATCGAAGAGGTGCACGCTGTAGTGACCGTCAGAGATGCCAAGCACACCAACTTTGTGGAGGTAAATGATAAAACTTGTCAATGTGAGATGCCTTAAGAGATCTTTTCTAAAGTTAGTACTTAGGCGGTGTTTTCTTCTTATTCCAGTTTAGAAACTTTAAAATTGTGTACAGAAGGTACGCTGGCTTGTACTTCTGCATATGCGTCGACGTAAACGACAACAACCTGTGCTATTTGGAAGCTATCCACAATTTCGTCGAAGTCCTGAATGAATACTTCCACAATGTGTGTGAACTGGACCTTGTATTCAATTTCTATAAGGTAACATCATTTTTAATATTTTTAATTCTATGTTCTAAACATTGGTGAAGTTATGCCCAATTACCTAGCATGAGTAATGTGATATAACATACATAGACTCACACCTGTTGCCCGAAGGGGTAGGCAGAGACTACCAAATGCCATTTGCAACAATCCTGACATATCTCTTGCTTCATTCACTCCCATCAAATTTTTCATGATAATAAGATTCAAAATCAAATCATTTATTGCAAAACTAAGTGTACCTACATGGTGATGGATTATTCATAACCAGATCTAAGATCAAAGCTTTCATAAAAGTATTTCTGTGTAAGTTGCTTCATTAAGTTGTTATTACTTTATTTGCAAATATACTTTATACCAGGCTCTTCTTAAGTATTGTCTAGAAATAATTATAGCTTATGTAATAAGTACAGAATATACTTTTATTATCAATAACATTGTTCAAAAGATTATTTTCATGCTCAATGAAATAAACTTAGTAATGAATATAATTTAAATCTTGATTCTAGTACATGAAAGTTAGTCTTTGCACTTTATTTAATACTGTCTTATTATTTTCCAGGTATACACAGTAGTAGATGAGATGTTCCTAGCAGGTGAAATCCGAGAAACGTCACAGACTAAAGTTCTGAAGCAGCTGCTTATGCTCAACTCATTAGAATAAGGTCTCATTCATTACCTGTACTGTGGTTATGGCTAAGAAACAAATTATTACAACATACAAACAGACACATTTCAAAATAGATATCCTAAAACTATGTCTTATTGTTCCATTGTTGTGTTATTGTCTGAAATTTATAAACATTGTAACTTTCAGCTAGAAGTCATAGTGATACCCAGTAATGCTGCCATGGCAAGTAAGCAGTGAGTCAAACATGTGCATAAGTTTATATTGTACAATATGTTGTATATATTATACAATACTACTAAAAACAAGTTGAAACAAGAGAAATACCAGAGATGTTTGTTAGTAAGCTTGTATAACATACCTTTCGAAAATAGGGTTGTTTCCAACTAGTCAAATCAAGCACTTTTAATGAAATGTCAAAACAATCTTTCCTACGGCGTTTGTATGAAATACGACCTAGTGACGTCATAGATTTTTTGCTGTCAAATAGAATACTTATTATCAATAAATTGTCGATATATTTTGTTAAATATAGTTTTAACATTAATTGATGAATTAAACTACCATTATTTTGACACATATTTCACTAGATAAAAATACTTGTATAATTTATTTCACTTGCAGGAAACTTCCCTATTGCACCCAAATACAACAATGGACAATTCAAACTGCCTAATAGTCATAAACATGCTGTAATATTATGTTACAAACATCTTGAAATATTGTCATGATGTTTGAATGAGTGTTTGATTTTTTTTCTGCCACCAAACGGCGTTTCATATGCGTCAGGTCCACATGTGTACAGAGGCATACACACATGAAACAAACAAACACAGATGTGCAAAGGTATAGGCGCTTTGACACTTTTGACAGTTTTCTGGACCTGACGTCACAGTGCTGCCGCCTAGTGGGCATCATTTCAGAAAATCCTCACTGCAGTATTAGTCATAACCACATATTAATATAGTCTATATAGTAATACATATTTATTAATACTGCAGTAGCAATCTTAGCGGGTGACAGAATTACAGTTTTGGCAGAGAAATAATTATTTTGAAATTGTGTTTTATAGATATATCCATAAATAAAAGCATTAGCAGATTTGTGCATTTGAGCATATGTTTTTATTGTGAAAGTAATTGCAATAAAATGTATTTGGAAGTCTACTTGGACATAGGCCTCTCTTATTTATGTCAAAGTAGTGTTGTGAGTGAATAGGAAGATTTAGTCTATAACCATGCTAGCTAGACAGATTGGTAGAGGTTATGAAGCTAATGTAATAAAATTATTAATACTTTATTGATACAATAATACAGACACAAGTTCATTATTAAGTCTGTATAATCTCAATTAATTGTTACTTTGATAGTGTGTGTTAGTTATATAATGGATATGAAACGCAAGGCGGCTGCAGTGTCGTAACTATTATTATGCACTTGGTGCTTAAAAACTTGTGTTAGTTGGGCCACTTTTGCCCCCATTCAGAGTCTGTGCCCTATTCCAGAGCACTGGTAGCATAGCCCTAGTCCTCTGGCACTGGATAGCTGTATGTCAAAGCTATATTATGGAAGAATTTAATAGGTTGGTTTGTATTACGAAAAAGTGACAGTTCTTGTTAATCGTATACTAAGGTAAAAAGACATCACTTGTAAAATTTTAGTATGAGTGTATCTAAATGAATTAAGGAAATATCTGAAATAAATAGCTTTTACTTTTTCTGATGAATGTAGGGGTCGGCACATATCTGACGGAAGATGCGTCGAACGTATCTTCGGTCGCGTCTATTCCGTCAAATGAGTCGGTACACATCTGACGGAAAATGCGTCTCGACGCATTTCCGATGTAGACACGCGAGCGTGTCTACATCGGTCGCGTCTATTCCGTCAAATTAGACCTGCTACATTACGCTTCTAATCATTTTCTGCGTTCAGCAACTAGGTACAGTGCGGTTGCTTTGTATGACATTTAATTTTAAAACGTCGCCCAACTCGTCAGTCAAATTCACGTGGTACATGGTGCGCGCGACGTCGACCGATAATGCGTTAACGGAAACGGAACAGACACTGTACGCTCGACGTACTATCGGATCATCGGTCAGGTGTGACAGGTTGAATGTATTTCTATATATTTGTATTTTTTGCATCGCGACGCATCTTCCGTCAGATATGTTCCGACCTTAGATCTTCGAATTATGCATAGAGTGGTAGGGGTTGGATTTTACATAGAAGAAAATGTATGGCAGATTATAATGACAAATATCTTCCAAATGTTACTGCAGTGTTAATAAATCTATTTAAATATACTGTTACAGCATTATATTATTATATAAAATACGTTATTGTATAAGATTGTATAAAGAATACTCAGCCATTCCATCTGGAAAAATGTATAAACATTTTTATCAATAATTATGATAAACTATAATTTATTTCTTCACACAACTTTGGCTCTATATTTTACGTAAAATTATTTTAGTTACAAAAACTATGGATTTTAAAAGTTAGTCGTCATGAAATCATATTGTATATAAAAGTGTAATTAAGAACTGTTTATTGGTGTATATTAGAGTAAATAAAAGTATTGCTTATTGAGAAATATTCTTTTTAATTTTGGATTAATTATTCGACAAGTGCTTTGTGCTTCCATAATAAAAGTAGTGAATATTTGATTACTGGAATAAATAATTGTTTGAAAGATTTTATATAAATCTCAGAAAGTACATAATATATTCTTATAGAACTTCTTTCGGCTAGCGAGCAGAAGATGAAAATAGTTGTTTTTAGGGTTCCGTACCTAAAAGGTAAAAAACGGGACCCTATTACTAAGCCTCCGCTGGCTGTCCGTCTGTCTGTCCGTCTGTCTGTCACCAGGCTGTATCTCATAAACCGTGATAGCTAGAGAGCTGAAATTTTCACAAATTATGTATTTCGGTTGCCGCTATAACAACAAATTCTAAAAATAAAAAAAATAAAAATGTTAAGGCGGGTCCTATACAAAAAAACGTGTTTTTTTTTTTCGTATTTTTGCTCTAAATTACTAACTGTAACAGGTAGACGCTATAAATTTTCACAGAATATGTAGATGTATATTAACATTCAAAATAAATAGTATAAATAATAATAAATAGCTGAAGAACAGTACTCCTTCTGTTCCAGATAAGAAAGGCACTGGAAGAGAAGGAGTACTGTTCTTCAGCTTTCCTGGATATCCAACAAGCTTTCGATCGAGTCTGGCATAAGGGCTTACTCTACAAAATTAAAAGAAATTTACCACACAGCTACTACCTACTGCTACAGTCATACCTGACAGAACGGCTATTTCAAGTTAAAGAGAGCGACGCAACTTCCACCTTCTTCGAAGTGAAAGCTGGAGTACCACAGGGATCAGTACTGGGGCCGGCACTTTACACTTTGTACACATCTGATCTACCCCAAATAGAAGGCACTATGACAGCTACATTTGCGGACGACACTGCAATTCTGGCCAGCAACAAAGATCCTGTTCAGGCCTCGAACACACTACAATCAGGATTGGACCAAGTTACTGAGCGGCTCCGCAAGTGGCGCATCAGGGCAAGTGTTACTAAATCGGTACACATCACCTTCACTCTGAGGAAAGGCAATTGCCCACCAGTGAAGCTGGAAGACAGCACGTTGCCCCACCAAGAAAGAGTGAAATATCTTGGGCTACACCTCGACCGACGTTTAACGTGGCATAAACACATAAAAACTAAGAGAGACGAGCTTAAAATAAGATACAATAACCTGCTGTGGCTTCTAGGTAGAAACAGTAAGCTCTCTCTAAATAATAAGCTATTAATTTATAAGGCTATCTTAAAACCTGTATGGCTGTATGGCATTCAAATCTGGGGAAGCGCAAGCAACACAAATATTTCGATTCTCCAACGAATGCAGAACATAATACTGCGCATCATTTCCAATGCCCCATGGTATGTCACTAATATGGAAATACATGACCAACTAGAGATGAATACGGTTAAAGAAGAAATATCTCAAATGACTGCGAAATACCAAAGGAGAATGGAAGTTCATCCTAATACACTTTTTTTTTGTTTTACGAGGTGGAAAAGCCCTTCGGATCTCCGACTCTTGGGGGAAATAAGAGCCGGAGTATGTGGTGTTTCCACTAAAAACCACCTCGACTTCCGCCATGTACCCGTGTGTCGGAGGGTGGGGCATCACCAAAGCACTCGTCGCCACCCTCCGACGGGTATTCGTACGGTAGGACTCCGCCGCCAAAACGCCCAGCGGCCGCAAAGGATAGGGAGGACGGCAACGCAACACCGCATCTCCTCTTCCTCTGCGGCCCCACCGCGACGCATCGAATGGTGCGCCCCCATTTGGTCGCGGGAGATAGGGCGCGCGGCAACGCAACACCGACACGCCTCTCCTCCCGCGACCGCACCCGACTGCGAGGGACAGACAGAACTGTCCCCCGCACCCGCACTGTTAGACGCATCCTTCGCAGGCCCATCCAAGCCCACGCGGAGCGTCCCCTCCTGGATCCCTCTTAGCTTCACCGCGGGTGACCAATCCACGGTTACTGAGCCCCCCCACCACGACAAGGTGGAGATCCCACGGGGGGGATCCTAATACACTGGCTTCAACCCTACTTACCTGTAGCTACCAAAAACGACTGAAACGGAAGGACGTTTTCATGTTTTAAGTAACGGGTAGACATTCTCACTGGAGAGTGCACCCTGCATATCAAGAAACACTCAAAACATCCGCTTATAGCTCATTGCTGATTGCAGATACAAAGACAAAACAAAAAAAAAATTGTAAATAATAAAGGGAGGCTCCCATACAACAAACGTAATTTTTAAGCAATTTGTTACTTACTCGATCTTAATAAACAAGTAGAAACTTAAAAAGTAGTATACATACAACGAGAACGAACGTGATTTTCTTTTATAGATGATGGTACGGAACCCTTCGTGCGCGAGTCCGATTCGCACTTGCCCAATTTTTTCTGTTACTCCAAGGACTGGAAATCAGACTTTACATTCTTGCGCAAGACTTTTTGAGAGTACTTACAGATAATTATTTAGTATGCCTACATAAAATATAACTATAACGAGGCAACTAGAGTGAAACTGTAGATTATTATTCAGTTTAAGTCTTAAAACTTCACCGAATTAATATTATTGAATTGCTTGCTGTAAGCTTTGATATAGCTAAAGCATTTGATCTGGCGCAGGACACTTCTTATATCGCTAGCCTAACTCGTCATTGAAAAAGAGCATCACCAGGTAATCCATTGGCATGGTTTTGGTGTGCCATCGAGCATTAGAATCGCCGTAGACGAGTGGTGCAAAATAAGAATTGATTTACACTGGCATACCACAAGGTTCTATACTCTCCCCGACGTTATTCATAGCAAAAACTTTTCAAGAGGCATTCAATTGCACGTTGGTGGTCCATCGGCCACATGTTTATACGATAGTGAAAACTTTATCACAAATACGTCCCCGATTGGTTCAAAATTTGGTTCTACTCTATACTCAATATTTAATTGCCTTTTCCTGTGTTGCCCTCCATAAGTTACATAAAGGTGTTACCTACAAGTTACTGCAAAGGAGACTCGGCGTTTAATTTAAAGAAGGAATTTGCCATTTACAATATTATTATTTTCAAAAACACACTTTCTAGTTTTAATAGCAAAAGTACCTACGTACTTTGAATGAGTGCCCAATCCTATGCCCAAATCTATGCTTTTGAAGACCACTTCAGGGCCGGCGCACATATTGACGATGCTAAGATTTTAACATAACTAGCAACTCTTGTATTTTGTAAACGAATTTTGTTGGTAGGTAGGTATTATAAAATTGTTTTAGAATAGGTAGTTAGGTATTATTTAAATAAGAAACATGTCGATAATTGTTTGACTGTGCAAAATGTGCGCCGGCTGGGGAGATAGAGATACCGCACACCCCATATTTTGAGTGATTCTAATAAGAAAATTAAAGTAAAGCAAAGGGAGGCAAAAACATTGATGTTAAATAAAACATGATTTATTTAAAAATATACATTTTTATATAAAACTAGACATATCATAAAAACTTACATGATTATGTTAATGTACCTCGACAAATCATACCTCTGCGTCAATAAGGCCGATACTACTATGGGTATTGCAGATTTTTCGAAATGAAGTGCGTAAATAATTTTTCTTTATCGCTTGCTTAATGCTAACACTGTCTGCATGTATGAAATCTTAAAGATGAATGAAGTATGCCAACTTGCATTTAATTTTGATTAATTTCTACAAACCCAGTTTGTTGAAACGTTTTGAAGAAAATTTAGCCACAAATGCGGGTCAATCGCGCAAAAAATAGTATGACGAGTCTCAGTCTCGTCCACTTGAGCAAAAATTAAATACGTATTAGGAATATATATTGGCCTCTCATTGTAACATTTTACAACGAGAGTGCATTATATGCTCCTTTCTTAATATAGAAGAAAACACATCTTTACAATTCCAGTTTCAATTTCATTAGCTCGAGTCTTGTTTCGCTGTTAACAATGCTACAGTAAATGGATCCTTATGTCAAGGTAATAAGGTATAGTCTACTCCCATTCCCAGTCGTGCAGTAGGGGCGCGAACAGCCACTCATTCGGATGTCCAACGTGGGAGACTAAGGTTCCCATGTCAAATTTACTCCAACTGTGAACAAATTGTTAATTTTTTACGACGGTGCTTGGAGGGTATTATAAAATTAAGGGTATTATAAAATTCAGATTGGAGAGAGTTTGTTTTAATTTGTTGAGGGACTTGAACCTGGTAAAAGATCGTTTATCAAGGTATATACTAAAAAGTCGTTTGTTTATGTAGGAAAACAGATAATTGGGTCCGGGAGCCTTGAGCTCCAAGCTTTTTCTCTCGTTGAAATCGAAATAAGTATGTCCTTAAATTTAATGTGTTCGAGATTGCGAATTCAATCTCAAACACATTAAATTTAAGAACATATTAACAATCATCAATCATCACACACAGCATCAATACAGATATTGATGCTCAGCATCAGCTACCAATGATGAGTTTGACGACGGAATTTGGTAGCCAGAAATGATAAAAAAAAGTCCTCGGCTGGAGAGGACTTTTTTTTATCATTTCTGGCTACCAGGATTTTAACGCTCACAAGGTCTCACCTTGTGAGCGTTAAAATTGCCCACCTACGGTGCGCCATTTTCTTTGGAAGAAAAAACCCATGACAATATAAGACTAAGGGAGAAGCGTACCTATCTCTGATTGCCTTCGTCCTTCGAAATCCAACAGAACTATCACTTTTTAGAGACCTGGTTCGATATGGCGGAACCCTTTCTGGCCACAGGCAGCAGCCATGCTGCCAAACTTGGCACCCTACGTGACTGGTACGATCATGTTACTTACTTAGAAAATAAATATTACACAGACACATTTGGCAAAGACTATCTACAGGTACTTCCTCTGTCGATTTACCGATTGAGAACAAATCTAGGATGCTATTGGTATTCAGTTTTACGTCGGAGACTTTCCTGTCTCACGATTTAGTATATTCATAATATATACTTACGCAAACGGCGGTATTCCTCTCGAGATGTTGTGTGGAGGGCTGGCTACCGCAAGGAACCGGTAGCTGGTCCGGAGGTACGCGCTGGTGATCTTGGTGTCAGTCGCGCCGTGACTGCGGTGACCCAGCGCACGGAATGGATATGTACCTGGATTTTATTACAAAAACTTATAAAGGTATATGTCTACCCCGACGGGAAAAAGGCGTGATGTATGTATTTTATAGGTACCTATAGTGTTTTTGGGCATTTTGTTTCGCAATGAATGCGGGCCATCTGTGGGCTGAGTCAGCCAAATAAAGCGGCAGACAATACGTCTGACGCTTTATTTTTTACGCTGCATCTGGACTTTAAAAAAATATTAGCAGGTACTTATCACACAGACGTAAAAATATAGAAAAAGAATTAGTAAATTGCAGAACTCGTACAAGATATAACACTGTCACTGTAGAGATTTTACAGAAGCACTGGCGGATTATGTGGATGGCGTCCTAGACAAAATTCATTGGCGCCCAAGCAGGGGCCAAATCAATTTTTCTTGCCCTGTTGCGCTTCTTTTTACTATAGTGCCCGTAGGCACTTGCCTACTTTGCCTTAAGGTTGATCTAACAGATTGCACTCAAGTTAAGGTTTATAGACGGTACTATCCTGTCAAATTGAGCCCCGGTGCTAGCAGTACGGAACGCCGGCGTTTCTGTTTGACAGTACAGTACCGTCATAGTACCTACAACACAATTCGATGCTATAGCGCGGTGTTATGGCAGTGTTTTGATGCGCGAAATACGCGTTGTTTGATGAAGGTTTTAGTCTTATGCCTTCTCTAAACTACTAGCGAAGCTCCTCGGTGAAGCACTCTAGAAACTTTGGCTAAACTCCGAAACTACTCGTTTGTAATGGACGCTCAAGTAGCAATTAATTTTTTTGCTTATTTTTATGGCATTTATCATTCGGGTCCCAAATAATAACTTTATTGGTACAAAAAAACATACAATAATACAATGTTTTCTTAACCTATAGTACATTAACTGCTTATTATAATTCAGTGAACCCTGACGTCTAAACTAGGCCGAGCCTGTGTCTTAGACGCCAGATACCTTCCAGAAACAACATAATCAAACAGACGTAGTACTACAAATCTTAAAACACTATAAACAAAAAGTAAATCGGTAATAAAAATACAATAATTAAATGTGGGTAAGTAAATTATTACATTATAATTATGACGGTAGGTACCTAAACATTCCTACATAGTCAGTAAAAACAATATACGCATTATTGGTATGCTTATGACGAACGTGAAGTAAAAACACGATGTATGTGAACTAAAGCAAATTAAGTTTTCGCTGAGATTTTAATTTAAAAATTTAAATGTTATTATAGTATTATTATATTTGGTTAATGAAAACACAATTGCAGTAAAGTTTTTCCATCTGTGCACACTCATATCTTTTTTTTTTTTTTTTTTTTTTTTTTTTTTTTTTTCCATACAAGATGATCACTTAACAGTAGTAAATAAATTTTCTATTTCTTCGTAATTTTTGGATTTAAGCCACGATGTTACGAGTTCTTTACAGTCGTGATTATTTAACGAATAGATTTTGATTATTTTATTTATTTTATTGTAGATCATTGGTCCTAAGTAACACTGAAATTTTTCAATGAAGGCAGTCTTATAAGAAACAACGGGACATACTCTATCAGTTCGTCGAGAAATCATATTAGTGTTAAACGTTAGTTTTTTGTGCTGAGTCATGATTATATCTCTGATAAATAATTGCCTGACGGTTAAGACACCACACTCGGAGTACAGATTAACGGTAGGGTACCTATAGGGCTTAAATAGCATTACCTTTAGTAAGGCTCGTTGTGCACGTTCTAGCTTAATAAAATGAGTCTTGCGAGCTCCACCCCATGACGTTATACCATAAACCAAAATAGATTGCACTAATGCAAAATACACCGTTTTTAGAACAGGTTCATCAGCCACATGCCTCAGGTTTTTAAAAACGTAGATTAATTTTCTTGTTCTACTTGACAATACATCTATATATGGATTCCATGTTAGTTTTTCATCAAGAAGAATACCAAGGTATTTAATAGTGTTGACACGATCCAGATAATTGCAGTCACATGTTTGATAAAAGTTTGTTTTTTGGCAATAATGTATTTGTATATTTATGTCTTTCACCGCTTTTAGCGAGGATTCGGTATTGCCAAATGTAATAAATTTTGACTTACAGATATTGAGTGTAAGTTTATTTTGACTAAGCCAATTTGCCACTTTTTGAATCCCCAACTCAGTGTAACATTTAACTTCATCCCACGTAGAGCCATAGAATACCAAAGCTGTGTCATCAGCAAATGTGAATATTTTACAACTTTGTATTCCGAGATTACAGAGTGCATCAATATATATAAGGAAGAGGGTTGGGCCGAGCACGCTACCCTGAGGGACACCGACGCTCAATAATGCATCAGAGCTAAATACACCATCCACAGTAACTCGTTGTTTTCTTTCTTTTAAATAATCTTTGAAAATATCCAGCACCTTCCCCCTGATGCCAATGCCCTCCATTTTATTAATTAGGATAGGAACAGAGACCGTGTCAAACGCTTTAGTCAAATCTAGAAATACTCCAATGCATTTATTCTTTTTATCAATATTAGTAGCTACGAAGTTGCTAAGTTCAGTAACTGCCTGTGTCGTCGATCTACCTTCTCTGAATCCAAACTGGTTTAAATAACTGTCTCTGTTTGCTGAGTTTCCAGGAACAACATAATTTGCTCCTGTTACTACTTTATGTTGCTCGTAATAGTGTTGCGCGCACTATACTAATCTAAATCAGTCAAGAGTACTGAAGGCGGCCGAGTAGTGTAGAGAGGTACTTCGTGAACGCGCTTTGTGCAACTTCGGGCCCTTTGACTCGGGCGCAAAAACCGCCAACAAATGGAAGTCACCCGAGGCGAGGTAAAGTTTGACGAGGCAAGCCGAATTGCCTCTCCACACCATCGTATTCCTCAACATCGTGCAACTTCGCGAGTAGCATAGAGGAGGCATACAGTTCCTTGTGCCACTCACCGTTAGCAGGGTTCAGGTCATTCCTGGCTGCGATGGCGTTGCAGGCAGAGTAGGGCGGGTTGCACTGTTCGCAGCGCGAGTTGGGGTCGTGCTTGAAGTCGTTGTAGCGCATCGTGTAGTACATGTCGCGCAGGTTGAAGATCCCTGCCTGTAGAGACATCATGTTATGAGCCAACCAGGGGCGGATTCAGGCTTTTGTTTAAGAGTAGAAGAGGGAGTTACTTTGGTTAAAAGAGGTGGTTCGGTCTGGTTTTGGAGATTAATTCTGGTTAGAAAGTGGAGGGAACTTATTTTTATTGGAAGAAGGGGAGGGGGAGTTATTGAATCAAGGGAAATATAAAAAGTCACATTTCATAATGAAATATATAAAGTAACATCGAGGATTGTAGGCACGATGAATTCTATTTTTATGGCTCCATGTGTACCAAATGACATATACAGTCCATTCACAGTTATTTTACCTCTATCTGTTAGATTGGCCAACCTGGGCGTTGTGTTGCTATATTCGGTATATAATACTCCCATTTTAAATATACATTATTGCTACAAAAAAAAAAAAAATTTTGAAAAGTGTATTTATAACCAACTATACGCCTATTTAGAATCCAATAAACTACTATGTCAGGAGCAAAAAGGATTCAGAAAAAACATAAGTATAAATTCAGCTATATTTGATTTCTACCAAACAGTGCTTACAAAGGTTGATAAAAGGACTCCCATATGTGCCATATACTGCGACATGACCGAGGCTTTTGATTATGTGGACCACCAAATACTATTAAATAAATTAGAGTCTTATCATTCTTATGGTACACGAGGCAATATTCTGGATTTACTGAAATCATATCTCTCTGATAGATATCAGATGACAAATATATCTAGGATCAATATTATGACTAAACATCAAGAATCTTTTTTATCTGAGTCGCGTAAAATTACATTTGGTGTACCACAGGGCAGCGTACTAGGCCCGCTTTTATTTATCATTTATATAAATGATCTGCCTAAATTTACCACCCACCCAATGTCCCTATTTGCAGACGATAGTACTGTATCTGTAGAATGTAGGACAAAAGAACTCTACCAAGACGATATAAACAATTGCTTGGATTCAATTATTAACTGGCTAGATAATAACAATCTTAAAATAAATTTATCTAAAACCCAAGTCATGCACTTCAGCCAGAAAGGTCAGCCTCATAATCTTAATGTTAGTTACGACAATAACCCTATACCCTATACACGAGGTAGAATCGGCGCAATTCTTAGGACTAACCATCGATGGGCCACGGAATTGGAAGGGGCATATATCAAAATAATGCAAGAAAGTCAGCAGTTCTGCATATGCTCTGTACAGATTGGCTCCTATAGTAAACATCGATGCTTCACTCACGGCTTACCACGGTCTTGTTGCCTCTGTCTTACAGTATGGGATAATCTTTTGGGGAAATTCAACAGATAATGCGATGGTTTTTAAGGCCCAAAAGCGTTGTATACGAGCCATGTTTCGCTTGGACTCCATTGACTCTTGTAAGCCGTTCTTTACATCACATACAATTTTAACACTTCCTTCACTATACATATTAGAGATAGCACTGTTTGTCCATAAAAACCCACATCTATTTGAACAATTATCTGATGTGGTAAAAAGGAACAGGCGCAAACTTAATAGTAAATAGACTGTGTCTACATAGGGCAAAAACATCGCTGGCAGGAAAAAGCGTATTATGTATGGCGCCAAAAATATATAATAGAATCCCTAATGATATTAAAAATTGTAATGTAAAAGTATTTAAAAATAAATTGAAAATAATTCTAACCAATAAATGTTATTATAGTATTCATGAATTCCTCAATGACAATAATTTTAATATTTAATTGTTTTTAATCTATAATTATAATGTTAAGTTGTTTATTTTTTTTTTATATATTGGTTTTAATGTTAATTGATTGATTTGAGATTTACTTTATTTTTATTTATATAATACTAATTTGATTATAAGGTATAATGTTTAATTTATATTAATTTATTTAATTTACCTCATTTAATATTATTTTGCGCGCCGTGTGCCACGGCAAAACATGCTGTACACATTATTATGCTGAACATCTTGTTACCTACCATGTTTTATGCAAATAAATGATTTGATTTGATTAGATTGATTTGTCTTTGGAAAAAAATAGATGCTTTTAGAGACAGTCCAGGCGCAGCTCCTTAGCCCTTCCGAGGTCTTTTAAAACAGACCACCTAAACCACTATACCCACCATTCGTATCATCATTGCCTTTGACAAAATGCACTTTTCCATAGGCACGTGGTTTTAGCAGTGGATTAATACGCCTCCGTCCATTGAAGAACTTATACTTCACTGCATACTTGGCTTGCCGTTCGTAATAGGTATGTTAACCAGTGTTTGCATGGGCCAACACTTGCGTGGATGACACGTAAAGTTCGGAGGGCACGTAAAGCTGTCGGTCTCGGCTCTTATCTCAAGACAAGTACCGGCTGAGACTGCCTCGTTGGTCTCGCGGCATAAATGTGCGCGTGGGATTGGGAGGTCTCGGGTTCGATGCCCGGGTCGGGTAAAGTGTTACTGGGTTTTTCCGTTAGGAAATTCTCAGTAGCATCTCGGAGTCTGGTAATGTGCCCGGTACGGCTATAGCCTCGCTCCCTATTACGTGAGACCTAAAAAAATCCTGGCAAAATGTGGGTGGAATATTACACCTCTGGCTACCCCTTCGGGGATACAGGCGTGCCGCGTGAGTCTATAAATAGTACCGGTAGGCCATGTCGAAGGCCTTCGGGCGGTCTGAATACTGATATAAGAGTTGGCCACACACACGAAATTTTTAACAGGTAACTTGTATAAAAACAACACCCGGCGTAGAGTAGGCAACGCGGTGATCACTATGGCATCCAGCTGTACCATAATTTCCTTGGACCAAAACACATTTTTTATCAGAACCTGTTACCTTTTGACAATGAAGTACCTAACACGCCTCCTTCTGACTGATTAAAACATTACGCCGTCCAGTCGTATCATCATTGCCTTGGACCCAAGAGACATTTTTCATCGGAACCTGTCCCCCTTTGGTCGTACAGTAGGTACTACTTATCCATCAGAACCTGTTGCCTTTTGGCAATGAAGTAACACGCCTTCTGTTAATACCATACCTGCTTCTCCTTAATGATCTTCGCTCTCGGATTTGTCTCGTATCCGAACCAGTCGCCGAAGGTGGCTATCCTGACGTTCCCCCCACTCATGTTGAACACCCTCGGGAAGTAGGGGATGTTGTACGATGGGAAGTACGTATCCGCTTTTAGTTTCTCAGTTCTGTAACGAAAATATTTATTAATTAATCAAATGGCAGCAGTAATTAAGTGGAAAAACTAGCAGACTGCTACGTAGAGGACCTGACGTTTTTTAAACCCACAAATTAATGATCGCTTGCTAAACGGTGAAGGAAAACATCGTGAGGAAACCTGCATGTCTGAGAGTTCTCCATAATGTTCTCGAAAGATATGTGAAATCTGCCAACCTACGCTTCGCCAGTGTGACATGAGTAGGTAGAGGCCTGTGCCCAGCAGTGTCACAGATTATAAACAGGACTGATAATGATACATTATCATAAAGTCATAGTCATTTATTCACATATAATAGAGTATACAGATGGCATGTTACAATGTAAGTACTTATGATCTATTAAGGCGATCTATATATCGATATTTGGCATGTGAATTAATTATTTGGTAGCATTAATTATAATAAATCCGTGTGGTGACGGATTAAGAATACGGAATGTCACCACCCCATATCATCCCGTGGGTGTCGTAAGAGCCGTCAGAGGGACCATACTATGCAGAGAACTGCACTGTAAGAGAAGGAAAACTTGATACAAACCCTATACCAACCCGTTTGGCCAGCGTGGTTAGTAGGCCATGGAGAGGCCTAGTCCAGCAGTGGACTGTAAGGGGCTAAAGATGATGATTAATTAAAATATAGATATACATACAGGGTGTATAAAGACCCTTAATGAAAACTGAAACCCCATATTATACCAATCATTACGAACATTTTTTACTTCGGCACCATAAATGGGAAATTACTGGTTCAGGAGATATTGAGGCTCAAAGTTAGTATGGCATTTTTGCAATTAGGTACAAAATCGATGCAATTACCATGCCAACCTGTTCTATGGATGCCCTATGCACCCATGGATAAGTAGGTATTTCGAAAATTGTGCGCGCATAATTTTAATTGCGGCTTAAAAATGGGATTATTTGAAAAAAAAATCATATCCCAAGTTTTATTGTTGCTTAGTATGACTTGGCATGATGTCCAAAACGAGTAGACTTCGGTTTGGTGATGGGTCTTGTGACACCCTATATACATTTCCTTATCCATATGTAATATTCTTAATCCTATCTGTCCGTAGCCTAATAGGTAGACTCTCCCTCGTTTTGCAGTAAATGTGAAAAAGAGAAGTGGGAAAAATGGAAAATATATGGCACGAAACTAACGATGGAATAGTGTATGTGTGACCTATAAAATATTTTTTTGATGATCTGTAAAGAAAATGTTTACTTTTGATAATAGATATAATAATAATGGGCTCATGGGAACTGGAATCGATCGATATCTGACTCCTGGTCTAAAGATTTTGAAGAAAACTGTCTTAAAATCTTCTGACCACGAGTCAGATATCATTACTCCATCTCCCACTCTATAGATACCTACCATCTCCAAAGATACTTACAAGTCAGCTGCTTCGGTGTAAGTGGGAAGCTGTTCTATCACCCAGAGCAGTCCTGGACGGATAACGCCCTTAGATCGCGACGTCTTAGGCTTGAACTTCTTGTAGTCCACTATGAACCTAACGTGGAAGAATACCGAAATAATGATGTGGGCATTATTAAACATATAAACAAATAGTTGTGGCAACCTGTCTGATGGCTTAGGCTGACATGCTTATGCATACACCTTCTGATGGCGTGGAGGCATAGTGATACAGATCGTGCTGGCTCCCTCAATTAAGGTTGAGCCGTACGATTGCTGTTGAATGCGGGCCATCAGTGGGCCGAGTCAGTCAAAAGCGTCAGATAATTTCCTGCATTGTACTTGCATACTAAACCCTTTTTTGTCTGGACTTTAAAAGATGAAGAAAAGACTAAAGAAATTGAAGTGACAAAAAAAACAATGACTCTGAGTTTGTTCCGACCTTTCTTCTCAAGAAGTCATTTTAGCTAGGAAAAGCCGGCATCATCTAGAATAGGGTTTTTACATGTATAAGTGTTGTAAACAACCAAAATGCAGAAATAAATATGTCTTTATGTCTTTACATAAGAGAAAAAAGTATTACACATAAGTATTAGTTGCAAGGCCAATGCCACATTAGACAATATATTTACTTTTTTTATTTTCTAGAGACTCACGGATGTATCCCCGAAGGGGTAGGCAGAGGTGTAATATTACACCCACATTTGGCCACGTTTTTTTTTAGGTCCCACGTAGTAGGGGGCGAGCCTATTTCCGTTACCGGGCACATCACAAGACTCCGTGCTGCTACTGAGAATTCGGAAAAACCCAGTAGCACTATTGCCCGACCCGGAAATCGAACCCGGGACCTCCAATCAGCAGTCGCATACGCTATCCACTAGACCTCGGAGGCAGTACTTTTCTTATGACTACGTAGGCAGTCACTAGAAAAATTTATTACAAAATATCGAAATGCTCAAAAATAACTGAGTCTGAATATTTATTGGGTGCGACAACTCTAATGTCCAACAACTCTAAAGCCTTTCGTATCCAGTGCACTGCTGGATTTATGCCTCTCGAATTTGTTTCACAGCAGCACTTAATCAATAAGAGGCGAATTGGCCTGCTAAACCACGCTGGCCAAACGGGCTGGTATAGGTCGGTTCACGAAAGTTGACCAGAAATGGCGGCCGTCGCGCATATGTACATTCGTGCACCAATGGCGTGGCTCCATTCTTGACGCATTTAGGGAATGCGTCAAGAACGGAGTCACGCCATTGGCATTCCACCCGCGCCTCACCCCGCACCTCCACGGAGACCTAAAAATGATTTCTGCGCAGTGGTCATCTTTCGTGAACCGACCTATACAGGGTTTGATGTAGAGTTTTTTATCCAAAGATGGTATTTGCCTCGAGTATTTTTTTTAAGTTTACCTGTAAGTGAAGAGACGGCAAATTACAACATCAATTCCTCTATAATAATAATGTCCTCCCGACCGATTCCGGTCACGGCGGCTTGTCTTTATATGAGACTTGCCAACTGCGCGGGTCATATTATACCTAGTGCACAAGTGTGTGCGCATACACAAGTGCACTCTCTATTCCCTCACTCTCAGTCCGATGGGACGCCACAAGCGACACGACTGAAGAGATATTGGGCGCAGGACCAACGGCTTAACGTGCTTTCAGACTCAAACAAACAACCCTTTACGAACCCTACTGACCAGCGTGGTTTAGCAGGTCAAATACTTCTACTGACTTGCAATATTAATGTGACACGAATTTAGAAAGGCCTCATGCAGGCAGTGGACTGCGAAAAGTATGACATGATATGTGATTTTATTTTCCTAAGTCACCTCATACGACACCCACGGGATGAATGACATTTGTGTTCTTAATAATATAATAAGAAGGAAAGATCGAAGGAAGAAGAGGAAGAGGACGACCTGGAAGAAATTGTGTGGCACAATTGAAAGAAAACGTTGGGGTCGGATCGTATCTCTATGTGATAAACTTAAAGTTCGACTCACCACTGGTTGTTGTAGGTGCCGCTGTTGTGTTTCCTGAAGATCTCGACCCATTCTTGTCCGCTGCGAGCTAGACGATTGGCCACCATTGCTCGGGCGTATTCCATTATCTACAAATTACTGACAGTTATAATGGGAGTTGTCCACGTTTTGCGGACGAGACCGTGACACTGAACAGAATTGTAGATTTTAGGAATATAACTTATGGGAGGACTTAACTCTTTTGCATTACAAAATGTGGGAAAAACTTGGTTATAGTATATGACTATTCGCAGACGATATCGTAGTCATGGCTGACACCATAGAAGACCTAGGCACAATGCTCGATGGCCTCTGTAGAGTCTCCGAACAAGTAGGTCTTAAGATAAACATGGACAAGACGAAAATCATGTCGAACGTCCATGTAGTCGACAAGTATATCACAACACAAGTATACCTGGGACACGTAGTCCAATTAGGTAGGTCCAACTTCGAGAAGGAGGTCAATCGTCGAATCCAACTCGGTTGGGCAGCGTTCGGGAAGCTACGACATATCTTCTCGTCCGATATCCCGCAATGTCTCAAGACGAAAGTCTTTGACCAGTGTATGTTGCCAGTGATGACTTACGGATCAGAGACGTGGTCGCTCACTATGGGCCTTATCAGAAGGCTCAAGGTCACTCAGAGGGCGATGGAGAGAGCTATGCTTGGAGTTTCCTTGCGAGATCGAATCAGAAATGAGGAGATCCGCAGTAGAACCGAAGTCGCCGACATAGCTCTCCGGATAGCCAAGCTGAAGTGGCAGTGGGCAGGGCACATAGCTCGTAGAACCGATGGCCGTTGGGCAGAAAGGTTCTGGAGTGGCGGCCACGTACCGGACGACGCAGCAGAGGTAGGCCCCCCGCAAGGTGGACCGACGATCTCGTCAAGATCGCGGGAGGCGGTTGGATGCAGGCGGCTCAAGACCGGCATGTGTGGAGAACCTTGGGGGAGGCCTATGTCCAGCAGTGGACGTCGTTTGGCTGATATGATGAGTATATGACTGCGAATCTTACTAAAAGTAGGGATAAGAGTGGTCCATGCCCGCCCGCTAGAGTCTGCTACTTTTAAAACTTTATAAAAGTGTAACACCCTTTATTAGACCATTTCCTGAACCCAAAAACCTCGCAAGGTTTCGTTCTTAGAGGAAAAATTCAAAAGGTTTAAAAAGTTCATCAAACTACAATTTTGTGACTTCTACCTTAGGAGATCTAGAATAACGGGTGGCAAATTACTCAAATTAAATTATCACTCAATAAGGCTCGCCCAGTAGACGAGAATCGACCAAAGGATACCAAAAAAATTTTTTAGTTTCTACACTAGGTGTTAAGGTTTATTGTCAAAGATTACAATCATAGACTTAATGATTTAGTAGGTACTACAAAAATGCCACGTTTTGGCATGTGCCATAGAAAATTACCGATCCCTGTGGTTTGATGGTCTCGAAGAGCGTCCTGTTGCTGTTGCCGATGGTGGTCTCGCCGGTCACCAGCCCCGACGATATTATGTAGAAGTCGTCTGTGGACTAATCACACAAAATTACATTAGCCTTACAGCTTATTTCTGTAAAAGACTACTCTCTTGCATCAAGACAAAATCCTGTATCCATCTGCTTGGGAGAGCGTTTACTGCAACTGCCAACAGTTAGGGAGCTTACCTAATACCCTGATCTAAATAGACTAGAACCCGAGATCCGAAATTTTATCCAAAATAAAGAGATTATCTAGAAACTAAAGAATTTCTTTCTGGGGCTGCTGTAAGTAATCTGTTTAACAACCATGCTTCATTCATAAAAATGTGTTTGCATCAAAAAAACAGAGTACCTACAGATTTTTGCAACCGGATCTCGGCCTAATATAACTCCAAAGTTGCCAGAAAATGCCTATTACATGAAAGATTGACAAAGAAACATCCACCCATGACCCATCCTTCGAAACTTTCTCATGGTAATAGTAGTAAGTTACCTGTACGAAAGCCGGGTAAGAGGAGAGTGACATCTTGTGTCCGGGGATGAGGCGGGAACTGCCCGGGTGCATGTGCAAGTTCATCACGTACATCTTTTGGAAACGTAGCATCGACTGGTAGCTGCAAACATGATTTTTATTTATAATATAGAAGGCAAACAATCAGATGGATCGCCTAGTGACAAGCGATTAACGCCGCCTTTGGGACAACACTAGAGGAGTCACAAGTGCGTTGGCAGCCGGGATAGGGGGAGCAGCTGAACGGGGAAGAAAGAAAAAAGAATCGAGCCAACGTAACGTATAGCGCACCGTACCAATCGCATCATTATAAATACTGTTACTTTATGTCGATCTTCTGTGAGAAACCCATTCCATTTATACTTAATTATGATTTAAAATGGGAAATAATGTCTTATTACTGTAAATGGCAACATGACATTTACGCAAAAATACTAATCGGATTAAAGCAACTTCCGTGTGTCAGAGCTAAAAAATCATGCCCTGATTTATAAGAGTGTACCTAATCGCCAACCGAATTAGGTGTTTGCTTGAAGCGGTGAAATATACCCTTGGAGCAGCTAGTTTAGTAGGTACTCCTGGCGGGGTCGGTGACGTATGCTATCCGCGATTCGCGTGACCCCGCCACAGCACGGGATCGTAGTGGATACCGCGGTGGTTTCAGTGAGTACCTAAGCCTCTAGAGGAGAGCCTAACACACCTCCTCCGAAAGCCCCCTTCTCGATCGATTGTCTATACAACGACAGCACAGCCTAAGAGACACCTAATGTTTTCATTTCTCCAAACAAAAAATTCTGTTAAAGCGTTGAGGTATGCGGGGCAAGGGGGGGCTACAAAAATGCATTCTAATTGGCCGGTTCAAATTTGCGGAACGTCATATCTAGTCTTGGGATTGGTCTTATATAAGACGTATAAGTCTAATGTGTTGTTTGAAAGTGTTCGCCTTACGTGTGCCGTCTAGTAGGTTGGGTTGTCGTTGGTTCTATACGACCGAGTGGCGGAGCCGAGACGGCTCGTAAGGATTTTACACCGCACAACAAAAAAAAGCTAGTTTAGTACGCTTCACCAGTCTGGCCTCCATTAAGTTAAGTAGCAGCTAAAACGCTGTAGCATATTATTAAATAACCATATTTCACTTACCTGTTCCAAGTGACTTGCGATGTGTACAAATTGGACCAATCTGGCAGCAACTTTACTAAGCCAGTGCAGTGGTCCGCGAAAATTAGGTCACTGTCCGACCGCGGCATCGAAAGCGCGAACGCCAGTTCATCCAAATCTCCCAGCATGTTGATCCAACTGAAATTTAAAGTAATGAGACTTAGCTGAGAAAAGGCTAACTAAGCTGATCTCAGTTTCTGGCTAGTCAAATAGTTATTAGTACTCTTTGAAGACTAGCGTATTGCGGAGCAGCAGCGGATCCAGGATACCTATTGTTTTGGGAGAGACCTGGTGAAGGAAGGTTTTTAAAAAACTTGTGTGGCCAACTCTGGCTTCGAAGTTTACAGACAGCACCAAGGCCTAAAATAACGGTTTTCGCCCCGAGACAAGAGTCGTAATAGACAGTTTTACGTTCCCTCCGAAACACGGTAGCGCACTGATATAAATGCCACACCTCGTCACTCATCTAAGTGCTCAGCCACTGTGCAAGGCGAGCGCGGGTGCGGGCGCGATGCGGGAAACTCAAACATATGGAACTCTATAGGAGTGTCCGTAGTGGGTGAGCGGGCGCGGCGAGCGGCGCGGGCTGTGCAGCGCGGGGAGCACGCGGGCAACTCAAACCATAGGACTTTCATACAAGTGTCCGTAACTCCATAGTGAATGCGCGGGCGGTAAGCGGGAAACAACGCGGAGCGTGTGTGGATCTCAAACTTTTATGAGGAATGATATTATGAGTAAAGTATCAAGTGCGAGTCAAACTCGCTCATCAAGGTTAACGTAGTAGAGGGATTCACTTAACATAAGCATCACATAGCCCCCTAGCCAAATATCACTATAAATTTTTCGCCAGCAAAAATAAGTTTGCTTTCCTTAGTGTTTTTATATCGATATTGTATATCGATATTGTATATTGATATTGAGCACCAAGGGTTTTGGGAAGCAAAATTTAAATTTAAAAATCTCCATAGGCACCCCGCTAGTATAGGACAGATATATTTTTTCTTTTTTTTGTATATAAATCGTAAAGCGTAAAAATGCAAATTATCTATATAAATCCTAATTTATTTTATTTATTAACATTACCACATATCTCTTTTTAACCCTTCCATTCGTGCCTGAAGTTACTAGAATTTTCCAATTTTTATTCAAAATATATATTTTTTAATATTTGCCAAATATCCATAAACATTTTCCAAATTTCATAAAAACCAAAATTCTCATAACAGTTATAAATGTGATTTGAACCCACGCCCTCAGTCCGTGAGTCGGATTGTATTATGATTGTAATATTACGTTCTACTATGGCCAAGCACTAAGTTGTCAGCTGTGCAAGCGTTGCTTAACTTTGCCGACCTATTACGAACGGCAAGGCAAACACTAAAGAGTAATTAATTTGGAAGAATTTGGAAGAAAATAAATAGATACTTTTGGCTGCCGTCAAGGCACCTGTTTAAGCCACTTAGACCTCTACCCAAGAGTTAAATCCAGAGCCACCTCTGTTGCAGAATTTGCTGATTCTTTAACGCACGATTTACTCACATGATATCTCTAGTAGTGAGCCAGTGGTAGGGCTCCTTAGACGCCGCGTTGTAACCGACGGCTAGGCCTTCTATCTGTATGTAGTAAAGCTTAATCTGAAAACAGATGCACCGTGTATTCTTTTATGTAGAAGGCAGCAAACGACAATCTGTATAGGTACTCATATGGATCGCCAGATAGCAAGCCATTACTGCTGCCCAGCTTGTGCCCAAGCTACACCAGAGGAGTCGCAAGTGAGAAGGAAAAGGTGATAAGGAGTCACAAGTGAGAAGGATAAGGTGATGGGTTGATACATTTTCTGTTCCTAAACGGTCTAGCATTTGAGACGAGCAAATCGACGTATGACATAGTCTGGCTAAGTTGTACTAATCCCGCAGGTGCAATGGCGGATCCAGGACTATGTTTTGACACGGGAGCTTATTTTGTTTTGGGAAGGTGCTAAATATATTAGAGTAAGGTTTTGACCAGGATAACACTAAAAGAGTATTGCTTTTGGAGGCTCCATCCCTATAGTAATCAAACGTGCTCCTAGAAGCGAAAGAGAACCTAGAGCGAATCGTAGTGAGACAAAAGCTATATGAAGGCCACTTATTTCTTTATTTATTGGTTCTCCAACAAAGCATACACATTACATGGTAAAGGGAAATTTTACAATTGTTATCCTTGTGTTTCCTCATTTACAGGAGAACATATAGCGTTCTTATTGCCCAAATGGTCGGTTCAAATACAATTTGTAATAATAATGATCAGACGATACTTTACCTGGTACCAATAAGGGTCATACGGGTTGTTATTGACCATCGTGGTTATGTACTGCTCGTTGCTATCAACGAACTCCTCTACAAGTCCACATATGTCCGTCTTGTTGTAACAATACCTGTAAGGAAGTCAATATAAAGTGAAACGAATCAAAGAGTTTGTGAGGTCCTCGACGATTCGTCCAGATTGAAAATAGTGTTAACAGACCTTTTGCTGTTTCCTCTGGCATCAGACGGTTACCTAGTTGAGGTGGCGGTAGCGAGTGGTTGTTGCTGTCATTCTATTTTATAATGCTTAAGATGAACAAAAACCAAAGAAGAAGGACAACAAGGAAGCCACAACACTCTTAGCAAGAGGCTTTTTCAACAGCCTGTACGTACGTACCTACTTACCTACATGGTAGGCATGATCAGGTCCGCGCCGACCCAATCCAGCGCCTGTGTGCGAAATCTACGAAGCGCCTGTGCAGTGTGGCGTAGCTAGCTGGCAACCGGGGCGGAAGTTGGCGGATGACCTATTTTTTTTTTAGTCGATCGGGTTAACTCTCGTAGTGCTGAGCTAGTGCCCTTTGAGCTATGTTGTTTTATATTTTTGTACATCGTTCTTAAAGATTGTGCGAAATCGATGAAGCGCCTTTTTGTCGTCCTTTTTCGAAAACAATGTTAATAAATTAACGCATATCCTGGCCCGCGGCGCCCCTATCACCTGTGGCGCCTGTGTGCGCCGCGCACATTGCACATAGGGACGGCTCGCCCTGGGTACGATATTAAATAAATCTGATCGATAAGATGGTGACGCTTTCAGTTGGCACACATGACTCCTATGGCAGAACCGATTGGCATTTCACTGGCGAAGTGCCGACGGCAGCCAATCAAACATAACCCCAAAGCAACATTCATAAATCCTTTGACTATTAACTTTCTTTTACTTTGCAGTCAAGCTACACTTACGTCAATATAGGGTCTGAAACTGTAAATGTCTACGAACCCTTTCAGCATGTTCTGCCAGTGCATCCACACGAGGTCTCTAGTGAGGTATCCCTCCAGGTATCCAGCCGCGTACGCCTGCTTCTCGTCATCGCAGTATGCTGAAGTGTGCAGCTCCAAAAATGCCCATCTGGTAAGTGCAGCAACAACAGGCAAGTATAGTACAGTGAAGTAGCTTCATACAACTTTTAGAATAGTTATTTATATCTTGGATTTGGATTATATTAAAGACAGGTAGATAACAGAGCGAAAGCGTCAAGTTTAATTTTTGATCTGAAGTTGGAAGGGATTTCCACTAAGGTATATTGCGCGTTCATAGACTTGGAAAAGGCTTATGATAGAGTGGATAGAAAGGAATTATCGAAGGTGCTATCTATGTATGGGGTAGACAATTTTATAATAAGAGCTCTGAAATCTCTGTCCTAGAGCCTATGTAAGGATTAATGGTTCTTATACAGAATGGTTTGATATCTCCAAAGGTCAGACAGGGCTGTGCAGCCTCGCCCCGGTTGTTCAATCTATTCATGGATAGCTGCATGAATGATATTAGAGAAATTGAATGCGGGATCGATATGGTAGGATTGCGTGCTAAGTGCCTGTTGTACGCCGATGATCAAGTCATTCTTGCGTCCTCGGCGAATGAGTTGCAGCAAATGATGGAGTGCATGAACGAGAGCTTTAAAGCGAAGGGTATGAAATTGAATGCAAGGCGAAAGTGATGGTGTTCGAGAAGGATGAAAGTGTGACTGCATGTAATATTGCGATTGAAGATGAACATGTTGAACAAGTTGAAGAATGTGTATATTTGGGTAGCATGTTTACAAGAGATGGAAGATGTGAACAATATATTGAAAGGAGAGTGACTGCGGGAAACTGGGTGAATGGAGCGCTGCACGCCTTTATGACCGGTCAGACGGTGCCGAAAGAGGCGCGACTGGCGGTTCATGATGGTGTACTTGTGCCCACGCTGATGTATGATAGTAAATGTTGGGTATGGCAGAAAAAGCATGGAAGCAGAATTAAACTACAAACAGCGATTGAACAGACAAAAAGATGTACTGAGAACCTTGAAACGTGTCAAATAGGTACTTGGACGAAAAATATGCGAAAGAGATATAAGTGGGAGTTATTTCCTTTTTCTTGAATTCTGTAAACCATTAAATAAAAACAACATCACGGCCTATTACTCGTTTTGTCTTAAGCTACAGCATAATCAATTTTTGAAAGGTAAAGCGCAGTTTATGAAAGGTAAAGCGCAGCTGAATAGATGAGAAAATAGGTACCTATGCATAAATATTGCCGTGTGGTTGACGGCATAGAATACAAGTGTCACCACCCCCTATCTTCCCGTGGGTGTCGTAAGAGGCGACTAAGGGATAACACGATGCAAATACCATCTTTGCGTAGAGACGGAAAACTTGACATCAAACCCTATACGACTGCCTCGTTGGTCTCGCGGCATAAATGTGCGCGTGGGATCGGGAGGTCCCGGGTTCGATTCCTGGGTCGGGCAGTGTTATTGGGTTTTTCTGTCACGAAATTCTCAGTAGCAGCACGGAGTCTGGAAATGTGCCCGGTACGGCAATAGGCTCGCCCCTTATTACGTGGGACTAAGGTATATCTGGCGAAAAGTGGGTGTAGAAATACACCTCTGCCTACCCCTTCGGGGATAAAAGGCGTGACGTTGTGTATGTATGTATGTATGTAAATATTTAATAAGTTTAAATAAATATTATCTTTAAACTTATTTAAGATTTATATCTATATAAATTTGACTGCCTCCATGGTCCAGTGGATAGCGTAAGCGACTGCTGATTGGAGGTCCCGGGTTCGATTCCCGGGTAGGGCAAAAGTGTTACGCCGCGTTTCCACGCTTGCCAAGGCTCGACAAGCATCTACAAGCCCCAAGCGTCTACAAATCTCGCTTGGCATTTGGAAGTCGATTACACGCTTGTGAATGCGTCAGTGTGCTACGTACATCCAAGCAAGGCGGACACCGAACTTGTATCGGCTAAAAAATCATGGCGAAATGTGGGTGTAATATTACACCTCTACCTACCCTTCGGGGAAACAGGCGTGAGCCTATAAAATATATAAGTTTAGGTTAAACATAAGATAACAGTTTATATTATCTACCAATTTCATACAATACCTACCCAGATAACAACAAACTTGCAGCAAGTTTGGCAAGTTTACATTGTTATCTGGGTACGTATTGAATACCTAGGTACTGCTATTGACATTTATAGAGCAAAACCTTCATACCCTGTGCTGTTGATTTCGTTGCTGTACGTAGCCCGAGCAACATGAACGTCGGGTATATCCGCGAAGTAGTCGGTCACCTTCACTTGAATATCATCGCCCTTCATTATCACGTATCCATATTTACATTCGCAATAACTAAACAAACTAAATATAAGTAGAAAACACAAAATTATTCCGCGAGACATCGCGTCACTTTGCAGTGCAAAGTTGACGAAGAGTTATTTATATTGTCTTTGTTTGATAATTATGTTTACAATGATAAGTAATATGAAACATAATAATAAGTACCTACAATAATTATCGATGAAAGTTCAACAGAAATAGCTTTATCTTTTTGAATTAACCGCACGTTTCTGTTTTGACAACTTTTGAAGTCTTGACGTATGTTTTGGTGTTGCAATGCTTATAAATTAATATTTTCTGACTCATCAGTCATCACCACAGAAGAATAACTAAAGGTCATCACATTCCCTTGTCACATTCCTTGTGAGCTTTCAGAGAAGACATCATCCCCTAAGTAGTCTGTGGAAGATACTTATTCAAAGAGGTTGGACGTTGTACTTATTCTTCCGTGGTGGAAGACATGACATTAAAGGCTGCTACACACAGTGCCGGCGGCTTTTTCCTGGCGTTTTGCTGCCGGCATCTGCCGCAGAAGCCACGGTGCACCTGGCGGCAAACAAAGCCGCCGGCATGGAGTCTTGGGTGTACCACGCGAGTTGCAACTTGTAAGGTACCTAATTTCGCTCCCGGCATTCACGAGGTAATGTTGTGTGTGGTTGTAAGCATTGCGGCTTTGTGCAACTTTTTGCGGCAGATGCCGGCAGCACAAACGCCAGGAAAAAATCGGCGGCACTGTGTATAGCAGCCTTTAGTATTATATATTAATTTTTCGTTATTTTATTTTTATTTTATTTATAGGTAAATTTAATATAATAAAATTATAATTGCATATAGGATCCGAACGTGTAGAAGCAAAAATAAAAATACCTTTCAAGGCCCGTCAAGGTACGCAGGCTACGCTTCTGATTTTCGGGTGTAGGCTACCCAGACGTATAATGTGGGGCTACTAGAGCTAATTTTGCTTAGCATTTGTGCTTTTCTATACTTAAGGTGATTTTCCACCAGAGTGGCGAGACGAGACTAGTCGAGAAGAGAATTGAAATCGCACTGACCCTTTTCCACTAAAAATTGCCATCGCGAGCTCGGGCGTGACCGCCGCGCCGCCCGTAGGCTTCATTAGATAAAGATATAGGTACAGTGCTGTTTGAGTTCGTCTTGCAATACACACGCAATTTCTATCGCGAGAAGCGTGTTTCTGTTGCAAAGTTAATTTATACTCTATGTTGAAAGCAATACGGTTCATTTTTACACAAACAAATATTTCAATTCACGCCTCGCATATTCTCGCCAATCCACACTGTTTTCACCAAAGATGTGCTGGGAGAGAATTGAAAATTTGCCATACAAATTTCAATTCTCTCCTCGCCCCGCCTCGTCTCGCCACTCTGGTGGAAAATCAGCTTTACGCTGTATTGATGACCTGCCTATTACTCCTTTTGTCAGTGACAGGTAAAGTTTACCTAGGTACTTGGTTACCTACATCTGAATACTGATTAACAGCACCACCACCAGTCCAATACCGCTGAGTACTCGTTGTCGACAGGTGGTCCACAAATGGTCATCGCGTTGTCAACCAGTGACCGCCGAGTGGCCGACGAGTAGTCTAGACGGTGGAGGAAGGGTGGTCCATGGGTGAAGGCCGGTTGGCCGACGGATGGACGTCGCCTGGTCCACTAAAATTCCGAATAGTCTGCAGTAAAGCCTCGCTGCGTGGCTGCCAAAGCACCGATGCTGCGATATTATTTATCAAGCCGTAGTCTGCTTAAGTATATTGCTAATCGTATAGCAATGACAACGGCAGCCCAAAACCCTATTAAACCAATCATGCCAAAAACAAAATAAAACAAAGCTTTAAAAAAGTATTCCACATTTAATCCACAATAATTTCCTCTCCTCTACAGCCAAAGAGATAAAACGCCTCATCTCAATAGCGTAGAACATCAACTCGCACAGGTAGATAGTTTCATGCCTATTTCGCCACATTTGTAGGCCAGTTCTCTCATTAAGTATGGCGTCCTTTCGTGTGCAGGGGCGGAGAGCCACTCGTTAAAGTTGATGGGCACTGCGGCGTAGCCCTGCTTCTCCAATATGTCCAGAACTAAGCGGAAGGTGCCTCGGAGACGATTGCTGTTCATTGAAAAGCAACCAGCTTGGAAGTTTAGTACGCACAAGCTGAAAAGAAAATTAAAATAAAATGTCTAATTGCTACGATTTTTCTATAAATTCGCGACTGTATAGCTATGGGTTATGAGTGGCCATACGAGAAATAATTTATGCCAAATGGTAGACCTACGATGGTTGAAGATTTTTAGCATAAGATGCACGTAAAATGGCTATATTTCTATAATTAGGTTGTTTCTGGCGATAAAGGACGTGGAAACCAAAGTGTTAACCTGTCCTCCCTTCACAATTTCGCTTTTCCTCAAGATGGCCACGTGAAATGGGGTTGGCACTGACGCTTAAAGGCTACAGCTAGTTCCAAATAATCATAACGCGGGCTGTAAGTACGGGGTACGTTAGCCACTCTTTGTATAAAGAGACGGTGAATGGTAAAAGAGAACCTAAGGATTGGCACACTGTAAAGAGTTTTCTATAATCCTTGTGGAACATAAATTCTGGAACCTACCATCGTCGAGTGTCTTACAAACGGGAGCCAAATTAGAAAAAAATGAATACTTACGCTATGCTACCAGGAGGTAAGTTGAGGTATCCAATTGGCACTTTCAGCTCGCCGCTGCAAACGGGCATCTTCACTGGGTATCCACCTTGCAGACATATTAGGCAATCTAAAGAGTAAGAGAAACATTTTAATTGAGATTGTTATTATACACAACCCAGGCACAACATATAACGAGAAAGTATATGAAGGATCTAATACAATAAATATCACAAGAGAAAAAATTCGACAAGCCGATTTTTAAATACATACCAGCCATAAACCCATTCGGCAGCAAAACATTCCTCACAACGTATTCTGGTCCTCCCAATCCTGTAGCCAGGTGTTCCTCTAACTGGCCGGTCAAAGCGTGCACTGGGTACACAGACCTGGCCTTCTCCAGCACTTCAGAAGGCACCTTAAAGTCCTCGCTATGGAACGACTTGACAGCCTCATACAGAGTCAAGAGTTGGAGATAATCCAAAATATTTGTCTCCCTAGAGGAAAACTCTTGGAAATAATCCTTCGAGAAAACTTTTGACAGCAATCTGTTTTCGTAAATCCCCAAGGAGGCAAGCTCCAGGCAAATTTTTGCCCACGGCAGAGCACTGTTATTGCCCGCCATGATTGGGTTCAAGGAGATCTGCCTGCGGATTTCTGTCCACTGTTCCCTGTCAGGTGTGAAGTTGTTGTTCGAGAGGCAGTTGACGAAGCCGAGGAATATGTTGGTTCGCGCGTGGGACAAGGTCGTGGAGTTTGATGCGGCGAGATTGCACAGGTAGTCGACCAGACTTAAGTTGGTATGTGCCTGGAAAATGTAATAGATTGTTGATTAAGTCATAGTTAAAAGAATTGCTTGCCTAAACATTCTTAGCGAGGAAAAAGGCGTCATCTAATTTTTTTAAATATTTTTATGGCCTGCGGAAAGTGAACCACCTTATTTCAAAGATTTAAGATTCTACGCATTTTCTTGGCATGGAAGCGTATACCGCAGTGTGTAAAGTATCTTCTTTAGACGATACAGAGGTATACAAAGTATATTCAAAATAACTCGATACTTACTATCCTAGACAAAATCCGCGCCACCAGCAAACCCTTTTCGAAATCTACATTATTCTTCACTACGTACTTCGCTATGGCATCCATGAGTTGCTCATGGTAGTATTCCGTATGTCTCTCCAATATCCTGCCCTTTATCCTGGCAGCTGTCCTCAAGACCTCATCGTAAGTCAGCTGATTCAGTCTCTGCGTCAGAATATCGTAGCAAATGTGGAGCAACTGTACTCTCGTCGGATAAATCGATTCCGTGCAGTTCACTTGACATAAGGACCATATTATCGACTTCGCGACCTGCGCATCAATTGCCTGGTCGTGCAGCAGTAAGCCAGTCACTACATTATTAATACATCTATCAGGAAGGTCATGTGTGCAGCAGTACGCTAGCATATCTCTCAGCAGAAACAGGTCCTGACTGTCGATCTCCATTGGTAGGTGTATTTGGAAAGCTAAAGGAAGAGCTAGCTTTAACGCATCAACCAAATGGTTCTTGTTATCAAATCTGGTCAGAAGAAAGTCTAGGAACATGATTTGTCGTAAGTTAATCATGTTGATGTTACATCTTATGAGCTGTAACAGGGTTTGGACTACCAGCGAATCCGCCGGAACTTTGAGGTAGGTAAGGACTTTGGTTGCTTCGATAGCTTCGTTAACATCTAATGCGCGCGCTTGCTTCTTAAAGTTTTGGCAGAGAACACCAAATGTGGGATCCTTTACTATATGATCTGTGTTGTTTGGTAGCCTAGAAAAAAATAAAATACAACGGTACAAAAACAAATTTTGGCATCCTAGTGGACCAGTGATCTCAAAAAACTGGTTGGGAAAGACTACGATGGGCTATAAGCGGAAATATCGGAGTTCTGTGGCAGATTAGGTGCTAGCTTTTAGGAATAGTATAGCATCATTATATCAAGTTCGTATAGTAGCAGATGGAATTTGGACGCTCTAGTACGTCGAGCTTAATTTTACGTCGGAACATATCTGACGGAAGATGCGTCGAGCGTATCATCGTTTGCGTCTATTCCGTCAGATGGGTCGGTACATATCGGACGGAAAATACGTCGAGCGTATCTGCATCGGTTGTGTCCATTCCGTCAAATTAGACCTGCTACATTATGCGTCTTGTCAGTTTCTGCTTTCGACAACTACAGAGGCCCTAGCCAAACGGCATTCGCTCTGATATCTACTTTCGCTAACGCTTGGTTGCCATGGTAACATAAGGAATTCCCATGGAATTCCTTCTTCGTTGACCACGTGATATAACGAAGGCTTATGTCACTTCCATACATTTTTGCACTTAGCGATTAGCGATATCGTTAATCGACTGCCATTTGGCTAAGGGGGCAGTGCTGTTGCTTTGTATGAAATTTAATTTTAAAACGTCGCTAACGCGTTTGTTAAAATACACGTGGTGCGTGGTGCGCGCGACGTCGACCGACGATAGGTTGACGGAAACGGAACAGACGCTGTACGCTCGACGCACTAACGCATCATCGGTTAGGTGTGAAAGGTTGAATGATTTATCATATATTTGGCTGTATTGGCGTTACGCGACGGATGATACGCGACGCATCTTCCGTCAGATATGTGCCGACCCTTACGAGGATGTATTAAAAAGGAAGTTTTATTACAGTGGTGCAACCGGTCCTTAACCTTCAAGCAGTACTTACTTGCCAGCCTTCTGCAGCTCAAAGAGGCACCTCAACGCCTGCAGCATGTGCTTGTGATTGAGGACAGTTATGTTCATCTGCACGGCTCGGAGCACGGCCGCCGCGCTTGGCGCGGTCTTGATAGTCGTCATCACCGTATCTGGCGAGTGGGACCTTGATATCTCTGTCACTACAAACATTTTTTTAAAATATTAATCATACAAAATAATTTAGCGGGTCTTAATCGCGTAAAATTAACTAATTTAAGGTATGAAAAGCAGCGATAGCCGAGTTGTGAGACCGACAGACTGCTACTGTACTGACTGTAGAGGGTCTCGGGTTCGAATCCACGGCACACCAATAACTTTTCGAACTTAAGTGCGTATTAAATTGTTAATTATCGCTTGCTTATCGGTGAAGGAAAACGTCGTGAGGAAACCTGCATGTCTGAGAGTTCTCCATGATGTTCTCGAAAGACATGTGAAGTCTTTCAACCCGCACTTGGCCAGCGTGGTGGACTATGGCCTTACCCTTCTCATAGTCAGAAGAGGCCTGTGCCCAGCAGTGGGGCATTATTAAGGGCTGTTGATAAGGTAGGAATACCTATTTGTTTCCAACGTTTCGACCACCTTGCACCGATCGTAGTCACCGAGAGGCTGATGAGAGCTCAGCTCCGTCTTGCGGAAGTGCGGTTTTGGCACTACCCTCACGTGGTTTTTATTTAAGTTCGCAATATCGGTACTTCGACACACTACAATAATGACGTCTACACACTGATGAGTTTTGTCAGTGCGGCAGTGTTTACATTTGCTGATGACTGGATTCCAAGTAGGCGATAATCTATATCCATCCTCCCAGTTGAATCATCACCCAAAATATGCTCATCACCACTGTGTCAGCTTTATCCTGGATCCACTCAAGAATGCCTTGGAGATATGGATCTGCTTACTAGCCTAACTAGCTATATCCCGGCAAGACCCAGCATAGCAGATCGGACGGCTGGATCAGGGCTTCCACAATCACATGGCCACATCCCATCGCTAATAGTGCTCAAGTATGTTGCCATTGTTTTTAGTGTGTAGGCTATCAGGATTGCACATACTACTTCTGCTGGTCTACAAACTTTGTTTAGGTTTGAAGGTTTGGCTGATATAGACGGGCACATGGGGTTTTCCATCGCAAAATATCGACACATTTTTTTTTATTGATGAGAACATTAGTGACACATAAAGGTTCACATTATATACCAAATATCTTAGAAAGTACAATAATGATTACTATAATTCCTAAGTTCCTAACATATTCAGTCTTTCAGTGTGTAAAATAATATTTTTGTTTTAAATTTTTCCCTTTGGTAATAAAATCCTTGCATATTTATTTAAACATCTTTATTAAGGGTCTCTTACGGTTGAGGTCAATCAGATATATGCACTGTTAGTTCAAAACCTATTTTCCTTGTTCTTACTTAAATACAGAAACAAATTGAGTCACTCATTTAATAAGAATTTATAAATAATGCTTCATAAACTTGTATGCAGTGTTAGCACCATCTCGCTCTTATCCTATATAATATACCTCCGTAAAGTAAACTAAATGTTTAAAAGACCATTTTATGGCCGCTGCCCAATGACAACCTAGCCTACTAGACGGCAGATGTAAGGCGAACACTTTCTGACAACACGTTAGACTTATATGTCTTACATAAGACCAATCCCAATACTAGTTATGAATTATGATGTACTGCAAATTTGAACTAGCCAATTAGAATACATTTTTGTAGCCCCCCTTGCCCCGCATACCTCACGGCTTTGAAAGAATTGTTTGTTTGTAGAAATGATAACATTAGGTGCCTAGTAGGCTGGGTTGTCGTTGCCGCTGCCAGATAACAATAAATAATAAATAGATACTCACAGTCTGAAACAAAACTCTTTGACCGCAGCGAACTATTAAGAGTCCTGGCATTTAATACACTCCGCCACATACTCTTAATTATCAAGGTCATTATGTCTGGAACGTAGACAGAAGTTCACATATATTTTGTGTATGGACATAGCACTAAGAAAATACAAATTTAAAGGTTATATTGTTTACATTTCGTACTAGACAAGTGTAAAATATTTGTTTTTTTGTATGAGGTGCTCGTGAATACAAATGATTTAAGTAATATTTTCTATATATTCGGTGTAAGTCTAATAGTTACTTATACTTACATTCCAATTGAAGTAATTCGATAATTTTTCTTATTATTTTATTTATACTGAGTACTGACAAATATCCACAAGTTCAATATGCACTATTAATCTGATTTAATATTTTATGGAAACTCCAATAAATAATAAATAAAAAATTATTTGCAATCATATCAAAAGAAAAACAATTATGAAATTTGAAAAATTCGCGTGATTGACAGCTGATTCTGACATTTTACTACGTAAAAACAAATGAAAATCTCTTGTTGTGCTTTTAAAACTTCTTCGCTTCTCTATGGACAGGAATGACTTGTTAAAAAGTACTTAATATAATTATATGTATTGAAGTTAAAAAAGTATCGGTAAACAGCGAATTAAACGAGTTATATTATGACACAAATAAATACACAAATATTAGTCTGCATACATTAAAATTAGGTTCCGGTTACGCTTAGGATTTGTGTGCTCCCCAGTATTCTTAGCTAAAATTCGTGTGAGAGATCATTCCATTTGCGAGTGCGGCCTTGACGAGGGTACTTTGGAACACATTTTTTCTCTTGCCCAAAGTTAATTACACCTCTCTATGACCTTCTTCCTAACCAAATCCCTAGACCTGATAAGTGATAACCTCGCGTTTCTGTTAACCTTAGTTCACACTCCCTTTGTTAAAATTTTATATAAATTTATCTCTATCAATAAAATAAAATTATAGACTTATATATTATATCCTCTGCTTTCATCCTTCTCTCCTTTCTAATAATCTCTGTAGTTCCTTTAATCTTAATGTTTACTAATTATTTGTGTTGTCCTTTTTCAGTGACTCGACCCTTCAAAGAGAAACCATAGCTATTATTACCGGTCAATAGTCGTATTTATTTGCATTTTTATTAATTTATTCGATCTCTTTTTCCACCTTGACATTGGCAAAATCATCGATCCCACCGATGGAGCCATTTTAATCAAAATTCAAAATTGAAGTTGAAGTTAAAATTAGGTATGTAAGTATTTCACTCGACAGATGCCAATTTTTGCTAACATAATATTTTCAGTGTAACGAAATGTCTTTCTAACCGTTCAGAAATACAATACTTCTACCTCAAGCTTCTACTTTATTTTAATGTTGCTGATTAAAATATTTGTGTACAACACTAATATCATATGCTTAGTAAAAAATAATGTATTAAAATTATTCTTTAATTTTTCCTAGAAGTAAAATTGTAGGTACTTTATTTTTGAACTAAGCATTTTGACGTCTTGCCAAATTGTCAATTGTGTCAAATTTTGTCAATAATCAGGAGTCGTACAGTACCTACCTATAATTTGTAATTTCTGCGCATGAATTTATGTTTTGATTGTTATTTTTGGGATATACTTCTGAAAAGTTATTAAAGGAACAAAAAATTCCTTCAAAATGCACACTGAGACAGTTGTACATCACCGACCCGACCGAGAATTACGGAAACAAGTGATAATACCGGGCGATTACAATTTAGTTCCATACGAAGAATGTTGTTGCCGGATCAAATTAACTGATGTTGTATGCAAAAATGCGACAGGGCCGTGTGAAATAGAATCTGAAAGTCGTGTATTTAGTACTTCATTCGATGGGAAAATTCTTATTGGAGATAACGACAATTTCATAGACAGAGATTTCGAGTTGATTTTGCAACAGATGTGTTGTGGTGAGACGTGTTCGGCTACTATGGTGTATAAGGACCTTGATGGGGCTCTCGTGAAAGAGATCTCATGTAAGATAGAGTTGATGGAAGTGACGGAAGAGCAATTGATCAGTGACTGGGGCAGAGAAAGACTGTTTGAAGCTGCTATGCATCATAAGGTTAGTGATTTTTTAATGATTTATAGGAAACACAAGTGCCTGACACGACACATTTTGCTATCTCCAGTCATATTGCATTGTTTATTCCAACATAGTTAACACAAAATGCTAACGTTCCTTAAGATATCAGAGTTTCAAACACTTCACACATCACATTATCATCAATGCAGTCATCTGTATGATCTATTAAATTGAATTTTGTCTCTTTGAACAACTTGATAAAATGTGTTGCTATGAAATAAAACTGCATTACACCACACAAGATAAATGTTTAGTAATTTCTGATATAAAGATACTGTAAATATGTCCTATTCTCTTCCACCACCTATTGTAGTATTTTGTATCAATTGTAAACTGAATTTATATTTTGTGAAAAAAGTAAAGTAATAAAGTAAGTAGTACCAAGTAGTAGAGTAGAGGGAGCGTATGAGTTTTGATAGGATAGAAGCAATTGGCATTCTGTTGTCTCTGCCTACACTGACGGGAAAATGTGTGCATAGAATAATTATGTATGTTTATATATTTTATTTTATTTATAGACTCATGCCTGTATCCCCGAAGGGGTAGGCAGAGGTGTACAATTACACCCACATTTCGCCTTGAATTTTTAGGTCCCATGTAATAGGGGGCGAGCCTATTGCCATTACCAGGCACATCACCAGACTCCATGCTGCCATGCCACTGAGAATTCGGAAAACCGAGTAATACTTTTGCCTGACCTGCAAATCGAACCCAGGACCTCCGATCAGCAGTCGCATATGCTATCCAGTGGACCACGGAGGCAGTCATTTTATGTATGTAAGTAAGTAAAGTAACTTCAAATTTAAAGTTGTGCTGTTTTAATTGTCAACAGGAGCGTGGTGTGGAGCTTGTTAAAGAGAAGAGGCTAGTGGATGCGTTCAGGAGGTTCAACAAAGCGCTGAAGATGCTCATAGCTACTGAACCACTGGATATGGACACTGATGAGACTGTCCTCAAGGATATGCTGGAGTTGAAGGTATTTAATTTAGATATTTTTTTATTCTACATCATTCTCTGTCCTTGACATTTTATGTGTAATACAATAAATCTAATCTAAAAAATATAAAAAAAGAAATTTAGCAAGAAAGAGCTACTTATATTTTTTAAATTGTATTGTGTATGAGATTAAGACCAATCAACAAATATTTATTTTGTACTAGTTGTTTCCCGCGGTTTCACCCGCGTCCTAAGGGAACTACTTCGCGTACTCAGTTAATTTATAGCCTAAGTTACTCCTTGGTACATCAGCTATCCGCCAGTGAAAATCGGTCCAGCCGTTTCAGAGATTAGCGAGAACAAACAGACAGACAGGCAGATAGACAAAAATTTAAAAATATGTCATTTCGGTATATGTACATCCTTATGCATATGTGTATATACAATAGAACACAAAAATATAATACAATACAAAAATATACAAGTCAGTGTGCAAGTTGTCCCAAATTATTAATTTAATACTTTTAGGTACGAGGGGAGTTCAATGTATTCTCGGTATCGAGGTGATATACTAATGATAAGGGTAATTTAATTATCTCATTAGTTAATAACACTCTTTGAGGGTATAAATACAAAATTTCATTTAACTGAATACTAATGGTGGCACCATTAGTATTCAAGATATCATTGCGAAAAGACAACTATGATGACTGATCCGACAATGATGAAAAAAATCGAGCATCGTGCAGTGATAAAATTCCTCACAAAACAAGGAAAAGCTCAAAAAATTATCCATGAAGAATTCAAACGGGGTAGAGAGAGCATTGAAGACGACCCCCGCGCTGGTGGGCCAATTTGTGCCGCTACTGAAGAAAACGTCAAATTAGTCGAAAAACTTGTACTTGAAGATGCCCGTGTAAGAGTGAAAACATTAGCAGAAATGACTAAGCTATCCGTGGGTACCATTCACACAATCCTTCATGAGCGCCTGAATTTGTCAAAGGTCAGTGCAAGATGGGTGCCGCGAATGCTCACCGCGCTACAGAAACAAGTGCGAGTTGACTGTTGTAAGGAGTTTTTGGACCTCTGTGGTGAAAATCCGCAAAGTATTTTCGATCGGATTGTTACTGGTGATGAAACGTGGGTTCATCACTATGACCCTGAGAACAAGCAAGAGTCTATGCAGTGGCACAAAAAAGGATCAGACCCGCCGAAGAAGTTCAAAGTCACTCCGTCCGCAGGAAAGCTCATGGCCACGGTGTTTTGGGATTCTAAGGGAATCTTGCTAATCGAGTACACAAAAAAGGTAAAGTATTACTGCTGCATCATACGCAACCACCCTGCGTAATTTAAAGGAGGCAATTAAAGAAAAAGACGTGGAAAATTAACCGCAGGTGTGTTGCTGCTTCACGACAACGCGCCGGTTCACAAGGCGCGCCTTGCCCAGGCTGCTGTGCGGGAGTACGGATTTAAAGAAATCAATCATCCACCCTACAGTCCAGACCTGGCCCCTAGTGATTATTATCTATTCCCTAATCTTAAAAAAGACCTTCGTGGAAAGCATTTTTCGGACGATGAAGAGTTGAAGGGAGCAATAAACGAACATTTTTCGGGCCATGAAGAAAAATATTTTTCAGAGGGAATTGAAAAGTTACTTTCACGAACAAATAAATGTATTGTGATGTTAGGGGAGTATATTGAAAAATAAAATTTATACAGAATTTTCCGCCTTTTCCTTCATACCTATACCGAGAATACATTGAACTCCCCTCGTAATAATATTTTTTATTTTACTTAGGTACATTTGGCTTGGATGCTTACGGCCCGGCCACGGCCTACAGCGGCGGTGTCAGTGGCGAGCGTTTTCGATGCACATGGTGCGCTTTGCTACGCCGCGCGTCGTGGCGACCGATGTCGCCCTCGGAGTAAACGCGCCATGTACATCGAAAGCGCTCGCCACTGTGGCCGGGCCGTTACACTGTAATGCACTGGTCAGCTCATTTAGAATACCAAAAAATAAAAAATAAATTTTAAAGGTAGTAGAGTCTTGCTGATTTGCATGAATGGGCCGGCTCGACCGGGGAAGTACTACCCTCTCACAGAAAATCGACGTAAAGTAACAGTACTTAAACTGTTGCGTTTGTGACACCTGTGGTATTGCTTGTGTCCATGGGCGGCGGTAATTGCTTACCATCAGGCGATCCGTCTACTCGCTATTGCTATAAAAAAAAAAAAAAACAACAGAATATATTTTCTTTTTTCAGATAAAGCTGTACAACAACCTAGCCCACTGTCAGCTACAATTTGACGAGTACGACGCAACATTAGAACTTTGTAACAAAGCTCTGAACTTTGCACCAGAAAATTCCAAAGCATTATACCGAAGATGCAGCGCCTACATGGGTCTCCACATGTATGAAGAAGCATGGAAAGACATACAGCATACCCTGACTCTAGACCCTAACAACAAGGCTGCACAGCAAAAAGCCAATGCCCTGAAGCCACAGATTGAAAAGATAAATAAAGAATATAGTAATGTAATAAAAAAAATGTTTGGGTAAAACGCACAAACTTTTAAAGTGATAAAAGTTATGGTCAGATTTAAAGGTCTTGTTGAATGATGAAAGATTAAAATAGAGATTGTACAAAAATGTAGATCTCACACCTGCATTCAGATTGAGTATTTGGTATTGCTAGCTTGGGCTGATTCGGCAACACCTGGCGTTTATTTGACGTATAAAATTAGATCAAGCATACAATTTGACGAAATATACATAACCGGATACCTTACAGATTTTACATAAAAAAACATATAGTTGATTGAATTAGGCGTTACTTGGCGGAACTACATTGTAAGTTAATGGAAGGAAAGAGGAACCCACCACGCACCCTCGGATTGACCACCCCAACTATTGCAATAGAAAAATGTTGACAATACCGAACTCCTCTAACCGAACCGAACTCCTCAGGAGCGATGGGCAACGACTTCGTTGCCCATCGCTCCTGAGGATGCCTCGTGCAGAGGCGAAACACGTGTCGAAGAATAGTCGGCGCATACAGCGGGATACTGCAAGTCAGGTATCTTCCTGGAACCCATACCATTCCTATATCCCTTATCCTTTTAGAGGAGTTCGGTATTGTCAACCTTTTTCTATTGCAATAGTTGGGGTGGTCAATCCGAGGGTGCGTGGTGGGTTCCTCCTTCCTTCCATTAGGTTAAAAAAAAAACACACAAGAACATGTAGTCTTTGGAACTAATCTTAAGTGTTTAGATAGAATGCAAGTGTTGTCTCGTGTGGGAAGTAAACGCACAAATAATCGCAACAGACAACAGGACTGCTTTAACTTTTATTATATTCGTGCAATCTATGTATTAATTAATATAACATAAATACTTACTATAAGAGGCGGCGATAGCCTAGTGGAGATACCAACGGACTGCCATGTAGGTGGGTATCGGGTTCGAATCCACGGCGCGCACCACTGACTTTTCGAAGTTATGTGTGTATTAAATTGTTAATTGTCGCTTGTCTCGTGCCTTGGAGAGCACCTTAAACCGTCGGTCCCGGCTGTCATGAAGATCTTTGACAGTTATTACTGGAAGTCAGTACCCTCAAATAAACTGATCAGTCTTTCTGTGGAAAAGTTGATATTCTGTCATATCTGGTTAGACTAGTAAGCAGTCCTCGGGCTCCAAGGGCGTGTAAGTCTTGGATGCAACCGGGATAACGCTACGGCAATGATGATGACTTACTATTAGAAATAAAACTGCTTGAGAGGTGTCAAGGGACACCCGGATGGAACGAAGTTCCTTTCGATTAATTAGTGAAGGAATTGTAATTATTTTTATTTAAATTATAATAATATTTTTTTTATTATTAACAAATATAATGTAATATAAACTTAATCAGTAGGCTCAATTTTAATAATAATTGTTAATTTTACAAAAAATTTCCCGTTCGCCATCTTGGATCCCCAAATAAATGTCATCAGAATGTATCAGTTATCAGAATGCATGACAGCCCCGAAAATTATACCCATATGAATTTTATTAAAAATGTCCCGTCCGCCATCTTAGATTCCCAAATAGATGTCATTTTCGAGACCGGAATCCATAAAAACCCCGAAAATGATACGCATTTAATTTTTTTTTAAATGTCCCGTCCGCCATCTTGGATTCCCAAATAGATCAGATGTCATTTTCGTGATCAGAAAGCATGAACATGATGCTTGCTTTCTATAAGAGAGAGAGAGAGACAGACAGAGAAACATGCGACGCCGCACGGCTTACAATAGCTTATTATAGCAAAAACTGTCGTTACAACTTTTCGTCTTAATTTTTTCCGTCTAGCCTCCTTTCGCAACGCGCGATGAGGAACTTCGTTCCAATATGATAAATAATGTTTATGTTGTCTCAAGCTTAAAAATGTTGTCAAGCCTTTAATATTTGTTAGTACCAACATTAATAAAGTGACAGACAGTTGTACAGAAACTGCATTTTAATATAAGGAAATTATACTTTTTAGGATGGCAATATTCTTTTGCGGGTTATTCGTAAATATGACCACTTCTTCGTTAAAAATTATTGTAAATATGTCTATAATGTTAAATTTTTTCTATATATCTAATATACCTACTTTACTTATTATCTCAAATTAAATATACATGTTTGTGAAATATCTACTTGTTTTATTTAACCCACTATAGTATTTTCGCTGTATAATGATATGCATGACAGTTCATGACTGACAATTATAGTGATGTAACCTAAGGAAATTTAAGCGATTATTTATAAATATCGAATTAATTGGCAAACGACATGCAATCGTACTTAGTTACCGATTTTACATCTTTGAAATAAAATTCATTTTAAAATTGTTTTGGCAAATATATTCATTCACAAATAAAACGCAGTAATTTTAAAATATTTTTTTTTACTATTAGTCACTGTCACTCGAACTAAAACCTCATATCTGAATCTTCTCCAACAGAGATAATTATTTGAGATGTAACGTGAACAAAATGGCGAGATTTTAGATTTTTATTTAGAACTTGTATAAATATATAACTTGACATTGGCAGAAATTGCTGAAAATATCGGCAGATTGCCACAAAAAAAGAAGAAGAAGAAGAGATAATTATTTGCTGATCTCAAATTCGGTCGAGGTAGACATATTTATCCCAGTCTGTTAATATTGTCGGGTTGGGTTTCGAAACGAGTCGCCCGAATTTGAGGGTATTGGTGGTGTAAGGGACTTAAGGAAGTTAATCCCCTAAAAGTAATTTTGGCTTCCGGTGTTCTTCCGTCTAAATATTTTTAAACAATTTCCAAAAATTCTTCATTCAAATATGCAAAAAGGAACGTAATTTTAGGTTTTATGTGAAAGTAACTAAATAGGTTGTATTAGGTTCTCTTTTGACCCTTAACCACAGTCAACCTCACTTTATTAAACTAGTGGAATCAATAAAAGCGATATTTAGATTTTATGTGAAAAAAACGTGATACGAAACGCAACCGCCATCTTGTGTGAATGATATTGACAGGTAATGTCAAATTTGTGCGTCATTGCCGTCATTGCCTTCGAGTACCTAGGGTTCTGTAATAACTTACCTAAATAAGTTATAGTAGGTTCTCTTTTGATCCTTAATCCGAAAATAGGAGCCCTGCGAAGCAGGGCTCCGTCAACCTTAGTTTATTAAACTAGTGTGAATAATGTGGAAGTTGGCAGTGCCATACACACCGATGTTTGGAGATTTTTTTTTTCAGAGGAAACCAAGTATGCAATGGCAAGTCAAAATGGTGAGGTGGGTTTCCGAGACCTACCCCCCTCCCCTCCCAATCACTCACAACCCCTAAAAACGGCGACGTATTTCAAAACCTTTACCATATTGTCGATTGTTGATTGATGTTATTTCTATGACTGATTAATTTTATCAATGTAAGGATTTCGTATTGCCATCACATCGAAACTAACTATCTATGTCAGTTATTGAAGCTTTACGCTCACGTTTCTTCGGAGTGGACAGCTTCTTGTCTTCAAAACTAGTTCTCCAAATTTTTCATTGGATATTCGAGAAACTGAAGCCTTGCCGATGTCCAGAGCAGAGCTGCCGCAACTCTGTAATCAACACTGTCGATCGGTATTACCGGGCCCCCGTTTGCACGCTCTCGTCCAAAGAAGGTCCTCAAACGAAGCACTAACTCACGGCTTTGAGAGTTTAAAACTATATTTTTTTGTTATTTATGGCATTGTACCTACTTAATAAAACACAACAAAAAATAAGAAATAACACGCCAAACAGGCAGAATCACAAACCGTATACAAGGCGCTCGTACTGACGTATTCGATCACAAGATGACCGCTCCTATTCATCGATTTCAAGCCGATTCAATGGTGTCAATCTCTACTGACAGAGGGTTCGTTTCATGCATCTGACATTTTGAGGATTATATTTTATTATATTTTTAATTAATTTATTTACAGTTAATAAATATTATAAAAATAGAGAGAGACATACTAGTATCAATTTACTTTGTAATTTTTAATAGATATTTTTTTTTTTTTAATAATTGTTTTTTTGCCAATTTATTTTCATAAGTTGAAAGTAGTATGCGTGATACGTAAAATTAGAACTGTCATGCATATCATCATACAGCGAAAATACTATAGAATAAAAACTTTCGATTGGTAATCTGCCGTCGCGCCGTTTGGTTATAACCTCAAAGTCGGTGTATTTATTTTGCTCAAAAGAGCATATTTTGCAGTGGTTTTGGTGTTATTATTGGTGTCCTGTATTTGTTTGTGTCTGTTTTGTAAGTGTGTGTGTTATTTAAACTAGGTAAGTCCGTAATACTTGTGCTTGCTTTAACACCTATGTGCAATCATGGAGGATGACGAAATGTCTCCTCCAGGTCGCCCACCGGATCCTTCAGACCCCAAAGTTTCCGCAACCTCCCAATCCCAAGATCTATTTACATATAACTCCGTCTTGACTGTGCCTTTATCAACATTTGAATCAATTAATACACTACAACATCGCAAAAGGAAAGAACATGGCGACAATGTTACCGATCTACCCCCCGAGTCTGATTCTGATCCTACCCCCAACAAACTTAAAAAACAAGCCACCGCCCTTGCCCAACTTAGTCGCACCCGATACTCTAATATGGATTTAGCCCCCTTTTTAGTTCATGTAAATGTTTCAGAAACCAACCCGAACTCTGGTACCTCTATTCACCCCATAAAATTTGGCCAGATGCTAATTGCCCTTAATATTAAAAACATTAAGACAGACGGCATAAAAAAAATAGGTAGAAACCGAATTGCAGTGGAATTTAAGGGCCCTGAAGACGCAAACTCCTTCCTCGCCAACCCTGAGCTTATTAAGAAGGGATATACTGCTAACATACCAACATATAATATTACTCGTATGGGTGTTGTCCGTGGAGTTCCAATAGAATGGACTGATGATGAAATAATGGAGAACCTGAAGCAACCCCTGGGGTGTGGTCGCATCTTAAAAGTACGTAGAATGAACCACAAGGTTACTGTAGATGGCACCCCCCAGTGGAAGCCTACTTCCACAGTTGTCCTGACATTTGATGGTTGTGTTCTCCCGGAACGCGTATTTTGTTGTTACAATTCTCTACCTGTCTCTATCTACCATTTCCCCACAATACAATGTTATGGCTGCTGCAAATACGGGCATACCAAGTCTCAGTGCAGGTCAAAGCCACGGTGTTACCGCTGTGGTGGCGAGCACTTTGGCGAGGGATGCTCCGTAGATGAAGCAACTTGCTTTTATTGTTCTGGTAACCATACGGCCACTAGCAAAACTTGCCCAGAATTTGTAAGACAAAGGAACATTAAAGTAGTGATGGCAGAGAAAAATATATCATATGGAGATGCCTCCAAAATGTTTACTCCAGTCTCCAAATCGTATTCTGACGTTGTCTCATCACCCCCTCCTAATTCATCTTTTGCCCCAGCCTCATTTAATTTACCATCTAATCACCAAGCCCAAACTCTACCAATCACGACCTCATACAAGAGGACATTTACTAACAAACCAAAAACCCACGCCCCACTCACCCCTGGCTATGACCGCCAAGCTCACCAGGACATCATCAACAGCTATAGTTTCCCACCCTCCGCTAATGGCTGCTGTCTCAATAACAATTCCCAAACATCTTCAGAGTTGGACTCCTCTAGAGAAATGGAATCTGTACTTACACTCATTTCAGTACTTCTGTCTAAATACACTTTACCGGACCACGTTGCCTACGAATTAATCAACAAAATTCAACCCCGCCATAATGGCCCACCAGCTTCTGCAATGGAATGCCAGGAGTGCCCATCCCAAGAAACATGAAATATCATATTTACTTAACTCACATAAACCACTTTTATTTGCGTTATCTGAGACTTGGCTAGTACCAAGTCTCCAGCTAAATTTCACTGGTTATAGCACGTACCGCTGTGATCGAGATGATGGTTATGGTGGTGCGGCTATACTAGTAAATAACCTATTCCCTTCTTCCCCTCTCTCTCTTCCATCTCATGGTGGTGAGATTGATGCTGTTGGTGTATGCTCCTTGGGCATCAGTTTTATATCCATTTACATACCTATCCCCCACCCCTCTTGTTTTCAATATATAAAAAATTTATGTAATACTTATAGCCCCATTATTCTTTTGGGTGACTTTAATTGTCACAATCCCCTGTGGGGATCAGATCATTGTGATTATGGAGGTGCAGAACTGATGGAATTAATGGAGGACGTAGGATTGTGTGTCCTTAATGATGGCTCAGCTACCCGTATTCCTCGTATCGGTCAGAACAAGAGTTGTGTAGATTTAACCCTGTGCTCTGCCACTCTAATGGGTAAGTTAGAATGGCGACGCCTAAACCTGACCCATGGTAGTGACCATTACCCCATCCTTTCTTCCCTGTTTAATTGCTCCACTCCTTGTAGGGAAAAGATTCCTCTTCTAAAATACAGACTGTCTGACGCTAAATGGTCCGAATACCGCCAAACCCTTGAGGACAAAATTAGATCTTTACCTAAAGTTTCTTTCGACAACATACATATGTGTTTATCCCAGTTTACAGAGGCAATGTCTGCGGCTGCAGATGCTAATATACCACTTAAAAATTCAGCCACAGGAAAAGTATCTTCCCCTCCCTGGTGGGATCGTGAATGTACCGCAATAATTAAAGCCCGTAATAAAGCAGAATTAACATATATTGACAATATGTCGGTCAGCAACCTAATCGAATATAAATGTATTGTTGCGAAATCTCGACGCCTTTTTAGGAAGAAGAAGTACGATAGTTGGAAAAAATTTTGTTACTCTCTCTCGCCATCATCCCCTCCCTCTCTTATCTGGGATAAATTTAAAAGGTTCAGACGTGGGTGTGCGTCTCATAATTCCCCTTCTATGGCTAATGATATAGCTGTTTCTTTTCTTAATAAACTCGCTCCGCCTTATGCTCCCCTCCTTGAAGAATGTCCAATTCCAATTGGTACTGTAAACACCTGCAATGACCCTTTAGACGATCCTTTTTCAATATTAGAACTAAAAACTGTGCTTAATCGCGTCCGAGACTCTACTCCTGGATTTGATGGTGTCCCATATTCTTTTTTTAAATCGCTAGGTCCCCTAAGCCGCCAATTTTTACTAGACATAATTAATGTATACTTTTCTTATGGCATCATCCCAGATAGTTGGAAATCCCAGATTGTTATTCCGCTACTAAAGCCCGGCAAGTCTCCGGATATTCCTGAACACTTTCGGCCTATTGCGCTCTCGCCAGTTATAAGCAAAATTTTTGAGCATCTAATTAAAAACCGGCTGGAGTGGTATATGGAGAATGGGGGATTATTGGCGGAGTCACAGTTTGGTTTCCGCAGGGGTTACAGCACTATGGATAGTGTAGGTACCTTGATGATGGATGCACGTATAGCATTCAGTAAGAATGAGGCGGTCGTGGCAGTGTTTTTGGACATATCTGCGGCGTACGATAACGTTCTTCTTTCCGTGCTCAGGAGTAAACTACGACAGCTGAGTGTTCCGGCTAAGATGCTACGTTCCATCTGCAACCTACTATCTGGCCGTATAGTTAGTCTCCAAGTTGCAGATGTAAGGTATGGCCCTCGAAAAGTCTGGCGCGGCCTTCCACAGGGTTCTGTCTTGAGTCCTCTGCTGTATAATATCTACACATCAGACTTGCATACGTCAATAAATAACGACTGCAATATTTTACAATACGCGGATGACTTATGCTTATATGTTACTGGACCGATAGTTGAAGTGGCTGCGGGATCCATGCAGGTATCCCTCAATTCTTTAAACCAGTGGCTTTCATCCCATGGTCTTCATCTTTCAGCCCCTAAAAGTCGTGTTCTAGTCTTTAGCCGCAAAAGACAAACCCCCAATATTTCCCTAGAAGTGGAAGGATCTCCTATCAGTATCGCAGATAATGTGAAATTTCTTGGTGTCACCTTAGACGCAAAATTATCCGGTATACACCATCTTAATTCTATAACCAATAAATGTGACAAGAGATTGAATATGATGCGGGCCCTTGCGGGTGTCTGGTGGGGTGCGCACCCATTTACAATGAAACTGTTCTATAATGCCACTATAAGGAGTCTATTAGATTATGGTTCCTTTCTTCTTGAACCCTGTAATAAAGTTGCCTTATCAAAATTTGAATCTATCACATTTAAGTCCCTACGCATTGTATTGGGTTGTATGAGGTCTACACCAATCAATGCACTTCAAGTAGAGAGTGGTGAACCCCCTCCTCATCTTCGTAGGCAATATCTATCAGATAGATTCGTCTATAAGGCATATTTCTTGAGTAGCCATAAGATAATGTTTAAGCTTGAACAATTAAATTTTTTATTTCACCAAAGTGAGTATTGGAGACATAAAGAACCCCCTCTGCTTTTAAAATCTTTTAGAAAACTGCTTAGTATCAAGGAAAATACCCCTATCCTTCAAAGCTCAACATTCCCTTTATATATCTCACCATATGAAATTTTAAATTATGTTATAAACTATATCCCTCACATTGGTTTGAACAAGGATACCCCTCAGGCCAACAATCACTTTTACTCTATTATTGACAAAAAATGGCAAGACCACCACCTATTTTTTACAGATGCTTCCAAATTATCACCAAATGCCAAAACTGGAATATCTGTTTACTATTCCAATTCTAATATTTTCCTTCAGTTCCAATGCCCCCCAGAGACATCTGTCTTCACTGGAGAGTGTATTGGTATCCTGGAAGCTTGTTTGTTTATCCTCTCCCATAGGTCAATATCAAGGGCCCTTATATGTTCAGACTCCAGAAGTGCCCTGGAATCAATTGTCAAAGACCCTTTTAGAGACAATCTCCGCAGCCCAATCATTTTTGAAATTAAAAATCATTTATATACATGCTCTAAGAATGGTATTGAGGTGATATTGGTTTGGATCCCTGGTCACGCTGGTATCAGGGGCAATGAATGTGCGGATGCATCGGCCAAGGCTGCTGTCACTAGTAGTTTGGCTGATCGTAAACACTATAGCATCCCAATTTACGATTTACTACACTCAACTAAATCAGATTTAATGAGATCTTGGCAGGCCTCCTGGTCTGCGTCGAGTAAGATTAAAGGCGGTTTATATGCCTCAATTCAACCAAATGTACCAGCTAAGCCCTGGTTCTACAAATTCAAATCGGTACCTAAAACTGTCACATCGGTGATCTGCAGAATTCGTCTTGGACATTGTTGCACCCCAGTCTTTCTTCATAAAATCAGGGTACGGGATAACTCACTATGTGAATGTGGTCTGGACGAAGGTACCCTCGACCATATCTTGCTTAATTGTCGCCTAAGAGAACCTTTCCCACTTGAAGAAATCTGTCCTAAACTGAAAATCCAACTCCCAGTCAATGTTCGCCATCTTCTTTCATTTTTTCCAAATCCCATTATGATTAGAGCATTTATTAAATTTATATCCACTAACACGATTAAATTATAAATTATCCTTTGTTATGTGTGTCTTTAATTGTGTGTTTTTTTTTATATAAGTACTTATATAAACTAACAATTTTGGGTACATGTTTGTGTTTGTCCATTGTTACAGGTTCCAATTAGGGGGAAGTCCCGTAACCCCGGACGGCTCCTAAAGCCGGACAGAATTTGAATCTGTCGAAGAAAGCGCGCCAATTTAAAACTTGTGACGCGGTTACAAAGCCACATCCAAGTGTAGTGTGGGGGGAGTCGCGCGACAGCCAGTGCGGACTTGTTAGTCGTGGAGCTTGGTGTAATTTATGAAGTGAGTAAAAATTTTGTTTTATGTAATATTTTAGGGTCCCTAGACAATATTTAAAGTATATAATGGCATTAATAACGTTCAGTTAGTATTGTTATGTTATTGAATTGACGTAATTCAGTCGTTTTTTTAAGATTAATAACTCACAATTTGAGTGAGATCTTTTCTTGGATGTAGCTGAGGGTCCCTAAGATCGGACACTTTCAAAGTCCCCTAACTTCGGCCAATTTTAATAGAATACATTTATTATTGTAGTTACATTATTTATGTTTTCTTGTTAGATTCATCATGGGCAAACCCGACCCAAAACGTAAGAACACCCCCAAACATGATATACTGAAAAAGCCATCGATAAAGTGATGTCAAAAAAGTTTTCTCTGAGAAAGTTGTCGGAAATCTACAATGTGCCATAAAGTACTCTGTTTGACTATATTAAAACTCGTTTGCTCGTAAGCTCGTCTGGATATAGCAAAGTCTGGCTTTCAATGCACTGTAATTGAGCCTCTTAATCCGAATATTTACACAGATTTAGACTTCCTGCCATCAGCTGTAACCGACATACCCATCCAGTCCGGTGGTGAAGAGAATGCTCCCAATAAAGCAGTTATGAATACACCCCTGAACCTACCTCCACAGACTTTCGACGAAAGTGAAAAGGAAAACGATGAGATGCAACTGTCAACAAGCAAAGAGATTGACGACGAAAAGCTGAGAAAAGTGAGGTTTTAACATCTTCCCCTTACAAAAATGCCCGGGCTGAAAATAAAGCAGCAAAAGCCAAGTGGTTAAAATGCAATCACTTAAAGGCAAGAAAACTGACTTCCCGACAAAAATAAAAAAATCGAAGAAAGCGACTACAGTACCAAAGATTTGAAAATTCCTGCAACATCAAATCTATCCACGTCAGTGACTGAAAATGCAACAATTGGCTTGATTTGCCAAGAAGACTATGATGAAGATTGGATTTGCTGTCAAGCTTCCAATCAATGGGCTTACGAAGCGTGTGCTGATGTTGAAGAAGGCTCGTTGAGCTACATTTGTGATTTCTGCAGGTTGTACGATTGATATTTCGTGATTTCATAGGCAACTGTACTGATTATGGCCAAAGTTCATTAACATTAAGAATTGTTTTTTTTGTTAATCGTTGATTGTTCCTATTGTTATTGATATATTTACGATTTATTTTGTTAGAACAATGTTTAAGTTCAAGTAATGGAGGTAACGTTTACTGTCCGACGTAAGGGGACCTTTTTGAAGATGTTATTTTTGCTATGTAACTTTTTTCTTAAAATCTACTGCATTTAAAGTAATATATGAGACTGATCATATGTCTGTGATGATTACACATATAGTTAAGAATTAATTAAATTGTAATAAAGAAATAAAACCACCACAGTTTTAATTTTAATTTTGTTTTTCCTTAAGTGTCCGATACTCGGGGACCTCCCCCTACGTAGCGCCACAAATTGTCTGCAACCCATAGCTACGTTTTATTACAAAATTTTACACGACACTGGCAGAAATTGCCGAAACAATCGGCAGATTGCCAATAAATAAATAAAAAAAAAAAATAAAAAAAAAAAAAAACTTTCTGTCATGTCTGCAATCAAATTATAACAGTAGAAATTCTAGAGAAACATATCTAAATTATGCCCTAGCTTGAATTTAATAGATTATTAGAATGGCTCCGTGGTTCAGTGGATAGAGTATGCGACTGCTGATAGATGGTCCCGGGTCGGGCAAAAGTGTTACTGGGTTTTTCTGAATTCGCAGTAGCAGCACGGAATCTGGTGATGTGCCTGGTAACGGCAATAGGCTCGCCCCTTATTACGTGAGACCTAAAATTCATGGCGAAATATGGGTGTAATATTATACCCCTTCGGGGATACGGGCGCGAGTCTATAATAATATAAAGAAATATATTAGATATTATTAAACCTTGAATCTGAACAATGTGGGTGCATAGGGTTCCCACCAAGAACTTAGGGTGCCAAGCCAACCTCACCTGCAAGTGGTGCACCTACCGATCAACGGACGAGGCTCTGGCAAACAAAATATCCCGATAAGCGGTAATAGGCTCCTCCTATATACAAAGGTACTCTGTGATAGGCTCGCCACCTATTACGTGGGATCAAAACACTGGCAAAAAGTGGGCGTTTAATATGCCTCTGCCTACCCCTTCGGGGAAACAGGCGTGAGTCTATGTATGTATGTATGAATATGAACAAATTCAGGTAGCCAGCTTGCATGTCTGGTATGACATACTACCACAGAATAAACAGTACTTACGTACAGAAGCACCACTTCTCAAACCAATTCATTGAAATTGCGACTCTTGCTACTAAGCAACAAAGTGCAATTCAGCTCGCATAAGCACTCAGTGCCTAATGCGATATTCACCTAACTGTTCCCGCTCTTTTCTAACATATAACGCTGTCGCTGTCTGGCGCGGAGCGACGCGCTACCTGTCGCGCTAGGGTTGTCGACTTGCCGCTGCTACTATAATATTTATTCATCGTCTATCTACCTACTTGACCACGTACCTAATAATAAATAATCATTCTATAAGTTGGATAGGATATCCAACTATTTGAGCTCGTAGAACAAAAACCACAAAAAATCTGGTCGTTTACATTTTCACTATACTAATTCTTAGTTATTTTCTAAACGCGTGGACCGATTTACATGATTCAAGCAGATAAAATGGTTTTTGAACTAGATCTTTAATTTGACACTGACATAATTGTTGGGATATCTCAATAAACAAAAAATCTAATTTTCAAGTTGCTCCCGTAAAATAAATAAATCAAATTTTCAAGTCAACAACCCTTGCGCGGCGCGTCGGACGCCGGGCTTGGAAGCCGCGCGAAAGTGTAGGCACTTATCGCTGTAGGTATGGCCGAGTGAAGGAGGCCTGATACTACGTCTAGACGGGTCAATCGTGCGGGGGCCAAGAGGTGAGACGCGGGAAGAGCGGTACCTAGTTACGTATATCGCCTTAGTTCGTAACTAGGTACATGTTTTTGGGGGCTGGCACGTGCTTGTTTTTTGTTCGTTACTTATTTATTCGCTTATGAATATTAATTAAGATGGTGCATAACTGCATACGACTTGTGCTGTGAGACATCGAAATTATTTATGCTGTTTAAAGATATAAACAAATAAGGATTTAAAAAATCTGCGATTTCATCAATTTACTTATACCAAAAAAGAAAATTTCATTAATTATAATTATTTATATTATCTTGAAATGTATGTACTTATAAATACTTAAAATAATGTGAACGGTCCTACTAATCTACTAACTTTTTAGAATATCTCATGTCTGGCCAAATCACAGAATAAAGTAGTAATCATTGTACGTAAACAACATGGCAGACGTAAGAAAATATCGTTGTAAGGTAATATTCGATTCAAGTGTGATTTTAATTTCATGCAATAAGTACCTAGTACCTTCGTATTAGTTAAGTACCTGTCACATATTATTATGTATCTTGGTAACGGCGCATCCTAGCTCGAAAATAACCATATTTTTGGCCCCCTTTAGTAAACTCCACACATGTCCTCCCTAATCTCATAGCACGGTCACCCATCCATAAAATCACCGTGATGTCTATTGCTTTACCTTTACTTACTTAGTTTGCACGAAAAAAAAGCTGCAAAATACTTCATATCGATAACATAGGCTCTGCAAGCTAATCCCATGGTTACCCGTCCATTAAACCACCGCTATGTCAATCGCTTTATTTTAACATGGTTTGTACAATAACGATATCTGACAAATGCTTTATATTCTTAACCACCTCCCACGACACCTGCGGGATGAAATAGGTGCTGACTGACATTTTGTATGCAAATCTGTCCATGCACAAAAAATGCAAACTGTTTTATAATTATTATTTATCGTTAATTATTATAATATAATAAACTAGCTGTTTCCCACGGTTTCACCCGCGTCCTGAGAGAATTTCTTCGCGTACCCGTTAATTTGTAGCCTTAGTTACTCCTAGGTACATCAGCTATCCGCCAGTAAACGTCTCGTCAAAATTGGTCCAGCCGTTCCAGAGATTAGTGAAAACAAACAGACAGACAGACAGAAAAATGTTAAATAATGACATTTCGGCTCGGAACAGAAAAAATGTTTTCTGTTCCGTGCATTTCGGTATATGTACCGAGTATACATTCATATGCATTTTGTAAAAAGCGGTTATTTTAATATTACAAACAGACTCTCCAATTTTATTTATGTGTATAGATGTATTTATACCTATGTATAGATAAGTGATTTACTGTATAATATTGATGTAGCGTAGCAATTGTAATATTTTTATAAAATAAATAGACGGTGTTTGAATAAGTAGGTAGGTATTTTTTACATATGGCAGCCCTAGCCTCCTTACCCTTGTCTAGACGTTGTCGGCTTTTTCTACGAGATCAAGGGCGTCAAACTACTGTATGTCTTTGTAGTGTGCTACTACTAAGTATTACATTACTGTTCTATTCGATGGTTTCTTTCTTTTCCTGGGTGCGCTGCTAACTCCAGTGTCGGAGTTCAGACCGCGCAAAGGCCTCCGACGTAGTCTAATGATTCTTGTTCCGAGACATGACCCTGGATAAATAGCTTCATGTGCTCGAAGGACGGTAGCGCTCTAATGTAAAATCCACATGTGATCACCAATCCAAGTGGCGACCTGTGCAAGCATTGCTTAACTTTGCCGATCTATCACGAACGGTAAGTCAAGGCTATGAGCGCTAAGTAGTGGTTTATAAACAGCCCCCTCGCCCCTTGACACTGTACGGAGTGTTGTGGGTTCGATTCCCACACGAGACAACACTTTGTGTGACCCATAAATATTGTTGTTTCGAGTCTGGGTGTTCATTGTGTCCGTTGGTTGTATTTTTATCGCGGCACACGATTCATTCCTAGTACGGGAGTTGCCATTTAAAAAAGAAAAATGGTGGTAGGTAGCCTTTTGTGGTGGATCCGAGATTTTAGTTGGAATGCCAGAAGCTTGGAATTGGTGACTGGTGAGGGTAGTTTATCAAGAGAAGTTATCATCACCATAATCATCACTATCGTCTATAGTCGTCTTAGCGTCGGTTCTTTTTTTTATGGTAATGGGCGTCAAACGAGCAGACGGATTGCCTGATGGTAAGCAATTACCGCCGCCCATGGACACAAGCAACACCACAGGAGTCACAAAAGTGCGTTACCGCCCCTTGGGGTTGGGAAAGGGGATAGGATGAGGGAGAAGGAATAGGGTACAGGGCCTCCGGCACTCTCACTCACCGAACGAAACGCAACAGTTTAGGTACTGTTACTTTACGTCGATTTTCTGTGAGAGGGTAGTACTTCCCCGGTCGAGCCGGCCCATTCATGCTGAAATCAGCAAGGCTCTACTACCTTTAAAATGATGCATCTACGACTATTTGTCTTGGCGCCCGGAGTTTCACTTACTGGTTTAAAACCAGGTTTGACAGAATATTAACTTTTTCGCAATGCAACTAGGTACCACTTGACCGCTGCGCTCCGCCTCCCATAGGAATTCCGATTTTACATGGTTTACTGTCCAGTGTAAGGTGTTCAAAGGAGAGGCGTAGTCCGGCAGTGGACTGTTAAAGGCTGATGATGATGATGATGACTGTCCAGTGTAAGTAAATTTAAAATATGACTAAAACAGACATTGTCCAATTTAATACATAGGTATGCTAACAAAACCCCTCTTAATATCAAATACCTCTAACGTAAGGTTCTTAAAGTGGGGTCCATGGACCCCAGGGCCGTGAAAGCTCCATGTACATGGGTAAATTTCATATAAATCAGCGCCATCTACCGAAGATTGCAAGAAAAAAATTACATATATACCTAGAAATATCCGTAGCGATAACTGAACGGTAATTTCGCCAACATCATTAAGATCTGCGTGGCGCAGTGGAAGAGTGCTAGGCTCGTAACTTTAAAGTCCGTGGATGGAATCCACGCTTATCTAGGACTACTTTTTGTGATTTTTATATTTTTTTACTTTTAAATTGCATATTTTACATAATAGTTGTCATTTACTTATTTATTAACACCGAAATTGAACATTTATTTTATTTTGAAAAATGAATCCACTACTAACGCCATCTATACGATCGGAATAAAAATAAAATTTATTTGTACGCCATCTAGAGTCGAGGATGCCTATTGAACTTTTTCCTTAGAGGGAGTTGCGCATCTATACCAGTATATCTGTATAATCTAGCTATGATGAACCCCTTAGGGGTCCGTAGCATGAGTAACAGGTGTCCGCGGTTTGGAACGCAACTTATTTATTTGAAATTTGTGCATTAAACTCACGCCTCGAACGAACTCTCAGCGACGGGCAGCGACAGTGATTTTTGTTAAGGCTTTTCCCCCAGGTTATTCGTTGGTAGGGGCCCATGGATTCTTTTTTAATTCTGGTAGGTAGTGGTCCGTGACTGCATAAACTTTAAGAAACCCTGCTCTAACGGAAATCCCGAAGGCGGAGTTGATGTGGAACAACAAAAGACTGCTGTTGTATAGTTGGCATAGTGCCGGATGAAGCGACGGCGACGCATTAAACGCCACAACCTTTATTGGTGTCCAGATTTTTCAAGTACTTTAGAAATTTATCCAATGAAATTTCGATGTAACTCAACTTTAACAAGGTATTATTATAAGAATTTTTCAAACGCGGCACCAAAGTAGGTAAGTATTTGTTAGAAAGATCTGCTATAATTTGCCCGTTCGATGAAGTAACGTCCTCAAAATGCAAGTTGTCAGGTAAATCATTTGTTTTATTTTAGATTTTATGTAAGTGCAGATTTTATTAGTACTAGTATTCCATGCAGCGATATCCACTATCCAGTGTAGGTACAGTGTTGAACATACAGTAACAGTCTCAGAACTAAAGTCACAACACGCCCCCTTGCCCCCATGTAACAACATTGAAGCCCACATACAAACATAGTCAATTAAAATGTAGGTATTAGGCCATCGCGCATAGACTGCAGGGAGCCTCTTGTTGCAATCGCCGTCTGGTAAGCTGCCAGGGCTTACGGATCACCGCTTGATCGACTCTCTCGATCTTCACTCGTACTTATGCTTGTCACATAATATTCTTATAAAATTGTCAAACCCTCAGAATTTACAACCTTAGGTAGGTACTAATTGCATAACGTTGGCGCCACCCTAGCGATAAGAGACATGGAAACAATTATGCGTCCTAAGAACTATATAGGTACCTACCTAATATTATTATTTAATTTGGTGTAGCCAGTTACACCATTACAATCTCTTATCAGAACAAAGGTAATATACAATCATAGTCAGCACTATGAATGACTCGCGATGTTCGCCAGAGGGCATGCAAAGTTTTTAAACTCACATTAATTATAGAAATATATGACATCTGTAATACCATATTCAGGCAAATAAATAATTTGATTTCAAAGGTAATGACTGTAAAATATTTTTATGACAGTCGGGACCTAATTCTGGTTACTCTCTTCATTTAAATTTTAAATACAAATGGGATTTTAATACTCTTCATTACCTAAATTAAAGAATGGAATATGGATGTATTTAGTAGCTCATATTATCTCTCATCTCATCTCATCAACCTATTGCAGTCCACTGCTGGACGAAGGCCTCCCCCAGTGTATGTCACAAGACCCGAGCCTCCGGTTTCTGCCACGCAGCCATCCTCCTCAAGTCAGCTGTCCATCTGGCCAGAGGGAGTCCTATGATACGTTTGCCAAGACGTGGCCGTCATTCGAAAACCTGTTTACTCGACCATCCATCGCGTCAGATGTGGCCTCATATCTGCTTACTATCAATATACCAAAGAATACATAATTATGAGGTCTTGCCTTACTTAAACTACAGAAGCAAGAGACATGAAACTTGGACAGTGGCGAGCTTAAACCAGGGTCCGTTAATTATAACAGTTATTTTCGAAAAAGGATGCCAAAAAAGGCGCTTCACAGATTTCGCACACAGGCGCTGGATTAGGTCGGCACGGCCCTGGCTTAAGCACTAAGTGAGAGTGAGAGATATTCCAGCCCTAAGCAGATAAAGTAGAGATGGAAGGTTTAAAAATACGTTGATTTAGAATCTAGCGCGATAAAAACGTGGGCAATGTGGGCATCGGCTAGTATGATATATATCTAAAGCCGAAGTTTTGTTGCGTCAGAAAATTGCCTTAGGTACACTTGTAACGTAGCGTCTATCAATCAGTCCGTTTCGATCTAGGTCAACTGGCTCAATACATCGACTGATTGCCTACAAGCTACAATCCTGTGACTGACGATGCCCGAGTCTTTATTTAACCATGCTATAGCATCTTATACTAATATATAAAGCTGAAGAGTCTGTTTGTTTGTTTGGTTGGACGCGCTAATCTCAGGAACTGCAGGTCCGATTTGAAAGATTCTTTCAGTGTTAGATAGGTCATTTATCGAGGAAGGCTATATAAAATCACATTATGAACCACGGGAGCGGAGCAGTAGCCTTAAATAACACGGGTGTAACCGCGGGCATCATCTAGTAAGTATATTATATCGTAGGTACCTACTTTTATACTTAAAGTGGCTGTTGCCCGGCTTTTCAGAGAACTAGCTTAATTTTCCGAACAAAGTTTAACCACTATTTCACTTCAGTGAAGGGTTTGACATGTACTTTCACTTGCAACTTAACTTTATGTGTAGGTATCATGTATTTACCTATACATGTGTGAAAAATTTAATCAGCGATAGCCTAGTGGAGATAGGTACCAACATACTGCCATGCAGAGGGTATCGGGTTCGAATCCGCGGCGGGCACCAATGACTTTTCGGGTAATGTGCGGCTTCAGGTTGCAGTCGCCAAAGCCGGTTAGACTAGTAAGCGGACCCCGGGTTTTAAATCGGATAACGCTAGGAGGATGATGATGATGTGTAAAAAATTGAATGCAGTGAAATCCTAGCGGAGAGGCCAACGGACTGCTACGCGAGTCTCGGGTTCGAACCCATATCTTGCTCCAATTACTGTTCATATTTCTTAACGGAGATTGTTAATGTAAGTTTATGTTAGCTTGCTAAACGGTGGCGGCAAACATCGTGAGAAAACCTGCATGTCTTCTCCATAATATTCTTAAAACGTGAGTTGCAACTCATACTTGGCCAACGTGGAGGACTATTACTTAGTGAGGTTATAAATAAAAGGTTTATTGAGGGAGTACTACGTACCTGCCCTTCCCTCTTAGCTACAGTAAATTAGAAATATGAAAAGTTGCTCTGTAATAAGTACAATATTTTTCACGGGAGTCTATTCCGTCTATACATATAAATAAAATTGAAGTGTCTGTCTGTCTATTTAAGTGTCAACAAACTTTTAACTTTTTATCTTTCTTTCTGTTTGTTTGGGGTACTTAATTTAATGGGATTTTCACTGGTAGGTAGAGGACTTTGAAGGTCTCCTTAGGCTAAGGCTGTAGGTAATTTGAACCGATTGGTGGCGATATTGTCGAGGTACTGAAAACATGTCTGGTCTCCCTTTTTTATTTTTATATTTAAGTGGAGGAATCCTCTAGGACTTCCTCTGCATGCGGGATCGATCAAGCATTTACCGCTCCCCCAGCAGGCCAGCACTGACCCATATAAGCAATATATTTTCATTTTGTTACTTTCATAGCTAATCGTTAGTTACCAACAATAGCAGCATGTAAGTACCTATATACCTATTAAGTAGGATATTGGTTCTGCCTGCCCTCCGTTAGCAGAATCATGGCTACGCTCTTAAATGAACTTGGATGCCTTTTCTGGTACTTACAGGAGTCTAATTTGCGTGTTACTGTGTCATATGTTGAAAATGTAAAAGAAAAAAAAGTTAAAAAAATTGACAATAGACAAATCAGACACAACAGAAAATCAATTGTCATGAATCATGTATCGCACACGGGACACGGGTCAGAGAAACCGTTAATTTATGACGTCACGAGTAAGAGCATTATTAACTACTTAAATATTAGTAGCCACTAATAGAAACGCTTGCAATATGGTTAGTATATATATAAGTTAGTATTGGACATGAAACAGCGATCAATACCTATACTTAGATACCTAAATAGTACAGCAAGGACAGCCTTTAAACATAAGTACCTAATTTAACTTGACATGACACTTAACAGCCAGTTAAGTAAGTAGGTACAAAGAACTGAACACCCAGACTCGGAATCAAAATTTATGGATAAAAAAATGTATAGTCTCACGCTTGTATCCCCGAAGGGGGTAGGCTGAGCTGTAAATATTACACCCACATTTCGCCATGAATTTTAGGTTCCACTTAATAGGGGGCGAGCCTATTGCTGTTACCGGGCACATCACCAGACTCCGGGCTGCTACTGAGTAATCGAAAAAACCCAGTAACACTTTGCCCGACCCGGGACCTCCGATCAGAAGTCGCATACGCTATTCACTGGACCACGGAGGCAGTGCATGCAGGCAAAAAAGTGTTTGAGAAGTTAATCAAACTCAGCGATAAAGCGCGAAGTGACCACTAAAACCACTGGATCATTCGTGGAGTCGAAATATAAACTCTACCGAATAACTTGTCTTTCTTGATACTCATCTTCAATATCTTTTAGGACCAGACTCACTTATACATATAAACTGTCCCACTGCTAGGCACGGGCCTCTTCTCACTATGAAAAGGGTAAGGCCATAGCCATAGTCCACCACGCTGGCCAAGTGCGAGTTGGCAGACTTCACATGTCTTCCGAGAACATTATGGAGAACTCTCAGACATGCAGGTTTCCTCACGATGTTTTCCTTCACCGTTTAGCAAGCGATAATTGACAATTTAATACGCACTTTCACGACGCCCTTTGATTCTTTTTTTTCTTTTTTTTGTATTGTACCATATTTTAATATTTTAATTTAATTTTAGTAATAAGTAGTATATAAGTAGTTATAATTGTTTTATGTTAAAATTAATTTAATTTTGTGGTCGTTAATAAATCATTCAGCTCATACGCACATAACTTCGAAAAGTTATTGGTGCGCGCCGTGGATTCGTACCCGAGTCCCTCTGCGTAGCAGTCCGTCGGTCTCTCCATCTCCACTAGGCTATCGCCGCTGTTGCTTCTGATCTCTCTCTTCTGCTTCTTCCGATAAGATCCGGATAAGTTTATTAATGAGCAGATGTCGTCATACAGATTTCTTTCTAATTCTTTGATTTGTCTGGAAGATAATGCGTAACTAGCTGTGTTGCAATTATTGGGCCTTAGTGTTCTATTATCTACCTTTGCAATTATCTTACACTCCTTTGAGGTATAATAATCAGTGGCGGCGCTAGGCGTCGGCGACGTCGGCGACCGCCGACGGCCTCGCGCCTGAGAGGGCCTCGCAATATGTTTTACAAGTTAAATACTTAATTTCGTTTCGCCAATCATCCTGGCTTAGGTAGCTGAAACCGAACAATTCGGGAAAAAGCTAAGCAGATGATAATAACTTTTATTATTTTCAAACCCGTGCGTCACAAGATCTGTGTTGGATGAAAATTTTTAGCTATCATTTATTAATTAATATATTATTGTATAATTTGGTTTACTTAATTTTAACGGTTTTTTTACTACGAAGTAAACAGGGCCTCGCCATCGATTTATAGGGCCTCGCAAACTTGATGTCGCCGACGTCCACATGTGGTCTAGCGCCGCCACTGATAATAATGTATCTAGGTAGATCTTAAAATACATGAGAAGTACGCCCTTGACATAAACGTCTAGGTATGACATCACAGTTTTAATGGACACAAGTCTGACATCATGCAAGTCCGAGCCGCTCTCGCCAGCGCGGCCAGTCGGCTGTGAACCTCGGCCTTAAACTGACGGAAAATACCACACATTTACTCAATTTTACACGGTTATTTCAACAAATACAATGTCTAGTGAGTATTCCACATATTTCTACATATATTTTATACAATATTGAGTGGTAAAATAGTGCAAAAGTGTAGTGAAAAGTGCCAGTTGTGGATTATTATGTCATAGTGTTTCACCTGTGAATTAAATGTTTATGTAAACATATATATGGAAGTGGTGTTGGTTTTTAATTGCGCTAGTTATTCAACTGGTGGCAACAAGTGTAACTACAGCTGCTGAGGCCCTGAGTATTATTTTATCACTCATATTTTGTAAACAATTTGTTTATGTTATCTTTTTTTTATTTTGGTAGTCTGTGACGAAATGTGACGCAGTTGTGAATTAAAACTAAAACGTCCTTGCGTCTGTGATGTCATGTCTATATGAAGATTCGAAATTTAATTCCAAATATTTTGGCGTTCGTGATAATTATAATAAATTACTAAAGTGTCGTAATAAATATCGGTTTAATTTACGAATAATGCATTAGGTATTCGAGAAAAATATTTAATTAAAAAATATTTCTGTTATAAAATCCCGGTACTTACCTACTTACTAATTGTTTTTAAGAAATCGCCCGCACTAGAAATAAACCCTGTGCCGCGAGGGAATTTACAAACATTAAATCAACGGTTACAAATTACACACTATGTGTGTGTAGGTGTATTTGAATTAAAATTTCCGCTATTGGAATGCAAATTACAGCGAATGAATCAAAACAACTTCTTACCAACCTACTTGTAATAATTAATTGATCTTGTAGCTTCGTCCATTGCGATAAATAACAGGGGGTCTAGTACGAGTTTGCACTCGATCGTCACGCGGTGGACGATAGCCTAGTCGTCGGGAACAATTTCCATACATTTTCTAAAAGCGCCCCTAACGGAGAGTAGCGATCGATAGAGTCCGCTAGGGGGCGCAATTAGAAATTGTATGGATATTGTTCCCGTCGACCACGCTATCGTCCACCGCCGTGACGATCGAGTGCAAACTCGTACTAGACCTTCTGCTGTTTGTCGCACTGTTGTAGAAAGAGTAGAAGGTAGTAGCTTACGCTTGCCGGTTGTGAGGTCCCAAGTTCCAGATTTTAGATCTCTAAGTATCCAAAATACGCCTTTGATTGAAGAAGTGGCCTTACTCACATCATACCTAAATCTAGTAAACTGGTTCACGTGTTTAAAGACTTCGCATATACCTAACGAAAAACGTGTCAACAATGAAAATGACTCATAACAACTCAATTTTATGATTCAATCTTTATTGTACGACCTCTTTGTTACGACAACTTTAAACTCTCAAGGATAAAAATAACATTTGTGTCATAAATGAATGAAAATCTTAAAACGATTGCATGTATCTACCGGTGTGGAATGGTTGGTTCAGTCTGTTTGACTTGGCTACAGCGCTGATCATTGCGGGTTTGATTACATGAAAATAGATTCGTATGGCGCACTAGCTTCTACTCTTGGCTCCGCCCGTGTGGCTGTCGGTTATCGCGAAAAAAAGTGCAACAGCTTGTAAAGGGGCACGAAAAAGCTATAAAAAGGGACAGCTACAGATTAGCTGCCGTTACTTTAGTACTTGTATATTCTGTGCTGCCGTATAAAACCGAAATGATCTTCTAATTGCAGCGAAAACCTAAGTATTTCTTTTAAATTATTATATTGCCAAATCTGGGTCGGACTAGAAGAGCAGTGATAGCCTGGTAGACGTCATACTAACAGACTGCTATGACGAGGGTATCGAGTTTAAATCGGCGGCGCACTTTCGAAGTTACGTGCATTGTTAATTATCGCTTGCCCCGCGCCTCGATGAGCACGTTATGTCGCCGGTCCAGGCTGACATGAAACTCTTGGCTTCTTACTATCTAAATCGTGGAATAACGCTATCCCTTTGGGTTGCGGTTGTCAGTCTGCAGTCGCTCTGTGGATATGTTAATACTCATTACTCAGCCTTTTTGACTGCACGGTTGGCGTATTGGTTTAAGCGGCCGCCTCACCGCTTGACACAGCGCCGAAGTGTTGTGGGTTCGATCCCCACACGAGACACCACTTTGTGTAATTTTATTCATAAAAAAATTTAATTAGTTGTATGTTTGTAAAGTCGCCCGCGACACAGGATTTAGTCCTAATGCGGGAATTCTCTTATAAAAGAATAAAAAAAAGAATCTGTTTGGCTAGTAAGTGGACCCGGGGATGCACCTGGGATAAAGCTAGGAGGATGATTAGTTAGACTAGAAAGTAGACCACGCCAGTCGCCACTCGTTCTCCAGCGAAAGTTTTGGACCGGGATAATATCTGAACGATGATTATGAATTGAATACTTAAAGACTATTAGATCGGGTGTTACTCATTAACTAGTAAAGTTAAATTAGCGGTCATCAATTTCCTCGTAACTTCCATATGTAGATATGTATCTACTAAAATAGTTTGCATACACACACCAACTTCGGTTTATATGGTAGTGACATAGTGAGTGAGAAGGGACGCGTAGGTACATAACGATTGATGGTATCCCCAAAATATTTTCGAAACAGTGTCCTGAATTTTGAAAGTGTAGGTATCCATAAAGTTTTTTGTGACACTTATGTCGAGATACACACTTTTTAAATATGTTTGACACACTAAAACCACGTTAACCCCAAAAAGTGATTTTGGAGAAAAACGTAAAAAACGCGGGAATCGTTGTTTCTAGAAAACTATTATACATAAATCAGTGATTGTTAAATAATATTTAAACAAATATTTGCCAGCGTCATGCATGACTCATGAGGTTTGACAATGATGAATTTCTACGCAAGATTGTTTGTGTTCAAATTTCAAATACACTCTACAACTAACAAACTGATTTTGATTAAACTGTTACGATCTCATAAATAGGTACGTTGGATAAATCTTTTGTAAGCAAAACCATGTGTTTGAGGAAAAAGAGGCTCTTAAATAACAGGCAGTCGGACAACCTTACCTTCTCTGTTTTTTACTTTTTCTGTGGCTAAAAAGGTTTTGCACTTTGTGATATCCAGAGAGGTTGGACTAGGTTTAGTATAAGGTTATATTTCTTTGGTGATATCACTCAAAGAAATATAACCTAAGGTGATATCACTTAACCGCCATGATGGTTTACAGCGCGCGTTTTCGTGTCAAATTCAAAAAGGTTTTTAAAAAGCCGTAATTAGTAATGTTGCTGATCGAGTTTTGAAGAAAAAAACAGTTATTTCAGTTTAACATCTAATAAAGGAACAAATCAATCGCTAATTACATTTTAGGACACGAGCTTATTGATATCATTTTATGTTTTGAATTTTGATGATGTACAAGTTAGGGCCTAACCTTCGATAGCTCTTAAGTATAGCCCTAAGCTTGCACGTACCTAAACCTAGACTTATCCTAATTTAAGCCTACTGGTTCCTATATCTAGCCTAACCTATCTTATGATATACCTATCCCTATTCTAGATCTAACTCTAACCTAACTCCCTAGTCTACCCTAGCCCTGTTAGGTATAGTGTATAGCGGCGATATTCTGGCGGGTCTCTGGCGTAGGCTTCAGCTCAACTTCATCTGCATCTTATTTAACAGTAGTATTAGTTGTAGTAGTAGCAATTGTAAAAGTCTCTCAACTTGGCTACCGTCGCAGTAACCAAGTCCTCCTATTCCTTTGTTGTAGTAGTAGTTTCCCTCAACTTGGTACCGTCGCAGTATCCAAGTCCACCTATTCCTTTGTTGTAGTAGTAGTTTCCCTCAACTTAGTACCGTCGCAGTATCCAAGTCCACCTATTCCCTTGTTGTAGTAGTAGTTTTCCTCAACTTGGCTACCGTCGCAGTAACCAAGTCCACCTATTCCCTTGTTGTAGTAGTAGTTTTCCTCAACTTGGTACCATCGCAGTATCCAAGTCCACCTATTCCCTTGTAGTAGTAGTAGTTTCCCTCAACTTGGCTACCGTCGCAGTAACCAAGTCCTCCTATTCCCTTGTTGTAGTAGTATCCCTCAACTTGGCTACCGTCGCAGTAACCAAGTCCACCTATTCCCTTGTTGTAGTAGTATCCCTCAACTTGGCTACCGTCGCAGTAACCAAGTCCTCCTATTCCCTTGTTGTAGTAGTATCCCTCAACTTGGCTACCGTCGCAGTAACCAAGTCCACCTATTCCCTTGTTGTAGTAGTATCCCTCAACTTGGCTACCGTCGCAGTAACCAAGTCCACCTATTCCCTTGTTGTAGTAGTATCCCTCAACTTGGCTACCGTCGCAGTAACCAAGTCCTCCTATTCCCTTGTTGTAGTAGTATCCCTCAACTTGGCTACCGTCGCAGTAACCAAGTCCACCTATTCCCTATCTCCCTAGTGCTACCCTACCCCTGTTAGGTATATTGTATAGCGAGGCCGTGTACACTGTGGTCACACAGACTGTCGCGTATACAACCCTAATCCCTAGTTCCCTAGCAGTCCCTGGGATCCCTGGGCCGGGATATCTGTCGCCGGGAGACCTGCGGCAGACGGAAAGTGGGTAGGATTAAGGTGTAGCGGAGTGGGTTATCTCACTGCCGGTCGAGCAGACTCACAAGACCGATCATGGTGACGGCTAAGGGTGTCTTGGCCGCAGTGAGAGGTGTGGGGTAGGGTATGAGTCCAAGCCGGGAGTGAACTTGTGACTGGTTTATTTCTTAAAACTGTAATCTTATATACTAAACTTATTCTATGTACACATATACACGTATTTAGTTGTGTGCCGTCTGTGTATTGTGCCGATGCAGCATGTCTGAGCCGACCGCCGTACGTACGTGATAAATTACATGATCTTAAAATATCACGCATCTTCCTCGGTGATAAGTTGGATGTGTGTTGGAATGCCAAGAATGTTCATGTTTGAACAGATGACATACTTTTGCTGATGTGCGTTTCTTATTTTCTCGTCAGGCTGATTATGGTGGTACATACCTAATATAAAACGTTTTTCATCATCCAACATCGAAAATGTATGAATTAATAAATGATTTTAATTATAAAAAATAAACCCTCCGTGCCCACAACCGTTAAAAGCTGGTCGAAACGTCGAAGAAAAACAGAGATATTGATGCCTTACATTTTGTGGGTGTAATATTAGACCTCTGCTCTTCGGGGATACAGGCGTGAGTCTATAAAAAAAATGAAATAATAATTTTGTGATTTATTTTCATTAGTTTAATATCGGACGTAAGACCGACCCGTCCATACAATTGTTATGACTACTATACCTACAGTAAAAAAAAAAAAAAAGTCGCGAAAGTTTGAAATCAATAAAAAAAGTAAAAACCCAATAAAAAGCTAGGCACTCTTCCTTCACTATGACATAGAATGCTAGGCATCTTTTGTTTACCAACAAGACTCGTCTGGTCGATACATCGCGGCGCCTGCCAACCATGAAGGTCACACTGCTGTGCCGGCTGCCAACTCCCCAATCTTTCATTGTTACTATACTACATGATAAAAAAAATATTTGCGGATGTAAAAATAAACTGACGCAATAAAAATAAATTTTTGTGTAGAAAAAAACCGGTTTGTTGGACTCACGCAAAATTTTTCGTGTATTTCAATTTTCATTATTTTTCCTGTTATCTTATTCTCTTCATTGATTTGATGCTTTCCATGTGTTTGATGTCTTTACCTACATAAATATATGAAAGGAGCAAAGACAGGCCCTGGCGGGACGGGCACGACAAAATAAAAAAAAACGTCTCGTTAAAAATTTGCCAGTCCATTCTTAATTGAAACTTAACCTCGACGAATAGTACCGAACAGCTGATAGTAACTAAAACAACCATCTTTTTTGTCTGGACTTTAAAAAGATCAAGAAAAGATGAAAGAAATTGAAGTGACAAAAAAAACAATGACTCTGAGTTTGTTTGGGCCGTTCTTCTCAAGAAGTCATTCAGCTAGGAAAAGCCGGCATCATCTAGAATAGGGTTTTGACTTGTATAAGTGTTGTAAACAACCAAAATGCAGAAATAAATATGTCTTTATGTCTTTCATCCATTTGAGCTTGGTCTCATATTTAGTTAGTAAATATGGCTTTTGATTGATAAGCTTTCTAGAAAGCAAAAATATACTGAATCAAAACATCTTAAATAGCAATGATAAAATCGTAATGAACTAGAGATAAGTAGGTTTACTAAGAATGAGTCACGCGGGAGGAATGCATTTACAATAGGGTATTTGACAAAAAAAATCGAATTAGTCCGTCAGTTAGATTATCGAAAAATATTGGATACGTATTTTTTGTTTTATTAAAACAGTAAAACATTACGATGATAAAACGCACCAAAGATGGAGAAAGGTCTAAGAGTGGGGGCTTGTAACGTCACTTGCCAGTAAAAAGTGTACTGGCAAGTGACGTCACACGAGTTTTCAGCGAAGTTTGTAGTCTTCATTTTTAGTGTAAGTGACTAAAGAAAATATACGTGTCCAATATTTTTCGATAATCTAACTGACGGACTAATTAGATTTTTTTAGTCAAATACCCTATTGCCGCAGCCGACAGACGATATGTCCGTGGTAGATCAGATAAACTGTAACGACCTTATTATATATATACCATGATCTAAATATAGATAAAATAATTTTCTACGTTTACTTGGTAATGACTAGGTAATCAAAAGATGCTATCCCCTGCTTAAAACAAGCGACTCTCGCACAAGCTGCTGCATTCAAATAGAAAAGCACTTAAGCATCTGACAGGCATAATAACCGAAAACTAAACTCAACAAGCACCTATTCAACATAGGTGTTACGGACAGCCCACTGTGCAGGGGCTGCATGGAAACCAAAGAAACACCCGCTCACGTCATTCTGCACTGCACAAGTGTGAGCGATCAACGGGCAAAGCTGCTGAACAACCCCAGAACCATGTGTGAGGCTTTGAACGACATCAGCCAACTAATGGCTTTCTGGAAGGAGCTAAGGTGGTATGAGTAGTCGGCGTCAATCAAGTCGCCACTTACGCACAATGGCCCAAATAAGTGGCTAAGTGCGGAATACCCACGACACACTAAACCTAAAAAACTAAGACTAGGCAATCTATTTTAAAATGAATGTCCCTTTTTAAAAAAAAAAAAAGAAAATAAAGACTGATTGAATTGTTGTATGGTTTTCACTAATAGATAGACTGCTTGGTTGGTAAGGTTAAGGGCAAAGAGCTCAGATATTTACATAGAGGCGCATTTCCTATGGGCGCTCTGAAGACAAACTCTCTGTGACCCAAATTGCCGCTTGGCGGCGTGGCAGTCGCGCTATGACAGCTGTCTCTACGAGGGCAAGAAAGACGAATGTTCCTCCCTTTCCTCCTGTGTATCTTAACTACGAGAGCAAGAGAGACGGAGAACGACGCCAGCGCCGCCAATTCCCGGGTCGGACAAAAGTGTTAATGGGTTTTTCCGAATTCTCAGCAGCAGCACGGAGTCTGGTGATGTGCCCGGTAACGGCAATAGGCTCGCCCCCTATTACGTGGGACCTAAAAAATCATGGCGAAATGTGGGTGTAATATTACGGCTCTGCCTACCCCAAAGGATATAAACGTGAGTCTATAAAATAAAATAAAAGTGCAAAGGTCTAAGCATAGATATATAAGTGCGTCTTGCTTGGCGTGTACAGTAAACGTGTGTACTATGGCAACCAGGTTACTGTTAAAACTGCTCTAAATAAGGTTAATTAATATGAACCTACATACCAATTAACAGATGCCAATCCAACAAAGGCTAGCGTGAAAGAGCTTCTATTGATTGCAGTTTATTAATTATGAATGGAACAACTTGCAGCCGACACAGTTTCTATTTTAAACTAACCAAGGCGAACTGCAAGTGATATAAATGTAGCTAGCACACACGTATAAAACTACCTTAGGGGTAATCGATAACGACCCGAGGTCATCATGAGTTTTGTTTTAATAAGCTGTCCCACTGCTGGGCACAGGTCTCTTGCCGAGAAATTAGTCTGTTTAGATCAATTTCTGTGGTCTTTTCTCATTATGAGAAGGCTTAGGACCTCGAGTCTCTTTGTATCTCCAGTCTGCTATCGCCACGGAGTAACTATGTATTTAGTAATCTGTGCTATCGCCGCCTATCAGCCTTGGCTACTTATTAAGTACTAGCTTTTGCCCGCGGCTTCGCACAAATTAAATTCGAGGTAACACTAATCTACTTTCAGTCTCAAGTTGTGTAAAGACACTCCTGATTATTCTAAAGATTTCAGAAACTCTATAGGGTACAAAGTAACTCAGTTAGTCAGTATCCATAACATTATCTACCATTATCTACCGAAAGGTACTTATTAACATCACTTTGCATACTGTCAAATGTCAAAGCCATATTCCAATAGGTACATGTCCAATATATATTATAATCCCTACTAATATAATAAATTCGAAAGTTATGTTTGTATGTTCCGTTTTCACGCTATTACGGTTTAGCGTGAAAACGGAATATACATACATAAAAACATACACACTTTCGAATTTATAATATTAGTATGGATTAGTTGGGATAAACCTTATTACCTTCTCGAAACTTCTATACAGCGGGTCGGTACGAGGGCTAATGGTATCTCTGATCCAATAGACTATAAGATCTTTATACGGTATACGCCTAAACTTCATTCAGCCCGGATTACAGACGATAATTCTCCAAGTTCCCTATTGAGTTTCTCGCTAGATCTTATGAGCAGTAGCCACGTTCTGAACTAGTACTTGAAAATGTTTAGGCACAGGTATGATGACGGTAAGAAGCAGCGATAGCCGAGTGGAGAGACTGCTACGCAGAGGATCTCAGGTTCGAATCCTCGGCTCGCACCAATATGACCTTTCGAAGTTAAGTGCGTATTAAATTGTTAATTATCGCTTGCTTAACGGCGAAGGAAAACATCGTGAGGAAACCTGCATGTCTGAGAGTTCTTCATAATGTTCTCGAAAGACATGTGAAGGCTGCCAACCCGCACTTGGCCAGAGTGGTGGACTATGGCCTTACCCTTTTCATAGTGAGAAGAGGCCCGTGCCCAGCAGTGGGAAAGTTTAAAGGGCTGATGACGATGATAATGACGATCATTGCCCTAGTTCCAGTTTATTTGATTTTGGCTCAGTGTGTTCTGCTTCCATAATTCTCTGCCCTTCCATAATTCTTCCCCTTTCTCTAAATTCTTTCTTTCCTTTTTGTCCTTTTTAACTTTATATTCATCACTTGTATACCTCTACGTATTCATAAATATTTTGTTTCGTTCGCATAAGTTTATCCGCTAATAATACTGACGTTCGCATAATTGTTATAAATTAAAATTTATTTACTTTAATGAGAGTGTAGTTAGTTAAATACCTTTGTATTCAAATTTATTCGTTTCGTCAAGTCAGTGAATTATTACAATGAACATTGCGACACTGAACACGCCCGTGAGAATCGTAATGAAGTAGGTGCTTAGTCGCCACGAAATAATACTAAATGTAGCTGCAAATAATAAACAAAATATTGTATAAATTTTCTCAATTATAATATTTATAATGAAAAGAATAATGTATCTTATATGAAGTAACGAAATCGTCCATGTGGTGACGGATTAAGAATACGGAATGTCACCACCATCCCATATCATCCCATGTGTGTCTTAAGAGCCGACAGAGGGAGCATATTATGCAGAGAACAGCACTGTAAGAGAAGGAAAACTTGATACAAACCCTATACCAACCCGTTTGGCCAGCGTGGTATAGTAGGCCAATTCATCCTTTCAAAGGAGAGGCCTAGTCCAGCAGTGGACTGTTAAAGGCTGATGATGATGATGAACTCTATCGTCTGTTCTGTCAAATGCACATTAGTAGTCAGCTGTTACATGGGTTGTGATGTTTATGTTATGGGTTAAGGACATAAAAAATTAAATAATGTCCAACCACATAATATGTATCGTGATATGCATTGTCTCCTTGAAGTAAATTGCTCGGTAAATGTTACTGGTTCAGATACGACGTGTTATCGTGTACGCGCCGTCAGTCGTCACACGCAATCAGGCGAGGCCAAACACATGCACATGGGTGACTCAACACCAGACCTACGTATAATTATACACGTTTACTTGATACGAGTGCAGGGATGTAGCTAGAGTCGAATTTGAGGTAGGGCAGTATTGGTTACAGGTAGAGCGGAAGTAAAAAAAATATCAAAATTGATCTGCTCCGAAGCACGGGCTTCTAAATCAATCACCATGTATATCAATGCCCTACCTTAAAATACCAAAAACTATAGAATAGAATAATTTATCTTAGTTTTTTGGTATTTTTAAGGTAGGGTATTATGGTTTCAAGGTAGGGCATTGCCCCACAATGATTCCCCCCCCCTAGCTACGGCTGTGTACGAGTGGAGTTATTTGATCCAGGTAGGATCAAATAACTGTCGCAGGATCTACATCCACAACAGAAGCCTTTGGAAGACTGTAACTGTTGACCGTAGCTCAGTATTGTAGGGACAGTATCATCATCAGCAGCTCTGTATATATACTGTCCCACTGTTGGGCACGGGCCTCTTCTCACTATGAGAAGGGTAAGACCCTAACCAACCACGATGGGCAAGTGCGGGTTGGCAGACTTCACAAGTCTTTCGAGAACATTATGGAGAACTCTCAGACATGCAGGTTTCCTCACGATGTTATCCTTCACCGTTGAGCAAGCGATAAAACAATTTAATACACACTTAACTTCGAAAAGTCATTGGTGTGCGCCGTGGATTCGAACCCGAGACCCTCTGCGTAGCAGTCTGTCGGTCTCTCCACTAGGCTATCGCTGCTTGTGGGACAGTAAAGGTTAACAAAAAAGCACACTCTCAAGCCCCTTCAGCTGTCCCCGCAAAAGCAGCCGAGTCTTCCCATGAGGAATTACTTTTTAATAACACCTACCCTCATCAGAGTCGAGTCCCCCAAACTAAAAGAAGCCCCTTCAAATTAATATCCAGGTTCTGACTTCGACTTGGCACTTGCAATATTAGTTTCTGTTGAAGTGGCGTGAATTTAATTCTTTCTTCAGTTTTTATTTTTGCTGAAACTGTTATATTAGGGGGTGCCCTTCAATAAATTATATACCTATGTCTGCATACAAATCTTAATCTGAAGTTTGAATATTATGAAAACAAAACTAATGTCTTAGATATTGATAGTTTGACACCTGGCGAAGGACAGAGAGACTGTCCGTGTGGTGACGGATTAAGAATACGGAATGTCACCACCCCATATCATCCCATGGGTGTCGTAAGAGCCGACAGAGGGAGCATATTTTGCAGAGAAAAGCACTATAGTAAAAATACTATGACAGCACTGTAAGTGAAGGAAAACTTGATACACTAACACGTTTGGCCAGCGTGGTATAGTAGGCCAATTCCTCCTTTTAAAGGAGAGGCTTAGTTCAGCAGTGGACTGTTAAAGGCTGATGATCATGATTATCATGAAGGACAGACAGAGACTAATCTATATTAAAAACTAGCTGTTTCCCGCAGTTTCACTCGCGTCCTGAGGGAACTACTCCGCGTACCCGGTTAATTTATAGCCTAAGTTACTCAAGGAGTAACTTAGGCTATAAATTAACCGGCATTCATCGGCTATCCGCCAATGAAAGTTCCGTCAAAATCGGTCCAGCCGTTCCAGAGATTAGCGAAAACAAACAGATAGACAGACAGACAGCCAAAAAATTTAAAAAATGACATTTACAGTATATGTACCGTGTATACGTATATGCATTTTGTAAAAAGCGGTTATTTTAATATTACAAACAGACACTTTAATTTTATTTATGTGTATAGATAACGCGGGCGAGCGCTAGTATTGAATAAACCTTCAAGAATGTTATTATTCTGTATCACGATGGCTTATAGTGAATACCTCGTAACTGCGAAATACGCAACTTTTCAGGGAACACAAAAATCTCGCTCCAGTAAAATTTTGTGGTTACAGAAAATCAAATTAAACCTTTATTATCATGTAAAATCTATGATTCTAAGCATAAGAAGAGATAATTTCTTTAAAAAAAAAGTAACAGGAACACTTATTTCACTTGTTTAAATTACTTTTTACAAGTTTTCACACGCCTTTACGAGGTTATCACACGAAACTTACTCGAGCGCGTAGTTGCGAGGTATGCATTCAGGATCATAGATGGCTCTACAAGTACCGAATAAAATTTTGTGTGAAACAGGATTGTGCGTTACGAGCTATTCTTTCTAGAAACATAATAAAATAAAATAACCTAAAATTGCATTCCCGAGGTTTTCATTCTAAGCCATATCAACAGTTCTACATACAAGACTATCAGCGATTGTGTTTGTTCGGTTTTATTTACAATAATTGTTTACTGACGATTTGTTTATTTTATTTTATTTACAATCTGTCTCACGTACGAGCGACATGCATTATGCGTAAATTGCTCGTTTACGAAGTGCTTCATAGTTCATCGGGTTCCTAATTGAGCCGAGTTGGCTCTACCTTTTCCTTACAAAGACAAAGTCAAAGTCAAAATCATTTATTCATCTAGGTCACAAAGTGACGCTTATGAACGTCAATTTTAAAATTAAATTACTTAATGCTTCTACCTTTATATTTACTGCCTCGTTCGCAAAGCAATATGTAGGTAGAACCACGAGAAAGAACGGGCAATAAAACTCGTGGCCACTCTTTTAAATCGCCAATATTATGGTACATATTTAATTTGAAAGGAGCTGCAACTGTTTTTGTTACTTAATTACTTGTAAATAGTAATTAGTTATAGACATAATACTTAAGTAATTAATGCAGTTACTAAATTAAGTGACTTAGTTAGCCCAGTGGCGTAGCGTGGGGGGGGGGGGCGGGGGGCCCATGGCCCCGGGCGGCACATTTTAGGGGGCGGCAAAAGACGCCGCGAAAAAGAATTAATACTTGGCGCGCGCACTGGCACGATCCCAGTAGGACGGTGCGGCGGCGCGGGCGCAGTAGAAAGAACAACAATCGAAAACAAAATCATCATGATTTTCATTATGTGAAGACTTGCTTGTGTCCGTGTATTAATTCTGGAATAGGTTGCGATATTCCGTTGATCTGCGAGCCTGTTATGAGTAATTGACAAATTCATATACCAGGGCCGAGCCGCCCCTGTATGCGATGTGTGCCGCCCCTATTTCCATGGCGCAACTCGCGCACACAGGCGTCAGGGCAATAGGGGCGACGCGTGCCGGATAAAATATTACAACATAATCTTTATAGAATAAATTAAAATAAAAAATTGAATAAGGAAGAAATCAGGTAAAGGTCTCCTAAGACAATAGTCACACCTGCTGCGGTTTAACTATACGCTATTTGAACTTTAACTCCAATTGTTAAGTACCTAATATATTTAAAAAAATATTTAAGTATGATATTTGCGTTAAAATCAAAGCCGATTATTTCACATACAACAAACGCGTTCTGCTAATTTTTGGACGCAACAGCCCCAATTCCCGGCAGCTTCGTTATTCCCGGCAAGGACGTGGTGGCGGGTACGGCGGCGGTGCATGTTGTCTGCAAGACTACCGGGCTACGGCAGGCTACCAAAATCAATTATACCTCGGGACTTACAACAAACATAATCTACGGCAAAAGAACACCTCGCAGAGCTCAAGGTAGAATAAAGTCACATAACGTGGCACATATCTACTGCGGTTATCAGAAGTCTGATGACAGGGGAAGGACATGGTAACTTTAGAGTCAGGTGACTTTTGCTACCATCGAGAAGGCGACCTACTCTTGGGGTGGTGTCGGTTTCCTGGACAGGAGGAACATTTTGTGGAAGTCGGTAGTGTGTCGACCCGGGTAGCGTTACTCAACTCACCCTTAGGGGTTGGCTGAGGCCATGTACCAGGACACTGTTAAGGCAATACCCACTAAGACCAAAGCTCAGTACTTCAACGCGAAAGTGGAAGTACAAGAACGCGGTGAAACGAAAATCGGAGTCCACGGCGTGGGGCACGAGAATCGTATGGCCAAATGCTAGTTAACTATCTCATAGCAGAGGGCCTTTTCCTAATGAACTCCTTTTGTAAGAAGAAGCCACACAAGCAGTGGACGCCAAGACGCCAGTGGTGGCCAAACCAAGATAATGTGACAAGCAAGGTGAAAGACTACATCAAGACAGACCGAAACCATATATTTAAAGACGGTGATCAATACGATAAACACCTGAAGCGATCACCGACGAGTACGAGGCTCTCTTAAAGGCCCAGTCAATGAAGCCTACTCTCAGACTTACATTGCTCCTCCCACCGACAGCATTAAGCAGAAGACGGCCACAGTGGTCACGGTACTAGGAGATTCGTCTCGAAAGATCTGCTCCGCATAGAGAAAAAACAAGTAGTCTAAACTGCCAGCCGGGACTCTCGAACTGATGAAAAGACACGAGATGCCATCCTGTCATCTGTCTTCGCCGGAAGGACAGGCCATAAAACGACAAATACGAAATCTTACGCAATGTGACCTACGACGCATTAACACTCGGGCCATCGAGGCTGCGATCGAAAAAACCCCGGAAATCATGTCTTCGCTCTGCAGTTGAGGCGACACAATCAAACGACACTACAATCGCGGGTGGCCGCACCGTGAACTCAAAGTTCGAGATTCTCGAAAAAGTTGATAGGTTTTATCGTGTGTGGTTATTACCCATAGTGGCTCAAGAGGGAATGACGCAGCCGACGTACTTGCCAGAAGAGGGGCCACTTTCGAGGTGGTGGGACCCGAGCCCATTATTCCCCTCCCTTCTGGTTTTTATCGCAGCCTGGTAAGAAATAGGACCAGGACCCAGCACAACCAGTCCTGGATTGGTATTGAAATATGTAGGCAGGCCAAGGAAGCTCTTCCCGCAGCAGACGGTAAGATAGCCAAACAAGTCCTCCGGCTTTACAAACAACAACTGCGGACAGTCACGGCCGCCTACACAGGACATGGATTCTATTAGGTATCACCGACAGCCCGCTGTGCAGGGCCTGTATGGCAGCAGACGAGACGGCAGCCCACCTGCTCCTTGACTGCCCTGAGGCCTGAGGTCGCAGACTACAGGCAGCAGTACCTAACCAGATACAGCACCCTGAGGGCAGCAGTGGGCCACATCAAGAGTCTACTGGCCTTCCTCGAAGAGCTGGGGTGACTCGAATGACAACACCATTCCCACCCGCACGCAAAATACACGCCAGGACGTGGAGTTGCGGAAACAGCCCGTGCCACCACATACCAAGGTTTTATCGACACTTGTTTACCTCGCGGGCAGACCGACGACCACAGTGCCCTACTGACGCACCACTACACCGAAGCCGTCCCGAATTTCGAACAGAGTGAAGTGTGGTCGGCTCTAAAAAACAACAATGCATCTAGTGATGACGGAAATTCATCGACATTTAACTTATTAAAATCCTTTAAGTCGTCTAGGCCTAGACTAAGCTATACATATATTGCAGCAGAGAAACGGCCGGCCGCCGCACTGCCGTGCGCAACCCATTAACACCGCTGAGAGCTGCCACATTTTGCCGCAAAATTATTAAACCGTATGCTCTATGATATTCGAGCGAGTGAGACAAATCAAATGACAACATTTCTTTTTTAATCCCTTAAGCCGATGAGCGTGGTAAGCCAAACTAAAGGACATAAAAAACTATAAAATAAACATACAAACATACCGAAAACCGAAAAACGTTATACTTTCGCGTTTCGCAGAAACATTGGGGTAAAAAGGGGGCGGCGAATTGCCGAACGGCCCCGGGCGGCAGAAACCCACGCTACGCCACTGACTGTTAGCCTTCCAATGTGAATATTGTGTAACAGGAGCATCCACTTACGTCTTTTATTGTATACAACTCGTGACCATGTTCAGAACTATGGTGGAAATGTATGTTACAGAAGTGACGGTATATGAATATGAATACACAAAATTACAAAAACGTTAGTTTACAGCCCATGATCACAAGTTATAATGTGACGGCTTAAGCATGTCATATGTGTCTCCACTAGGGTTTGGGAAGTTGCGACATTTTTATAGAGCAGGAACACTTGGCAGCCTTTGTTTGAAGCCCCGGGACTTCCCGGAACTTCGAGACTTTTCAAAATAAAATTAACTCAAATCTGGCGAAATTTTAGAAATAGAATTTAGTTTTTGGTGAAATCCAACGTTAATAAGGTTCTAAATATTACTTATTTAAAAAAAAATACAACTCTCGCACTAGGAATAAATCTAGTGTCACGGGCGACTTTACAAACATTCAAAAAGACACAGTCAGATAACAGTCATCCCCTGAACTGTATCCCGTAACGACTGTCAAAGATCTTCATGACAGCCGGGACCGACGGCTTAACGTGCTCTCCGAGGCACGGGACAAGCGATAATTAACAATTCAATACGCACATAACTCCGACAAGTCAGTGGTGCTCGCCGTGGATTCGAACTCGATACCCTCTGCATGGCAGTCTGTTGGTATCTCCACTAGGCTATCGCTTTCTTGCCAAGTATTGTAGTTATTGTGGGTGTAATCGCTTCACGAAACAACAATTTGTGTGTGTGCCACAATTAGTTTTTTCGAGTATTCTTTTTGTTTCTGTTGATTGAAGGGATCACATTGTTCATGAGCGTTGGCGGCGTGCACCCGGCGTTCACTTTGTACTACAGAGTGAACGCCGAGCGTACGCCAGGCGTACGCTCGAGACGCTGTCGCCCAATGTAAGGTCGGCCTATAGTTGCTTGCGACACAAGATTTATTTTTTATAGTGCGTAAGTTGTCTTTTTATTTAGTAAGTGCTGGGATTACCTTCCACAATTGTATCTCATCAAGAACTACAGACAACAGCATTATTCTCACCATAAAATAAAATATATGACTGACCATGACCGACTGAGCTGACACAGACACAATCATAAACGCCATAAAACAAAACAATATGACAGCGTGGCAAACAATGATATTACAAGAAAAAGGTAGATACGTTACCTACGTAGTAATCAATACGTAGAAATGGCACACTAACGCACACATCGATAGCTCCATATTTTATTTTCGGTTGACAAGATGTGTCAGTTTCACATAGATGCCGGCTCGCGACGTCACACACACATATGTCAGACTTGCCAACTGGCTTATGTTTAGCGTCCTGCTTTTGGTACGCCTATAACATATCTACCAGCCTGGCGCAAGTTCCTAAGAAAAAACCGAATGTATGAAACGTGCTATCTTTTTAATGGCTACTATTATATGTATAAAACGTGAAGATAGCATCCTTCATCCTTCACTATGTACCCTTGGAACAGTATTCTTTCAAAGTTAGACGGGTTATACGTACATCACCGCCTTGGCTGTCAATAGTGTCAAATGTCACAACTGTCACATTATTATCCAGATTGAACTTTGCCGCGTTATGTAGTTTGTTTATAAAACGTAAAAAACATACTGTAAAAGTGCTTTGTGTATACCAAATAAATGTGATTTTCACTTCTAGTGTTAGTGTTACTATATTTATTTGATTAACTTTGGAAGGAGCGCAATGACAACAAGCAAAATAACGTGCGAAATATGGCATACAACAACATGCCGGTCAAGCAATGAAAAAAGGGTAGGTATTTATGGCAAAATGTCCCTAGATAAAGATCAATGAATATTTATAATGTTATATAATGTGATATATTTCAATGAAACATAAAAAATAAGGAAATATTCTAAAGTTTCATATCCTAGTACCTACTTTGTAGGTAAACAATAGTGCTGCCTGTCAGTTATCGATAATCCGTTATTAGAAATTGGCACAAGGACTAAAAATTCTATTCTTTTTTTCTTTTTAGATGTAAAAATGGGTAGCTGCAACTGGAAACCAAGACTTGATTTATGTGCCCATTGAAAAATTACATCAGTTGAACTATGTGTGTGGCAAACATTTTAAGCCGAAAGACTTAAAAAAAGGGAACTCAAGTCAGAAAAACAGCTGTGCCTTGTATCTATAGACATTTCTTTAAATCCTATTACAGAAGAAATGTTGAAAACCATTCCATTACATGTACATACATATATCTTTTAGTTCTGCGTATTTTTCTTCGCTAATCTAGAATAGTTTTATGGAATAAGCTAATTTGTTTGAATAAACACATAAATATTAAAAACATCTTTTATTTGTGTTGGAAAAGTATAATTCTAGTCGAAACATAATTATAATTATTTCTTACCGAATATTATCGATATCGATATTTCGTTAATTACTAGAGGGTACATCCCTATATTGACAAATATGACAATGCTGACAACATAAAAACGATGTCAATTAGTATCTTTATGTTGGTATGAGTTCTCCCTGCACGTTTCATACAAAGCTGAAAGTCTCGCATGATCTATGGCACATCCGCCTCTTCTTACGTAGTATTTGTATACTCTTTGATATCTACTTCTTTTTACTTTTGTAACATCATTGGTGGCAAACGCATAATTATTTTGGTAATTCAGTGATTACACACTAGAACCACAGTATAAAGAGCATACAGTAGTTTGACGCCTTTGATCTCGAAGAAAAAGCCGACAACGTCTAGACAAGGGTAAGGAGGCTAGGGCTGCCACATGTAAACAATACCTACTTATTCAAATACCGTCTATTTATTATAGAAAAATAAAACAATTGCTATGTGACATGAATATTATACTGTAAATCACTTATTTATTATATTACAATAATTAACGATAAATAATTATTATAAAACAGTTAGCATTTTTTCGTGCGGTGACAGCTTTGCATACACAGTCAGCACCTATTTCATCCCACAGGTGTCGTGGGAGGCGGTTAAGAATATGAAGCATTTTTCATTTGGTCTTTATCATACAAACCAAGTTAAAATAAAGCGATTGACATAGCGGTCGTTTAATGGATGGGTAACCGTGGGATCAGCTTGCAGAGCCTATATCGATATGAAGTATTTTGCAAATTTGTTTTCGTGCAAACTATCAAGGTAAAGCAATAGATACCACGGTCATTTACTGGATGGGTCTCAGGGCTATGAGGTTACGGAGAACATGTGTGGGGTTTATAAAAGGGGGCCAAAAATATGGTTATTTTTGAGCTAAGCCGCGCCGTTACCAAGATACATAATAATATGTAATAGGTACTTACCTAATACGAAAATACTAGGTACTTATTGCAAGAAATTAAAATCACACTTGAATCGAATATTTCCTTAAAACGCATATTTTCTTACGTCTGCCTTGTTGTTTACGCACAGTAATTACTACTTTATTCTGTGACTGGGCCAAACATGAGATAGCGTAAAATGTCAGTAGATTAGTAGGTACGTGCATATTATTTTAAGTGGTTATAGGTAAATACATTTCAAAATAATTTAATTACTTAATTATAATTAATGAAATTTTATTTTTAGGTGTAAATAAATTGATGTAATCGCAGATTTTTTAAATCCTTATTTCTTTAAATCTTTTAGCTGTATAAAGCATTGCAATGTCTCACAGTACAGGTCGTATGCAGCATCTAAATTAATATTCATAAGCAAATAAATAAGTAACGAACAAAACACAAGCACGCGCCAGCCCCCAAAAATATGTACCTAGTTTATTTATTTATTTATTTTATTTTACAATTTTAGGAAAACTTACAGCTAATATGTAATATATACAGAGTTGAGCGTTAAACATGAAGGCCAATTAAAAGTTTTCACAGATAACAGAATGAGTATCCAAATATAAATAGTAGGTAATAGATATAAGTAGACAGTTTCACTTGTGGTACAGACTGTAGATACAGGCAAGAAATATGTAAGAAGGAAAAGTTAAGGAAACATTACATTACAACAGAGAAATCGTCAATCACCAAAGAAAGTGGCGCATAAGATTTTTTTCAGTTGCCTGTTACTATTTGTAAATAAGTCTAAATCAGCACCCCAGCATGCCGCATTGAATGTACGACTCGCTCGAATAACAAATGAGTTTTGTCTGTAGGTTGTATTCGCTGTTGGTGTGTGCAGCAACTGTGGTTTGCGCAGAAATGCGGATGGCACTCGCAGCCCTATTTTGCTCACCAATTCGCTTACATCTATCGACCCATTCGCGACACTGACCAATAATGAGAGGTCCGCAATATTTCTTCTTTGTTGCAGCGGTAGAAGATGAAATTTTTTACACCTACTGTAATAGTTTGGTAAATAGCAATTAGATCGATATTGAATGTATCTCAGAAACTTTTTCTGTATGGCCTCTAAGCGATTTATATAGATGTTGAAATTGGGATTCCAGACCTGAGACGCATATTCCAGGTGACTGCGAACGAAAGAACAGTACAAAATTTTCATCGTTTTAATGTCTTTGAAATCTGCACAGATTCGAAAAATGAGACCCAGCGAGCGGGATGCTCGTTTTATAATGTTGTCAATATGCACATCAAACAAAAGTTTTGAGTCAAACGTTACCCCGAGGTCCCTGATTGTACTCACTCTAGCTAACGTGGTGTCTAAGAGCTTATATACGTATATAATAGGAACGGGTTTACGGGTATATGTGCTCACATTACACTTGTCAGGATTTAGGTCTAGCTTGTTTTCAATGCAGTATATTTGAAACCTCTGAAGGTCCTCCTGCAATAACATAGCATCGTCAATAGTGTTTATTTGCTTCATTATTTTCATGTCATCTGCGTATAATAGAATTCTAGAATGTCGGAAACAGTAAGTGATGTCGTTAATAAAAATATTAAACAGGAGTGGCCCTAACAGAGATCCCTGGGGGACACCAGATGGTACAAAAATAGTTCCAGAAGAGTAACCATTCAATACAACAGTCTGACATCTGTTTTCAACGTAAGACTTAAACCATCTAAATAGATTTCCCCTGATACCGATGGCATATAGCTTCCTAATTAGGGTGCAATGATCAATTCGATCAAAACATTTGCTGTAGTCGGTATATATAACATCGACTTGAGACCTTTGTGACATACAGTCGGAGGTGAAATCGCTGAAGATAATAAGGTTAGTCGTGGTAGATCTGCCTCTTAGAAAACCGTGTTGTTGGTCTATAAATCTGCGTTTTAAGGACGAGTATACTTGCGCATATACGATTTTCTCCAGTATCTTTGCAAACACGCACAGTTTAGAGATCGGTCTATAATTTTCTATATCGTTAATTGGTCCTTTTTTATGTATCGGTGTTATATATGCCGACTTCCAAACTAAGGGCATGACACCGGTATCAAGGGATAATCGAAACAATATGGTGAGTGGAATTGAAAGACACTCCGCGCAGTTCCTAATAAAGACCGGTGGCACACTATCGGGACCCGCGGACTTGTTGATGTCTACTTTAGAGAGGTGTAATTTAACGTCGTGCTCGTAAATCTGCACGGAATCAATGTTAGCGAGGGAAAAATCAGGCTGGTCAATGGGCTGGTATGACGAGGCAGTATCGTCGAGGTTGTTGGGTTCTAGGAAGTTAGAGCAAAAGTAGTCACTGAACATATTACAGATTTCATTGCCATGCACTAGACGAACGTTGTCCACGCTTTAATGCCGCGGGGTACGTATTCGATCGTTGTTTTGTTTTCACATAGCTCCAGAAGGCGCGAGGGTTACTTGCAATGTTATTTTCAATTTTCGATATATAAGCATCAAACATTTCTTGTTCTAGAGCTTTCGCCCTCTGACGCAGTATTACAAAAGATTGATAGTCAGACAAGTTTTTATATTTTTTATATTTTGAATGAAACTTATTTTTTTCTTTTATTACTTTTAACAGTGGACTTTTATACCAAGGGGGAAATTTGGAAGAGTTTTTTGCCGATTTAGATGGAACATACTGGTTACGTAGACTGTACAGGGTATCATAGAAAAACGATACAGCGTCTTCTAACGATCTACTACACAGTTCGCATTCCCAGTCAATGCGACTCATCTCATCCTTGATTGCGTCGTAGTTGGCAGATGCATATAGAAATTTAGTGTAAGTCCGGGTCGGCAAACTGTGCAGTTCAGAGAACTCCGCAGAAACACATATAGCTCGGTGATGAGGGTCTTCAGGTACCAAAGGCGAGTCACAGCATGTGACAAGCACTTGATGGTTCGACAGCACTAAGTCCAGTATTCTGTTATTTAAATTAGGATAGCGGTTATACTGTGACAGATTGCAAGTATTAAAGTTGTCGATAAGATTACAGAGCATTTCGTTCTGTACAAAGATTGGACATTGCGAGTGACCGTCCTCGTCAGGATGCCAAGCTATGTTGGGCTGATTAAAGTCACCTAAAACTAAAAATTTGTCAGCGGAATGTCTAAGAAAAATGTCAGATAAATTATTAGAAAAATTCGTAAGTTGAGCTGCTAATGAGTATCCTGCCCTCTGTGTACAAATGTACACCACGCAAATATGCATTTTGTATGACACTCGTGGTTTTTTACATTGCAAGGTCAGGGTGACCCATAAGTCCTCAGCTGAGGAGCACCATTCCTTGCGAACGTCCGCGATAAGTTCCCGTCGGACTGCTATTAAGACGCCCCCGCCCAATGACTGATTAGTACTAGCGTAGTCCCTATCCCTCCTCCACACATGATACCTATCGTCAAACAACTCAGGGTCTAATATGCTATCATTAAGCCAAGATTCCGTTAAACAAATTATGTCAAAGTTATTCATGCATACATTTCTATAAAATACACCTGTTTTCGATCGCAGTCCCCGTACATTCTGGTAATAAATGCTAATAGGCGCCATCATAAATCACAATACAATAAACTGATAGTATTAAAATAGAGAAACGTTTATGAGACACATTCAAATCGAAACAAAAAATAATATTACTACCTATCCACTGATTACTTAAAATCAAGCAATACTGAGCTTTAGATTCAAGTGGATAAGGTATATTTTGGCCACAGAACCGTAGGGTATTTAAATAAAAATATGAAGCATATTTAGTCGGTGTCTTTTGCGAGTGCAAGCTGAATACATCTCTAATAACATAATTATAAAGCTTATAGTAAACACAGCAAAGATATGCGGTCGGGTCATTAGCAAGCGTCAAGCGAACAAAAGGCCGGTGAGTTTCAAATAAATAGAAAAAAATGTTACCTATGGTTCTCAACAGTTGGGAACTAAGGCGACATACGTAAGTAGGTACCGCTCTTCCCGCGTCTCACCTCTTGCCCCCCGCACGATTGACCCGTCTAGACGCGTTCGTCGAACGACTGTATGGATTATTTGACTGTGCTAGAACTATGAACTTGTAATGACTTGAAAATAAAAATTATTACAGTACAATTTCGACAACGATGTCTTGTCTCAATTCTCGCCAGAAGTCCCGGGACCCGAGACAACATAATTTAAGGCAGACTGGGTACGGTTGTAACAATTTTGCGTTGATCGTTCGTACAAGTCGCATTAATAGTACTAACAACTTATTAATAAATCGACCTCATCAGTGACAAAAAATAACCTACACAAAAAATAAATACAGTAGGTATTCGTACGTCTTAAATTTAATAATCACCTATAAAAACTGACGAAACTTAGAAAGCTATATTAGCAACACAATTTATGAAATAAATCAATCAAAAATACTTAATTACTTTTGGTTGCCAGTACACAATAGGCCACTCTGAAAACGTATATAGCACGGGGACAGAGCCGCAGCTCTGGCAATCATGTCCGTACATGTAAGCCACGTGTCTTTCCCCTTGTGCCCTTCCTCGTAGGTGAATAGTTCCGCGTTACATCCGTACCCAGTCTACCTACCAAAATACTGGAACTTTGGCACACGAGAAGTCACAAGTAAGGTTTCGTAAGAAACGACTAAACGAAAAATTACACGAAGCAAGCAGTATCCTTAGGCAAAAACTCGACATTAAATGAAGAAGAAGAAGAAAAGCATTTATTTCCACAACATACATGATCATACATATATATCTTACATGGCACAGGTTACATATTGTTTTGTAAACACATTGACAAACTAACAGTATGCATGTTGTTAAAACGAGGTCACCACTCAGGCTTATTGTTGATTTGAGGCCACCCTGATTTTGTTAGGTGACCCCAAGTGACGATACCGATATCACATAACCTAATTCGTAAAATACAGAAAAAAAAACAAAAAGAAAAACATATCCTCATAGATCAGTGCCTGCAATAAATCCGACTGGCCAGCGTAGTCGGGTAGTCCAAATCCTCTTCTTGTTCTTGACTACTCACAATAGTCACAATGCTATTGCAGCGCAAATTAGGTGAGGCCTTTTTCCAGTAGTTGATTGCCAATATTGACCGACCGAAAGTTTAGGTTTCGGCCAGTTTCGGCCATAAAATCTAGTTTCGGCTTTAGTTTCGGTCTCGGCCAAACAGTGGCTGAAACTTTCGGCCGCGCCGAAACTCCTGTATTCTTAAATTTTCGTGCGTCGTTTGGCAATTATAGTCTGAATTTCTTGTAGTTACTTCTGCTACTAATGTTATTTTTAATTTCATTTTAATGACAAGCTTAGGTATATCTATACAATATCATCATCCTCCTAGCGTTATCCCAGTTTCCCAGCGGGCATTATGGGGCAATGCCCTACCTTGAAATCACAATGCCCTACCTTAAAAATTTTGAAGAACGTGCTTCGGAGCAGATCAATTTCAATATTTTTTTTACTTCCGCCCTACTTCTAACCAATGCTGCCCTACCTTAAATTCGGCTCTAGCTACATCCCTGATTAAAAGTAATGGGTTTTATTTTTTAGTGTCAAATAAAAAGAGTATTTTCGATTTGCAGTTTACTTGGTTTTATCTGTCAATATGCAATTGCCGTTACTCGTTGAATTACATTCTTTTATCGTATTTTAAATGTGTTTACTTCCTAAACAATTTAGTAGATGCTATTGTTGATTTTGACTTGACTTAAGATCCTATGTCCATAAATGGGTGAATTTTAGTTCCCTGTAATTTTAGGTGCTGCTACTGGGAATTCGGAAATACTCAACAACACTTTTTGCCCGACCCGGGCATCGAACCCGCGACCAGCATAAGCATACGCTATCCACTGGTCCACGGAGGCAGCAGGCTGTATAATGATGATGATAATTGTTACAGAGCATCCAGAACCACTCAAATCTGGTCAGGGTGTGCAAGTAGTGGCCCCGAGTAAGGAGCATGAGTTCATTCTAAACGAGGATGCACTGCGGTCTGTGCTGCTGCAGGACGACATCAAGGACCGGGCGGTGGTGCTGCTCTCCGTCGCCGGGGCCTACAGGAAGGGCAAGTCGTTCCTGCTCGACTTCTTCTTACGGTATTTGGATCACACGGTAAGTAATGGCAGTATTTGCAAAATATTATTTACCCGACTACGGCGAAGCCAAAAGGAAGGGTATTGCTTTTTCTTTCGACTTTTTTAAAAGACATTTTCCGCATTGGGAGTAAACCATGTGTCGCGGGAAACAAACATGCTACCCAGGGATACGATGAACACCAAGACTCGAAACAACAATTTATGGATCACACAAAGTGTGGGCTCGTGTGGGAATCGAACGAGAACTCGACGCAGTTTCAAGCGGCGATGCGAATAACTATGAATATATATTGTTTCAAAGGATTAAAGTGCATCCAGTGATGTGGCAACCCCTTTTAAATTTTGTGACATTTTTAGTACGATTGCTAGACAAAGGAAAACGATTATACTCAAAGCCATAACTTGTTAGAAGCTCAACGCAAGCAAACCTTTTAACGACAGAATCAAAATCTATATTTCAGTATAACCAGGGTGGAGGAGAAGGCGAGTGGTTGGGAGCGGAAGATGCCAATCTTGAAGGTTTCTCGTGGAAGGGCGGCTCAGATAGACACACCACAGGAATACATTTCTGGTCACAGCCGTTCAAAACCACCTTGGACAGCGGGGAAAAGGTAAAACAACCATTCATATTTATTTTTTATGTTAATAGGCGGCAAACGAGCAGACTGATTGCCTGGTGGTAAGCAATTACCGCCGCCCATGGATACAAGCAACACCACAGGAGTCACAAGTGCGTTGACGCCCCTTGCGATTGGGAAAAGGGATAGGATGAGGAGTGGGATGAAGGAGAAGAAATAAGGGATAGGGCCTCCGGCACTCTCACTTACCGAACGAAACGCAACAGTTTAGGTACTGTTACTTTGCGTCGATTTCTGTGAGGGTAGTACTTCCCCGGTCGAGCCGGCCCATTCATGCTGAAGTCAGCAAGGCTCTGCTACCTTCAAAATATTCTATTTGCTTCGAGGAGAACCATTTGATGTATGCGATCTTGTTCCACGGGCAGAACTAGGTATAGAAACGTAAGACACGAAATGGAACTATCGAAGTTTTTATGTCAAGTGACTTAGTGAATGAGTCGTGTTCTGCGAAGAGCCTTATTTTGGTTTGGATAGGGGCAACAGGGCAGAGGTTTTTTCACCCTGATGTAGGTAAAATTTTTCAACGGTCTTTGATGGTTTTGGGGGCTTTGTGCCCTTTTTGTCCACCTGGATAATCCCCTAGATTTATTTTATAAGTAACTGATATGTATATACTTACTGAAAATCAACCTCGTAGACGAAGCCTGAGCCGACAAGGTTGAACAGGGCAATAATTAAAGACAAAACTTTTTTAATTCGTGAATCGTCCCAGTAGATATATAATAAATTACGAAGCGCCAGGTCAATTTCAGTTCGATATTTATGCATATTTGAATGTATTTTAAACTGGACTTGTTCTATCTACGTGTTCCAGGTGGTGATTCTGCTGATGGACACACAGGGCACATTCGACAGCGAGTCCACGGTGAAGGACAACGCAACGGTGTTCGCGCTGTCCACCATGTTGTCCTCTGTGCAGATATACAACCTGTCGCAGAACATTGAAGAGGACGACTTGCAGCATTTACAGGTGAGTGACTCGTGGCAGCTTCGTAGTCGTAATAATAATTCTGCATTAACATTCAATCTTATACCTAAGGTCGTATAAGATCAGGTCATTGAAGAAATCGGCGTCAAAAGTACATCCCTGAATTTCAAATAAAATCATCATAATCACATACAGTCGGTATTTTTAATATATTTAATTGTGACTGCTGTAAGGATTTGCAAGGTCTATAAGCCACTAATTGGATTTAATCAAGGGCGAATTTAGAGGGCCCGGATTTAGTAAGGTGCAATTTCAGAAGGGGAGGAGAGGCTTATGTCCTTTGTGAGGGCACAAAGCATCTGTTTTCTGACCGATGACTTAGAGTGTTTGCCTCGATAAAACCTTTCGTCACCAGCTTCTAGCTCTCCAGCTCTCCCCAAAATAGAATAAGCTCCCTACCCCAATCAAAATCTTGAATCCGGCACTGGATTTAGTGCTGATAAGTCACTACCAACACCTATTCGGAATGTTTCAGTTATTCATGGACTACGGGTGCGTGGCGATGGACAAGATCGAGGGCAAGCCGTTCCAGAAGCTGCAGTTCCTGGTGAGGGACTGGAGCTACCCCTACAACCACAAGTACGGAGCCGCCGGCGGACAGGAACTGCTCAACAAACGACTTGAGGTATACTGGGACTTGGACCATGGATGTTGCAAGACTTCTTAATTGATTTTTGCATTTTGAAAAAGTTCATCGTAATTCTCATTATCGCACATTTTGCATTTTGAAAAAGGACATCGGCCACTTCTCTATTGATTTTGCATTTTGGAAAAGGCTTTCGTAGGGATCCTGTGTAGCGGGAAATATTTACAGATATTAAAAAAACAATATACACCCAGACTCTAAAACAATTTTTTTTATAGACTCACGCCTGTATCCCTGAAGAGGTAGGCAGTGGTGTAATATTACACCCACATTTCACCATGAATTTTTAGGTCCCACGTAATAGGGGGCGAGCCTATTGCCGTACCGGGCACATCACCAGACACACTACGAGACACGTGTGGGCATCAAGCGATTGAACATTTAGAGCAGTGTCAAGTGGCGAGGCAGCTGCTTAAACCTCTACGGCAACCGTGCAGTCTGGTCTGAACTAGCTAACTATCTCAGAGTGCAACTGTAAGCTGTACTCTGCTCTGAGATTTGTGTTTTGAACCGAGCTTAACGTAGGGGTAGGACATGAGGCAGTTGAGGCTTCCGCTTAAAGAGGTTGTGGTCCACCGAATCACTCAAGGTAGCTGAATCGTTGCCAAAAATCTTGACGCAAATGTCCAATTCTAATTACTTTATACACCATGCTTAGCTGATCTATCCATGAACTGAATATTTAATCTATTCAAGGATTTGGCTATTAGTGATACATATTTGCCACATTAATGTATGCCTCTGTTGTCCAGCGTATGCGACTGCTGATCGGGCAAAAGTGTTACTGGGTTTTTTCCGAATACTCAGTAGCAGCCCGCAGTCTGGTGATGTGCCCGTTAACGGCAATAGGCTCGAATTACTTGGGACCTAAAAACTCATGGCGAAATGTGTGTGTAATATTTACACCTCTGCCTACCCCTTCAGGGATACAGGCGTGAGACTATATATAATAAAAAAATAAAATAATGTATGCAGCTTATGTCAAATATCTTTCACCACTAACCATATTGGGACCAGCCACACCACAGCTATCGTCTACATGTTTATGGCGAATTGGGTCACGCACTGAAGTCTAAATTTGTTTCGTTATCCTTATTCCATGCCGCCCTACGATTATAATTAATGGATAACATATTATGTACAGGTGAAGGAAGGCCAACACGAGGAGTTACAGAGGCTGCGGCAGCACATCACACGCTGCTTCGAAGAGTTCACCTGCTTCCTGATGCCGCACCCTGGCCTCAAAGTGGCTACGGATCCCAACTTTGTTGGCAAATTATCAGGTATGGTGAAGGATGTAAATTAGTTGCCTTATTTCCTGTTTATTCGTTTTCATGGTTATTAGAAATCCGATACTTTTATCGTCAGATAATTAAATTTTCCCTTGCATTTTTATGTTAAGGCTTGTTACGCCATCTATCGGTGAATAGGGGGTACTAGAAGAGATTGAATGTATCGGTGGTTTAAAGGTAATTCAGCTACTCTGTACTAGATGGCGTTGCTGTATCGAGTAATCGACTGTTCGAGATTATTTCGACAGTTTTGTAGAAGCATCTAGAATGCGCTAGTGATGTTATCTGGCCAGTATAAATAGAGCGCGACCGAACGGAACGGACAGTTACAATTGGAAAAATCGACAGCGATTAAGAAGCGAAGAGAAATAAGTCGGAAGTGTTTAGTGTTGTTCTAGTGGTGTGAATAGTGTGTTTTATTAGTGTTGTGAAAATAAGTGTGTGTATCTAGTGTTATTGTGTTAGTGAATAAAGTGCAGTTTTTCTGGCATAGTGTATATAATTTATCACGAACCCCAGCTCGTAACAAATTGGTGTCAGAAGAAAGGGATAAATTATGCCGGTTATGCCGAAGGAAGAAACTGAAGGTGTGCGTACCAGGAACCAGCGCCAGCAAGACCTGGACCAGAGATGCTTCGGAGACGTTCCTTCTCCATCGTCTGGTGGACCAAGCGAATCCGCGGATGTAGTGGAGCCTGCAAGCGCACACTCCGTGGCGGTGCCCGACATCGCGGCTCTGATGACGTTCATGCAGGAGCATGCGCGCCGCCTGGAGGAACAGCTACAGCGCGACAAAGAGGAGCAGGCCCGCCGTCAAGAGGAGCACGCGCGCCGCCTGGAGGAACAACTACAGCGCGACAAGGAGGAGCAGGCCCGCCGTTTGGAGGAACAGCTGGTGGTGATGAAAGACCTCAGCGCCGCTGTAGGGAAGGACCTGAAGGTGGTAAAGGAGGAGCTCCAGCAGCACGAGGCTCTTATCAGCGACGTGGAGAAGCTCGTACACGACCAGCTTGAGACTCGCGTCGCCTCTATAGAGAAGCGTGTACACGACCATCACGAGACCTGTGTCGCTGAAGTGGAGAGGAGATTGCGTGGGCTCGGATCCAACGAAATGACATCTGCGACTGTAGTGCCCTCACCTCGTGGGTTTAAGGTTCCACCATTTGATGGCTCGTCATCATGGTCTGCATACAAGATCCAGTTTGAGGCTGTGATGCGATCGAATGGGTGGACCAAAGAACAGGCCTTAACCGCCCTAACCTTGGGCCTTCGCGACCGGGCCTTGACAGTGTTGGAGGCACTCGGACAAGACGTTACCTACGAGAAGCTTCTTGAGGCGCTGGAGGCGAGGTACGGAGACGCGCACCTCGAACATGTGTATCGTGCTCAGCTGAAGGACAGGACACAACGCACCGGAGAAACTCTGCAGCAGTGGGCTCTAGAGGTGGAAAGGCTGGTCAGGAAGGCATACCAGTCGTCGCCTGCGCTTATTGACGGGAACCTCGTACAAGCGTTTACGGATGGGATCCGGGACTTGGAAGTTAGAGCAGCGGTAAAACTTGGGCACTTCAAGTCCCTGAAGGAAGCCTTAGCCTACGCTCTGGAGGTGGAAGCAGCGCGTCACGAGGATCGAACTTACCGTATCAGGGAAGTTGTTTCTTCACCACGGTGCTACAACTGCAGGGAAAGAGGCCATATCCGCTTGAGCTGCCCAAAGCGTAAGCGGCACGTTGGTACCCTGTCTCCACCAAAGGGGTCCCCTGACGTACCTTTCTGGCGGCAAGAGCAACGTAGCGCAGATGCTCTGACGTGTAGGCCTTACCCCGACCAACGCAAACATTGTGCCCGACAGGAAGCGAAGCAGGCAGCGTTAGTGAGGACGTTGAAGACGGACTTGAGTGATGGATGGAAGGAAGCTTTGCAGAGTGCTCAGCAAGAAGACAAGGACGTACAGCCGATTCTCGAATGGAAGAAATCAGGCGCTCCTAGGCCCAAATGGAGTGATATCGCAGCAATGAGCCCTATCACCAAGAGTTATTGGGCACAGTGGGAAAGCTTGGTCGTCCAGGATGGAGTTCTGTGCCGCAAATGGGAAAACGCTCGCGGTAACCAGTGCCATTTGCAAATGGTAGTGCCCAAAACTAAGGTGCCGGAGGTCTTGCAGCTCTATCACAATGGTGCTTCGGGAGGTCACATGGGAGTTAAGAAGACCCTTACTAAAATCCGGGAGCGGTTTTATTGGCTCCACTGTCGGGATGACGTCGAGGATTGGTGCCGCAAATGCACAAGTTGTGCGGCTGTCAAGGGGCCACATACTCGAAGCAGAGGTGCATTAAAGGTGTACAATGTGGGAGCCCCATGGGAGCGCATAGCCTTGGATGTCGCTGGGCCGTTTCCCGTGAGCCAGGATGGAAACAAATACTTCTTGGTTGGGATGGATTACTTCACGAAGTGGCCTGAAGTGTTTGCAATCCCAAATCAAGAAGCTACCACAGTGGCCGACAAGCTGGTGCATGAAGTCTTTTGTCGATTCGGGGTACCCTTGGAAATCCACAGCGATCAAGGCCGGAACTTCGAATCCGAGGTGTTCAAGGAGACTTGTCGCGTGATGGGTGCACATAAAACCAGGACCACGCCTTATCACCCGCAATCAGATGGCATGGTTGAACGATTTAACCAATCACTGGAAAGGTACCTGGCGAAGGTCGTGGAGAGCAAACAAAGAGATTGGGACAAGCACATCCAACCATTCCTTCTGTCATATCGCAGTGCGGTCCACGAAACCACAGGAGTAACACCAGCTTTTGCCAATTTCGGCAGAGAATTACGTTTACCAGCAGACTTAATCACCGGTATTCCGCCAGAATCTCCACGCAATGTAACGGATTACGCGACCGAGCTACGCAACAAGATGAACGACGTATACGAGCACATCAGGGAGTCAGGACAACAGATGTCTGAAAAGATGAAGACTCGCTACGACCGGAAGGCAAACAACAAAGGCTTCGACGAGGGATCATTGGTGTGGCTTCATAACCCAGTACGTAGCAAAGGCAAATCGCCTAAGTTACAAGCCAGATGGGACGGGCCATATCGCATAATTACCAGGATGAACGACGTCACCTATCGAATCCAGAAGGGGTCGCGAGGTGCACCGAAGATAGTTCATGTGGACCGGTTGGCTCGTTACCATGGGTCCAACGATGTTCGAGACGAACACGTTTAAGAGGGGGGCAGTGTTACGCCATCTATCGGTGAATATGTCGGTGAATGTTACTAGAAGAGATTGAATGTATCGGTGGTTTAAAGGTAATTCAGCTACTCTGTACTAGATGGCGTTGCTGTATCGAGTAATCGACTGTTCGAGATTATTTCGACAGTTTTGTAGAAGCACCTAGAATGCGCTAGTGATGTTATCCGGCCAGTATAAATAGAGCGCGACCGAACGGAACGGACAGTTACAATTGGAAGAATCGACAGCGATCAAGAAGCGAAGAGAAATAAGTCGGAAGTGTTTAGTGTTGTTCTAGTGGTGTGAATAGTGTGTTTTATTAGTGTTGTGAAAATAAGTGTGTGTATCTAGTATTATTGTGTTAGTGAATAAAGTGCAGTTTTTCTGGCATAGTGTATATAATTTATCACGAACCCCAGCTCGTAACAGGCTGAATCATCATCATCAATAATCGTCGAATCGACGGCAAGGAAAGATGTCTTGCCAATCATGTCGTTTAGCTGCCATGTATTCTTAATTATTTTTAAGCTGCTTTTACTTAATTACGGATAGATTTGTAATTAATAATTTTTCGGAAACTTGAACATTAGATTTAAAATCTCGTAAAATCGTTTGATGTTGTACATATTTGATGTGATTTATTTTAGACATACAGCCAGAATTTAAAGATTCTCTGAAAGAGCTGGTGACCCTACTGCTGGCTCGCCAGAACCTGGTGCCGAAGGTCATCAACGGGCAGAGAGTGAAGGCGAGAGATCTGCTCAACTACTTCAAGAGTTATATAGACATCTTCAACAGCGAGGAACTGCCCAAACCCACCACTATACTGCAGGTTAGAACACGAAGACTGACAGTTTTCTTTAAACGTTTAATTGCGTGTTGCAACGTATAAGCGAGCTGCGTGTACACTGGAAGCGGCCGGGTTAAGCTGGCGAGAAGCGATGTGATTCCATCGTAGCTTTGTGAACCTAGTGACAAACTTGCATGAAGTTGGTTTTTCAAAGGATTTGGATGACGACGAGCACAGTTTGGTGGTAGGTCGACATCCCAGAAACAGGAGGAGGTGCACGACCAGCTGTTGTCGGACCACCAGCCTGTGCTCGTCGTTATCCAAATCCTTTGGAAAACAAACTTCATGCAAGTTTGATGCAAGTTTGTCACAGTGAAACTAGGAAGTTTGATTTTAACTTGCTGCAAGTTTGTTGTTATCTGGGAAAGCATTGGATATTTCGTTCACATAGTTTAGTCGCAAGTGTACATTAAAAATGGATTTAGCTGCATAAACCGATGTAGTAAAAGAGGTGAGACGATGCTCGCCTGTCAACCGAGAAGATGTGGCCTGCGCTTTATGCAGAAATCGGCATAGCTTTTCTATTCGTACTGATCGTAATCTTACCCAGAGTAGAGAGTCTGCTTTATAACACAAAATTATTCATAATCCATTCTCAATTCTCACTGAATCAACATTTCTGTTGATCCAGGCAACAGCAGAAGCGAACAACAGATCAGCTATGTCGGAAGCGAGCGACGTATACAAGACTCTAATGGAGGAGCTGTGTGGAGGGACCAAGCCCTACATCCAGCCGGGCCGACTCGAGGAAGAGAACTGGAAGATTACCAACAAGGCGCTGCACACGTTTGACTCCAAGAAGAAGATGGGGGGCGACGAGATGTCCGAGAAGTTTAGGATAGAACTGGTTAAGGTATGGATCTAATTACGCCACGGACATACAATGGTGTTGTCAAGGGATAGCAGGCGGGAGGAGAGGCAGTTGCGGCCCCTCTATCTAGAGATAAAAAAGAAGCGTCCCACACATTGGGCGTGCGCTCGGCGTTCGTTCGGCGTTTGTCCGGCGTTCACTTTGTACTACAGAGTGCGCACACTGGCCGGCTGCTTGAGGAATGCACACGCCCAATGTTAGGTTGGTCAGAAACCTACATTTATGATTGTGTAGAAAGAAACAGAGCCAAAAATTCATGCGCTGTCTCTTTCTGTAAGCAGAATCTATGATGTTTTGAATTCTAGAAGTAGAGGACTAGGTACGCTTATGGGTCATTTCTTCTCCCAACAATCTTAATACTTAATCAAATAGAAAGACACTCAGTAATTTTGTCTTATATTATACTAGAGGACGCCAGCAGCTACGCCTGCATTTTTTTTAATTTACCCGTTTTGGCCGATCCCGTGGGAATTTCGGGAAATCCCTTCTTAGTGCACCCCTACGGTCCCCAAGGAACATACATGCCAAATTTCAGCTTCCTGCGCCCAATAGTTTCGGCTGTAGCGTGTCTGTCAGTCAGTCAGTAACGCAAGGATTTTATATATTAAGATTATATTTTTTGAAAGACAACTCCCGCATTAGGACTAAATCCTGACACAATGAACACCCAGACTCGAAACAACAATTTATGAATCACAAAAAGTGTTGTCTCGTGTGGGGATCGAACCCACAACACTTCGGTGCAGTGTCAAGCGGTGAGGCGGCTGCTTAAACCACTACGCCAATCGTGCAGTATTGTTTAGTTATGTTACTTTAATCTAATGCACGCTATATTTTCTTATTAAAAGTCCACTTAGCTCAATTGATTTATACAACTTTTAGCTGTCATTCACGTAGGTATCTACTTAGATTTTGAAGACATAAAGACATTTTTGATAGACATTTTTTTTTAGACAGATTTTGATATTTCAGCATTTTTATTGTTTACAACACTTATGCAAGTCAAACATACTTATATATCGATGCAAAACCCCATTTTAGATGAGTTTTAGAATGTAACAATTGCTAGCTGCTGTAGCTGTCTTATACATATACTTACCTTATATTTTCCTCTACAACATTCTCAGACTCTTTCAACCTTCCTTTTCTCTTCCTCAACCTGGATCTTCACGGCCAAGGTTCTGTTGCACATTCAGGAGCTGGAAGAGATGTACGCGCAGCTGGCTGCCCACAACGAGGGGAAGAATGTGTACCGGATCCTGGGCACCCCCATCGTGTTCCTGACGCTGATCGTGCTGGGCTACCTGCTGGGCGTCGTGGGGAACGCCTTCGGGGTGCAGACCCTCGTGGCCTTGGGACAGGCCGTGACTATGGGCGCGGCTGGCATGCTCGCTGTTTGGGGATATACCAGGTAACTAATCCTGCATGCTGCTGGATAATTCAGCAGATATTCATTGAAACGTCATTATTGTTAAAAAAATGTAGAATCATTAAGCAATTTACTTCTATTTTGACGTTTGTGAGTGTGTACAGCGAACTCTGGTGTCGGAGTTTTCAGACCGCCCTAAGGCCTCCGACATGGCCTGACGATCCTTATCCTTAGATAAGAACCAGGACCGACAGCTTTACTTGCCCTCCGAAGCACGGTAGCGCTCAGATGTAATGTAAATGCCACACGATCACCCATCCAAGTGGTGACCTGTGAAACCGTTGCTTAACTTTGCCGATCGGTTACGAACGGCCAGCAATCTCGCTATGATACTACGATAACATTGATACAACACTTGGTGTATATGCAGTTTGTTAGACTTACCACCAGGCCTTGGCCAATATATATTTTTATTATAGTCTCACGCCTGCATCCACGAAGGGGTAGGCAGAGGTGTAAATATTACACCCACATTTCGCCATGAATTTTTAGATCCCACGTAATAGGGGGCGAGCCTTTTGCCGTTACCGGGCACATCACCAGACTCCGCGCTGCTACTGAGTATTCGGAAAAGCCCAGTAACACTTTTGCCGGACCCGGGACCTCCGATCAGCAGTCGCATACGCTATCCACTGGACCACAGAGGCAGTCTATACTTATGTCATATTGGCAGCCTTGGCCAATATGATTTTTTATCCTGATGTAATACCATTTTCGCTTTTCAGAATGACAGGAAACATGAGAGAGGTCGGCATGCAGTTGGATGACATCGCTAGCAGAATACGATCATACGTGAGTAAAAAATAATGATTTTAGGCTTAACTTTATTTAATTATTAGGAATATTATATACATAAGTTGAACCTTAATATATAAAATCCTTGCGTTACTTACTGACTGACAGACACGCTACAGCTGAAACTATTGGGCGCAGGAAGCTGAAATTTGGCATGTATGTTGCTTGGAGACCGTAGGGGTGCACTAAAAAGGGATTTCCAGAAATTCCCACGGGATCGGACAAAACGGGTAAAATTAAAAAAAATGCAGGCCTAGCTGCTGGCGTCCTCTAGTATAAAGTGTTGTCATGTTTATAGACTAGAGCTAAGTATGAAGATGTGTTTTATGAAGCTTATCGTTTGTTTGTGTGATCTTTCATACACAAAATCACAAAATTTTTGCATTTTGAATATATGTTAGGTATACAGATACTTATGACATATTAAGCTATTAGGGCTGCCTATCCACTGGAACGTAGAGGGGAGGAGCGGAGAGCTAGGTCACATTCTGTGAACGGAACTGCGTCAATGAAACTATTAACAAAGCATAGAAACTCCGTTCCGTCTTTTTTACGTCTCCCGCACTACGAATAAATCCTGTGTCGCGGGGAACTTTACAAACATACAACCAACGGACACAACGAAAACCCAGACTGGAAACAATGGCTTACACAGTGTTGTCTCGTGTGGGAATCGAACCCACAACACACGGCGCAGTGTCAACTTGACAAGCGGCGAGGCGGTCGGATAAACCACTACGCCAACGGTGCAGTGGGTCTGACACAACTTCGTAGCTCTCCTTTCAATGGTCAAGCAGCCTTAGTCCTTGTTTTGTAATGAAGCCCATATTGTTCAAACGCCAATACATAACTAAGTAGATAAATTGCTGCGCGTATTATGAATATAATATCAGTTAAATTAAAAATACCTAATCTTCGTTTCCAGGTCCACCACCAAGCTTTTGACTCGGTGACCACGCAACACAGTCGGGAGACGACCACGGCCACCTACATCGACGACAAGAAAGACTCATAATGTAGCCAATAAATAAACAGACCACAGATAAATAAACTACACGTCAGTTACCGTCACTACTGACAAGTAAATTGGCGCCAAATGCCAGTAGATCTGAGCAACCAATAATCTCGCTATTTGATGTTGATGTGTTGTAAAAATATTATTTATTGTAATGGCCGTTACTAAAAACTAATAAGATACTGTTATAAGACTAGCAATTAGCATTATATTTCACCATTTTCACAATGTTCGTTGCAGTGATTGGCTTCTAATTAGGGATTTAGGTACATAGCTAATTAGCTATGAAACAGACTATTACTCCATTAATTTGGTTAGGTACTTAACTAAACGTAAACAATCTTGATGTGACTTTTTATATTACCACATGTTAAACAAATAAACTACTGCTTAAAATAATGGTTCAATTGATTTAGTAATCAATATTGTTGTATTTACCTTAATCTTTAGCAGCATTGTGATTTTAAACACATTTTAGATAAAAAAGACACATCAAGATTGTTTACCGTTAGTTAAGTACCTAACCAAATGGAATATAGTCAATCTGCCGAATATAACGATTCAATCGAGATAAGATGTGATATGAATGTAGTCGTACCTACTAAGAGCCCCAGCGGGGCAGTCTAAACGTCAAACTGTCTGCCATATTACTTAATTAAAAAACATAGACTAATTATTGGCAATGCTAAGATTCAAACTAGCGATAATACAACTTTGCTTCGAGGTTATAGTGATAATTGTATTGACCTGTCAAAAGTGTCGTACCCGGACAACTTCCAAATTCGCCGCTAGAGGCGCGCGGATAATTTTTGCATCGCCAATAGACGAGGTGTAGCCTGTGTAAAATTGTTTAATATTAAGTAGACTTTAGATACAATCTCTAATTTTTTTTATATAGGTATAAACTCACGCCTGTACCCCCGAAGGGGTAGGCAGAGGTGTAATAATACACCCACGTAATAGACCTCCGATCAGCAGTCGCATACGCTATCCACTGGACCAGGGAGCAGTCTCTCTAAAATTTGATGGAATAAATTTCGAATACCTAGGTACATCATTTTATTGCGGGTCTCACTCACGATAGTAAACAACTTTAACGGTATGTATAAATACCTGTTTTTCTGCGACGTTTCGACCGGCTTATACCGGTCGTTTCGTAGAGCAATAACCTTCACCTCCTTCTGAAAGTCTTAATACCTGTCAATAAAATTACTGGTACTATGTTTAGTCCTTGTTTTCTAATAATGCCCAAAGAGTTATGGGACCAAAAATGCAATAAGTAGGTAGATGTATTTTTTGTCATGCAGCGTGTCGAGTTGATGACTGCTCATGACTGTGATATATGACAAAATTTTTTTTCACCACAGCAGCTCAAACATGCCGCTTTTGCTGCGAGACAACAGTGAACAAAACGCGATTTTGATTCGAGCGTGAGGCAAAGTAGCTTTTTAATTTTTCAATCTTCAGTGCCACGAATTGACATTGTTCAGCCACAAATTTGAAACATTCGAATTTTACTGTGCTCTGTCTCTTTCACATGCATATAAAAAGTGAGTGAAAAAACAAACCCCTTCGTATTCGAAATTCGATTTTGGAATTCGACCTCAAAGAAAACACCTACGACAACGCAAAAAAAAAAGGAATTTGTTTTTTTTTTATATGTTATTGTTTACATGTTTAATTTATTATTGGATTTTAATAAAAATAAGTCTAATAATTAATAGTATAAAATTAGTATTTAACCAATACATTTTTATTTAGAATTACAACAATGATACATTTGAAAAATAAACATCAGAGACGCGGTATTAAAACGCGATTTAAAAAAGTAGCGGGAATAAAAATTTCGCTGATGCTGATACAGTAGGTACCTATAGCGTAACGTGTTAAATTATAATAATATATAAAATAATCTAAACAGATGAGTGAAACTAGCGATGTTGACTGTACTTTAACACCAGAAGAGTTAAATCAACAAGTGATTATGCAGAATTCAATCTATTCCTGTTCATTTCTATGTCTCCTAAGTAATATGTGTTCTCACTGCTGTGGTGAAAAGCTATGTGTGCTACACGAGAGCAAAGTTTTTTGTATCTCGTGCTGTTGAGTCCCTCACCACGCTCAGGATTCTAACTTTGATTCACTCGCTACGCTCGTGAATCAATCATAGAATCCTTCGCTTGCTCGGGACTCAAAATAAGCACTCGAAACAAAAAACAACTTTGCTCTCTTGTTGCACAAATAACTATTTCGCCATGAAAGGTTTATATACTTATGGCCATTACAATGAATATTATTCTGCTTATAACTGATAATCTCGCTTTATTTATCTGTATATATGTGTGTAACAGTGACAATATTGTACTTATGTTGGAGTGTGTGAGTGCCAAACAGAGATAGGTATATAGTGAATGTATAGTTGACGCTAGGATTAGGACCAGATTATATCACGATTTGTATTTAGGCAATGATAGGGTAAGGTGGTGTAGGATTAGTAGGTTAGGTGCGCATTTTAACTTTGAGGCCTCATGAAAAATAAAATATCATATTTAGAAAAATCAACATTATTTATTTATAATCTCTAGTTATTTGTTAGCAAATTATAGAACAACGAATTCCAGTAACGACATTCATTAAAATATAAACTGAAGAAATATAAAAAATGAAAATCGCACACTCTTATACACCCAGGTGTAAAAGAGTGCGCGGCGGGTTGTACAAGAGTGCGCGGATCATCAATAGGTGTATCTTGTAGGTTTAATCAATAAATGGCGAGTTTACTCCAACTGAGCCACTCGTTCGTGGTTGTGGCTATGGGTCTGGCTCTGAAACCAAAGGTGCAGACGACACTAGGTCTCTGTCTGTTACTGAACTTGCTAAAAAACCAGCTTCGGTAAAAACATTGGAATCGGCTCAATGCCAGTAACTGTAAAACTTTGTGCTGTACATGATAATGTTGCAGCTTTTAAGTATGCTGTTGTAAAAATTCCTACCATTTGGAACACAGTGACTAATCTGCCAGGATGGATACGCAACCATTTTTCACACTCATTGGCATAGTATTTTTTTTTAGGACAGTGTGAAAGTCACAGTTAAGTGGCTGCATTTTATGACAAGCATTCTGTAAATACATGAAAAATATTTAGTTTGTAAAATTACACTTTATTTTACTCACTATCTACATGCGAAAAATAAATGTCGTATAAGAATGCGCGCGCAATCTTATACACACAGCGTGCGCACTCTTATGCACCTCGCCCTTCACAAAGATATTGAACCACCCATTTATTGAAAGATGTGCGATTTTTTTTGAACGAATCGGTTAGCCAAGTAAATACGTTACTTGGATAATTAATGAATATTCTTATTCAAATAATAGTTTAGGAGCAGATATCTGTGCAAGATGCAAGAAAATTAGATCAAAGCGAGCAAAAATCTATTGACCTAGCTGGTGTCTCCGTTTTTTAATCAAATTCCATTTTTTTCGCCAGCGTAACCGTTATCACTGTTGAACCTAAACACAACTGAAGGTAGTCAAAAATCTCGCACAGATACGGCGTGAGGTTCAATGCGTACTCTTACCGACCGCGCACTCTTACAACACCTTACCCTATAATTATGTATGTTATAGAGCAAGGATGGCCAATCGTTTTATTTTGAGCTCTACTGAACCATACATTTTATTAGACAATGGTGAAATATAGAATAACTCACAGACGCAGACACGGTATAAGTAACATTTTCAGATCATACCATTACCATGTGTAGCGTTTGGGAATCGAACCCGCAACTTGCGACTGGCTGGCAGTGGCACAGTGACCACTTAAATCACTATGCCTTATGTGGAGCCTTACAAGTTATGTACGTATATAAGCAACGATGATACATAAGTATATAATGATAAAAATTATTTTTCACCACTGCAGCTCAAACATGCCGCTTTTGCTGCGAGACAACAGTGAACAAAACGCGATTTTGATTCGAGCGTGAGTAAAAGTAGCTTTTTAATTTTTCAGTCTCACGAATTGACATTGTTCAGCCATAAATTTGAAACATTCGAATTTTACTGTGCTCTGTCTTTTTCACATGCATATAAAAAGTGAGTGAAAAACAAACCCCTTCGAATTCGAAATTCGATTTTGGAATTCGACCTCAAAGAAAACACCTACGGCAACGCAAAAAAAAGATATTTGTTATAAAGAAATTACTTTTTTTATATGTTATTGTTTACATGTTTAATTAATTATTGGATTTTAATAAAAATAAGTCTAATTAATAGTATAAAATTAGTATTTAACCAATACATTTTTATTTAGAATTACAACAATGATACATTTGAAAAATAAACAGCAGGGACGCGGTATTAAAACGTGATTTAAAAAAGTAGCGTGAATAAAAATTTCGCTGATGCTGATACAGTAGGTATAGCGTAACGTGTTAAATTATATTAATATATAAAATAATCTAAAAAGATGAGTGAAACTAGCGATGATGACTGTACTTTAACACCAGAAGAGTTAAATCAACAAGTGATTATGCAGAATTCAATCTATTCCTGTTCATTTCTATGTCTCCTAAGTAATATGTGTTCTCACTGCTGTGGTGAAAAGTTATGTGTGCTACACGAGAGCAAAGTTTTTTGTATCTCGTGCTGTTGAGTCCCTCACCACGCTCAGGATTCTAACTTTGATTCACTCGCTACGCTCGTGAATCAATCATAGAATCCTTCGCTTGCTCGGGACTCAAAATCAGCACTCGAAACAAAAAACAACTTTGCTCTCTTGTTGCACAATAGTTATTTGTGCAACAAGAGAGCAAAGTTGTTTTTTGTTTCGAGTGCTGATTTTGAGTCCCGAGCAAGCGAAGGATTCTATGATTGATTCACGAGCGTAGCGAGTGAATCAAAGTTAGAATCCTGAGCGTGGTGAGGGACTCAACAGCACGAGATACAAAAAACTTTGCTCTCGTGTAGCACACATAACTTTTCACCACAGCAGTGAGAACACATCCTATTACTTAGGAGACATAGAAATGAACAGGAATAGATTGAATTCTGCATAATCACTTGTTGATTTAACTCTTCTGGTGTTAAAGTACAGTCATCATCGCTAGTTTCACTCATCTTTTTAGATTATTTTATATATTAATATAAATTTAACACTTTTCGCTATACCTACTGTATCAGCATCAGCGAAATTTTTATTCCCGCTACTTTTTTAAATCGCGTTTTAATACCGCGTCCCTGATGTTTATTTTTCAAATGTATCAGTGTTGTAATTCTAAATAAAAATGTATTGGTTAAATACTTATTTTGTACTATTAATTAGACTTATTTTTATTAAAATCCAATAATAAATTAAACATGTAAACAATAACATATAAAAAAAAGTAATTACTTTTTTACAAATATCTTTTTTTTTGTGTTGCCGTAGGTGTTTTCTTTGAGGTCGAATTCCAAAATCGAATTTCAAATTCGAAGGGGTTTGTTTTTTCACTCACTTTTTATATGCATGTGAAAGAGACAGAGCACAGTAAAATTCGAATGTTTCAAATTTGTGGCTGAACAATGTCAATTCGTGGCATTGAAGATTGAAAAATTAAAAACCTACTTTGCCTCACGCTCGAATCAAAATCGCGTTTTGTTCACTGTTGTCTCGCAGCAAAAGCGGCATGTTTGAGCTGCTGTGGTGAAAATAACTATTATACTGGTCACAAAATTAGGTTTAGTCAGAATCAGTAGGTGAGCCACCAATATAGAGAGCAAGTATCGTATATGAATTAATATTTATTTATAAAGATATTGTATATTTGCGAGGTGGAGTGACGATATTTATCTACTTACGCAAAATGGCTGGCAGCGACGACTGGACACGAAAAGTCGGCTCAGTGGCGTGCCATTGGAGAAGCCTATATCCACGATGATAGTTATGTTTTTGTGGAGAGCAAGTTATATATTTGATAAATTTTTAATTTTGCCACAAACAACAGTTCTTGAGTTAACTTCAAAGTAGGTACCTGCGAAGTCAAAGTCAAAATCCTTTATTCATTTGGGTCACAATGTGACGCTTATGAACGTCAAAATAATAAATTTATTATTTTGACGACCTGCTTGTGGCAACGTCGGAATTTTGAGTAAATTTTGAGGATTTCTAACCATTGTAATAATTCTCTGGAGTATGAATGCGAAATACACACCTAAGTATTAGAACCAACCAATCAAGAAGCCTAGTCTGAGTTTTCACACAAATGCATCGCATCAGAGTCGTTTGTCGATGGGAACATATTTTATCACCGAATTCGACACTCGATTCGTTTAAAATATTGAGAGAAAATTTGTAGATTGTATGACAAGGGAGCAAAATGGTATTTTTACGGCGAGGGCGCTATTTTGAACCACGAGCGAAGCGAAGGATTCTAATGTAGAATCCTGAGCGCAGCGCGGGGTTCAAAATACATTGCCCGAGGGAAAAATAATTTGCTCTAGAGTCATATACTCTACTTTTCATCCCCTTTCTATGAGAAAATAAATAAGCTTAGCTTCTTTGTTATGGTTTCAGGAGTTAAAGCATTGTCACTTTAATAACTCGACGTAGAACTCATTATTTTTGCAAAATTCAATAAAGTATGTAGGTACCTACTGATTACGAGAACAGTCATAATTGGCGCGCTTTTGTTTTGTTAGCGCGGGTCACGCCCGTGCAGCCAACACGTACAAGCCAGTTATTCATACAATTTGCGAATTTTCGATTTCTATGTATGATATCGTTCCAAATTCAAATCACTTTTCCACCCGCTAAAAAGTTCTTAACAGAAAAGAGCTATTTTGCTCCCTTTAAAAGAGGAACAAAGCGACTCTTTTGAAATAGAAGGGATGAAAAATAATATTCTAACTAATGGATAGTGACTGCAAATTGTACAAGATTGAATTCAGCAGCAGCAGTTGATAAAAATGTTGGCTTGCCGCAATCGACCTTGGGTACTTTAAGTGGCGATCGACGAGTTGGCCAGTCCTAATATTGATAATTATTAGAGATAGAAAGAGCTTTCTTCGGTCACAAAATTCTAAGCTTGGAAAATTTCATTTGCCGGATCTTTCTACAGTAATGTGAATATAGTAAAAAGAAAAGGTTTACAACATTTTCTAGATAATTATTTTAAGTTTGATAACAGTCATATAAGTGTCATAACGTTGAGTTGATTATGAATGTATGCCTATTGTGATTTTTGTACCTACTTGTATCATATTATATACTATTTTTATACAAGCCAATATTTCGTTTTATTTATAAAAGTAGCTGTTGCTATCTGAGTATCTGCCCGTGTCGATTGAATTGATATCCAGACACCATAGACATAGAGAAACAGTTACCAAAAAAGGATATTCTAAAAATAAACATTTCTTACGTTTTATGTTAAACATTTGCAAAATAAACATAAACGGGTCTTACTAGCGATAAATAAGATATTTAGGGCATAAATACCTCGGCATTTGCCAACGTTTCGGCTGAGTGCTAAATAACCTTTTATTTAATTTACACTAATCGCGAAAGATTAAAATCGTTTATTGTGTACTAAAGCGGTATGCCACGGCAGGCCGCGGTACGATTGTATTGAAATAAAGTAATATGAATTCTAAACTCATTGAAATAAGAATAAAAATTACTTGATCAGTAATAAAATCTTTTGCCATGCCGCGACGGCAGTGCGCGCCAGCCGTTCCGTGCCGTCAGTCGGCGCCGGCCTTTACCTACTCCTTTGCTTTGAGTCGGTCTTTTGCAACATGCTGAGAGCCTCGGGTTTGTTCTCACTGCACGGGACAATCTTGTTAGGACATTGTAGAAGTGCTATGCACAGAATAAGGTTCAATAAAAAAACATCATATAATTTTTAGTCAACTTTATTGTATTAAAACAAATATTTATTTACATGAAAAACTCCCCTTCGTGGCGGTCCGAGAATCACAACCGCAAAATACATATTTTATACAATGTTCGTTAATCAACAAAATAAACTATGCAATACCTCAACGAATTATTTATTATTATCCCATGCCAACACAAAAGAAACAACATTCATTCTCAATGAATTTAGATTGGCACATGCTAAATATTTATATTTATAAAAAAATCCACAGATATGTATTACTATATCCCTATTAGGGCGCGGACAGACATTAGCTACGTATTACATTGTAACATGCTCACGTTCGTAGTGTGGCGGTATTGCGGGTACGAATCGAACTTGGCATCTATAAGGGTCGGCGCAAACGGGCCACCGACCATAGCCACTGGTGGCCAGCGACAGCCACTTAACACACTTTTTTAATATATTTTATATAGACGCGCCGCACACGTGTGGCCGGTGGCCGCCACTCGCTATAGAAGTAAAATATATGAAAAAGTGTGCTAAGTAGCTGTCGCTGGCCACCAGTGGCTGTGATCGGTGGCCCGTTTGCGCCGACCCTAAAGGTATTACAAGCAAGCGATATGCAATTTGAGCGTACGCATAGCGCTTTTTGCTTGCGTTCGATTCGATAAATAAACCAGCGTCTATTCTAATTATTTTCATTTACAATATGTGCTTTATCTTAATACTTCCACAATGTACAAATCCAGCCTAAGCGACATATTCTATGTAACTAATGTCTGTCCCCTCCTTTACAAATATTATTTACACGTTTGCTAAGTATAATAATAAAAAACACAACTAAGGCGTCTCCGTAAGTTAGCAAGTGTGTAGAAAATAAATTCTGAAAAATCGATGCTGAGATTCAAAGAAACTTCGGGAAGAGTAAAAGCGATCGTGGGCAACTGTGGCGCGAGAGTTGGCCGACTGTTGCAAGTGTGAATGAACTTTACCGACTAATATTCCAGCTTAGCACCGATATGTACATTACTAGAATCAGACGATTTTCTAAAATAATAACAAACCGTATCAGTGTTGCGTGCTTACTACGTGATAGTGTGATATCACAGTCACGTTGATGGGTAGATGGTAGAGGTCATCATATATCGCGCCGGCGCAACAATCAGATAATTTGAGGATTCTATCAGTCAAATGATAATCTGCAATGTTCAATCACTCATACTATATTTTCGAGCACATAGACAGGTCATGGGTACTGTTGTAGGGCAGTCGTTAAATGGAGTATATTTGACTAAAAGAGAGAGCAAAGGCAAGACTTGGAAGATTTATAACATATGTTCAGCGTTGCTAACTTACTGCAGACAGTAACTAATATAAGGGGCCATGCACACTGGTTGTAACGAAATCATCTTTTTTATCAACGGGCCTGTTTCTAAAGGCGGCCATCCCGCGCCCATATTCAATTGACTATATCTTTGTATGTTTATTAATATGACCCTTATGTTGTTACAAAATTTTCGAGACGGACTAACCTTAACCCGGTTGGTGAGTATTAAGCTAAATCTTATCACCAGCTGCAAAATTGACTAAATCATAAGAACTTAAAGAAACAGCTGGGCAACAGACGAGCGATGATTTTGTTGCGCAGTCTACAATAGCCCGACTAAAATTAACATGACGGACTTCTAATTTTGAGCAATAGACTATAATTTTGAACACACGAAGACTTATGTCAAAGAAAAACAAAATGCAAAAATAATATATATGTTTAGATGGTCGCTCATAATTTTCTCATCTGATGAAATGTACACTGTATAATATGTGGTTGGTGACTTAAGTAGGTAATGAGCCGAAAAGAGTGTTTCGTTCGTTTAAAAAAAACTGTTGTTGGGTATCAACAGATTTTCTTAACCGTTAATACTTCGTCGAATTAAGAACCATCACAAAGAACTTCCACCTACGTTGAATGAATGATGAAGATTTAATGTATAATCCACGCATTGGTAATGGCAAGTTGACAATAGAAAGCATACGTCAGGTATCACATTAAAATAAACTTAGCACCCATAAAATGATTTTATCTAAAATATAACACCCACTCTCGGCTTATCACCATCTCCCACAATCAGCCAAAAGATTAAAAAAAATATTAAGTACATGATTTATTACAAGTGCAATGCAACAAGTGAAAGATGACATTTGTCCAAAAATGTGGGAAATAAAACCAGCTTTGTGCACAGTTTAAATCTAATAATTACACAAAATTATTACTCCGATATTTACCATTAAATTTGTTAAAATCTTATTGCTTTATAAACCTATACCATTATTTTTGTATATAGTAAAAACCGTATTAATTTTCACGTCCACGGTTCACCCCGATAAATTATCGGTAATTCGCTATTTTTATTATTGGTGAATTTGCGATAAATTATCGATAATTCACACTTTTATCGTGATGAACGCGCCGACTTGGACCTTTTATCGACAAAATAAATGCAAAATGCACATTTTGCTCTTATTTCTTTTCAGATAGGTATATCACCCACCCTGACATAATGTTTGCTATCCATAAATTACATTAACATTTCACATACAACAAACTCATTCTTTTGCGAACTATACTCCTTTGTAAGGACGCAACGATCAATAAAATTAAAATATGCACACATCAACATTCTGTATTCAACGCGAACATTTCTCTTTCCAATCATTTAAAATGTTTCATAATTTATAGACAACGATGGTCGTCAAATTTGTTAAACACTATGATAACGGGGCCGTAATTTCAAATAACGACGATTTAAAAGTTACTCAATTCATACTTTGTGGCTCATTTTTTATAATTTCACTGTTCAATGACAATGACAATTACATCGCTTGGCAAATAAAATATTTGTATACATAATTTAAAGACTATATTTAAAGATTATAATGTTATTTTAAAGACCTTTCATAAAACTCGTTGTTTGAAATTATGACGTGCGCTATCGTTTTTGCTTTGACGGCAACACAAGGATATAATAACAAGAGAGTCTAAAGGATACTTGTATATGTATATATTTATATATATTATAATTATCTATAACACTTGTATATGTATATATATATATATATATATATATATATATATATATATATATATATATATATATAATATAATTATCTATTATACTTGTATGTGTATATATGTATTATATTTTGTATGTATATATTTATAATAATATGTTACTGTTAGTATGCCTATTATTACATATTTATTTAGTGTGATATCTATTAATTATGTTGTTTTAAATCAATATTATTTGTTAAATTACTTTCTGTTTAAGCACCTACTTCAATCATCTCTGCATCACCCAAAGGTTGGCTGGTAGAGAATGCCTCTGGCATTAAGCCCGCCTTTGTGCATTACTTTTTTTGTAATTGTGCAAGAAGTTTAAAATAAAATAAAAATAAAATAAAGATATAATAACAAGATTTAACATTATTTTCTGCAAACTAAACTATAACCATGGAATTATGTTACAATGCACATTAAATGTGATCAAAAACAATCGTTTCGCTAAACATGTACAAAAGGCATAACACAACAATTGTATTTTCTCTTCTAAATGTAGGTGATAAAAGACAGCGAATTTGTTAAATGTCCTTTACGCCTTTATTACACACGAGCGTGTAAAGTACAGAACATGTCTTGTTTGCATTGAGCGCTCGGTATTGATAGGGCGGTAAAAGACATTAGTAACTTACATGTTGTTCTATACATTAATTAAATTGAGCTGTCTTTTAGAACCTGATATTGTTAGATCCGAGTGTTGTCGTCAAGTTTGGTAGATAAAATTGGGGCTATGATGAACTAGGTTACCATTCCCTTAAGCATAATATTCACATGAGGCGTATCAAGAATGTCTACACACTTGTATAACGTAACACTGACTAGAGCCCGGCCGGCTCGTTCTTTGGCACTGAGCGCGCCACTCACTGCCACCGACAAGCGAATATTACAAAATCAAGGTACAAAAGATTATTTTGGCAAGATTTTAACGAATATTGAGTAAAGGCGGAATAGGGCGTTTTTCAAAAAAGATGTACATTGCAAATTTTGGGTGTCCCCTGACTTTAGCAATTTTGTATCATTTTTGTATGCACCGTACTCAAATAAACTGCATATTTATTAAATAGTTACATATTTAAGTTATAAAAATGACTATAATATGCAACCAAACTATCCCTGATATTAAAATATCATAAAATTAACATTAAAAAGAGTGCTAAATATGCATGTCCCACCTGCATGTTTGGAACTTTAAAGTCTCATGTAAGATTAGTTAAATTAAATGGAGTCACTGTTTTAGACACTTTAGACGTATGTTGAACTTATAAATACAATTTCGAGCTTTTTATTTCGAATTTGGGCTTTAATAGCTCAAAATACTATATTTATTGTTGTCCCAGGAATATGACACAACCGGAATTCCGGCAAACGTCACGGTAAACTTTTCAGTACTTCAACGCAATATTACCCTAAAATATGGTTATTTTTCGTTTCTGGCAACATTTATCTTGTCTGTGGTATAACCGCCATTTTGAAGCAAACCTCAGTGTCAACAAAATCTGTGACTAAAGTGGACGCGTTACGGTGGTGCTGAATTGGAGTTCCAGATAGTAACAGGATTTAATGAGGTATGTAGCAACTTTCCAAGTTATTTGCCGTAAAACAATTACATTTTTGTTTATAAATTATTGTAAAACGAGTCGAAAGTAGTCATAAAATGGATACAACAGCTTGAATTATTGTTAGAAGTTTTGTTGGTATGAAATCGTCACATCGGATTCGTCACGTATTGTATAGCCGGAATTGTTTTGTGACGCACCGGAACTATTAGGCTGGGGTTACATTTAAATAGATGAATAGGAATCAAAATAAATAAATTCTTCAATCATTATAAATATGAAAGATTGGATATTTGGATATTTGCTACCGCTAATCTTCGAAACCTTTGAAGCAATTTGGATGAAAATTAAAATATACGTAGATCGTGACGTAGAATACAAATATGGTACTTGGTTGAGATTTTATGTACTTAGGTACGACACGCTAGTGTAGAGTAAATATCATTAACAATGCACTTTTTGCACAGCAAGATTTTATGTTGAAGCTGTTGAAACAGCGCGATGATATTTGCTGGTAGGTTGTAGGACACAATATTTTGGGACACTGTGTATGTAAGGTGTTTCAAAACAATCCATCAAACTGAATAACTTTTACTATGGGACCTTGAAACTTAAGACTTGAACTTTGAAACCGAGAAAAATTACAGCTGTTCCATACTAAAGTTAATACCTACTGTTCCAAACTGTATGGGACAGCTGTTTTTTTTTACGCGATTTCATAGTTGGTACCATTGTAAGTTATACAGTTCGATGGTCTAAAGCACTCCTTAAAGTTTTGAAACACCTTATACAATAACTAGGTTATGAGTATTATTATAATATTAAGTATATAATGTGATACAATGTATGTTAAGTATGTCTGCTACATTTCAGTAAACATGGCCCTCACGGCAGCAGAAAGAGCTAAACGATACCGGGAGAAACTGAAACAAAACCATGAAAAATTTGAGGAGCAACGGAAGAAGCACTTAGAACGACTTAAAAAGAGTCGAAAAACCATTAATGAGTTGACAGAAGAAGATAAAGAATGTAGAAGAAAACAATGGAGGGAAGAAAAGAAAAAACAGAAAGCAAAAAAGAATAAAAAAGAAAACGAAGATCAAAAATTACCCCAAGTTCATCTAAGTCTCAAAACAGCACAGCTCCTGTCTTAAAAATTCGTTACAAAAAAATATGTAGGAGTTATCGAGGAGCTTTAGAAAATATTCGCAAATTAAAAGTAAAAAATGAAGCAATTCGCAAGAAACTTTACCGTGAAAAATTAGCTCACGAGGCAAAAGTTGGTGAACTCCAAAAAATTATAGATAAACTTACTGCGCGGCAAGAAATTTTAGAAATGTCACTACGCGAAACTTACTGCACTGCTCATTCTTTACCAGAAAAAAGGCTGCTTAAATCTGTCGCGGTAAACCAAGTGGTCAAAACCAATAGATCAGTCAAAACGATTGCTACGTGCTTGGGACTAAAAGGCCGTATAAGACAAAGTAAGAAAAAAATTGTGTTGAACAAGAAAATTCAAGAAGAAATAAAGCATTTTTATTTAAGAGATGACATAAGCCGAAATACAGCTGGAAAACGGGCAACTAAAACTAGAGGAAAGAAGAAGATGCAGATCAGATATTTAACTGACACATTACAGAATTTATATGAAATTTATAAAAAGGAAGGAGGAACGCACAGCTTTACGACTTTATTTCGCTATAAGCCGTATTACGTTTTGTCACCTACGGCCAAAACCAGAGATACTTGTATGTGCGTTAAGCATAGCAACATGGAGTATCTTTTCATTGCTCTAAAAAACAAAAATGTAATAGACTATAAAAACCTCGAAGAAACTATTGATAAGTCGGTTTGTGACAAAAACTTGCATGCTTGCATGTACGAACTATGTGTAAATTGTAACAACCGAAGCCTGCAATTTAAAGAAGAAAAAAATGAAGACGAAATTACATGGTTAAGATGGGATAGAGTTACGCATACATACCAAAAATCGGAAAAAGTATTACTACTAAAAAGACTGTGAAGCAAGTCCAGAAAGGAAAGGTTCGAGACCTAGTGACAGAATTTAAAGCTGAGTTTTCAAAATTTAAGAGACACTACTACAACTGGAAAGAGCAGCAGCGGCAATACCAGATTTGCATTAAAATCTGGCCATTAAAGAAATTGCTATTTTAATCGACTTTTCCGAGAATTACGACTGCAAACTGGGAGCCGAGATCCAATCGATGCATTTTGGAGCATCAAAAAATAGTATAACACTCCATTGTTGGATGATATATTGGATTGATAAATCGCAATCGTTTGTAACGATATCGGATAATACATGTCACGAACCCAATGCCATCTGGGCACATCTCTTGCCCATATTACAGTTTGTAAAGAAATCAGACCCAACAATTGAAATCATCCATTTTTTTTCTGACGGCCCCACATCCCAATACAGACAGAAAAAGAACTTTTACCTCACTAACTTATTTACAACCAAATTGAAATTGAAATATATTACCTGGTCATTTTCGGAAAGTGGACATGGTAAGGGAGTCGCAGATGGCATTGGGGGTGCAGTTGAAAGACAGTTAGATAGACGTGTGGCTTATGGGCATGATGTGACAAATTCAGATGATGCGTATCAACATTTATCAACCAGCATGAAATCTGTTAAATGTTTCAAAGTCTCTGATAGTGATATCGAAAATATGAACAAAATCATTCCAAGAGATCTTAAAGCTGTCCCGCAGACTATGAAACTCCACCAGATCATATCTGTCGATGTCGGTCAAATTATGCATCGGCAATTAAGCTGCTTCTGTGGCGATAAACGCGGGCTTTGCAATTGTTTGAATCCCGAAACTCATTTATTTGATTCTGAACGTAGTCGAACTGTCTCTGTTGTTGGGCTCGATATGGCACCTTGCAATAAAAGCCGTGGCGTTACAACCAACTTCGTTTCGAACAACAACGACATTGTTCTTTGTGATAAAACTGTCCAGGGTGGTCATGATCCTCAAATATTTTTGGATATCAGTGAAAACGCAGCTTTTATTGCTGAAAACGATCAGAGTAACCCCGACGTTCAAACAGTCTCGATCATTGATCTCGAAAATGTACCTTGCGATGAAAGTGGTGGAGGAATCGCTACCATAACTGATATTGCGGCCTGCAGTAAAACAGACCAGAGTGACCTTAATATTGCTGACCTTACTGCTTCGCCCAGCCAGAATGATAATCAGACTGATTCCATTATGGGACTTAACTTGAAAGTGGATGATGTTTTAGATTTAGAGGTTTTTGAAAGTGTCATAGAATACCCTCAACCGGGGTTTGTATTAGTTTTAGGTACCGTAGACTGCTTGACAAAATACGACGCCGTAGGCTGTTTGACAGAAGAAAAAGAGAATGAAAATAAGAATAAAAGAAAGAATAATACATTGGCGTCAGATACAGGTCCGTCAAAGAAAAAGCTAAAAGTACTTTTACCAATAAAAGAAGAAAAATACAGGAATACGTCACTAAAAACTATAATTAATAGAAACTTTACATGCCATATGTGTAAACTGCGTAAACTCTATGTGATCACAGACATGACAAAGTGTATTGCTTGTAAAAACTGGGTATGCAGATCATGCTGCAACCAACCAGCTATTGATTATATTTGCGATAGATGTTTCGAAGACTGATTAGAACCTTAAGCGATACGTAACTAACTACATTCCAAATAGCAATGAACATAACCTAATTTCAATAATGAATGATTCTTAATTTTTTTTTATAATAATAATATAACTTAGGAATACATTTGAAAACTGAATAATTTTACTTGCATCTATTTCATTTTGATTGCTTGGTCGTGAGGGTAATTGCTATTTGGAATGGAAATAGGTATTACTTATTAAAAATTAGTAAAAAATACCAAAATTTAAAAAGTTGTGTTCAAAATATGTAAAATGTGTACCTCAAGATTAAGTTAAAACAAGTTTTAGTAATAACCTGTTTTAACTTTAGATTATTAATTTAAAGACTGTTAAAATAGAAATGTTCGACCAAATATTACTCTGTGTAAACTTAGCTTAATTTTTTCCAGTTAGTCACTTAGAACTCCAGATAATCACTGTCCCATATTTTTACTGAGACAATAAACTAATCTTATTTGATAAATATTTAGTTAATTGATAATATTTTTGTAGTTGTGATTGAGGCTGAATTTGCTGTTTATATTATTTTTAATGGCGTTCCATTTCATTTTAAGTAGTAGGTAGAAATGTAATGTTTTAATGGTCAAAAGTTCCGTCTGTGACGATCTCGAAAGTAAAATGATTGCTAAGCGATGATTATAGTGATTTATCTATGTTTAGGTGTTTTGTTTCAAAGATTTGAAGGTTTATTTAGTAAATAATAAAAACAAATTATCATATTCACTCATGTTTTTCATTTTATTTACATTTTTCCTTTGTGACGAACCGGAGCACGTTCCTGTTAACTCTTCCGTAAAAATAAAGATTATCACGTTGCATTTGCATAATACTGATGTATTTTTTTAAATTTTTACTTCTTTATAGTATATTTTATCGAATGAGATAAGAATTAACGGTAAAATTTCTATAAAATAAAAAATTGTTCCGGTTCGTCACGTGTACATCTTTTTTGAAAAACGCCCAATAACCTCCACGTATAGTGCAAGCTTCAAGCAGTTGCTGTAAGCGATTTGTAGATTGAAAAATAATTTTAATTATTTTTTTGCCAAAGATTTTGACCTGCAAAATGGCGATATAACGAGCCATAATAAAAAAAAGACCATCTAAGTTTCTTTTACTATCAAAAGGTAGAAAATCCCTCGTAACTCCGCCGGCAGTGACAGCCCAAACCAGTTATGTAACAGTGAGTACGCGCCGTAGAACATGTCGACACGTGCCAGTTGGGCTAGTGTCGTAACTAAGTGAGTACGCGCGGTAGAACATGTCGACACGTGCCAGTTGGGCTAGTGTCGTAACTAAGTGAGTACGCGCGGTAGAACATGTCGACACGTGCCAGTTGGGCTAGCGGCTAGTGTCGCATGTCGGTCTCCAGCCGGCATGCGGGCACTGGCGCTAACGATAACTGTGACACATGGATATGTAATACGCTAACGTGGAGCACGTAGCATACGTAGCAGGTGGCGTGGCGTGTGTGCGCCGGGCTCGGTGCGTGCGTGTGTGCGTGCGTGTCTACGTGTACCGGAGCGTGTCGACGTGTCACAAGTGCTTGTGCTTGCCGTTGTGTGTGTGCGCGCCGGAGGGCGGGGAGGGCCCGAGGGCCCGCTCGGCCGCCACATGCGCCGCGTGCTCCATGCCCTTCTCCAGGCACGTCTGGTACGTGGGCTTCATCACCTGCGCAACACAACACACTCAGCTCTCGAGACATTATATAATATGCTAACCTGGTGAGGAGTTCTACAACACTATGTGACACGATACGTCTCGTCACTTACCAAATCTTCAAGTAATTCCCATGTTTGTATTATTCTCTGTCGCTAAAACGAGACAGTGTGTAATACACCACCATTAGTCTAAACCATGGAATTTCGTCATCGCTTTGGGTTGAGGATGTCAGACAGGCAGTCGCTCTGTGGTAAAGCTAATATTCAGTCAAACCCGGCTAGAAGTAAGCAGACCCCGAGATTCAAATGCGATAACGCTAGGAGGAAGTGGATGATACATAAAGGGAAATACTGAATGAGGAACTGAAATCCTCGCTGTTGTAATACTTACATTCTCCCACAGAACATTGGCTACGTCGTCTATTGTGACTCCTATCTCGCGCATTTCACCGCTATACCTGCAACATGAAACATAACACGTTATTCAGTCATTCATTACACACATTTCAGACAATACAGCTTAGTTTGACAATGAAGAGAGGTGGTATTTATCTGACATTTGCAATGATGTTACAAGTAAAAAGAAGTAGATACGTTATAGGCGTACCAAAGGCAGGACGCTAAACATAAGCCAGATGGCAAGTCTGACATATGTGTGTGTGTGAAGTCGCGAGCCGGCGTCATAGTGAAACTGACACAACTTGTCAACCGAAATTAAAATAAAATATGGAGTTATCGTTGCGTGCGTTAGTGTACCGTTTCTACGGATTGATTACTACGTAAGTAACGTATCTACGACTTTTCTGATATCATTGGACATGTGAGTATTATTGTGTTGTGTGGCGGACCTGATGTAGGCCCACATGACAAGCGTGAGCAGCGCCAGCCCCATGGCGAGGTTGGCGAGGTTGGCGAGCGGGTAGAGCCCCACGAGCCCGAACACGCCGCTCGCCACGTAGAACACCAGCGCCACCGCGAAGAACACGGACGGTGTTCGCGCCGCCTTGAAGATGTTCTTGCTCTCGTTCTGTGCGCTGAACTGCGCGAACTGCTCGTCCAGATCAATGATGAGCTGGTTGTAGTAGGCCTGGCTGAACTCGTCGCCGCCCATCTTGCGCTTGGCGTGGAAGGCGTGCAGCGCCTTGTCGCGCAGGCGCTGGTGCTCGCCCGTCAGCAGGTAGGGCTTCAGCCGCCGCGCCGCTCCTCCCTCCAACTGCGAGTCCACACGTCCCCTCCACTCAAACACCTAACTCTAACACATCCCAAGTAACATTACCTACCGTCGCTGCTACATGCAAGCGTCTCTCTGACCCGACACGCAGCGCCATCGCCATACACTACGACACCCCTTATAACCGCCATGTATACAATGCGCCTTCAAACTACACTTACCTACTACTTAATATCAGATCAGTTGTGATCAGAATGAAGTGCGTTACGGTAAAAAAACTTTATTCTTTCACTAAAATACTAATTGCACACCAAATATGCCCATCGTTCTACAAAATATGATTTAACCAGGAATAGTCTCGTCTGTTTAGGAAACTTGTCCACTCAGAAAACTTAATAGGTTATGTTAGGTTTTCTTGTGAACCCGCACCCAAAAATAGGAGCCCTGCGAAGCAGGGCTACGTCAACTCAAAACTTAAATATGAATTGCTTCTTTTTCATTGAAAGGATTACTTTTATTATTAGAGATTTGCAACGGTCAATAAACAGGTGTTCGTTATGAAATATTTTAGTGAGTAGGTATATTTTGGTGTGCAAATCATAGAGATAGATATAAATCTATGTGTGCAAATAGTATTTTTGCTGAAACAAAGGAATATTTATTGTAGAGGTCAACGAGATATTATTGAGGAAGAGTTAAATACTGCCCCATAATATATTTCCAGTGGTCACAGTATCCTCGCCTACAAACCTTAATTTCCTATCATACAGCCTATCATCTTATACCCCTCCATATCTCGTGTCCCTCCTCCTTTACAACAATAACATTCCCAAGGAGGTTTGGCATCGGACATTCGGCCGTCTAGTAAAGAACATACCATAACTACAAACCTATTGCAGTATCACCAGTTGTACTTGATAAACAATGTTTTAATTAAGTACCTAATATTTTATGACAAACACTGAAAACTTACCAATTATAGTAACGAATTCCCATTGATCCATAAGTTACTCATTTAATATTACCATATCATTGTATTTAATTTCACTCCTAATCACAAACAGCTCAATACGTACGCATTTATTAGATTTCACAATCTTTATGAATCGCTAAAACCGAAATTTCCCGCGCGCGGCGTGTTCTGAATTCAAACTTTGAATTGGGTAACTTTTTATTTCATCAATCTCGGATATAAAATTTATAAAGTAGGTATTGTTTTTCTAGAAATACGTGTACGTGGATGTTGTATGCGTAACGTACCTAAACTCCTATATTTTCATTAAAATCGTATATTTGTAATTTATTTATTTATTGATTTACCACTTGGAAAACCAACAGTTAAAACAATAAAGACAAAATTACTGAAATTTGAAGCAGTAAGCCAATTACAGGTTCTCACGGATAGTCATAGAAAAGCACTATTATAAGTCAACAATGCTATAAGATTAAGATAAAAACTACGAGTCGAAGAATTTAAGATTTAGCTCTCTGCGCGCCATGATGCATTTGGTATTAGATGGGTCAAAAGACTATTCCTTACATATTTTATAGAAATCTTTGATTGCTCGCACCATATACCTGTTTTGTCTATAGTTGGTTGATGAGAATGGAATCAATATAGGTGGATTGAATCTAACCGATCTTTGAGGCACGTTGAAGTGCAGTTTCTGCAACAAGCTGGGACAATCAATTTCATTAGATTAAATTTTTAACATAAATGAGAAATCTGCTAACTGGCGACAATGTTCAAGTGGCTGAAGATGAAACTTTTTGCATAGTTGAATGTAATTATTTGAGTTATACGGCACTTGTAAACGAAAACAAAGAAACCTTATAAAACCTTTTTGAATATTCTCAATACGGTCAATGTATTTATGGTATCACGGGTTCCAAAATTGAGAGGCATATTCAAGGTGACTTCTTACAAACGCACAGTAGAGAATCCTGAATGTTTTTGCTTTTTTGAAACATTTTGACATCCTCTTTATAAAACCAAGTGCTCTTGAAGCCTTAGAGATCATTTGCTCAATATGCACATCAAATAGCAGTTTCGCATCATGGTAGATACCAAGGTCTCGAATCTCATCCTGTTTCGGTAGCACTTGACCTTTTAGCGCATAAGAAGTTGATATTGGGAATCGTTTCCTGGTAATGGTCACCACTGAACACTTAGCCGGGTTAAGATCAATTATTAACCTTGCAGTAGTCATCAAGACGCGACAGAACTTCCTCCATATCTTTTGTCGATGATATTTTGGAGTAAATCTTCATATCATCAGCAAAACACAGAAGGCTAGAATTGTGGAAACAAGAGTCGATGTCGTTTACATATATAATAAAGAGCAAAGGGCCGATTAAGGAACCCTGAGGAACACCGCTAGGCATAGAAATCCAACTAGAAATATAGTTACTGACTACGACCGCCGGAGATCTATTTTTCAAATAAGAAGTGAACCATCTGAGAAGGTCACCTCTTATTCCGATGTTAAAAAGCTTAGATTTTTTAATACATACATACATAGACTCACGCCGGTTTCCCTGAAGGGCTAGGCAAAGGCATATTAAACGCCCACTTTTCGCCAGTATTTTGATCCCACGTAATAGGTGGCGAGCCTATTACCGCTTTTTTAGATTTTAGAATATTATGGTCGTAATGCATATTGTTTAAAAATATTAGCTTTCGGCGCACCTTCTACATGTAAACTATAAGTGTGCTAAATGTCTTACTGCTCCGTTCGCGCACTTGTCGTAAAAAGGGATAACAAAGTTCACTTTGATTTTGCTTCACGTTAATTTATAATAATGATGATGGTGGTGATCCAAATTAAAATGTTGTAGAAGAGATAGAAAATGTGAAATAAAAACAATACCATATATTTTTTAGTCAACTTTATTGTATTAAAACAAATATTTATTTACATGAAAAACTCCCCTTCGTGGCGGTCCGAGAATCACAACCGCAAAATACATATTTTATACAATGTTCGTTAATCAACAAAATAAACTATGCAATACCTCAACGAATTATTTGTTATCATCCCATGCCAACACAAAAGAAACAACATTCATTCTCAATGAATTTAGATTGGCACATGCTAAATATTTATATTTATAAAAAAATCCACAGATATGTATTACTATATCCCTATTAGGGCGCGGACAGACATTAGCTACGTATTACATTGTAACATGCTCACGTTCGCAGTGTGGCGGTATTGCGGGTACAAATCGAACTTGGCATCTATAAGGGTCGGCGCAAACGGGCCACCGACCATAGCCACTGGTGGCCAGCGACAGTCACTTAACACACTTTTTTCATATAAGGTATAACAAGCAAGCGATATGCAATTTGAGCGTACGCATAGCGCGTTTTGCTTGCGTTCGATTCGATAAATAAACCAGCTCCTATTCTAATTATTTGCATTTACAATATGTGCTTTATCATAGCAGTGTGCAACAGTGTCCACAACGTACAAATCCAGCCTATGCGACATATTCTATGTAAATAATGTCTGTCCCCTCCTTTACAAATATTATTTACACGTTTGCTAAGTATAATAATAAAAACACAACTAAGGCGTCTCCGTAAGTTAGCAATTGTGTGGAAAATAAATTCTGAAAAATCGATGCTGAGATTCAAAGAAACTTCGGGAAGAGTAAAAGCGATCGTGGGCAACTGTGGCGCGAGAGTTGGCCGACTGTTGCAAGTGTGAATGAACTTTACCGACTAACATTCCAGCTTAGCACCGATATGTAAATTACTAGAATCAGACGATTTTCTAAAATAATAACAAATCGTATCAGTGTTGCGTGCTTACTACGTGATAGTTTGATATGACAGTCACGTTGATGGGTAGATGGTAGAGAATCAGATAAATTGACGATTCTATCAGTCAAATAATAATAATCGGTGATGTTCAATCACTCATACTATATTTTCGAGCACATAGGTCATGGGTATTGTTGTAAGGCAGTCGTTAAATGGAGTATATTTGACTAAAAGAGAGAGCAAGACTTGGAAGATTTATAACATATGTTCAGCGTTGCTAACTTACTGCAGACAGTAACTAATATAAGGGACCATGCACACTGGTTGTAACAAAATCATCTTTTTTATCAACGCGCCTGTTTCTAAAGGCGGCCATCCCGCGCCCATATTCAATTGACTATATCTTTGTATGTTTAATATGACCCTTATGTTGTTACTAAAATTTTCGAGATAGACTAACCTAAACCCGGTTGGCGAATATTCTAGAAACATCACAATTAGCGATAAAAATAAGCTAAAACTTAACACCAGCTGCAAAATTGACTAAATCAGAAGAACTTAAAGAAACAGCTGGGCAACTAACGAGCGATGATTTTGTTGCGCAGTCTACAATAGCCCAACTAAAATTAACATGACGGACTTCTAATTTTGAGCAATAGACTATAATTTTGAACACACGAAGACTTACGTCAAAGAAAAACAAAATGCAAAAATAATATATATGTTTAGATGGTCGCACATAATTTTCTCATCTGATGAAATGTACACTGTATAATATGTGGTTGGTGACTTAAGTAGGTAATGAGCCGAAAAGGGTGTTTCTTTCGTTTAGAAAAAACTGTTGTTGGATATCAACAGTTTTTTCTTAACCGTTAATACTTCGTCGAATTAAGAACCACCACAAAGAACTTCCACCTACGTTGAACGAATGATGAGGATTTAATGTATAATCAACGCATTGGTAATGGCAAGTTGACAATAGAAAGCATACGTCAGGTATCACATTAAAATAAACTTAGCACCCATAAAATGATTTTATCTAAAATATTACACCCACTCTCGGCTTATTACCATCTCCCGCAATCAACCAAAAGATTAAAAAAAGAATATTAAGTACATGATTTATTACAAGTGCAATGCAACAAGTGAAAGATGACATTTGTCCAAAAATGTGGGAAAATAAACCAGCTTTGTGCACAGTTAAAATCTAATAATTACACAAAATTATTACTCCGATATTTACCATTAAATTTGTTAAAATCTTATTGCTTTACAAACCTATATCATTATTTTTGTATATAGTAAAAACCGTATTAATTTTCACGTCCACGGTTCACCCCGATAAATTATCGGTAATTCACTATTTTTATTATTGGTGAATTTGCGATAAATTATCGATAATTCACACTTTTATCGTGGTGAACACGCCGACTTGGACCTTTTGTCGACAAAATAAATGCAAAATGCACATTTTGCTCTTATTTCTTTTCAGATAGGTAAGTATATCAACCACCCTGACATAATGTTTGCTATCCATAAATTACATTAACATTTCACATACAACAAACTCATTCTTTTGCGAACTATACTCCTTTGTAAGGACGCAACGATCAATAAAATTAAAATATGCACATCAACATTCTGTATTCAACGCGAACATTTCTCTTTCCAATCATTTAAAATATTTCATAATTTATAGACAACGATGGTCGTCAAATTTGTTAAACACTATGATAACGGGGCCGTAATTTCAAATAACGACGATTTAAAAGTTACTCAATTCATACTTTGCTGCCCATTTTTTTATAATTTCACTGTTCAATGATAATTACACCGCTTGGCAAATAAAATATTTGTATTCATCTTTTAAAGACTATATTTAAAGATTATAATTATTTTAAAGACTTTTCATAAAACTCGTTGTTTGAAATTATGACGTGCGCTATCGTTTTTGCCGCTTTGACGCCAACACAAGGATATAATAACAAGATTTAACATTATTTTCTGCAAACTAAACTATAACCATGGAAATATGTTACAATGCACATTAAATGTGATCAAAAACAATCGCTTCGCTAAACATGTACAAAAGGCATAACACAACAATTGTATTTTCTCTTCTAAATGTAGGTGATAAAAGACAGCAAATTGGTTAAATGTCTTTTACGCCTTCATTACACACGAGCGTGTAAAGTACAGAACATGTCTTGTTTGCTTTAAGCGCTCGGTATTGATAGGGCGGTAAAAGGCATTAGTAACTTACATGTTGTTCTATACATTAATTAAATTCCGCTGTCTTTTAGAACCTAATATTGTTAGATCCGAGTGTTGTCGTCAAGTTTGGTAGATAAAATTGGGGCTATGATGAACTAGGTTACCATTCCCTTAAGCATAATATTCACATGAGGCGTATCAAGAATGTCTACACACTTGTTTAACGTAACACTGACTAGAGCCCGGCCGGCTCGTTCTTTGGCACTGAGCACGCCACTCACTGCCACTGACAAGCGAATATTACAAAATCAACATACAACAGTTTATTTTGGCAAGATTTAAACGAATATTGAATAAAGGCGGAATAACCTCCACGTATAGTGCAAGCTTCAAGCAGTTGCTGTCAGGGATTTGTAGATTGAAATTGAATTTTAATTATTTTATTGCAAAAGATTTTGACCTGCAAAATGGCGATATAACGAGCCATAATAAAAGAATAGACCATCTAAGTTTCTTTTACTATCAAAAGGTAGAAAAACCCTCGTAACTCCGCTGGCAGTGACAGCCCAAACCAGTTATGTAACTAAGTGAGTACGCGCGCTAGAACATGTCGACACGTGCCAGTTGGGCCAGCGGCTAGTGTCGCATGTCGGTCTCCAGCCGGCATGCGGGCACTGGCGCTAACGATAACTGTGACACATGGATATGTAATACGCTAACGTGGAGCACGTAGCATACGTAGCAGGTGGCGTGGCGTGTGTGCGCCGGGCTCGGTGCGTGCGTGTGTGCGTGCGTGTCTACGTGTACCGGAGCGTGTCGACGTGTCACAAGTGCTTGTGCTTGCCGTTGTGTGTGTGCGCGCCGGAGGGCGGGGAGGGCCCGAGGGCCCGCTCGGCCGCCACATGCGCCGCGTGCTCCATGCCCTTCTCCAGGCACGTCTGGTACGTGGGCTTCATCACCTGCGCAACACAACACAACACACTCAGCTCTCGAGACATTATGTATATATGCTAACCTGGAGTGGAGTTCTACAACACCATGTGACACGATACGTCTCGTCACTTGACCAAATCTTCAAGTAATTCCCATGTTTGTGTCATTCTCTGTCGCTAAAACGAGACAGTGGGTAATACACCAGATATTAGTCTAAACCACGGAATTTGGCCATCTCTTTGGGTTGCGGAGGTCAGACTAAGAATATTCAGTCAAATCCGGCTAGTAGTAAGCAGACCCCGAGGTTCAAATGCGATAACGCTAGGAGGAAGTGGATGATACATAAAGGGAAATATTGAATGAGGAACTGAAATCCTCGCTGTTGTAATACTTACATTCTCCCACAAAACATTGGCTACGTCGTCTATTGTGACTCCTATCTCGCGCATTTCACCGCTATATCTGCAACACGTAACAAAACCCGTTATACAGTCATTCATTACACACATTTCAGACAATACAGCTTAGTTTGACAATGAAGAGAGGTGTTATATATCTGACATCTGCAATGATGTTACAAGTAGAAAGAAGTTGATACGTTATAGGCGTACCAAAAGCAGGACGCTAAACATAAGCCAGATGGCAAGTCTGACATATGTGTGTGTGAAATCGCGAGCCGGCGTCATAGTGAAACTGACACAACTTGTCAACCGAAATTAAAATAAAATATGGAGTTATCGTTGTGTGCGTTAGTGTACCGTTTCTACGGATTGATTACTACGTAAGTAACGTATCTACGACTTTTCTAATATCATTGGACATGTGAGTATTATTGTGTTGTGTGTCGGACGTGTGTGGCGGACCTGATGTAGGCCCACATGACAAGCGTGAGCAGCGCCAGCCCCATGGCGAGGTTGGCGAGGTTGGCGAGCGGGTAGAGCCCCACGAGCCCGAACACGCCGCTCGCCACGTAGAACACCAGCGCCACCGCGAAGAACACGGACGGTGTTCGCGCCGCCTTGAAGATGTTCTTGCTCTCGTTCTGTGCGCTGAACTGCGCGAACTGCTCGTCCAGATCAATGATGAGCTGGTTGTAGTAGGCCTGGCTGAACTCGTCGCCGCCCATCTTGCGCTTGGCGTGGAAGGCGTGCAGCGCCTTGTCGCGCAGGCGCTGGTGCTCGCCCGTCAGCAGGTAGGGCTTCAGCCGCCGCGCAGCTCCTCCCTCCAACTGCGAGTCCACACGTCCCCTCCACTCAAACACCTAACTCTAACACATCCCGAGTAACATTACCTACCGTCGCTGCTACATGCAAGCGTCTCTCTGACCCGACACGCAGCGCCACCGCCATACACTACGACACCCCTTATAACCGCCATGTACACAATGCGCCTTCAAACTACTTAATATCACATCTGTTGATCAGTATGAAGTGCGTTACGGTAAAAACTTTATTCTTTCACTAAATACTAATTAAATAGGAAACTTGTCCACTCAGAAAACTTAATAGGTTATGTTAGGTTTTCTTGTGAACCCGCACCCAAAAATAGGAGCCCTGCGAAGCAGAGCTACGTCAACTCAAAACTAAAATATGAATTGTTTATTTTTCATTGAAAGGATTACTTTTATTATTAGAGATTTGCAACGGTCAATAAACAGGTGTTCGTTATGAAATATTTTAGTGAGTACTTACCTATATTTTGGTGTGCAAATAGTATTTTTGCTGAAACAAAGGCATATTTTTTTGTAGAGGTCAACGATATATTATGGAGGAAGAGTTAAATACTGCCCCTTAATATATTTCCATTGGTCACAGTATCCTCGCCTACAAACCTTAATTTCCTATCACACAGCCTATCAATTTATACCCCTCCATATCTCGTGTCCCTCCTCCTTTACAACAATAACATTCCCAAGGAGGGTTGGCATCGGACATTCGGCCGTCTAGTAAATAACATGCCACAACTACAAACCTATTGCAGTATCACCAGTTGTACTTCATAAACAATGTTTTAATTAATATTTTATGACAAACACTGAAAACTTACCAATTATAGTAATGAATTCACATTGATCCATAAGTTAATCTCATTTAATATTATTTCACTCCTAATCACAAATAGCTCACTACGTAGGTACGCATTATTAGATTTCACAATCTTTATGAATCGCTAAAAGCCTGAAACCGAAATTTCCCGCGCGCGGCGTTTTCTGAATTCAAACTTTGAATTCGGTAACTTTTTTTCCATCAATCTCGGATATCATATATATATTTTTTTGAAATACGTGTATGTGGATGTTGTATACGTAACATAGGTAGGTACCTATAGTCCTATATTTTCATTAAAATCGTATATTTGTAATGCATATTGTTTAAAAATGTTAGCTTTCGGCGCGCCTTCTACATGTTTTAGCCTTGCTGATTTCAGCATGAATGGGCCGGCTCGACCGGGGAAGTACTACCCTCTCACAGAAAATCGACGTAAAGTAACAGTACCTACCTAAACTGTTGCGTTTCGTTCGGTGAGTGAGAGTGCCGGAGGCCCTATCCCCTATTCCTTCTCCCTCATCCCACTCCTCATCCTATCCCTTTTCCCAGCCCCAAGGGGTGGCAACGCACTTGTGACTCCTGTGGCGTTACTTGTGTCCATGGGCGGCGGTAATTGCTTACCATCAGGCGATCCGTCTGCTCGTTTGCCGCCTAATACAATAAAAAAAAATGTTAACTATAAGTGTGCTAATTGTCTTACTGCTCCGTTCGCGCGTTAACGTAAAAAGGGATAACAAAGTTCACTTTGATTTTGCTTCACGTATTTATATAATGATGATGATGGTGATCAAAATTAAAATGTTGTAGAAGAAATAGAAAATGTGAAATAAAAACAACACCATATATTTTTTAGTCAACTTTATTGTATTAAAACAAATATTTATTTACATGAAAACTCCCCTTCGTGGCGGTCCGAGAATCACAACCGCAAAATACATATTTTATACAATGTTCGTTAATCAACAAAATAAACTATGCAATACCTCAACGAATTATTTATTATTATCCCATGCCAACACAAAAGAAACAACATTCATTCTCAATGAATTTAGATTGGCACATGCTAAATATTTATATTTATAAAAATATCCACAGATATGTATTACTATATCCCTATTAGGGCGTGGACAGACATTAGCTTCGTATTATATTGTAACATGCTCACGTTCGCAGTGTGGCGGTATTGCGGGTACGAATCGAACTTGGCATCTATAAGGGTCGGCGCAAACGGGCCACCGACCATAGCCACTGGTGGCCAGTGACAGCCACTTAACACACTTTTTCATATATTTCTGTAGCGAGTGGCCGCCACCGGCCACACGTCACTTCTATACAAAATATATGAAAAAAGTGTGTTAAGTGGCCCTAAAGGTATAACAAGCAAGCGATATGCAATTTGAGCGTACGCATAGCGCGTTTTGCTTGCGTTCGATTCGATAAATAAACCAGCGCCTATTCTAATTATTTGCATTTACAGTATGAGCTTTATCATTGCAATACTTCCACAATGTACAAGTCCAGCCTATACGACATATTCTATGTAACTAATGTCTGTCCCCTCCTTTACAAATATTATTTACACGTTTGCTAAGTATAACAATAAAAAACACAACTAAGGCGTCCCCGTAAGTTAGCAAGTGTGTAGAAAATAAATTCTGAAAAATCGATGCTGAGATTCAAAGAAGCTTCGGGAAGAGTAAAAGCGACCGTGGGCATCTGTGGCGCGAGAGTTGACCGACTGTTGCAAGTGTGAATGAACTTTACCGACTAATATTCCAGCTTAGCACCGATATGTACATTACTAGAATCAGACGATTTTCTAAAATAATAACAAGTCGTATCAGTGTTGCGCGCTTACTAAGTGATAGTTTGATGTCACAGTCACGTTGATGGGTAGATGGTAGAGGTCATCATATATCGCGCCGGCGCAACAATCAGATAATTTGAGGATTCTATCAGTCAAATAATAATAAGCGGTGATGTTCAATCACTCATACAATATTTTCGAGCACAAAGGTCATGGGGATTGTTGTACGGCAGTCGTTAAATGGAGTATATTTGACTAAAAGAGAGAGCAAGACTTGGAAGATTTATAACATATGTTCAGCGTTGCTAACTTACTGCAGACAGTAACTAATATAAGGGACCATGCACACTGGTTGTAACAAAATCATCTTTTTTATCAACGCGCCTGTTTCTAAAGGCGGCCATCCCGCGCCCATATTCAATTGACTATATCTTTGTATGTTTAATATGACCCTTATGTTCTTACTAAAATTTTCGAGATAGACTAACCTAAACCCGGTTGGCGAATATTCTAGAAACATCACAATTAGCGATAAAAATAAGCTAAAACTTAACACCAGCTGCAAAATTGACTAAATCAGAAGAACTTAAAGAAACAGCTGGGCAACTAACGAGCGATGATTTTGTTGCGCAGTCTACAATAGCCCAGCTAAAATTAACATGACGGACTTCTAATTTTGAGCAATAGACTATAATTTTGAACACACGAAGACTTATGTCAAAGAAAAACAAAATGCAAAAATAATATATATGTTTAGATGGTCGCTCATAATTTTCTCATCTGATGAAATTTACACTGTATAATATTTGGTTGATGACATATGAAGGTAATGAGCCGAAAAGGGTGTTTTTTTCGTTTAGAAAACACTGTTGTTGGGTATCAACAGTTTTTTCATAACCGTTAATATTTCGTCGAATTAAGAACCATCATAAAGAACTTCCACCTACATTGAATGAATGATGAAGATTTAATGTATAATCAACACATTGGTAATAGCAAGTTGACAACAGAAAGCATACGTCAGGTATCACATTAAAATAAACTTAGCACCCATAAAATGATTTTATCTAAAATATTACACCCACTCTCGGCTTATTACCATCTCCCGCAATCAACCAAAATATTAAAAAAGAATATTAAGTACATGATTTATTACAAGTGCAATGCAACAAGTGAAAGATGACATTTGTCCAAAAATGTGGGAAAATAAACCAGCTTTGTGCACAGTTAAAATCTAATCATCATCATCAGCCTTTAACAGTCCACTGCTGGACTAGGCCTCTCCTTTGAAAGGAGGAATTGGCCTACTATACCACGCTGGCCAAACGGGTTGGTATAGGGTTTGTATCAAGTTTTCCTTGTCTTACAGTGGTGTTCTCTGCATAATATGCTCCCTCTGTCGGCTCTTACGACACCCATGGGATGATATTATATGGTTAAAATCTAATAATTACACAAAATTATTACTCCGATATTTACCATTAAATTTGTTAAAATCTTATTGCTTTATAAACCTATATCATTATTTTAGTATATAGTAAAAACCGTATTAATTTTCACGTCCACGGTTCACCCCGATAAATTATCGGTAATTTACTATTTTTATTATTGGTGAATTTGCGATAAATTATCGATAATTCAAACTTTTATCGTGGTGAACGCGCCGACTTGGACCTTTTATCGACAAAATAAATGCAAAATGCACATTTTGCTCTTATTTCTTTTCAGATAGGTATATCACCCACCCTGACATAATGTTTGCTATCCATAAATTACATTGACATTTCACATACAACAAACTCATTCTTTTGCGAGTCCTTTGTAAGGACGCAACGATCAATAAAATTAAAATACGCACACATCAACATTCTGTATTCAACGCGAACATTTCTCTTTCCAATCATTTAAAATGTTTCATAATTTATAGACAACGATGGTCGTCAAATTTGTTAAACACTATGATAACGGGGCCGTAATTTCAAATAACGACGATTTAAAAGTTACTCAATTCATAGTTTGTTGCCCATTTTTTATAATTTCACTGTTCAATGACAATTACACCGCTTGGCAAATAAAATATTTGTATACATATTTTAAAGATTATAATTATTTTAAAGACTTTTCATAAAACTCGTTGTTTGAAATTATGACGTGCGCTATCGTTTTTGCTTTGACGGCAACACAAGGATATTAACAAGGTTTAACATTATTTTCTGCAAACTAAACTATAACCATGAAAATATGTTACAATGCACATTAAATGTGATCAAAAACAATCGCTTCGCTAAACATGTACAAAAGGCGTAACGTAACACAACAATTGTATTTTCTCTTCTAAATCTAGGTGATAAAAGACAGCAAATTTGTTAAATGTCTTTTACGCCTTCATTACACACGAGCGTGTAAAGTACAGAACATGTCTTGTTTGCTTTGAGCGCTCGGTATTGATAGGGCGGTAAAAGACATTAGTAACTTACATGTTGTTCTATACATTAATTAAATTCCGCTGTCTTTTAGAACCTAATATTGTTAGATCCGAGTGTCGTCGTCAAGTTAGGTAGATAAAATTGGGGCTATGATGAACTAGGTTACCATTCCCTTAAGCATAATATTCACATGAGGCGTATCAAGAATGTCTACACACTTGTTTAACGTAACACTGACTAGAGCCCGGCCGGCTCGTTCTTTGGCACTGAGCACGCCACTCACTGCCACCGACAAGCGAATATTACAAAATCAACATACAACTGTTTATTTTGGCAAGATTTTAACGAATATTGAGTAGAGGCGGAATAACCTTCACATATACTGCAAGCTTCAAGCAGTTGCTGTAAGATATTTGTAGACTGAAATTGAATTTTAATTCGTTTTTTTTTGCCAAAGATTTTGGCCTTCAAAATGGCGACATAACGAGTCGTAATAAAAGAATAGACCATCTAAGTTTCTTTTAATATCAAAAGGTAGAAAAACCCTCGTAACTCCGCTGGCAGTGACAGCCCAAACCAGTTATGTAACTAAGTGAGTACGCGCCGTAGAACATGTCGACTCGTGCCAGTTGGCCAGTGTCGCATGTCGGTCTCCAGCCGGCATGCGGGCACTGGCGCTAACGATAACTGTGACACATGGATATGTAATACGCTAACGTGGAGCACGTAGCATACGTAGCAGGTGGCGTGGCGTGTGTGCGCCGGGCTCGGTGCGTGCGTGTGTGCGTGCGTGTCTACGTGTACCGGAGCGTGTCGACGTGTCACAAGTGCTTGTGCTTGCCGTTGTGTGTGTGCGCGCCGGAGGGCGGGGAGGGCCCGAGGGCCCGCTCGGCCGCCACATGCGCCGCGTGCTCCATGCCCTTCTCCAGGCACGTCTGGTACGTGGGCTTCATCACCTGCGCAACACAACACAACACACTCAGCTCTCGAGACATTATATATATGCTAACCTGGTGAGGAGTTCTACAACACCATGTGACACGATACGTCTCGTCACTTGACCAAATCTTCAAGTAATTCCCATGTTTGTGTCATTCTCTGTCGCTACAACGAGACAGTGGGTAATACACCAGATATTAGTCTAAACCACGGAATTTCGCCATCTCTTTGGGTTGCGGAGGTCAGACTAAGAATATTCAGTCAAATCCGGCTAGTAGTAAGCAGACCCCGAGATTCAAATTGGATAACGCTAGGAAGAAGTGGATGATACATAAGAGAAATAAATATTGAATGAGGAACTGAAATCCTCGCTGTTGTAATACTTACATTCTCCCACAGAACATTGGCTACGTCGTCTATTGTGACTCCTATCTCGCGCATTTCACCGCTATACCTGCAACATGAAACATAATATATTATATAGTCATTCATTGTACATATTTCAGACAACTTAGCTTACTTATTTTGTCAAAACTTATGAACTCATCGCTGATCTTATATAAAAGCTCGACGGAGCCAGTCTCACAAGCCAGAGGATACTAATATAAGATACTAATACATGCAGTACATCTCCTCAATGCCTTGGGCATATTTTACCAGTTAAATGACCGAAACATCTTGCTCACGCTTGTATCCCCGAAGGGTTAAACAAATCTTGACTTGCTTTTTTGCGCATTGATTAAAGGCCGGTTTCAATATTCGATGTATGCATTGATTTGGAGATTTGAGATGTTGTACATGTTTTGTATGGAGGTTAATATGTCAGATGTGTATCTAAAATCTCAACAATAATTTTATTATAGATTGAATATTGAACAGCGGTTAGTAATGAGGGAAGTGGATTAATTTATTTTGAACTATTCCAATATACTTCTGATTATTTTAGTGGGTTCGTTCCAATATACCTAGTTTAAGTTTCTTCGGGACTGTATGAGTGTTAAAGATTGGGGTTTTTCCTATGGTTACTGTTAGTGATCGTGACACAAGTGATGCAGTAGTGGTACTGGTGGAATGAGGGTGGGACTGGTCCCAATACAAAGTAAATGCGTGCGAGTCGGACCTGATGTAGGCCCACATGACAAGCGTGAGCAGCGCCAGCCCCATGGCGAGGTTGGCGAGGTTGGCGAGCGGGTAGAGCCCCACGAGCCCGAACACGCCGCTCGCCACGTAGAACACCAGCGCCACCGCGAAGAACACGGACGGTGTTCGCGCCGCCTTGAAGATGTTCTTGCTCTCGTTCTGTGCGCTGAACTGCGCGAACTGCTCGTCCAGATCAATGATGAGCTGGTTGTAGTAGGCCTGGCTGAACTCGTCGCCGCCCATCTTGCGCTTGGCGTGGAAGGCGTGCAGCGCCTTGTCGCGCAGGCGCTGGTGCTCGCCCGTCAGCAGGTAGGGCTTCAGCCGCCGCGCAGCTCCTCCCTCCAACTGCGAGTCCACACGTCCGCGTCCCCTCCACTCAAACACCTAACTCTAACACATCCCGAGTAACATTACCTACCGTCGCTGCTACATGCAAGCGTCTCTCTGACCCGACACGCAGCGCCATCGCCATACACTACGACACCCCTTATAACCGCCATGTACACAATGCGCCTTCAAACTACACTTACCTACTAGGAACTTAATATCAGATCAGTTGAGTGCGTTACGGTAAAAACTTTATTCTTTCACTAAATGCTAATTAAATAGGAAACTTGTCCACTCAGAAAACTTAATAGGTTAAGTTAGGTTTTCTTGTGAACCCGCACCCAAAAATAGGAGCTCTGCGAAGCAGAGCTACGTCAACTCAAAACTAAAATATGAATTGCTTCTTTTTCATTGAAAGGATTACTTTTATTATTAGAGATTTGCAACGGTCAATAAACAGGTGTTCGTTATGAAATATTTTAGTGACTATATTTTGGTGTGCAAATAGTATTTTTGCTGAAACAGAGGAATATTCTTTGTAGAGGTCAACGATACATTATGGAGGAAGAGTTAAGGGCTTCACACACAGCAGCTATAATGTAAAGATGTACCTACATTATAGCACGATACATCTCATTACATCTTTCCATAAAAATCGTGATACATTAAGATAATTTAAAGCTATACCTACATCCCGCGATGTAATGTACATTAATATACATTATAGCTGCTGTGTGTGAAGCGCTTTATATACTGCCCCTTAATACCTATATTGCCAGTGGTCACAGTATCCTCGCCTACAAACCTTAATTTCCTATCACACAGCCTATCAATTTATACCCCTCCATATCTCGTGTCCCTCCTCCTTTACAACAATAACATTCCCAAGGAGGGTTGGCATTGGACATTTGGCCGTCTAGTAAATAACATGCTACAACTACAAACCTATTTCAGTATCACCAGTTGTACTTCATTAACAATGTTTTAATTAATATTTTATGACAAACACTGAAAACTTACCAATTATAGTAACGAATTCACATTGATCCATAAGTTAATATTATTTCACTCCTATTCACACACTACGTACGCACAATCTTTATGAATCTCTGAAACCGAAATTTCCCGCGCGCGGCGTGTTCTGAATTCAAACTTTGAATTCGGTAACTTTTTTTCCATCAATCTCGGATATCAAATTTGTAAAGTATTTTTTTTAAGAAATACGTGTACATCGATGTTGTATGCGTAACATACCTATAGTCCTATATTTTCATTAAAATCGTATATTTGTAATGCATATTGTTTACATACACTGGCTGGTTTACCATCAACACAGGTGTTAGACAAGGATGTGTAGCGTCGCCGTGGCTGTTCAACCTCTTCATGGACAGTTGTTTGCAAGATTTGAAACATAGTGATTGTGGATTAAGGATGAATGAGTTACTTGTCAAATGCCTCCTTTATGCTGATGATCAGGTTATATACTTGCGTCTTCAGCGGAGGAGTTCCAGGAGATGGTAACAATCATGCATGGTGCGTTAGAGAGGAAAGGAATGAAAGTGAACGTAAGTAAAACGAAAGTTATGGTTTTTGAAAAGGAGGAATGCGTTATGGCTTGTAATGTTATGATCGATGGACAGCGAGTGGAGCAAGTGAATGAGTTTGTATATTTAGGTACGCTGTTTACAAGAGATGGTAAGAATGTAGAAGATATTGAAAGAAGAGTTAATGCAGGTAATAGAGTGAATGGAGCTCTGAAGGCGTTTATGAATAGCCAATACGTGTCCAAAAAGGCACGTTTGGCTGTGCATAGAGGGGTGTTAGTACCTACTCTTATGTATGGTAGTGATAGTTGGGTATGGCAGTAGAGTCATGAAAGTAGAATAAATGCTGTAGAAATGAGAGCTCTAAGAAGTATGTGTAGTGTTTCTCTGACTGACAGAGTAAAGAATTGTGTGATAAGAGAGTGTTGTGGGGTAAAAGAAGATGTAGTGACAAGCATCGAGAAAGGTATGCTAAGATGGTTTGGGCACGTGGAGAGGATGGATGACGAAAGACTGACCAAGCAGATATATAAGGCAAGTGTGGAAGGGACAGGACGAAGGGGAAGACCTAGGCGGACGTTCTCTGACCAGATTGGAGACATCCTAAAAACAGGACAGGTGAGAAGTACCCTGAACAGAAGAGCATGCATGAGGAATCCGATGGGAGTGAATGAAGCAAGAGAGATATGTCAGGATCGTAGTAAATGGCGCTCCGTAGTCTCTGCCTACCCCTCCGGGAAACGGGCGTGAGTCTATGTATGTATGTATGTATTGTTTAAAAATGTTAGCTTTCGGCGCACCTTCTACATGTAAACTAAAAGTGTGCTAAATGTCTTACTGCTCCGTTCGCGCATTTGTCGTAAAAAGGGATAACAAAGTTCACTTTGATTTTGCTTCACGTTAATTTATAATAATGATGATGATGGTGATCAAAATTAAAATGTTGTAGAAGAAATAGAAAATGTGAAATAAAAACAACACCATATATTTTTAGTCAACTTTATTGTATTAAAACAAATATTTATTTACATGAAAAACTCCCCTTCGTGGCGGTCCGAGAATCACAACCGCAAAATACATATTTTATACAATGTTCGTTAATCAACAAAATAAACTATGCAATACCTCAACGAATTATTTGTTATTATTATCCCATGCCAACACAAAAGAAACAACATTCATTCTCAATGAATTTAGATTGGCACATGCTAAATATTTATATTTATAAAAAAATCCACAGATATGTATTACTATATCCCTATTAGGGCGCGGACAGACATTAGCTACGTATTATATTGTAACATGCTCACGTTCGCAGTGTGGCAGTATTGCGGGTACGAATCGAACTTGGCATCTATAAGGGTCGGCGCAAACGGGCCACCGACCACAGCCACTGGTGGCCAGCGACAGCCACTTAACACACTTTTTTAATATCTTAATATATAAAATCCTTGCGTTACTGACTGACTCACAGACACGCTACAGCCGAAACTATTGGGCGCAGAAAGCTGAAATTTGGCATGTGTGTTCCTTGGGGACCGTAGGCGTGCACTAAGAAGGGAAGGGGGCCCGTTTGCGCCGACCCTAAACGTATTACAAGCAAGCGATATGCAATTTGAGCGTACGCATAGCGCTTTTTGCTTGCGTTCGATTCGATAAATAAACCAGCGCCTATTCTAATTATTTGCATTTACAATATGTGCTTTATCTTAATACTTCCACAATGTACAAATCCAGCCTAAGCGACATATTCTATGTAACTAATGTCTGTCCCCTCCTTTACAAATATTATTTACACGTTTGCTAAGTATAATAATAAAAAACACAACTAAGGCGTCTCCGTAAGTTAGCAAAATAAATTCTGAAAAATCGATGCTGAGATTCAAAGAAACTTCGGGAAGAGTAAAAGCGATCATAGGCAACTGTGGCGCGAGAGTTGGCCGACTGTTGCAAGTGTGAATGAACTGTACCGACTAATATGCCAGCTTAGCACCGATATGTACATTACTAGAATCAGACGATTTTCTAAAATAATAACAAATCGTATCAGGGTTGCGCGCTTACTACTTGATAGTTTGATGTCACAGTCACGTTGATGGGTAGATGGTAGAGGTCATCATACTATATCGCGCCAGCGCAACCATCAGATAATTTCAGGATTCTATCAGTCAAATAATAATAAGCGGTGATGTTCAATCACTCATACTATATTTTCGAGCACATAGGTCATGGGTATTGTGGTAAGGCAGTCGTTAAATGGAGTATATTTGACTAAAAGAGAGAGCAAGACTTGGAAGATTTATAACATATGTTCAGCGTTGCTAACTTACTGCAGACAGTAACTAATATAAGGGGCCATGCACACTGGTTGTAACAAAATCATCTTTTTATCAACGCGCCCGTTTCTAAAGGCAACCATCCCGCGCCCATATTCAATTGACTATATCTTTGTATGTTTAATATGACCCTTATGTTGTTACTAAAATTTTCGAGATAGACTAACCTAAACCCGGTTGGCGAATATTCTAGAAACATCACAATTAGCGATAAAAATAAGCTAAAACTTAACACCAGCTGCAAAATTGACTAAATCATAAGAACTTAAAGAAACAGCTTGGCAACTAACGAGCGATGATTTTGTTGCGCAGTCTACAATAGCCCAACTAAAATTAACATGACGGACTTCTAATTTTGAGCAATAGACTATAATTTTGAACACACGAAGACTTATGTCAAAGAAAAACAAAATGCAAAAATAATATATATGTTTAGATGGTCGCTCATAATTTTCTCATCTGATGAAATGTACACTGTATAATATGTGGTTCGTGACTTAAGTAGGTAATGAGCCGAAAAGGGTGTTTCTTTCGTTTAGAAAAAAACTGTTGTTGGATATCAACAGTTTTTTCTTAACCGTTAATACTTCGTCGAATTAAGAACCAACACAAAGAACTTCCACCTACGTTGAACGAATGATGAGGATTTAATGTATAATCAACGCATTGGTAACGGCAAGTTGACAATAGAAAGCATACGTCAGGTATCACATTAAAATAAACTTAGCACCCATAAAATGATTTTATCTAAAACATTACACCCACTCTCGGCTTATTACCATCTCCCGCAATCAACCAAAAGATTTAAAAAAGAATATTAAGTACATGATTTATTAAAAGTGTAATGCAACAAGTGAAAGATGACATTTGTCCAAAAATGTGGAAAAATAAACCAGCTTTGTGCACAGTTAAAATCTAATAATTACACAAAATTATTACTCCGATATTTAAAATTAAATTTGTTAAAATCTTATTGCTTTATAAACCTATATCATTATTTTTGTATATACTAAAAACCGTATTAATTTTCACGTCCACGGTTCACCCCGATAAATTATCGGTAATTCACACTTTTATCGTGGTGAACACGCCGACTTGGACCTTTTATCGACAAAATAAATGCAAAATGCACATTTTGCTCTTATTTCTTTTCAGATAGGTATATCACCCACCCTGACATAATGTTTGCTATCCATAAATTACATTAACATTTCACATACAACAAACTCATTCTTTTGCGAACTATACTCCTTTGTAAGGACGCAACGATCAATAAAATTAAAATACGCACACATCAACATTCTGTATTCAACGCGAACATTTCTCTTTCCAATCATTTAAAATGTTTCATAATTTATAGACAACGATGGTCGTCAAATTTGTTAAACACTATGATAGCGGGGCCGTAATTTCAAATAACGACGATTTAGATATTTTGTTGCCCATTTTTTTTATAATTTGACAGTTCAATCACATTTACACCGCTTGGCAAATAAAATATTTGTATACTTACTTACAATTATTTTAAAAGACATTTCATAAAACTCATTGTTTGAAATTATGACGAGCGCTATGGTTTTTGCCGCTTTGACGGCAACACAAGGATATAATAACAAGATTTAACATTATTTTCTGCAAATGAAACTATAACCATGGAAATATGTTACAATGCACATTAAATGTGATTTAAAACAATCGTTTCGCTAAACATAAACACAACAATTGTATTTTCTCTTCTAAATCTAGGTGATAAAAGATAGCAAATTTGTTACATGTCTTTTACGCCTTCATTACACACGAGCGTGTAAAGTACAGAACATGTCTTGTTTGCATTGAGCGCTCGTAATTGATAGGGCGGTAAAAGACATTAACTAACATTTTGTGTTCTATACATTAATTAAATTCCGCTGTCTTTTAGAACCTAATACTATTAGATCCGAGTGTTGTCGTCAAGTTTGGTAGATAAAATTGGGGCTATGATGAACTAGGTTACCATTCCCTTTAGCATAATATTCACATGAGGCGTATCAAGAATGTCTACACACTTGTTTAACGTAACACTGACTAGAGCCCGGCCGGCTCGTTCTTTGGCACTGAGCACGCCACTCACTGCCACCGACAAGCGAATATTACAAAATCAATATACAACAGTTTATTTTGGCAAGATTTAAACGAATATTGAGTAAAGGCGGAATAACCTCCACATATAGTGCAAGCTTCAAGCAGTTGCTTCAAGAGATTTGTAGATTGAATTTGAATTCAAATTTTCCTAAAAATTATTTATTTTGCCAAAGATTTTGACCTGCAAAATGGCGATATAACGAGCCATAATAAAAAAAAGACCATCTAAGTTTCTTTTACTATCAAAAGGTAGAAAACCCCTCGTAACTCCGCTGGCAGTGACAGCCCAAACCAGGTAGGTAAGTAAGTGAGTACGCGCGGTAGAACATGTCGACACGTGCCAGTTGGTCCAGACTCCAGTGTCGCATGTCGGTCTCCAGCCGGCATGCGGGCACTGGCGCTAACGATAACTGTGACACATGGATATGTAATACGCTAACGTGGAGCACGTAGCATACGTAGCAGGTGGCGTGGCGTGTGTGCGCCGGGCTCGGTGCGTGCGTGTGTGCGTGCGTGTCTACGTGTACCGGAGCGTGTCGACGTGTCACAAGTGCTTGTGCTTGCCGTTGTGTGTGTGCGCGCCGGAGGGCGGGGAGGGCCCGAGGGCCCGCTCGGCCGCCACATGCGCCGCGTGCTCCATGCCCTTCTCCAGGCACGTCTGGTACGTGGGCTTCATCACCTGCGCAACACAACACAACACACTCAGCTCTCGAGACATTATATATGTACAGGGTGGCGCTTACTTAGGGGCACTTTTTAAACAGAGGCATAGCTTACAACATTCTTAAGCCTTGTACCAAAAATCAATTCAATCGGTGCAGTAGTTTAGCTACAATATCGATTTTAAGTTTCGCATTTTTTGCACATGCTTTGAATTCCACACAGCTGATACAAAACGGTCAACGACCCTACATTGCGCGCCGCGACTCGCTACGACGCGACGCCTCGACGTCATCCGAAGTTAGGCTCAGCGCAGACAGAACGGTGCGCAGCGGAGAGGGTTTTATTAACGCACTTGAAAATTAGACTTTATTTTTTTACAATAAAGTGCATAAATGCTTGAACCTGACAAAAAATATTCGCGCGTCCTCGAAGATACGCGGGAATCCCCGTGCGGCGTCGAGTCGGCGCCCGTGTCGTACGCGTACTTTCAGTCAGTGTTGTTACTGAGTTTAACGAAGTTTCGCGACAAAATATTTACTGTAGAGTGGTAACCCAGAACGTTTTACTCACGCAGGCTCGCGAGGTCGCGCGCAAGCTTGAGCATACGCAATCCGTAAAGAAAATGCCCGAGACCGCGTGGGGATTATTCCTTTCTGTCTGCGTTGACCCTTAGGGCCTGTTCACGAGATCGGTCTAAGCGGCGCGCGTCGCGGCGGGCGGCGCGGCAGAGCGTCGTGCACGCCACGACCCTACAGCAGCGGTAAACGCAGCGGCAAATGTGGACGTATTTGGGCCGACGGAGTTACCCATAAATATGGCGATAACCAAAGTATCTTTGTGTAACTATACGGTATACCTACAAAATTGTCGACATTGGATCTTCATTTCTTACAAGTATTTTATATCAAAGGAATAATGCATATTCACAATTAATAAGGCGTTGAATAGGTAGGTACCTACACAACGTAGATTTCGTTAAGTAGGTAGGTAAACCACCTTTTAACTTTCATAGTAGCTGTGTCTGTACCTAAATAGGTACATATGTACATTACACAATGTTTTAATGTAATTTGAGATTTATATTAAAACCTACCATTATATTCTGTAAAACATTGTTTCATTACATCTCGCAACGTTTTACTAACATTTTTGTATTTATACAGCGGATGTGTTGCTATCCATAAACGCGACCGTTTTAAAATTTCGACTTTAAATGTCTCCGTATTCATTACCGCCACAAAATATTTAACAAATAGTTTAACTGCCTAGTTCGTCCCTCGCGTAACGCTATCTGTGCCGCTCGAAGTCGTGGCGTCGGACTCGGTCGCAATACATTTGTTCCCGCCGCTCGCCGCACCGCACGCCGCGCCGCTCGCCGCGCAGCCATTCGCGCCAAAAAAAACGCGCGCGTTATCGCTGTGCGCGGCGGCTCGTGGCGTGCTTCGAACGTTTTCATACATTTGATCTTACCGCTCGCCGCCCCGCACTAAGCCGCCGCTCAGAGCGGCAAGGTCGTGACAGGGCCGTTAGACGTCGTCGTCGTGCAACGTCGCTCCGCCTTGTAGGTACGACTCGTCGTTGTAGGTTTTTGCGCCCGAGTAAATTTTTACAGAACAAGACTTTTGTAACTTTCTAATTACCTTTTTAATAAAGTTAGATAATAATAAAATGGATCGGTTCCAGCAAGCACGAAAAAATCTAATTAGGTAGTGCATTTACTGTAAGAGTGAATAGGAACTCACTCTTACAGTAAATGCACTACGTGTGACAAGGACAAAATTAGTGGAGCCAAATAGAGTTGCCCAATTATGAACAAAATATTGTAAATAGTATCGATAAAAAATACCTAAGCACCGTAAAAGTTTGTTGTTTATTGTATCGACATTGATTGTATTTAACGTTCATGTAATAGTCTTATCAATGATAGTATCGATAAAAAGTACCTACGCACCGTAAAAGTTTGTTGTTTATTGTATCGACATTGTTTGTATTTAACTTTAATGTAATCGTCCTAACAATGATAGTATCGATAAAAATCCTACGCACCGTAAAAGTTTGTTGTTTATTGTATCGACATTGTTTGTATTTAACATTAATGTAATCGTCTTATCAATGACTTTACGTTCGAAAATTTCAAAGTGTGGTACAAATAAAGACGACGTTTTTTAATAGGTAAACAATGATAAACATGTAAAGATATTCAATTATTTGATCATTTGTAATAAGTTAATAATTATTGACTATTTTAGCTCTTTCCGTATGGTATTTAAAATGGTCTAATGGGTTTAACAATCTACTTAAGAATTATAATAACTATGTACTGAAACTACTGAACTAATTGAAGTATGTGCATAGTATTTCATAAACTTGTTTAACTGTGTCGTATTAGCAACACAATTAAGCAATAGCATTATCGTTAATACAAGTAAGAATGCATAGTTCGTTGTATAAAAACATTTTCTGTTATTTTGTTGTTAACATAATTATTAACGTGTCAAAAATATCGACATTCATAGTACCTCTTGGACATCTCTATTTCCTATCCTAGATATGTCGATCATGGTGATCGTGACTCAGCAAAGGTTTGTTTAGTGCCCCAAAAACGATTGAATTAATAAGTCGATCAGATTGCGCGCACGCTTATCTTAACTTTATGCTACAGTTGTTTTTGGTATTGAATTGTGTGATTGTATTTAGTTGTGTTATTTAATTGTGTTTTTGTTTAGTGAACTTTATCATTCGTCATTTTTGGATTATTTGTGTTAATAATGACAAACTTTATGTCGTCCGAATATGCGGATATGATTGTGTTACGTGGGTTCTTGTTGTGAAAAAGACACCAGTGCTTTCCTAATTACTGAACTTTCATTAGAGTGATTTGTAGAATTACTGAAATAGGTAATTCGTGATAACAATAGCGGCCATTATGAGAATTTGAAAATTTTGTGCTACCTTTTACGTGGGTTTGTGTTAAGTGGGTTTTTGTTGATATGAAAAAGACACCAGAGGGTCTAGTCCGAGTTTGCACTCGATCGTCACGATCGACGATAGAATTGTCGCCGGGAACAATTTCCATACATTTTCCAAAAGCGCCACCTAACGGAGTGTTGCGATCGATAGAGACCGCTAGGGGGCGCATTTAGAAAATGTATGGAAATTGTTCCCGTCGACTAGCTATCGTCGATCGTGACGATCGAGTGCAAACTCGGACTAGACCCTCAGTACTTGCCTAATGAGTGACCAAACATTGGAGTGATGTGTAGTGATTACTGAAATTGGTAATTCGTCAATAAATGTGAACTACCTCCGTGGCATCGTCTGCCGCATAGCACACGTTGCCGTTCTTACAAAGGTCAGTAACCTAATGTCATATTGGTCTACAAATGGTGTTTCGTTTTGCTACTCATATTTTATAGTTTGAAAATTTTATTTTTTTATTTTGGCCCCATGGCCTTTTTTGTTAATATAAAACATTTTATAGGCATCAATGCTACGTCCTTTTTAAATAAATGCCCCCATGGTAGCGCCACCCTTTATATGCTAACCTGGAGTGGAGTTCTACAACACCATGTGACACGATACGTCTCGTCACTTGACCAAATCTTCAAGTAATTCCCATGTTTGTATTATTCTCTGTCGCTAAAACGAGACAGTGTGAATAATACATACATATAATACACCACCATTAGTCTAAACCATGGAATTTCGTCATCGCTTTGGGTTGAGGATGTCAAACCCGGCTAGAAGTAAGCAGACCCCGAGATTCAAATTGGATAACGCTAGGAGGAAGTGGATGATACATAAGAGAAATATTGAAAGAGGAAGTGAAATCCTCGCTGTTGTAATACTTACATTCTCCCACAGAACATTGGCTACGTCGTCTATTGTGACTCCTATCTCGCGCATTTCACCGCTATATCTGCAACATGAAAAATAACACGTTGTACAGTCATTCAGTGCACACATTTCAGACAATACAGCCACATGAGTAAATAAACCGAACAGAGAGACAGCTTCTTAAGAGCTTGTAAATTTGTTACCTATTTTGGTAGGGTTGTCACAATAGGTTAAGACAAATCGCTTGTTCGGTATACGACAGATTCTGGATTGGACAGATTCGTGATTTGGCAGATTCCCAACTCGACAGATTCGTGGATTGGGCAGATTCTTGGACTCGACGGATTCGCTATACGGCATAAGTACAGCTGTTGTAAATAAAATAGCGAGTGGAACCAAAAAAGGCATGCACCTGAAACTTTTAAAAGCACGGAATAAAAATATACATTTGTTACCAAGGACACGACGTGACGACGTGATTTATTTTACATTCCCAACGATACCACTAATCGTGTTGAATATTTTCTGGTAATATGATCTATTTTGCTAATAAACATAGGAATCTCCTTTAGCTATTATGGCCACTAGTTTTACCACGGGGATAGGTATCTAAAATAAGTTTAAAAAGAAATTGTGTAAGACAAATGAACGTCTACAAAACAAATGACTATAAAATGATCAACCATCGATAAGGCTTACAAAAAACAGGTGCATGCGATTTTCGTACGTTACTAAAATTGTAAATTCTGAGTTACGTCAATAAGGTCGAAAATCGCATGCACCTGTTTTTTGTAATCCCTATCGATGGCTGATCACTTTCTGATAGTCATTGGTTTTGTAAACATTAATTGATTTTACACAATTTCACAACTAGAGTTGTTAAGTATTTCGTTGCCAACATTGACAATATTTATTTCAAGATCGAAATATTCGCGAAACTTTTGCTCGAGCAATTCAACAAATGCGACAAAATTATCAGGAGTTATACCTAATATTAACCCAATTGTACGTTACCATTTTTAAAATCTTTATAATGATTTAATTATTTCATCTAGTATTATTCATACACACAGAACAATAAACAACCATTATTAATAATAAAACACCACTTTTTTACATTAAAATATTAAAACTTGCAACATGCAAAACTAACAACGTGCGTCGTAATAACCCTAAGATTGTCAACTGCCTGTGCCTACGTAAACCGGTTCTTTCCACTCTCGCCGCGTACACGACAAGCGGCCAGTGGTCACGCACACATAAGCCGCGTCCTCGTAGTAGTGCAACCGATTCGCGCTGTTGTATGAAGCTGTGTCTCTGTTCCGTTTATCTACTCATGTGATACAGCTTAGTTTGACAATGAATTGAGGTGTTATACATCTGACATCTCCAATGATGTCACAAGTAAAAAGAAGTAGATACGTTATAGGCGTACCAAAAGCAAGACGCTAAACATAAGCCAGTTGGCAAGTCTGACATATGTGTTTGTGAAGTCGCGAGCCGGCGTCATAGTGAAACTGACACAACTTGTCAACCGAAATTAAAATAAAATATGGAGTTATCGATGTGTGCGTTAGTGTACCGTTTCTACGGATTGATTACTACGTAAGTAACGTATCTACGACTTTTCTAATATCATTGAACTTCTGTGTATTATTGTGTAGTGTGTCGGACGTGTGTGGCGGACCTGATGTAGGCCCACATGACAAGAGTGAGCAGCGCCAGCCCCATGGCGAGGTTGGCGAGCGGGTAGAGCCCCACGAGCCCGAACACGCCGCTCGCCACGTAGAACACCAGCGCCACCGCGAAGAACACGGACGGTGTTCGCGCCGCCTTGAAGATGTTCTTGCTCTCGTTCTGTGCGCTGAACTGCGCGAACTGCTCGTCCAGATCAATGATGAGCTGGTTGTAGTAGGCCTGGCTGAACTCGTCGCCGCCCATCTTGCGCTTGGCGTGGAAGGCGTGCAGCGCCTTGTCGCGCAGGCGCTGGTGCTCGCCCGTCAGCAGCCGCTCTGCAGGTAGGGCTTCAGCCGCCGCGCCGCTCCTCCCTCCAACTGCGAGTCCACACGTCCCCTCCACTCAAACACCTAACTCTAACACATCCCAAGTAACATTACCTACCGTCTGTGCTACATGCAAGCGTCTCTCTAACCCGACACGCAGCGCCATACACTCGTCTACGACACCCCTTATAACCGCCATGTACACAATGCGCCTTCAAACTACACTTATCTACTAGGGTAGACCGAGGCGAATAGGATCAGGGGGCGAATCGGATCAAAATAAGAAATTTGAGAATATTTTGAATTAGGCGTTGACAGGAAAGGCTAGCTACTGGCGGCTCATGAGCCACTTCCACCCCACACCTGCTGCCATCGGTAGCGTTTTGATTCGACCAGTACATCAGCGTCAGCGTCGATCGCCAGTGAGTCGCTTTTTGTGTGCGTCGCTAAAATTGACGCTCATCTAAAGCACATGCTTACAATTTCTTGGTGTAAATTTAAGAACTTGAGTTAAAACTTTGAATTATATAGCTGCAAGGGCTTGGGAATAGGTCTATTTTAGAAAACAATTTAATTTTTAAACACAGTATTATAGGTTACTGTGTAAAACTTTTATTTCAAAAGTCTTCAATATGGGGTGATTCGGATCGCATCGTCGGGGGCGAATTGGATCACTTATTTAAAATGATTTATTTTACATCAGAGAATAGTTATGTATTTTAATTCAAATATAGATGGTTCACACATATGAACGACAAACAATAAAGAGAAAAAGCAGAAGAATGGTCCCCAAATAAAAATTATAGCCCCAAACAAAGTACTGGCCCAATAATTATTCTTAGGTCTGGCTGCTGAGATTTAAAACTTACCATACACGAATTTACAAAGAATAGTTTCTCTCTCCATGGATGTCATTAAAACACGTGGTAGACAATGATACCAATATTGCATTTGACTCCACCTCAGTGTAAGATTAATCTTTACGAAAGAGATGCTAAGAAGAAACTTACAACTGCTGAAAAAGCTGTGAAAAAAAGAGAAACTGACTGATACCAAAGAAAATATGGAGAACAAGAATAATAAAAGAACACCTTAAATAAAAATCATGTGATAAGCAAAAGATTGGCTTTGTATTTACTGATAAAAAAAAATCATTTATCCACCATCATGTGAAGAATGGTGCCCGAAAAAAGTGCTGGTCTAGGTGGGAAAGAAGGCCCGTATTCATGTGATTTATGTTTTAGTCATTAATATTGTTCTGATTATTTATTATATTAATATTGCTTTTCATACAAAAGCTTATAATGTTGAGAAAACCTTAATTTTATGTATGATCCTATTCGCCCCGATAATTGGGACGATTCGGATATTTCTCTCTTTTTACCTTTTGATCAATATTTTGCACAATTTATGAGTAATTCGAGTTTCGAAATGCTTAATATGTAGCTAAATAATTACTGATTACCGTTTTGTTAATTAAAAATACATATATTACACCTTAGTATGATTTTTATGTCCTCAATTCTCAAATAAAAAGTGATCCGATTCGCCTCGGTCTACCCTACTTAATATCAGATCAGTTGATCAGTATGAAGTGCGTTACGGTAAAAAACTTTATTCTTTTACTAAAATACTAATTGCACACCAAATAATATGCCGATCGTTCTACAAAATATAATTTAACCAGGAATAGTCTCGTACGTTTAGGAAACTTGTCCACTCAGAAAACTTAATAGGTTATGTTAGGTTTTCTTGTGAACCCGCACCCAAAAACAGGAGCCCTGCGAAGCAGGGCTACGTCAACTCAAAACTAAAATATGAATTGCTTCTTTTTCATTGAAAGGATTACTTTTATTATTAGAGATTTGCAACGGTCAATAAACAGGTGTTCGTTATGAAATATTTTAGTGAGTACTTACCTATATTTTGGTGGGCAAATAGTATTTTTGCTGAAACAAAGGCATATTTTTTTGTAGAGGTCAACGATATATTATGGAGGAAGAGTTAAATACTGCCCCTTAAAATATTTCCATTGGTCACAGTATCCTCGTCTACAAACCTTAATTTCCTATCACACAGCCTATCAATTTATACCCCTCCATATCTCGTGTCCCTCCTGCTTTACAACAATAACATTCCCAAGGAGGGTTGGCATCAGACATTCGGCCGTCTAGTAAAGAACATGCCACAACTACAAACCTATTGCAGTATCACCAGTTGTACTTCATAAACAATGTTTTAATTAATATTTTATGACAAACACTGAAAACTTACCAATTATAGTAATGAATTCACATTGATCCATAAGTTAATCTCATTTAATATTATTTCACTCCTAATCACAAATAGCTCACTACGTAGGTACCTACGCATTATTAGATTTCACAATCTTTATGAATCGCTGAAAGCCTGAAACCGAAATTTCCCGCGCGCGGCGTTTTCTGAATTCAAACTTTGAATTCGGTAACTTTTTTCCATCAATCTCGGATATCATATTTTTTTTTTTTTGAAATACGTGTATGTGGATGTTGTATACGTAACATAGGTAGGTACCTATAGTCCTATATTTTCATTAAAATTGTATATTTGTAATGCATATTGTTTAAAAATGTTAGCTTTCGGCGCGCCTTCTACATGTTTTAAAGGTAGTAGAGCCTTGCTGATTTCAGCATGAATGGGCCGGCTCGACCGGGGAAGTACTACCCTCTCACAGAAAATCGACGTAAAGTAACAGTACCTACCTAAACTGTTGCGTTTCGTTCGGTGAGTGAGAGTGCCGGAGGCCCTATCCCCTATTCCTTCTCCCTCATCCCACTCCTCATCCTATCCCTTTGGCCAACCCCAAGGGGTGGCAACGCACTTGTGACTCCTGTGGCGTTACTTGTGTCCATGGGCGGCGGTAATTGCTTACCATCAGGCGATCCGTCTGCTCGTTTGCCGCCTAATACAATAAAAAAAAATGTTAACTATAAGTGTGCTAAATGTCTTACTGCTCCGTTCGCGCATTAACGTAAAAAGGGATAACAATGTTCACTTTGATTTTGCTTCACGTATTTATATAATGATGATGATGGTGATCAAAATTAAAATGTTGTAGAAGAAATAGAAAATGTGAAATAAAAACAACACCATATATTTTTAGTCAACTTTATTGTACTAAAACAAATATTTATTTACATGAAAACTCCCCTTCGTGGCGGTCCGAGAATCACAACCGCAAAATACTTACATATTTTATACAATGTTCGTTAATCAACAAAATAAACTATGCAATACCTCAACGAATTATTTATTATTATTATCCCATGCCAACACAAAAGAAACAACATTCATTCTCAATGAATTTAGATTGGCACATGCTAAATATTTATATTTATAAAAAAATCCACAGATATGTATTACTATATCCCTATTAGGGCGCGGACAGACATTAGCTACGTATTATATTGTAACATGCTCACGTTCGCAGTGTGGCGGTATTGCGGGTACGAATCGAACTTGGCATCTATAAAGGTCGGCGCAAACGGGCCACCGACCACAGCCACTGGTGGCCATCGACAGCCACTTAACACATTTTTTTAATATATTTTATATAGAAGCGCCGCACACGTGTGGCCGGTGGCGGCCACTCGCTACAGAAGTAAAATATATGAAAAAGTGTGTTAAGGGGCTGTCGCTGACCACCAGTGGCTGTGGTCGGGTCGGTATTGGTCACAAGCAAGCGATATGCAATTTAAGCGTACGCATAGCGCGTTTTGCTTGCGTTCGATTCGATAAATAAACCAGCGCCTATTCTAATTATTTTCATTTGCAATATGTGCTTTATCTTAATACTTCCACAACGTACAAATCCAGCCTAAGCGACATATTCTATGTAACGAATGTCTGTCCCCTCCTTTACAAATATTATTTACACGTTTGCTAAGTATAATAATAAAAAACACAACTAAGGCGTCTCCGTAAGTTAGCAATTGTGTAGAAATTAAATTCTGAAAAATCGATGCTGAGATTCAAAGAAACTTCGGGAAGAGTAAAAGCGATCGTGGGCAACTGTGGCGCGAGAGTTGGCCGACTGTTGCAAGTGTGAATGAACTTTACCCACTAATATTCCAGCTTAGCACCGATATGTACATTACTAGAATCAGACGATTTTCTAAAATAATAACAAACCGTATCAGTGTTGCGTGCTTACTATGTGATAGTGTGATATCACAGTCACGTTGATGGGTAGATGGTAGAGGTCATCATACTATATCGCGCCAGCGCAACAATCAGATAATTTGAGGATTCTATCAATCAAATGATAATCTGCAATGTTCAATCACTCATACTATATTTTCGAGCACATAGGTAATGGGTACTGTTGTAAGGCAGTCGTTAAATGGAGTATATTTGACTAAAAGAGAGAGCAAAGGCAAGACTTGGAAGATTTATAACATATGTTCAGCGTTGCTAACTTACTGCAGACAGTAACTAATATAAGGGGCCATGCACACTGGTTGTAACAAAATCATCTTTTTTATCAACGCGCCCGTTTCTGAAGGCGACCATCCCGCGCCCATATTGAATTCACTATGTCTTTGTATGTTCATAAATATGACCCTTATGTTGTTACTAAAATTTTCGAGACGGACTAACCTTAACCCGGTTGGCAAATATTCCAGAAACATCACAATTTGCGATAAAAATAAGCTAAATCTTAACACCAGCTGCAAAATTGACTAAATCATAAGAACTTAAAGAAACAGCTGGGCAACAGACGAGCGATGATTTTGTTGCGCAGTCTACAATAGCCCAACTAAAATTAACATGACGGACTTCTAATTTTGAGCAATATATAATTTTGAACACACGAAGACTTATGTCAAAGAAAAACAAAATGCAAAAATAATATATATGTTTAGATGATCGCTCATAATTTTCTCATCTGATGAAATTTACACTGTATAATATGTGGTTGATGACATATGAAGGTAATGAGCCGAAAAGGGTGTTTCTTTCCTTTAGAAAACACTGTTGTTGGGTATCAACAGTTTTTTCATAACCGTTAATATTTCGTCGAATTAAGAACCATCATAAAGAACTTCCACCTACATTGAATGAATGATGAAGATTTAATGTATAATCAACACATTGGTAATAGCAAGTTGACAATAGAAAACATACGTCAGGTATCGCATGACGCATCAAAATAAACTTAGCACCCATAAAATGATTTTATCTAAAATATTACACCCACTCTCGGCTTATTACCATCTCCCGCAACCAACCAAAAGATTAAAAGAAATATTAAGTACATGATTTATTACAAGTGCAATGCAACAAGTGAAAGATGACATTTGTCCAAAAAAGTGGGAAAACTAAACCAGCTTTGTGCACCGTTAAAATCTAATAATTACACAAAATTATTACTCCGATATTTACCATTAAATTTGTTAAAATCTTATTGCTTTATAAACCTATATCATTATTTTTGTATATAGTAAAAACCGTATTAATTTTCACGTCCGCGGTTCACTCCGATAAATTATCGGTAATTCACTATTTTTATTATTGGTGAATTTGCGATAAATTATCGATAATTCACACTTTTATCGTGGTGAACACGGCGACTTGGACCTTTTATCGACAAAATAAATGCAAAATGCACATTTTGCTCTTATTTCTTTTCAGATAGGTATATCACCCACCCTGACATAATGTTTGCTATCCATAAATTACATTAACATTTCACATACAACAAACTCATTATTTTGCGAACTATACTCCTTTGTAAGGACGCAACGATCAATAAAATTAAAATATGCACACATCAACATTCTGTATTCAACGCGAACATTTCTCTTTCCAATCATTTAAAATGTTTCATAATTTATAGACAACGATGGTCGTCAAATTTGTTAAACACTATGATAACGGGGCCGTAATTTCAAATAACGACGATTTAAAAGTTACTCAATTCATACTTTGTTGCCCATTTTTATAATTTCACTGTTCAATGACAATTACACCGCTTGGCAAATAAAATATTTGTATACATATTTTAAAGACTATATTTAAAGATTAATATTTTAAAGACTTTTCATAAAACTCGTTGTTTGAAATTATGACGTGCGCTATCGTTTTTGCTTTGACGGCAACACAAGGATATAATAATAAGATTTAACATTATTTTCTGCAAACTCAACTATAACCATAGAAATATGTTACAATGCACATTAAATGTGATTTAAAACAATCGTTTCGCTAAACATAAACACAACAATTGTATTTTCTCTTCTAAATCTAGGTCATAAAAGACAGCAAATTTGTTAAATGTCCTTTACGCCTTCATTACACACGAGCGTGTAAAGTACAGAACATGTCTTGTTTGCTTTAAGCGTTCGGTATTGATAGGGCGGTAAAAGGCATTAGTAACTTACATGTTGTTCTATACATTAATTAAATTCCGCTGTCTTTTAGAACCTAATATTGTTAGATCCGAGTGTTGTCGTCAAGTTTGGTAGATAAAATTGGGGCTATGATGAACTAGGTTACCATTCCCTTAAGCATAATATTCACATGAGGCGTATCAAGAATGTCTACACACTTGTTTAACGTAACACTGACTAGAGCCCGGCCGGCTCGCTCTTTGGCACTGAGCACGCCACTCACTGCCACTGACAAGCGAATATTACAAAATCAACATACAAAAGTTTATTTTGGCAAGATTTTAACGAATATTGAGTAAAGGCGGAATAACCTCCACGTATAGTGCAAGCTTCAAGCAGTTGCTGTCAGGGATTTGTAGATTGAAATTGAATTTTAATTATTTTTTTGCCAAAGATTTTGACCTGCAAAATGGCGATATAACGAGCCATGATAAAAGAATAGACCATCTATTTTTTTTTCTATCAAAAGGTAGAAAAACCCTCGTAACTCCGCTGGCAGTGACAGCCCAAACCAGTTATGTAACTAAGTGAGTACGCGCGCTAGAACATGTCGACACGTGCCAGTTGGGCTAGCGGCTAGTGTCGCATGTCGGTCTCCAGCCGGCATGCGGGCACTGGCGCTAACGATAACTGTGACACATGGATATGTAATACGCTAACGTGGAGCACGTAGCATACGTAGCAGGTGGCGTGGCGTGTGTGCGCCGGGCTCGGTGCGTGCGTGTGTGCGTGCGTGTCTACGTGTACCGGAGCGTGTCGACGTGTCACAAGTGCTTGTGCTTGCCGTTGTGTGTGTGCGCGCCGGAGGGCGGGGAGGGCCCGAGGGCCCGCTCGGCCGCCACATGCGCCGCGTGCTCCATGCCCTTCTCCAGGCACGTCTGGTACGTGGGCTTCATCACCTGCGCAACACAACACAACACACTCAGCTCTCGAGACATTATATATGTACAGGGTGGCGCTTGCATAGGGGCACTTTTTAAACAGAGGCATAGCTTACAACATTCTTAAGCCTTGTACCAAAAATCAATTCAATCGGTGCAGTAGTTTAGCTACAATATCGATTTTAAGTTCCGCATTTTTTGCACATGCTTTGAATTCCACACAGCTGATACAAAACGGTCAACGACCCTACATTGCGCGCCGCGACTCGCTACGACGCGACGCCTCGACGTCATCCGAAGTTAGGCTCAGCGCAGACAGAACGGAGCGCAGCGGAGAGGGTTTTATTAACGCACTTGAAAATAAACTTTATTTTTTTACAATAAAGTACATAAATGCTTGAACCTGACAAAAAATATTTGCGCGTCCTCGAAGATACGCGGGAATCCCCGTGCGGCGTCGAGTCGGCGCCCGTGTCGTACGCGTACTTTCAGTCAGTGTTGTTACTGAGTTTAACGAACTTTCGCGACAAAATATTTACCGTAGAGTGGTAACCCAGAACGGTTTACTCACGCAGGATCTAAATTTTTACAGAACAAGACTTTTGTAACTTTTTAATTACCTTTTTATTAAAGTTACATAACAATAAAATGGATCGGTTCCGGCAAGCACGAAAAAATCTAATTAGGTAGTGCATTTACTGTAAGAGTGAATAGGAACTCACTCTTACAGTAAATGCACTACGTGTGACAAGGACAAACATAGTGGAGCCAAATAGAGTTGCCCAATAATGAACAAAATATTGTAAATAGTATCGATAAAAAATACCTAAGCACCGTAAAAGTTTGTTGTTTATTGTATCGACATTGATTGTATTTAACGTTAATGTAATATTCTTATCAATGATAGTATCGATAAAAAATAACTACGCATCGTAAAAATTTGTTGTTTATTGTATCGACATTGTTTGTATTTAACTTTAATGTAATCGTCTTATCAGTGATAGTATCGATAAAAATCCTACGCACCGTAAAATTTTGTTGTTTATTGTATCGACATTGTTTGTATTTAACGTTAATGTAATCGTCTTATCAATGATAGTATCGATAAAAAATCCTACGCACCGTAAAAGTTTGTTGTTTATTGTATCGACATTGTTTGTATTTAACGTTAATGTAATCGTCTTATCAATGACTTTACGTTCGAAAATTTCAGTGTGGTACAAATAAAGACGACGTTTTTTAATAGGTAAACAATGATAAACATGTAAAGATATTCAATTATTTAATCATTTGAAATAAGTTAATAATTATTGACTATTTTAGCTCTTTCCGTATGGTATTTAAAATGGTCTAATGGGTTTAACAATCTTCTTAAGAATTATAATAACTATGTACTGAAACTACTGAACTAATTGAAGTATGTGCATAGTATTTCATAAACTTGTTTAACTGTGTCGTATTAGCAAGACAATTAAGCAATAGCATTATCGTTAATACAAGTAAGAATGCATAGTTCGTTGTATAAAAACATTTTGTGTTATTTTGTTGTTAACGTATTAACGTGTCAAAAATATCGACATTCATAGTACCTCTTGGGCATCTCTATTTCCTATCCTAGACATGTCGGCGCCAGCGGCGCATCGGTGATCGTGGCTCATCAAAGGTTTGTTTAGTGCCGCAAAAACGATTGAATTAATAAGTCGATCAGATTGCGCGCGCGCTTATCTTAACTTTATGCGACAGTTGTTTTTGGTACTGAATTGTGTGATTGTATTTAATTGTGTTATTTAATTGTGTTGTTGTTTAGTGAACTTTATCATTCGTCATTTTTGGATTATTTGTGTTAATGATGACAAACTTTATGTCGTCCGAATATGCGGATATGATTGTGTTACGTGGGTTCTTGTTGTGAAAAAGACACCAGTGCTTTCCTAATTACTGAACTTTCATTAGAGTGATTTGTAGAATTACTGAAATAGGTAATTCGTGATAACAATAGCGGCCATTATGAGAATTTGAAAATTTTGTGCTACCTTTTACGTGGGTTTGTGTTAAGTGGGTTTTTGTTGATATGAAAAAGACACCAGTACTTGCCTAATGAGTGACCAAACATTGGAGTGATGTGTAGTGATTACTGAAATAGGTAATTCGTCAATAAATGTGAACTACCTCCGTGGCATCGTCTGCCGCATAGCACTCGTTGCCGTTCCTACAAAGGTCAGTAACCTAATGTCATATTGGTCTACAAATGGTGTTTCGTTTTGCTACTCATATTTTATAGTTTATTTTATTTTTTTATTTTGGCCCCATGGCCTTTTTTGTTGATATAAAACATTTTATAGGCATCAATACGTCCTTTTTAAATAAATGCCCCTATGGTAGCGCCACCCTGTATATGCTAACCTGGAGTGGAGTTCTACAACACCATGTGACACGATACGTCTCGTCACTTGACCAAATCTTCAAGTAATTCCCATGTTTGTGTCATTCTCTGTCGCTAAAACGAGACAGTGGGTAATACACCAGATATTAGTCTAAACCACGGAATTTCGCCATCTCTTTGGGTTGCGGAGGTCAGACTAAGAATATTCAGTCAAATCCGGCTAGTAGTAAGCAGAATCCGAGATTCAAATTGGTTAACGCTAAGAGGAAGTGGATTGATACATAAAGGGAAATATTGAATGAGGAACCGAAATCCTCGCTGTTGTAATACTTACATTCTCCCACAGAACATTGGCTACGTCGTCTATTGTGACTCCTATCTCGCGCATTTCACCGCTATACCTGCAACATGAAACATAACATGTTATACAGTCATTCAGGTACACACATTTCAGACAATACAGCTTAGTTTGACAATGAAGAGAGGTGCTATCTATCTGACATCTGTGTATTATTGTGTCCGACCTGATGTAAGCCCACATGACAAGCGTGAGCAGCGCCAGCCCCATTGCGAGGTTGGCGAGGTTGGCGAGCGGGTAGAGCCCCACGAGCCCGAACACGCCGCTCGCCACGTAGAACACCAGCGCCACCGCGAAGAACACGGACGGTGTTCGCGCCGCCTTGAAGATGTTCTTGCTCTCGTTCTGTGCGCTGAACTGCGCGAACTGCTCGTCCAGATCAATGATGAGCTGGTTGTAGTAGGCCTGGCTGAACTCGTCGCCGCCCATCTTGCGCTTGGCGTGGAAGGCGTGCAGCGCCTTGTCGCGCAGGCGCTGGTGCTCGCCCGTCAGCAGCCGCTCTGCAGGTAGGGCTTCAGCCGCCGCGCCGCTCCTCCCTCCAACTGCGAGTCCACACGTCCCCTCCACTCAAACACCTAACTCTAACACATCCCGAGTAACATTACCTACCGTCGCTGCTACATGCAAGCGTCTCTCTGACCCGACACGCGGCGCCATCGCCATACACTACGACACCCCTTATAACCGCCATGTACACAATGCGCCTTCAAACTACACTTACCTACTAGGTACTTAATATCAGATCAGTTGAGTGCGTTACGGTAAAAAACTTTATTCTTTCACTAAATACTAATTAAATAGGAAACTTGTCCACTCATAAACCTTAATAGGTTATGTTAGGTTTTCTTGTGAACCCGCACCCAAAAATAGGAGCCCTGCGAAGCAGGGCTACGTCAACTCAAAATTAAAATATGAATTGTTTCTTTTTCATTGAAAGGATTACTTTTATTATTAGAGATTTGCAACGGTCAATAAACAGGTGTTCGTTATGAAATATTTTTGTGAGTATATTTTGGTGTGCAAATAATATTTTTGCTGAAACAAAGGAATATTTTTGTAGAGGTAAACGATACATTATTGAGGAAGAGTTAAGGGCTTCACAGTTTCACACACAGCAGCTAAGGTAAAGGCTCCTAATACCGAGGTAGTCAAAATCGGCTCTTAATTCCGAGGTATTTTTGTTTTCGCTCTTATCTTTTGAATATTATTATGTAACTACTTAACAACAGGATTCACTCATTCCATGTTTCAAACTTGCTCAGTAAGTGTAACCCCGGAGCTGTAAGTATTGTCTTATCTGTGCCCGGAGCAACTAGCTAAAATCAATCTTTCTCTGCCACGGTGTCGACGCGCGTGGTTTTTTCATATAAACACGGATCCTGTTAGGTAAGTGAGCTCATTTTTTTAACGTAAGTTTTTGTTGTGATTTTAACATAAGGTGTTGAAGGTAAGCAATTTGTCAGTATTTTGTGTTATTTTACTTGCCATAATTATCAAGATAATTTATGTTTTAAATTGATTTAGTATCTAAAAATATAAAACAAAATAACACGGAGCTAGGATACGTTTTTTAAACGTAGTTCCTAATTCGGAGGTACCATCGGTAATAGGAGAAACACTACATCGTATTCACTTACTTATTACTTTTAATACAATATTTTTTTAATGAGGCGTTTGTTCATTTGAAATTAATAATATTCTTTCGAAGTAAAAACCTAATTCCGTGGTATGTTTTATTGGATAGAAATCTTATTAAATGTTGTCAAACATGACCCAGAAAACAACATTTTCTTTGAAAGGCCTAAATAAGAAGTTGCTCTTTAGTCTAATAAAATGTAATTATTTTGTACAGATTTTGACTGATATTAACACTTTTCAATCACAGAAATGTTGGTACCAGTAAGAATTGAATAAGTTATTTATTCGGCCGAATTTTTATGGGTCGGAATTAGGATTACAAATTACAGGAATTTCTCCTAATTCCGAGGTAGGATTTTTGTATACCTCGGTGTTAGGCTCTATGAGCTCCTAATACCAAGGGTATGCCTCCGTATAAGGATTTCCATAGAGCCTTATACCGAGGTATGGCAACCACAAATAGTATTTTAGGGTACCTTAAACCAAAACTTTCGCGTCATATCGGAATCCTTTATACACGCGCCGGCCGCCCCGCTACAATAGGGAATATGCATAAAATTTAAATTCGTCTCCTATATTTTTTTTTCGAATCTTTATTACCGTCAGATTATAATCAAAACGTATTTTTTAATTTAATTATTATTTAAACCCATAAAATATTGTTTTAAAAGTGGAAAATAAAGGCGGGCAATTCAAACTTACAAAACGCGTCACCATTGGTCGAAACGAAAAGTGACGTCAGCTGGCACGCCATGCTGTTTATCCGCGTCGATATTCATACTGTTTTAGTGGTATTTGCGAATAAAATACTTTAAACCTGTGTTTCTGTGGTGATTTCTAGTGAATCTGAGTTTGTAGTTAATCTAGGACTATGACTGAATCTGATTAAGTCAAAGCTCAATCCGAAAATCTACCGAAAATGGATACATTTATGATGACAGCATATTTTGTATCAAATCTTAATTTAACATGCAAGGTACCTATTATTATGTTATTTTTTATATATTTTAGTCCGTCACATTGATTTTTATACATAAATTGAACACAGCGCGTTAGAAAAATATTAAAACATAACCAATACATAACATTCGTCATTAACATCACTGCAGAATTCCTATTTAACGGGTATATCATAATAATTGGTAGGTACGTGATATTATTAAAGTTCACACGTACGATTATACACACAAGTACGATAAGTTTTCTTACTTTTAGCACATATTAAGCAGATAAATACTTAATGACTTTATGTAATAATAATAATATTGTCCTACGAACGAATCCGGCCACGGCGGTTTATCTTTTTATGAGACTAGCCAGCTGCACAGAAATGATATGATGTGTGATACTATATTAGGAATAAGTTTAGGAAGGTCTGTAGAGAAAGTTTAATTCAACTTTTTGGAACTAGGCTTGGTTTGTTTTAAACCGAATTTTGTACTGAATTAAAACTTACATACTACTCATTCACGCTTCGTTGTATATAAACATAGCATAATAGGAATGCTAAATGACCTTCACAAAAATATATTTTATTTATTTATTTATAGACTCACGCCTCTATCCCCGAAGGGGTAGGCAGAGGTGTAATATTACACCCACATTTCGCCAGGAATTTTTACGTCCCACGTAATAGGGGGCGAGCCTATTGCTGTACCGGGCACATAACCAGACTCCGTGCTGCTACTGAGAATTTCCTAATGGAAAAACCCAATAACACTTTGCCCGACCCGGGAATCGAACCCGAGACCTCCCAATCCCACGCGCACATTTATGCTGCGATACCAACGAGGCAGTAGACAAAAATATACATAAACACTATAATTGAGGTACATTATCCCTTCTCAACACTAAAGGTTTCGAATATTCACATCGCTTGGAATAGGAAAAAAACACTTTATCGGTTGTACTTTTACTAGTGTTTTAGCACTTCGGTACCATACAATACTAGTAAGAACGTTTTTTTAGCTTTTTCCATGATTTGTAAAGCAATTAGAACTTAAAATACGTCTGAAGTAACTGAAACGCTTAGAGTTCACACCACGTGACCTGCCATGTGACGTAATCGAAAGCGCGCGTTAAATGGCGGCGTTTGAGCGGCTCGATTTTATTCAATGTTTTCAATTTCACTTTGCAAAATAATTTGAATACTTTTAAACCTATTTATATTTTTTTCTGTGTTATAGTGATGAAAATGATTATTTTACGTCATAAAAAAAAATCATGCATATTCCCTATTTAGCGTTTGTTTAGCCGCATTTTCCGCATTCATTGGATTCATTTCCGCAATTTCTTGATACCTACCTAATAAGATATATTCAAATTTTATATGAATGAATATGTGTGTTATTAATAATTTAGAATAAGTAAACTATCAACTTGAAATTTAATAAAACTTTTTAAAACATTTATTATAAACTCCTTTGTAACTGGAGTAGGAGCATATTTTCAAGAAATAGCACTACTATTTTACTATTATTATTTAACTTATAGCATTGCTGTACGGAACCAATCAACTCCTTTTTATTCTACCTCGGAATTAGGAACCGACTACCGCGGTGTTAGGTTTCAAGCCTAAAAATACCTCGAAATTAGGGAAAATCGACTTTGCTATAAAACTATTTTTTTTTCATGAATAAATCTTTTGAAAAGTCACATAATAATAGAAGTTATATACAAAATTTAATGTCCATTTTAGCTGAAATAATATTTTTACATAGGCTAAAATATTTACAAATGCTTATTTTTCCTGCTTGCTTTCAAATGTCACGAAATACCTCGGTATAAGGAGCCTTTACCTTATAATGTAAAGATGTACCTACATTATAGCACGATACATCTCATTACATCTTTCCATAAAAATCGTGATAGGTACATTAAGATAATTTAAAGCTATACCTACATCCCGGGATGTAATGTACATTAATATACATTATAGCTGCTGTGTGTGAAGCGCTGTATATACTGTCCCCGAATACCTATATTGCCAGTGGTCACAGTATCCTCGCCTACAAACCTAGCTTAATTTCCTATCACACAGCCTATCAATATATACGCCTCCATATCTCGTGTCCCTCCTCCTTTACAACAATAACATTCCCAAGGAGGGTTGGCATTGGACATTCGGCCGTCTAGTAAATAACATGCTACAACTACAAACCTATTTCAGTATCACCAGTTGTACTTCATAAACAATGTTTTAATTAATATTTTATGACAAACACTGAAAACTTACCAATTATAGTAACGAATTCACATTGATCCATAAGTTAATATTATTTCACTCCTATTCACACACTACGTACGCATTATTAGATTTCACAATCTTTATGAATCTCTGAAACCGAAATTTCCCGCGCGCGGCGTGTTCTGAATTCAAACTTTGAATTCGGTAACTTTTTTCCATCAATCTCGGATATAAAATTTGTAAAGTATTTTTTTTTAAGAAATACGTGTACGTCGATGTTGTATGCGTAACATACCTATAGTCCTATATTTTCATTAAAATCGTATACTTGTAATGCATATTGTTTACATACACTGACTGGTTTACCATCAACACAGGTGTTAGACAAGGATGTGTAGCGTCGCCGTGGCTGTTCAACCTCTTCATGGACCTCAAACCTCTTCATGTTTGCAAGATTTGAAACATAGTGATTGTGGATTAAGGATGAATGAGTTACTTGTCAAATGCTTCCTTTATGCTGATGATCAGGTTATATACTTGCGTCTTCAGCGGAGGAGTTGCAGGAGATGGTAACAATCATGCATAGTGCGTTAGAGAGGAAAGGAATGAAAGTGAACGTAAGTAAAACGAAAGTTATGGTTTTTGAAAAGTAGAAATGCGTTACGGCTTGTAATGTTATGATCGATGGACAGCGAGAGGAGCAAGTGAATGAGTTTGTATATTTAGTTACGCTGTTTACAAGAGATGGTAAGAATGTAGAAGATATTGAAAGAAGAGTTAATAATAATAAATAATAATAATAATAATAATTTATTTATCAGAAAACACAAGGGTACAAAAAATATACTCAACATAATTAAACTTAAGGCTACAGTTTTCCTATTGATTTGGAAGAACACCAGTCTCCTGTACTAGTAAGAAAACTGTATCACAGGAGATTGGGTCTCTCTTTCAAAATTATTTGTAGGTAGGTAAGTATATTAAAGAGATGCAATATTAGTACAGTATTCAAAAGTAAACAATATAATTAAATTAAGGTAAGATATTAAGCTTAGTTTCTAATTTATAAATAAACAATAAAATTGATCATTATAATCGCTTGCTAAGTAGGTAATCATTTTATGGAAGTTCATAAAATAACTATTATGATTGAACAGAAAGATGAATATTAAAAGCAAATTAATTACGTAGGATGATTAAATCACATATATAATAAGGTTATAAAGCTATCTTGCGGCGCTACTAGGCGCCTTCATAGTCTATGGTATTAATATACCTGATTTCGGCAGCCTTTCTAGCCGGGCAGTCGATGTCACCCACCCGTAGAGTGATTGGTCAGTTTGTTGGCGCAGGCACGTTGCACATTTAGGTGCTTGCATGGAAGAATAACTAAAGCATGGAATGAACGATATTTTTATGAACAAATTGAATATAGCTACACTCTTCACTCATATGACAAATTAGAGTTGCCAGCAGAAGATGGCACTATGTTTGTCAGCTAGGGCTAAAGACTATTTGAACACAAATTTCGTAACTTTTTAATTTTTTAGTGATTGAGCAAATCCGCTATCGATATCGATCAAAGTTTCAATATAGGTTCAAAATTAAACAGACTTGTAAAGTATAGTAAGTATGTACAAGTTATACATTCCGTAAGTTTGTGTCCACAGCAGTCAGAACGCTAGTTAATGGATGGTATTTATATAATTATTACACAAACTTGCATTTTTAAACTGAACTTATATATTTTTGTTTCAAATGGGTACTCAGTAGAACAGGCGTTATTTTCTAATTTTCATGGTATTTTTCTTCACGCATCAACAGCCTTTTCCAGTCCACTGCTGGTATTAAACCTTCCGTTGTGGAGGTTTGGCCTACTATTATACCACACTAGCCAGACGTATTCGTATAGGGTTTTATTTCGAGATTTCCTTCTCTTGTGTTTCTCTTAGTCGCCTCATACGACACCCTCGGCATTAATGTTTATTTATACTTATTTATAGTTAGTTCTTCAGCTGTAATGATAGCTGTAAGTGGGATTAATAAATATTAAATAAATAAATCATCACCCCCAAATAACATATTTTTATTAGAGAAAGCAAATAATTAAGAAAAAAGCAAAACTCATAGCTTAAGCATTATGATAACTGAGAATGGCATATCCAAATTAATTCTTTATAAGGATAGGATATAATCGACATGGATTTTATCAAGCAAAAAACATAAAAAATAACTTAAAATAGATAAATCAGACAAAACCTTGAATAGTGCTCAAAGGTTTGTTAATAACAATAATCACTTTATTGAAATTTTCTCATTTACATATACACTATGTAATACAAATCTATGTGTAAAAAATGTATGTGCGGGATCGCACGCTTTTTGATCATACATGTGACACACAGAATATTTAGAAAATGTGTAATTTGGCCAGATTACACATTTTTGCTAGAGAAAGTAAACAATTAAGAATAAGGCAAAACGCATGCTCAGGCATCATGATAACTGTAAATGTCATATATTACCCAACTTGACACATTATAAGAAAATGCATGGTCGACATGGATTATTGTATCAAAACACATAAAATTAAAGTTAAAATAAATAATTTAGTGAAAATCTTCAATAGTCCCCAAAAGTTTGTTATTAACAATAATCACTTTTTATTGATATTTTCTCATAACATAGTGTAGGTAATACAAATCTATGTGTAAAAAATTTATGTGCGGGATCGGACAATTTTCGATCATACATGTGACACACAGAATATTTAGAGAGAAAAAAATTGTGGCTAGACTAGCCCTTCGATTTTATCTTGGGATCGGCACATTATTAGTCCACTAGTCGAACAAGAACAACCAAGTTTTGGTCTCTGGGTAGATGACATTTAACAAAATTTCTTTCAAACGAAGATTCCCTTATTTTGATGCATAACCACTCAGTAGTCGTGACTATTAAAGTAGACAGTTCTTATCAAACCTTCAAATTACTGTCCTTTAAATATTACTGTCTTTGTAGAGAATGATCAGATTTTTTCTATAGGTGCATTAATTTTTTTGTAATATGATGGATTCTAACAAGCTTCGGAATTCACTACTGTTGCTGATAGTTTAATTATTAGCAAGTAATTATTTAATCACTTACACTGTTATGTTTAGAAGGGAGGAGCCGTCTGTCATTACTATAAAAACATTCCGCAGTAAAATGCTTGGAACAAATTCTGTGGTGCGTTCTAGGCACCCAATTTTCTCCACGACATACTGCAGCAATCCACTTATTTTATAAATCTTTATCACGTGCACATAGAATCTAAAAAATAACGAGGTAAAAATATACGGTGGATAGACATATCGATAAGATTTTTTACAACACTTGAAAAGTCGATATAAATATTACACGGCTAAATTCAAAATCATGATATAACTGTTATAAAAGAAAATTCACTAGGGTTATATAATTTGATGGCATAAATTGTCTAAATTGTATCTTACACGTCAGTTGACTGTGTTCAATTTGGGAGTACTAGGACGGTCTCTATGTATCCTATATTATCCAATCTCTTTGGGTGCTTGTGATTTTTATTGCAGTCCTGGATCGAATGTCCTTCTTCAGCACAAGGTCCGCATGTAGAGGTTGCATTCTTGCAAGTCTTAGGCGCATGACCGTATTGCTGACATTTATAGCACCTGGTCACAAGTGTGAAGTCCCTTACCGGACAGGAGGTCCAGTTGATGAATATTCTATTCTGTGTGATCAGGGCTTAACGGATTACGGCTGTTACCTCTAACATAATATTGCAGAGTCTCTCTTGCCCGATTTGTGGCTCAGTTTGATATTAGACAAAAATGTATCCTGGGTCATACCTGGTAATTTATCAGCGATGTTTTGCTCAAAAATACATTTAAAGACCTCATTTTCGCGCATTGCTGTTGGGACTCCTATTATAATAATGCGCGGTTTACGTTTATGGTTCATCGATCTTTAAGCCTGATGCAGCGAGTTGGACTGATTGCTTCAATTTTTCTATATCAGTTTTCGTTTCCGTGCTTATTATTACACCTCCATTCCTGGTCTTTCGGACACCGCGAACTTGTAGTTTCATTTCTTCAGGCCTTATGATTTTCTGAACCATACTTTTTGTGTCCTCGCTTGTTTTTGAAGTATCACTAGGGTAAATAGCTACCGAGCTTAGACTATTTGGTCGAATGTAGCTGTTGGCTCCCTTTTTCACCATATCTGCAAACGATGTACAGGCTGGAGCTTGTTTGGCGTTCGAATCCTGGATGGTCTGCTTTATCTGGGCTAACTCATCCATAAGATCTTGCTTTTCTGTCAAAGCTGAAAGGGCTTAGTGGTTTTGCAACGCTTTTAGCTTCAATGACTGGTAGGTATTGAATTATCATTCTGGACACACCCTGTGCAACATTGCGGCAGTTGGTATTGATCTTCAACTTTTGCTCGGTGTTAAGCTTACCTTCAGAGGCGATAGCACAAACTTTATTAAGACTCTGCTCAATAGTTCCTAACCAGTTCTGTAACGCCGGTGTTTTGATCATTTCTCTTCTCTCTTCATGGTCTTGTCTCTAGTACCTACTCTTATGTATGGTAGTGATAGTTGGGTATGGCGGAAGAGTCATGAAAGTAGAATAAATGCTGTAGAAATGAGAGCACTGAGAAGTATGTGTGGTGTTTCTCTGACTGACAGAGTAAAGAATTGTGTGATAAGAGTGTTGTGGGGTAAAAGAAGATGTAGTGACAAGCATCGAGAAAGGTATGCTAAGATGGTTTGGGGACGTGGAGAGGATGGATGACGAAAGACTGACCAAGCAGATATATAAGGCAAGTGTGGAAGGGACAGGACGAAGGGGAAGACCTAGGCGGACGTTCTCTGACCAGATTGATCCAAATTAAAATGTTGTAGAAGATATAGAAAATGTAAATAAAAACAACACCATATATTTTTTAGTCAACTTTATTGTATTAAAACAAATATTTATTTACATGAAAAACTCCCCTTCGTGGCGGTCCGAGAATCACAACCGCAAAATACATATTTTATACAATGTTCGTTAATCAACAAAATAAACTATGCAATACCTCAACGAATTATTTATTATTATCCCATGCCAACACAAAAGAAACAACATTCATTCTCAATGAATTTAGATTGGCACATGCTAAATATTTATATTTATAAAAAAATCCACAGATATGTATTACTATATCCCAATTAGGGCGCGGACAGACATTAGCTACGTATTACATTGTAACATGCTCACGTTCGCAGTGTGGCAGTATTGCGGGTACGAATCGAACTTGGCATCTATAAGGGTCGGCGCAAACGGGCCACCGACCACAGCCACTGGTGGCCAGCGACAGCCACTTAACACACTTTTTTCATATATTTTGTATAGACGCGCCGCACACGTGTGGCCGGTGGCCGCCACTCGCTACAGAAGTAAAATATATGGAAAAGTGTGTTAAGTGGCTGTCGCTGGCCACCAGTGGCTGTGGTCGGTGGCCCGTTTGCGCCGACCCTAAAGGTATTACAAGCAAGCGATATGCAATTTGAGCGTACGCATAGCGCTTTTTGCTTGCGTTCGATTCGATAAATAAACCAGCGTCTATTCTAATTATTTGCATTTACAATATGTGCTTTATCTTAATACTTCCACAATGTACAAATCCAGCCTATACGACATATTCTATGTAACTAATGTCTGTCCCCTCCTTTACAAATATTATTTACACGTTTGCTAAGTATAATAATAAAAAACACAACTAAGGCGTCTCCGTAAGTTAGCAATTGTGTAGAAAATAAATTCTGAAAAATCGATGCTGAGATTCAAAGAAGCTTCGGGAAGAGTAAAAGCGATCGTGGGCAACTGTGGCGCGAGAGTTGGCCGATTGTTGCAAGTGTGAATGAACTTTACCGACTAATATTCCAGCTTAGCACGGATATGTACATTACTAGAATCAGACGATTTTCTAAAATAATAACAAGTCGTATCAGAGTTGCGCGCTTACTACGTGATAGTGTGATATCACAGTCACGTTGATGGGTAGATGGTAGAGGTCATCATATATCGCGCCGGCGCAACAATCAGATAATTTGAGGATTCTATCAGTCAAATAATAATAAGCGGTGATGTTCAATCACTCATACAATATTTTCGAGCACAAAGGTCATGGGGATTGTTGTACGGCAGTCGTTAAATGGAGTATATTTGACTAAAAGAGAGAGCAAAGGCAAGATTTCGAAGATTTATAACATAATTATGTTCAGCGTTGCTAACTTACTGCAGACAGTAACTAATATAAGAGGCCATGCACACTGGTTGTAACAAAATCATCTTTTTTATCAACGCGCCCGTTTCTAAAGGCGACCATCCCGCGCCCATATTCAATTGACTATGTCTTTGTATGTCCATAAATATGACCCTTATGTTGTTACTAAAATTTTCGAGACGGACTAACCTTAACCCGGTTGGCGAATACTCTAGAAACATCATAATTAGCGATAAAAATAAGCTAAAACTTAACACCAGCTGCAAAATTGACTAAATCATAAGAACTTAAAGAAACAGTTGGGCAACTAACGAACGATGATTTTGTTGCGCAGTCTACAATAGCCCAGCTAAAATTAACATGACGGACTTCTAATTTTGAGCAATAGACTATAATTTTGAACACACGAAGACTTATGTCAAAGAAAAACAAAATGCTAAAATAATATATATGTTTAGATGGTCGCTCGCTATTTCTCATCTGATGAAATGTACACTGTATAATATGTGGTTGGTGACTTAAGTAGGTAATGAGCCGAAAAGGGTGTTTCTTTCGTTTAGAAGAAACTGTTGTTGGGTATCAACAGATTTTCTTAACCGTTAATACTTCGTCGAATTAAGAATCATCATAAAGAACTTCCACCTACATTGAATGAATGATGAAGATTTAATGTATAATCAACACATTGGTAAAAGCAAGTTGACAACAGAAAGCATACGTCAGGTAACACATTAAAATAAACTTAGCACCCATAAAAAGATTTTATCTAAAATATTACACCCACTCTCGGCTTATTACCATCTCCCGCAATCAACCAAAAGATTAAAAAAAGAATATTAAGTACATGATTTATTACAAGTGCAATGCAACAAGTGAAAGATGACATTTGTCCAAAAATGTGGGAAAATAAACCAGCTTTGTGCACAGTTTAAATCTAATAATTACACAAAATTATTACTCCGATATTTACCATTAAATTTGTTAAAATCTTATTGCTTTATAAACCTATATCATTATTTTTGTATATAGTAAAAACCGTATTAATTTTCACGTCCGCGGTTCACACCGATAAATTATCGGTAATTCACTATTTTTATTATTGGTGAATTTGCGATAAATTATCGATAATTCACACTTTTATCGTGGTGAACACGCCGACTTGGACCTTTTATCGACAAAATAAATGCAAAATGCACATTTTGCTCTTATTTCTTTTCAGATAGGTATATCACCCACCCTGACATAATGTTTGCTATCCATAAATTACATTAACATTTCACATACAACAAACTCATTCTTTTGCGAACTATACTCCTTTGTAAGGACGCAACGATCAATAAAATTAAAATATGCACTCATCAACATTCTGTATTCAACGCGAACATTTCTCTTTCCAATCATTTAAAATGTTTCATAACTTATAGACAACGATGGTCGTCAAATTTGTTAAACACTATGATAACGGGGCCGTAATTTCAAATAACGACGATTTAGTTATTTTGTTGCCCATTTTGTTATAATTTGACTGTTCAATCACATTTACACCGCTTGGCAAATAAAATATTTGTATACAATTATTTTAAAACCCATTTCATAAAACTCGTTGTTTGAAATTATGACGTGCGCTATCGTTTTGTTAGCTTTGACGGCAACACAAGGATATAATAACAAGATTTAACATTATTTTCTGCAAACTAAACTATAACCATGGAAATATGTTACAATGCACATTAAATGTGATCAAAAACAATCGCTTCGCTAAACATGTACAAAAGGCATAACACAACAATTGTATTTTCTCTTCTAAATCTAGGTGATAAAAGACAGCAAATTTGTTAAATGTCCTTTACGCCTTCATTACACACGAGCGTGTAACGTACAGAACATGTCTTGTTTGCTTTAAGCGCTCGGTATTGATAGGGCGATAAAAGACATTAGTTACTTACATGTTGTTCTATACATTAATTAAATTCCGCTGTCTTTTAGAACCTAATATTATTAGATCCGAGTGTTGTCGTTAAGTTTGGTAGATAAAATTGGGGCTATGATGAACTAGGTTACCATTCCCTTAAGCATAATATTCACATGAGGCGTACCAAGAATGTCTACACACTTGTTTAACGTAACACTGACTAGAGCCCGGCCGGCTCGATCTTTGGCACTGAGCACGCCACTCACTGCCACTGACAAGCGAATATTACAAAATCAACATACAAAAGTTTATGTTGGCAGGATTTTAACGAATATTGAGTAAAGGCGGAATAACCTCCACGTATAGTGCAAGCTTCAAGCAGTTGCTGTAAGATATTTGTAGACTGAAATTGAATTTTAATTCGTTTTTTTGCCAAAGATTTTGGCCTTCAAAATGGCGACATAACGAGTCGTAATAAAAGAATAGACCATCTAAGTTTCTTTTACTATCAAAAGGTAGAAAAACCCTCGTAACTCCGCTGGCAGTGACAGCCCAAACCAGTTATGTAACTAAGTGAGTACGCGCGGTAGAACATGTCGACACGTGCCAGTTGGGCTAGTGTCGTAACTAAGTGAGTACGCGCGGTAGAACATGTCGACACGTGTCAGTTGGGCTAGCGGCTAGTGTCGCATGTCGGTCTCCAGCCGGCATGCGGGCACTGGCGCTAACGATAACTGTGACACATGGATATGTAATACGCTAACGTGGAGCACGTAGCATACGTAGCAGGTGGCGTGGCGTGTGTGCGCCGGGCTCGGTGCGTGCGTGTGTGCGTGCGTGTCTACGTGTACCGGAGCGTGTCGACGTGTCACAAGTGCTTGTGCTTGCCGTTGTGTGTGTGCGCGCCGGAGGGCGGGGAGGGCCCGAGGGCCCGCTCGGCCGCCACATGCGCCGCGTGCTCCATGCCCTTCTCCAGGCACGTCTGGTACGTGGGCTTCATCACCAGCGCAACACATCACAACACACTCAGCTCTCGAGACATTATGTATATATGCTAACCTGGTGAGGAGTTCTACAACACCATGTGACACGATACGTCTCGTCACTTGACCAAATCTTCAAGTAATTCCCATGTTTGTGTCATTCTCTGTCGCTAAAACGAGACAGTGGGTAATATACCAGATATTAGTCTAAACCACGGAATTTCGCCATCTCTTTGGGTTGCGGAGGTCAGACTAAGAATATTCAGTCAAATCCGGCTAGTAGTAAGCAGACCCCGAGATTCAAATTGGATAACGCTAGGAGGAAGTGGATGATACATAAAGGGAAATATTGAATGAGGAACTGAAATCCTCGCTGTTGTAATACTTACATTCTCCCACAGAACATTGGCTACGTCGTCTATTGTGACTCCTATCTCGCGCATTTCACCGCTATATCTGCAACATGAAAAATAACACGTTGTACAGTCATTCAGTGCACCTATTTCAGACAATACAGCTTAGTTTGACAATTAATTGAGGTGTTATATATCTGACATCTGCAATGATGTTACAAGTAAAAAGAAGTAGATACGTTATAGGCGTACCAAAAGCAAGACGCTAAACATAAGCCAGTTGGCAAGTCTGACATATGTGTGTGTGAAGTCGCGAGCCGGCGTCATAGTGAAACTGACACAACTTGTCAACCGAAATTAAAATAAAATATGGAGTTATCGTTGTGTGCGTTAGTGTACCGTTTCTACGGATTGATTACTACGCAAGTAACGTATCTACGACTTTTCTAATATCATTGGACATGTGAGTATTATTGTGTTGTGTGGCGGACCTGATGTAGGCCCACATGACAAGCGTGAGCAGCGCCAGCCCCATGGCGAGGTTGGCGAGGTTGGCGAGCGGGTAGAGCCCCACGAGCCCGAACACGCCGCTCGCCACGTAGAACACCAGCGCCACCGCGAAGAACACGGACGGTGTTCGCGCCGCCTTGAAGATGTTCTTGCTCTCGTTCTGTGCGCTGAACTGCGCGAACTGCTCGTCCAGATCAATGATGAGCTGGTTGTAGTAGGCCTGGCTGAACTCGTCGCCGCCCATCTTGCGCTTGGCGTGGAAGGCGTGCAGCGCCTTGTCGCGCAGGCGCTGGTGCTCGCCCGTCAGCAGGTAGGGCTTCAGCCGCCGCGCCGCTCCTCCCTCCAACTGCGAGTCCACACGTCCCCTCCACTCAAACACCTAACTCTAACACATCCCGAGTAACATTACCTACCGTCGCTGCTACATGCAAGCGTCTCTCTGACCCGACACGCGGCGCCATCGCCATACACTACGACACCCCTTATAACCGCCATGTACACAATGCGCCTTCAAACTACACTTACCTACTAGGTACTTAATATCAGATCAGTTCAGTGCGTTACGGTAAAAACTTTATTCTTTCACTAAATACTAATTAAATAGGAAACTTGTCCACTCATAAACCTTAATAGGTTATGTTAGGTTTTCTTGTGAACCCGCACCTAAAAATAGGAGCCCTGCGAAGCAGAGCTACGTCAACTCAAAACTAAAATATGAATTGCTTCTTTTTCATTGAAAGGATTACTTTTATTATTAGAGATTTGCAACGGTCAATAAACAGGTGTTCGTTATGAAATATTTTAGTGAGTATATTTTGGTGTGCAAATAGTATTTTTGCTGAAACAAAGGAATATTTATTGTAGAGGTCAACGAGATATTATTGAGGAAGAGTTAAATACTGCCCCATAATATATTTCCAGTGGTCACAGTATCCTCGCCTACAAACCTTAATTTCCTATCATACAGCCTATCATCTTATACCCCTCCATATCTCGTGTCCCTCCTCCTTTACAACAATAACATTCCCAAGGAGGTTTGGCATCGGACATTCGGCCGTCTAGTAAAGAACATACCATAACTACAAACCTATTGCAGTATCACCAGTTGTACTTCATAAACAATGTTTTAATTAAGTACCTAATATTTTATGACAAACACTGAAAACTTACCAATTATAGTAACGAATTCCCATTGATCCATAAGCTACTCATTTAATATTACCATATTATTGTATTTAATTTCACTCCTAATCACAAACAGCTCAATACGTACGCATTTATTAGATTTCACAATCTTTATGAATCGCTGAAACCGAAATTTCCCGCGCGCGGCGTGTTCTGAATTCAAACTTTGAATTGGGTAACTTTTTATTTCATCAATCTCGGATATAAAATTTATAAAGTATTGTTTTTCTAGAAATACGTGTATGTGGATGTTGTATGCGTAACGTACCTAAACTCCTATATTTTCATTAAAATCGTATATTTGTAATTTATTTATTTATTGATTTACCACTTGGAAAACCAACAGTTAAAACAATAAAGACAAAATTACTGAAATTTGAAGCAGTAAGCCAATTACAGGTTCTCACGGATAGTCATAGAAAAGCACTATTATAAGTCAACAATGCTATATGATTAAGATAAAAACTACGAGTCGAAGAATTTAAGATTTAGCTCTCTGCGCGCCATGATGCATTTGGTATTAGATGGGTCAAAAGAGTACACACATCAACAAAGTCTAGGGATATTTTATATTTCATCAAATATCTAAAAATCTATGAAGAATTTTCTGATACAGTAAATAGAAGAATCATAGATTATTTTAAGGTCTTTAATAAAAATAAAAAACATTTCGTGTTTTTTTTTGTTTTAAATAAAAAAAATATTTTTTTTAATCATCATGTAAAATTAGTATGATAACAACAAACATTTCTTCTTAAAAAACTATTAATTTTAATAAAAATGGAAAAAATCTTGTAAAATCTAATCATTAATAATCAGTGTTGCCACCTCTTACATTGATTACACATCGACATCGATTGTTAATACTTAAAATTAAATTGTCAATGTCTTGCTGCGGTATGAGGTCCCATGTCCTTTGCAAGTGTTCGTAAAGTTGTTGTTCAGTCGTCAAATTTGGTGGAAAATCTCTCAAAGCTTTTCGTTGTAACATGTCCCAGGCATGCTCGATAGGATTTAAGTCGGGCGACTGTGCAGGCCAATCCAAAACTTGAATATCGTGCTCTCGGAGAGCGGTCGATACCAGCCGCGCCGTATGGCAAGGAGCATTATCGTGCATGAGTAGAAATTCATGGCCTATTTGAGTTCTGTGTGGGACAATAACGGGCTCTACTACCTCCTCGTGGTATTTTTGTGCAGTCATGCTGCCTTGGATCCAAACGAGTTGGGTTCGTCCGCCAAGACGAATTCCTGCCCACACCATGATTGTCCCGCCTTGGTATGGGTGGACCTCCTGAGGGTGCCGTAGACGGCTAACTCTCCCTGGAGCTCTCCAAACGCGTGTTCTTCGTGAATCCGGGTGAAACCCAAACCGGGACTCATCGGTGAACAGCACCAAAGACCATTGTTCGTCACTCCATGGTAAATGCTCCCGAGCCCACGAAAGCCGCCGACCGCGATTGCCACGTCGCAATGCTGGAACACGCAATGGTCTTCGAGCATGAAGATCAACTTCATGTAACCTTCTTCGCACGGTTTGGTCGCTTACCAGCAGCTGGTGGTCCTCCTGGAGCCTTTGCACTAGTTGCAGCGCTGTGATATTGGGTTGTCTTCTGGCGGTCATTTGGAGAAATCGATCCTGTCTCTGCGTAGTAACACGATATCTACCTGTGTGCTGTTCGGCCACATCTCCAGTACTGCGATAACGTGACCACAACCTTGATATCACATTTTGACTGGTATGTAGGGCCTCAGCAACGACGCGTTGAATTGCACCATTTTCTAACATGCCCACGGCTCGTAACATTTCATCTCGACTCAAATGACGACGTGACATGACTTTTAAAGTTCGTACGTCACGTTAAATTAAAAAAGAAAAACAATTAAAAACCCTTTTCATTAATAATTATAATAAAACAGTTTTAACTTTCTTTAATGTAACGAATTACTAGCAAATTTGCCGCCATATTTTGTTTATTAGTTTGTTTTTTTTCTTTCCCTGTTCAAATTTTGAAAATAGAATAAAAGAGGTTTTAATCTGTATATAAACTTTTTGTGGAAACTAACAAGGTTCTAAACTATAAACTCGTAAATAATTTAGGATTAAGATATCCCTAGACTTTGTTGATGTGTGTATTCCTTACATATTTTATAGAAATCTTTGATTGCTCGCACCATATACCTGTTTTGTCTATAGTTGGTTGATGAGAATGGAATCAATATAGGTGGATTGAATCTAACCGATCTTTGAGGCACGTTGAAGTGCAGTTTCTGCAACAAGCTGGGACAATCAATTTCATTAGATTAAATTTTTAACATAAATGAGAAATCTGCTAACTGGCGACAATGTTCAAGTGGCTGAAGATGAAACTTTTTGCATAGTTGAATGTAATTATTTGAGTTATACGGCACTTGTAAACGAAAACAAAGAAACCTTATAAAACGTTTTTGAATATTCTCAATACGGTCAATGTATTTATGGTAACACGGGTTCCAAATTTGAGAGGCATAGGTATTCAAGGTGACTTCTTACAAACGCACAGTAGAGAATCTTGAATGTTTTTGCTTTTTTGAAACATTTTGACATCCTCATTATAAAACCAAGTGCTCTTGAAGCCTTAGAGATCATTTGCTCAATACGCACATCAATTGAGGCCATGAGAACCATAGTGGCCTAACTAAATTTTTTACAATATTGAGTTTATGATCTTTTCCAGTTCAAATTGATCATTTTGATAGAACCAGAGTGGCCTAAAAGTGATACAACGAATATTCACTAGAGAGCAACATAATCACTGTTACCGTTTTTAGTCTGCGATCTAAACTTGAAGTGCCATACTGGCCTAAATAAGATAGGCCACTATGGCTTAAGCCCTCTAAAACTTCACTGTCATGATGAAATTAGTTAGGCTACTTTTTGACGGATTCTCTGTCTACGTTTTTGACAGTCTGTTCATGATAAACGTCATTATTCATACACTTCAGCTTGTTAATTCTTTGAGCTATTTCGATTTACTTGATTCTCTGTCGGATCACTTCATTACGAATTCGATTCTTCAGAGAAACTCTGAGCATAGCCCTCTCCATAGCTCGCTGAGCGACCTTAAATTGGTGGACCAGTCGCACCGTTAATGTCCACGTCTCGGCTCCGTAAGTCATAACGGGTAGGAGGCACTTGTTGAAGACCTTGGTCTTAAGGCTTTGCGGTAGGGTGACGGAGTTTCCTATATGGTGCCCAGCCCAGCCGTATATCTTCTGCCAGCCTCCTTCTCGAAGTTGTTTCTACCCAAATGTACGGTTTGCCCCAGGTAGACGTACTCCTGAACATCTTCGAGAGGGATCCCATTTAGGATAATCGATTCCGGAGAGACATGTTCATTGAACATTATCTTGGTTTTGTCCAAGTTCATCCGAAGACCGATGCGACCAGAAGAATCAGCTAGGCTGCTCAGCATATACTGCAAGTCCTGCACGCTTACAGCCACGATGACGATATCGTCTGCAAATCTTAGGTGTGAGAGGTCCTTTCCAGTGCAGCGTCTTGAACATATTCTTCATTGTATTTATGTGCAATTTGGGGGAAATAACATCCCCTTGTCTCACACCTCGATGCAGGTGGATAGGTTCAGACTGCCGGTTCTATACTTGGACGGTCATAGTCGCGGCATCATACAGACCTCTCAGCACTTGGACATATCGCCAATCGACTTGGCACTGTTGCAAGGACTCCAGAACAGACCAGGTTTCAATGGAGTGAAAGGCCTTCTCATAGTGCACAAACGTTAAACACAGGGACAGATTATACCCCTCTGTCTTCTGTGTCGTATCCTCCTAAAAAAACGGCCAGTTCGGGCGGCAGAAGTCTACGCGCGAATCGGTTCGTAATGACCATTGAGAACAGCTTATAGTCGTGGCTCAAGAGCGAGATAGGTCGATAGTTCTTCAAAGAAGTTTTGTCTCCCTTTTGGAAGAACAAAACGACAACGCTCTTGCTATTCCCTTGGAGTTCTCTCCGAGAAGAGGACAAAATTAAATATGCGCTCCAACGCATATTTGATTCTGTCCTCTGCAGCTCCAGCTGCACAAGTATATGTTTCCCACCTGCCTTTAGCAGCTCCGTCGTAATTCCATCGTCCCCGGGGGCTTTCCCATTTTTGAGCTGCCTTAGGGCCACCACGATTACGTTCTAGCTGACATCTGGCAACTCTTCCGTGAAGTGGCGGGTTAAAGTGGCTCTGGGATACGCGGAAAAGGGACTTTACAGATTTGACTGGTATTAAGCTGGATCGTTAATACCCTGATGCAAAACCCATCAGCTGTGAGAAAAAAAGGACTTATAAGATATTTTACCCTTTTTACCTCCAGTGCATCACAGCTTTTATATCAGAATCAAAGATAATGTGTCAGTAAGAAATGATCAAATAACATAGATGTTGAGGATGACAATGATAGTAGCTAAGAATACTTTTATTGTTAAGTGCACTTGCTGCTTATGTTGTTTTGTTTTATTTTTGAGCTGTTGTGTTTAATAAACAAATGGTCTAATAACCGCTTTATTCTTATCTATTTCTAAAAACCTACTGCCAAAGTGGCCTATCTGTGTATAAAATGTAGAAAAATAGCAATAAAGCTATTTTGTCACTACTAAAATCATAAATTGGTACTTTAATAGGTCAAATAAAACAAAACAGTAATAAAAAGTATGTATTCTTAAGAGTGCTAGATGATTAAAAAAATACTGTTTTTATTTTCTATGGTACTCAAAAAGCTTGCCTATTGAATTAGGCCACTATGGTTCTCATGGCCTCAATTAATAGCAGCTTCGCATCATAGTAAATACCAAGGTCTCGAATCTCATCCTGTTTCGGTAGCACTTGACCTTTTAGCGCATAAGAAGTTGATACCTATTGGGAATCGTTTCCTGGTAAAGGTCACCACTGAACACAGCCGGGTTAAGATCAATTATTAACCTTGCAGTAGTCATCAAGACGCGACAGAACTTCCTCCATATCTTTTGTCGATGATATTTTGGAGTAAATCTTCATATCATCAGCAAAACACAGAAGGCTAGAATTGTGGAAACAAGAGTCGATGTCGTTTACATATATAATAAAGAGCAAAGGGCCGATTAAGGAACCCTGAGGAACACCGCTAGGCATAGAAATCCAACTAGAAATATAGTTACTGACTACGACCGCCGGAGATCTATTTTTCAAATAAGAAGTGAACCATCTGAGAAGGTCACCTCTTATTCCGATGTTAAAAAGCTTAGATTTTTTAATACATACATACATAGACTCACGCCGGTTTCCCTGAAGGGGTAGGCAAAGGCATATTAAACGCCCACTTTTCGCCAGTATTTTGATCCCACGTAATAGGTGGCGAGCCTATTACCGCTTTTTTAGATTTTAGAATATTATGGTCGTAATGCATATTGTTTAAAAATATTAGCTTTCGGCGCACCTTCTACATGTAAACTATAAGTGTGCTGAATGTATTACTGCTCCGTTCGCGCACTTGTCGTAAAAAGGGATAACAAAGTTCACTTTGATTTTGCTTCACGTTAATTTATAATAATGATGATGGTGGTGATCAAAATTAAAATGTTGTAGAAGAGATAGAAAATGTGAAATAAAAACAATACCATATATTTTTTAGTCAACTTTATTGTATTAAAACAAATATTTATTTACATGAAAAACTCCCCTTCGTGGCGGTCCGAGAATCACAACCGCAAAATACATATTTTATACAATGTTCGTTAATCAACAAAATAAACTATGCAATACCTCAACGAATTATTTATTATTATCCCATGCCAACACAAAAGAAACAACATTCATTCTCAATGAATTTAGATTGGCACATGCTAAATATTTATATTTATAAAAAAATCCACAGATATGTATTACTATATCCCTATTAGGGCGCGGACAGACATTAGCTACGTATTACATTGTAACATGCTCACGTTCGCAGTGTGGCGGTATTGCGGGTACGAATCGAACTTGGCATCTATAAGGGTCGGCGCAAACGGGCCACCGACCACAGCCACTGGTGGCCAGCGACAGCCACTTAACACACTTTTTTAATATATTTTATATAGACGCGCCGCACACGTGTGGCCGATGGCGGCCACTCGCTACAGAAGTAAAATATATGAAAAAGTGTGTTAAGTGGCTGTCGCTGGTCACCAGTGGCTGTGGTCGGTGGCCCGTTTGCGTCGACCCTAAAGGTATTACAAGCAAGCGGTATGCAATTTGAGCGTACGCATAGCGCGTTTTGCTTGCGTTCGATTCAATAAATAAACCAGCGTCTATTCTATTTATTTGCATTTACAATATGTGCTTTATCATTGCAATACTTTCACAATGTACAAATCCAGCCTATGCGACATATTATTCTATGTAACGAATGTCTGTCCCCTCCTTTACAAATATTATTTACACGTTTGCTAAGTATAATAATAAAAAACACAACTAAGGCGTCTCCGTAAGTTAGCAATTGTGTAGAAAATAAATTCTGAAAAATCGATGCTGAGATTCAAAGAAGTTTCGGGAAGAGTAAAAGCGATCGTGGGTAACTGTGGCGCGAGAGTTGGCCGACTGTTGCAAGTGTGGATGAACTTTACCGACTAACATTCCAGCTTAGCACCGATATATACATTACTAGAATCAGACGATTTTCTAAAATAATAACAAATCGTATCACGGTTGCGCGCTTACTAAGTGATAGTTTGATGGCACAGTCACGTTGATGTGTGGTAGATGTCATCATATATCGCGCCGGTGCAACAATCAGATAAATTGACGATTCTATCAGTCAAATAATAAAAATCGGTGATGTTCAATCACTCATACTATATTTTCGAGCACAAAGGTCATGGGTACTGTTGTAAGGCAGTCGTTAAATGGCTTATATTTGACTAAAAGAGAGAGCAAAGGCAAGATTTGGAAGATTTATAACATATGTTCAGCGTTGCTAACTTACTGCAGACAGTAACTAATATAAGGGGCCATGCACACTGGTTGTAACAAAATCATCTTTTATATCAATGCGCCTGTTTCTAAAGGCGGCCATCCCGCGCCCATATTGAATTGACTATATCTTTGTATGTTTATAAGTGGGTCATATTTTTATGTTGTTACTAAAATTTCGAGACAGGCTAACCTTAACCCGGTTGGCGAATATTCTAGAAACATCACAATTAGCGATAAAAATAAGCTATATCTTAACACCAGCTGCAAAATTGACTAAATCATAAGAAATTAAAGAAACAGCTGGGCAACTAACGAGCGATGATTTTGTTGCGCAGTCTACAATAGCCCAACTAAAATTAACATGACGGACTTCTAATTTTGAGCACTAGACTATAATTTTGAACACACGAAGACTTATGTCAAAGAAAAACAAAATGCAAAAATAATAAGTATATATGTTTAGATGGTCGCTCATAATTTTCTCATCTGATGAAATGTACACTGTATAATATGTGGTTGGTGACTTAAGTAGGTAATGAGCCGAAAAGGGTGTTTCTTTCGTTTAGAAAAAACTGTTGTTGGGTATCAACAGTTTTTTCTTAACCGTTAATACTTCGTCGAATTAAAAACCATCACAAAGAACTTCCACCTACGTTGAACGAATGATGAAGATTTAAGGTGTAATCAACGCAATAATGGCAAGTTGACAATAGAAAGCATACGTCAGGTATCACATTAAAATAAACTTAGCACCCATAAAATGATTTTATCTAAAATATTACACCCACTCTCGGCTTATTACCATCTCCCGCAATCAACCAAAAGATTAAAAAGAAATATTAAGTACATGATTTATTACAAGTGCAATGCAACAAGTGAAAGATGACATTTGTCCAAAAATGTGGGAAAATAAACCAGCTTTGTGCACAGTTAAAATCTAATAATTACACAAAATTATTACTCCGATATTTACCATTAAATTTGTTAAAATCTTATTGCTTTATAAACCTATATCATTATTTTTGTATATAGTAAAAACCGTATTAATTTTCACGTCCACGGTTCACCCCGATAAATTATCGGTAATTCACTATTTTTATTATTGGTGAATTTGCGATAAATTATCGATAATTCACACTTTTATCGTGGTGAACACGCCGACTTGGACCTTTTATCGACAAAATAAATGCAAAATGCACATTTTGCTCTTATTTCTTTTCAGATAGGTATATCACCCACCCTGACATAATCTTTGTTATCCATAAATTACATTAACATTTCACATACAACAAACTCATTCTTTTGCGAACTATACTCCTTTGTAAGGACACAACGATCAATAAAATTAAAATACGCACACATCAACATTCTGTATTCAACGCGAACATTTCTCTTTCCAATCATTTAAAATGTTTCATAATTTATAGACAACGATGGTCGTCAAATTTGTTAAACACTATGATAGCGGGGCCGTAATTTCAAATAACGACGATTTAGATATTTTGTTGCCCATTTTTTTTATAATTTGACAGTTCAATCACATTTACACCGCTTGGCAAATAAAATATTTGTATACTTACTTACAATTATTTTAAAAGACATTTCATAAAACTCGTTGTTTGAAATTATGACGTGCGCTATCGTTTTTGCCGCTTTGACGGCAACACAAGGATATAATAACAAGATTTAACATTATTTTCAGCAAACTTAACTATAACCATGATGTGGAAATATGTTATACAATGCACATTAAATGTGATCAAAAACAATCGTTTCGCTAAACATGTACAAAAGGCATAACACAACAATTGTATTTTCTCTTCTAAATGTAGGTGATAAAAGACAGCAAATTTGTTAAATGTCCTTTACGCCTTCATTACACACGAGCGTGTAAAGTACAGAACATATCTTATTTGCTTTAAGCGCTCGTAATTGATAGGGCGGTAAAAGACATTAACTAACATTTTGTGTTCTTTACATTAATTAAATTGCGCTGTCTTTTAGAACCTGATATTGTTAGATCCGAGTGTTGTCGTCAAGTTTGGTAGATAAAATTGGGGCTATGATGAACTAGGTTACCATTCCCTTAAGCATAATATTCACATGAGGCGTATCAAGAATGTCTACACACTTGTATAACGTAACACTGACTAGAGCCCGGCCGGCTCGTTCTTTGGCACTGAGCACGCCACTCACTGCCACCGACAAGCGAATATTACAAAATCAACATACAAAAGTTTATTTTGGCAAGATTTTAACGAATATTGAGTAAAGGCGGAATAACCGCCACACATAGCGCAAGCTTCAAGCAGTTGCTGTAAGATATTTGTAGATTGAAATTGAATTTTAATTTTTTTGACGTGACAACGTCTTATAAATTGGTTTGCCGGGTGACACTTCAAGAAACTGCGTTACGCTCCGCTCACGTTATGCGCTCACAATGAGAGCGAGTGAGAGGCATGCGTCCCGCCTAAGAGCGAGAGAGACAGACATAAAAAGTGAAAGGCACGCGTCTTTCATCCTTCTTCCTACTATACGAATGAATATTCACATTAAAATTATTTTACCACTCAAAGTCGTTGTCACGTAAAACTTTCGCCCGTATACCGACTTTACAGGCAACCAATTTTTTTGCTAAAGATTTTGACCTGCAAAATGGCGACATAACGAGCCATAATAAAAAAAGAAGACCATCTAAGTTTCTTTTACTATCAAAAGGTAGAAAAACCCTCGTAACTCCGCTGGCAGTGACAGCCCAAACCAGTTATGTAACTAAGTGAGTACGCGCCGTAGAACATGTCGACACGTGCCAGTTGGGCTAGTGTCGTAACTAAGTGAGCACGCGCGGTAGAACATGTCGACACGTGCCAGTTGGGCTAGTGTCGTAACTAAGTGAGTACGCGCCGTAGAACATGTCGACACGTGCCAGTTGGGCTAGTGTCGTAACTAAGTGAGTACGCGCGGTAGAACATGTCGACACGTACCAGTTGGGCCAGCGTCGCGTGTCTCCAGCCGGCATGCGGGCACTGGCGCTAACGATAACTGTGACACATGGATATGTAATACGCTAACGTGGAGCACGTAGCATACGTAGCAGGTGGCGTGGCGTGTGTGCGCCGGGCTCGGTGCGTGCGTGTGTGCGTGCGTGTCTACGTGTACCGGAGCGTGTCGACGTGTCACAAGTGCTTGTGCTTGCCGTTGTGTGTGTGCGCGCCGGAGGGCGGGGAGGGCCCGAGGGCCCGCTCGGCCGCCACATGCGCCGCGTGCTCCATGCCCTTCTCCAGGCACGTCTGGTACGTGGGCTTCATCACCTGCGCAACACAACACAACACACTCAGCTCTCGAGACATTATATATGTACAGGGTGGCGCTTACTTAGGGGCACTTTTTAAACAGAGGCATAGCTTACAACATTCTTAAGCCTTGTACCAAAAATCAATTCAATCGGTGCAGTAGTTTAGCTACAATATCGATTTTAAGTTTCGCATTTTTTGCACATGCTTTGAATTCCACACAGCTGATACAAAACGGTCAACGACCCTACATTGCGCGCCGCGACTCGCTACGACGCGACGCCTCGACGTCATCCCAAGTTAGGCTCAGCGCAGACAGAACGGTGCGCAGCGGGAGGGTTTTATTAACGCACTTGAAAATTAGACTTTATTTTTTTACAATAAAGTGCATAAATGCTTGAACCTGACAAAAAATATTCGCGCGTCCTCGAAGATACGCGGGAATCCCCGTGCGGCGTCGAGTCGGCGCCCGTGTCGTACGCGTACTTTCAGTCAGTGTTGTTACTGAGTTTAACGAAGTTTCGCGACAAAATATTTACTGTAGAGTGGTAACCCAGAACGGTTTACTCACGCAGGCTCGCGAGGTCGCGCGCAAGCTTGAGCATACGCAATCCGTAAAGAAAATGCCCGAGACCGCGTGGGGATTATTCCTTTCTGTCTGCGTTGACCCTTAGACGTCGTCGTCGTGCAACGTCGCTGCGCCTTGTAGGTACGACTCGTCGTTGTAGGTTTTTGCGCCCGAGTAAATTTTTACAGAACAAGACTTTTGTAACTTTCTAATTACCTTTTTAATAAAGTTAGATAATAATAAAATGGATCGGTTCCAGCAAGCACGAAAAAATCTAATTAGGTAGTGCATTTACTGTAAGTGTGAATAGGAACTCACTCTTACAGTAAATGCACTACGTGTGACAAGGACAAAATTAGTGGAGCCAAATAGAGTTGCCCAATTATGAACAAAATATTGTAAATAGTATCGATAAAAAATACCTAAGCACCGTAAAAGTTTGTTGTTTATTGTATCGACATAGATTGTATTTAACGTTCATGTAATAGTCTTATCAATGATAGTATCGATAAAAAGTACCTACGCACCGTAAAAGTTTGTTGTTTATTGTATCGACATTGTTTGTATTTAACTTTAATGTAATCGTCCTATCAATGATAGTATCGATAAAAATCCTACGCACCGTAAAAGTTTGTTGTTTATTGTATCGACATTGTTTGTATTTAACATTAATGTAATCGTCTTATCAATGATAGTATCGATAAAAAATCCTACGCACCGTAAAAGTTTGTTGTTTATTGTATCGACATTGTTTGTATTTAACGTTAATGTAATCGTCTTATCAATGACTTTACGTTCGAAAATTTCAGTGTGGTACAAATAAAGACGACGTTTTTTAATAGGTCATCAATCAGCCTTTAATAGTCCACTGCTGGACTAGGCCTCTCCTTTGAAAAGAGGAATTGGCCTACTATACCACGCTGGCCAAACGGGTTGATATAGGGTTTGTTTCAAGTTTTCCTTCTCTTACAGTGCTGTTCGCTGCATATCTAATATGCTCCCTCTGTCGGCTCTTACGACACCCATGGGATGATATGGGGTGGTGACATTCCGTATTCTTAATCCGTCACCACACGGATAATAGGTAAACCATGATAAACATGTAAAGATATTCAATTATTTAATCATTTGAAATAAGTTAATAATTATTGACTATTTTAGCTCTTTCCGTATGGTATTTAAAATGGTCTAATGGGTTTAACAATCTACTTAAGAATTATAATAACTATGTACTGAAACTACTGAACTAATTGAAGTATGTGCATAGTATTTCATAAACTTGTTTAACTGTGTCGTATTAGCAACACAATTAAGCAATAGCATTATCGTTAATACAAGTAAGAATGCATAGTTCGTTGTATAAAAACATTTTCTGTTATTTTGTTGTTAACGTATTAACGTGTCAAAAATATCGACATTCATAGTACCTCTTGGACATCTCTATTTCCTATCCTAGACATGTCAATCATGGTGATCGTGACTCTTCAAAGGTTTGTTTAGTGCCGCAAAAACTATAGAATTAATAAGTCGATCAGATTGCGCGCGCGCTTATCTTAACTTTATGCGACAGTTGTTTTTGGTATTGAATTGTGTGATTGTATTTAGTTGTGTTATTTAATTGTGTTGTTGTTTAGTGAACTTTATCATTCGTCATTTTTGGATTATTTGTGTTAATAATGACAAACTTTATGTCGTCCGAATATCCGGATATGATTGTGTTACGTGGGTTCTTGTTGTGAAAAAGACACCAGTGCTTTCCTAATTACTGAACTTTCATTAGAGTGATTTGTATAATTACTGAAATAGGCAATTCGTGATCGTGATAGGCAAGTCATCATCATCAATGCTACGTCCTTTTTACCCGACTGCGCGACGCAAAGGAGGGTAATGTGTTTATCAGTCTATGTATGTATGTATGTTTGTATGTATGTATGTTTGTTTCTATGTGGCGTTCTAGAGACCAAATGCGTAGGCCGATTTTGATGATTCTTACGTCAATCGATTCGTCTTAACCTTGCGAGTGTCACTAAAGACATGACAGTAATCAAAATTCACCACAGCGACAACCAGACGCCATATTGTCAAAATGAAAAAAAAAAGTCGATGAACTATGTCAAGTGGGGTGTCTTTGAATAGGTATTTTAAAATCATCTTTAGGTTCCTTTTATCATTTTTCATTTTAAATAATAGTTTAGGATATATAAGGATTTAAAGTTGTAAAACAAAAAAAATCTCGCTAATTTTCTTATTTATAGATTTAAGTTTTTATTTCAAGTATAAACGATATACAAACACTTGATTGCGAAATTTACCATCTTATAACGAAGTTAATGAATCGTAACTAAAAAGTATAAAATAAAAATAAAAATTTAAAGAAAAACAAAAAACCCGACTGCATAAAAACTAATTTTAAAAAATACCTGAAAAACTTAACTTAAATAAAAACTAAAAAGAAAGAAACAAGCCCAGTAGTTAAGAATTCTGTTAAGTAATATGCAGAACAGAACGACTCACAGTCGGGGCCCATTCAAATTTTACCAATCAAATCTTCCCAAGGGGCCCCGACTGTGAGTCGTTCTGTTCTCCATATTACTTAACAGAATTCTAAACTACTGGGCTTGTTTCTTTCTTTTTAGTTTTTATTTAAGTTAAGTTTTTCAGGTATTTTTTAAAATTAGTTTTTATGCAGTCGGGTTTTTTGTTTTTCTTTAAATTTTTATTTTTTAAATAAATGCCCCTATGGTAGCGCCACCCTGTATATATGCTTACCTGGAATGGAGTTCTACAACACCATGTGACACGATACGTCTCGTCACTTGACCAAATCTTCAAGTAATTCTCATGTTTGTGTCATTCTCTGTCGCTAAAACGAGACAGTGGGTAATACACCAGATAAACCACGGAATTTCGCTATCTCTTTGGGTTGCGGAGGTCAGACTAAGAATATTCAGTCAAATCCGGCTAGTAGTAAGCAGAACCCGAGATTCAAATGCGATAACGCTAGGAGGAAGTGGATGATACATAAAGGGAAATATTGAATGAGGAACTGAAATCCTCGCTGTTGTAATACTTACATTCTCCCACAGAACATTGGCTACGTCGTCTATTGTGACTCCTATCTCGCGCATTTCACCGCTATACCTGCAACATGAAACATAACATGTTATACAGTCATTCATTACACACATTTCAGACAATACAGCTTAGTTTGACAATGAAGAGAGGTGCTATATATCTGACATCTGCAATGATGTTACAAGTAAAAAGAAGTAGATACGTTATAGGCGTACCAAAAGCAGGACGCTAAACATAAGCCAGGTGGCAAGTCTGACATATGTGTGTGTGAAGTCGCGAGCCGGCGTCATAGTGAAACTGACACAACTTGTCAACCGAAATTAAAATAAAATATGGAGTTATCGTTGTGTGCGTTAGTGTACCGTTTCTACGGATTGATTACTACGCAAGTAACGTATCTACGACTTTTCTAATATCATTGGACATGTGAGTATTATTGTGTTGTGTGGCGGACCTGATGTAGGCCCACATGACAAGCGTGAGCAGCGCCAGCCCCATGGCGAGGTTGGCGAGGTTGGCGAGCGGGTAGAGCCCCACGAGCCCGAACACGCCGCTCGCCACGTAGAACACCAGCGCCACCGCGAAGAACACGGACGGTGTTCGCGCCGCCTTGAAGATGTTCTTGCTCTCGTTCTGTGCGCTGAACTGCGCGAACTGCTCGTCCAGATCAATGATGAGCTGGTTGTAGTAGGCCTGGCTGAACTCGTCGCCGCCCATCTTGCGCTTGGCGTGGAAGGCGTGCAGCGCCTTGTCGCGCAGGCGCTGGTGCTCGCCCGTCAGCAGGTAGGGCTTCAGCCGCCGCGCAGCTCCTCCCTCCAACTGCGAGTCCACACGTCCGCGTCCCCTCCACTCAAACACCTAACTCTAACACATCCCGAGTAACATTACCTACCGTCGCTGCTACATGCAAGCGTCTCTCTGACCCGACACGCAGCGCCATCGCCATACACTACGACACCCCTTATAACCGCCATGTACACAATGCGCCTTCAAACTACACTTACCTACTAGGTACTTAATATCAGATCAGTTGAGTGCGTTACGGTAAAAACTTTATTCTTTCACTAAATACTAATTAAATAGGAAACTTGTCCACTCATAAACCTTAATAGGTTATGTTAGGTTTTCTTGTGAACCCGCACCTAAAAATAGGAGCCCTGCGAAGCAGAGCTACGTCAACTCAAAACTAAAATATGAATTGCTTCTTTTTCATTGAAAGGATTACTTTTATTATTAGAGATTTGCAACGGTCAATAAACAGGTGTTCGTTATGAAATATTTTAGTGAGTATATTTTGGTGTGCAAATAGTATTTTTGCTGAAACAAAGGAATATTTATTGTAGAGGTCAACGAGATATTATTGAGGAAGAGTTAAATACTGCCCCATAATATATTTCCAGTGGTCACAGTATCCTCGCCTACAAACCTTAATTTCCTATCATACAGCCTATCATCTTATACCCCTCCATATCTCGTGTCCCTCCTCCTTTACAACAATAACATTCCCAAGGAGGTTTGGCATCGGACATTCGGCCGTCTAGTAAAGAACATACCATAACTACAAACCTATTGCAGTATCACCAGTTGTACTTCATAAACAATGTTTTAATTAAGTACCTAATATTTTATGACAAACACTGAAAACTTACCAATTATAGTAACGAATTCCCATTGATCCATAAGCTACTCATTTAATATTACCATATTATTGTATTTAATTTCACTCCTAATCACAAACAGCTCAATACGTACGCATTTATTAGATTTCACAATCTTTATGAATCGCTGAAACCGAAATTTCCCGCGCGCGGCGTGTTCTGAATTCAAACTTTGAATTGGGTAACTTTTTATTTCATCAATCTCGGATATAAAATTTATAAAGTATTGTTTTTCTAGAAATACGTGTATGTGGATGTTGTATGCGTAACGTACCTAAACTCCTATATTTTCATTAAAATCGTATATTTGTAATTTATTTATTTATTGATTTACCACTTGGAAAACCAACAGTTAAAACAATAAAGACAAAATTACTGAAATTTGAAGCAGTAAGCCAATTACAGGTTCTCACGGATAGTCATAGAAAAGCACTATTATAAGTCAACAATGCTATATGATTAAGATAAAAACTACGAGTCGAAGAATTTAAGATTTAGCTCTCTGCGCGCCATGATGCATTTGGTATTAGATGGGTCAAAAGAGTACACACATCAACAAAGTCTAGGGATATTTTATATTTCATCAAATATCTAAAAATCTATGAAGAATTTTCTGATACAGTAAATAGAAGAATCATAGATTATTTTAAGGTCTTTAATAAAAATAAAAAACATTTCGTGTTTTTTTTTGTTTTAAATAAAAAAAATATTTTTTTTAATCATCATGTAAAATTAGTATGATAACAACAAACATTTCTTCTTAAAAAACTATTAATTTTAATAAAAATGGAAAAAATCTTGTAAAATCTAATCATTAATAATCAGTGTTGCCACCTCTTACATTGATTACACATCGACATCGATTGTTAATACTTAAAATTAAATTGTCAATGTCTTGCTGCGGTATGAGGTCCCATGTCCTTTGCAAGTGTTCGTAAAGTTGTTGTTCAGTCGTCAAATTTGGTGGAAAATCTCTCAAAGCTTTTCGTTGTAACATGTCCCAGGCATGCTCGATAGGATTTAAGTCGGGCGACTGTGCAGGCCAATCCAAAACTTGAATATCGTGCTCTCGGAGAGCGGTCGATACCAGCCGCGCCGTATGGCAAGGAGCATTATCGTGCATGAGTAGAAATTCATGGCCTATTTGAGTTCTGTGTGGGACAATAACGGGCTCTACTACCTCCTCGTGGTATTTTTGTGCAGTCATGCTGCCTTGGATCCAAACGAGTTGGGTTCGTCCGCCAAGACGAATTCCTGCCCACACCATGATTGTCCCGCCTTGGTATGGGTGGACCTCCTGAGGGTGCCGTAGACGGCTAACTCTCCCTGGAGCTCTCCAAACGCGTGTTCTTCGTGAATCCGGGTGAAACCCAAACCGGGACTCATCGGTGAACAGCACCAAAGACCATTGTTCGTCACTCCATGGTAAATGCTCCCGAGCCCACGAAAGCCGCCGACCGCGATTGCCACGTCGCAATGCTGGAACACGCAATGGTCTTCGAGCATGAAGATCAACTTCATGTAACCTTCTTCGCACGGTTTGGTCGCTTACCAGCAGCTGGTGGTCCTCCTGGAGCCTTTGCACTAGTTGCAGCGCTGTGATATTGGGTTGTCTTCTGGCGGTCATTTGGAGAAATCGATCCTGTCTCTGCGTAGTAACACGATATCTACCTGTGTGCTGTTCGGCCACATCTCCAGTACTGCGATAACGTGACCACAACCTTGATATCACATTTTGACTGGTATGTAGGGCCTCAGCAACGACGCGTTGAATTGCACCATTTTCTAACATGCCCACGGCTCGTAACATTTCATCTCGACTCAAATGACGACGTGACATGACTTTTAAAGTTCGTACGTCACGTTAAATTAAAAAAGAAAAACAATTAAAAACCCTTTTCATTAATAATTATAATAAAACAGTTTTAACTTTCTTTAATGTAACGAATTACTAGCAAATTTGCCGCCATATTTTGTTTATTAGTTTGTTTTTTTTCTTTCCCTGTTCAAATTTTGAAAATAGAATAAAAGAGGTTTTAATCTGTATATAAACTTTTTGTGGAAACTAACAAGGTTCTAAACTATAAACTCGTAAATAATTTAGGATTAAGATATCCCTAGACTTTGTTGATGTGTGTATTCCTTACATATTTTATAGAAATCTTTGATTGCTCGCACCATATACCTGTTTTGTCTATAGTTGGTTGATGAGAATGGAATCAATATAGGTGGATTGAATCTAACCGATCTTTGAGGCACGTTGAAGTGCAGTTTCTGCAACAAGCTGGGACAATCAATTTCATTAGATTAAATTTTTAACATAAATGAGAAATCTGCTAACTGGCGACAATGTTCAAGTGGCTGAAGATGAAACTTTTTGCATAGTTGAATGTAATTATTTGAGTTATACGGCACTTGTAAACGAAAACAAAGAAACCTTATAAAACGTTTTTGAATATTCTCAATACGGTCAATGTATTTATGGTAACACGGGTTCCAAATTTGAGAGGCATAGGTATTCAAGGTGACTTCTTACAAACGCACAGTAGAGAATCTTGAATGTTTTTGCTTTTTTGAAACATTTTGACATCCTCATTATAAAACCAAGTGCTCTTGAAGCCTTAGAGATCATTTGCTCAATACGCACATCAATTGAGGCCATGAGAACCATAGTGGCCTAACTAAATTTTTTACAATATTGAGTTTATGATCTTTTCCAGTTCAAATTGATCATTTTGATAGAACCAGAGTGGCCTAAAAGTGATACAACGAATATTCACTAGAGAGCAACATAATCACTGTTACCGTTTTTAGTCTGCGATCTAAACTTGAAGTGCCATACTGGCCTAAATAAGATAGGCCACTATGGCTTAAGCCCTCTAAAACTTCACTGTCATGATGAAATTAGTTAGGCTACTTTTTGACGGATTCTCTGTCTACGTTTTTGACAGTCTGTTCATGATAAACGTCATTATTCATACACTTCAGCTTGTTAATTCTTTGAGCTATTTCGATTTACTTGATTCTCTGTCGGATCACTTCATTACGAATTCGATTCTTCAGAGAAACTCTGAGCATAGCCCTCTCCATAGCTCGCTGAGCGACCTTAAATTGGTGGACCAGTCGCACCGTTAATGTCCACGTCTCGGCTCCGTAAGTCATAACGGGTAGGAGGCACTTGTTGAAGACCTTGGTCTTAAGGCTTTGCGGTAGGGTGACGGAGTTTCCTATATGGTGCCCAGCCCAGCCGTATATCTTCTGCCAGCCTCCTTCTCGAAGTTGTTTCTACCCAAATGTACGGTTTGCCCCAGGTAGACGTACTCCTGAACATCTTCGAGAGGGATCCCATTTAGGATAATCGATTCCGGAGAGACATGTTCATTGAACATTATCTTGGTTTTGTCCAAGTTCATCCGAAGACCGATGCGACCAGAAGAATCAGCTAGGCTGCTCAGCATATACTGCAAGTCCTGCACGCTTACAGCCACGATGACGATATCGTCTGCAAATCTTAGGTGTGAGAGGTCCTTTCCAGTGCAGCGTCTTGAACATATTCTTCATTGTATTTATGTGCAATTTGGGGGAAATAACATCCCCTTGTCTCACACCTCGATGCAGGTGGATAGGTTCAGACTGCCGGTTCTATACTTGGACGGTCATAGTCGCGGCATCATACAGACCTCTCAGCACTTGGACATATCGCCAATCGACTTGGCACTGTTGCAAGGACTCCAGAACAGACCAGGTTTCAATGGAGTGAAAGGCCTTCTCATAGTGCACAAACGTTAAACACAGGGACAGATTATACCCCTCTGTCTTCTGTGTCGTATCCTCCTAAAAAAACGGCCAGTTCGGGCGGCAGAAGTCTACGCGCGAATCGGTTCGTAATGACCATTGAGAACAGCTTATAGTCGTGGCTCAAGAGCGAGATAGGTCGATAGTTCTTCAAAGAAGTTTTGTCTCCCTTTTGGAAGAACAAAACGACAACGCTCTTGCTATTCCCTTGGAGTTCTCTCCGAGAAGAGGACAAAATTAAATATGCGCTCCAACGCATATTTGATTCTGTCCTCTGCAGCTCCAGCTGCACAAGTATATGTTTCCCACCTGCCTTTAGCAGCTCCGTCGTAATTCCATCGTCCCCGGGGGCTTTCCCATTTTTGAGCTGCCTTAGGGCCACCACGATTACGTTCTAGCTGACATCTGGCAACTCTTCCGTGAAGTGGCGGGTTAAAGTGGCTCTGGGATACGCGGAAAAGGGACTTTACAGATTTGACTGGTATTAAGCTGGATCGTTAATACCCTGATGCAAAACCCATCAGCTGTGAGAAAAAAAGGACTTATAAGATATTTTACCCTTTTTACCTCCAGTGCATCACAGCTTTTATATCAGAATCAAAGATAATGTGTCAGTAAGAAATGATCAAATAACATAGATGTTGAGGATGACAATGATAGTAGCTAAGAATACTTTTATTGTTAAGTGCACTTGCTGCTTATGTTGTTTTGTTTTATTTTTGAGCTGTTGTGTTTAATAAACAAATGGTCTAATAACCGCTTTATTCTTATCTATTTCTAAAAACCTACTGCCAAAGTGGCCTATCTGTGTATAAAATGTAGAAAAATAGCAATAAAGCTATTTTGTCACTACTAAAATCATAAATTGGTACTTTAATAGGTCAAATAAAACAAAACAGTAATAAAAAGTATGTATTCTTAAGAGTGCTAGATGATTAAAAAAATACTGTTTTTATTTTCTATGGTACTCAAAAAGCTTGCCTATTGAATTAGGCCACTATGGTTCTCATGGCCTCAATTAATAGCAGCTTCGCATCATAGTAAATACCAAGGTCTCGAATCTCATCCTGTTTCGGTAGCACTTGACCTTTTAGCGCATAAGAAGTTGATACCTATTGGGAATCGTTTCCTGGTAAAGGTCACCACTGAACACAGCCGGGTTAAGATCAATTATTAACCTTGCAGTAGTCATCAAGACGCGACAGAACTTCCTCCATATCTTTTGTCGATGATATTTTGGAGTAAATCTTCATATCATCAGCAAAACACAGAAGGCTAGAATTGTGGAAACAAGAGTCGATGTCGTTTACATATATAATAAAGAGCAAAGGGCCGATTAAGGAACCCTGAGGAACACCGCTAGGCATAGAAATCCAACTAGAAATATAGTTACTGACTACGACCGCCGGAGATCTATTTTTCAAATAAGAAGTGAACCATCTGAGAAGGTCACCTCTTATTCCGATGTTAAAAAGCTTAGATTTTTTAATACATACATACATAGACTCACGCCGGTTTCCCTGAAGGGGTAGGCAAAGGCATATTAAACGCCCACTTTTCGCCAGTATTTTGATCCCACGTAATAGGTGGCGAGCCTATTACCGCTTTTTTAGATTTTAGAATATTATGGTCGTAATGCATATTGTTTAAAAATATTAGCTTTCGGCGCACCTTCTACATGTAAACTATAAGTGTGCTGAATGTATTACTGCTCCGTTCGCGCACTTGTCGTAAAAAGGGATAACAAAGTTCACTTTGATTTTGCTTCACGTTAATTTATAATAATGATGATGGTGGTGATCAAAATTAAAATGTTGTAGAAGAGATAGAAAATGTGAAATAAAAACAATACCATATATTTTTTAGTCAACTTTATTGTATTAAAACAAATATTTATTTACATGAAAAACTCCCCTTCGTGGCGGTCCGAGAATCACAACCGCAAAATACATATTTTATACAATGTTCGTTAATCAACAAAATAAACTATGCAATACCTCAACGAATTATTTATTATTATCCCATGCCAACACAAAAGAAACAACATTCATTCTCAATGAATTTAGATTGGCACATGCTAAATATTTATATTTATAAAAAAATCCACAGATATGTATTACTATATCCCTATTAGGGCGCGGACAGACATTAGCTACGTATTACATTGTAACATGCTCACGTTCGCAGTGTGGCGGTATTGCGGGTACGAATCGAACTTGGCATCTATAAGGGTCGGCGCAAACGGGCCACCGACCACAGCCACTGGTGGCCAGCGACAGCCACTTAACACACTTTTTTAATATATTTTATATAGACGCGCCGCACACGTGTGGCCGATGGCGGCCACTCGCTACAGAAGTAAAATATATGAAAAAGTGTGTTAAGTGGCTGTCGCTGGTCACCAGTGGCTGTGGTCGGTGGCCCGTTTGCGTCGACCCTAAAGGTATTACAAGCAAGCGGTATGCAATTTGAGCGTACGCATAGCGCGTTTTGCTTGCGTTCGATTCAATAAATAAACCAGCGTCTATTCTATTTATTTGCATTTACAATATGTGCTTTATCATTGCAATACTTTCACAATGTACAAATCCAGCCTATGCGACATATTATTCTATGTAACGAATGTCTGTCCCCTCCTTTACAAATATTATTTACACGTTTGCTAAGTATAATAATAAAAAACACAACTAAGGCGTCTCCGTAAGTTAGCAATTGTGTAGAAAATAAATTCTGAAAAATCGATGCTGAGATTCAAAGAAGTTTCGGGAAGAGTAAAAGCGATCGTGGGTAACTGTGGCGCGAGAGTTGGCCGACTGTTGCAAGTGTGGATGAACTTTACCGACTAACATTCCAGCTTAGCACCGATATATACATTACTAGAATCAGACGATTTTCTAAAATAATAACAAATCGTATCACGGTTGCGCGCTTACTAAGTGATAGTTTGATGGCACAGTCACGTTGATGTGTGGTAGATGTCATCATATATCGCGCCGGTGCAACAATCAGATAAATTGACGATTCTATCAGTCAAATAATAAAAATCGGTGATGTTCAATCACTCATACTATATTTTCGAGCACAAAGGTCATGGGTACTGTTGTAAGGCAGTCGTTAAATGGCTTATATTTGACTAAAAGAGAGAGCAAAGGCAAGATTTGGAAGATTTATAACATATGTTCAGCGTTGCTAACTTACTGCAGACAGTAACTAATATAAGGGGCCATGCACACTGGTTGTAACAAAATCATCTTTTATATCAATGCGCCTGTTTCTAAAGGCGGCCATCCCGCGCCCATATTGAATTGACTATATCTTTGTATGTTTATAAGTGGGTCATATTTTTATGTTGTTACTAAAATTTCGAGACAGGCTAACCTTAACCCGGTTGGCGAATATTCTAGAAACATCACAATTAGCGATAAAAATAAGCTATATCTTAACACCAGCTGCAAAATTGACTAAATCATAAGAAATTAAAGAAACAGCTGGGCAACTAACGAGCGATGATTTTGTTGCGCAGTCTACAATAGCCCAACTAAAATTAACATGACGGACTTCTAATTTTGAGCACTAGACTATAATTTTGAACACACGAAGACTTATGTCAAAGAAAAACAAAATGCAAAAATAATAAGTATATATGTTTAGATGGTCGCTCATAATTTTCTCATCTGATGAAATGTACACTGTATAATATGTGGTTGGTGACTTAAGTAGGTAATGAGCCGAAAAGGGTGTTTCTTTCGTTTAGAAAAAACTGTTGTTGGGTATCAACAGTTTTTTCTTAACCGTTAATACTTCGTCGAATTAAAAACCATCACAAAGAACTTCCACCTACGTTGAACGAATGATGAAGATTTAAGGTGTAATCAACGCAATAATGGCAAGTTGACAATAGAAAGCATACGTCAGGTATCACATTAAAATAAACTTAGCACCCATAAAATGATTTTATCTAAAATATTACACCCACTCTCGGCTTATTACCATCTCCCGCAATCAACCAAAAGATTAAAAAGAAATATTAAGTACATGATTTATTACAAGTGCAATGCAACAAGTGAAAGATGACATTTGTCCAAAAATGTGGGAAAATAAACCAGCTTTGTGCACAGTTAAAATCTAATAATTACACAAAATTATTACTCCGATATTTACCATTAAATTTGTTAAAATCTTATTGCTTTATAAACCTATATCATTATTTTTGTATATAGTAAAAACCGTATTAATTTTCACGTCCACGGTTCACCCCGATAAATTATCGGTAATTCACTATTTTTATTATTGGTGAATTTGCGATAAATTATCGATAATTCACACTTTTATCGTGGTGAACACGCCGACTTGGACCTTTTATCGACAAAATAAATGCAAAATGCACATTTTGCTCTTATTTCTTTTCAGATAGGTATATCACCCACCCTGACATAATCTTTGTTATCCATAAATTACATTAACATTTCACATACAACAAACTCATTCTTTTGCGAACTATACTCCTTTGTAAGGACACAACGATCAATAAAATTAAAATACGCACACATCAACATTCTGTATTCAACGCGAACATTTCTCTTTCCAATCATTTAAAATGTTTCATAATTTATAGACAACGATGGTCGTCAAATTTGTTAAACACTATGATAGCGGGGCCGTAATTTCAAATAACGACGATTTAGATATTTTGTTGCCCATTTTTTTTATAATTTGACAGTTCAATCACATTTACACCGCTTGGCAAATAAAATATTTGTATACTTACTTACAATTATTTTAAAAGACATTTCATAAAACTCGTTGTTTGAAATTATGACGTGCGCTATCGTTTTTGCCGCTTTGACGGCAACACAAGGATATAATAACAAGATTTAACATTATTTTCAGCAAACTTAACTATAACCATGATGTGGAAATATGTTATACAATGCACATTAAATGTGATCAAAAACAATCGTTTCGCTAAACATGTACAAAAGGCATAACACAACAATTGTATTTTCTCTTCTAAATGTAGGTGATAAAAGACAGCAAATTTGTTAAATGTCCTTTACGCCTTCATTACACACGAGCGTGTAAAGTACAGAACATATCTTATTTGCTTTAAGCGCTCGTAATTGATAGGGCGGTAAAAGACATTAACTAACATTTTGTGTTCTTTACATTAATTAAATTGCGCTGTCTTTTAGAACCTGATATTGTTAGATCCGAGTGTTGTCGTCAAGTTTGGTAGATAAAATTGGGGCTATGATGAACTAGGTTACCATTCCCTTAAGCATAATATTCACATGAGGCGTATCAAGAATGTCTACACACTTGTATAACGTAACACTGACTAGAGCCCGGCCGGCTCGTTCTTTGGCACTGAGCACGCCACTCACTGCCACCGACAAGCGAATATTACAAAATCAACATACAAAAGTTTATTTTGGCAAGATTTTAACGAATATTGAGTAAAGGCGGAATAACCGCCACACATAGCGCAAGCTTCAAGCAGTTGCTGTAAGATATTTGTAGATTGAAATTGAATTTTAATTTTTTTGACGTGACAACGTCTTATAAATTGGTTTGCCGGGTGACACTTCAAGAAACTGCGTTACGCTCCGCTCACGTTATGCGCTCACAATGAGAGCGAGTGAGAGGCATGCGTCCCGCCTAAGAGCGAGAGAGACAGACATAAAAAGTGAAAGGCACGCGTCTTTCATCCTTCTTCCTACTATACGAATGAATATTCACATTAAAATTATTTTACCACTCAAAGTCGTTGTCACGTAAAACTTTCGCCCGTATACCGACTTTACAGGCAACCAATTTTTTTGCTAAAGATTTTGACCTGCAAAATGGCGACATAACGAGCCATAATAAAAAAAGAAGACCATCTAAGTTTCTTTTACTATCAAAAGGTAGAAAAACCCTCGTAACTCCGCTGGCAGTGACAGCCCAAACCAGTTATGTAACTAAGTGAGTACGCGCCGTAGAACATGTCGACACGTGCCAGTTGGGCTAGTGTCGTAACTAAGTGAGCACGCGCGGTAGAACATGTCGACACGTGCCAGTTGGGCTAGTGTCGTAACTAAGTGAGTACGCGCCGTAGAACATGTCGACACGTGCCAGTTGGGCTAGTGTCGTAACTAAGTGAGTACGCGCGGTAGAACATGTCGACACGTACCAGTTGGGCCAGCGTCGCGTGTCTCCAGCCGGCATGCGGGCACTGGCGCTAACGATAACTGTGACACATGGATATGTAATACGCTAACGTGGAGCACGTAGCATACGTAGCAGGTGGCGTGGCGTGTGTGCGCCGGGCTCGGTGCGTGCGTGTGTGCGTGCGTGTCTACGTGTACCGGAGCGTGTCGACGTGTCACAAGTGCTTGTGCTTGCCGTTGTGTGTGTGCGCGCCGGAGGGCGGGGAGGGCCCGAGGGCCCGCTCGGCCGCCACATGCGCCGCGTGCTCCATGCCCTTCTCCAGGCACGTCTGGTACGTGGGCTTCATCACCTGCGCAACACAACACAACACACTCAGCTCTCGAGACATTATATATGTACAGGGTGGCGCTTACTTAGGGGCACTTTTTAAACAGAGGCATAGCTTACAACATTCTTAAGCCTTGTACCAAAAATCAATTCAATCGGTGCAGTAGTTTAGCTACAATATCGATTTTAAGTTTCGCATTTTTTGCACATGCTTTGAATTCCACACAGCTGATACAAAACGGTCAACGACCCTACATTGCGCGCCGCGACTCGCTACGACGCGACGCCTCGACGTCATCCCAAGTTAGGCTCAGCGCAGACAGAACGGTGCGCAGCGGGAGGGTTTTATTAACGCACTTGAAAATTAGACTTTATTTTTTTACAATAAAGTGCATAAATGCTTGAACCTGACAAAAAATATTCGCGCGTCCTCGAAGATACGCGGGAATCCCCGTGCGGCGTCGAGTCGGCGCCCGTGTCGTACGCGTACTTTCAGTCAGTGTTGTTACTGAGTTTAACGAAGTTTCGCGACAAAATATTTACTGTAGAGTGGTAACCCAGAACGGTTTACTCACGCAGGCTCGCGAGGTCGCGCGCAAGCTTGAGCATACGCAATCCGTAAAGAAAATGCCCGAGACCGCGTGGGGATTATTCCTTTCTGTCTGCGTTGACCCTTAGACGTCGTCGTCGTGCAACGTCGCTGCGCCTTGTAGGTACGACTCGTCGTTGTAGGTTTTTGCGCCCGAGTAAATTTTTACAGAACAAGACTTTTGTAACTTTCTAATTACCTTTTTAATAAAGTTAGATAATAATAAAATGGATCGGTTCCAGCAAGCACGAAAAAATCTAATTAGGTAGTGCATTTACTGTAAGTGTGAATAGGAACTCACTCTTACAGTAAATGCACTACGTGTGACAAGGACAAAATTAGTGGAGCCAAATAGAGTTGCCCAATTATGAACAAAATATTGTAAATAGTATCGATAAAAAATACCTAAGCACCGTAAAAGTTTGTTGTTTATTGTATCGACATAGATTGTATTTAACGTTCATGTAATAGTCTTATCAATGATAGTATCGATAAAAAGTACCTACGCACCGTAAAAGTTTGTTGTTTATTGTATCGACATTGTTTGTATTTAACTTTAATGTAATCGTCCTATCAATGATAGTATCGATAAAAATCCTACGCACCGTAAAAGTTTGTTGTTTATTGTATCGACATTGTTTGTATTTAACATTAATGTAATCGTCTTATCAATGATAGTATCGATAAAAAATCCTACGCACCGTAAAAGTTTGTTGTTTATTGTATCGACATTGTTTGTATTTAACGTTAATGTAATCGTCTTATCAATGACTTTACGTTCGAAAATTTCAGTGTGGTACAAATAAAGACGACGTTTTTTAATAGGTCATCAATCAGCCTTTAATAGTCCACTGCTGGACTAGGCCTCTCCTTTGAAAAGAGGAATTGGCCTACTATACCACGCTGGCCAAACGGGTTGATATAGGGTTTGTTTCAAGTTTTCCTTCTCTTACAGTGCTGTTCGCTGCATATCTAATATGCTCCCTCTGTCGGCTCTTACGACACCCATGGGATGATATGGGGTGGTGACATTCCGTATTCTTAATCCGTCACCACACGGATAATAGGTAAACCATGATAAACATGTAAAGATATTCAATTATTTAATCATTTGAAATAAGTTAATAATTATTGACTATTTTAGCTCTTTCCGTATGGTATTTAAAATGGTCTAATGGGTTTAACAATCTACTTAAGAATTATAATAACTATGTACTGAAACTACTGAACTAATTGAAGTATGTGCATAGTATTTCATAAACTTGTTTAACTGTGTCGTATTAGCAACACAATTAAGCAATAGCATTATCGTTAATACAAGTAAGAATGCATAGTTCGTTGTATAAAAACATTTTCTGTTATTTTGTTGTTAACGTATTAACGTGTCAAAAATATCGACATTCATAGTACCTCTTGGACATCTCTATTTCCTATCCTAGACATGTCAATCATGGTGATCGTGACTCTTCAAAGGTTTGTTTAGTGCCGCAAAAACTATAGAATTAATAAGTCGATCAGATTGCGCGCGCGCTTATCTTAACTTTATGCGACAGTTGTTTTTGGTATTGAATTGTGTGATTGTATTTAGTTGTGTTATTTAATTGTGTTGTTGTTTAGTGAACTTTATCATTCGTCATTTTTGGATTATTTGTGTTAATAATGACAAACTTTATGTCGTCCGAATATCCGGATATGATTGTGTTACGTGGGTTCTTGTTGTGAAAAAGACACCAGTGCTTTCCTAATTACTGAACTTTCATTAGAGTGATTTGTATAATTACTGAAATAGGCAATTCGTGATCGTGATAGGCAAGTCATCATCATCAATGCTACGTCCTTTTTACCCGACTGCGCGACGCAAAGGAGGGTAATGTGTTTATCAGTCTATGTATGTATGTATGTTTGTATGTATGTATGTTTGTTTCTATGTGGCGTTCTAGAGACCAAATGCGTAGGCCGATTTTGATGATTCTTACGTCAATCGATTCGTCTTAACCTTGCGAGTGTCACTAAAGACATGACAGTAATCAAAATTCACCACAGCGACAACCAGACGCCATATTGTCAAAATGAAAAAAAAAAGTCGATGAACTATGTCAAGTGGGGTGTCTTTGAATAGGTATTTTAAAATCATCTTTAGGTTCCTTTTATCATTTTTCATTTTAAATAATAGTTTAGGATATATAAGGATTTAAAGTTGTAAAACAAAAAAAATCTCGCTAATTTTCTTATTTATAGATTTAAGTTTTTATTTCAAGTATAAACGATATACAAACACTTGATTGCGAAATTTACCATCTTATAACGAAGTTAATGAATCGTAACTAAAAAGTATAAAATAAAAATAAAAATTTAAAGAAAAACAAAAAACCCGACTGCATAAAAACTAATTTTAAAAAATACCTGAAAAACTTAACTTAAATAAAAACTAAAAAGAAAGAAACAAGCCCAGTAGTTAAGAATTCTGTTAAGTAATATGCAGAACAGAACGACTCACAGTCGGGGCCCATTCAAATTTTACCAATCAAATCTTCCCAAGGGGCCCCGACTGTGAGTCGTTCTGTTCTCCATATTACTTAACAGAATTCTAAACTACTGGGCTTGTTTCTTTCTTTTTAGTTTTTATTTAAGTTAAGTTTTTCAGGTATTTTTTAAAATTAGTTTTTATGCAGTCGGGTTTTTTGTTTTTCTTTAAATTTTTATTTTTTAAATAAATGCCCCTATGGTAGCGCCACCCTGTATATATGCTTACCTGGAATGGAGTTCTACAACACCATGTGACACGATACGTCTCGTCACTTGACCAAATCTTCAAGTAATTCTCATGTTTGTGTCATTCTCTGTCGCTAAAACGAGACAGTGGGTAATACACCAGATAAACCACGGAATTTCGCTATCTCTTTGGGTTGCGGAGGTCAGACTAAGAATATTCAGTCAAATCCGGCTAGTAGTAAGCAGAACCCGAGATTCAAATGCGATAACGCTAGGAGGAAGTGGATGATACATAAAGGGAAATATTGAATGAGGAACTGAAATCCTCGCTGTTGTAATACTTACATTCTCCCACAGAACATTGGCTACGTCGTCTATTGTGACTCCTATCTCGCGCATTTCACCGCTATACCTGCAACATGAAACATAACATGTTATACAGTCATTCATTACACACATTTCAGACAATACAGCTTAGTTTGACAATGAAGAGAGGTGCTATATATCTGACATCTGCAATGATGTTACAAGTAAAAAGAAGTAGATACGTTATAGGCGTACCAAAAGCAGGACGCTAAACATAAGCCAGGTGGCAAGTCTGACATATGTGTGTGTGAAGTCGCGAGCCGGCGTCATAGTGAAACTGACACAACTTGTCAACCGAAATTAAAATAAAATATGGAGTTATCGTTGTGTGCGTTAGTGTACCGTTTCTACGGATTGATTACTACGCAAGTAACGTATCTACGACTTTTCTAATATCATTGGACATGTGAGTATTATTGTGTTGTGTGGCGGACCTGATGTAGGCCCACATGACAAGCGTGAGCAGCGCCAGCCCCATGGCGAGGTTGGCGAGGTTGGCGAGCGGGTAGAGCCCCACGAGCCCGAACACGCCGCTCGCCACGTAGAACACCAGCGCCACCGCGAAGAACACGGACGGTGTTCGCGCCGCCTTGAAGATGTTCTTGCTCTCGTTCTGTGCGCTGAACTGCGCGAACTGCTCGTCCAGATCAATGATGAGCTGGTTGTAGTAGGCCTGGCTGAACTCGTCGCCGCCCATCTTGCGCTTGGCGTGGAAGGCGTGCAGCGCCTTGTCGCGCAGGCGCTGGTGCTCGCCCGTCAGCAGGTAGGGCTTCAGCCGCCGCGCAGCTCCTCCCTCCAACTGCGAGTCCACACGTCCGCGTCCCCTCCACTCAAACACCTAACTCTAACACATCCCGAGTAACATTACCTACCGTCGCTGCTACATGCAAGCGTCTCTCTGACCCGACACGCAGCGCCATCGCCATACACTACGACACCCCTTATAACCGCCATGTACACAATGCGCCTTCAAACTACACTTACCTACTAGGTACTTAATATCAGATCAGTTGTGATCAGTATGAAGTGCGTTACGGTAAAAAACTTTATTCTTTCACTAAAATACTAATTGCACACCAAATATGCCCATCGTTCTACAAAATATGATTTAACCAGGAATAGTCTCGTCCGTTTAGGAAACTTGTCCACTCAGAAAACTTAATAGGTTATGTTAGGTTTTCTGGTGAACCCGCACCCAAAAATAGGAGCCCTGCGAAGCAGGGCTACCTCAACTCAAAACTAAAATATGAATTGTTTCTTTTACATTGAAAGGATTACTTTTATTATTAGAGATTTGCAACGGTCAATAAACAGGTGGTCGTTATGAAATATTTTAGTGAGTATATTTTGGTGTGCAAATAGTATTTTTGCTGAAACAAAGGAATATTTATTGTAGAGGTCAACGAGATATTATTGAGGAAGACTTAAATACTGCCCCATAATATATTTCCAGTGGTCACAGTATCCTCGCCTACAAACCTTAATTTCCTATCATACAGCCTATCATCTTATACCCCTCCATATCTCGTGTCCCTCCTCCTTTACAACAATAACATTCCCAAGGAGGTTTGGCATCGGACATTCGGCCGTCTAGTAAAGAACATACCATAACTACAAACCTATTGCAGTATCACCAGTTGTACTTCATAAACAATGTTTTAATTAAGTACCTAATATTTTATGACAAACACTGAAAACTTACCAATTATAGTAACGAATTCCCATTGATCCATAAGTTACTCATTTAATATTACCATATTATTGTATTTAATTTCACTCCTAATCACAAACAGCTCAATACGTACGCATTTATTAGATTTCACAATCTTTATGAATCGCTGAAACCGAAATTTCCCGCGCGCGGCGTGTTCTGAATTCAAACTTTGAATTGGGTAACTTTTTATTTCATCAATCTCGGATATAAAATTTATAAAGTATTGTTTTTCTAGAAATACGTGTATGTGGATGTTGTATGCGTAACGTACCTAAACTCCTATATTTTCATTAAAATCGTATATTTGTAATTTATTTATTTATTGATTTACCACTTGGAAAACCAACAGTTAAAACAATAAAGACAAAATTACTGAAATTTGAAGCAGTAAGCCAATTACAGGTTCTCACGGATAGTCATAGAAAAGCACTATTATAAGTCAACAATGCTATAAGATTAAGATAAAAACTATGAGTCGAAGAATTTAAGATTTAGCTCTCTGCGCGCCATGATGCATTTGGTATTAGATGGGTCAAAAGAGTATTCCTTACATATTTTATAGAAATCTTTGATTGCTCGCACCATATACCTGTTTTGTCTATAGTTGGTTGATGAGAATGGAATCAATATAGGTGGATTGAATCTAACCGATCTTTGAGGCACGTTGAAGTGCAGTTTCTGCAACAAGCTGGGACAATCAATTTCATTAGATTAAATTTTTAACATAAATGAGAAATCTGCTAACTGGCGACAATGTTCAAGTGGCTGAAGATGAAACTTTTTGCATAGTTGAATGTAATTATTTGAGTTATACGGCACTTGTAAACGAAAACAAAGAAACCTTATAAAACCTTTTTGAATATTCTCAATACGGTCAATGTATTTATGGTAACACGGGTTCCAAAATTGAGAGGCATATTCAAGGTGACTTCTTACAAACGCACAGTAGAGAATCCTGAATGTTTTTGCTTTTTTGAAACATTTTGACATCCTCTTTATAAAACCAAGTGCTCTTGAAGCCTTAGAGATCATTTGCTCAATATGCACATCAAATAGCAGTTTCGCATCATGGTAGATACCAAGGTCTCGAATCTCATCCTGTTTCGGTAGCACTTGACCTTTTAGCGCATAAGAAGTTGATATTGGGAATCGTTTCCTGGTAAAGGTCACCACTGAACACTTAGCCGGGTTAAGATCAATTATTAACCTTGCAGTAGTCATCAAGACGCGACAGAACTTCCTCCATATCTTTTGTCGATGATATTTTGGAGTAAATCTTCATATCATCAGCAAAACACAGAAGGCTAGAATTATGGAAGCAAGAGTCGATGTCGTTTACATATATAATAAAGAGTAAAGGGCCGATTAAGGAACCCTGAGGAACACCGCTAGGGATAGAAATCCAACTGGAAGTATATATAGTTACTGACTACGACCGCCTGAGATCTATTTTCCAAATAAGAAGTGAACCATCTGAGAAGGTCACCTCTTATTCCGATATTAAAAAGCTTAGATTTTAGAATATTATGGTCGTAATGCATATTGTTTAAAAATATTAGCTTTCGGCGCACCTTCTACATGTAAACTAAGGTCGCATCTGTCGTAAAAAGGGATAACAAAATTTTGCTGCACGTATTTATTTAATGATGATGACGGTGATCAAAATTAAAATGTTGTAGAAGAAATAGAAAATGTGAAATAAAAACAATACCATATATTTTTTAGTCAACTTTATTGTATTAAAACAAATATTTATTTACATGAAAAACTCCCCTTCGTGGCGGTCCGAGAATCACAACCGCAAAATACATATTCTATACAATGTTCGTTAATCAACAAAATAAACTATGCAATACCTCAACGAATTATTTGTTATTTATATCCCATGCCAACACAAAAGAAACAACATTCATTCTCAATGAATTTAGACTGGCACATGCTAAATATTTATATTTATAAAAAAATCCACAGATATGTATCTATATCCCTATTAGGGCGCGGACAGACATTAGCTACGTATTATAATTATTGTAACCTGCTCACGTTCGCAGTGTGGCGGTATTGCGGTTACGAATCGAACTTGGCATCTATAAGGGTCGGCGCAAACGGGCCACCGACCACAGCCACTGGTGGCCAGCGACAGCCACTTAACACACTTTTTTAATATATTTTATATAGACGCGCCGCACACGTGTGGCCGGTGGCGGCCACTCGCTACAGAAGTAAAATATATGAAAAAGTGTGCTAAGTGGCTGTCGCTGGCCACCAGTGGCTGTGGTCGGTGGCCCGTTTGCGCCGACCCTAAAGGTATTACAAGCAAGCGATATGCAATTTGAGCGTACGCATAGCGCTTTTTGCTTGCGTTCGATTCGATAAATAAACCAGCGTCTATTCTAATTATTTGCATTTACAATATGTGCTTTATCTTAATACTTCCACAATGTACAAATCCAGCCTATACGACATATTCTATGTAACTAATGTCTGTCCCCTCCTTTACAAATATTATTTACACGTTTGCTAAGTATAATAATAAAAAACACAACTAAGGCGTCTCCGTAAGTTAGCAATTGTGTAGAAAATAAATTCTGAAAAATCGATGCTGAGATTCAAAGAAGCTTCGGGAAGAGTAAAAGCGATCGTGGGCAACTGTGGCGCGAGAGTTGGCCGATTGTTGCAAGTGTGAATGAACTTTACCGACTAATATTCCAGCTTAGCACGGATATGTACATTACTAGAATCAGACGATTTTCTAAAATAATAACAAGTCGTATCAGAGTTGCGCGCTTACTACGTGATAGTGTGATATCACAGTCACGTTGATGGGTAGATGGTAGAGGTCATCATATATCGCGCCGGCGCAACAATCAGATAATTTGAGGATTCTATCAGTCAAATAATAATAAGCGGTGATGTTCAATCACTCATACAATATTTTCGAGCACAAAGGTCATGGGGATTGTTGTACGGCAGTCGTTAAATGGAGTATATTTGACTAAAAGAGAGAGCAAAGGCAAGATTTCGAAGATTTATAACATAATTATGTTCAGCGTTGCTAACTTACTGCAGACAGTAACTAATATAAGAGGCCATGCACACTGGTTGTAACAAAATCATCTTTTTTATCAACGCGCCCGTTTCTAAAGGCGACCATCCCGCGCCCATATTGAATTCACTATGTCTTTGTATGTTCATAAATATGACCCTTATGTTGTTACTAAAATTTTCGAGACGGACTAACCTTAACCCGATTGGGGAATATTCTAGAAACATCACAATTTGCGATAAAAATAAGCTAAATCTTAACACCAGCTGCAAAATTGACTAAATCATAAGAGCTTAAAGAAACAGCTGGGCAACTAACGAGCGATGATTTTGTTGCGCAGTCTACAATAGCCCAACTAAAATTAACATGACGGACTTCTAATTTTGAGCAATAGACTATAATTTTGAACACACGAAGACTTATGTCAAAGAAAAACAAAATGCTAAAATAATATATATGTTTAGATGATCGCTCATAATTTTCTCATCTGATGAAATTTACACTGTATAATATGTGGTTGATGACATATGAAGGTAATGAGCCGAAAAGGGTGTTTCTTTCCTTTAGAAAACACTGTTGTTGGGTATCAACAGTTTTTTCATAACCGTTAATATTTCGTCGAATTAAGAACCGTCATAAAGAACTTCCACCTACATTGAATGAATGATGAAGATTTAATGTATAATCAACACATTGGTAATAGCAAGTTGACAACAGAAAGCATACGTCAGGTATCACATTAAAATAAACTTAGCACCCATAAAATGATTTTATCGAAAATATTACACCTACTCTCGGCTTATTACCATCTCCCGCAATCAACCAAAAGATTAAAAAGAAATATTAAGTACATGATTTATTACAAGTGCAATGCAACAAGTGAAAGATGACATTTGTCCAAAAATGTGGGAAAATAAACCAGCTTTGTGCACAGTTAAAATCTAATCATCATCATCAGCCTTTAACAGTCCACTGCTGGACTAGGCCTCTCCTTTGAAAGGAGGAATTGGCCTACTATACCACGCTGGCCAAACGGGTTGGTATAGGGTTTGTATCAAGTTTTCCTTGTCTTACAGTGGTGTTCTCTGCATAATATGCTCCCTCTGTCGGCTCTTACGACACCCATGGGATGATATTATATGGTTAAAATCTAATAATTACACAAAATTATTACTCCGATATTTACCATTAAATTTGTTAAAATCTTATTGCTTTATAAACCTATATCATTATTTTTGTATATAGTATAAACCGTATTAATTTTCACGACCACGGTTCACCCCGATAAATTATCGGTAATTCACTATTTTTATTATTGGTGAACTTGCGATAAATTATCGATAATTCACACTTTTATCGTGGTGAACACGGCGACTTGGACCTTTTGTCGACAAAATAAATGCAAAATGCACATTTTGCTCTTATTTCTTTTCAGATAGGTATATCACCCACCCTGACATAATGTTTGCTATCCATAAATTACATTAACATTTCACATACAACAAACTCATTATTTTGCGAACTATACTCCTTTGTAAGGACGCAACGATCAATAAAATTAAAATATGCACACATCAACATTCTGTATTCAACGCGAACATTTCTCTTTCCAATCATTTAAAATGTTTCATAATTTATAGACAACGATGGTCGTCAAATTTGTTAAACACTATGATAACGGGGCCGTAATTTCAAATAACGACGATTTAGTTATTTTGGTGCCTATTTTTTTTTAAATAATTTGACTGTTCAATCACATTTAGACCGCTTGGCAAATAAAATATTTGTATACAATTATTTTAATAGATATTTCATAAAACTCGTTGTTTGAAATTATGACGTGCGCTATCGTTTTTGCTTTGACGGCAACACAAGGCTAAAATAACAAGATTTAACATTATTTTCTGCAAACTAAAATAAAACCATGGAATTATGTTACAATGCACATTAAATGTGATCAAAAACAATCGCTTCGCTAAACATGTACAAAAGGCGTTACACAACAATTGTATTTTCTCTTCAAAATTTAGGTGATAAAAGACAGCAAATTTGTTAAATGTCCTTTACGCCTTCATTACACACGAGCGTGTAAAGTACAGAACATGTCTTGTTTGCTTTGAGCGCTCGTAATTGATAGGGCGGTAAAAGACATTAGTAACTTACATGTTGTTCTATACATTAATTAAATTCCACTGTCTTTTAGAACCTAATATTGTTAGATCCGAGTGTTGTCGTCAAGTTTGGTAGATAAAATTGGGGCTATGATGAACTAGGTTACCATTCCCTTAAGCATAATATTCACATGAGGCGTACCAAGAATGTCTACACACTTGTTTAACGTAACACTGACTAGAGCCCGGCCGGCTCGCTCTTTGGCACTGAGCACGCCACTCACTGCCACTGACAAGCGAATATTACAAAATCAACATACAACAGTTTATTTTGGTAAGATTTTAACGAATATTGAGTAAAGGCGGAATAACCTCCACTTATACTGCAAGCTGCAAGCAGTTGCTGTAAGGGATTTGTAGATTGAAATTGAATTTTTGCCAAAGATGTTGACCTGCAAAATGGCGATATAACGAGCCATGATAAAAGAATAGACCATCTAAGTTTCTTTTACTATCAAAAGGTAGAAAAACCCTCGTTACTTCGCTGGCAGTGACAGCTCAAACCAGTTATGTAACTAAGTGAGTACGCGCGGTAGAACATGTCGCCACGTGCCAGTTGGGCTAGCGGCTAGTGTCACATGTCGGTCTCCAGCCGGCATGCGGGCACTGGCGCTAACGATAACTGTGACACATGGATATGTAATACGCTAACGTGGAGCACGTAGCATACGTAGCAGGTGGCGTGGCGTGTGTGCGCCGGGCTCGGTGCGTGCGTGTGTGCGTGCGTGTCTACGTGTACCGGAGCGTGTCGACGTGTCACAAGTGCTTGTGCTTGCCGTTGTGTGTGTGCGCGCCGGAGGGCGGGGAGGGCCCGAGGGCCCGCTCGGCCGCCACATGCGCCGCGTGCTCCATGCCCTTCTCCAGGCACGTCTGGTACGTGGGCTTCATCACCTGCGCAACACAACACAACACACTCAGCTCTCGAGACATTATGTATATATGCTAACCTGTAGTGGAGTTCTACAACACCATGTGACACGATACGTCTCGTCACTTGACCAAATCTTCAAGTAATTCCCATGTTTGTGTCATTCTCTGTCGCTACAACGAGACAGTGGGTAATACACCAGATATTAGTTTAAACCACGGAATTTCGCCATCTCTTTGGGTTGCGGAGGTCAGACTAAGAATATTCAGTCAAATCCGGCTAGTAGTAAGCAGACCCCGAGATTCAAATGCGATAACGCTAGGAAGAAGTTGATGATACATAAAGGGAAATATTGAATGAGGAACTGAAATCCTCGCTGTTGTAATACTTACATTCTCCCACAGAACATTGGCTACGTCGTCTATTGTGACTCCTATCTCGCGCATTTCACCGCTATACCTGCAACATGAAACATAACATTTTATACAGTCATTCATTAGGTACACACATTTCAGACAATACAGCTTAGTTTGACAATGAAGAGAGGTGCTATCTATCTGACATCTGTGTATTATTGTGTCCGACCTGATGTAAGCCCACATGACAAGCGTGAGCAGCGCCAGCCCCATGGCGAGGTTGGCGAGGTTGGCGAGCGGGTAGAGCCCCACGAGCCCGAACACGCCGCTCGCCACGTAGAACACCAGCGCCACCGCGAAGAACACGGACGGTGTTCGCGCCGCCTTGAAGATGTTCTTGCTCTCGTTCTGTGCGCTGAACTGCGCGAACTGCTCGTCCAGATCAATGATGAGCTGGTTGTAGTAGGCCTGGCTGAACTCGTCGCCGCCCATCTTGCGCTTGGCGTGGAAGGCGTGCAGCGCCTTGTCGCGCAGGCGCTGGTGCTCGCCCGTCAGCAGCCGCTCTGCAGGTAGGGCTTCAGCCGCCGCGCCGCTCCTCCCTCCAACTGCGAGTCCACACGTCCCCTCCACTCAAACACCTAACTCTAACACATCCCAAGTAACATTACCTACCGTCGCTGCTACATGCAAGCGTCTCTCTGACCCGACACGCAGCGCCATCGCCATACACTACGACACCCCTTATAACCGCCATGTACACAATGCGCCTTCAAACTACACTTACCTACTAGGTACTTAATATCAGATCAGTTGAGTGCGTTACGGTAAAAAACTTTATTCTTTCACTAAATACTAATTAAATAGGAAACTTGTCCACTCATAAACCTTAATAGGTTATGTTAGGTTTTCTTGTGAACCCGCACCCAAAAATAGGAGCCCTGCGAAGCAGGGCTACGTCAACTCAAAATTAAAATATGAATTGTTTCTTTTTCATTGAAAGGATTACTTTTATTATTAGAGATTTGCAACGGTCAATAAACAGGTGTTCGTTATGAAATATTTTTGTGAGTATATTTTGGTGTGCAAATAATATTTTTGCTGAAACAAAGGAATATTTTTGTAGAGGTAAACGATACATTATTGAGGAAGAGTTAAGGGCTTCACAGTTTCACACACAGCAGCTAAGGTAAAGGCTCCTAATACCGAGGTAGTCAAAATCGGCTCTTAATTCCGAGGTATTTTTGTTTTCGCTCTTATCTTTTGAATATTATTATGTAACTACTTAACAACAGGATTCACTCATTCCATGTTTCAAACTTGCTCAGTAAGTGTAACCCCGGAGCTGTAAGTATTGTCTTATCTGTGCCCGGAGCAACTAGCTAAAATCAATCTTTCTCTGCCACGGTGTCGACGCGCGTGGTTTTTTCATATAAACACGGATCCTGTTAGGTAAGTGAGCTCATTTTTTTAACGTAAGTTTTTGTTGTGATTTTAACATAAGGTGTTGAAGGTAAGCAATTTGTCAGTATTTTGTGTTATTTTACTTGCCATAATTATCAAGATAATTTATGTTTTAAATTGATTTAGTATCTAAAAATATAAAACAAAATAACACGGAGCTAGGATACGTTTTTTAAACGTAGTTCCTAATTCGGAGGTACCATCGGTAATAGGAGAAACACTACATCGTATTCACTTACTTATTACTTTTAATACAATATTTTTTTAATGAGGCGTTTGTTCATTTGAAATTAATAATATTCTTTCGAAGTAAAAACCTAATTCCGTGGTATGTTTTATTGGATAGAAATCTTATTAAATGTTGTCAAACATGACCCAGAAAACAACATTTTCTTTGAAAGGCCTAAATAAGAAGTTGCTCTTTAGTCTAATAAAATGTAATTATTTTGTACAGATTTTGACTGATATTAACACTTTTCAATCACAGAAATGTTGGTACCAGTAAGAATTGAATAAGTTATTTATTCGGCCGAATTTTTATGGGTCGGAATTAGGATTACAAATTACAGGAATTTCTCCTAATTCCGAGGTAGGATTTTTGTATACCTCGGTGTTAGGCTCTATGAGCTCCTAATACCAAGGGTATGCCTCCGTATAAGGATTTCCATAGAGCCTTATACCGAGGTATGGCAACCACAAATAGTATTTTAGGGTACCTTAAACCAAAACTTTCGCGTCATATCGGAATCCTTTATACACGCGCCGGCCGCCCCGCTACAATAGGGAATATGCATAAAATTTAAATTCGTCTCCTATATTTTTTTTTCGAATCTTTATTACCGTCAGATTATAATCAAAACGTATTTTTTAATTTAATTATTATTTAAACCCATAAAATATTGTTTTAAAAGTGGAAAATAAAGGCGGGCAATTCAAACTTACAAAACGCGTCACCATTGGTCGAAACGAAAAGTGACGTCAGCTGGCACGCCATGCTGTTTATCCGCGTCGATATTCATACTGTTTTAGTGGTATTTGCGAATAAAATACTTTAAACCTGTGTTTCTGTGGTGATTTCTAGTGAATCTGAGTTTGTAGTTAATCTAGGACTATGACTGAATCTGATTAAGTCAAAGCTCAATCCGAAAATCTACCGAAAATGGATACATTTATGATGACAGCATATTTTGTATCAAATCTTAATTTAACATGCAAGGTACCTATTATTATGTTATTTTTTATATATTTTAGTCCGTCACATTGATTTTTATACATAAATTGAACACAGCGCGTTAGAAAAATATTAAAACATAACCAATACATAACATTCGTCATTAACATCACTGCAGAATTCCTATTTAACGGGTATATCATAATAATTGGTAGGTACGTGATATTATTAAAGTTCACACGTACGATTATACACACAAGTACGATAAGTTTTCTTACTTTTAGCACATATTAAGCAGATAAATACTTAATGACTTTATGTAATAATAATAATATTGTCCTACGAACGAATCCGGCCACGGCGGTTTATCTTTTTATGAGACTAGCCAGCTGCACAGAAATGATATGATGTGTGATACTATATTAGGAATAAGTTTAGGAAGGTCTGTAGAGAAAGTTTAATTCAACTTTTTGGAACTAGGCTTGGTTTGTTTTAAACCGAATTTTGTACTGAATTAAAACTTACATACTACTCATTCACGCTTCGTTGTATATAAACATAGCATAATAGGAATGCTAAATGACCTTCACAAAAATATATTTTATTTATTTATTTATAGACTCACGCCTCTATCCCCGAAGGGGTAGGCAGAGGTGTAATATTACACCCACATTTCGCCAGGAATTTTTACGTCCCACGTAATAGGGGGCGAGCCTATTGCTGTACCGGGCACATAACCAGACTCCGTGCTGCTACTGAGAATTTCCTAATGGAAAAACCCAATAACACTTTGCCCGACCCGGGAATCGAACCCGAGACCTCCCAATCCCACGCGCACATTTATGCTGCGATACCAACGAGGCAGTAGACAAAAATATACATAAACACTATAATTGAGGTACATTATCCCTTCTCAACACTAAAGGTTTCGAATATTCACATCGCTTGGAATAGGAAAAAAACACTTTATCGGTTGTACTTTTACTAGTGTTTTAGCACTTCGGTACCATACAATACTAGTAAGAACGTTTTTTTAGCTTTTTCCATGATTTGTAAAGCAATTAGAACTTAAAATACGTCTGAAGTAACTGAAACGCTTAGAGTTCACACCACGTGACCTGCCATGTGACGTAATCGAAAGCGCGCGTTAAATGGCGGCGTTTGAGCGGCTCGATTTTATTCAATGTTTTCAATTTCACTTTGCAAAATAATTTGAATACTTTTAAACCTATTTATATTTTTTTCTGTGTTATAGTGATGAAAATGATTATTTTACGTCATAAAAAAAATCATGCATATTCCCTATTTAGCGTTTGTTTAGCCGCATTTTCCGCATTCATTGGATTCATTTCCGCAATTTCTTGATACCTACCTAATAAGATATATTCAAATTTTATATGAATGAATATGTGTGTTATTAATAATTTAGAATAAGTAAACTATCAACTTGAAATTTAATAAAACTTTTTAAAACATTTATTATAAACTCCTTTGTAACTGGAGTAGGAGCATATTTTCAAGAAATAGCACTACTATTTTACTATTATTATTTAACTTATAGCATTGCTGTACGGAACCAATCAACTCCTTTTTATTCTACCTCGGAATTAGGAACCGACTACCGCGGTGTTAGGTTTCAAGCCTAAAAATACCTCGAAATTAGGGAAAATCGACTTTGCTATAAAACTATTTTTTTTTCATGAATAAATCTTTTGAAAAGTCACATAATAATAGAAGTTATATACAAAATTTAATGTCCATTTTAGCTGAAATAATATTTTTACATAGGCTAAAATATTTACAAATGCTTATTTTTCCTGCTTGCTTTCAAATGTCACGAAATACCTCGGTATAAGGAGCCTTTACCTTATAATGTAAAGATGTACCTACATTATAGCACGATACATCTCATTACATCTTTCCATAAAAATCGTGATAGGTACATTAAGATAATTTAAAGCTATACCTACATCCCGGGATGTAATGTACATTAATATACATTATAGCTGCTGTGTGTGAAGCGCTGTATATACTGTCCCCGAATACCTATATTGCCAGTGGTCACAGTATCCTCGCCTACAAACCTAGCTTAATTTCCTATCACACAGCCTATCAATATATACGCCTCCATATCTCGTGTCCCTCCTCCTTTACAACAATAACATTCCCAAGGAGGGTTGGCATTGGACATTCGGCCGTCTAGTAAATAACATGCTACAACTACAAACCTATTTCAGTATCACCAGTTGTACTTCATAAACAATGTTTTAATTAATATTTTATGACAAACACTGAAAACTTACCAATTATAGTAACGAATTCACATTGATCCATAAGTTAAGAGCGTTTAATCCGTCGGAGGCGATTTTGCGGGTTTTTATTGTTCTATTACGTTACGGATAAATGACAATTAATGGAAAAGATATAGAAAATATGAAAGTTCAGTTCTTTATCAAGAGAGTGCTGGAGAAAAATATATGGGTTACTATATTAAATATTTTAAAACGGATGAATTTAAAAAAGTCATTTTCGTAATTTCTGTAGTTTAGGCCAGCATTAATGGTCGCTAGTGCTATGAAAACTTATTGTTCTATAATTCTGTAAATGTAAACTGTACGAGCAAAAGCTATACAAGCGAGTCCCTAAAAAAGAAATTGTACTTTCATTCATAATTTTCAAGAAAATCGGAGAACAAAACAGTGCATTTTGCTTAATTTTAGTCCGCAAATTTGCATTTATATCTAAAAAACTACTGTGATTATTAAAAAGATATATACATATTAACAAACCTTAAGATTCATTTTAAGTCATATAAAAAAATTGGAATCTAAACTTTTCGTTTGTAATTAATATGATTTTTTTAAAAAGACCTATAAAACTCGAAGCGCGATGCTATGTCCGCCATTCAGCGCTGAGCGCTCTCAGAGGACGGACCTGTCGCTCGCGTCCGCGTCCGCCATTTTACGTAAATATTGCATTCCAAAACGTTTAAAGCGCGGCTAAAGCTTCTTGATCCTTATTTTTTTCTCAACGTATTTTTTTTTATAAATATGAAAAGTTGATGTACTTAACTTTATTTATGTATTACGTATTAAACTAGTGTGTTAGTCGAGACATCTGGAGTGTAGTGGTTACAGGTTAGTATAGTAGCGCGGTCAACTAGGGGCTGGGCGAGACTGACAGAAACGGACCGTTAGATATAATACCTTGCTGCAAATATCAAGTGGCAATATACAGTATAAACAGGTACAGTAGTTAGACGCATTTGATCTTTGATGGGTGACCATGGGATTGGCTTGCAAAGCCTTTATCGCAGGTTTATTTTCGTACAAACTACATAAGTTAAGGTAAAGTAATTGACATCACGGTCATAGTATGGATGGGTGACCAACCGATGAATTTACAGAGCCCATGTATGAGGTTCTTAATGGGGGCAAAATTATGGTTATTTTTAAGCTAGGACGCGCCGTCGTTAGCATGATACCAATGTAATAGGTATTTACCTAAAACGTACTATGCAATGTAATTAAAAGCACACTTGAATCGAATATTATCTTACAAACCGCCGCAGCTCAGCTGATCCCCACGAGCTCGCATTGCAGGTACCTAACACACACAAGCCCACCTACCTACTGTGCAGTCTTATTCTGCACCAGTTAACAGTTTATTTTGACTCAATTCTTCTAACTATATTTGTTCAAAATGCAGTTTCGATCTAATGTCAGTGTCATACTCATGTCACAAATGGTATTCTCCTAAATAAACTGATATTGGAATGTTATCGTGTCTAGATCGTTAATTGAACAATGTCATCATCATCGTTCTAGCATACCGTGGATTCGAACCCTTCTTCGACACCTTCTGCATAGCAGTCCGTTGGTATCTCCAGTAGGCTATCGCTGCCTGTTGTTAATTAAACAATGTGTCAACGTCAGTGAGAACAATAGAAGTCAAATTATAGTTGGTGCCACGAGAAGATAGACTTTTTGTAAACAAACATTCAGAGCTTCACAACCTTTTTTCGAACAGTGGCGTTTTAGATTTTATGCTTTTGAACAGTCTTTTTTTTTCAATGCCTAATTATGCCACTATGTTTTTAAATTTATATTGTTAAATTTTACTGAAATAAAAATATTTGATTTTGTGTTTTAGTGGTCGAATGTTCATAAATTGGCCGATTTTTTTGTTGTTTTACACGTAATAATCTGTAAATTAATGAAAAATAGAGTACCATGTATGTTAATTATAGAGTAGGTACATACATGTTACTTTATTATTGACACGATTTTTAAAAAATCACTACGCAATAAATAATATTGCTCAAAGTAGCATATCTATTCTAAAATATTAAATTATTGACCAACAATGAATAATATAACAGATAACTAGCTAATACATTGCATAAACATTTCTAGGCATAGAGATTTTACGTTGTCTGTGAATGAAGAATGTGTCGTCAGAATGAACTTAAACAAAAACCATTAAACGTTACGGTAGGCTGAAAACGCAATTTCTTTTTTAGGTATAAATAATTTTCTGCCATCTGATATTCTGCACGCGCTTTTTCGAGATGCCGGCAGCGAGAAGAGCGTTGCAATCCTATAAACTTGTATTTAACTTAACACCAACCTTTCCTGATAACTAAAAATTTAATTTTATCATCTGATAAAAAGATGTTAAGCCCAAGAATGTATAATTTCAATGAACTAACGCCAAATGTTGACACTCTAGGCGTCAGTACCTCAAAACATTAAAAGATCCGGTTGACAGCGCATAATATCGATAAAAACCCGATCCATTGACATATTAGTTTCCAATGACACGTATCTATGTATAGGTCGGTTCACGAAAGTTGACCAGAAATGGCGGCCGTCGCGCATATGTACATTCGTGCACCAATGGCGTGGCTCCATTCTTGACGCATTTAGGGAATGCGTCAAGAACGGAGCCACACCATTGGCATTCCACCCGCGCCTCACCCCGCACCTCCACGGAGACCTAAAAAATGATTTCTGCGCAGTGGTCATCTTTCGTGAACCCGACCTATACCGTTGCGCTCATTGATTTGAAATTATTTGTTTTTGACAGAACTATCGCTAAGTCACTTAGTAAAAATTCTTTGTTTACAAAATGTCTATGTTCTCGTGACACGGACTCTAGATGATAATGACATTTAAATTAGAAGAATACCAATTCTGAGTCAATTTAAAATCTAATCTCATTTCGTTCAAAATATAATTTCAATGTCATATAAAATACGAGAATTGGCCTTATCTATGTAAAATTTTATAAAAAGAGGGATTTATATCATCGCACACTGTGTGAAATAATTTTAGGTGAATATGTATTGTATAATTACAATATTTTGTAAATACAAATCAACATAATTATTGTATATTTTTTTCTTTCTTTTAATTAATTAAGTATTTTCTTTTACCCGACTCTTTTGGTTTTGTATTTAGTGTCATTCGTGGGTTTTCATGCATTAATAACAAAATAGATGTATATTTGAAATGTAACAATTATGTAGATGACAATTATAAATTATTTCTATCATATAATAAAACTGCGCCAAATTATTATAAATAGTCGTTGTTATCCTGAGGAATATCATCCTACTAAACAAATATGTAATATCTATCGTTATTTGATACCTTTAAATGCATGTGCATTGAAAATAATTAATTTGAATACTTTCATATCATAATCGACGTATTACATAAACGAATATTGTTCGTGTATGGCAAGAAGGATCAAGATTATTATTCCACGCGATACCGTCATAGTGCGCCGGGTCTCGCATGCGCGGTGTGCGGGCGACCGCGGTACTATAAAAACCTAAACTCGAGCCGCCGCTCGAGGCGTATACGCTCTTAATATTATTTCACTCCTATTCACACACTACGTACGCATTATTAGATTTCACAATCTTTATGAATCTCTGAAACCGAAATTTCCCGCGCGCGGCGTGTTCTGAATTCAAACTTTGAATTCGGTAACTTTTTTCCATCAATCTCGGATATAAAATTTGTAAAGTATTTTTTTTTAAGAAATACGTGTACGTCGATGTTGTATGCGTAACATACCTATAGTCCTATATTTTCATTAAAATCGTATACTTGTAATGCATATTGTTTACATACACTGACTGGTTTACCATCAACACAGGTGTTAGACAAGGATGTGTAGCGTCGCCGTGGCTGTTCAACCTCTTCATGGACCTCAAACCTCTTCATGTTTGCAAGATTTGAAACATAGTGATTGTGGATTAAGGATGAATGAGTTACTTGTCAAATGCTTCCTTTATGCTGATGATCAGGTTATATACTTGCGTCTTCAGCGGAGGAGTTGCAGGAGATGGTAACAATCATGCATAGTGCGTTAGAGAGGAAAGGAATGAAAGTGAACGTAAGTAAAACGAAAGTTATGGTTTTTGAAAAGTAGAAATGCGTTACGGCTTGTAATGTTATGATCGATGGACAGCGAGAGGAGCAAGTGAATGAGTTTGTATATTTAGTTACGCTGTTTACAAGAGATGGTAAGAATGTAGAAGATATTGAAAGAAGAGTTAATAATAATAAATAATAATAATAATAATAATTTATTTATCAGAAAACACAAGGGTACAAAAAATATACTCAACATAATTAAACTTAAGGCTACAGTTTTCCTATTGATTTGGAAGAACACCAGTCTCCTGTACTAGTAAGAAAACTGTATCACAGGAGATTGGGTCTCTCTTTCAAAATTATTTGTAGGTAGGTAAGTATATTAAAGAGATGCAATATTAGTACAGTATTCAAAAGTAAACAATATAATTAAATTAAGGTAAGATATTAAGCTTAGTTTCTAATTTATAAATAAACAATAAAATTGATCATTATAATCGCTTGCTAAGTAGGTAATCATTTTATGGAAGTTCATAAAATAACTATTATGATTGAACAGAAAGATGAATATTAAAAGCAAATTAATTACGTAGGATGATTAAATCACATATATAATAAGGTTATAAAGCTATCTTGCGGCGCTACTAGGCGCCTTCATAGTCTATGGTATTAATATACCTGATTTCGGCAGCCTTTCTAGCCGGGCAGTCGATGTCACCCACCCGTAGAGTGATTGGTCAGTTTGTTGGCGCAGGCACGTTGCACATTTAGGTGCTTGCATGGAAGAATAACTAAAGCATGGAATGAACGATATTTTTATGAACAAATTGAATATAGCTACACTCTTCACTCATATGACAAATTAGAGTTGCCAGCAGAAGATGGCACTATGTTTGTCAGCTAGGGCTAAAGACTATTTGAACACAAATTTCGTAACTTTTTAATTTTTTAGTGATTGAGCAAATCCGCTATCGATATCGATCAAAGTTTCAATATAGGTTCAAAATTAAACAGACTTGTAAAGTATAGTAAGTATGTACAAGTTATACATTCCGTAAGTTTGTGTCCACAGCAGTCAGAACGCTAGTTAATGGATGGTATTTATATAATTATTACACAAACTTGCATTTTTAAACTGAACTTATATATTTTTGTTTCAAATGGGTACTCAGTAGAACAGGCGTTATTTTCTAATTTTCATGGTATTTTTCTTCACGCATCAACAGCCTTTTCCAGTCCACTGCTGGTATTAAACCTTCCGTTGTGGAGGTTTGGCCTACTATTATACCACACTAGCCAGACGTATTCGTATAGGGTTTTATTTCGAGATTTCCTTCTCTTGTGTTTCTCTTAGTCGCCTCATACGACACCCTCGGCATTAATGTTTATTTATACTTATTTATAGTTAGTTCTTCAGCTGTAATGATAGCTGTAAGTGGGATTAATAAATATTAAATAAATAAATCATCACCCCCAAATAACATATTTTTATTAGAGAAAGCAAATAATTAAGAAAAAAGCAAAACTCATAGCTTAAGCATTATGATAACTGAGAATGGCATATCCAAATTAATTCTTTATAAGGATAGGATATAATCGACATGGATTTTATCAAGCAAAAAACATAAAAAATAACTTAAAATAGATAAATCAGACAAAACCTTGAATAGTGCTCAAAGGTTTGTTAATAACAATAATCACTTTATTGAAATTTTCTCATTTACATATACACTATGTAATACAAATCTATGTGTAAAAAATGTATGTGCGGGATCGCACGCTTTTTGATCATACATGTGACACACAGAATATTTAGAAAATGTGTAATTTGGCCAGATTACACATTTTTGCTAGAGAAAGTAAACAATTAAGAATAAGGCAAAACGCATGCTCAGGCATCATGATAACTGTAAATGTCATATATTACCCAACTTGACACATTATAAGAAAATGCATGGTCGACATGGATTATTGTATCAAAACACATAAAATTAAAGTTAAAATAAATAATTTAGTGAAAATCTTCAATAGTCCCCAAAAGTTTGTTATTAACAATAATCACTTTTTATTGATATTTTCTCATAACATAGTGTAGGTAATACAAATCTATGTGTAAAAAATTTATGTGCGGGATCGGACAATTTTCGATCATACATGTGACACACAGAATATTTAGAGAGAAAAAAATTGTGGCTAGACTAGCCCTTCGATTTTATCTTGGGATCGGCACATTATTAGTCCACTAGTCGAACAAGAACAACCAAGTTTTGGTCTCTGGGTAGATGACATTTAACAAAATTTCTTTCAAACGAAGATTCCCTTATTTTGATGCATAACCACTCAGTAGTCGTGACTATTAAAGTAGACAGTTCTTATCAAACCTTCAAATTACTGTCCTTTAAATATTACTGTCTTTGTAGAGAATGATCAGATTTTTTCTATAGGTGCATTAATTTTTTTGTAATATGATGGATTCTAACAAGCTTCGGAATTCACTACTGTTGCTGATAGTTTAATTATTAGCAAGTAATTATTTAATCACTTACACTGTTATGTTTAGAAGGGAGGAGCCGTCTGTCATTACTATAAAAACATTCCGCAGTAAAATGCTTGGAACAAATTCTGTGGTGCGTTCTAGGCACCCAATTTTCTCCACGACATACTGCAGCAATCCACTTATTTTATAAATCTTTATCACGTGCACATAGAATCTAAAAAATAACGAGGTAAAAATATACGGTGGATAGACATATCGATAAGATTTTTTACAACACTTGAAAAGTCGATATAAATATTACACGGCTAAATTCAAAATCATGATATAACTGTTATAAAAGAAAATTCACTAGGGTTATATAATTTGATGGCATAAATTGTCTAAATTGTATCTTACACGTCAGTTGACTGTGTTCAATTTGGGAGTACTAGGACGGTCTCTATGTATCCTATATTATCCAATCTCTTTGGGTGCTTGTGATTTTTATTGCAGTCCTGGATCGAATGTCCTTCTTCAGCACAAGGTCCGCATGTAGAGGTTGCATTCTTGCAAGTCTTAGGCGCATGACCGTATTGCTGACATTTATAGCACCTGGTCACAAGTGTGAAGTCCCTTACCGGACAGGAGGTCCAGTTGATGAATATTCTATTCTGTGTGATCAGGGCTTAACGGATTACGGCTGTTACCTCTAACATAATATTGCAGAGTCTCTCTTGCCCGATTTGTGGCTCAGTTTGATATTAGACAAAAATGTATCCTGGGTCATACCTGGTAATTTATCAGCGATGTTTTGCTCAAAAATACATTTAAAGACCTCATTTTCGCGCATTGCTGTTGGGACTCCTATTATAATAATGCGCGGTTTACGTTTATGGTTCATCGATCTTTAAGCCTGATGCAGCGAGTTGGACTGATTGCTTCAATTTTTCTATATCAGTTTTCGTTTCCGTGCTTATTATTACACCTCCATTCCTGGTCTTTCGGACACCGCGAACTTGTAGTTTCATTTCTTCAGGCCTTATGATTTTCTGAACCATACTTTTTGTGTCCTCGCTTGTTTTTGAAGTATCACTAGGGTAAATAGCTACCGAGCTTAGACTATTTGGTCGAATGTAGCTGTTGGCTCCCTTTTTCACCATATCTGCAAACGATGTACAGGCTGGAGCTTGTTTGGCGTTCGAATCCTGGATGGTCTGCTTTATCTGGGCTAACTCATCCATAAGATCTTGCTTTTCTGTCAAAGCTGAAAGGGCTTAGTGGTTTTGCAACGCTTTTAGCTTCAATGACTGGTAGGTATTGAATTATCATTCTGGACACACCCTGTGCAACATTGCGGCAGTTGGTATTGATCTTCAACTTTTGCTCGGTGTTAAGCTTACCTTCAGAGGCGATAGCACAAACTTTATTAAGACTCTGCTCAATAGTTCCTAACCAGTTCTGTAACGCCGGTGTTTTGATCATTTCTCTTCTCTCTTCATGGTCTTGTCTCTAGTACCTACTCTTATGTATGGTAGTGATAGTTGGGTATGGCGGAAGAGTCATGAAAGTAGAATAAATGCTGTAGAAATGAGAGCACTGAGAAGTATGTGTGGTGTTTCTCTGACTGACAGAGTAAAGAATTGTGTGATAAGAGTGTTGTGGGGTAAAAGAAGATGTAGTGACAAGCATCGAGAAAGGTATGCTAAGATGGTTTGGGGACGTGGAGAGGATGGATGACGAAAGACTGACCAAGCAGATATATAAGGCAAGTGTGGAAGGGACAGGACGAAGGGGAAGACCTAGGCGGACGTTCTCTGACCAGATTGATCCAAATTAAAATGTTGTAGAAGATATAGAAAATGTAAATAAAAACAACACCATATATTTTTTAGTCAACTTTATTGTATTAAAACAAATATTTATTTACATGAAAAACTCCCCTTCGTGGCGGTCCGAGAATCACAACCGCAAAATACATATTTTATACAATGTTCGTTAATCAACAAAATAAACTATGCAATACCTCAACGAATTATTTATTATTATCCCATGCCAACACAAAAGAAACAACATTCATTCTCAATGAATTTAGATTGGCACATGCTAAATATTTATATTTATAAAAAATCCACAGATATGTATTACTATATCCCTATTAGGGCGCGGACAGACATTAGCTACATATTATATTGTAGCATGCTCACGTTCGCAGTGTGGCGGTATTGCGGGTACGAATCGAACATGGCGTCTATAAGGGTCGGCGCAAACGGGCCACCGACCACAGCCACTGATGGCCAGCGACAGCCACTTAACACACTTTTTTAATATATTTTATATAGACGCGCCGCACACGTGTGGCCGATGGCGGCCACTCGCTACAGAAGTTAAATATATGAAAAAGTGTTAAGTGGCTGTCGCTGGCCACCAGTGGCTGTGGTCGGTGGCCCGTTTGCGCCGACCCTAAAGGTATTACAAGCAAGCGATATGCAATTTGAGCGTACGCATAGCGCGATTTGCTTGCGTTCGATTCGATAAATAAACCAGCGCCTATTCTATTTATTTGCATTTACAATATGTGCTTTATCTAAATACTTCCACAATGTACAAATCCAGCCTATGCGACATATTCTATGTAACGAATGTCTGTCCCCTCCTTTACAAATATTATTTACACGTTTGCTAAGTATAATAATAAAAAACACAACTAAGGCGTCTCCGTAAGTTAGCAATTGTGTAGAAAATAAATTCTGAAAAATCGATGCTGAGATTCAAAGAAACTTCGGGAAGAGTAAAAGCGATCGTGGGCAACTGTGGCGCGAGAGTTGGCCGACTGTTGCAAGTGTGAATGAACTTTACCGACTAATATGCCAGCTTAGCACCGATTATGTACATTACTGGAATCAGACGATTTTCTAAAATAATAACAAATCGTATCAGGGTTGCGCGCTTACTAAGTGATAGTTTGATATCATAGTCACGTTGATGGGTGGTAGAGGTCATCATATATCGCGCCAGCGCAACAATTAGAAAAATTGACGATTCTATCAGTAAAAAAAAATCGGTGATGTTCAATCACTCATACTATATTTTCGAGCACATAGGTCATGGGTGTTGTTGTACGGCAGTCGTTAAATGGAGTATATTTGACTAAAAGAGAGAGCAAAGGCAAGACTTGGAAGATTTATAACATATGTTCAGCGTTGCTAACTTACTGCAGACAGTAACTAATATAAGGGGCCATGCACACTGGTTGTAACAAAATCATCTTTTTTATCAATGCGCCTGTTTCTAAAGGCGGACCTCCCGTGCCCATATTCAATTGACTATATCTTTGTATGTTCATAAATATGACCCTTATGTTGTTACTAAAATTTTCGAGACGGACTAACCTTAACCCGGTTGGCGAATACTCTAGAAACATCACAATTAGCGATAAAAATAAGCTAAATCTTAACACCAGCTGCAAAATTGACTAAATCATAAGAACTTAAAGAAACAGCTGGGCAACTAACGAGCGATGATTTTGTTGCGCAGTCTACAATAGCCCAACTAAAATTAACATGACGGACTTCTAATTTTGAGCAATTGACTATAATTTTGAACACACGAAGACTTATGTCAAAGAAAAACAAAATGCAAAAATAATATATATGTTTAGATGGTCGCTCATAATTTTCTCATGTGATGAAATGTACACTGTATAATATGTGGTTGGTGACATATGCAGGTAATGAGCCGAAAAGGGTGTTTCTTTCGTTTAGAAAAAACTGGTATTAGGTATCAACAGCTTTTTTCTTAACCGTTAATACTTCGTCGAATTAAGGCGCTGTACTTAGTCAAAATAGGCTTCACAAAACAGTTTTTTAGCCAAATGTATACATTTTAGAGCAGCTAAAAAATATATGTTAATCTTGATCATATTTATGGGGGGACCATTGTGTTCAAAACACGTTTTCGGTAAATTTTCTCGATAAAAAAAAAAACATAAAATAACCATTTAAATTGAAATTGTAGCAATTGTAACTGTATTATTTATAAACAAATCTTGATAATATTAATAACAGTGATGTAATATATAATAATAAAGGGAACTATTGTTTTTAATTATCGATTGGAATAAGATATTTGTAAGTATTAATGTATTTAATGATAAATAACTCGTTCTGAACGTCCGTCCCGTCGTCGTCGCGCTTCTCTTTCTTATGTATACAATCCGACGGTGACAGCAACAGCTGAACTCAGTAGCTGTACACGGCGCCTTAAGAACCATCACAAAGAACTTCCACCTACGTTGAACGTATGATAAGGATTTACTGTCTTACTAATAAAATTTCCTTACACCGTTGTTTAACATCGTAATAGTTATTCACTGAATAAGCAGTATATAGCTATTTACACACTACTTGACCAATAAACCATGAATAAGCGTTGAGTAACTATTTAATAGTTACTACACTGAGCACTGGCAATATTGTCAGAAACGTTCTGAAGCCTAATATTATGAAATAATCAACGCATTGGTAACGGCAAGTTGACAATAGAAAGCATACGTCAGGTATCACATTAAAATAAACTTAGCACCCATAAAATGATTTTATCTAAAACATTACACCCACTCTCGGCTTATTACCATCTCCCGCAATCAACCAAAAGATTAAAAAAGAAATATTAAGTACATGATTTATTACAAGTGCAATGCAACAAGTGAAAGATGACATTTGTCCAAAAATGTGGAAAAATAAACCAGCTTTGTGCACAGTTAAAATCTAATAATTACACAAAATTATTACTCCGATATTTACCATTAAATTTGTTAAAATCTTATTGCTTTATAATATAAACCTATAATTACATTAACATTTCACATACAACAAACTCATTCTTTTGCGAACTATACTCCTTTGTAAGGACGCAACGATCAATAAAATTAAAATATGCACACATCAACATTCTGTATTCAACGCGAACATTTCTCTTTCCAATCATTTAAAATGTTTCATAATTTATAGACAACGATGGTCGTCAAATTTGTTAAACAATATGATAACGCGGCCGTAATTTCAAATAACGACGATTTAAAAGTTACTCAATTCATACTTTGTTGCCCATTTTTTATAATTTCACTGTTCAATGACAATTACACCGCTTGGCAAATAAAATATTTGTATACATATTTTAAAGACTATATTTAAAGATTATAATTATTTTAAAGACTTTTCATAAAACTCGTTGTTTGAAATTATGACGTGCGCTATCGTTTTTACCGCTTTGACGGCAACACAAGGATATAATAACAAGATTTAACATTATTTTCTGCAAACTAAACTATAACCATGGAAATATGTTACAATGCACATTAAATGTGATCAAAAACAATCGTTTCGCTAAACATAAACACAACAATTGTATTTTCTCTTCTAAATCTAGGTCATAAAAGACAGCAAATTTGTTAAATGTCCTTTACGCCTTCATTACACACGAGCGTGTAAAGTACAGAATATGTCTTGTTTGCTTTGAGCGCTCGTAATTGATAGGGCGGTAAAAGACATTAACTAACATTTTGTGTTCTATACATTAATTAAATTCCGCTGTCTTTTAGAACCTAATATTGTTAGATCCGAGTGTTGTCGTCAAGTTTGGTAGATAAAATTGGGGCTATGATGAACTAGGTTACCATTCCCTTAAGCATAATATTCACATGAGGCGTATCAAGAATGTCTACACACTTGTTTAACGTAACACTGACTAGAGCCCGGCCGGCTCGTTCTTTGGCACTGAGCACGCCACTGCCACGGACAAGCGAATATTACAAAATCAACATACAAAAGATTATTTTGGCAAGATTTTAACGAATATTGAGTAAAGGCGGAATAACCTCCACATATAGTGCAAGCTTCAAGTAGTAGCTATAAGAGATTTGTAGATTGAAATTGAATTTTAATTATTTTTTTGCCAAAGATTTTGGCCTTCAAAATGGCGACATAACGAGTCGTAATAAAAGAATAGACCATCTAAGTTTCTTTTACTATCAAAAGGTAGAAAAACCCTCGTAACTCCGCTGGCAGTGACAGCCCAAACCAGTTATGTAACTAAGTGAGTACGCGCGGTAGAACATGTCGACACGTGCCAGTTGGGCTAGCGGCTAGTGTCGCATGTCGGTCTCCAGCCGGCATGCGGGCACTGGCGCTAACGATAACTGTGACACATGGATATGTAATACGCTAACGTGGAGCACGTAGCATACGTAGCAGGTGGCGTGGCGTGTGTGCGCCGGGCTCGGTGCGTGCGTGTGTGCGTGCGTGTCTACGTGTACCGGAGCGTGTCGACGTGTCACAAGTGCTTGTGCTTGCCGTTGTGTGTGTGCGCGCCGGAGGGCGGGGAGGGCCCGAGGGCCCGCTCGGCCGCCACATGCGCCGCGTGCTCCATGCCCTTCTCCAGGCACGTCTGGTACGTGGGCTTCATCACCTGCGCAACACAACACAACACACTCAGCTCTCGAGACATTATGTATATATGCTAACCTGGTGAGGAGTTCTACAACACCATGTGACACGATACGTCTCGTCACTTGACCAAATCTTCAAGTAATTCCCATGTTTGTGTCATTCTCTGTCGCTAAAACGAGACAGTGGGTAATACACCAGATATTAGTCTAAACCAGGGATTCCCAAAGTGATCCCCAAGAGGTCGATATCGACCCCAAGGGGTTCGACCACTTTCGACACTTCACTGGTCGATTTTTAGACCTCGTCGACCCCCAAAATCAGTTTTCGTTTATGTCGACCACTTTGAGAATCCCTGGTCCAAATGGAATGAAATTTCGTCATCTCTTTGGGTTGCGGCGGTCAGACAGGCAGTTGCTCTGTGGTAAAGCTAATATTTAGCCAAATCCGGCTAGTAGCAAGCAGAACCCGAGATTCAAATGCGATAACGCTAGGAGGAAGTGGATGATACATAAAGGGAAATATTGAATGAGGAACTGAAATCCTCGCTGTTGTAATACTTACATTCTCCCACAGAACATTGGCTACGTCGTCTATTGTGACTCCTATCTCGCGCATTTCACCGCTATACCTGCAACATGTAACATAACATATTATACAGTCATTCATTGTACATATTTCAGACAACTTAGCTTACTTATTTTGTCAAAACTTATGAACTCATCGCTGATCTTATATAAAAGCTCGACGGAGCCAGTCTCACAAGCCAGAGGATACTAATATATAATAACTCTTTGCTCTAAATACATGCAGTACATCACCTTAATGCCTTGGGCATATCTTGCCAGTTAAATGAGCGAAACATCTTGCTCACGCCTGTATCCCCGAAGGGTTAGGCAGAGGTGTAATATTTCTCATATTTCTAGGTTTATTGTTAGGTCCCACGTAATAGGGGGCGAGCCTGTTGCCGTTACCGGGCACATCACTAAACTCCATGCTGCTGCGGAGAAAGCGGAAAAACCCAGTAACACTTTTGCCCGCCCGGGAATCAAACCCGGGACTTTTGATCAGCAGTCGCATACGCTATCCACTGGATCACGGAGACAGCGAGACGTCTACACAACTGAAAGTACGTACGGTTAATGCTCTTTTTAAACATTTAAACAAATCTTGACTTGCTTTTTAGCGCATTGATTAAAGGCCGGTTTCAATATTCGATATATGCATTGATTTGGAAATGTGAGATGTTGGACATGTTTTGTATGGAGCTTAATATGTCAGATGTGTTATGTATCTAAAATCTCAAAAATAATTGTAGATTGAATATTGCATTCAGCGGTTAGTAATGAGGGAAGTGGATTAATTTCTTTTGAACGATTCCAATATACTCGTGATTATTTTAGTTGGTTCGTTCAAAAATACCTAGTTTAAGTTTCTTCGGGACTGTATGAGTGTTAAAGATTGGGGTTTTTTCTATGGTTACTGTTAGTGATCGTGACACAAGTGATGCAGTAGTGGGAATGAGGGTGGGACTGGTCCCAATACAAGGTAAATGCGTGCGAGTCGAACCTGATGTAGGCCCACATGACAAGCGTGAGCAGCGCCAGCCCCATGGCGAGGTTGGCGAGGTTGGCGAGCGGGTAGAGCCCCACGAGCCCGAACACGCCGCTCGCCACGTAGAACACCAGCGCCACCGCGAAGAACACGGACGGTGTTCGCGCCGCCTTGAAGATGTTCTTGCTCTCGTTCTGTGCGCTGAACTGCGCGAACTGCTCGTCCAGATCAATGATGAGCTGGTTGTAGTAGGCCTGGCTGAACTCGTCGCCGCCCATCTTGCGCTTGGCGTGGAAGGCGTGCAGCGCCTTGTCGCGCAGGCGCTGGTGCTCGCCCGTCAGCAGGTAGGGCTTCAGCCGCCGCGCCGCTCCTCCCTCCAACTGCGAGTCCACACGTCCCCTCCACTCAAACACCTAACTCTAACACATCCCAAGTAACATTACCTACCGTCGCTGCTACATGCAAGCGTCTCTCTGACCCGACACGCAGCGCCATCGCCATACACTACGACACCCCTTATAACCGCCATGTACACAATGCGCCTTCAAACTACACTTACCTACTAGGTACTTAATATCAGATCAGTTGAGTGCGTTACGGTAAAAACTTTATTCTTTCACTAAATACTAATTAAATAGGAAACTTGTCCACTCAGAAAACTTAATAGGTTATGTTAGGTTTTCTTGTGAACCCGCACCCAAAAATAGGAGCCCTGCGAAGCAGAGCTACGTCAACTCAAAACTAAAATATGAATTGTTTCTTTTACATTGAAAGGATTACTTTTATTATTAGAGATTTGCAACGGTCAATAAACAGGTGGTCGTTATGAAATATTTTAGTGAGTATATTTTGGTGTGCAAATAGTATTTTTGCTGAAACAAAGGAATATTTATTGTAGAGGTCAACGAGATATTATTGAGGAAGACTTAAATACTGCCCCATAATATATTTCCAGTGGTCACAGTATCCTCGCCTACAAACCTTAATTTCCTATCATACAGCCTATCATCTTATACCCCTCCATATCTCGTGTCCCTCCTCCTTTACAACAATAACATTCCCAAGGAGGTTTGGCATCGGACATTCGGCCGTCTAGTAAAGAACATACCATAACTACAAACCTATTGCAGTATCACCAGTTGTACTTCATAAACAATGTTTTAATTAAGTACCTAATATTTTATGACAAACACTGAAAACTTACCAATTATAGTAACGAATTCCCATTGATCCATAAGTTACTCATTTAATATTACCATATTATTGTATTTAATTTCACTCCTAATCACAAACAGCTCAATACGTACGCATTTATTAGATTTCACAATCTTTATGAATCGCTGAAACCGAAATTTCCCGCGCGCGGCGTGTTCTGAATTCAAACTTTGAATTGGGTAACTTTTTATTTCATCAATCTCGGATATAAAATTTATAAAGTATTGTTTTTCTAGAAATACGTGTATGTGGATGTTGTATGCGTAACGTACCTAAACTCCTATATTTTCATTAAAATCGTATATTTGTAATTTATTTATTTATTGATTTACCACTTGGAAAACCAACAGTTAAAACAATAAAGACAAAATTACTGAAATTTGAAGCAGTAAGCCAATTACAGGTTCTCACGGATAGTCATAGAAAAGCACTATTATAAGTCAACAATGCTATAAGATTAAGATAAAAACTATGAGTCGAAGAATTTAAGATTTAGCTCTCTGCGCGCCATGATGCATTTGGTATTAGATGGGTCAAAAGAGTATTCCTTACATATTTTATAGAAATCTTTGATTGCTCGCACCATATACCTGTTTTGTCTATAGTTGGTTGATGAGAATGGAATCAATATAGGTGGATTGAATCTAACCGATCTTTGAGGCACGTTGAAGTGCAGTTTCTGCAACAAGCTGGGACAATCAATTTCATTAGATTAAATTTTTAACATAAATGAGAAATCTGCTAACTGGCGACAATGTTCAAGTGGCTGAAGATGAAACTTTTTGCATAGTTGAATGTAATTATTTGAGTTATACGGCACTTGTAAACGAAAACAAAGAAACCTTATAAAACCTTTTTGAATATTCTCAATACGGTCAATGTATTTATGGTAACACGGGTTCCAAAATTGAGAGGCATATTCAAGGTGACTTCTTACAAACGCACAGTAGAGAATCCTGAATGTTTTTGCTTTTTTGAAACATTTTGACATCCTCTTTATAAAACCAAGTGCTCTTGAAGCCTTAGAGATCATTTGCTCAATATGCACATCAAATAGCAGTTTCGCATCATGGTAGATACCAAGGTCTCGAATCTCATCCTGTTTCGGTAGCACTTGACCTTTTAGCGCATAAGAAGTTGATATTGGGAATCGTTTCCTGGTAAAGGTCACCACTGAACACTTAGCCGGGTTAAGATCAATTATTAACCTTGCAGTAGTCATCAAGACGCGACAGAACTTCCTCCATATCTTTTGTCGATGATATTTTGGAGTAAATCTTCATATCATCAGCAAAACACAGAAGGCTAGAATTATGGAAGCAAGAGTCGATGTCGTTTACATATATAATAAAGAGTAAAGGGCCGATTAAGGAACCCTGAGGAACACCGCTAGGGATAGAAATCCAACTGGAAGTATATATAGTTACTGACTACGACCGCCTGAGATCTATTTTCCAAATAAGAAGTGAACCATCTGAGAAGGTCACCTCTTATTCCGATATTAAAAAGCTTAGATTTTAGAATATTATGGTCGTAATGCATATTGTTTAAAAATATTAGCTTTCGGCGCACCTTCTACATGTAAACTAAGGTCGCATCTGTCGTAAAAAGGGATAACAAAATTTTGCTGCACGTATTTATTTAATGATGATGACGGTGATCAAAATTAAAATGTTGTAGAAGAAATAGAAAATGTGAAATAAAAACAATACCATATATTTTTTAGTCAACTTTATTGTATTAAAACAAATATTTATTTACATGAAAAACTCCCCTTCGTGGCGGTCCGAGAATCACAACCGCAAAATACATATTCTATACAATGTTCGTTAATCAACAAAATAAACTATGCAATACCTCAACGAATTATTTGTTATTTATATCCCATGCCAACACAAAAGAAACAACATTCATTCTCAATGAATTTAGACTGGCACATGCTAAATATTTATATTTATAAAAAAATCCACAGATATGTATCTATATCCCTATTAGGGCGCGGACAGACATTAGCTACGTATTATAATTATTGTAACCTGCTCACGTTCGCAGTGTGGCGGTATTGCGGTTACGAATCGAACTTGGCATCTATAAGGGTCGGCGCAAACGGGCCACCGACCACAGCCACTGGTGGCCAGCGACAGCCACTTAACACACTTTTTTAATATATTTTATATAGACGCGCCGCACACGTGTGGCCGGTGGCGGCCACTCGCTACAGAAGTAAAATATATGAAAAAGTGTGCTAAGTGGCTGTCGCTGGCCACCAGTGGCTGTGGTCGGTGGCCCGTTTGCGCCGACCCTAAAGGTATTACAAGCAAGCGATATGCAATTTGAGCGTACGCATAGCGCTTTTTGCTTGCGTTCGATTCGATAAATAAACCAGCGTCTATTCTAATTATTTGCATTTACAATATGTGCTTTATCTTAATACTTCCACAATGTACAAATCCAGCCTATACGACATATTCTATGTAACTAATGTCTGTCCCCTCCTTTACAAATATTATTTACACGTTTGCTAAGTATAATAATAAAAAACACAACTAAGGCGTCTCCGTAAGTTAGCAATTGTGTAGAAAATAAATTCTGAAAAATCGATGCTGAGATTCAAAGAAGCTTCGGGAAGAGTAAAAGCGATCGTGGGCAACTGTGGCGCGAGAGTTGGCCGATTGTTGCAAGTGTGAATGAACTTTACCGACTAATATTCCAGCTTCGCACGGATATGTACATTACTAGAATCAGACGATTTTCTAAAATAATAACAAGTCGTATCAGAGTTGCGCGCTTACTACGTGATAGTGTGATATCACAGTCACGTTGATGGGTAGATGGTAGAGGTCATCATATATCGCGCCGGCGCAACAATCAGATAATTTGAGGATTCTATCAGTCAAATAATAATAAGCGGTGATGTTCAATCACTCATACAATATTTTCGAGCACAAAGGTCATGGGGATTGTTGTACGGCAGTCGTTAAATGGAGTATATTTGACTAAAAGAGAGAGCAAAGGCAAGATTTCGAAGATTTATAACATAATTATGTTCAGCGTTGCTAACTTACTGCAGACAGTAACTAATATAAGAGGCCATGCACACTGGTTGTAACAAAATCATCTTTTTTATCAACGCGCCCGTTTCTAAAGGCGACCATCCCGCGCCCATATTGAATTCACTATGTCTTTGTATGTTCATAAATATGACCCTTATGTTGTTACTAAAATTTTCGAGACGGACTAACCTTAACCCGATTGGGGAATATTCTAGAAACATCACAATTTGCGATAAAAATAAGCTAAATCTTAACACCAGCTGCAAAATTGACTAAATCATAAGAGCTTAAAGAAACAGCTGGGCAACTAACGAGCGATGATTTTGTTGCGCAGTCTACAATAGCCCAACTAAAATTAACATGACGGACTTCTAATTTTGAGCAATAGACTATAATTTTGAACACACGAAGACTTATGTCAAAGAAAAACAAAATGCTAAAATAATATATATGTTTAGATGATCGCTCATAATTTTCTCATCTGATGAAATTTACACTGTATAATATGTGGTTGATGACATATGAAGGTAATGAGCCGAAAAGGGTGTTTCTTTCCTTTAGAAAACACTGTTGTTGGGTATCAACAGTTTTTTCATAACCGTTAATATTTCGTCGAATTAAGAACCGTCATAAAGAACTTCCACCTACATTGAATGAATGATGAAGATTTAATGTATAATCAACACATTGGTAATAGCAAGTTGACAACAGAAAGCATACGTCAGGTATCACATTAAAATAAACTTAGCACCCATAAAATGATTTTATCGAAAATATTACACCTACTCTCGGCTTATTACCATCTCCCGCAATCAACCAAAAGATTAAAAAGAAATATTAAGTACATGATTTATTACAAGTGCAATGCAACAAGTGAAAGATGACATTTGTCCAAAAATGTGGGAAAATAAACCAGCTTTGTGCACAGTTAAAATCTAATCATCATCATCAGCCTTTAACAGTCCACTGCTGGACTAGGCCTCTCCTTTGAAAGGAGGAATTGGCCTACTATACCACGCTGGCCAAACGGGTTGGTATAGGGTTTGTATCAAGTTTTCCTTGTCTTACAGTGGTGTTCTCTGCATAATATGCTCCCTCTGTCGGCTCTTACGACACCCATGGGATGATATTATATGGTTAAAATCTAATAATTACACAAAATTATTACTCCGATATTTACCATTAAATTTGTTAAAATCTTATTGCTTTATAAACCTATATCATTATTTTTGTATATAGTATAAACCGTATTAATTTTCACGACCACGGTTCACCCCGATAAATTATCGGTAATTCACTATTTTTATTATTGGTGAACTTGCGATAAATTATCGATAATTCACACTTTTATCGTGGTGAACACGGCGACTTGGACCTTTTGTCGACAAAATAAATGCAAAATGCACATTTTGCTCTTATTTCTTTTCAGATAGGTATATCACCCACCCTGACATAATGTTTGCTATCCATAAATTACATTAACATTTCACATACAACAAACTCATTATTTTGCGAACTATACTCCTTTGTAAGGACGCAACGATCAATAAAATTAAAATATGCACACATCAACATTCTGTATTCAACGCGAACATTTCTCTTTCCAATCATTTAAAATGTTTCATAATTTATAGACAACGATGGTCGTCAAATTTGTTAAACACTATGATAACGGGGCCGTAATTTCAAATAACGACGATTTAGTTATTTTGGTGCCTATTTTTTTTTAAATAATTTGACTGTTCAATCACATTTAGACCGCTTGGCAAATAAAATATTTGTATACAATTATTTTAATAGATATTTCATAAAACTCGTTGTTTGAAATTATGACGTGCGCTATCGTTTTTGCTTTGACGGCAACACAAGGCTAAAATAACAAGATTTAACATTATTTTCTGCAAACTAAAATAAAACCATGGAATTATGTTACAATGCACATTAAATGTGATCAAAAACAATCGCTTCGCTAAACATGTACAAAAGGCGTTACACAACAATTGTATTTTCTCTTCAAAATTTAGGTGATAAAAGACAGCAAATTTGTTAAATGTCCTTTACGCCTTCATTACACACGAGCGTGTAAAGTACAGAACATGTCTTGTTTGCTTTGAGCGCTCGTAATTGATAGGGCGGTAAAAGACATTAGTAACTTACATGTTGTTCTATACATTAATTAAATTCCACTGTCTTTTAGAACCTAATATTGTTAGATCCGAGTGTTGTCGTCAAGTTTGGTAGATAAAATTGGGGCTATGATGAACTAGGTTACCATTCCCTTAAGCATAATATTCACATGAGGCGTACCAAGAATGTCTACACACTTGTTTAACGTAACACTGACTAGAGCCCGGCCGGCTCGCTCTTTGGCACTGAGCACGCCACTCACTGCCACTGACAAGCGAATATTACAAAATCAACATACAACAGTTTATTTTGGTAAGATTTTAACGAATATTGAGTAAAGGCGGAATAACCTCCACTTATACTGCAAGCTGCAAGCAGTTGCTGTAAGGGATTTGTAGATTGAAATTGAATTTTTGCCAAAGATGTTGACCTGCAAAATGGCGATATAACGAGCCATGATAAAAGAATAGACCATCTAAGTTTCTTTTACTATCAAAAGGTAGAAAAACCCTCGTTACTTCGCTGGCAGTGACAGCTCAAACCAGTTATGTAACTAAGTGAGTACGCGCGGTAGAACATGTCGCCACGTGCCAGTTGGGCTAGCGGCTAGTGTCACATGTCGGTCTCCAGCCGGCATGCGGGCACTGGCGCTAACGATAACTGTGACACATGGATATGTAATACGCTAACGTGGAGCACGTAGCATACGTAGCAGGTGGCGTGGCGTGTGTGCGCCGGGCTCGGTGCGTGCGTGTGTGCGTGCGTGTCTACGTGTACCGGAGCGTGTCGACGTGTCACAAGTGCTTGTGCTTGCCGTTGTGTGTGTGCGCGCCGGAGGGCGGGGAGGGCCCGAGGGCCCGCTCGGCCGCCACATGCGCCGCGTGCTCCATGCCCTTCTCCAGGCACGTCTGGTACGTGGGCTTCATCACCTGCGCAACACAACACAACACACTCAGCTCTCGAGACATTATATATGTACAGGGTGGCGCTTGCATAGGGCCACTTTTTAAACAGAGGCATAGCTTACAACATTCTTAAGCCTTGTACCAAAAATCAATTCAATCGGTGCAGTAGTTTAGCTACAATATCGATTTTAAGTTCCGCATTTTTTGCACATGCTTTGAATTCCACACAGCTGATACAAAACGGTCAACGACCCTACATTGCGCGCCGCGACTCGCTACGACGCGACGCCTCGACGTCATCCGAAGTTAGGCTCAGCGCAGACAGAACGGAACGTAGCGGAGAGGGTTTTATTAACGCACTTGACAATAAACTTTATTTTTTTACAATAAAGTGCATAAATGCTTGAACCTGGCAAAAAATATTCGCGCGTCCTCGAAGATACGCGGGAATCCCCGTGCGGCGTCGAGTCGGCGCCCGTGTCCTACGCGTACTTTCAGTCAGTGTTGTTACTGAGTTTAACGAACTTTCGCGACAAAATATTTACTGTAGAGTGGTAACCCAGAACGGTTTACTCACGCAGGCTCGCGAGGTCGCGCGCAAGCTTGAGCATACGCAATCCGTAAAGAAAATGCCCGAGACCGCCTGCGGATTATTCCTCTCTGTCTGCGTTGACCCTTAGACGTCGTCGTCGTGCAACGTCACTTCGCCTCGTAGGTACGACTCGTCGTTGTAGGTTTTGGCGCCCGAGTAAATTTTTACAGAACAAGACTTTTGTAACTTTTTAATTACCTTTTTATTAAAGTTACATAACAATAAAATGGATCGGTTCCGGCAAGCACCAAAAATCTAATTAGGTAGTGCATTTACTGTAAGAGTGAATAGGAACTCACTCTTACAGTAAATGCACTACGTGTGATAAGGACAAACATAGTGGAGCCAAATAGAGTTGCCCAATTATGAACAAAATATTGTAAATAGTATCGATAAAAAATACCTAAGCACCGTAAAAGTTTGTTGTTTATTGTATCGACATTGATTGTATTTAACGTTAATGTAATAGTCTTATCAATGATAGTATCGATAAAAAATAACTACGCACCGTAAAAATTTGTTGTTTATTGTATCGACATTGTTTGTATGTAACTTTAATGTAATCGTCTTATCAGTGATAGTATCGATAAAAATCCTACGCACCGTAAAATTTTGTTGTTTATTGTATCGACATTGTTTGTATTTAACGTTAATGTAATCGTCTTATCAATGATAGTATCGATAAAAAAATCCTACGCACCGTAAAAGTTTGTTGTTTATTGTATCGACATTGTTTGTATTTAACGATAATGTAATCGTCTTATCAATGACTTTACGTTCGAAAATTTCAGTGTGGTACAAATAAAGACGACGTTTTTTAATAGGTAAACAATGATAAACATGTAAAGATATTCAATTATTTAATCATTTGAAATAAGTTAATAATTATTGACTAGTTTAGCTCTTTCCGTATGGTATTTAAAATGGTCTAATGGGTTTAACAATCTACTTAAGAATTATAATAACTATGTACTGAAACTACTGAACTAATTGAAGTATGTGCATAGTATTTCATAAACTTGTTTAACTGTGTCGTATTAGCAACACAATTAAGCAATAGCATTATCGTTAATACAAGTAAGAATGCATAGTTCGTTGTATAAAAACATTTTGTGTTATTTTGTTGTTAACGTATTAACGTGTCAAAAATATCGACATTCATAGTACCTCTTGGACATCTCTATTTCCTATCCTAGACATGTCAATCATGGTGATCGTGACTCTTCAAAGGTTTGTTTAGTGCCGCAAAAACGATTGAATTAATAAGTCGATCAGATTGCGCGCGCGCTTATCTTAACTTTATGCGACAGTTGTTTTTGGTATTGAATTGTGTTTATTGTATTTAGTTGTGTTATTTAATTGTGTTGTTGTTTAGTGAACTTTATCATTCGTCATTTTTGGATTATTTGTGTTAATAATGACAAACTTTATGTCGTCCGAATATGCGGATATGATTGTGCTACGTGGGTTCTTGTTGTGAAAAAGACACCAGTGCTTTCCTAATTACTGAACTTTCATTAGAGTGATTTGTATAATTACTGAAATAGGCAATTCGTGATAACAATGGCGGCCCTTTTGAGTCATCATCATCAATGCTACGTCCTTTTTAAATAAATGCGCCTATGGTAGCGCCACCCTGTATATATGCTAACCTGGAATGGAGTTCTACAACACCATGTGACACGATACGTCTCGTCACTTGACCAAATCTTCAAGTAATTCCCATGTTTGTGTCATTCTCTGTCGCTACAACGAGACAGTGGGTAATACACCAGATATTAGTCTAAACCACGGAATTTCGCCATCTCTCTGGGTTGCGGAGGTCAGACTAAGAATATTCAGTCAAATCCGGCTAGTAGTAAGCAGAACCCGAGATTCAAATTGGATAACGCTAGGAGGAAGTGGATGATACATAAAGGGAAATATTGAATGAGGAAGTGAAATCCTCGCTGTTGTAATACTTACATTCTCCCACAGAACATTGGCTACGTCGTCTATTGTGACTCCTATCTCGCGCATTTCACCGCTATACCTGCAACATGAAACAACATGTTATACAGTCATTCAGGTACACACATTTCAGACAATACAGCTTAGTTTGACAATGAAGAGAGGTGCTATCTATCTGACATCTGTGTATTATTGTGTCCGACCTGATGTAAGCCCACATGACAAGCGTGAGCAGCGCCAGCCCCATGGCGAGGTTGGCGAGGTTGGCGAGCGGGTAGAGCCCCACGAGCCCGAACACGCCGCTCGCCACGTAGAACACCAGCGCCACCGCGAAGAACACGGACGGTGTTCGCGCCGCCTTGAAGATGTTCTTGCTCTCGTTCTGTGCGCTGAACTGCGCGAACTGCTCGTCCAGATCAATGATGAGCTGGTTGTAGTAGGCCTGGCTGAACTCGTCGCCGCCCATCTTGCGCTTGGCGTGGAAGGCGTGCAGCGCCTTGTCGCGCAGGCGCTGGTGCTCGGCCGACAGCAGCGCGCTCTGCAGGTAGGGCTTCGTACCTCCGCACACCTCCTCCATCAGCTTTGTGTATAACTCCTTGGCTTCCGCTACTGCTGTCAGGTTGTTTGCTTCCGCTGTTGCCTGAAAATAAAACGAGAAAATAGTAACGATAAATGCGATCATGAATACTACATAGTTTATACGGCCGCCTCGACGCTTGACACTGCGCCCAGTGTTGTGGGATCGATCCCCTGTCTGAGTATTCTGTGACCTGTCAAAAGCATTTGATTGCGTTCATCACGACACACTGCTGCGTAAGCTCCGCCACTACGGCGTAGAGGAAACCGTACTTAGTGTTGTCGAGTCGTACCTGCGGCAGAGATTTCAGTGCGTCGATGTAAATGGGACTACATCCTCTAAATTACCTATACAGTTAGGCGTTCCACAAGGTTCAATTTTAGGTCCTTTTCTATTCCTTGTATATATTAATGACTTTTTTATTTAAAAAACATCTGTGATGTTGTACTTTTTGCAGATGATCCGTCACTTATTTTTAAAGTAGTCAGGAATAGGAGTGTACGTTACCCTAGCAGGAAAGTATCTCCTGGAGATACATGAGTGGAACGTATAATTAGAGCGCAATCTGCTGATGATGTGCGCGAAATAAAAAATTAGTGCGGGTTATAGTTTTGGAAAAAAAATGAAAAATATCATTCCTGGTGGGGTAACGTTCTTCCAGCAGGAAGATTCTAAACGAATTATAGGAGAGAGAAACATTGTACATGGGCAGATAGCTTATATTAGTGGGACAATGTGCGCCGAAAATAAAATTAGTGCGGCTTCAGGTTTTCGAGATATTGGAATTCCTGCTAGGGTAACGTTTTGCAGAATCGTGTATCTCTAAAACGGTTGCATGTGCGGTTATAAAATAAACATACACGAGTTGCTCTTAATTTGTGCGAATTGGTGAAATAATAAAATTTAAGAAAATACATGTAATTTTTAAGTAATTGGCCTTCTTTGAAAACCCAAAAAAACATCGCAGCGTCAAAATAAGAAAAGGTATAGGCTCACTGAAAACTGTTTTCGGTTCTTCTTGACACAGATTAACCATAAAAAGTTTCAAAACTATACATATATGCGTTGATGAGATATATTACTAAAAGTCATAACGACGAAGTCGTAAGTTCGTAACTTTGAGGACAACGCACAAGAAACCGGCTCAACCCAAGGTGTGTAGGAGTAAACTGGCAATTAGAGCGATAGTCCAGTAATATATAGCGAAATTATCCAGCTTTGAATGTCTCGCATGTAATAAATAATTAACAAAAACTAAAACATCAAACAACGATTGGTTATCCGACCAAATTCGAATGACTACAAAAAAGCGACGGATACATACATATCAATGACCATCTTAACTTGACCTTGACAAGAATAATTTAAAAATAAAAATATTATGGAGTAGTAAGAAGAAACATCCTGTTGCGAGTGCGGTGCCAGTTAAGATATACATTGAGCGGATGAAAGGCGTCGCACGCCACGCTATATTATATTGTCATTGGATGACTATTTATGTTTCTTTGTGCAATAGGTTTGTAAAAAAAATCTCTACCACATATATTTTATGTTGGATACATATACTTAGTAGACTAGCCGTTACCCGCGTCCTGAGGGAACTACCTCGCGTACCCGTAAAACTCAAATATCTTACGGACCACTATTTTTTCTAAAATAAAATATAGCCTATGTTACTCGCAGATAATGTAGCTTTTTAATGGTGAAAGAATTTTAAAATCGGTCTAGTAGTTTTTGAGTTTTTCATTACAAACAAACAAAAATACAAATATTTACTCTTTATAATAGGGACGTTTTACCTTACAATAAAACGCTTATTAAACATACTTACCTTCTCCCAAACCTAATTAAACATGAGAGAGTAGCGCACTTGACTTCCGGTCGGTTAAACATGATTTCCTTCCGTATTGCCTGACATTTTGACTCCTAGGTACGTCCCGTCCTCTTTCCAATGGTGGGGAGCATACTTGTGCTGTGATTTGAACGAAGCACTAGGGATCATTGGATCGAATGTTTAATATCACCAGGCAGAGTTAAGAATTATTAGGTTTGGAAGAAGGTAAGTACGTTTAATAAACGTTTTATTGTAAGGTAAAACGTCCCTATTAAACTAACTTGACCGTTCTTTCAAACCTAATTAAACATGAGAGATTTGTTTGGTTTTGCCTGGTGAAAGAGGACGTCAATGTGATTAATTATGTGTAGTGACAAATAAAAATAAATTTGCTTTTAGAGAATATGTATATTTCTTTCCTCTATGAATCATGAGCAAATTTGCATAATATGTACATTATACAAAGCATATAAGTGGCAAATATAAATAGATTAATTAATAAACACGATAGTTATTAATCAGCTGGTGTGAAGTTACTGGTGATCAATGGCCTTTCGATATCAGATGAATCAGCGATATCTCGTTGATAAAATTTCGCAAATGTATTGGCAGACTTCCAGTTGCCTCTGGATTAGATTTCAGTGAGGGGGACATTTTCAAACCAATTTTTGGAAGCCACGGCACATCGACAGCTTCCAGGAGATGCATCAATTTTAGCTTCCTTCAGCATGCGTTTTACCCAGCCTGAGATGACAGCTCTTGATGCGGCCTTAGGTTTGCCTGCTGTTGTAAGGAAGAGACTATCATCCTTTGCTTCAAGTCTTGTCTGTTGAGATAGCTTTTTAAGCTTCTGAATCCAGTATACTGGATCTAAAACCTTGTCAGGGTTTCTTGTCAGTTTCCACCCTGACTGCTGATATGTTGCGCAATCGGTTTTTGAACCATAACTAGGTTTGAGAATTACAAATTCATCCGTTACGATGAATTGATCCGGGGATATTTTCAGTAAGGTTAAATCATGTACCCGACGCCCAGAACAAAGGAGAAGTATAGTTGCTGTTTGACATGAAGCTTCGTAAAGACTTTGTGTATCAGGGTTCTTGGTTCCTAGATAGTCAACCAGCTTATTTATATCCCAGATAGGTGGCTTTTTAGTTACGGGGTTGCTCAAGGCTATGGCTTTCAAAACCTGCTTGACATGTACCCACATGTCAAGTGAGCTCAATTTATACCGAATGTTTGGGTCACAAAAGGTAGAAACTACCGATTTGTGAACTAAGATTGTATTAAGGGCAAACTTTTCTTTTTGGTGTAGATCCGTTAAAAATCTTGCTAAGTCAGCACCCGACGGGGCGTGTCTGTTGACGTGGTTGCTTTGAGCCCAATTGGTCCACCTTTACCATGCAGGGCGATAAGTATTTAGGGTTGACTCTCGCCAGCTAGATGTGAGTAGGGTTTTTTGTTCGTCAGTCCAATCAGTTAAGTACCTCTCCCACCCCCACAACGCCACAATTCGAGGGTCATTGTTGACACTTTGGGTGGAGGGAGACCTGTTGATGTGTCCACTAGTACTCGGTCGAGGTTCTTCACTGTGAACGGTGCTGACAGGGAGCGGCTCTTTAGATCCGGCCGCCAAGATACCTTCTCCCACCGTGGTGCTACTACATGGTAAGTCCCTTGTGCTGGGTTCAGGTGGCCGAGTACTCTTGGTATTAAGTATGGGGGGTGGGAAGACCCAGGCTAAGGGATAATCCCAGGTTACGCTCAGTGCGTCGTAAACACACGCTTTTCCGTCTCTCTTGTTCAGTGTCCCATATGATTCGACTACGTGGGCTTGACTTGAAGCGAAAAGATCTATCACTGGTGTTTAAACATGTGTATTTGCTTAAACAATGTGCGGAAATCTTCTCAATTCCTTTAACTTTTTTACTCAATCAAAGCTTCAAAGAGGGAAAGGTCCCGGATCAGCTTAAAATTTCATTGGTGAAACCGATACATAAGTAAGCTGATACAAAAACCCCAAGCAATTACAGACCCATAGCCATATTACCCACGTTCTCAAAAGTCTTCGAAAAAGCAATGTGCAACAGATTATATAGCTTTTTAGAAAAATATAATATTCTAGATGATTGCCAAAACGGATTTAGAAAGTCGAGATCTACCACCCTAGCGGTATATAAATATGTGCAAACGGCTCTCCAACATCTAAATGATAAAAAACATGTATTAGGTATTTTACTCGACATGACAAAAGCATATGATAAGGTTCTATATCATATTCTACTTAATAAATTATACGGTTCAGGCATTCGTGGCCCGTCCTACTCATGGTTTAAGTCTTATTTAGAAAACAGATCTCAAATAGTGCAAATAGAAAATTATGACATAGTGACAAAAGAAATAAAAACAGTACGATCTCAAACAAGAAAACTGTCGTGTTCAATACCACAAGGCAGCGTGCTGGGATGTGTATTATTTCTACTATATATAAACGATTTACCAAAGATTCTAAATAAAGAAGTTGCATTACCCGTTTTATTTGCTGATGATATATCGATATTAATTAAATATAATAAAATTAACAACTCCGAACCCATACTTCAGGAAACTCTTCAAAATGTAACACACTGGCTAAACGACCATACATACATACATAGACTCACGCCTGTTTCCCGGAGGGGTAGGCAGAGACTACGGAACGCCATTTGCAACGATCCTTACATACCTCACTTGCTTCACTCACTCCCATCAAGTTTCTCATGCATGCTCTTCTGTTAAGGGTACTTCTGACTTGTCCTTTTTTCAGGATGTCTCCAATTTGGTCAGAGAACGTTCTCCTAGGTCTTCCCCTTTGTCCTGTTCCATTCACACTAGCCTGATATATCTTCTTTGTCAGTCTATCGTCATCCATCCTCTCCATGTGCCCAAACCATCTTAACATGCCTTTCTCAATGCTTGTCACTACATCTTCTTTTACCCCACACCACTCTCGTATCACACAATTCTTTACTCTGTCGGTAAAAGACACACCACACATACTTCTCAGTGCTCTCATTTCTACAGCATTTATTCTACTTTCAAATCTCTTCTGCCATACCCAACTTTCACTACCATACATAAGGGTAGGCACTAACACACCTCTATGTACAGCCAAACGTGCCTTTTTGGACACGTTTTGACTGTTCATAAACGCCTTCAGAGCTCCATTCACACAATTACCTGCATTAACTCTCCTTTCAATATCTGCTTCATTCTTACCATCGACCAAACGACCATAACTTAGAAATAAATTATAATAAAACAAAGACCATTCAATTCAGATCTTACAAAACCCCACCGTTAAATATAGACACAACTTTCCAAAATATAACCCTAGAATCAGTAGAAACATTTAATCTACTAGGCATAAATATAGATACCCATATAAACTGGAAGACTCATATAGGACACGTGAAATCAAAACTCTCAAAATTTTCATATGCCCTTTTCCAACTGAAATGCAGCACAAACGCTGAAGCAGCATTATCGGCATACTATGCTTATGCTTACTCATGGCTGAGATATGGTATCATGTTGTGGGGGAATAGTGTAAATATTAACGATGTATTTGTCCTTCAAAAAAATGCGTAAGAATAATTGCACAAATTGACAACCAGGAAAGCTGCAGACCATTTTTCATTAAATTTAATTTGTTGACACTACCATCAATATATATACATGACATAAGTTTATTTGTATTCAAGAATAGGTCACATTTTCCACAGGTGAAAGATACCCATAATATAAATACACGCCATAGAGATAGGTTATACTTACCACCATCTAGAATTAAAATGCTGAACCAGAGCCCGTATTACATGGCAGTCAAGATATAAAAACATTAAAAAAGAGAGCAAACTGCCGACATTCAATAAAAAATTAAAAGAATTCTTAGTCCAGAAATGCTTTTATTCAACTAATGAATTTTTTGAAAATAAATTTTAGATATTAATGTATAATATAAGTAGTAGGTATTAATGTTATTAATAATCATTATTATAAAATATTAATAATTCCAATGTTTACTGCCTGCCTAACATTATGAAACAATACAATGTTAATCTTATTTCTTTTTATGTTGTATATTTTATTCTTATGTCTTAGTGAAAGTGTAAGATGTCTAAAATGTTTGTTAATTATTTTTTTGTAAATTTTAGATATAAGTACCATGTGCAATGTCTGCAAAAGACAACTAAGTTGACACTAATGTAACATACCATAAGACCTATTTATACACTTGGTTTGCAATAAAGATTGATTTGATTTGTTCCCCATTTCGCAAACACAACCTCGGTGAATGATGGTAGTAGGTGCCATTCCGATGATTCTTGGTTCCGTGATAGTCTGTCTGCCTGATAGTTGTACTGACCTGGGATGTGGTATATGTTGACATGTATGTTGTGCTGATCGAGTAAGGTGAATATTTCCAGTGTTAGTTCCCTCAAGGGCTGCGATTGGGTACCTCCTTCGTTTCTGATGTATGAGACCACTGTCCGGTTGTCGCATTGAATGTGAAGTGCTGTTGAGGCCAGGTTCTGACCTTGATCGTTGAGGACATTGCGGATTGCCATCATTTCTTTTATATCGGTATGAAGGTGTTGTTCGTTTGGAGACCAGGTCCCAACAAGACTGTCGTTGTTCAGTTTTGCACCCCATCCATGGTTGCTGGCGTCTGTTACTAAATGATGTACAGGAGCATGGATTTGTATCTTGCTGCGTTTTACATAGTTGTGCTGCCACCATTCGAGATCTCTTATAGCACCAATTGATAGGGGTAGCGTCTTTTGTTGAACCACCTGCCGAGTCTTGTTTAGTTGTTCTTGAAGATGACGATAGTTCAGGCGTCCCCTCTGAACAACGAAACTGGCAAAATTGAGGATACCGATTACTCTCTGCAGTTCTGTTAGGTTTGCTTTTCCCGACTGAAGCGTTTTGGTGATCTGGTCTTTCAGCTTTTTTGCAGATTTTACAGGAAGTTTTGCCAGGGGTCCCAGACAACTTCCAAGAACTCTATAACCTTGCTTGGTTTGGTTACAGACTTTTTTAGGTTCAATATAATAATTGGTCGCCAGGTTCCGTCCGTCTTTGGTCTCAAAAATATAGGGGAGATGTAGCTCGGTAAGAACGATACGGTTTCCAGAACTCCCTGTTGCGCAACATTTCTTGTATGACTTGGTCCATTTCAAATGATGGAAGAGTTATTCTGCTTAGTTTGCCTGGCAGGCAAAGAGGCGGTTTGGCAATGAATGGTATGTGATATCCGTTTATTATTTTTAGTATGTATGGCGGCGCTCCCAATTGTTCCAATTTTTTGTAGTATGAGAGGACGTCCCGCACAGAATGTGCTTGGGTTGTCAATAGCGTCGTCGCTGCTGACCCCTCCGATCTCGTTGAGATACGGGAGAGTGTGCCCTTCTTTCATCCCGTCGGCTTCGGGTGTGTTTACATGGTTGAAATGATCCCCAATTTGATGGACCTCGCGGGGTGTTGCCCCTGGTAAGACGAGGTCGAGTGGGTATTTTCGTTTTGTCCTTGCAGTAGGGTTCCAATGTGGATGGGCCAGCGTTGGACTCGTTCTGCGGACGAAATTTACGATCCTTATGGTTAGACCAAAACACATTTTTCAACCCACCAGATCTTTCGAGCTCGCTGCTAAATTTGTCAGCGTCGAAAAGGTTGATGTTCGACGGCGGTATCTTGTGAAGCGTGCTTTTGTGATAAGAGTCTTTTACAGACGCCAGAATAGTTTCTCTTCTGCGCTGTATGATTTCTGCTCTGCGACCACAAACCATTTGAAGCGTATCATTGTACACCTTACAATATTCACCGGTGGCGAAAATATTGATAATTTTTTCATGTACTGTGCTATATGATAATGATCCTTGTTGTTCTTCAGCCCACGTTAAAAAAATTGTGAAGTCGTTTTGCAAGGTGTTACGTTGTTTGAGCAGTGCATACGTAAGGGCAGCGAAAGCTTTTTCCAAACTATAGTCCATCCGTGACGGTTCATAACGCTTCACTTCGTCATTAGCCTGTAAAGAAACGAAGCCCGGCGAGCGTAGGTACTGTTTCTGTACCTCCGAGTAACGAACACTATTCCATTCTTCCATATCAAATCTTTGTATGTTTTTCAACTACTGTATCTACGCAAGGCTAGCCGCAGGAACCGAAGGTTCCTGAGCTTTTGTGCCTAAAGCTAAAGTGAATTCGACAGGTTTCTCCGTTGGAGGTGTACCCGTTTCGTCATACAGTTCATTACTTGCATTAAGGTTAACGTAGTCAGAATAAGTGTCGTCACTCTGTTCACGTGGGTAGTCGTATGCACTTTGGTTTTGGTAATAGGAATAATTAGTACTAGCCAAATGCTTTTTGATTTCTTTAAATTCTTTTAACAAAGTATCAAACTTACGGTTGCGCCGTTTCCTTTTAGCCTTTGACTTGCGCCTCTGTTTGATGTCGGAAGCACTTGAGCTAGAGCACGATGACGCGCTGTCAGAGTCCGTACTGCTCGAGTCATCCTTGATCTTCCTCTTCCGTTCTGTTCCTGTAGCTTGTGCAGGCAACACGTTCTCATTGGCGGTAGTTTCCATATTAAACTATCAAAAAATCACTAAAAACGAATGGTAACACCATTTATTTAAAACTCAACATTTACTTGATAAATAATTTCAAATTGCAGGTATGCCGCAAAAGACTTGATCACGGCAATAGTTTAGAGTTAGAGAATTTTAGAAACACTTACCAGGGAATATGCACTTATTTAAAATAATTAAATCCGTAGCTGCCGCCAATAAATACCAATCGATTAGTATTTTATATGTAGAATTAATATATTTCGTAGGTTCGTGAGGCTAACATTTATTAAGCTCACGACCGTTCCGACCGAAATTCAAAACGCCAATGATCCCTAGTGCTTCGTTCAAATCACAGCACAAGTACTGTTGCTGCCCACCATTGGAAAGAGGACGTGACGTACCTAGGAGTCAAAATGTCAGGCAATACGGAAGGAAATCATGTTTAACCAACCGGAAGTCAAGTGCGCTACTCTCTCATGTTTAATTAGGTTTGGAAGAACGGTCAAGTTAGTTTAATATTAGTGTAGACAACCTTTCTAAGACTGCTAAAAAGTTACAGACTTAGGTTTAATTACTCTGTGATTATGCGATTTTACTGTTTGTATTTTAGTAATGAAAAACTGATCTGTGATGTTGATGCCATTATATTTTAAGAGTCGAAATGAAGAGAATAAAAATAATAATTTACACGTCAACAAGTTCTTTTATTTCAAATAGTAAAAAAAAAAACATTATAGTTGCCGACAAACGCTTTTTGCGAAACTGTACGAACAACAGCATGGGTATAATACGATTAAAAAAGTAGGACGTCGGTATGTATAAGTCCGTCGCTTTTTTGTAGTCATTCGAATTTGGTCGGATAACCAATCGTTGTTTGATGTTTTAGTTTTTGTTAATTATTTATTACATGCGAGACATTCAAAGCTGGATAATTTCGCTATATATTACTGGACTATCGCTCTAATTGCTAGTTTACTCCTACACACCTTGGGTTGAGCCGGTTTCTTGTGCGTTGTCCTCAAAGTTACGAACTTACGACTTCGTCATTATGACTTTTAGTAATATATCTCATTAACGCATGTATGAATACTTTTGAAACTTTTTATGGTTAATCTATGTGTCAAGAAGAACCGAAAACAGTTTTCAGTGAGCCTATACCTTTTCTTATTTTGACGCTGCGATGTTTTTTTGGGTTTTCAAAGAAGGCCAATTACTTGAAAATTAAATGTATTTTCTAAAATTTTATTATTTCACCAATTCGCACAAATTAAGAGCAACTCGTGTATGTTTATTTTATAACCGCACATGCAACCGTTTTAGAGATACACGATTCTGCAAAACCTTACCCTAGCAGGAATTCCAATATCTCGAAAACCTGAAGCCGCACTAATTTTATTTTCGGCGCACATTGTCCCACTAATATAAGCTATCTGCCCATGTACAATGTTTCTCTCTCCGATAATTCGTTTAGAATCTTCCTGCTGGAAGAACGTTACCCCACCAGGAAAGATTTTTTTAAAAAAAATCCAAAACTATAACCCGCACTATTTTTTTATTTCGCGCACATCATCAGCAGATTGCGCTCTAATTATACGTACCACCAGAGACGAGTAAGAATATAGACTAACAAAGTCGAACAAAAAAATGTGACTCGATAATTCGTTAACATAAATGACGAAAGATGTCGCTACGCGTATCGAATCGAAAAATAATTAGGGCCAGATGACGCGTGACGTCACTTGTACCCCCGCTTAATGGTACATAACATCACTAGATGGCGTTATATTCAATTTACTTGTCTTAAATTTATTAACGTGGACGAAAAACGACAACGTAGGTAGCCCTTGTGCAATGTGCAAGGTCATTCGATAGTTGAGGCCCTCAAGGGTGCTCAACCTACCTACTACGGTACTATAATGCTACCGTTCAACTCTTTAATCAATTTTAATTTTCGAATTATGTGCGTGGTTTAAGTACTTTAAGGTCTAAATTTGCAATGAAATGTTGCACTATATTTTGCTGGTCTGATAACAAAGCTGGCAGATGGCCTCGTAAGCCCACCGAGCTTGGGGTCGATTGATTTGTTTTGAGGAGCACTTCACACTTAGATGTTATCCAGGGTCTGATGATGAAGCTGGGAGGTGGCCACGGCATCTCTGTAATAAAACGACATAACCCGACCGAGTTTGGGCTTGATTGCTTTGTCTTGAGGAGCACTTTACACCTAGATGATATCCAGGGTCTGATGATGAAGCTGGAAGGTGGCCACGGTATCTCTGTGATAAAACGACATAAACCGACCGAATTTGGCCTCGATTAATTTGTCTTGAGGAGCACTTTACACCTAGATGATATCCAGGGTCTGATGATGAAGCTGGGAGGTGGCCAAGGCATCTCTGTAATAAAACGACATAACTCGACCGAGTTTGGGCTTGATTGATTTGTCTTGAGGAGCACTTTACACCTAGATGATATCCAGGGTCTGATGATGAAGCTGGGAGGTGGCCACGGCATCTCTGTAATAAAACGACATAACCCGACCGAGTTTGGGCTTGATTGATTTGTCTTGAGGAGCACTTTACACCTAGATGATATCCAGGGTCTGATGATGAAGCTGGAGGTGGCCACAGCATCTCTGTTATAAAACGACATACTTAAGCCCACCAAGTTTGGGGTGAATTAATTTGTCTTGGGGAGCTCTTTAGGTACACCTAGATGATATTCGGGGTCTGATGATGAAGCTGGAGATGGCCACAGCATCTCTGTTATAAAACGACATACTTAAGCCCACCAAGTTTGGGGTGGATTAATTTGTCTTGGGGAGCTCTTTAGGTACACCTAGATGATATTCGGGGTCTGATGATGAAGCTGGAGGTGGCTACGGCATCTTTGTAATAAAACGATGTAACCCTACCGAGTTTACCATAGACGGCCGGTTGGCGTAGCGGGAGTGTAAGCGACGGCTACGTCAAAGGTCGCGGGTTCGATTCCCGCTCAAGTCAAACATTTGTGTGCATGAATATGGACATTTGTCTTGATCTGGGTGTTTCTATGTAGGTATAACATATAAGTATGTATTTCAAAGAAAAGTATAACTATAGGTATGTATGTTTATCCATTATCTAGTACCCATAGTAGGGTCATTTCGCCTGTTCGCATCCATTTAGTGCAGTTGACAAAGGACAATGGGCGGTTTTGGGCGGTCGGCGGCCATCAATGAATTTAATATCAAATGAAAGTAATAATAATTAGGAACATCTTTTACTATGGGCGTTACGCTGTATTCCATTTAGGAAAATAAATATTTGAATGTCAATATAACCTAATTGTATAGATAAAAGTTTTGTGACACGGTAACACATCATCAATATACCTAATTATATAATAAAGTATCGCACGTGATCTTTCGTGTGAAGATAGCTCGGCGTTATAAGGCTGAGCACCTAGTACAGGGCGTGTAAAATATTGAAGTGTACCGAGAGCAACAAATAAGACGTCTTAGCGAATATATTGAAGAGGAAGAAGTGTGGTTGTTACCCGTTCGAATACAGTCAAGGCACGTAAGACCTAGGACTTATTTATCATCGTCCTAGCGTTATCCCGGTTGCATCCGAGACTTACTCCTTGAAGCTCGACGTCCGCTTACTAGTCCAAACAGACATGACAGAATATCGGCTTTTCCACAGAAGGATCACTGCCGTCTGACCTCCGTAACCCAAAGGTATAGCGATATTTCCATAGCTTAGACCAGTATCAGTTTATTTAAGGCAACCGTATTGACTTTCAAAGATCTTCATTAAAGCCAAGACCGACGGTATATTCTGCTCTCCGAGGCATGGGGCAAGCGATAATTAACTATTTAATACGTAAGTAAGATCTGGGACTTATTATTCATAGATTATTCCGAGTTATAGGCGCACGGTCAAATGCTGCGCACATAATTATTATGTGCGTAGTATGGTATATTATATCCTTATATGGCTGGGTAAGAAATCAACCCGAAGAGTTGCGATTAGCAGCAGCAGAATTAACTGGGATTATAGAGGATGAATGAGAGGAACTAGGCTACACAAGGCTTAAAATCATACTTAATTCTTTTTTTAAACCATTATGTTCTTTCATAACTTTATCTACATACAATAACTAATGATGCATTATAATAGCTTATTATTTATTGATGATATTATGTTAGTTATATACAGGGTGACAAGACCCTTAACGAAAACTGAAATCCTATGTTGTACCAATCAGTACGAACATTTTCTACTTGGGCACTATACCTGGGAAATTATTGGTTCAGGAGATATTGAGGCTCAAAGTTAGTATGGAATTTTTCTAATTAGGTACAAAATCGATGCATTAACCCCCTCATATTTTCTTTAGATGCCCTATAACCCCATGAATATGTAGGTATTTCGAGAATTGCACGCGCGCGCTTTTAATTGCAGTTAAAAAAATGTGAAAACTCAAAAAAAATCGTTTCCCAGCTATTATTTTTGGTTAGTATCACTTGGCATGATGTCCACAACGAGTAGACTTCGGCTTGGTGATGGGTCTTGTGACACTCTGTACCCTTATAACCAAATAAAGATTTTATGTTTATAACAAATTGTATGATAACTGTATTATATATGTAGGTATATTATTTAACATTAGTTACATCTAAATAGTAAAATGCACCTACCACTTTCATCTCTGCACCACAAGGTTGACAGGTAGAGAATGCCATATGGCATTATGTCCACCGATGTACACTATGTTTGTGCATAAATGATTAAATAAAATAAATAAATAAACTGTGCTTACATTAGTAAGCACAGTTACCATACAATTTGATACAATAATATGTGATATATTATAAAATGACAATCTAAATAAGTTGTTTCACTTTCTTTAACACTTTCGTTAGCCAGAGTAGTAAGTAAAACGATTAAAGTTTCAAAAATAAAAACGTCTTTTATCTGTTTTAGAAGTACACCACAGTGATAACACTTGTCCACAGTAATCGTAGGACTAAAACACACTAATTAATAACAAAATCATTCGTGGCCGCGGACCGCCTAGGCTCCATACAAAAATGCCCATTGTCCTTTGAAGGAGAAAATAAAAATGTAAAAAATTTGTTCCAGCAAATTGATTCAAAAAAAAATTTATGTAATGCGTTCATTATATAGTCTATTTTAATATTAGCTTTCACTTTTCTTCGAAACTTTTTGTGTTTTTTTTTAAATAAACAAGCTTCAAAATTTGGCATTTTGCCCAGTTTGCGTCCAAAAAATCCAAATTGCGTCCACCTGTGGACCATTTCGCGTCCACCAGCTTAGAGAAGGAATATAAGGGTGATATTGCTAAGCCAATCTAAAGAAAGATTGGCTTTTTACAATTTCTACATTTAAGATTAAAGTTATAAAAAGTCAACATTATTATCATTATTAAATCACTCTAAAGAAACTATAAACTATTTATTGTTTTCAACATCGATGGAACTTAAAATCAAAGACAAAAAACATAACGATAGGTACATGTTGTCCAATATTGTGGTCTTCGGAATAGCATAATTTTTACTTAATTATGTATTTGTCTTATCGATTTCTTTTCTTTTCACGAATATCACTAAACGCTTGCTTTATTTAATCAATCTTCTGAATTTTTTTTCTTATCCTTCTTCTTTCTTGTCTCCTAAGAACTTATTTTGAATAGAAAAAAATATGGAATAAAAGAAATTACGCATTTCATTGCACTAAATTCGTAAAAATCAGATTTTAAACTCAGTCTTAATCAAAAATGCATTTTAAATTATTAAAATATATATATTTATGTTATCGTTTCTATTTCATGAAAAAATGGACGCAATTTGCTATAATATTATCCCTTGTAGGTATAGTTTGCGTCCTCGTGTGATCAATTATTTTAAGGATTGTATCTTTTATTAGAACCATTATAATGTGGACGCAAATTGGACATTACATTTGCATACTATTAATGTTAAAATAAACAATATCCTAATTTCTCTCTCATATTTTAATCATATAAAAATAAACAACTAAAGAAAACATAAATAGACGAGTTCGCGTCCATTGCGGACGCAAAGTGGAAGTTTTATAAATTCGGTATTGTAATTCGCGTCCACCTTATTATAATTGTTAACTATAAAAAACATGCTAATTCATATTTCATACTATTCGTATTTTCATTATTAATATCTAGAAACAGCTATGTATCCTAAAGTTCACATAAAACAATAAAATACTTACCGTCAAACCCGCCGCTGCACACTATTTTTAGGGTTCCGTAGTCTACAAGGAACCCTTATAGTTTCGTCATGTCCGTCCGTCTGTCCGTCCGCAGCTTAGTTCAAAGACGCCTGGTGCTAGAAAGCTGATATTTGACATGAATATAGACATAAGATATTGCAACAAAACTGTAGAATAAAATTTGTAGAAAATAATTGTTAGACTCAAGTGTCCCCCTCCCCCTCTGCTGGCTAAACTATTAATTTGGAAGAGGTGAAAAAAATCACAAATGTAGTACATAATTATAACGAATTTAAAAGGAAAACTAGACTAAGTAGACATCACTAGTTTATGAGTAATTGTCGGTTAACTGTTGAACGGTTGAGCCGTGTGGTTGACGGCATAGAATACAAGTGTCACCACCGTCCACCACCACTATCTAAGGGATAACACGATGCAAATACCATCTTTGCGTAGAGATGGAAAACTCGACATCAAACCCTATACGACTGCCTCGTTGGTCTCGCGGCATAAATGTGTGCGTGGGATCGGGAGGTCCCGGGTTCGATTCCTGGGTCGGGCAGTGTTATTGGGTTTTTCTGTCACGAAATTCTCAGTAGCAGCACGGAGTCTGGAAATGTGCCCGGTACGGCAATAGGCTCGCCCCTTATTACGTAGGACTAAAGTATATCTGGCGAAAAGTAGGTGTAGAAATACACCTCTGCCTACCCCTTCGGGGATAAAAGGCGTGACGTTATAAAAAAAAAAAAAAGGATTAGTTGGGCGCACGGAACGTTTTGTCTATTTGTGCGTGTCTCTTATACATAGAGATATAAAGGATAGAATGGCAGAACAGTACCTAACTCAATACTGTGTCGTGTCCGCCGGTGGGAGAGAGAACGCAACATTAAAGGCCCCCTGCATCTCTCTCTAACAATACATGCACAACATCAACATTACGCAGTGGCGTGCTACCTGTAACTATTATTTAAATCAGTTTATTAGTAATCAATAGTTTAAAAATATATAAACATTTTTGTCACTTCAAACTATCTTCGTGTATCAATAAAAACAACTTTTAAACTATTGATTACTAATAAACTGATTTGAATAATAGTTACAGGTAGCACGCCACTGCGTAAATGGACGCGAATTGGGCGATGGACGCGAACAGGCGAAATGACCCTACAAGCTCAAAGCTCTGCTTAGTTACTCAAAGACTATTAAGCATACTTTTATTGAATTGTTTTGTTTTTTTGTTTTCTGCTATTTTGTTAACTGTAAAATAACTAGGTACATTTAAAATAGTTTTACTACATACATTATTATTGTCAGTGCTATGCATACCGTAATTGTCATATTATATCAGATACAATGCCTTTTAAGTGTTTACCTTAACTGTATAAATATATATGATGTGGTTGTGCTAATAAATAAATAAATTAATTAATTTATTTGGGACTAGATGGTGTTGTGTGAATGTGGTAGAATATTATATTATACTAGAGGACGCCAGCAGCTACTCCTGCATTTTTTACCCGTTTTGGCCGATCCCGAGGGAATTTCGGGAAATCCCTTCTTAGTGCACCCCTACGGTCCCCAAGGAACATACATGCCAAATTTCAGCTTCCTGCGCCCAATAGTTTCGGCTGTAGCGTGTCTGTCAGTCAGTCAGTAACGCAAGGATTTTATATATTAAGATAATTATAGTTTGGGCTCGATTGAATTTTCTTGAGGAACACTTTACACCTAGGTGATAATAATTATGATACTACGATACTACCTATAGCGGTACCGGGTTCGATTCTAGGTATAGTTGCTTTTTGCATTTTCTCATACAAAGTACCTAGTTAATAAATAATATGGTCTCACTCATGGTATGAGTTCGCGCGTGCGTCCTTGAGGCATACATAGAACTAGTTCGTAGATGGTTGATTACGAATTGTTACTAAATAAGTGTATCAACCTATAAAACCCGTAACGTACCCATCCCATCTAAATAGGTAATTTTATTTTGGTTTAAGCGTCATCTAGTGAAAATTCAATGTAAACCGTTGTACATTACCTTTCGTGTTTTTACTACGCCATCTATTAGTACACGTTCAAAAGTGATAAAATATGCACGTAAAATGAAATAGATAAATTACTTTATTATGAGCAATATTACCAATTCTAAAAAATACTTAAACAATTTCAATGGCCGTTAATGGAAAAATAATGATATTTTTATGACTTGTCTGGCTGTAATTAACGTCGCGTGCTATTTGATCAGCGCCCTCTGGATATAGCTCGCGATTTGAGCTTTTTCCGAGGCACATTTTTTTGTTCGACTTTGGCAGTCTATATTCTTACTCGTCTCTGGTACCACTCATGTCTCTCCAGGAGATACTTTCCTGCTAGGGTAACGGACACGGAATAGGAATCAATTTGATGATGTAAATAATGCACTTATACAGGCTACACAATGGTTTACAGCAAACAACCTAGTGCTTAATTCTAAAAAAACTAAATGCGTTAAATTTGTTTTACCTAACGTTAGACAACTGGGACCTAATATTATGCTAGATAGAGAGGAACTTGACACAGTTGACTCGACAGTGTTTCTAGGCATTACATTAGATAATAAGTTACAATGGGGTGCACACATAGCATGTCTCTCATGAAAGCTCAGTTCTGCTGCGTATGCTGTCAGAAAAGTTAGACAACTTACTGATGTCGACACGGCTCGTCTGTATTTTAGCTATTTTCATAGTGTCATGTCCTACGGCATTTTGTTATGGGGCAAAGCTGCGGATATCCAGCATATTTTCGTACTACAGAAACGAGCGGTACGAGCAATATACATGTTATAGGCGCAAAAGATACTCTTAGGGAACGCTTTAAGTCTATAGGGATTCTTACAGTAGCCTCGCAATTTTTATTTGCTAATATATTGTATATTAGGCAAAATATTGGTTTATTTACTACAAAAAGTGACATACATAACATAATTACTCGAAACAGGCATAAGTTATATGCCCCTTATCATCGTTTACATAAAGTTAATAATTCTTTTGTAGGGCCAGGTATTCGTATATACAATAAAATACCACTTAGTCTTCTAGAATTACCATTTAGTACGTTTAAAAGTAAAATAAAAGACTGCCTTATTAGGAAAGGTTATTATACCATTAATGATTATTTTGAGTGATAAGGATAGATGGTCACTTACACTAGCCAACTCTTGATCTTTGTACTTATTCAGAATTTATATAGATACCTTGCTTCTCAGTTTTTTTTATATAATATCTAGTTCATTTAAATAACTATTCATGTATTATTAGGTCATTCCACTTACTACATTTACATTTGCATTGTTGTTCCACTAATTTTATAAAAATTTTGCTGTAAGATGAAGATAACTTGTGATCATGGGCTGTAAACTAACGTTTTTGTAATTTTGCGTATTCATATACCGTCACTTCTGTAACATACATTTCCACCATAGTTCTGAACATGGTCACGAGTTGTCTACATTATAAGACGTAAGTGGATGCTCCTGTTACACAATATTCACATTGGAAGGCTAACTAAATCACTTAATTTAGTAACTGCATTAATTACTTAAGTATTATGTCTGTAACTAATTACTATTTACAAGTAATTAAGTACAATGTGAAACAGTTGCAGCTCCTTACAAATATATAAATATGTACCATAATATTGGCGATTTAAAAGAGTGGCCACGAGTTTTATTGCCCGTTCTTTCTCGTGGTTCTACCTATTGCTTTGCGAACAAGGCAGTAAATGTAAATGTAGAAGCATAGAATATATAGAAGCAAGTAATTTAATTTTAAAATTGACGTTCATAAGCGTCACCTTGTGACCTAGATGAATAAATGATTTTGACTTTGACTTTGTGGCTTAACGCATAGTAAGAAGTTCGTGCCCAGCAATTCTTATCTTCTCTTGTGTCAATGACGAGTCATTTCAATGTTTCAAATCTTGTTCGCCCTATACGCAGCCACCCTTACTGCATTTTCGGAGGCGTTCATTAACGGCCATTTTAAATATTCGATCCATACCAGGCCGGGCGCACTTCGCATTTTAGGTACAAACTTACAAGTACCTCGGCCGACCATGTCGACATGGTTGGATTTAGTAGGTTGCCGCGCGCCGCTCACATTAGACGTCACGCAACGAGTGCGACCGCTCCGTATTCTCACGCGCCGTGTTCATACACTGTTCAAATTATATACTTAAACGCCTTTAACAACAAAAATGTAATGCAAAGTATTGCTTAAATAACTGTGTGTCTAAAGCGACTTGAAAATTTGATTTTATTTATATTACGAGAGCAACTTGAAAAAGGTCGAGGCGTCGAAGTCCGTCTGCGGGGCAACACCATCTAGTGTCTTTATAGGCTTTTTCTGAATAGCTATGACGTTGACAACTCGGTCAGTAAAGCAGGGTCACTTTTTCGTCCTACCTTTAAATTATAGATGGCGCTGTGTTGAGTTTAATAGCGAAAAAATGGTTTCATAATTGTTAATTGTTGACAAGTCGAAACACGAGTTAGTTGTGTCGAGAAATTATTTAAAGTGTTCCGTGAATATCAACGGATTTTTACGTGGTAAAGTGGTAGGTGGCTAGCTTGTATTACATTTTATTGTTTTATTCTATTCAAATCGAAATTACATCTTTATTTACAGAAATAATAGTTGTGATAAAACCTTAACGTATAAATCCAATTTTGGGGGAAGACTGTCTAGTATTTTAGGGAAAGGCCGTCATATACCAATCTTGCCCCAAGGCAGAAATTGTAAACTTTTTTCGGTTAAGCATTTTCTTTAAACATTATTATTTTTCTCGCAAGTTTTTTTTTGTTAACTATGAATATCTATGTGACTATAACTAACCACTTCTATTTGAAATATTTTTGTGTTTACGCTTACTGCCACTGCGAGAGTCATATATGTTCGATTAACGGAAAGCCGACTGAACGATTGATCGAATAGGTACTTATTAATCGATGTCATGCTTTCGGGATCCGGTGGAATGAGGAACTAGAAAGGTGGGGAATCATCTGGGGACACCGAATGTGACCTTGACCTCTAGGTCGATGACCTTGACCTCTAGGTCGATTGAACGGTCTGATCTTGACTTTGATCGCAAGGTCAAATGTATAAAATGTGAGAAAACTTCGAAAGCAATTTCTACGACAAAATTAAAATAAATTCTATTTGATCCATCGTTCAGTCGACTTTCCATTAATCGAACATATGACTCTCAAAGTAACGTAACGGACCCACCGTGAACCACTACGTAAAGACACCATGCTAATGTTCCATCATAAAAGCATATCATGCTAATGTGGTTATAGGAGTCTTGTTTCATATAATTTCTAGATAAGTAAATTATCCGATTTAAAATCAATCGTTTATTTTGTTCTTCAGGTAACTTGTCATAAAATGACTCGAAATTATAAAAGGAAATCAAATAAAGCGTCTTATCCTAAAGAAAAATTGCAAGACGCTGTACGAGCTGTTAGGAATGGAGAATTGAGTGGTTACAAGGCTGCTCGTATTTATAATATCCCACGAATGACAATCATGGATCATTTAAATAATAAAAGGTGTAAATCTAGTACTTTAGGAAGGCCACCGGCCATTCCAGTGGATATTGAACGTAAACTAGCGTCACATCTTCACACAATGGAACGGTACGGATTTGGGCTTACTAGAGATGAGGTTTTAGAATTAGTTGGCCATTATGTTAACCTTAACAAAATAAAGACTCCATTCAAAAATGGAAAACCTGGCAAGGATTGGTTTGCAGCTTTTAAAGATCGCAACAATTTATCAGTAAAAAAGCCACAAGCTGTCGAATATGCACGAAAAAAAGCCGTAGATCCTTATATTATTTACCCATATTTTGACCTACTTGAAAAAACTATTAAACAATTAGGCCTAACAAACAAGCCACGAGCAATTTGGAATCTAGATGAAACCAGTTTCTCTAAAGACCCATCGAAGGCGAAAATAGTTGGTCGCAAAGGTCACGCGGCAATCAGAATGATTGCTAGTCCGGGAAAGGACAATACAACCGTTCTGCTAGCTGCCAACGCAGCCGGAGAAAAAATTCCTCCACTTATTATATTTAAAGGTAAAAACATGTGGGATCAATGGACCTCACCTAATGCATATCCACAAACGACATATGCTGCAACAACAAATGGGTGGATGGAAACTGAGGTGTTTGAAAACTATTTTAAAAAATCATTTTTACCAGCTCTCGGCAATGAACGTCCTGCACTTTTAATATATGACGGTCATTCAACTCACGTGGGGCTTAACATAATGGAAGAAGCTTTGAAACAAAACGTAACTATTATCAAACTCCCTGCTCATACGAGTCACCTGTTACAGCCATTAGACGTAGCCGTAATGAAATCTTTCAAAGATCGCTGGGACCCTTTGTTGGTCAAATGGCAAAGACTTAATATTGGTGTGCCTCTACCAAAAAAAGAGTTTTCAAGATTGATTGGTACGGTATGGGCTCAGATAGAGCCTGATGTCATACGGAATGGATTTAGGAAAGCTGGTATTTGCCCGCTTAATCGAGGAGAAATAAATGAAAATCAGTTTGACACCTTAAAATTAAACCAATGGAAACAGTTTATTAGTACTCAAGCTTTGCAAGATGAACAACAAAATTCAACCTTTCCAATACTGATTGATCAACCAGACTTACTTATAAGCCAAATTTCACAAAAGCGCCCAAAAACTCTACTTTCAATAGTTCTTGATTTCATCGTAAACAATACCAACCTAATTGACGAACCTGGCCAAAATCAAGTTAATAATCACACTTCAGAAGCAAATGCAGTCAGTTTTGAAGAATTTCTATTTGACGAACCTACCCAGAATGTATGTGTATTAAATGATTACACTTTAGAAGCAAACCATAACAGCTTTGAAGAATTTTCAATTGTTGAACCTAGACAGAATCAAGTAAATAATCATATTATATCAGAAGGAAACTTAGTTAGTTTTGAAGAACTTTTACTTACCAAAATTAAACGGGGTGAGAATAAAAAAACTACACGAAGAAAAGTAGCACCCGGCGCTGAGGTTATCACTCAGATTGATGTAATAGAAAGAAAGAGACTAGAGCAAACAAAACGTTCCAAAAAAGAAAAGCCCCAGGCGTCAAATAGTTCTACAACAGTTACGTATTTAGGTCAAACATCAAAAAATGATGAACAAATGCAGGCATTTTCCGTGGACAACCCATGTGACCTTCCCCATTGCATACAAAATAAAATACCTGATGTTCGTAAAATTAAGGTTTTGTCCAACATAATTATAAAACCCGCGATATCAAATACAGAAAACAAAATACCTAAAAATACAAAAGGTAAAGCTAAAGACATAAAGAAAAAAGGCTCTGGAAAAGAAAACTCCTTACCACGTAACAAACATAAACCTAAACGTAAATTATCATCTCCTCAAAGTTCTACTACGACTAGTGTCTCAGGACACATAAGCACTCACAGTGATTCTGATTTATTAGATATTACTTCCGATGAGGAGTGGTACAACGATTCTAAAGAATTGGTTCCTGAAAGAGTAGAAATGAAGCAAAAATCTTCTTATTTAAGCAGAAATTTACAGAAAAGAAACGAAAAGACTGAGAGTCCATCTTCCGAAATTGACGATCAGTCAGATCTTCAGCTCCCGTTTAATACCGTTCAATATTATGCTGAAGATTGTGTTTTAGTTCGGTATTACACTAAGAAAAAATGGACGTATTATGTAGGTGTAATTGAAAACATCGCAACAAAAGATTATAACTCGTATTACTGTATCAGATTTTATAAAACAATTAAAAAACCAAGTCTAATGTTTAAAATGCCAAAAAAAGTTGATCGCGATGAAGTTCCTGAAAATTTGGTTATTAAACATATTAAACTAGTACCCGCACCGTCAAAATCAAACGAGTTTATACTAGCTGATGAAAGTGACGCTGTTTACTTTTAAAAACAATTAAAGTAAACCTGTAATAAATAACATCGTCGACTCGACTTCTGTTTTTGTTGTATATTTTAAAGTTTCAATAGTAATACCTGAAACCGTTAAACTAAGCTAACTAAAGCTAAGGCCTACTTTCCACTGACGCGTAGTTTCATAGACGAGTATTCGTCTTTTTACGCTTGGTTTACGCCAGCGTGAAGTTTACATACAAAACTATGAAACTCTATCTCGTGCCGTCGTGTCATTTCCGCTTCGTCAACACAGTTTGATAATTTTGTATGTAAGCTTCACGCAGGCGTACACCACGCGTATAATGACGAATAAACGTAAGTTTAACGGTTTCAAGGATTCCACATATCTACTGTTGATTTTGCTTCCAAAGATTATTTTTTAAACTGAAGTATTTACTGACTTCATTTTTTGTTTTATTTTGATAATATTAAGTTTTAAAAATAGTAAACTAAGTATAATGTTGATTTTTGTTTTGTATACAAGGTGTAACTTAGTTTCCCTGTATGGACAAATCGTTGCCATTTTTTTTTAGATTCATTTAGTTATTATTAGTAAGAGACCTGATTGAGATTTTAAAAATGTACTTACTTGTTTCTTTAAGATTTTTTTTGTATTAATTAGAGAACTGAGGAGTAGTAAACTAAGTTAGAATTTACAGCCTAGCCTAACTGAGAAGCTATTAGGTAAGGACAGATCGTCAGCTGTTGATGTTCTGGCAATTTTTTAAATTAGGTAATATTGGTAAGAAACCTTACTGCAAATAGAGAAAGTAATTATACTCAATAGTTTATTTACATTCCATAATATAATTTTGATATTACAAAGATTTTAGTTTTAGTAATTATTTACTATGAATAATTTTTTCGTAAGTACGTAATAAGAATACACTGTCAAGTGTTGATTTTTTAATATTAAAAAAAATATATATTTAAAGTTCTTAAAAATATTAGGTACCTACTTGAATCTAGGCATTGTTGATTGTAAGGTAATTTTATAACTATTACTTACTTTTTTAATATTACCTATTACATGCTGTATTTACGGTGTTGTCTTTTTTTCATTGTACTTATGAATAAAAATTAAGTTTATAGAAAGAGGCTTTTTATTAACTCCTTTCATTTATATGCTATCTTTTCAAACAGTACAAATATAACCAACTGCGTTTGTTTGTTACTATTTAGTTTTTCTATAGTTTAAAGACTCTCTGGATTTGGTTTGTACTTATCATCTTAATACCAAAACTTATCAAACACATTGCATTTTAGATAAAACGAACAAACATGCTTACCTACTGTACCCTACAGTCAAAAATTCTAATTATGATGGTACTGATTTAAATGTTGAGAATCCCTTCTACTGCAAATACACCGGACTTGCCCCACTTTATGATTTTACCACCATATATTGTGATTGCTGCCTTATATCGTACTATTTGAAGCATATATTTGATTAACTTTTATTGTAGAATGTTCACTAAATATTGGTGCTGCTAATATCTATCAAATAACAAACAATTGATGCTTATGACGGAGTTGCCCCAATTACACGGGAAAGTCCGTCTACTGACTACCTTTTAAAAAAACGCGTTTATTTTCATTATGACAACAGTTACATTGATGTTTGTAAAAGTAACTTATAAATAAGGAATCCTTTGTCATAATTAATATTCAAAACATACAATAAAGTTAAAAAAATAGCCATAGGGTGATTACCAAACCAAACTTGCAATAAACTATGCCGGACTTCGCCACCTCGACCTAATTTGTTTTTTTGTTTGTTGAGATATCTCAACGATTATGGTGTCAAATTAAAGATCTAGTTCAAAAACCATTTTATCTGTTTGAATCATGTAAATCGGTCCACGCGTTTAGGAAATAACTAAGAATTTGTATAGTAAAAATGTAAACGACCAGAATTTTTGTGCTTTTGTTCTACTAGCTCAAATAGTGGGATAGGATACTTATAGGATAATTATTTATTATTAGGTACGTGGTCAAGTAGGTAGATAGACGATGAATAAATATAGTAGCAGCGCCAAGTCGAAAACCCTAGCGCGCCACTCCGCGCCAGACAGCGACAGCGTTATGTGTTAGAAAAGAACGGGAACTGTTAGGTTAATATCGCATTAGGCACTGAGTGCTTATGCGAGCTGAATTGAACTTTATTGCTTAGTACCAAGTCGCAATTTCAATAAATTGGTTTGAAAAGTGAAGCTTCTGTACGTTAGTACTATTAATTATTCTGTGTCCATACATGGATTTTGAGATTCGAGATTCATGTTTGACATATTTTGTATGGAGCTTATGTCAAAAACGAATCTTAAATCAGCAGATCTATCTATAGTTCGAATATTGAATTCCGTAGTAAGTCTTGAAGGGAACACGTGTCTGAGCAGTTAGGCACGATATTAGGTGGTGCATTGACTGTATGCTAATGCGACACTCACACAGAGTTTCGGAATCGTCCAAGAAACCCCATCTAGCTCTTTTTTCTTTACACCGCTCAACTTGGGTTCGCAATCCATTTATGGACTTCCATGTAGACCTGGGAAGCCCGTGACCAGCCCGCCTAGGCTACGCACCACGAGATATCACTCGCGTGAATGAAGAAATATTGTCGTTATCGGTTAATATCTCGTTTTCTTTAACATGCGCGCCACGATAGACAAGCTTCACGTCGAAGAATTCGCTCTCGTTGCACGAGTAACCGATGTTGCCCTTTGAAACATAGAATGTCAATTACAGTATTTATTAATGTGACCACACCGGTGTAGTTCATTCAATTTGTGCTCAAATGGCTCAAAAGACTTGTATCCACCTCTATAGTTTATCATATTATGTACTATTTGACATTTGTAACATAGTAAAAACAGAATAGTAAGCTAGCTAAGGCCGCTCGGCGAGTTAATTGCCTACTCTTGTGATGACGCACGGGTTGTCACGTGTTTACACCGCGGCGCCGCCGGCTTTGTCGGCGCGCGCTATTTCGCCGTTTTTTTAAGTGATTGCGCTGAATACTACAGAATTTAAGTTTGCATATATTTTTTTTCAAATACCTGCTGACTAGCTAAGCGTTATATAACTATCTAAATGCCCTTTATAGCGAGAAAAATGTAACAAGTTTAATTTACTGTCGTTTAACACATTGTATAATATTAATAACGTTTATTACAAAACTGAATGTACATAAACAATGGTCGTGGGCGAGCAGTGTAGTACCTACATGCATGCGCGCGATCAGACGCGCGGCGCATCCCGTACTGAATCCGCGCCGAGCGTTCCGCGCTCGTGAGATTGTGTGCGTGAAAAGTGCGTGCGTACACGCCGCCGCGCCGCCCCGGCGACTCACGCATACATTCACACCAGCGCGGCGGCGGCGGCGGCCGATTTGTATGAAGCTATCCTACTATTCTGTTTGTACTATGTTTGTAATTTGTATGTATTGTTTAGTTGATTACCTAGTTTGAATTCGAAACTGATGTCAATACCTACAAAGTATTAACATTTGTTACCTACTGTGTTGAATAAGAATGAGGTCCCATGCGCAGCTTCGATAATAATGATATTAACTTATCTTTAAATAGACAGGCAGGCCATCTGAATGAGGCTCGAGCTCCGTGGCAAGCCTTTCTATGAGAAACAGAGCCATTGGTTTTGTTATACTCCAAAGCAACTGGAATTCTCTGTCGTTCAACGTAAAAGGGTCACGGAGATCCCTAATTCGCTTTCTTTGCACTTTTCTCGCGTGGCGCCCTTCATATAAGCATATAAGGTTATTAAATAATTATAATAAGGGACTGCCATTTTCTTTGTTGTTTTAAAGAAATATATTTAGTTGCTCGTGTAGTTCTCGTCGTATAAAAGCATGACGACTATTATTACTAGTTTAGTTGTCAAAATTTATCATAATCGAGTAATATTGGGCCGTCATGTTAGGATTCGTCGAGAGAAATGCCACAGATAAGTAAAAACTACTATTATAGCTACATTTGACATAACGAGTCGAATCGTGTGTGTAACCATGTTAGAGTCAGCGAGTTAATAGAGATAATCGTCATAAACACGAGTAAACGTGTAGAGATGATTTTCTCGTGGTGCGTATGCTGGACGGGCTGGAGGCATGTTTGCCGAAATAGGCGCAAAAGGGGAATGAAGTGAGCTTTGTGCCGTCCATAGGTCTTGTCAAGCTTGGAAGACTTCATCATCAATCGCCACAATACATCTACATATAAAATCTCTTTCGAATTTTTAGACTTGGTGGTACCGGTTGATAATTGTGCATGGGATGCCGTTCGTTTAGCTTTCTGCACGGAACATCCTACACTCCTGCGAACGCTGGGTGGACCACCAAGTGGAAACAGCATTTGAGTCGGGGTCGGCGACCGACAACCCGTAATAATCCGACACGTCTCGTTTAGCGCTACATCCACTTTCTGTGCATGAGCGTAACGGCTCTAGACGGGCGACGCAAATTCACCTGCAGAATAACTTAGTGCTAATACAGTAGTGCGTAAGACCTTAGGCTGGGCACCCCAATTGGTGGTCAATAATTTTCGCAGAGGGATATTTCGAGCTGTAACTTTATGCTTGATGTTTTCGCAGTTTTTTTTAAACGTGAGTGATCTATCTAGCGTTGTGCCCAGGTATCTAGGGTAGTTACAGTGGTTGATAGGTAAACCGCGCCACTGGATGTTTAGCTCTCTGCCTGCCCCTCTGTTGCAAAGGTGAAAAGCACATGACTGTGATCTTGAAGGGTTTGGTTTAAGGATATTCTCTTCGTAGTAGACATGTAACGTAATACTTTACGTATTGCGTTATAATATCTCGTAGGCGCTTAACGCAGTAGGTGGAGCCTAGCCCGAGCAGCGTTTCGCTAGCAATTATTACCTTATATGGTCATATACAGAGCCACAGGCCGTCTGTGACTCATTGGTCTATGACTATATAAGATGGGTGCGCGATCTGAATCGGTCACTTTCCCTACTTTGCTGATGGTTGTAGTGACAACCAAGTACTAGTCTACTACTTTCCTATCTACTGTCCCGCGGGGGGTAAGCATATTCTAGTTGTCTGTGTGCCTATATGTTCTGTCTGTAGTATCTGTGTCTCCTAAGCATAACAGCCGATCTAGGGTCCGCCTGTTCCTGACCGGTTGTTGTGTATTCTGTGCTGTTTCCAGTTCTCCCTATGGCCACGATTCTCCCTACGGCTACAACTACGAGTTGCTGGCGCCGTGCCGCTACTAGCCGGCCGCCGCCCAAGCATCCGCTCCTGCCTACGAGCTCCTACAGCCAGGCCACTGTGGCGCCTGACCACATCGGCTGCACCACCTAAGCCTCCGCTCAGCCTGCACCGAGCACCACCAAGCTGCCTACACAACGTGCACTTCGGCCACCGGCGACCCTGCGAGCGTCTGAGAGCAGCAGGAGTCTACATTCCAGGCCTCAGGCCAGTGCTTACCTAGTTCGGTCATAATGTATGTAAGCGGTAGTGAGACATAATAAAGAACCTGTTCAGCCTAGCAGTGTTTCCTTCGAACCCCGACATCCTACCTGAGATCCTCCGTCTCAGACAGTGTCTGAAGAGCGCCGCTGAGGTTGTCTTCTACCTCTTCAAAGGATCCCCGTGACGCCAGTGTCAGGTCGTATAAGACGCGGGTTGTATTTGGGCTCGTGGCTGATCCTTAGTGTAGATATTAAAGAATCATGGCGCCAGGACGCTCCCCTGAGTTAGGCCGTTTTTTTTTTAATTCAACAACAGCTTTTGTTAGAGTTTAAATGTACCCGGAAACGTTGGTTTTGGAGGAACACTCCGAGAACTTGAACAAATTTCCTATCCTCTGTCCTATTTTGCACTTTCCATAGTAAACATTTAACGTTAACTCTGTCGTATGCGGCTGAAAGATCAACAAAGACCACAGCCGTCACTTTGTCCATGTCAAATCCATCCTCAATATGCTGAGTAAGGTGAAGGGATTGGCTCCAGCAAGATTTTCCGAGACGTAACCCAGCTTGCTCTGGGATGAGTTTATGGTCCACGAGGCTAGTGAGACGATTTAGTAGTAGCCTTTCGAATAATTTGAGTGTGTGGAAGAGGAGAGAGATTGGTCTTAAGTTTTTCGTGTCGTCAGCTGATTTGCCAGGTTTTAAGGTCCCAATTATTTTAGCTTTCCGCCACATACTAGGGATTGTCACCGAGTCCAGACAACTATTATACAGTCCTAAGAGCCATAACACGGCGACAGGGCACAAGTGTTGGATTTGCTCAGATATGTTGTCGAGTCCAAAGGCTTTACCGCGTTTCAGTTGCTTAATGCCACAGATGATATCGGGCAGATCAAAGGGACGACAAATAGACGATTCGTAGCAATGCGGCCAGATTATATACAGAGCTAATGATGTTAACCTCAACAAATCTACTATCCATACACACAATCGACTACACGGTTGTCGTAATGGTTTGAGTGGCTGCCTCGCTTTTTAACAATGCGCAGAGTGTCGTGACTTCGATCTACAGACGAGACAATACTTTGTATTATTGTTATGAATGTGGGTTTACTTTGTGTCTGTAAAGTCTTTCGCGATACAGGATTTAATCTCAGTGTTGAGGTAAATATAAAGAAAAATAAAAGAAATCTCAATAACCAACGCATGGGTCATCAAGTGACAAGGATGGGTAAAATTAGAAATGAGTTTATTAGGGAAAATCTAAAAGTTACACCAGTGCAAGAAAAGCTGAAAGGAAATCGTCTATCGTGGTATGGGCATGTGATGAGGAGGGATGAAAATCATGTGACTAGAAAGGTGATGAAGATGAGCGTTGAGAGATATAAAGTAAAAGTAAGACCAAAGAAAAGATGGATGTTGTGTGAAGAGTGACATGAATGAAAAGGAAGTGAATGATGACATGACGTCTGATAACAATATTACTATCCATACAAAATACACTTGGATACTCACAACCAGCATACTCTTAGGCTCTGGCAGTTCGTTGCCCTTGTATATGCTCATGTAGGACTTGAAGTACTGCACCAGATCCTTGGCCTTCACCTTCTGTCCGTTGATGAGCTTGGGCACCAGGTTCTGTGGAGACAGCAGCATCGGCACCAGCTGCTGGAGCGAACATTTGAACTCCGTTTCGATGTCTGTAAATATACAGGAAAGGAAAGCTGTTTTTAGCCAATTGTTACAATATCAAAAGCTATTTATTTCTTACTTGCTTTACATTAACATTATGAAGTAATAAGAAGATTGCACCATTTCAAGATGACGACCGGAGCAGCGGGAGTGTAAGCGACTGCTATGCCGAAGGTAGCGGGTTTGATTCCCGCACAAGTCAAACATGGATGTTTGTCTTGGTCTGGGTGATGTATAATATGTATGTATTTACAAAAAAAAAGTATATATATGTATGTTTATCAATTATCTAGTACCCATAACACAAGCTCTGCTTAGCTTGGGACTAGACGGTGATGTGTGTATGTGGTAGAATATTATATTATTCTAGAGGACCCCAGCAGCTACGCCTGCATTTTTTTTAAATTTACCCGTTTTGGCCGATCTCGTGGGAATTTCAGGAAATACCTTCTTAGTGCACCCCTACGGTCACCAAGGAACATACATGCCAAATTTCAGCTTCCTGCGCCCAATAGTTTCGGCTGTAGCGTGTCTGTCAGTCAGTCAGTAACGCAAGGATTTTATATATTAAGATTATTATTTACTGTAGCATGTTGGTCAACCAATTGGGTGTAGATGTTTTCAATTTATGCCAAAGATACTAGTTACTTCGTGCCTTTTCCTCAATCGCTTGTAAACAAGAAACAACATTCACGGATTGAGACGGGATAGTGTCACTGTGTTTTTTTCTAACTAATAAGCGATATTAACATTTTTGTAGCTCACTGTCATTGTTGTGTTATTTTTACTATTAGATTCTGATTATGACAATTCTTTTTAGACTTCATGGTGTTGTAAGGCGTGAGGCGTGTTTAATTTTACTTTTTAATTATGACATTTCGGCAACGGGCCTATTGTTGCTAATCGAGAGTTGTTTTTACTGTATTTTCTGTTTATGATCCTTTTGTCTTACTGTTGAATTCTATAATCGATGTAGGTTTTTTTTTGTGATTTGAGACTCATATTTGACATAAGCAAATCTCCAAATCCATGGATAAATTGAAATACTGAAACCGTCCGTATATAGCCCTCTGGCTAGGTGGAATGACGATATACGCAAAGTGGCTGGCAGCAGCTGAACACGAAGAGCCGAAAATCGGACTCAGTGGCGTGCCATTAGAGAGGCCTATATGCAGCAGTGGACTTCGGCAGGCTGATGATGATGATGATATATACCTTTGAGCCTGCCATCGAAGTCCGAAGGTATCCCGGGGTGCGGCATGAGGAAGCACGCGATCTCGCTGAAGCACGTGATGTGCGCGCGCGCGCATGTGCGTGTGTGAGCGTGCGTGCGTGTGTGTGTGCGTGTATGTGCGCGTGTGTGCGTGCGTGTGTGTGTGTGCGTGTGTGCGCGTGTATGTGCGTGTGTGCGCGTGTATGTGCGCGTGCGTGTATGTGCGCGTGCGTGTATGTGCGCGCGTGTGTGTGTGTGTGCGTGCGTGTGTGTGTGTGTGTGTGTGTGTGTGCGTGCGTGTGTGTGTGTGCGTGTGCGTGTGTGCGCGTGTATGTGCGTGTATGTGCGCGTGCGTGTATGTGCGCGTGTGTGTGTGTGTGCGTGCGTGTGTGTGCGTGCGTGTGTGTGTGTGCGTGTGCGTGTGTGCGCGTGTATGTGCGTGTATGTGCGCGTGCGTGTATGTGCGCGTGTGTGTGTGTGTGCGTGCGTGTGTGTGCGTGCGTGTGTGTGTGTGTGTGTGCGTGCGTGTGTGTGTGTGCGTGTGCGCGTGTGCGCGCGTGCGTGTGTGTGTGTGTGTGTGTGTGTGTGTACCTTTGAGCCTGCCATCGAAGTCCTGGCTGGTGGCGACGCGTATCCCGGGGTGCGGCATGAGGAAGCACGCGATCTCGCTGAAGCACGACGTGATGTGCTTGCGCAGGGACTGCAGCTCCGGGTGCTGGTTGTTTGATACCTGCGACACAACACACATTTTAGGTTAGACACTCACTTTATACAGTATTTGCAGGCTTTTCCTAATTTGCTGGTAGACTGGTGATATTTTTGTCGCGATTTACATACGATATTTTTGAAAAAACTTGTTTGTAATAACGAGTAGGTACCACAACCCTAAAAGCCCGTTCCCGAGAGACCAGCTGTTTTCCCGTGCCGCCTATAGAGACTGACGTGCTAGTAGGAGTTATGTTGAATCAACGAATGTAATATTTCGCGATTTTTATACAATGGCAATAGGCTCGCCCCCTATTACATTGGGACCGAAACATAACTGGCGAAGTGAGGGTGTGTAATAAAACTCAGCCTACCCCTCCGGGGATAAGTGGCGTGAAGTTATGTTATTAAAATCCTAACACAAAATATTAGAAGCAACAAAATATCATACACATTTCACAAAACATAATCGTAACCAAAATGACGGCATTGTAACTTACACCAGAGATACACTTAACTGTTCAGTGACCGAAGTGACTTTAACGGACGCCACCTGTATGATCATAGAGGTAGAGACCGTTGTTATAGGCATCTATAGGATACAAACATAGAAAATTTTATCACCTCGCTAGATACTCTACTAAACAAGTATAGAAATCGCCGTCATATGGTGATAACGGGTGATCTAAATATTGACGTAAAATGTGGTAATACTGATCGTAACTCGACGGATTACTTAAACCTTTTGGCTTACCATGGCTTTTTAGCTGGTCACGTTATACCAACGAGAGATAACAATTGTCTGGACCACGCTATGATAAAATCAAAGTTCTCTGCATTGACACTTGTACTTCAGTACACAAGCCTTTCTTCTCAAAAAGTCATTTAGCTAGGAAAAGCCGGTATCATCTAGAATAGGGTTTTTGACATTGTAAGTGTTGTAAACAACCAAAATGCAGAAATAAATATGTATTTGTGTCTTTATGTCTTCAGGCCCCTGTAACCGATCACGCACCAGTTATCTCTTGTATTATCTTGGAATGTAATGTGAATTCATTGACTCAAAAGACAAAGACAACCCGCAAAGTTAATTATGAGTCAATAATTGATGGTTTGAATGGGACTAACTTCAGTAGTATTATTGAATCAGAAGATGTTAACTGGTCAGCCAATAGTTTAGTAAAAATACTTAATGAATCTATTGCGAAAAACACACTTACTGTATTGCTACTCAAAAGGATACTTTGCATTAAGCCCTGGATTACCCCAGGCCTTATTCGGTGTATTATGAATAGAGATAGTATGCATTTACGTTGCAAAAAGGAACCCAAGAACGTTATCCTCTCCGTAACATACCATAGATATAAAATTATTGCAATGATCTACTGAAACGCCTTAAACGTAACTATCAAAGGAATGAATTAAATAAACATGCGAATAATCGCAAAATGAGATGGAAAGTTATTAACAGCATAACTAATAGAAACACCAACAAAACAAGTCCATGAGATCTTTTTAAACTAGAACAGAAACCTGAAAAATCTTTGGATAAAGTAAACTTATTTTTTACAAGCCTTGCCCAGGAACTAACAAACAAAATATGAAAATAACACCGTTTACGGATAAGATTATAGTGCCTTCAATTCCACCCCTTAACTCTATGGTAATATTGGAGACTACAGACCAAGAAGTTGAATAGATTATTATGACCTTAAGAATTGGTAGTGCTGTGGGTTAGGACGGGATATCTACTAAACTGGTAAAATTAGCAAAGAATGTTATAATTCCATCCATAACTCATATTGCCAACCTATCAATTAATACTGTGATTTTCCCAGATACATTTAAAATATCCGTTATTCATCCAATATACAAGACTGGAAATAGAGACAGTGCGAACAACTACCGTCCCATCTCAGTGCTACCGGTCCTCTCTAAAGTTTTAGAAAAAATCATTATTAGACGATTAATTTCATACTTAGAAAATCAAAATATTTTGGCAGATAATCAATATGGGTTTAGAGCTGGAAGGTCAACAGCACAAGCAGTTGTCGAACTAACCAATTTTGTAGCTACTCACATTGACAATAAAAACAAATGTATTGGAGTATTCTTAGACCTCACAAAGGCGTTCGACACTGTCTCTATTCCTATTCTACTTAACAACATGGAAAACATTGGCATAAGAGGTACAACACTGTATTTGTTTCGTAATTACTTAAAAATCCGGAAAAAACGAGTGAAAATGGATGGTATCTATAGTCATGATGCTCAAATTTCTTTTGATGTCCCTCAAGGAAGTGTCCTTGGGACGACACTCTTCCTAATTTATATTAACAATTTATGTAAGTTAAAGCTAGAAAACTGCAAAATATTTTCTTTTGCTGATGACACTGCATTAATATTTTATGGTAAAACTTGGGAAGAGACGAAGAAATATGCTGAGTCGGGGCTTCAAATGACTGTTAAATTTCTTTCACAAAACTTATTAACACTAAATATCTCAAAAACAAAGTTTATAACCTTTGCTAACACGGAAACAACCTTAAAATCAACTCAAAATCTTAAAATACAAATTCATTCTTGCCAAAACAAAACATTTGATTGTAATTTTCTAGATAGAGTCAATACTGTGGAAGTACCTTGGCATTTTACTCGATGAAAAACTGACTTGGTGCCCTTTTATAGAGTTATTAACAGGTAGGACAAGAAAACTTATATATGTATTTAAAGAATTAAGGCATGTTGCTGATATAAACCTACTCAAAACTGTCTATTACACACTTGCCCAATCAATTCTATCATATTGCATCACATCATGGGGGAGTGCACGTAAAACCCATATTATAAAACTAGAGAGAGCACAGCAAGCATTGCTCAAAGTTATGTCTAGACCATTTAGGTATCCAACCACCAATTTGTACTCAGAGTTTGACGTTTTAACCATTAGGAAAATATTTGTTAAGGAAACAATAATGGCGCAACACAGTAAGCTTAAATATATAATAAAACAATTATCGCTCGCTTAATAATGTGCCCGGTAGATGGCAATAGGCTCGCCCCCTATTACATTGGGACCGAAACATATCTGGCGAAGTGTGGGTGTGTAATACACCTCTGCCTACCCCTTCGGGGATAAAAGGCGTGAAGATATGTTATGTAAAACAAATGTCAATAAAAGACGTCTCGATAAAGTATGTTCTACAACCCGGTACAGTACATCGTTTATAAATAAATTCCAATGTTATATTAGTCCAATGTGCTGTACAATAAAATTAACAAAATAATTAAAATATATCCTTTAAATAAACATCGTTGTAAAAAGATCCTAATAAAATGGCTGAAATCTCAAACTTACGAAGATATAGAAAAATTATTTGTCACTCTGCAATGAATGTTCATTATTTTATGTCGCCTACAAAAAATAAAACATATTTTAGTACCTATTTTAAGATAAAAAATAACTTAAGTTTAAATTCAACAATAAATTAAATTTAAATAAAAGAAAGATCAAGACTAAATAGTTTGTATAGTTTACAGTTCATACAGTTCGTGGTCGAACTATTGTCCTCATCCTCGTCTCTCATATTGTGACGGTGTCAAAACCAGTCCAATAGAATGAAATTAGATATAATAACATAAGTACCCACAAATTTTTATTTTACCATATATAATGTATTACTGTCTTTTTAGCTGTTATATTACTAGATATTTTAAGGAAAAAGGTGTTTACGATGTTATTTTATGCTGTTTGCGCGATTATCACTTGTTATTTTGATAGTACAAATGTCTGTTTGAAAATGTTATTGCACTTTATTGTAATAATTTTAAAGTTTATTTTCAAGTGCGTTAGTAAAATCCTCTCCGCTGCGCTCCGTTCTGTCTGCGCTGAGCCTATGATACAGGCTCGGCCTAGTTTAGAGGTTAGTTTTCATTTTGGAATGTGTTTACATGCAGTATTGTACTTTGGATAAAAGCAAAATGTAAGTGATGTTTTGTGTCAATAAAGCTTTTTTATGTTATGTTCTAGATCATTCGGTTTAAATGTAATAACTAAGTGAAACCAGTAGAACGCGATAAAATCCGTAAACCATAGTTTAATTTCTACATTATACAAGTTTTTTAACAGGTGTTACTCGCGATGATTAAGATATTTAAGGCTTAAATAAATACAATGTTACCTTGAGTCGTTTCTGCAGGATGGTCCGGCCGCCGTCAGGTCCGTAGGGTGCCTCGTAGGGGAAGCTCCAGTCCCGCACCAGGAACTGTAGCCGCTGGAAGGGCGTACGACCGCTATCCTCTAGCGCCAGGCGACCGTACTCCGTGAATAACTGGAACATAGGTATGAAAGGCTAGAAGAAGCTGACATTCTATCATATCTGTTTAGACTAATAGGCGGACCCCGGATTCTTGAGGCGAGAAGTCTTGGATGCCTCTGGTATAACGCTGGACGATGAGGTATGAAAGGTACATATGCTGAGAAAAATAAGTCTACTTATAGGTACTTAGACTTTATATCAATGCTAATATTATAAAGCTGAAGGCTTTGGCGTATTAAAATTGGCGTATTAAAATTAATATTGGCGATTTAAAAGAGTGGCCACGAGTTTTATTGGCCGTTCTTTCTCGTGGTTCTACCTATTACTTTGCGAACGACGCAGTAAATGTAAATGTAGAAGCATTAAGTAATTAATTTTAAAATTGACGTTCATAAGCGTCACCTTGTGACCTAGATGAATAAATGATTTTGACTTTGACTTTGTTTGGTTGAAAGCGCTAATCTTAAGTTGTACTGGTCTAATTAGGGGAGAAATAGGGTCCATTTGGCACATAGGCCCCCATAAAAGTACAGCAAGTGACTTATAAGTTTTCTGCCGTGATCTTATTTGTTGTAAAACTCCTATCTAATCATGTATTTACATGGGAGTTTTTCGAGGCCCCTCTAAAATGGGGGCCCTGGCCACATACTCAGCGTGCCTTATGGTGTTGTATCTCCACATACAAGTTTGTTTACCTGTAAGTGTTGCAGGTCGTCCTCCTGTATGTTCTGCGACAGGTTGTATATGAGCACGGACGACAGCATGGTGGACAGCGCGAAGATCGTCGCGCAGTCGCGCACTGTCGACTCGCTGTCGAACGCGCCCTGCGTGTCCATCAGCACTATCGCTACCTGCAATATGTACAACAACACTAGTGTTAGCTGATGTAATCGAGATAGTAGACAGAATAGATTGATCATCATCATCCTCATCCTCTTAGCGTTATCCCAGTTTCAATCTGGGGTCCGCTTTATAGTCTAACCGGATTTGGCTGAATATTAGCTTTTCTACGGAGCGACTGCCTGTCTGACCTCCGCAACCCGAAGGGATAGCGATATTCCATGGTTTAGACTAGTGTCAGTTTATTTAGAAGGTACTGACGCCCTGTAACGACTGTCAAAGATCTTCATGACAACCGGGACCGACGGCTTAACGTGCTCTCCGAGGCACGGGACAAGCGATAATTAACAATTCAATTGAGTTTATAAGGGTCGGCGCAAACGGGCCACCGACCACAGCCACTGGTGGCCAGCGACAGCCACTTAACACACTTTTTCATATATTTTACTTCTGTAGCGTGTGGCCGCCTCCGGCCACACGTGTGCGGCGCGTCTATACAAAATATATGAAAAATTGTGTTATGTGGCTGTCGCTGGCCACCAGTGGCCCGTTTGCGCCGATCCTTATAAACTCGATCTTTATATTCCAAAATAACTGTTTTAAAGTGCACATAGTTATAGTCATAATAGACATATACGTAAAATCATTTTTAAAATTTTGTCTGTCCGTCTTTCTGTTTGTTTGGGTAAATTTATGCAATGGCTGAAGCAATTTTAATGGGACTTTTACTGGAAGACAGAAGAGTCTTTTTGGGCAAGAAACATGACATGGAAGGCAAATAAAAAAGATTTTTTATGAAAATTTCACGATCTTCACTGCAATTTGGCTCAGCTAAGATTTCAAACATTTGTATTTTTTCTGATCTGAATCAAATCAATAAAAACTTCCTTTTTTGTCTGTATAACTGTACGGTGTCTCACTTGCGGGAAGGTATTCTTTTTTCTTTCTTTATCTTAATATATAAAATCCTTGCGTTACTGACTGACTGACAGAGAAGCTGCAGCCTAAACTATTGGGCGCAGGAAGCTGAAATTTGGCATGTATGTTCTTTGGGGCTCTAGTATCTAATAAAATAACATAGTCATCACCTTTTCTCCACTCTCAAGCGTCCCTTTAAAGATCTCTGACCACATGAGTATGCCGGTGGTGTCTCTCTCGGAGCCGCCGCGCCAGTTGAAGCCCTGCAGAGGTTCCTCGTCGCCGCCCAGCCAGTCCGTGCCGCCGTCTGACCCATACTGGAACGTACAACAATAGGTTAGTTTCCAGGGTCAAAATAATGAAATTTTATTTAGTCCGTATTTTAGATTATAAAAAAATATTGGACACGTATTTTTTCTTTTTTCGATCAAATAAAAAATAACAAAGATTACAGACATTAAAGTTACGTGTGACGTCACCTAGTGCGAAAAAATGCAGCACGGCGTGACGTTATACGTAACTTTAATGAGCTATATCTTGGTCATTTTTGGTTTAATTTACAAATAAAAAAATACGTAATGCTTATTTTTGAATAATCTAAAGGACGGACTTATAAATTTTTTTTAGTCAACTAGCCTATTCTTGGGTCAGCTTCATATTATTACAACTGAAGGTCCTAGTTTTATTGACATGCGCGACGATTCTCGACGAGAATTTCTACAATTTTTAAAAAGCGCCTATATGTTATATTAGAAAATACAACAATTGTTTCGTTAGCTACATTTAACTGAGGGTGCGGATTTCAGCAATATGCTCGCCCCCTATTACGTGGGACCTAAAAATTCATGGCGAAATGTGGGTGTAATGTCACACCTCTGCATACCCCTTCGGGGATACAGGCGTGAGTCAATAAAAAAAAATGTCTCATGTAGGACCGAACCCAAAAAGCGCTGTGCCAAGCGGCGAGGCTTTCGCTTAAACGACTACGCCAATAGACAAGGTTAAAAGTGCATAATCAGACTCACCTTGTGATTCAAATATCTTAAGAAGAAGTCGAGCAGGAACGACTTGCCCTTCCTGAAGGCCCCCGCGACGGACAGCACCACTACAGATCTGTCTTTGATGTCGTCCTGCAGGAGCAGTTCCTTGAGCACCTCCTCGTTGAGGCTGAAGGTGTGGTCGGCGCCAGTGTTCACGACTTGCACCCCGTGGGGAGCGCTCAGCAACACCGACGTCGGCTTCTCCGGCGCCGGCGCTGGTTTCTCTGTTACTACGGAGATAATGTTTTGTTGAATTGGTTTGTTTCCATCTATTATCCAGGGCAGCTTATTTTAGCAACTTATTATTTAAAAAAAAAATCGGGCAAGTGCGAGTCTGACCCGCACACCAAGGGTTCCGTACGCATTTTAGCTTATTTGATTTATTTGGTTGGTGCTAATTACGCTAGTCCTCTAAACCTGTATGAGCGCCCATACAACTTAGAGGACTATGTTAAATGGAGTATACTATGTATGTATGAGGACACCTTTAAATTTTCCACTTCTTTATTTTTTTGTAATTTTTCCTTTATTTGTGCTGTAAGACCTTGCTTTTGGCCAAATTTCGTGATTCTAGTTCAACGGAAACTACCATATAGGTTTTCGACCCAAAACCTATAGGGTACTTCCGGTTGACCTAAAATTGTGAATTTTGGTTCAAACCAAGGTCTTACAGCACAAGTAAAGGAAAAATTCCGAAAATTAAAAAAAGTTGAAAATTAAGGTTAATTTTGGTACTTACAAGTTTTCGCAAAAATCTAATTTTGACCATATCTTTTTATTGGGTTGACCCAGAATCCATTTTTATACACCTAATAGGAACCATAGACCTCAGTATCTGGTATAAATTTCAATTTGCTAGGTCCAGCCGTTTCCGAGAAAATCGGTGGTGACACACGGACAGACAGACAGACGGACAAGAAAGTGATCTTATAAGGGTTCCTTTTTTTACCTTGTGAGGTACGGAACCCTAAAAACAGAAAAGAAAATATGTACATATCTACAATATATTTGGTCATAACTCGCGTATGTATAATTTACATTTAATGATATTATATTAACTAAATGGTACTAAAATGACCTTGTATTAACCGAATAGAACTAAGGCGAAAACATTGTCGAATTCATTACTAAAATAGGCTGTATTAAATACATACAGACATGCAAATACAGTGTATTTGCATGTCTATTGTACGATGGGAGTGAAACACTACTGCACTACCTAAGCTACAAAGTGGCCTTAACACGAAACAAAATGAAGGTGTAAATGATTAGTGACAACTGATAATACAACTAATTACATACTAAGATAGACTGTGAAAGAATGTCCGACGCATTAGTCCGCCTTTCTACACTCTGCATAAACAGTGTTATGCTAAGTATAGTACAAAGCTCGAAGGAGCTGATTGAACTCATGAAAAAATCCGCAGATGTAGTCCTTTTCTAAATCTAATGCTTGAATTTCGGTAAAATTATATTATGTTGATTTATATTCTGACGTAAAATCATAAACGTCGAACGACAAAAAGCGAGTTCTCATTTTAGGCCATCCATTCGTCATCCACCTACACCGCGCAAATTCTACTGAAAGGTTTCCTAAGTCCACGTGCGAACGGTCACTCGAGTTCATAGACTTAGTTATTATAATGAGGTGTTTTCGTAGAAGCAAACAAATATATAAACATTTTATATTCCTGACGCGTAAGGATTCCTGCGTCGAGTAACCCGTTAAGTAGATATCACATTCCTGATCAGAATACTACAAGTTTCTCGTGACTTGACTCGCGAGGACCCTTTTAAATTGCAGCTTAGGATGAATTCAAAGATTAAGACTTAAAATTATTGAAATTAATAGTTGACGGCATAGAATACAAGTGTCAGCACCCCCTATCTTCCCGTGGGTGTCGTAACAGGCGACTAAGGGATAACACGATGCAAATACCATCTTTGCGTAGAGACGGAAAACTCGACATCAAACCCTATACGACTGCCTCGTTGGTCTCGCGGCATAAATGTGCGCGTGGGATCGGGAGATCCCGGGTTCGATTCCTGGGTCGGGCAGTGTTATTGGGTTTTTCTGTCACGAAATTCTCAGTAGCAGCACGGAGTCTGGAAATGTGCCCGGTACGGCAATAGCCTCGCCCCTTATTACGTGGGACTAAAGTATATCTGGCGAAAAGTGGGTTTAGAAATACACCTCTGCCTACCTCTTCGGGGATAATAAGGCGTGACGATATGTATGTATGTATGTATGTGTACTATGTATGTATATTGAAAAAGTGCCTAGATCGTATTGTAACAGGTAAATTATATTTTGTATTACTAATCGCTAGAGAATAGTAGATTAGTAGCCAAGGGCTGTAAGGCATCAATTGCAGCCCGAGATATTTAGGCGCCCGCCTATAGTTCGAGGGTGCAATTGGTGCTTACACCCGAGCTAACTATTCTGCTTTACATCTCGATTGTGAGGTCAGTAGAAAAAAACCGGCATTACAAACAATTTATTAAAACATTTTATTTGTTGAAATTTAGAGTGAAATGAGAACAATTTTCAAAAAGGACAGGTGTTTTTTCATCACTTGAAGAACTCATGTTTTTTCCAAATTAGCACGTAATTATAAAAAAAATCCCAAAAACAAACAATATTTAAAGTAAAAGTTTTCTATTCCCGCCTTTTTTCATTAAAAATAATCAAGTAAAAATTTTTTTTTTTTTTCAAGAACGAAATTGAGTTTCGCCGTTATTTAAAATTGATGACTATTATACTCACACGAAGACAAGGCTGAATAGCAAAGCGACCTCTTTGGTCATTGGGCTGAATGCATGATGTCTATTGCCAGTCTGATGGTTAGATATACGCGAACATTTTTAAAGAAAGAAGTGTTTTTTTTTTAATTACTTACCGCCCTAGGGCTTTTCTAGCTACATTATTACCCTAGAGCGCTAATGAGTCACTTACAAGCCCCATTTGGAGGTAATAAGAACCTACTTACCGAACATGAGAGATGTAAATGCCATTTAATACAAATGTTTATAAGTTATACATAAGAAGAAATTTCAAAACATCCTTCCTTAGTGTATGCTTACTAGATATACAGTCTTTTTTAGGGTTCCGTACCTAAAAGGTAAAAATCGGAACCCTATTACTAAGCCTCCGCTGTCTGTCTGTCTGTCTGTCTGTCTGTCTGTCTGTCACCAGGCTGTATCTCATAAACCGTGATAGCTAGAAAGCTGAAATTTTCACAAATTATGTATTTCGGTTGCCGCTATAACAACAAATACTAAAAATAAAAAATTAAAAAATATTAAGGGGGGGTCCCATACAATAAACGTGTTTTTTTTCGTATTTTTGCTCAAAATTACTAACGGTAACAGGTAGACGCTTAAAATTTTCACGGAATATGTAGTTGTATATTACCTTTAATAAATAAATAATTAAACTAAAAAAAGTAAATAATAAAGGGGGGCTCCCATACAACAAACGTAATTTTTAAGCAATTTGTTACTCGATCTTAATAAACAAGTAGAAACTTAAAAAATATTTAAGTATATATACAACAAACGTGATTTTCTTTTATAGATGATGGTACGGAACCCTTCGTGCGCGAGTCCGACTCGCACTTGCCCAATTTTTTATTTGTATCTCTAATGATCTGGGAAAATCCCACAGAGCCGTCATGAAGAAATAATTGTAAACATAATTACAAAGGTTACCAATTATACAATACAAGCACTACAATACAAAAAACAGGCTGCAAAAAAAACCTTCAAACAGATTTGAACTTTTGACGTTCCAAGGTGGTCGGCGAACACGTTCACACATTATATAAAACTAGAGGACGCCCGCAGATACACCCGCATATTATTTAATTTTACCCGTTTTGCCCGATTCCGTGGGAATTTCCTTAAATCCCTTCTTAGTGCAACCCTACGGTCCCCAAGGAACATACATATCAAATTTCAGCTTCCTGCGTCTTATAATTTCGGCTGTAGCTTGTCTGTCAGTCAGTCAGTAACGCAAGGATTTTACATATACAGATATTAATATGGCGATACAATGAGTGAAAGTATGATTAACGCTTGGCCTCAAGCGATTAAAGAAGGCTACAGATTAAAAACCGCGAGATAAAGTTAAAAAATGCTACGCCGATGGTCGCGGGTTCGATTCCCGCTCAAGTCAAACATTTGTGTGCATGAACATGGATGTTTGTCTTGGTCTGGGTGTTTCTATGTATAATATGTATGTATTTACAAAAAAAAAGTATATATGTATGTTTATCCATTATCTAGTACCCATAGTACAAGCTCTGCTTAGTTTGGGACTAGATGGTGTTGTGTGAATGTGGTAGAATATTATTATTATTATTAAAAAAAATACGTGAGAGATACCTATGCATTATACTACCAATCACCATCAAAAAACTATATTGTATCGGTTTTTCTAGGGATGTATTGCTAGTTGGTTCTCAGTTTTCCTTGGCACCGCTGAACCGATTTTGGTGGCTCTTCCACAAAGATCGAACTTTTTAGGGCTAAATACAGTCATGTCTACACTAATATTATAAAGAGGAAGAATTTGTATTTTTGTTTGTAATTAATAAACTCAAAAACTACTGGACCAATTTTAAAAATTATTTCACCATCAGAAAGCTACATTATCTGCGAGTAACATAGGCTATATTTTATTTTAGAAAAAATAGGAGTCCGTAAGATATTTGGGTTTTTCGGGTACGCGAAGTAGTTCCCTCAGGACGCGAGTGAAACCGCGGGAAACGGCTAGTTAATGTATAAAACCATTTATCTATCGAGTTGGCAAGATTTTGATAGCGTCTGATAGAACGAAACGATCACGAAACTGCTTCTAGGCACGTACGATTGGTTGTTGCAACACAACAGATAAAACTGTGTGATAATCTAGCAACTATGGCGGATAAAGAAATATCGTCAGCAACTTATGTTATAGATCGGTTCACGAAAGTTGACCACAAATGGCGGCCGTCGCGCATATGTACATTCGTGCACCAATGGCGTGGCTCCATTCTTGACGCATTTAGGGAATACGTCAAGAACGGAGCCACGCCATTGGCATTCCACCCGCGCCTCACCCCGCACCTCCACCGGGACCTAAAAAATGATTTCTGCGCAGTGGTCATCTTTCATGAACCGACCTATACGTCTGGTTAAGTGCTAAAACTGCAATATGTTGATAGAGTTGCCAAGTCTCGGCTTGCTTGATGAGACGACAAAAGAATAGGGATATTTCCAACTAATAAAATTAGACTTTTAGCGAAATATGCTCTAGTGACGGATCGGTCAAGTAGAGTACAATCCTAATTTTATCAATGAATCATAAATAGAATTTAGAAATTACTAAACTGCTATTATTTTGTTTTATGTTTTTCTTGATAAAATAACTTATATCTATATTTTAACTGATTGTTACGAGTGGGGTAAACTCGTTACAGCTGGGCAAATATAGGAATCACCCAGTATCGTCTTGAGTTTGGATCGAATCCACAACACGGCCTCTTCCGAGATGCAAACGTGCCTGCAGAGGCAAAGGGCACATGTTTGATAATTCTGTATATTAATAATTTACTTATACTTACTTTCTACACAATATATTTTCGAAACATACCAACACAATACATAAACTAAAAGCGTGGCATTGACTTGTGTTGTAAAAATACCGTATAATGCCAAAAGGCTATGTATTAAACCGGTATTTTATTATAACTTACGGTATTATTGGTATTTTATGTATTTCATATTCGATCCGGCTGCGCCCGCGCTGTGTCAGTGTCTTTTCGATCTCGCTTACGCATTGACGTGATTTTTTTTTTGGAAAAATGCCTCGACGCGCGTCTAATATATGGCAGTGTTTTCAGACACTTAGTAATGAAAATAATAAAAAACGTGTAGTGTGCATTTATTGCAACTTAGAATATAAAAATGCGTTAGCTACAAGATTAGCTCTTCATATACGTAAATGTTTGAAGTGCCCAGAAGACATAAAGAAGAAATACACGAAAGATAAAATCACAAAAGGCTTACTTTCATCACCGTCCCCCTTGAGAAGAGATGATGTGTCGCTTGATTCACCTTCAACGAGTACTTCCGAACAAGGTATACGTACAAACATATCACGTGATTCGGATTATCTCGACAGTTCGACTACATCTTCTGAAGATATTGATGCTGCATTGGCAAGAGCTGTATACGCTTCTGGGGTGTCTCTTTCTATATTTAATTCGCAATACTGGAAGGAAGCATTTCGCTTGCTTAACTCAAATTACGAAGTCCCATCCCGTTACGTATTCAGTAACAGCCTATTAGACGCCGAGTATGAACGTGTAAAAGAAGATGTCAACCAAAAATTAAAATCTTCCTTAGCACTAAGTCTTATTACTGATGGTTGGAGTAATGTACTCGGCAAAGGTGTAATTAATTTTATGATCACCACGCCACAACCTGTATTTTATAAAGCCATATATCCTGAAACTCAGAGAGAGACCGCTGAATATATTAGTCAACAAATGACTGAAGTGATTTTAGAGGTTGGAGAGCAAAAATTCGTTGTAGTTATTACTGACAACGCTAGTAATATGAAATCAGCATGGCAATTGTTAAAAGTACGTTTTCCACACATTTCTTGCATTGGCTGTATATCACATACACTGAACTTAATTTTAACTGACATTTTAAAAATTTCTGAACTGTCCAATATTATTAAAACGGTAATGGAAGTCATTAAGTATATTAAACGTACCCATATTACTCATGCACATTTTGAAAATATGCAACGACAGATATATGGCCATGTTAAATGCACCTTAAAATTTCCTAGTAAGACAAGGTGGAGTGGTGCAGTTATTATGCTTGATTCGTATACTCAAAATAGAGAAGCACTCCAAGCGTTAGCAATAACCAGAGAATTTTCTGTTAAACGGAACATTAAAGAGGTTATTTTAGACGAAAACATGTGGTTGCAAATTGATGAAACTTTAAAAATTTTTAAGCCAATTGCTGCTGCGATATTAAAATCAGAATCAGATAAATGTTTTCTGTCAGATATACCACCTTTATTTCAGTCACTTAAAAACGAAGTAGCTATAGAATTGGTAGGAAATACATTTCTCAGTTCAAATAATAAGCAATTTATATTAAATACTATTTCGAAAAGGCGGAATTTTTGCTTGCAGCCTATCCATTTTGCAGCTAATATTTTAGACCCAAGATATTGTGGTACCGAGTTAACGGATGAAGAAGTTATTTATGCATCAGATTTCATCCGTCAATGGGCCAACTACTTGGATAAAGATATCAGTTCTGTATTAAAGAATGTGTGCGAATTCAAAACGAAAAGTGGCCATTTTGGAATATCGGACACAATTTGGATAGCAGCACATACAGTAGAGCCAAGAATTTGGTGGGAAACCTTTGCCTCTGGTCAAATTGTAAGTCCTATTGCAATTAGGATCTTAAGTGTGCCATCTTCATCTGCCGCAAGTGAGAGAATCTGGAGCACTTTTGGAAGGATTCATTCCAAAGCACGAAATCGCTTAGACAAGTCACGTTTTACTAAATTGGTCTCGATTTACACGAATCTTCGTCTTCGCGACAGCACATTTGAAGTTGAACAAAGTGGTGATGAAGATGATTCAGCTGAAAGCACGTTGCTAGAGTACATTACTGCGTCGTCATCTACCGAGAACGTAGCAACACAAGAGGATTTAGATATGAAGGTAGAATATCCTCTAAACCTCGGGTTTTCGAACTAAGAAGGCAAAAGGCGTGGGCCACGTCTGTTTCATTTAATTCTGAATAAATTTGTTGTTTGTATGAATAGTTTGACCCCTTTGCTCTAAGACTAAGAACTCACGGAGCGATTTTCTCCCGCGACCGCCGCGGTGGTGGAACTGCGGTTTTATTTCTAAACTCACGAGACCGGTTATTTGTGCGGATTTTCAGCCGCTGCGGCTGCGATCGCGGTCGCGGTCGTGAGTTCTTAGCCTAACGTACCTAAAAATTTTACGTGGTTTTCTTTAAATAATATTATGATGTTTAGGTTTTTTATGGTAATATTGTTGTAGCTAATAGTAATTATTAATAATACAAACTTAAAATATAATTTCATGTTTTATTCCTGTGCAATTTCACCGTATTCAGTATGTTTAATGATCATCCTCTTAGCGTTATCCCAGTTTCAATCTGGGGTCCGCTTACTAGTCTAACCGAATTTGGCTGAATATTAGCTTTTTCACGGAGCGACTGCCTGTCTGTCCTCCGCAACCCGAAGGGATAGCGATATTCCATGGTTTAGACTAGTGTCAGTTTATTTAGAAGGTACTATATAACGACTGTCAAAGATCTTCATGACAACCGGGACCGACAGCTTAACGTACTCTCCGAGGCACGGGACAAGCGATAATTAATCATCACATCTCTAGCCTTGACACACATGACACCTATTATACCTAATACGCAATAAAAAAACACTAATTAAAATAATACTTAACCATTTTGTATATAAAAGCGGTTTAAGTCATTATGCGATATATAATTTTATCGTCTTTTCCTTGAGACATTGCCAGGTAAGGCGTTTAGGAGATTTCCTAAATTACCGTACTTTATTCTACAGGTATTGGTAATAGTCCTTTCAGAGGCTTGATTCTTTTCTTGACAATATTAGTAAAATCTAGACACACGGTCATCGAATCCCAAACTAGACAAAGGCTGTAGCTATTATAAACAGATAAAACTATAAATGATAAACATACCGACTCGTTTGCACATTATAACATTACACGTTCTAATCGCCCAAAAATTTGTCCTGTGTTGGAATTGACCCGATATTCTCTGACTCCGAATACAAGCATATTAGTCTGGGACTCAAGTCCATCGACAATGATATAACCAACAATCGGCAAACCAACTATTAAGGGTGAGGCCAAACAAGCGTAATTTTGTGAGTCGTGAGTCGCAGAAATTCGGTTGCAGAAAGAAAGTCTATTGTTGTTAAAAACGTGTTTTTTTTTCATAATTTTTTCAAAATTACTAACTGTAAAAGGTAGACGCTTTAAATTTTCACAGAATATGTAGTTGTATATTACCTTTCAAAATAATAATTAAATTTAAAAAAAGTAAATAATAAAGGGGGGCTCCCATACAACAAACGTAATTTTTAAGCAATTTGTTACTCGATCTTAATAAACAGGTAGCAACTTATAAAGTATTTAAGTAAACATACAACGAACGTGATTTTCTTTTATAGATGATGGTACGGAACCCTTCGTGCGCGAGTCCGACTCGCACTTGCCCAATTTTTCTGTAATTATTTGCCTCTGGTGTACAATAAAGCATTTTCTATCTATCTATCTATCTATAAAGTGGCGGTGAACACTGGCCTGGGTCTCTAACCATTAGACCACTCAACAGTCATGTTGTTAGTGGTCATTCACACAGCCGTATTAGCTTTTCCCTAATGTATCAGTGCTGTAAGTAATAAAGTCGATTGGCTCCGAAAAAATAAGCCCAGTAGCGAGCTAAAAAACTAACTCCGAACTCCTTTGGATAAATATAGGCCTATATCTCTTTTATTGACTGCCTCCGTGGTCCAGTGGATAGCGTATGCGACTGCTGATCGAAGGTCCCGGGTTCGATTCCCGGGTCGGGCAAAAGTGTTACTGGGTTTTTCCGAATTCTCAGTAGCAGCACGGAGTCTGGCAATGTGCCCGGTAACGGCAATAGGCTCGCCCCCTATTACGTGGGACTTAAAAGTTCAAGGCGAACTGTGGGTGTAATATTACACCTCTGCTTACCCCTTCGAAGATACAGGCGTGAGTCTATAAATAAAATAAAACTCTTTTATTCTCGCGATGGAAACCCTATGTCTTTGTCTTCCTTTCTGCTGATCGAATTCAGTGCAGGCAGACGAAACAACCGCTGATCTTTTAGAAGGTGACTGTCCACGTTATTATGAACTACTGTGGTTCTAGGACTTGGTCTAAATCGCGAAAAAAGAACAGCCATCCCATACCATACTCAATTAAACTTTTGACTTCGACAAAATGTATTTTTATATGACGACCGGTTGGCGCAGCGGGAGTGTAAGCGACTGCTACGCCGAAGGTCGCGGGTTCGATTCCCGCTCTAGTCAAACATTTGTGTGCATGAACATGGATGTTTGTCTTGGTCTGGGTGTTTCTATGTATAATATGTATGTATTTACAAAAAAAAAGTATATATGTATGTTTATCCATTATCTAGTACCTATAACACAAGCTGTGCTTAGCTTGGGACTAGATGGTGATGTGTGCATGTGGTAGAATATTATTATTATTATATTTTAGTTTGAAATTTGCAGTCACCATTGTAAAGTACATACATGGAAAATAAAGACATTACATAACAAAATACTCCAAAGCCAGCCCTAACCAAACTGATCCTTTCCCTAAGACCCAGTTACCCAAGTTTCACATAATGCCGACGTTTCGAATTAGGGTCGGCTCCCAGCCGTCTGGATCGTCTGACCTTCACTGAATGAGGACTGTCTGACAAATCAGTTACATAAGTGACGTAAGCTTGCAGGATTTATACGACCACACGCATAAACAATTCGATGAAGACAAGAAAAATGGATATTAAACCACCGCCAAAATGGCAAAGGCGTCGTTTTTTAGGGTTCCGTACCTAAAAGGTAAAAACAGGACCATATTACTAAGCCTCCGCTGTCTGTCCGTCTGTCTGTCTGTCACCAGGCTGTATCTCATAAACCGTGATAGCTAGAAAGCTGAAATTTTCACGAATTATGTATTGTATTTCGGTTGCCGCTATACGAAAAAGAGGCTCCTATACAACAAACGAAATTTTAAGCAATTTTTTACTCGATCTTAATAAACAGGTAGAAACTTAAAAATATTTAAGTAGGTATACATACAACAAACGTGATTTTCTTTGATAGATGATGGTACGGAACCCTTCGTGCGCGAGTCCGACTCGCACTTGCCCAATTTTTTAATCTATACTAATATTATGACAATGAAGATTTTGTTGCGTTGAACGCGTTAATCTCAGAAAACTTCATACTGGTTTGATTTTAATATTTTTGTTTGAGGAAGGCTATAAGCTGTATAACATCACAGTGTGAGCCACGGGCGTTGAGCAGAAGCCCTAACACGCGTGTAACCGCCAACTCATCTATTTTATTTTATTTATAGACTCACGCTTGCATTCCCGAAGGGGTAGGCAGAGGTGTAATATTACACCTACATTTCGCCATGAATTTTTAGGTCCCACGTAATAGGGAGCGAGCCTATTGTCGTACCGGGCACTTTACCAGACTCTGTGCTGCTACTGAGAATTTCCTAACAGAAAAACCCAATAACACTTTGCCCGACACGGGGATCGAACCCAAGACCTCCCAATCCCACGCGCACATTTATGCCGCGAGACCAACTCATCTAGTTTAATGTATTATAATATTCTTTTCAAACTAATGAACCATTCACGAATATGGCGTGTTTCATATAATTAAGCTTATAATCTATATATGACCCTGACGGTTGCGGTCCAAAAGTTAAACAAAGGTCAGCCATGTTTAAGAACACACGCATACAGCCAGCACCGATGTGTGTTCACCGGTGGAAAAAAAAAAGCATAAATACTAACCCAACGCTCAAACGGAGTCGGGATTTCGCCGAAATTTAACATCAGGTATATTGGAACGTGTTTTTATTGGGCTTTTGATTGTATCGCATAATTGGCAAGATGCGAAGGTAGATCAGATCACTGCTCCTAAGAATGAGTCTTGGGACGTCGAGGGACGCCGTGGGCGTAAATGAGTAGCTTTGCTTACTTAGTTTGGAATTTGGGAATGAATCCTGTTGTATAAAATAAATATTTAAATCTAATACTAATATATAAAGCTGAAGAGTTTGTATGTTTGCTTGAACGCGCTAATCAGGAACAACTGGTCCGATTTGAGAAATTATTTCACTGCTAGACAGCCCATTTATCGATTAAGGCTATAGGCTATATAACATCACGCTATGAGCCACGGGATCGGAGCAGTAGTCTTAAAGAACGTGTGCTCATCTAATTATTTAATATTTACATTTCATGCTTCTAATAACTACTACGTCTCAATCTAACATTCTGCTTGTCGTGTTGAGGTAGTAATGGCACGTTTGTCGTGATAACGGGCAATAATAATAATTTAAGATATAAAGAAAAGTGATAAAATGAATAGGTAGAAACAATGATAACGGCTTGTTCTTTGAGATGAGACAATGTATAGTCAACTTAAAACTTTTATTAAAATCGATTTAAGAACCAGAGTTACTTTTATATTTTACTAGAGGACGCCAGCAGCTAAGCCTGCATTTTTTTAAATTTACCCGTTTTGGCCGATCCCATGAGAATTTCGGGAAATCCCTTCTTAGTGCACCCCTACGGTCTCCAAAGAACACACATGCCAAATTTCAGCTTCCTGCGCCCAATAGTTTCGGCTGTAGCGCGTCTGTCAGTCAGTCAGTAACGCAAGGATTTTATATATTAAGATTAAGATAATATTAGCATGTAAAACACTATTATTGTCACGCAACCAAATCGTTCCATAGTCTCTGCCTACCCCAATGGGAGACAGGCGTGACGATATAGATAGATAGATAGATAGACAATCAAATCCACAGCACTGGCGCAGTGACCACCCAGTTTCGTCAGTGCAGTCAAAAAGTCAGCATGTATATTCGTATACACCTACTAAACTACTTAGCGAACTCTAATTAGCAATCAAACAAAACAACAATCGTTGCATATGATTCATGAAGTAAAGGAAGTAGAGTCTTTGTGTACAACATCTCAACAAAGAACCACTTCTCATTGTAAGGCTGAATGACGATTCATTCACACAAATGTATAGTGTTACCGAGAATATAATGTTCACAAGAACAGTACATGTACATACATACATACATAGACTCACGCCTGTTTTCCCGAAGGGGTAGGCAGAGGCATATTAAACGCCCACTTTTCGCCAGTGTTTTGATCCCACGTAATAGCTGGCGAGTCTATTGCCGCTTATCGGGATATTTTGAACAGTACATGTGTTAGTCAATTATCTGATTTATACTGTTCAATGGCGTGGCTAATCGAACTTTAGACTTTATATTGTGTAACTAGGACCGCGTGTAATTTTACAGCTCTATCTACACCTTCGGGGATAATGGCGTGAGTTTATAGTGCTCCTAAATGCTAACAAAATGCGAAAGATAGTGGAAGCAAATCAAATTTATCTTATCTTATACTAATATATTAAGCTGAAGAGTTTGTTTGTTTCGTTGAACGCGCTAATTTCAGGAACTACTGGTCCGATTTGAAAAATTCTTTCAGTGTTAGATAGCCCATTTATCGAGGAAGGCTATAGCCTATATAACATCACGCTATAAGCGACGGGAGCGGAGCAGAAGCCTTAAATAACGTGGGTGTAACCGCGGGCATCGTCTAGTTTATTATAATCTAGGCTACCCTGGATTCACATAACCAGTGTACCTACCTACGGTTTAGAAAAAGAAATACAGAATGATTTTTTTACAGATAACCGTGCAAATAATGTTTTTAGTTTTTCAATACAAACTTCGTTCTGACAATAACGAATGAAACAAAACATTATTATCTAATTTAGTACAGTCGTTCGGCAATAATGACCGGACATGCATTTTTGCGACTCATTTTTATGTTTAGAGATAAGCAATACTATTAACATGCATTCCGAGGCCGTACTTCGGAATGCATGTTAATAGAAAGGTGTGGTTTAAAATTTCATAAAAATATAAAAATCCCTATACCAACCCGTTTGGCCAGCGTGGTATACTAGGCCAATTCCTCCTTTCAAAGGAGAGGCCTAGTATACCACGCTGGCCAAACGGGTTGGTATAGGGTTTTTTATATTTTTTATGAAATTGATGTTATTGATGACTTCATAAAGTCAGTCATCATTGGTTTGGGACTGGATAGTGTTGTGTGTGTAGAACAATGATATTACAAGAAGAAGGTAGATTCGTTACCTACGTAGTAATCAATCCGTAGAAACGGTACACTAACGCACATATCGATAACTCCATATTTTATTTTTGGTTGACAAGATGTGTCAGTTTCACTTTGACGCCGGCTCGCGACGTCACACACATAAGTTAGACAGACTTGCCAACTGGCTTATGTTTAGCGTCCTGCTTTTGGTACGCCTATAACATATCTACTTCTTTTGTAACATCATTGCTGTAGAATATACAGGATGTCACAAGACCCATCACCAAGCCGAAGTCTACTCGTTGTGGACATCATGCCAAGTCATACTAACCAAAAATAATACCTGGGAAACGATTTTTTTTTAGTTTTCACATTTTTTTAAACCGCAATTAAAAGCGCGTGCGTGCAATGTTCGAAATACCTGCTTATCCATGGGGTCATAGGGCATCTAAAGAACATATTGGCGGGGTAAATGCATCGATTTTGTACCTAATTAGAAAAATTCCATACTAATTTTGAGCCTCAATATCTCCTGAACCAGTAATTTCCCAGGTATGGTGCCGAAGTAAAAAATGTTCGTAGTGATTGGTACAACATGGGATTTCAGTGTTCGTTAAGGGTCTTTTTACACCCTGTAGAATAATGTTAAGTCAAAGATAATTCGCATAAACTGCGTATATATGGCATCTAATCTCACGGTAGATTTGTCAACATCGCTGGCAACACAAGAAATACTATTGTTCCATACATTAGGAGTATTATCGAACAATGCTAAGCGATGTTTAAGTACGAACTCGTGATTATTGTGTGGTACAGTTTCTCCTACTCCATGTGGTGAGGGATTAAGAAAGCAAAGTGTACCCCATTCCATTTATAGGAGACGACTAAGGAAGATACACGAAGCAAATAACCTACCCCAATGGGAGAAAGGCGTGACGATATAGACGAAGCAAATAATATTTTATTTTATTTATTTATAGACTCACGCCTATAGCCACGAAGGTGTAGGCAGATGTCTAATATTACACCCACATTTCGCCATGAATTTTTAGGTCCCACGTAATAGGGGGCGAGCCTATTGCCGTTACCGGGCACATCACCAAACTCCGTGCTGCTACTGAGAATACGGAAAAACCCAGTAACACTTTTGCCCGACCCGGGAATCGAACCCGGGACCTCCGATCAGCAGTCGCATACGCTATCCACTGGACCACGGAGGCAGTCAAACAAATAATATCTTTGCAAAGAAACGGAAAAATCAACACAAAACCTGGCATCTGGCTAGCGTGGTATAGTAAGTTGTAAGCTAAATTCTCCTATTCAGTCACAATGTTATTGTGACGGTAATTAAGAGAGGCCTATGGAGTACGAAAGGCTGTAGATACTATTTGCACATGACCACCGGTTAAGCAGTCAAAAAAATTAAACACGAGGCGAACAGGCCAGGATTACACAAACTACGGGCAAAACTGCCTTAGGCTCGCCAATATCAATTGTAGATAAACCATTACCCTATCTAGGTAAGCCAAAGCGCCCGTCCCACCCGAAACTATTAACTGTATTCCATTATTTATTAAAGACCTTTTCATGTGTCCAAATTGAATAAGCTGCATATAGGAGCGATGGGCAACGACTGAGTCATTGCCCATCGCGCCTGAGGATGCCTCGTGCAGAGGCGAAACACGTGTCGAATAATAGTCGTCGCATACAGCGGGATACTGCAAGTCAGGTATCTTACTGGAACCCATACCATTGCTATATCCCTTATCCTTTTAGACGAGTTCGGTATTGTCAACCTTTTTTCTATTGCAATAGTTGGGTTGGTCAATCCGAGGGTGCGTGGTGGGTTCCTCTTTCCTTCCATTAGGTTAAGCTGCATATTTTTTCGGGCATCGAACTCGCCTCCTTCATAGAGCACATACCGATATTATGTATGTAGGTTTACTGCTCAGAGTCAGACATGATAACCTACTCGCCTATTTACTATGTCAATAGTTACGTAGGTATATCATACAAACTAGCATCCACCTGCACTAATAATGGCGACTAGTAAAATTGATCATCATCATCAGCCTTTAACAGTCCACTGCTGGACTAGGCCTCTCCTTTGAAAGGAGGAATTGGCCTACTATACCACGCTGGCCAAACGGGTTGGTATAGGGTTTGTATCAAGTTTTCCTTCTCTTACAGTGCTGTTCTCTGCATAATATGCTCCCTCTGTCGGCTCTTACGACACCCATGGGATGATATGGGGTGGTGACATTCCGTATTCTTAATCCATCACCACACGGACACAGTAAACTTGATACTATATTATGTTTATCGGCAGATCTGAAGCGTAAACTCCCCGTAGTTTACACTGACACGTTCACTGTTATCAAAATAACCGCGACCAAAAAGATATTTGGTTTTCAATAGCTTCCTGCCAGTACCCACCTTTCACGCAACAACGATCGTTGTGATCAATATTCTTTTTAAGCGTTTGATTTTAATTTCACTCTTTCAAATTTCATTTTGACAAGCCATTAAGCGCAGTTTTCTTTGGGGTTAAATATAATGACCACCATAAAATGCTTTGATACTTTTAGTTCTTTAACCAAAAATATATACTTTTAACACTCAGAGACTTAACACCAGAAAAATGAAGTCTAAAATTACAATAGTACTAGTTATTTTAGTCACGACTGCACTTCAAATTGTATTCGAACGCCAAATGTAGTAAATGATCATCAAATAAATAGGTTATGTTAGGTTCTCGGGTATATATTTATACACGGTACATATACCGAAATTACATTTTTTACCATTGTTGTCTGTCCGTTTGTTCTCGCTAATCTTTGGAACGGCTGGACCGATTTTTACGGGACGGCGGATAGCTGATGTACCAAGGAGTAACTTAGGCTATAAACTAATCGGGTACGCGAAGTAGTTCCCTCAGGACGCGGGTGAAACCGCGGGAAAGCAAGCAGCTTGTTATACCATAAAGTTTCTATAGATTCCAACTCACATGACCAGCAGTCAGTATTTCATCGAACCACCAGCGAAACGTCGGAAACAACGCAACGCGGAAACACGTAACAATGGATATCCTAGCCGGAGTAATGAAGGATAATGTATGGTTGTGTGTTGTCGGCTCTTTGCGTGTACGATGCCGAAGCGAAGGTCAAGACAAACGCGCCTGCGATTATTTCGACGCTGATTAGTGTAGGTATGCTAATGTCAGATGGAGGAGGAAAATAGGTTTATGAGAAGAAACAACCATAATTATTAAAATTAAGTATCGGACAAATAATAATAAATAATTACATGATTGGATCGCGTTATTATTAAAAATAATAAAGATAATAAAAAGCAGCGATAGCAGAGTGGAGAGACCGACAGACTGCTACGCCTCGGGTTCGAATCCTCGGCACGCACCAATGATTTTTCGGAGTTAAGTGTGTATTAAATTGTTAATTATCGCTTGCTTATCGGTGAAGGAAAACATCGTGAGGAAACCTGCATGACTGAGAGTTCTCCATAATGTTCTCGAAAGACATGTGAAGTCTGCCAACCCGCACTTGGCCAGCGTGGTGGACTATGGCCTTACCCTTCTGCCCGTGCCCAGCAGTGGGACAGTACATAGGGCTATTGACGATGTTGATGATGAATAAAGATAGTGTGCGTTCGCGCAGCGGAATGTTGTTGAATTTAAAGATTTTAATTATGCAGATATTTAGTGTATGACGTCGTATAATTGTGTATGGTAAAAAAAAATTTGTGCACGCAGCCATTGAGGAGAAATTCACCAAAAAGTGATTCCGCTGGGCGAACGTTGTCCTGGCGGAACTTTTTTTAATCCATTGACTTTAGAAGAAAAGAGATATGTCCAAAAATTAGTGTGTATTTGTGTGTAATTGTGTATGTATGAATTAAATTAGTGCATGCATAAACTTCGGAGAAATTCAAGTTTCCGCTACGCGAACGTTTGGCCATTAGCTAGTTTTCATATAAAGCGCTTTTTTAGAGAGCTGTAGATTTTTACATACGTTGTTTTGAATTTGTTTATATTTGTTTAAAAAACAGATTTAGAAAAAATCGTAGGGCCTAAAAGATAAAAATATAAACGTAAAATACGCTTATTAGGTCTTAGTTCTTAAAGTATGCACTTTGGGGTCTAGATTTTCACGTTTATACAAACCTTGTAAGTGTCTGTAACATGTTGCCAAGTATCAATGATGTGCCGTTAGTAATGAAAGAGTTATAGGACAATTTACCATGAATAGATCACTGTTTACAAAGCAGTCAAATATTACGACGTTCTAAAGGAATTGCATGGTAAAATGTATGCCAATAATTAGTGTATTCATTCAACTATTCACATGCAAAATTTCATGTCATTAAATTCAGTAAATAAAGAAAAACAATTATAATACTGATGAAGCATCGAAAACCTACATAACCCGACCAAGTTCGGATAGCTACAAAAAAGCGGCCGTGCAATATATTTAGGTAACATCCTAAAATTTACAGTATAATACCGGTATTGAATTGGTATAGGTGATAACACAATTGTTGTTTCGATATAATTTATAGGTCATTTACTTTTGTACACCTACTTTTTTAAATGTATTTGACTATGACAGAAAGTAGGTACTATTTACGTAGGTACTTTATTTAAGTATGCGCTTGAGACTTGAGATATAATCTAGATATATTATTAAAATTTAAGACAAATAAAATTCATACAGCTAATTTCTATTGAAGAGTTCACGGATCAGAATTCTAACTATAGACCTCTTAGGGAAATTAAATAATTACCACATGTAAATACTACTGTTTAGGTAAATATTTATCATATTGTAGCTTATTACACTATTTAACCAATGGACTAGGTATGCACGAGCGTTCCCCTTTGCAACTTTAGTGGATCAAACAATCTAATAATTTAAAAAAAACTACTTCTTGAATCGATTTTTTAATTTAGTATACCGTAGTACTGGTAGTGACTTATGTATGTGAGCGTGTTCCCCCGCACCCCACCAAAATATGCAGAATTATTTTGTTCAAAGCGGTACGCTAGTCCTTAGGTTAAATAGTCTAAGTATTGTAGTTATGAATTGATCAAAAATATTCTAGTGTGAAAAAATAGACAACGCGCTGCGCGCAACGAGCGATAGGCGGCTTCCCGCTTGAAACGGTGCTTCCATAATTGAAGAAAAGAGAGGGCAATATGTTTATTAAACCTGTTTTAGTTAAAACACATTTAAGTCCATTACTGTCGTTGCAAGTGTTTGTTAACGTTATTATAATTACATAATTATGTAATATGTAATTAAAAATATTTTTGTACACGGATATTTAAATACTTGTTAATTGAAGATTTATTTTTATAGTAGATAGTGGCGTTATTATTTTAAAAATATTTTTAATTCAAGAAATGCAATTGTTTTATTTTTTCCTAACGCTTGTGTACGCAACTGTACCATATTAATAAATACTAAATTGGAAGGTTAAGAACGTTTCTTAGATATATGGCACGGCCGCTTTTTTGTAGCCATCCGAACTTGGTCGGGTTATGTAGGTTTTCGATGCTTCGTCAGTATTATAATTGTTTTTCTTTAATTACTGAATTTAATGACATGAAATTTTGCATGTGAGTAGTTGAATGAATACACTAATTATTGGCATACATTTTACCATGCAATTCCTTTAGAACGTCGTGATATTTGACTGCTTTGTAAACAGTGATATATTCATGGTAAATCGTCCTATAACTCTTTAATTACTAACGGAACATCATTGATACTTGGCAACATGTTGCAGACACTTACAAGGTTTGTATAAACGTGAAAATCTAGACCCCAAAGTGCATACTTTAAGAACTAAGACCTAATAAGCGTATTTTACGTTTATATTTTTATCTTTTAAGCCCTACGATATTTTCTAAATCTGTTTTTTAAACAAATATAAACAAATTCAAAATAACGTATGTAAAAATCTACAGCTCTCTATGTAAGCGCTTTATATGAAAACTAGCTAATGGCCAAACGTTCGCGTAGCGGAAACTTGAATTTCTCCGAAGTTTATGCATGCACTAATTTTATTCATACATACACAATTACACACAAATACACACTAATTTTTGGACACATCTCTTTTCTTCTAAACTCAATGGATTAAAAAAAGTTCCGCCAGGACAACGTTCGCCCAGCGGAATCAGTTTTTGCTGAATTTCTCCACAATGGCTGCGTGCACAAATTTTTTTTTACCATACACAATTATACGACGCACAGTGTTTTATGAAGACCATTTTTCGGACACCGTCTTTTTATTAAAGAAGCTAATAGACATATTCAATAAAAAGAGATATTTCGAATCCCCATTAAGCTAGCATCACTAGTTTTTTAGAAAAACTTTTTTGAAAATCTTCATATTTTAAAGCGGATATTTAGAAAAAAAGATATTCCTCTTAAACTAAGCATGATACGCAATAATAATGTTACAAGCACCGATAGCGTCTCTTTCACTGCACATTTAACAGTTAAAATGAACCTCATAACTTGACTAGAATCAAATTTAAGCGAGATTTTGGATTTTTAGATTTTCTTACTTTTCCCGAAGATTCTACCAAAAGTGGAAAAGTTATATATACAGAAAGGATGCTCTTTACTTTCCTCATATGCTCAATAAATTTCAGACCCCAAATCCATGGAATGTAGAAGTTATTCTAAATTAACTGTTTTTGGTAGGGTTTTCACATTTGTATGCCGGATTATAATGATAAAATTTTTATTCGATATTGATTTTATAACTAAATTATATGTTGTAAAGAAATCAATATCGAATAAAAATTTAATCATTAAAATCCAGAATATAAATATGAAAAAACTAGCAAAAACAGTTATATGGAATAACTTCTAGATTCCATGGATTTGGGGTCTGAAATTTATTGAGCATATGAGGAAAGTAAAGAGCATCCTTTCTGTATATATAACTTTTCCACTTTTGGTAGAATCTTCGGGAAAAGTAAGAAAATCTAAAAATCCAAAATCTCGCTTAAATTTGATTCTAGTCAAGTTATGAGGTTCATTTTAACTGTAAAATGTGCAGTGTAAGAGACGCTATCGGTGCTTGTAACATTATTATTGTGTATCATGCTTAGTTTAAGAGGAATATCTTTTTTTCTAAATATCCGCTTTAAAATATGAAGATTTTCAAAAAAGTTTTTCAAAAAATCTAGAGATGCTAGCTTAATGGGGATACGAAATATTTCTTTTTATTGAATATATCTATTAGCTTCTTTAATAAAAAGACGGTGTCCGAAAAATGGTCTTCATAAAACACTGTGCGACGTCATACACTAAATATCTGCATAATTAAAATCTTTAAATTCAACAACATTCCGCTGCGCGAACGCACACATAAAGATAGTAGTTAGTAATCCGGCCAACTAAGGCGTGTGTAACCCATCCCGAAACGCAGTGACAAATAGATAAAACTTCACATTTACCAACCTATTAAACAATAACCAGATTGATTCGTCCGTGTGGTGACGGATTAAGAATACGGAATGTCACCACCCCATATCATCCCATGGGTGTCGTTAGAGCCGACAAAGGGAGCATATTATGCAGAGAATAGCAATGTAAGAGAAGTGTTTGAAATAGAATTAGTTTTTATTATAAGTCAAATCGATTAGATCGATTGAGTTACATTTTGTTTAGTCTATTGAAAATTTCTGACAATGGTCACACTGAACTGTCACTTCCGCCCTTCCGCTTGAAAAATTAACACGCCGTTTGCAAGCTCGCGTGCCTTGTACGTAAAATATCGCCTTTTGAATTAACGCGAATTGAATTAAATTGAGTAAACCGTTTTGAACGCCGCCTGATCTAGTGCTGGCAACGGTAAATTGATTGTGAACTATTGATTGACATTTGTGAAAATTGTGAATCTGGTATCGACTTCCACGTGCCAACGTGTCCTGAAAACGTCGCGTTTGAAGCTTAATAGCTAAGTATAAGATACTTCATTCATTTATTTTGGCCAATATACTTGTATGAATGTGTCTAATTTAGCTCAAGCCTGACATCAGCAAGGATAGCGGGTAAGTGAAACATAATATTGATATTGATTGATTTCAATTCATCACTGTGCAACGCAGTGCATTGTGTCTGGATCATTGTCTATCGTGGTCAGGTAGATGTATTTACATCTTCCACTGCGCACTTCTCATACACCTTCCTGCCTGGCTACGGTAATTCTAGACAAGAAGGAAAACTTGAAACAAACCCTATACCAACCCGTTTGGCTAGCGTGGTATAGGCCAATTCCTCCTTTCGAAGGAGAGGCCTCGTCCAGTAGTGGACTGTTAAAGGCTGATGATGATGATGATAATGAGATTGATTTTATACAAGAAATTTCAAATCGCGTCAGGTTAAAGTATGTATAACTAAATTTGTTACAAATCGAGATAAGTCTCCTCAGTAATCTTTATCTATTTTTGGTGTTTTAGTGGTAAATGAATAGCATCAAAAGGCGAATGCTACTAAAGGTCCATTTACAACTGCCTGTAATGTCAATCATTAAATTTCATCAATTAAAATTTTGTAATGAAACGTCTTCAAACTGCATTCCTTAAACCTTAATGGAACCAAACGAGAAGTGTGTATCGAAATCGGTTCAACATTGAAAGCGATCGCCTACGTCACAACTCATAATACACATAAATGCCGCGATCAAAAAATGGTAAAGACATAGAGCACAGATATTTACATAGAGACGCATTTCTTATGGGCGCTCTGTAGACAAACTTTCTGTGACCCATATTGCCGCTTGGCGGCGTGGCAGTCGCGATGTGACGTCTGTCTCTACAAGTGCAAGAGAGACAAACGTTTCTCCAGTGTATCTTAACTACGAGAGCAAGAGAGACGGAGAACGACAGACGGAATCGGCACTCGAAATCCTTAAGAAATGCGCTTCTATGTAAATCTGTATTCATTGGTAGGTAAAGATTCACAGTAACAAGATCTCATTTGATTCACAAGTAAACACGGAAGTGCTTGTACAATGAGACAGATGTAAGCCGAGCCTGCTCTTCCGACCGCTGGGAACTGACCGCGGAGAGCACCGGCCAACCGCACATAAAGACAGGTGAATACTATACAGGGTGTCACAAAACCCATCACCAAGCCGAAGTCTATTCGTTGTGGACATCATGCTAAGTCATACTAACCAAAAATAATACCTGGGAAACGAATTATTTTTTAAGATTTTACATTTTTTAAACAGAAATTAAAAGCGCGCGTGCCATACTCGAAATACCTACTTATCCATGGGGTCATAGGGCATCTAAAGAACATATTGGTGGGGTAAATGCATATATTTTGTACCTAATTTAAAAAAATCCATACTAACTTTGAGCCTCAATATCTCCTGAACCAGTAATTTCCCAGGTATGATGCCGAAGCAAAAAATGTTCGTAATATTTGATTGGTACAATGTGGCGTTTCAGTTTTCGTTAAGGGTCTTTTTACACTCTGTATATTCACATCGACATAGTAGAGAATATAGTATGAAAGTCATTGCTTCCAACTTTAAAATCCGGTAGGTAGCGGTCTTCCTGTGATCACGGATGGTGTTACCAAAGCCGAAATGTCGCGGCGAATAGAGCAGCAAAGTCTTTCAGCTAATTCGAATCCTTGGTAAAGACTTTTGGATTGCATAGTGTCTACCAAGGATTCAAACTAAGATGTCCACAGTGGACTGTCAACATCTTAGGCCTGTGAGTCTTAGGCCAGAGTTAAAACTACGTGTATGGCAAAAGGGAAATCGGAAACAGCAATGAACACCGTCGAGAGAAAAAATAGATTTTTGCATGTCTAATTAAAGTGTAATGTAGTATTAGTGTGTAAAATAGCGGCGATAGCCCAGTGGTGTACGTAACGGACTACCGAGACGATGGTCTCGGGTTCGATCGCCAGATACCCCGGGCACACACCTATGACTTTTCGAAGTTCTGTGTGCATTATAAATGAATTATCGCTCGCTAATTAATGTGCCCGGTAGATGGCAATAGGCTCGCCCCCTATTACATTGGGACCGAAACATAACTGAGTGCATAACGAAGTGTGGGTGTGTAATACACCTCTGCCTACCCCTTCGGGGATAACAGGCGTGAAGTTATGTTATGTTATTAAAGTGTATTTCAAATGATGTGAGGAAACGTTGTTTTATATTTCATTTCATCATATCAGCCTATAGACCTCCACTGAACTTAAGCCTCCTCCTCCTAAGCAAGGCGACACGATTACGGGGCCGCCCGCATACAAGCGTTTCTCGCGATCGCACGATTTCGTTTACCCGTATTCATCATCATCAGCCTTTAACAGTCCACTGCTGGACTAGGCCTCTCCTTTGAAAGCAGGAATTGGCCTACTATACCACGCTGGCCAAACGGGTTGGTATAGGGTTTGTATGAAGTTTTCCTTCTCTTACAGTGCTGTTCTCTGCATAATATGCTCCCTCTGGCGGCTCTTACGATACCCATGAGATGATATGGGTTGGTGACAATCCGTATGCTTAATCCGTCACCACACGGACTACCCGTATTAAAATCAAAAATATATTTACATGTTTAGTAACATCGACGTTCTAAAGCTACTATTAACAAAAAAAAAGAAATAAAAACAAAACCATAAAACAATAATAGCTATACAACGGTATGATTTATGATAAAAGCCTCGATCGATTTGATACACTGCCTTTATTATTTGTTATACTGTACCTGATTTATTATTTTATTTAAACCGATAATGCAGTGCGTACGGCAGCTAAAGTGCTACCACAAATCGTTATACAACGAAACAAAACATATTTTTATTATAGTTTAACTTCTTAAGGCGTGATTATACTCCTTATCTTGAACCACTTTTGTTCTGAGATATAAATCGCGAAAAAATCTGCTATGCCAAGCATTTTCTCAAGGCCAAAGATCAGTAGATTTTTTCACATACTTATCAGCAACACCTCAAGAGAGGCGTACCTCCTCAAAGGTTCGGTAACAATAACTTTGTATACCTAACAGTCCTAACACAACTCGACAATTTAAAAGAGTGGTATGAGTTTCTTCTAAGTCCTTCTTCTCATAGCCCTACGATCTGAATCTCGATGTAAAATTGGTTTTGACGTTCGATGATCTTTTGCATGACATGGCTTAGAATTGAATCGATGAGATGAAAGTGAATGAATTCATGCAAAACCTCTACTGACGGATAACAGACTATATAAAAAGAGAAAAATAAACAGGTCTTTGTCCCCCAGGTAGGATATAGGTCCTGTTTAAAAACTGGTTTACAATTGACATAGGGTCTACGACACCCAGCAACTTTTAAACGGCGGTTTTTAAACGAAGATTTCTAAATATACAGGACTATTTGGATACGTGAGATTTCTTTAAACTTTTGGAATATAACTATCGTTTTTATCGCGATATAGTTTTACTGACGTTACATTTAAACCGATAAAAATCGCGTTAAAAACCGTAATCATCATCATCAGCCTTTAACAGTCCACTGCTGGACTAGGCCTCTCCTTTGAAAGGAGGAATTGGCCTACTATACCACGCTGGCCAAACGGGTTGGTATAGGGTTTGTATCAAGTTTTCCTTCTCTTACAGTGCTGTTCTCTGTATTATATGCTCCCTCTGTCGGCTCTTACGACACCCATGGGATGATATGGGGTGGTGACATTCCGTATTCTTAATCCGTCACCACACGGACACACCGTAAACTCTAGTTTAATTTCAATTTAAAAGGAAATGTTTCAATAAATGTAATCTCCTTTGCTTTGCAGAAGTTTCATTATACTTTGACAGAAGTTCATCTAACAGATCCACAGCTTAGAATTCTTATTAGATATTTAAGTAATTAATCAATAACAAAAAACCACCGATCGGGGTCGATGCACCAACATAAAATTTAATGATCTAATACATACATACTCATATACATATGTGTGAGCGAGCGTATGAACAGATCACGTGTTCAAAAGGAATTCACTCCAAAACTACCTGCGTCATGAATGCTCGCCAGAACAGGTCTGGCCTTTACAAACATAAAAAACAACACAAAAACAACTAAACTAGAAGTAGAAACAACTATGTTTCATAGATGTTTATTCCTGCCATAGCATCGTGGCCACTTCATATACGTGCAGAAGTGATATAGCATGCTGCTAAGAAGCACATCGTAAACATTGCTACACAATAAAAAGCTAGACAAAACAAGAAGCTTCGGGTGTTTTTAATATCGTACGGGTTTCATCACGTATGCGGGACTGCCCCGCAGACGCAGCGTGAAACCCGGTAGCCTACGATCTAGTTTTATGCGGGCTGCTATGCGTTGTGGTTGTGTATAATCGACGACAAACTCATAAAGTTGTTAATTATGTATTTAATTCACAAAAGACGAAATAAGAAGACAAGGTCACAAGGCCTGTTATTTGAAAGGAGGATTCTTGCTGGACCACTGGTTTTCATAGACGCGCTCACGCACGCGGGGGCCCCGTGCGTTGCCGCTGCCCAGGATTACGCCCCGGAATATGCACGCGGGTGCATATTCCACGCATTACAATAAATAATTGTATGAAAATGACATTTGCGGGGTTTACGCAGGCGGGGCAATCCCGCATGCGTGGTGAAACCCGTAGGATATTAAAAACACCCTTAGAACGGATTTTCGATTCTCAATAACGCTGAACGATTAATCCAACGCTTATCGTAGTAATCTCGTACTAAGGTGAGCCAGACAGACAGACAGACAGATACACGGACAGACACACAGACAAACGCACTTACTTTGTATATCTTTATAATTGACACGCAAACTCAGCTTGCCTACCACCTCACTGCCTGTAACACAAGTCACAATGTTCAACCATCGGACACATAAGTAAGACACATATTATAATATCCCGCTAAGGTGTAATAACAATAAGGAACGGACACATTGTCTGCGTGATAAAGATAAATATAAATAATTGAAATTAAACTACAGTTTACGGATTTTATCGCGATGTATTGGTTTCACTAAGTTATTACATTTGAAACTAATGATAGAATAGTTTCTAGATCATTAGTTGTTCAATCAACTGTAGTTTAATTTCAATGTGTAACATTCGCGTAAACCCAAGAAGATACTATGTAAATATAAATAAATTTAAGTAACCCATATTTTTGACATGTAGTGCTTATTATTGTTATATTTGAACAACACTAGCAGCTGTTAAGCTGATGTGTGTTTGTCATGGTCTGGGTGTTTCTATGTATAACAAGTATGTATTTACAACAAAAAAAAGTATATATGTATGTTTATCCATTATCTAGTACCTATAACACAAGCTCTGCTTAGCTTGGGACTAGATGGTGATGTGTGTATGTGGTAGAATATTATTATATTATATTATTTGAGATGAGGCAAAATAAAAGTTCAGAATGAGTGATAACCTGTAACCACAGATGACCGAAGGTTTATCCAAGAATTTACTAACGTGCATAGCGTTACGATAGATATATTATTTGAGAGAAGCATCAAAGCGTCTTCCCTTGACCCCAGTCGAAACGTTAGGGCAAAAGGGGTCTTTGGAATATCCTTCTAAAACAATAAATACGATTGAGAGCCATAAAAAATAGCGCACAACGCGAACACGTCGCAAAGTTATAAACTATTTGCTATTCCATCCGTTAAAATAACAAAAACATTAGTCTAAAATAGTGGTCAATTAGATCGGATTTCAGATAGTTGGGCTAAAAATCTTTGTAAATAGACCATAGTTCTAAAAAAAAATAAAAGCATATTGCAAAAGTTTCTCGCGCACTTGGTACTAAAAGTGATAGTTTAAAACGTAATAGTAGATTAGTAGCCAAGGGCTGTAAGGCATCAATTGCAGCCCGAGATATTTAGGCGCACGAGCGCAGCGAGGGCGCCTATAGTTCGAGGGTGCAATTGGTGCTTACACCCGAGCTAACTATTCTGCTTTACATCTCGATTGTGAGGTAAGTAGAAAAAAACCGGCATTACAAGAATAAAACATTTTATTTGTTGAAGTTTATAGTGAAACGAGAACAATTTTAAAATTTTAAGGAAAGCTGTTTTTTGGGTATATTCATAGTTTGAGATTGTGATATTTGTTGGTCATGGACAAAATCGTACGGGATGAAGCTTTCTTCAGCAAAAGTTGATGGTTGCGGATCATCTCTTGACAAAAATGTTTCATATTTTTCATTGAATCGGGAGTGCAGCTTATAACTTCATCACTTGAAGAACTCGTTTTTTCATAATTAGCACGTAATTATAAAAAAATCCCAAAAACAAACATATACATATATTATTATAATAAATAAAATAATATTTAAAGTACCTAAAAGTTTTCTATTCCCGCCTTTTTCATTACAAAGAATCAAGTAAAGAACTTTTTTTTTTGTCAAGCACTAGATTGAGCTTCGTTGTTACTTAAAATTGATGACTATTATACTCACACGAAGACAAGGCTGAATAGCAAAGCGACCTCTTTGGTCATTGGGCTGAATGCATGATGTTCATTGCCAGTATGATGGTTAGAGATGTACGCGAACTTTTTGAAAGAAAGAAGTGTTTTTTTTTTATTACTTACCGCCCTAGGGCTTTTCTAGCTACATTATTACCCTAGAGCGCTAATTAGTCACCTACAAGCCCCATTTGGAGGTAATAAGAACCTACTTACCGAACATGAGAGATGTAAAGATAGTTTATTACCGTCAAGCCAGCACACCTTACAAGAACCATCACGTCGCTACTGACAACAGCCGTAAATTAAAACCTTCATATATCACCGGTAGACAATAAGAAATACTAACTACCTTACTATAAGGTAGTAGAGCCTTGCTGATTTCAGCATGAATGGGCCGGCTCGACCGGGGAAGTACTACCCTCTCACAGAAAATCGACGTAAAGTAACAGTACCTAAACTGTTGCGTTTCGTTCGGTGAGTGAGAGTACCGGAGGCCCTATCCCCTATTCCTTCTCCCTCATCCCTCTCCTCATCATATCCCTTTTCCCAACTCCAAGGGGCGGCAATGCCCTTGTGACTCCTGTGGTGTTGCTTGTGTCCATGGGCGGCGGTAATCGCTTACCATCAGGCGATCCGTCTGCTCGTTTGCCGCCTATTACCATAAAAAAAAAAAAACTATATTTGCCGGCTCCCGGTAGATCGCTATTTACATATTCTATCTAATTCGAAACTAATATTATAAAGCTAGAGTTTGTTGGTTTGGTTGAACGCGTTTATCTCCGGACCTACTGGTCCGATTTGAATAATTATTTTTGTGTTGGGATATCAAATTTCTCTGCCTCCGTGGTCCAGTGGATAGCGTATGTGACTGCTGATCGGAGGTCCCGGGTTCGATTCCCGGGTCGGGCAAGTGTTACTGGGTTTTCCGAATTCTCAGTAGCAGCACGGAGTAAGTGATGTGCCCGGTAACGGCAATAAGCTCGCCCCCTATTACGTGGGACCTAAAAATTCATGGCGAAATGTGGGTGTAACACCTATTACGCCTCTGCCTACCCCTTCGAGGATACAGGCGTGAGTCTATAAAAAAAAATCTAAAGGAAGGCTAAATAAAGCCTACATAACATCACGCTTCAAGCCATGAGCAGTAAGTAGCCCTAAGGCGCTGGCCACACATAAAGGGCGTCGGGCGCGGACACGGCGCGGGCTTCCTATTCCATGCAAATTTTATACCAAGTGCATAGAAATAAAGCGCATTTTAGGATACACGGAATGCCGTGGCTCGGGCGTAGATATGACGCGCCATGACATTGTCCGTGTATCCTAAAATGCGCTTTATTTCTATGCACTTGGTATAAAATTTGCATGGAATAGGAAGCCGCCCGCGCCGTGTCCGCGCCCGACGCCCTTTATGTGTGGCCAGCGCCTAAGTAACACGGGTGCAACCGCGAGCATAACTAGTCTGTTAATGAAATTGGTTAACAAGAATGCAAGTGCTACGAACCGTGGCGACTCGGTCGAACTCTCTCAAATTAGTCGACTTCTCATTTATTTACTGTGTTTCTATTTGCAATTAAAAATAACATGATGCCTCACCTAATAACGCTGTAGGTAAAAACTAAGACGCTAGATTGATGTGAAGCAAATGGCTAAATTGTGCGAATTTGGATGTTATTAGTGGATTACTTAGAGATCTTAGGAGCTAACTGATTAATAGATTATGTTAAAAGCTTTTGACAAGATTTAAAAAGGTAATTACAATAAGTAGCACTATTAAAGGTGAATCAAAACATTTTATTACATTTAGTCCAATTAGACTCATCTATATACATAAATAAAATTGAAGTGTCTGTTTGTAATATTAAAATAACCGCTTTTTACTAAATGCATATGGATGTATACACGGTACCTACATATACCGAAATGTCATTTTTTTTACAATTTCTGTCTGTCTGTCTATTTGTTCTCGCTTATCTCTGGAACGGTTGGACCGATTTTGACGGGACTTTCACTTGCGGATAGCTGATGTACCAAGGAGTAACTTAGGATACTATAAATTAACCGGGTACGCGAAGTAGTTCCCTCAGGACACGGGTGAAACCACGGGAAACAGCTAGTTTGGAAATAAAAATGAAGTTAGAAAGGCTTGTCAAAATGGAGAATCATAGAAATTTACATTTTGGTATACATTGTGCTGTTGTCCCTGCAGTAAGTGCCAAGACAAGGTCTACATATCATTAAAAACTCTTAAATTAAATAACTGACACTGGTCATAGAAGACGCTATTCCTTTGAGTTCCGGATGTGTGTACAAAAGCTAATAGGTATTCTGCCCGTAAGGTCCAAGCCAACTGACATAATTTTAAGATGAAGACAATTGACTAATAGGAGCAATAATATCGTTGCATGAAATCAAGATTACACCACCGTAAATTCACATCATGGGCAGGCAGACGTAATTACAATATGCGACCAAGGGCAACTTTTAAGTATGTCATACTGACACCTATTTAAATCGAAACATCTGCATATTATGCAGACTTTACTGCAATCTGCAAAGCCCATTCAAAGAAGTACGAACGCTGCAGAAAATTGCGCTTTACAAGTATTTTTTTTAGGTTCAGCATGCCTTATCGATGATCAGATCTGGTATGTATGCCTTATCTGGATCAGGTATGATGATCTATGACTCCGTGGTCCAGTGGATAGCGTATGCGACTGCTACTCAGAGGTCCCGGGTTCGATTCCCGGGTCGGGCAAAAGTGTTACTGGGTTTTTCCGAATTCTCAGTAGCAGCTCGGAGTCTGGTGATGTGCCCGGTAACGGCAATAGTCTCGCCCGCTCGCCCCCTTTTACGAGGGACCTAAAAATTTATGGCGAAATGTGGGTGTAGTATTACACCTCTGCCCACCCCTTCGGGGATATAGGCGTGAGTCTATAATAAAAAAGATGATCTATGATCAGATCATCATTTTAGCCTGTGGCCAAAAAAATGATACGTCTTTTTCCACCTGCTGATCCACCTGGCACTTTCACCGTATGCCTACGGCATGAGAAATGACCGATGCATGCAAACAGCGCCCTGGCGGCCGTCCACGTACAAATTATGTCAATAACCTGTTTGGAGCACGTCCAAGCTTGGTGATAACGGAAATATTTAGAAGCTGTACGTGGCTGCTTTAATACGAAAATAAAAATGCATCGATTCTTTCTGATGTAATGGTGATTCTGCCAAAATTTTAATGGTGCTGCTGAATGGTTTGAACGAGCGGTGTTTTAACGCGACTGTTTTGGACGTATTGCATTAGTCTTAACATTTTACACAATTATTTTGATACTAACATGGTTGTCAAACATAGAGCATTCTTGATAGAACGCAGCAGAACAAACAAATTTTTATTTTATTTTTTATTTACTTATTTATAGACTCACGCCTGTATCCCCGAAGGGGTAAGCAGAGGTGTGATATTACACCCACATTTCGCCATGATTTTTTAGGTCCCACTTAATAGGGGAAGCGCCAATTGTCGTACCGGGCACATTACCAGACTCCGTGCTCTTACTGAGAATTTTCTAACAGAAAAACCTAATAACACTTTGCCCGACCCGGGCATCGAACCCGAGACCTCCCAATCCCACGCGCACATTTATGCCGCGAGACCAATGAGGCAAATTTTTAAATTTCATAAAAAGAAACAAAGACATGTATGCAAAACGGGTCGGGCGATAAAGGCCACTAGCGCTAATTGTCGCAGTCGTTATAATGACTAATACTGCTTACGTCCACTTATGAATATGTTATAAACGCATTTAGACGTAGTCGCAGAATGTCTAATATTTTAAATGTACAAAGATTATGGTACAGTCGATTGCAATAGATTTATGGCCTAGATACTTATACTACCTATATATTTGTAACGGAAGGCTTGCATAATAATATACAAACTTAATGAAGAATATAGGTACAGATGCATAATTGTCATATTTTTTCCTTCCTTGTGTCAATCATAAGTCTCTTGCTATAGTATTTTCACTGTATGATGATATGCATGACAGTTCTCATTTTACATATCACGCATACTACTTTCAACTTATGAAAATAAATTGGCAAACCAATTATTAAAAAAATATATATTAAAAATTACAAAGTAAATTGATACTAGTATGTCTCTCTCTATTTTTATAATTATTATTAACTGTAAATAAATTATTTAAATATAATTAAAAATAATCCTCCAGCGTCAGACCCTAGAGCTGGATTGACCCGACACTATACCGAAGATATCCCGGACGTCAGCATGCACGAGATTAGTGTGGCTCTCAAACAGCTCAAAAACAACAAGGCGCCGGGTAATGACGGAATTACGAGCGAGCTTCTGATGGCTGGCGGTGCACCCGCTAGAGAAGCCCTTCGGAAGCTATTTAATTCCGTCATTCTCGAGGGTAAAACGCCACAGGCGTGGCACAGAGGTGTGGTGGTGCTTTTCTTTAAGAAAGGAGATAAAACCCTCTTAAAGAACTACAGACCCATCACACTTCTGAGCCACGTCTACAAGCTGTTTTCGAGGGTCATCACGAATCGTCTCGAGAGCAAGCTAGACGACTTCCAGCCTCCCGAACAAGCCGGTTTCCGTAAAGGCTATAGTACCATAGACCACATACATACGCTGCGGCAGGTTATACAGATGTCCGAGGAGTATAACCAGCCCCTATGCTTGGCGTTTGTGGACTATGAGAAAGCCTTCGATTCGATCGAAACCTGGGCGGTGCTACAGTCTCTCCAACGGTGCCGGATTGACTACCGATATATCGAAGTGCTGAAGTGTTTGTATGAAAACGCCACTATGTCAGTCCGCCTCCAGGACCAGAGTTCGAAACCTATTCAACTCCAGCGAGGAGTGAGACAGGGGGATGTCATATCCCCGAAACTGTTTACCACTGCGCTGGAGGATGTTTTCAAGCTTCTGGACTGGAATGGACTCGGCATCAATATCAACGGCGAGTACATCACTCACCTTCGATTCGCAGACGATATCGTAGTCATGGCTGAGACCATTGAAGACCTAGGCACAATGCTCGATGGCCTCTGTAGAGTCTCCCAACAAGTAGGTCTTAAGATGAACATGGACAAGACGAAAATCATGTCGAACGTCCATGTTGTACCTGCTCCTATTCAGGTTGGGAACTCTACGCTCGAAGTTGTCGACAAGTATATCTACGTGGGACAAGTAGTCCAATTAGGTAGGTCCAACTTCGAGAAGGAGGTCAATCGTCGAATCCAACTTGGTTGGGCAGCGTTCGGGAAGCTACGACATGTCTTCTCGTCCGATATCCCGCAGTGTCTCAAGACAAAAGTCATTGACCAGTGTGTGTTGCCAGTGATGACTTACGGATCAGAGACGTGGTCGCTCACTATGGGCCTTATCAGAAGGCTCAAGGTCACTCAGAGGGCGATGGAGAGAGCTATGCTTGGAGTTTCCCTGCGAGGATCGAATCAGAAATGAGGAGATCCGCAGTAGAACCAAAGTCGCCGACATAGCTCTCCGGATAGCCAAGCTGAAGTGGCAGTGGGCAGGGCACATAGCTCGAAGAACCGATGGCCGTTGGGGCAGAAAGGTTCTGGAGTGGCGGCCACGTACCGGACGACGCAGCAGAGGTAGGCCCCCCGCAAGATGGACCGACGATCTCGTGAAGATCGCGGGAGGCGGTTGGACGCGGGCGGCTCAAGACCGGTCTGTGTGGAGAACCTTGGGGGAGGCCTATGTCCAGCAGTGGACGTCGTTTGGCTGATATGATGATAATCCTCAAAATGTCAGATGCATGAAACGGAAACCCTGTCAGTAGAGATTGACACCATTGAATCGACATGAACTCGATGAATTGGTGCGGCCATCTTGTGATCGAATACGTCAGTACGAGTTCATCTGCCTTGTATGCGGTTTGTGTTTCTGTCTGTTTGGCCTATTGGCGGAACTATTTTTTTATATTGTGTTTTATTTGGCACGTACAATGCCGAAAACAACAAAAAATATAGTTTTAAACCCTTAAAACCGCGAGTTAGTGCTTCGTTTGAGGACCTTCTTTGAACGAGTGCGTGCAAACGGGGTAATACCGATCGACAGTGTTGTGTACAGAGTTGCGGCAGCTCTGGACATCGGCATGGCTACAGTTTCTCGAAAAACCAAATAAAAATTCGGAGAAACTGGTTGTGAAGACAAGAAGCTGTCCACTCCGAAGAAACGTGAGCTTAAAGAGTCAATAACTGACATAGATAGTTTAGATTTGATGGCAATAGGAAACCATATTTATGGGTATTATGAGAAAAATGAGTTCCTTACATTGATAAAATTAATTTGTAGAAAAATCACAATCGACAACATTTAACGACTGGGATATATATGTCCACCTCGACCGAATTCGAGATGAGCAATTAATTATCTCTGATAAATTAAGATGCTGATTAAGATATGAGGTTTTATTTCGAGTGACAGTGACGAATAATAAAAGAAATATTTAAAAATTACTGCGTTTTATTTGTGAATGTATTTGCCAAAAAAAAAATATGAATTTTAGAATATCTAAAATCGGTAACTAACTACGTACGATTCCATGTTCTTTGCCAATGCATTCGATATTCATAAATAATCGATTAAATTTCCTTAGGTTACATCACTATAATTGTCAGTCATGAACTGTCATGCATATCATTATACAGCGAGAATACTATAGTTGTGTAGTGATGGATTTTAACAAGGGAAAAATAGATTAACTTTCAATTTGTTTTTTTTTTTGAGTCGGATTGCCATGACTTTGTCGGGTTCCTAAGTGGGTGAATTTCCCAAACGACTTTTTTTTGTCTTGGGTGAAATTCGCATTCTATAATCTATACAAATAATGAATCCCATATCCTTAACCACTGGACCAACGAGACAATTAGGAAGACACCAAAAAACTTACACATTTAAAAACTGTCAAAATTTTTGTTCATCAAAAACATAAAATCTATGCAATAAAATTAATGTGGATAATTTTTTCTACGACTGTACGTTTGATGACATAAACTTTTTTAGACATTCTGCGACTAAGTCTAAATGCGTTTATAACATATTGATAAGTGGACGTAAGCAGTATTAGTCATTATAACGACTGCGACAATTAGCGCTAGTGGCATTTATCGCTCGACCCTGCAAAACACCGTCTCCTGCATAGACTGCAAACCGTGCACACTTCTAAAGACCACAACTCTGGGTAGTAGATATCAGATTTGGAAATCCCCTATCAAGTTTGAAGGAGAAGGTGACTTCAAGAGACCGTAGAAGTGTTTCTATTTGTATCTTGTTCCCACGCAATCGACAGACTACCCGCACGTGCCGCAGTTTAACCATTTGCGTCTGTTACTAAGGGATTACAACTCTTTCTACGTATGGTATATGACGTGATTGACGCGTGATGGCGTACTGACCGAAGCCCTACGCTTAGAGGTAGCTTTTTATAAATAGTATAGACGTCAGACAAAGAAAACACTTAAGATTAGGAGGCTTAGAGCTGCAAGGCTCGATGCCACGCAGAATTTATGGAAAATTGACATGGAAATAACCTGAAATTCCTATACCCTACATAATACATACATACATAGACTCACGCCTGTTTCCCCGAAGGGGTAGGCAGAGGCATATTAAACGCCCAATTTTCGCCAGTGTTTTGATCCCACGTAATAGGTGGCGAGCCTATCGCCGCTTATCGGGATATTTTGTTTGCCAGAGCCTCGTCCGTTGATCGGCACTTGCAGGTGAGGTTGGCTTGGGACCCTATACCCTAATTCTATAAAATTCATTAAAAGTTACAGCAAGACACAGTATGCAACAGAATTTAGGAAAAATACGGCAGTTATTCAAAATACATATAATGAAAGAAGAAGAAGAAAAAATATTTATTTGTCACAGACATAACAAGTACAACATAAATAACAAATCGCAAGGCTAAGTCTGTGACAGAAAGGTACACACTCAGCTATTGTTGCATTGTGGTAGTGTCCACAATACAACGCTCGTATTCTGTGTACCTTAGATGCCGCACGGAAGTTAATCAGTAGGTACAATTGATAAGAGAAAATGAAAAATAAAACAAAATCAAACATAGGGAGATGAATAAAATAATCTGATAACTTCCATCATTGTTCAATTTACAAATCCTTCAAAGAATCAAAACACAAAAACGTGATACGGAATTTTAATATTTTTCATGTGTGCTTGAATCAGAAATTGGAATAAGGGTAAAATGCCCGAGACACATGCTCTCGATCCGATCGTTGCAATGCGATCTAAATCAACCCCCAGCCCTGAAATCGAACGACTTCGTTCATCATTCCCAGTTATTTTGCTTACGTCACCAGGCCATACATAATAATCCGGTAACAGCCACTCAGTGTCATTCAATATATCATATCTCTGTAATCTTATCTTTCGACATATATTTTTTTAGAAAGGCCATCTGTTTTTGCACTAACTCGAACTGAACACGTCAAATAATAAAGTACCAAAAGTTTCGGTTTTTAGTAAAACTGCTGCTAGTTGCAACAATTCCTGTCGAGGGAGACTTAAAAAACTTCAAGAAATGGATACCTTGCATACCCAGACTCAAAACAACTATTTGTGGATAATTACCCTATTGCCACGAGGTGTATCGAATTTTTTGACGAATTTAACATAGTTAGGTATGGGGACAACGGATATCAGGGGCCCAATTCTGCTAAATAAATATAGTCTCGATATCATGTCAGTGTCATACTTACGTCACAAAAAGCGTATTCTTCTAAATTATCTGATATTTGAATGAAATTGTAACGACATCGTATGTGTCAACGACGAACTGTTTATTTTAAATTATACGATAATGACATTAGGTTATCAGAATACCGCTTTTAAATCCATTCAAAATATGATATCAATGATATATAAAAATAGCAGAATTGGCCCCCTGTTTTATGTGGTTTATAAATCGACAATCATTTAAATTATCATAATGTATTGTATACTTTATTAATAAGAGGGAGATCAAATTATGTTAAGTGTTTATAATATTACTAGCTGGGCTCTAAATTGGCCATCCATCAAAACAAAAATTCTAATCAGACCTGAGATAGATACGTCGTTTCTGAGATTTGCGAGTCCAACCAACCAAAGGAATAAACTCTTCAGCTTAATAAGCATGTTACATACTAGAGGACGCCTGCAGTTACGCCTGCATTTTTTTTATTTACCCGTTTTGGGCGATCCCGTGGGAATTTCGGGGAATTCCTTCTTAGTGCACCCCTACGGTCCCCAAGGAACATACATGCCAAATTTCAGCTTCCTGCGCCCAATAGTTTCGGCTATAGCGTGTCTGTCAGTCAGTCAGTAACGCAAGGATTTTATATATTTAGATGTGGAAAAATACAAGATTTGGCAAATTTGTTAATCGTCATGAAGTGAAGACGCCGATGGGATAAACATGCTGTGGCCATACTTGTATGGTGGTTAAACTGCACCTCTGCTACACTTCAACAAGCAGAGCTTACATTACTTGATTCACGTAATGATCGCGGCGGTATTTTACAATGTTTCTGCTCTGGCATCCGCCCAACAGCCGGCCAGCGGGCGCTGATTGAAATAAATTCTGTTACGTACATGCGATATAATATTGAGAAAGTTTTGTGATAAAATACTCGTAAATTATAGATGATGCAATAGACATAACCGATAAAGACGGATTAAGCAACGTTGTATAGCCGCCATAGGATTATAAAGTAGACTATAATCAAAATAATAATATATTCTATACATATTTCGTTTCATGAACTGTAATTTTGTCCGTGTGGTGACGGAAAAAGAGTACAAATGTCAATGCCCTACTTATTCCGTGGGTGTCGCAAGATGTGACTAAGGAAAAGCAAAGCAAATAGTATTTTTGAGAAAAATGGTCAACTTCACATTAAACGCTGATATTAAAAACCGGCTAGCGAAGTAGAGTAACGGCCATTTTCAATATTCGATCCATACATGGATTTGGACATTCGAGATTCGAGTTTGACATATTTTGTATGGAGCTTATGTCAACAACGAATCTAAAATCTACAGATCTATCTATAGTTCGAATATTGAATTCCGTAGTAAGTCAAAGCCTCCTATCTTAAAACTTAAATTAGGAGCAGTTAGTTCCAGCAGTGGATTGCGGAAGGTCTTTGCAATAGCAATAATAAGTCGTCGTATTAACTGAGTGCTTGGCCATAGTAGCGCGCGTCTTCATGTGTCCGTAGTGGCGCGTTTGCGGGTGCGGTGTACAGTGTTTGTCAAATTTAGGATCGCGGCTAGATTAATATGAGTTTTCAGTTAGATGACGTTATCACTCACCATAGTAACACTATGTCAATTGTTCATCAAATTCGCAACTAACTTATAACAAGGCTGTAGCCGTGCGGATAATACAACCGCCTCACGGTCTGAGGACGTGGGTTCAAATCACATTTATAACTGTTATAATAATTTTGGTTTTTATGATATTTGGAAAATCTTTATAAATATTTGGCAAATATTAAAATAAAAATAATATTTTGAATAAAATTGACAAATTCTAGAAACTTCAGGAACGACTGGAAGGATTAAAAAGAGATATGTGTTGATGTAAATAAATAAAACCAATTAGAATTTATAAGATGCTTTGCATTTTAAGTTCATCATTATATATATAATACTAGCTTTTGCCCGCGGCTTCGCGCGCGTTGAAGTCGGGGTAACATTAATTTACTTTCAGTCTCAAGTTGTGTGAGACTCCTGATTAGTCTTAAGAGTTCAGAAACTCTATAGAGTACTTAGGTACAAAGTAATTCGGTCAGTATCCATGACATTATATACCATTATATATACTGAATATATATCTATAAACACTTTAGCATTTACAATATTAGTAGAGTATTTTTGAAGATTGACTGACAATATTTAAGTAACCTATCTTTAGGGTTCCCTAGCCAAAGGCTAGGAGGCTTAAAACTGAACCCCTTATAGATTCGCCATGTCTGTCTATGCATCCGTTTCTATGTCACAGCCACTTTATGCCGAAACTATTAAGACTACAAATTTCAAAATTGGTAAGTAGATGTATGCTGTGCATCGCTTTATGATTTATATACAAAAAAAATATCTGTCCTATACTAGCGGGGTGCCTATGGAGATTTTTAAATTTAAATTTTGCTTCTCAAAACCCTTGGTGCTCAATATCAATAAACATTATCGATACACAAACACTACGGAAACCAAAGTTATTATTGCTGGCCAAAAATTGATAGTGATATTTGGCTAGGGGGCTACGTTATGCTTATGTTAACTAAATCCCTCTACTACGTTAACCTTGATGAGCGAGTTCAACTCGCATTTGATTTCATAATTACTCATAATATTATTGCTCATAAAAGTTTGAGATCCGCACGCTCCGCATTGTTTCCCGCTTGCCGCCCGCGCTTTCACTACGGACACTTGTATGAAAGTCCTATGGTTTGAGTTGCCCGCGTGCTCCCCGCGTTGCACCGCTCGCCGCGCCGCTCGCTCACTACGGACACTTCTATAGAGCTCCATATGTTTGAGTTTCCCGCGCCGCGCCCGCACCCGCGCCCGCCTTCCACTGTGGCCGAGCACTGAAGGTCTCACTTTTTTGTCTTCACTATAGGGCGTGCTGTCTCATCATCATCATCATATCAGCCGAATGTCATCTACAACTACTGCTGAACATAAGGCCTCCCCCAAGACTCTTCCTATCGACCGCTCTTGAGCCACCCGTGCTATGTCTACCTTATTTTATTTGATCGGAGACGACTTGTCAATAGGGTTGTTTCCAACTAGTCAAATCAAGCACTTTTATGATATTATGTCAAAAACAATCTTTGCCTAGGGTTTTGTATGAAATATGACGTAGTGACGTCATAGTGTTTTGCTGTCAAGTAGAATACTTATTATCAATAAATTGACGATAAAAAATGTTAAATTAAGTTTTAACATTAATTGATGAATGAAACAACTATTATTTTGACATGTTTCACTAGATAAAAATACTTGTATAATTTATTTCAATAGCAGGAAACTTCCCTATTGATCATATCTGTCGTACATCCCGACCTCTACATTGAAGGTTAGTTACGGTTAGTCACCGAAGGCTTTACTATTATTTTACTACGAGGTCTATAAACTTATTCATCACGCATTATATTAAAAACTAGCTATTTCCCGTGGTTTCATCCGCGTCCTGAGGGAGGTACTTCGCGTAGCCGAAAAACCCAAATATCTTACGAACCCATATTTTTTCTAAAATAAAATATAGCCTATGTTACTCGCAGATAATGTAGCTTTCTGATTGGTGAAAGAATTTTTAAAATCGGTCCAGTACTTTGAGATTATCCATTACAAAGAAACAAAAATATAAATCTTTCCTCTTTATAATATTAGTGTAGATATTTATAGGTCTACGACAATGTCGAATGGCAGTTCATCGAACTTATTTGAATAATCTAGTAAAACTTGTTGATAAATAATTTTACACACTGATGTGTGAGATTACCAGTTTATTCGTATACGCCAACAAATTTACGGCCGGTTGTAATATTTCATCTATACGTAGATGTTGCTGGATATACATATTTGACGTAAGTTAGAGTTTATCAAATCAAGTTTATATTCTGTGATGACGAAAGACTGACCAAGCAGATATATAAGGCAAGTGTGAATGGGACAGCACGAAGGGGAAGACCAAGACGGACGTTCTCTGACCGGCAGGCCGATTCAGAATGTCACGACAAGTAATCGTACGATATGTCAAATTATTGTCCTAGACTTTTAGCCGCCTATCAGAGATATTTTGAACAAATATTCATTGAATTCGGTTTATTTATTAATTTACTTCATACTGAATGCATAAAATTGATAGGAAATGCGATAGTTTTGACAAAAAATGAGGTAGCCCGTTTGACAATTAACGGAATCGAATGTCAAATGAGATATCGAAGGATTCTGAATCGCCCCCCAGATCGGAGACATCCTTAAAACAGGAAAGGTTAGAAGTACCCTGAACGGAAGAGCATGCATGAGGAATTTGATGGGAGTGAATGAAGCAAGAGAGATATGTCCGGATCGTTGCAAGTGGCGTTCCGTAGTATCTGCCTACCCCTCCGGGAAACAAGCGTGAGTCTATGTATGTATGTTTATATTCTGTTATCCTACTTTCAAATTTTCCATATAATTAATCAAAGTAAACAATTTCCATCGCGATCTCATTTTACTTCCCGCATATAAATACAGACGATATTATAACATAATCCGATATCCTATCTACGGATAGATAAGTGAACTGGGCGTAGATATTGGTGGCTAATCTAAGAAGCAATAACAAATAAATAAGCCACCGTTTTAACTATCAGCTCTAGATAATACGCACCTATCCCAATTATCAATAGGTTAAATTACGAAATTACAGACGGATTTGAAAACCCTAAAAGAAATAAAAATTGGGCAAGTGCGAGTCAGACTCGCGCACGAAGGGTTCCGTACCATCATCTATAAAAGAAAATCACGTTTGTTGTATGTATACCTAAATACTTTTTAAGTTTCTACCTGTTTATTAAGTTCGAGTAACAAATTGCTTAAAAATTACGTTTGTTGTATGGGAGCCCCCTTTATTATTAACTTTTTTTTAAATTTAATTATTTATTTTGAAAGGTAATATACAACTGCATATTCTGTGAAAATTTAAAGCGTCTACCTGTTACAGTTAGTAATTTCGAGCAAAAAATACGAAAAAAACACATTTTTGTATGGGACCCCCCCTTAATATTTTTTTATTTTTTATTTTTAGTATTTGTTGTTATAGCGGCAACCGAAATACATAATTTGTGAAAATTTCAGCTTTCTAGCTATCATGGTTTATGAGGTACAGCCTGGTGACAGACAGACAGACAGACAGACAGCGGAGGCTTAGTAATAGGGTTCCGTTTTTTACCTTTTAGGTACGGAACCCTAAAAAATTAACTGAAAAAAAATAAAAACTTTTTTTAAGCAAGTTTTCGATTGCGCTATAAATACATATAAATAAACAACGTACTTGTCAATAATAATAATAATAATTTAATAATTTTAGCGTAATAGAGGGCAGTGGTTCAAATTTATCCACAGTTGAAAATAAATAAAAACTTGTCAAAAGAACGTTAAAAATTAAATGTTTTATTTTCGAATAGAAGACAATATATTTTGAGTGTTATCTCGAATCTTTTAACTAAGGTTATAGGTCCAATATTATAAAAATCGGTATCGTATTATAATAAAAATAATATGTACCTAATAACGGTGGATATGTTTGCCAACATTTTTAACTTTTTAGTCCATTTAAGGATCATCATATCAGCCGATAAGAGTTCCTCAGCTAGACATAGGCCTCCCCCGAGGCTCTCCATACAGAGACCTGGGGGCCAATTCTGCTATTTTTATATGACATTGATACATTGATGTATAAAATTGATATCATATTTTGAATGGATTTAAAAGCGGTATTCTGATAACCTTATGTCATTATCATATAATTTAAAATAAACAGTTCGTCGTTGACACATACGATCTCGTTACAATTTCATTCAAATATCATATAATTTAGAAGAATACGCTTTTTGTGACGTAAGTATGACACTGACATGATATCGCGACTATATTATTTTAGCGGAATTGGGCCCCTGAGCCACCCGCATATATCCGCTGATCGCGATCCCAACAAGACCGTCAGTATCTGTCTTATATCCCTGTAGGGCTATAAAGATATAAATCGTCGTCTAGAATAAGATATTGAATAAGCATTTACGTAACTACGATAAGAACAGTTATCAATACAATGTTAATTTGTACAATTTACAGCGCGTGAACTAACTATAAGTTAACATATGTTTTGCCACGGTGGCGGTACAATTAGATTGGCTATATATATTCTTTGTTGGCAACACAAAACGCATTGTATTTAACCACAGATTGTAAACAATCTTAATATATAAAATCCTTGCGTTACGGACTGACAGACACGCTACAGCCGAAACTATTGGGCGCAGGAAGCTGTAATTTGGCATGTATGTTCTTCGGGGACCGTAGGGGTGCACTAAGAAGGGATTTCGCGAAATTCCCACGGGATCGGCCAAAACGGGTAAATTTAAAAAAACTGCAGGCGTAGCTGCTGGCGTCCTCTAGTAAGTGATAAAAGTCAATCGACAGCCATGAATTTCTTGCCAGTTTATCATTAGATCTAGACTTCTCGATGGTAATGCAGTCTGAAAGGTTTCAATAATGTTTTAGGAAGACGTAAGGTCTGCCAACGTGCATTTGTCCAGCGTGGTGGCCTATGAACTCACCTAACCCTGCATCTTACAGTGCGCAGATGTCCGTACCCAGTATGCGACAGGTTATAATAAGGCTATTATTATGTATTAGTAAAAAGCTTTACGCAGACAAAGGGCCGGACAGGCCACTTTGTTCCCAAAATAGTCAAAATTTACTACGAATATCATTCTCCGTGGTGTGAATGACGAGATTCGCAGCACAAATGCACTAACTCTATTAAATCTATTTCAATGGCTCGATAGTACGTGTGTAAGATCGCACTGAGGCCAAATTTAGACTGAACACAAAGTGGACGCTATTTAAGGTCATCGTATATTCGACGTAGAACGTGTTTCAATTGGCCTGAAAGCACTCTGTATGTCGAAGACAGATATTGTTCGTTAGTTTATCAATGCTGATGTCAACGTCAAAAAGGTTATTCGCACCAATTTTTGTCCGTAATGTGTTTAGATCTCAAGGGAATGTTCAGTGCGTGTCTGTTCCTAGAAACTGCCGGGTCGTCAACAAACCGAAAATAAATCAAATGTATCATTGAAGATATACAACAAAACAAAACAATAGATAACACATATCAATAGATCGCCGATTAGATTGTGTAAAACCGACCATGCAGATTACAAAGTCAAAGTCAAAATCATTTATTCATCTAGGCCACAAAGTGACGCTTATGAACGTCAAAATTTAAGTTAATTACTTAAGGCGCTGTACCTAGTCAAAATAGGTTTCACAAAACAGTGTTTTAGCCAAATGTATACATTTTAGAGCAGCTAAAAAATATATGTTAATCTTGATCATATTTATGGGGGGACCATTGTGTTCAAAACACGTTTTCGGTAAATTTTCTCGATAAAAAAAACCATAAAATAACCATTAAAATTGAAATTGTAGCAATTGTAACTGTATTATTTATAAACAAATCTTGATAATATTAATAACAGTGATGTAATATATAATAATAATAAAGGGAACTGTTGTTTTTATTTATCGATTGGAATAAGATATTTGTAAGGATTAATGTATTTAATGATAAATAACTCGTTCTGAACGTCCCGTCGTCATCGCGCTTCTCTTTCTTATGTATACAATCCGACAGTGACAGCAACAGCTGAACTCAGTGTACTGTACACAGCGCCCTAATGATTCTACATTTACTGCCACGCTCGCAATGCAATAGGTAGAACCATGAGAAAGAACGGGCAATAAAACTCATGGCCACTCTTTTCAAAGAAATATAATGGTGGTACATTTTATTTTTGTAAGGAGCTGCAACTGTTTCACATTGTAGACATCTACTAGTAAATTTTTTAGTAACTATTGATATCATACTCAAGCAGTAAATGATGTTCATATGGTACAGAATTCGACTTCGATGTTAGTCGATATTTGGGTACTGTCACAGAATATATACAAGTACTAAAGGTACTGTTGCAAACGCCAGATCACGAATAACTCTTAACTTGTTGATTGCCGATGCAAGGGTCAGTGCGAGACATACCTAATTAATTTTTAATTGTGTCTGGTATTGTATTTCAACCGGTTAAGAGCGTGGTAAATATCCAGATAAGCACTTGATTTAAGTAGTTCATCATCATCTCAGCACTTTCCGGTTGCGATCCACGACCTTAGCCTCGGGGCCGGGGAACCGGCTAAATATTTATACAACCGATTTATACTAGAGGACGCCAGCAGCTACGCCTGCATTTTTTTTTAATTTTACCCGTTTTGGCCGATCCTGTGGGAATTTCGGGAAATCCCTTCTTAGTGCACCCCTACGGTCCCCAAGGAACATACATGCCAAATTTCAGCTTCCTGCGCCCAATAGTTTCGGCTGTAGCGTGTCTGTCAGTCAGTCAGTAACGCAAGGATTTTATATATTAAGAAGAAGATTGTGAAAGTGAGAAATAAAATTTACATATGTGTGGGTCATAATATGTGACAATTACCTATTGTACTCGACATAGAGTCGAAAGTTTCCGGTATTGTGACAAGCTAAGGTGACAAGTATTCAAATTTCACATTATCACGACACACAAACGATAAGCGTAACATACTATAGCACAAAAAATGGCGTCTCAATGCATACAGATTATATGTTAATCCGAGTGTTTATCAATGCTTGACCGAGCCGCATGTAGAACATGACGTGTAGTGAACACATACATAGATAATAAACGATAGTTTTGTAAGGAAGCGTTTACGAAGAAACTCTCTGTGGAGTAACTTTTGTAATATTTAACACATAACATAATGTAATACTTCCAAAACTACTGGTTTCAAGAGGGAACAGATAGGGACTTATGGAAGAAGAGTGGGGAGGCCTTTGCCCAGCAGTGGGACGTCACACGCTCTATAAAAAAATGAAATACTTTTCTTGTAAACTTGGCGGAATTATCTTTAGGATAAATACTGTCAAATAAGGAGTGTTGTGTAGTGTCAAATATTGAGAGTAAAACAGGAAAGGTTAGAAGTACCCTAAACAGAAGAGCATGCATGAGGCGTTTGATGGGAGTGAATGAAGCAAGAGAGATATGTCAGGATCGTATCCTGACATATCTCTCTTATTATTTATCCTAAAGATAATTCCGCCAAGTTTACAAGAAAAGTATTTCATTTTTTTATAGAGCGTGTGACGTCCCACTGCTGGGTGGCATTGGTCATTTGCAACGGCAAATGACATTCCGTAGTCTCTGCCTACCCCTCCGGGAAACAGGCGTGAGTCTATATACATATGTATGTATAATGAGTGTTCGGTGAAGAGTAAAGGAAAACATCGTGAGGCAACCTGCATCTCTGAGAATTCTCCATAATGTTTACGAGAGACAAAATTAAGTCTGCCAAGCCGCAGGTGTGGTTGGACTACATGACCTAACCTTTCTCTTGGTTAGAAGTAGAAATGAGGCTGATGAGGAGTCATCACAAGTACTGAAGTTGTACAAAAGAAAATTATGCTTATTCCGATATTTGGATGATAAAGAGGTCGAATAATGCATAGCCCTTTTGCTTTTACTTCACTTTTTCAAGTGCCCATTCCCGTTTTGAAAATGACCAATACAATTTTGTTTGAACAGCGCATGCATAACCTGTAAAGCTGAGTCTGTTTCAAAATTACTTCGCAGTACCTCAAAGTTAATTTAATTATAAATAACGGGTCTTACTCGCGATAAATCTTATATTTAAGGCATAAATACCTCTGTTTTATACCAAATAAATAACTTGTGTGGATGCACCTCAAGTGTATCTCACGGTTAAACAGAGGTTATCACGTCTGCATTCAGCTATTAATATATAAACTAAACAACTACATCGATTTTGATGACATTTTAAATAGAAATAGATGTTTTTTTAACTAATGTTTTAGTTGCGCAGTGTCGTAGTCTATTTTACAACGACTGTACAAAATGAAGCAGTGCAATGATTTAAGAGTTTACGTGTGTAATTGGTCGGTTTCTGTTAGTTGGTCCTAATGTAAGGAGGTGAAATTTTTTCCGCCATAGCTTTTACATGGCTGAAAATAATTACGAGTGACACAGGCTACACAAAAACAGTCTATAAGGGGGCAATATTTCTTTTGCTTTTTACGCCTTATACATCGTATTTTTTTATTATTTATTTTAAAAAGTAGTTATAATGGTTGTTGTATTTGTTCTTTAGAACAGTACATACTTATATATCATAGATATAAGGTTAAAAGATGTACTAATTTTCAATGTTCTCTAAAGAGTCTGATGCAAGGAGCAAGTATACATGGAGTGATAGCTTTAAGCATGAACAAGAAACCTATCGTTATTTCTTTTTACTTGTATAAAATTTCATATGTGTAACCAAGACAGATGTATTGTATTTATTACCTCTTGAAATACTCATGTCGCAATTTTTTCAAAAGAAGAAATGACTGTCAATAGTGATGTACTCATGCATTAATCTTTTATTGGTATTGTTATATAATTCGGTATGTAGAGACAAGATAAGCATTTGATTAAGTAATATACCAGTAGTATATTATTTTACGAGCTCTTATTTAGAGTATAGTAATTAGGTGCCTTGGGCTGATGTTATGGCTAAATAACTTTATGTCAACATTCCACTGGCTTTTGTACCGTAATAAATTAGCTACCCATCTACATATTAGTCGAGTAGAAAGTTTAATAGATTAGTCCGTTATAATTAGACATTTAAATGGCGACCTTACATAGACAAGTAGTGATTCAAAATAGTGTCGTATTCAAACGTTTCCGTTGACGGAATATGGTGGAACTCTTAAAGAACGGACCCGATGGCTTGTTTTAATTGTTGCCATTTATTATTTATTTTATGGCCTGCGCAAGACGAAACTTATGAGTAAAAGATAGCCGTATCTTTAAGTGACTTTCGTACTTCTTTTTAATTTCTTTTGAATATTTTAGAGTGAGCTAAGTAGATCGATCTGGTTAAGATCGCGGGAAGCGGTTGGATGCGGACGGCTCAAAATCGGTCTGTGTGGAGAATTTTGGGGGAGGCCTATGTCCAGCAGTTTTTAATTTTCATACATCATAATAAAATTTATTAATCACAAAAATATACATAAAGTTCTTAAAAGGTAATTTAGGTAGAATAATGAGGTGCCTGTACTAGGGTAAACCTGTGCCACAGGCATTAAAGGCACTTACAGTAAGTGATTTTGATCTGAGTTATGAAGTAATTACAATATTTATCATCAACATATTAAACGTAATGTTTCTAAATAAAAATATGCCTACTTAGAATTATTTTAAAACTAATATGAAATGTATAATTATTTGACCACAGTCAGCAGTTCTTCGGTCTGATCATATTTCAATGTTTGTAAATACTGATAGACGCGTTGTTTCGATCTTACATAACTTAGGTCATAAATAGATGTTTCTTTGTTTATTTTGTTATAAAGATAGGGACCCAGAAATGAAAATAATCTATTAGTAAAGACAAACCTTGATTCAGAGCTTGAACTACAGACAATATCTTTCCGTCTCTTGGTGTTAGTAAGGTCGGCGTTGTACGTAAGCGCAGTATGCTGTTTTAGTACAGTGTACAATATAAACAGTTGACGAACCGTTAGCACTTTGCATGATTCATATAGAAGGCTTGTGGAGAATCGGACGGATAGATAGATAGATAGCAGTGGACGTCTCTAGGCTGATATGATTATGATAATGAGCTAAGCAGTGAAGTAAACATCATGAGTAAATCTGCATGTCTGAAAGTTCTCCATAATGTTCTTGAAAGGCATATGAAGTCTGCCAACATGCACTTGACCAGCGTAGTTGACTATGGCCTAACTATTCTCATAATGGGCAGAAGCCAGTGCCAAACAGTGGTCCTACTAAATATGATTATTTTATATATTAATGGCTTATTATTTTCTAATATCCGGTTATTAGAAACACTACGTATAATAGGCTAGTTGACGAAAAAAAATTTATAAGTCCGTCTTTTAGATTATTCAAAAATAAGCGATACGTATTTTTTTATTTGTAAATTAAACCAAAAATGACCAAGATATAGCTCATTAAAGTTACGTATAACGTCATGCCGTGCTGCATTTTTTCGCACTAGATGACGTCACACGTAACTTTAATGGGCTATATCATTGTTAATTTTTATTTAATCGAAAAAAGAAAAAATACGTGTCCAATATTTTCTTATAATCTAAAAATACGGACTAAATAAAATGTAATTATTTTGACCCTGGAAACTACCCTATTATGGCATTAAGCAAATCATCATTCGTTTTATCTTAATTTATAAAATCCTTGCGTTACTGACTGACTGACAGACACGCTACAGCCGAAACTATTGGGCGCAGGAAGCTGAAATTTGGCATGTATGTTCCTTGGAGACCGTAGGGGTGCACTAAGAAGGGATTTCCCGAAATTCCCACGGGAGCGGCCAAAACGGGTAAATTAAAAAAAAATGCAGGCGTAACTGCTGCCGTCCTCTTCGCTTCGCTTCGAATAAGACGTTTTTAGGCTCAGTGCAATCTCGTAAATCTCGCGAGATCTCTTCCATTTTTCGACCGAGATTAATCTCGCTAAAAAAGGCCGAGATCTCGCGAGATCGAGATTGCATTCCCTAGTTGTGACTGGGATAGCGCCAGGACGACGATAGCAAAACCGGCGAATAGGTCAAAAATATTTTATTCAAGTAACTGGTCAGGTCCAATTTCATTATGCTGTCATTTGTAATTCTGTGTTAAAAGAGATAAAGGGACTCATTTTTATCTCTAAAGTTACAAAAGTAAGACCGAGGGTCAGGAAAGTAACGAATCATGTTTCAGAAAATACTTACATAACATAACTTCATGCCTTATCCCCGACGGGGTAGGTAGAGGTGTATTACGCACCCACACATCGCCAGTTATGTTTCGGGCTCAATGTAATAGGGGGCGAGCCTATTGCCATCTACACACACATACATTCAGCGAGCGATAATTAACATTTTCAATGCACACATAACTTCGAAAAGTCAGATGATGTGTGCTCGGGGTACCTGGGGATCGAACCGGAGACCATCGTCTCGGTAGTCCGTTACGTACACCACTGGGCTATTTAAAAATACCTACGTTTCAATAAATCTTTATATTATAAACTATTTTATATTATTATCATACAATATTTCTACATGGGTGCATAGGGTTCCCACCAAGAACTTAGGGTCCCAAGCCAACCTCACCTGCAAGTGGTGCACCTGCCGATCAACGGACGAGGCTCTTGCAAACAAAATATCCCGATAAGCGGCAATAGGCTCGCCACCTATTACGTGGGATCAAAACACTGGCGAAAGGTGGGCGTTTAATATGCCTCTGCCTACCCCTTCGGGGAAACAGGCGTGAGTATATGTATGTATTTCGATTTCTATATATTATGTATTTCCAATACATGTGTCGTAAGAAACGCACACTCTCGCAGTGAAAGTGACCCCGCACATAGGTGATCGAACCCACGACAATTACACAAGCATGTGACTGTACCAATATTTGAACATACAAAACTCTGCTGAACTCTCGATTTGTGCAAATATTAGATAACATATTTTCTCAATGAAATTCGCGTATGATGTGGCGGTTAGTTATAGGGAGTAATTGTACCGAATTTTCTTAACGGATACATGTACATTGTACAGTAAATAAACTACTACTTCATCATCAGCCCTGTATATTAACACATTGACTGCTGGAAACGTATATGGTGTGTCCCAAGTGTCGGATCCTGCGATGCGGCTAGCCCACAATAGTCGTGTTTAGGGAAAAAATATACAAGCGTGCTGCCGAAACACGCGATGCGTGGATCATACCCATACCACACATGTGCTGACGACCACTCATGTGTGTTTTTTTTGTATAGCAACTCGTACGTCGCGTGTCGCGTCAGCACAGACACACGCTGGACCTGCACGCGCGTTGCGTGCCGTTAAGCACGAGAGGCTGGGCACGCTCTGCGGGGGCGGATGCCGCATAGCAAAAGGCCGTCTACGAATCTTAGGCCAGCAGTCAATGTGTTAACTGTCCCAGTGCTGGGCACATGCCCCTTCTCACTATGAGAAGGGTAAGGCCATAGTCCACCACGCTGGCCAAGTGCGGGTTGGCAGACTTCACATGTCTTTCGAGAACATTATGGAGAACTCTCAGACATGTATGTTTCCTCACGATGTTTTCCTTCACCGTTTAGCAAGCAATAATTAACAATTTAATACGCAAATAACTCCGAAAAGTCGTTGATGCGCACCGTGGATTTGAACCCGGACCCTCTGCGTAGCAGTCTGTCGGTCTCTCCACTAGGCTATCGCTGCTTATACCATAAATATATTAATAAAATTTTTAGAAAGCCAAGGTCTAAATCCTCTATCAGGGGACTAAATACGACCAATGAACTCAAAGAATACCCAGCCTCGAAATAAGTAGTGGATCACATAAAGCGTTGCCTCATAGTTAGGTATGAGAATCTTATCAACGTCACTCTGGCGCCGCGCGCCACTGCACCATTGACGCAAATTTTTGCCTGCCGAAACTTCGAAGCAAAGGCTACTGCTCCGCTCCCGTGGCTCATAGCGTGATGTTATATAGCCTATATCCTTCCTCGATAAATGGCCTATCTAACACTGAAAGAATTTTTGAAATCGGTTCAGTAGTTCCTGAGATTAGCGCGTTCAACCAACCAAACAAACAAACTCTTCAGCTTTATATATTAGTAGGTATAAGATTTTGCCTTTAATTTTCAAATAATTACGCGATATAATTACGAATATGATTTCAAATAATTACCTTACATAAATATCACTATCAAAACCTTAGCCACTAGTATTTCAAGTAAAAAAGAAAGTGCCCATACATTCACAATAATTCCTCATCACATATGTTCAAACAGATACTTTAAACACGTACTTATTAATAGTTAGGATGTTACGCAAGCAAGCTTTCTATTCAAGAGGTACCGGGCAGTCGTTACAACTTATTCCAAGAACGGCGGAATGCAAAAGCCTGTTTCCGAGTTTTAATGGCTATAGGCGGCAGACGAGCCAAGGAAACTGCATTCTAATTTTAGTAGCTGTTATCCGCGGTTTTACCAAGGTTACTTTCGCTATTTCAACAAGAAGCGCTACCTAAGATGATACGATTCAAAATTCTCTATTTTCCAGTGAATATCCCACTAAAAGTTAGATTCAGTAATTCCAGAGATTACCCAGAGACATTTTTTTTTACAGCAATAGCCCTCAAACTAGCAGATCGCCTGATGGTAAGCAATTACCGCCGCCCATGGACACAAACAACACCACCGGAGTTACAAGTGCGTTACGAGTGAAACTAACATGGTTGTCAAACAGAGCATTCGTGATAGGACGCAGCAGAACAAACAAATTCTTAAATTTCATAAAAAAAAACAAAAACATGTATGCAAAACACCGTCTCCTGCATAGACTGGAAACCGTGCACACTTCTTAAGACCACAACTTTTTTTTTATAGTGATAGGCGGCAAACGAGCAGACGGATCGCCTGATGGTAAGCAATTACCGCCGCCCATGGACACAAGCAACACCACAGGAGTCACAAGTGCGTAGCCACCCCTTGGGGATGGTAAAAGTGATAGGATAAGGAGGGGGATGAGTGAGAAAGAATAGGGGATAGGACCTCCGGTACTCTCACTCACCGAACGAAACGCAACAGTTTAAGTACTGTACTTTACGTCGATTTTCTGTGAGAGGGTAGTACTTCTCCGGTAAAGCCGGCCCGGCCCATTCGTGCTGAAATCAGCAAGGCTCTACTACTGTACAAAATTTATATATTGACTTGGTATCATGTAACTAACCATATACACTTGACAAAACCATTGTATTTCTGCAATCATTGACAGATATTGAAATTAAACTACAGTTTACGGATTTTATCGCGATGTATTGGTTTCACTAAGTTATTACATTTGACTGTGAATTGACAAAACTGACTGTGAATGTGGGTTCTCATACATTGGACAAACCAAGAGAAGCATAGGCATTCGACTCAAAGAACATATAGCTGACATAAAACATAAACGCTCAACAAAGTCTGCTGTGTGTGAACATGTGGAACAAGGACCCAACCACTACCTGCGATTTGATGAACCACAGATACTCGCAAAAGAACAACGTTGTCTTTCAAGGATGATACGAGAGGCTATTGAAATTAAAAAACACCCTAATTTCAATAGGGAAGATGGTTGGAATGTTCCTCCAGCTTGGGACCCTGTCATAAGGCTAATGCAACCCAATAAGGACAAAGTCACCAGAAGACCTAAGGACACTGTGAGCTCATTCTGCGTAAATAGTAACACCAGTAGTTGAAAAAATGTTCGGGTACTTTGAGATAACTTATACATTCAAGAAAAAGACAAATATCACCTCAGTCTGCCGTGAACATGAATTCTGTAAAGAATTCGAAACGTCGGCTAGTAATAAATTAAAAAAATATAGTTTCTAGATCATTAGTTTCAAATGTAATAACTTAGTGAAACCATAATATATGAATACATCGCGATAAAATCCGTAAACTGTAGTTTAATTTCAATGTGAAACATTCACGTAAACCCAAGAAGATATCATGGACAGATACTTCAATTGTATCTATATTTACGTTTATGTGATAGGCGGCAACGAACAGACGAGCAGACGAATCGCCTAATGGTAAGCGGCTACCGCTGCTCATGGACGCAAACAACACCACAGGAGTCACAATGAATCTCAGAAACTACTGGATCGATTTCAATCATTATTGTTGTGTTGGATAGTCTAATTTTCAAGGCTAGGTATATTGATCATAACATCGCGCTATGAACCACAGGAGCGGCGTAGTAGCCCCAATAAACATGGGTACCATGGGCTCTGCTAGTGCTGGATATGCTTTGGCAAAAAAATAAACGTTATTATCAAGAAGAATGAAGAATGAAGCAGATATTGAAAGGAGAGTTAATGCAGGTAATAGTGTGAATGGAGCTCTGAAGGCGTTTATGAACAGTCAAAACGTGTCCAAAAAGGCACGTTTGGCTGTACATAGAGGTGTGTTAGTGCCTACCCTTATGTATGGTAGTGAAAGTTGGGTATGGCAGAAGAGATTTGAAAGTAGAATAAATGCTGTAGAAATGAGAGCACTGAGAAGTATGTGTGGTGTGTCTTTCACCGACAGAGTAAAGAATTGTGTGATACGAGAGTGGTGTGGGGTAAAAGAAGATGTAGTGACAAGCATTGAGAAAGGCATGTTAAGATGGTTTGGGCACATGCGAGAGGATGGATGACGATAGACTGACGAAGAAGATATATCAGGCTAGTGTGAATGGGACAGGACAAAGGGGAAGACCTAGGAGAACGTTCTCTGACCAGATTGGCGACATCCTGAAAAAAGGACAAGTCAGAAGTACCCTTAACAGAAGAGCATGCATGAGAAACTTGATGGGAGTGAGTGAAGCAAGTGAGGTATGTCAGGATCGTTGCAAATGGCGTTCCGTAGTCTCTGCCTACCCCTCCGGGAAACAGGCGTGAGTCTATGTATGTATGTATGTATTATCAAGAGACAGATACTTCAAGCAAACATAAGTACATGTATCTACGTACGCTCATAATAAGTGCACGTATGTATTAATAACTCTTTACTCTAGCCTATTGTTAGCGTTCATACAGAACAGACACACTCGATAGAGCATAACGATATAGGTCAATTAGTACGTACATCTCTGCCTACACCCATTAAGTAACCTTGAATGTACGGCAGTTACAGCATAAAGTACAACGACTCAGCGGTAATGGAATAATTACAAGAGAACAATTGTTTAATTACTGCTTTTGTGCTCTTATTGGAACAGTCAGATGTTATCCAGTCGGGCTCAATGCAATGTATGAGGACTATGAGTCCAGTTAAGATGGACGTCGAAAAGAAGATTATAATGTGTAATTAAAAAAAGAAACATAAGGAAGAGTCAGTGATATCTAAATGGTCGATGCAAATCTAAGAGTCTTATCCTTTAGTAATGATTTATTGAAAAGTCGGAAGAAAACTTATAAAAGCATCCGTTGCATAAAATATCTTTAGTGTGACAGTTACGTTTTATAATAAACTAGAGGACGCCAGCAGCTACGCCTGCATTTTTTTTTATTTACCCGTTTTGGCCGATCCCGTGGGAATTTCGGGAAATCCCTTCTTACTGCACCCCTACGGTCCCCAAGGAACATACATGCCAAATTTCAGCTTCCTGCGCCCAATAGTTTCGGCTGTAGCGTGTCTGTCAGTCAGTCAGTAACGCAAGGATTTTATATATTAAGATTAATAAAAATAAGGTTAATTGCAGTTTATGGCCATCTCTATATTTCGTCGAGATACTAGGAGAGGCCTATATTCAGCAATGGGCTATGGCAGGCTGATGATGATAAATTATAGATGCCAATTTTTGCCTCTAGTGTTCTATCATCATCATCAGCCTTTAACAGTCCACTGCTGTACTAGGCCTCTCCTTTGAAAAGAGGAATTAGCTTACTATACCACGCTGGTCAAACGGGTTAGTATAGGGTTTGCATCAAGTTTTCATTCTCTTACAGTGCTGTTCTCTGCATAATTTGCTCCCTCTGTCGGCTCTTACGACACCCATGGGATGATATGGGGTGGTGACATTCCGTATTCTTAATCCGTCACCACACGGACGTTTACTATTGTTCTATACTATCTCGATTTTAATTGCTCAGGGATACACGCACATAACCGCATTTATGACTACATTTACTAAATATACGTCCAGGTCATAGATTATATCTTTAAATAAAAAGGTTAATTACGACGTTAAGAAACAGCAGCCGGCGAGTAACACCTGCGCGCACGCATACATACCAGAATGTGCATGAACGCACAAATAGATTGATTTTATTATAGCGAATGATTTTTGGCAAAACAAACTATAAGCGAGGACCGGGGCAGGCCCAGCCACAGTTATATTTAGCGATAATTGTCTCAATTGAGAACGAAACTGTACTCGCTAGTCAAGGCAAAAAGAAACCATAGTATCGATCTATTCATAGGTATAAACTCTTTTAAAGTATTGTCTATGTCTATTGCTTCAATACAAACAAATACAAAAATATTACTGGCTGATTCAGTTGCGAATATGTAATCCAAAACAGATGTTTTTTTATTCACAGCAGGGCAAAGAGATTGGATATATATACATAGAGGTAGTCCTAGTACTTACAAATTGAACACAGTCAACTGACGTGTAAGATACAATTTAGACAATATTATGCCATCAAATTATATAACCTTAGTGATTTTTTCTTTTATAACAGTTCTGTCATGATTTTGAATTTAGCCGTATAATATTTATATCGACTTTTCAAGTGTTTTAAAAAGTCTTATCGATATGTCTATCCACAGTATTTAATCTCGTTATTTTTTTGATTTCCACGTGAAGATTTATAAAATAAGTGAATTGCTGCAGTATGCCGTGGCGGAAATTGGGTGCCTACTCGTAGAAAGCACCGTAGAATTTGTTCCAAGCTTTTTACTGCGGATTTTTTTTATAGTATTGACAGATGGCGCAGACTAAAAGAAAATTCTGTGCCAACATTACTCCTCCATTCTAAACGTATCAGTGTGAGTGTTTAAATAATTACTTGCTTTTACTTTTATAAGGGTAGCAGCGCCAAACAGGAGTCGAGACATTAAATTATTCCTTTGGTCAAAATATTAAAATTAAATTATTCCTTTGGTCGAATGGAGCCCAAGGCGCAAGGAATAATTAAATTTAAATATTTTGTTCAATTTTATTATCAGTGCATAGGGTTCCCACCAAGAACGTAGGGTCCCAAGCCAACCTCACCTGTAAGTGGCCTGCTTATCAACGGACAAGGTTCTGGCAAACAAAACATCCCGATTAGCGGCATTAGGCTCACCACCTATTACGTGCGATCAAAGTCTGGCAAAAAGTGGGCGTTTAATATGCCTCTGTCTACCCCTTCGGGGAAACAGGCGTGAGCCTATGTATGTATGTTATAAACAGTATTCAGCCAGCTACCTGCAGTTACACTGTTGCCACGAAAAGCCACGACACGCTAAGCGACAAGCGATTTCGATGTTTATATCTGCAATTTAGTTCTGCACTGAGGTGACAGCGCCGGCGGCAGAATAGAAACCGGCATGAACATTGAAATTGCTTGTCGCTCAGCGTGTCGCGGCCGTTCTTGGCCAGGCTGTGAGGCGACATCCACTCATTTCATAGTTTTACCATATCCTTATTAATACCTATTATAAATGTAAGTTCACATTTTGACTACTCAATCGATCATAAAAAGTTCAATGCATGTTGATGGGAGTAATGGAAGTACAGAAAAAGGTGTAAGGTACTTTGCAGGGCTCCGTCAACTTAGCTTAGTGGTGCAATTAGTATTTTTGGTGGAAAATTAGTATTTTTGACTAACAGTTAAATACAACCCTTAGTTTATTACTTAATCCGTTCAAAATTCGTAACAGAATAAAATGCATTTTTGTTATCTCTTAGTAGTTATCAATTTAAAGTCTACTCATAAAGACAATCACATAGATAGCTGTCATAGATATAGTACGGTGTTTTTATTTATGACCTAAGTTTTTAACGTCCTGTGTTGGCAACTAGAATTTCCAAAAACACGTCTGTCCATCGCCTATTAAAAGTACAATGAACCGAGCTGTATTAATCTTAGTTTAGAATGACATTTGGTACGTTTGGATTCCGTTCATGTTGCTATTTATTTATACCTACAAGCAAGTTGACAGACAAGCATAGTTAGTTGATTATAACGCTTAGATATCGCTGCTATAAGTAGTCTAAAATTACAGGGCTGATCGTCATTGTAAGCCTATCAAAACGACGGAGAAAAACAGAGCCCTGAAATTAGTTAAAATTCGCTAGTAAGACCCGTTTAGTATAGTCGTTATTACAATACATGGACTAAATAAAAGTATAGTACTAGATTTAGCTAAAGAGGATAGAGAAATATTTTCGTAATGTGTCTAAAACTCTTTGGAACAGATGGCGAATCTAAATGAACAAGAACTTAGTTTATGTCTGATGTTTTGTTTAAGACCAGGGGCCCAATTCCGCTAAATAAATATAGTCGCAATATCATGTCAGTGTCATACTTACGTCACAAAAAGTGTATTCTTCTAAATTATATGATATTTGAATGAAATTATAACGAGATCGTATGTGTCAACGACGAACTGTTTATTTTAAATTCTACGATAATGACATTAGATTATCAGAATACCGCTTTTAAATCCATTCAAAATATAATATCAATGTCATATAAAAATAGCAGAATTGGCCCCCTGGTTTTGTGATATGGCCTATGCGCTTTGCTGACTGATACCTACTTGGTAAAGACTTTCTAATATCGCCATCACATGGCAAGACAATGATAACTCCATAGAGAGCAGATAATACCAAAACCATTATCCCCATGATAATTACGGAAACAAGATATTTTAGAAATGTGGTTTAAGAGATTTTTCTATAGAAAGATTAAATTATCTAAATTATCTTGTAGACAAAATAGATTACAAATCTAAAATAGATATTGTGTATGATTTACTGGACGATATTTCTTTAACAAACAGATTTATGATGTGTTTATAAACACGTTACTGACTTGTCCATCATAAAGCAGAAAAGAAACAACTTAAAATGAAATGAAGAAAATAATTATTGTTGATTATGTTTTAGTAGAGTCAGATCTCATTGAAATGTGGAAACCCATTGCCGATTAGTAATAAAAAAGTATTACTGTTAAGTAGGTCGTATAGTAAACACGGCATAATTGAGACACATCACACATATTATTTTATATCATTTCATCATTCATTATCAGCCTTTAACAGTCCACTGCTGGACTAGGCCTCTCTTTTGAAAGGAGGAATTGGCCTAATATATCACGCTGGCCAAACGGGTTGGTATATGGTTTGTATCAAGTTTTCCTTCTCTTACAGTGCTGTTCTCTGCATAATATGCTCCCTCTGTCGGCTCTTACGACACGCATGGGATGATATGGGGTGGTGACCATCCGTATTCTTAATCCGTCAACCGTCACCACACGGACTGTATATCATCGATTATATCATAAAAATATTTTAATTAGGGACTGGATGTACATCAGCCACATTGTGTTAGTTTAGTTAACACATCCTACATAATTATGTAGGAACTGTCAGGAATAAAGCTACAATAATTCACTGAGCATGGTTTCTAACCCCATTTATCCACATAATTATACTAAGGTAAGTTTAATTTCCAAAAATGCAGAATTTCATTAGGCAGTGGCAATTCATTACCATTACCACTGGGTAACGAAATGCGCTGTACAACTGCTGAAAACTATAAATTAAATGGTTTATAAGTTCCTTAAAGAAGCAATAGCAGTGAGGAAGCCTTTGACCTTGACATCTATCACCTCAAAACAATGACGCAAATTACGATCTGTATTTTGAACATTACTATGAATATTACTCTTCATTGGAGAAACCAAGTATGACGCAAAATAATTAATCATTTTTTTTTGTACATAAGTTGAAATATATAGGCATTAGGCAGAAAACGTAGCTAAAAATGTGTAGTAGCTGTCATGGTGACTGCGGACTAAGAACATTTTAGCGCGAAAACCGATATTTATCTTCAGCATTGATGAAAATTATTATATTGACATTTTAAACATTTTATTTCATCGTCAACATGCATAAATTAAGTATCATCAATAGAAATCTATCTATACATCAATTTTAAAAAACGTTGTTACGGAATGACACCTAAGTTTATAAAAACGAAACCTCTATATAATCTCATTAAAACTACTATGGTATAAGCAAATAAGTATTCAAGTTCTTTTTTCAAGCAAATCAAGTCAATCATCGAAACTTCTATTAATTCTTAATGTTGGCAACAAGGGTCCATAAAAAATAATAATACGGTACTGCAAAAAAAGTGCCTCAAAAACAGGTATGCCAAGTTGGGTATGCTTTTTTATAACAACAGTAAATACTTCATGGAAATAAACCGATGTTTGGAATGTTACTTGTACTTTAATCCGAATAGAATTATGCACTTTGCACTTAACGCATGATGTGTAGACGCCATAAATAATTATTGAATATTATAAATCACTCCTTTCTAGCTAGCATATACATACATACATAGTCTCACACCTATATCCCCGAAGAGGTAGGCAGAGGTATATTGCTACAACCACTTTTCGCCAGATTTATTTTAGTCCCACGTAATAGGGGGTGAGCCTATTGCCCTACCGGGCACATTACCAGACTCAGATAGCATATATTTCATATTATAGCAATATTCTTAGTGAAATAGATTGTATATTAATTTATTCTGAATTTGCTGTTGTTAAAATAGACTCATTGGCAATATATAATGGCCAATCAGTCTATTTCAACTTTAGAAGTAAGTATATGACCTTTTCATGGTTCAAGAAGCTTTGGATACCTAAATGCTGCCAACCAGTGTAATGCCCTATAGTCTGAGATAAAAATAACCAACTTCGTCAACAGGTTAAGTGTAGTTTAAAATAAATGACCCTGAATGATATTCTCAATAAATATTAAATACTGCTGAGGTAAAACATGGTAGGTACTTACAATAAATAAATGTACAGAGGGTCACATGAGGTCAGATAATAGTTGGCCAATTATTCTTATAGGATACTAGTGGATGCCAGCAGCAACGCCTGCATTTTATTTTTAATTTTCCCGTTTTGGCCGATCCCGTGGGAATTTCGGGAAATCCCTTCTTAGTGCACCCCGATGGTCCTCAAGGAACATACATGCCAAATTTCAGCTTCCTGCGCCCAATAGTTTCGGCTGTAGCGTGTCTGTCAGTCAGTAACGCAAGGATTTTATATATTAAGATAATATGGCCTTGAAAAACAGAAAAGTCCAAAGCACCCGTAACCGGTGAGCATGTATGAAAAGAGTAATTAATGTAGAGGAAGCGCGTGAGGTTGGAAGCAAGTGGCATTCTGTTGTCTCTGCCTACCCCGACGGGAAAAAAGCGTGAGTGTATGTATGTATAATATGCACTATAGATATGGCAGTTTTATAGATTTTGTTGTCACTTCTCCATTTTATTTTTGATGTTCTTCTGTTGAAGCATATTGTTATAAATAAAGATGACAACAATTTTAAAGGATTACATTTTATCAATGATTGATAATAAGATAGCTTTTTATGTAGTCATTGAAAAAAGGAACTGAATTCTAATGTAAAACATGATAGGTACATTTGCAGAATGTTTGAGAAATACATAGACAATGAGTCAGAAAAAAAGGTTGCAAAATCAGATCAAGTTTTTGTCATATTGCAGTTTTTATACCATATGTTTTTTTAAACTCTGTTAGCACATGATTAACACACAATATAAAATTGGAAATGCTTGGTAAAGTACCTAATATAATAACATTTATTGCTCGTGTATAAAAGGTAACCCATTCTCAGTGAATGGAATTGCAATTTTTGCAACATTATGGAATGTCATATTTTAATGCAAACCGAGTTATCTGTACCGTTATGCATAAAGCCCAAACATTCTGATAAGAAATACATAATAATTAACACTTTCACTGTCCGACCGCCAGACACAAGAGAAATTCAATTGTCCTGAGCCACATGTGGTTCATGGGACTGGGAATGGGTTAATAGTGTTGGTAGTGGGGCACAGTATTTGCAATGGATCATTTTACTTAGAATTTTCTAAATTAAGGATAATTCACTTGTGAACTTAATAGTAGGTATTCAACAGTGTATCTGTAATATAGTTTATGTTTCCATATGGACAAATTGTCCATCACATCATAAATTCACTAAACAATATTTATTCTAGAAAGTCACGTAACTGCTAATAACCAACAGTTTCCATTCAATTGAGATTATCAACATAAGATCTAGTAATAAATGTAGCGAACACAAACTGCTAATGGAATATGTGAATAAGATATTAAATTCATAACTAACACAATTGTTTCAAAGTGCACCACATACATAGAAACTAGCGTTGAACTCACACAGGTGTGTGCAATTATATTTCATGTGAGAGAGAGTAAAATAAAACCAACTAATCAGCTAACAACTGTTATGAAAGTAGAATAATAAATTAAAAAAACAAAGTTCACACAATAACCTTGATGAGAAATAATTGTAGGTATTGAAGTCTAATGACAATACAATAAATTCGGAACTGTTATGACTGGCAGAATACCAGATCTGAATAGTTAATTCTATTTAACATAATCTAATTGGAGGGAACGGCATTATTTTAAATAATTACAATAACGTTCTCGTGTTGTGCCTGACGGCACTTGCGAGATCAACACAATTAATTAAACCACAGCGTCAGAACAAAGTTCAAATAGACGGTTTAAGGTTAACGCCGCGCAAATAAACAACACTAATTAAGTGAGTACGCACTAAACCTGAGCTAATGTTGCAATATTAGAACAAAAACATGTAATACCTGAGTGGAGGCTCCTGTCCGCGCCCCCCGTCATGTTCACTACAGTCCGTCGTACGGTACCACTCAACGCGTCAGGTGGGCGGCGCGCTCCGTTCCTGGCGGCCCAGCACCACAATCCACGCAGCAATTATAAAAAGAACCCAATTTCAATGTCACAAAGGCAACACGAGGGTAACGGGCCACAGCGACGCAGCCGCTCCGCACAGACGTCCGCGATAAACACTAACCACGCGCCCTAACCATAAATATCATAACATAATTTACCTTCTCCCTCATGGTAATTAGTTTCTCGATGTTTATGTCCTTCGACTTCAGCCATATTCAATTTATTTATTTCGAGTTCTGACTGGACTGAACATAGCGACGTAAAATTTTTCCAACACGACGCAAGTTGACAACCTCGCGGAGAAAAAAAGACGTGTCATACTGTCAAAGTCAATTCAGAATTGAACCGATTTTCAAAAATATGGCTTATTTTCTCAATAAAAAATAAGACATTTTAAATAAAATACGTCTTTATTGTACGAATAAATAACGAGCACAACTTGAAATATTTCTCCAGTTCATTATAAATATAATGTTTGTTCGTGTTAATGTTCAAAATGTCAGTGATATCTCAAAAATGTACCTACTACGGGTAGATTAGTGCGATAACTATAATTATTGTCAAAAAAATAAATACACGAAGACATTAATAAAAACACAAAGCTTTTTCAACATTTCATCATTTTAATATTTCGGAAGACATAATAAGCGTAAATTGATAATTAATCTGATTTCAGCGAAATATTTGACTTGTAACATCTGTAACAATATTATCAGAAAATCGAATACGCCGAACGCTGGTACCGTCTGTCAAAATCAATTCAATGAACGTCAAAAGGTGGTCAAAAGATTATTGCAGAGTAGGGATGGGCAAATGGAAAAAAAATATCGATATATATCGTATCGATGTTTTTCAAATGTATCGATATAATATATCAACTGAAAAATATCAATAAATTGATATATCGATATTTTCTGCCCAATAAGCGATTATCTATAAACATTGTCAAAATATTCGAAATTTGAAAGTAAATACACATTTGGCTGTTTTGACATCAGATTTATAATTAAAAATAGGTACGTACATACATTCTACAAGGTGTCCGATCATTTGACAAAAAACAAATGAAAAATTTTCATTTTACAAATAACATTTGACACAATTATACTTGATAAATTTATTATTTTACAAACTATTGTTTAATAAACTACTCATTAGACAATATATTTACTATAAAAATTGGTTGCCTGTAAAGTCGGTATACGGGCGAAAGTTTTACGTGACAACGACTTTGAGTGGTAAAATAATTTTAATGTGAATATTCATTCGTATAGTAGGAAGAAGGATGAAAGACGCGTGCCTTTCACTTTTTATGTCTGTCTCTCTCGCTCTTAGGCGGGACGCGTGCCTCTCACTCGCTCTTATTGTGAGCGCATAACGTGAGCGGAGCGTAACGCAGTTTCTTGAAGTGTCACCCGGCAAACTAATTTATAAGACGTTGTCACGTCAAAAAGTTATTATGCTAAAACATTAATTTACAAATTGATTATTTTTTTAAACATGTTATTTGGCAAAACAACGTAAAGCATAAATAACATTTGACAAAATGCATTGCTTGAGAATATTTTATTAACCAAAATCTACGTTAATACATCAATCTTTGTGTAGGGTCAACTGAAACAATGGATGGTTAGGTTAGGTTAGTACTGCGACCAAAACGCACGAGCCGAGCGAGCGTAGCGAGCGTGCCGCGGCAGCGGCCGGCGAGTGCCACAACCGAATTCTACTTATTTCGCTTAATTCAGGCAGTGTCTATTTTCTTTTAAAGACTTAAGTTTCTATTGAATTAGTATTAATACAAAATTATTACTTGCCTATAAATAATCTATCCAAGATTAAAATTGCAACCATGCAATTAAATATTTTCAAAATTTCACGTATTGGTTAGAAATTAGTTATTTTTAAAAACTAATAATGTATCTTCTAATTTTTTGTACAATCACCAATTTGGCAAACGAATTATTTAGTTAAATGATTATTTTAAAAATAATTATTTAACATTTGAATTATGTTCTAAGTAAAACATTTGCGAAACCTGTATTATGACAAATGATTGTTTTTAAAGTAATATGTTTGCGAAAAGAAAGTTTGTCAAATGATTAGTTTTTCAAACGTTGTTTGTAAAATGATCTTTTGTCATACGTTTTTTGTCAAACAATAGTAAACCATTCTACAAACATAAGTGTTAATGATTATTAATAATTAATTGTGATAAAGATTTATTTTTTGCTTTTAGAAGCCAAGAAAAATCATCAACACAAAAAAACATTTATTTAAACCAGTATTTGTACATGATTGAAACCAGTATTCATCTGATATCGACATAAGGAGCACTCTTTGTTTGATGTGCTCCCCTGTTAATCTGCTCCTATCATTCGACACAGCCAAATTCACTACTGACATTATCATAATATATGTAATAAATATAAGAATAATTTAATCTTAAGTGTGTTTTTTCAGTGGTCATTCACTACATCAGCCATTATATCGCTTATTCGTTTCCCTACTATGCAGACAGCACAGCTTTAAAAATATATCGATTTTGATACGAATTTTGATATCCGAAAATAAATATCGAATGTTTGATATATCGTGGAAAAATATCTTTGATTCGATTTTATCGATATATTTATATCGATTATTTTGGAAGAAATATTGATGTTTTGATATATCGATATTTTTGCACAAGCCTATTGCAGAGTGTACAAATACTGCGGATTGCTGATAAACGCTGGTGGATGATAAAGACAATATTTTATTGTTTTATTTTTATTTAGATACTTTATGATGTTTCTCAATCAAATTTTGATAATATTACTTAGGTAGTTAGTATGTTTTAATTTCACATCGCAGGGTTTTCTCTGAGAAAAACAACTAATAAATAAACATTATTTTTATTTGTCATAAACATACAATGAACTTATACTATTAAAATATTATAATATATAATAAAAGTATTTAGACTTAATACAAATAGGTTTATTATAGTTATCATTAAAGAATAATTTTAGCAATGTCCATCCACAGCACTGTACACAAACAATGCTTACTACTAATGCTAAATGTCTTCAGAGTTCTGCAGAGTTATAAGTCCTTGATATTCCATCTCCTTGTACATAATATCTTGATTCAGAGTATGCAAGATGTCCTGGAATCTCTGCCTCAATGCTAAGTTCTCCATGCCAGCAATTTCATGTTGTGTTCTCTGTCTGCGCTGCTTCAGTTCTTCAAGTTCAGCTCTCAGCTGCTCAATCCTCCATGACATATTATCCTTAGACATATCTCTGGGCTGGTAATCACCATCATCTTCAGAGGACAGACCTCCACTCTTAGACATGCCTGATGCAGCTGGTGTTGTTGCTCGGCTGTGACCTGCAAATGACTTGGGAGCCATATCTTGTGGTGATTGGAACATGTGAGAGCCAAATTGTGTGGGCATTGGATCCCTTTTAGAGAGCCCTTCACCGTGCATGGAATTAGTATCGGAGAGGCGGCTGTCATAAGCAGAAAGCCTGCTATCTTCCATTTCAACATTGATATTGTCATCCTCCAAGTCGGAGTCACTGACATTGCCACCAAATATGTCAACAACATTTGATGATTCTGTGTTGGACACAGTTGGATGTGGAACAGGCTCTCTTTCCCTCTTTGGATTGCGCTCAGCCTTGGTCTTCTTCTCTGGCTTAACCTTCTCTGGAGCACTCTGTTCTGCTTTAGGATGGTCTTCTTCTTCCTGAATGACTTCAAAGGTGACACTTACAGCTTCATTGTCTGCCCTTAACAACCTTTTTACTTCTTTTTCGATCTCTGGAGCTTCTACATACTTTTTCTTGAGAGTTTTCCTAAACCGACGCTTACGAACATTCTTAGTTGGTGGAGTGATACCATGTGGGTACAGAAACTTTTTGTCTACTTTGTACGGATCTTTCTTTTTGTTTTTCGCCGGTGATTCCTCTTCAGTGGACGGTTGGTCGGGCTCCTCTTTGCATATCATCATTTGACAAATATCGGCTGTCTTGTAAAAGCTCTTGTTGTCAATTGTTTTCATAGATTCTATGATGGTAGGAAGATCGACAATCTTGGCGTGCATGAGCCAGTGGTCAAACCGCACTTCACCCTGTCGCATGTCGTTCTCGATCTGAATAGTGAGGCGATTCTTCAAGTTCTCTCCAGATTTCAACACCTCCCGAAGAACTTTCGCTGGCTCCTCTGGTAACCTTAACACAAACTGAGATTCCAACTCTGTTGGATACTCTGGCTCGCGTTTTTCTCGATTCATGATTATTTCTGCCAATATTCACACGATCATGAAACTTTGGATAAATAACACAGATTACTATAAACTAGGTATACTAATAAATAACACGGGATTACAATAATTTTATTTACCAAACGTTGCTTGTCATGTTTGACACTAAAGACTTTTGGAGAATTTAATGTTGCCAATCTCTAAAACTTTTGACACTTGTGAATACTACTAGCGATTTTAGTGTTGTGTGAATGTGGAAGAATATTTTTTATCATACATTGATGTAATTGATAAATACAAAATATTTTTATATTGGTGTTCACGAAATCATAATTATTATATTAAATTAATTACATACGGTCTCAGAGTAAGTAAAATACGGCAACCCATAACTTAAAGTCAAGCTGCAATCATCAATGACAAAATGACATCAATGACAATCTGTCTTTTTGAAGTGATTCATCTGATGGTGTCAGATTTCTGATATTTATTTTTTACCTTTTATTACTAAAAACTAACATTTATTACACAAAATGCAGGTATACTGCTTTGGTAAAGTTCAGCAAGTGTCAGTGGCAATTTATGTTTCAGTGAGCAGTAAAGTTTATTTCATGTTTATTTTTAGAATCCAAATGAGGATACAGAATGGAACGATGTCCTTCGCGCCAAGGGTATCTTACCACCAAAAGAAAAGGAAATATCAGAAGATGCAATCGTCAACATGATTGAACAGACCATCCAACAGAAACAGGCAGAAAGTTAGTATACAGTAGTAGAAACACAATGTTTTATAGGTTATGTATGTGTACACCTGTTGCCTTGTTTGGGTAAAAGACGTTATAAATAAGGTAAATTTACTATCTCATCGACTATTACCCATTTGTTTTCGAAAGACCTGTCCGCTCTAGGAATAACTCCTGTATAATGAGTGAGTCAACCAACATTCAACTTGTGTACATTAATAACACTAACTTCGTTGGACCAGAAAACATTTTGTTATATGTGAGGATCGAAGTATAGAACGCACAGTGATAGACAGCAAGGGTGAAACTTAATTGTACTTTTGAGGTCAAAAGAATTTAGTCATAATTACTGAAAAATTTGTAAAAATTACTAAGTTGGTACTGGTTGACTAACTTTATAAAATTATTTCTTTTAGAGGATAAACAACTCTCTGAACTGGATTTGGATGGTCTTGATGAATTAGAAGGCTCAGAAGACGAAGCAGTTCTAGAGGAGTATAGAAGGAAACGCATTGCTGAACTGAAGAGGCTCTCAGAGAAGCCTAGGTTTGGTGATGTGAGAGAAGTGTCAGGACAGGACTATGTGCAGGAGGTAAACAAGGCTGGTGAAGGCATCTGGGTGGTCATACATCTCTATAAACAAGGGTAATTACAATATATTTAATTAAGTAATATTATAAAGCTGCAGAGTTTGTTTGGTTGATCATGCAACTCTGAGGAACTTCTGGTACAATTTGATTAGTTCAAAAAGAATTGGATAGCTTGTGTTGGAGAGCCCATATCATTTTCATACCTATGAGAAGTCTACTTGACGACAATAGAGAAGTGTAATTCTTTTAGCTATGTTAAAAAAAAATTACTACTGTTGTATAAAAAAATATGGATGGGATTTTACACATGTAAAAGCCCCTAACATTTTTGAATGCTTATTTATGGAATGGACACAAAGAATATTGGAATCATAATACTTAGTGGATGTGTTGACTTGTTTGCAGACTTACATATGGTTTGCTGCAACCCATTAGAGAATAAAACGGCGAGAAATCTTTACTTTTTTGTCATCCATTGGTTTATAAGCTAAACTGAATATATCTTTATTTTATTTTCAGCATTCAACAATGCGCATTAATAAACCAGTTCATGAGCCAACTGGCAGCCAAGTTTCCTTACAGCAAGTTCCTGAAAGCGATCGCGCAGACCTGCATCCCCAACTTCCCGGAGAGGAACCTGCCCAGCGTGTTCGTTTACTTCGAGGGAGACATGAAGAAGCACTTCATTGGATCTCACGAGCTACGAGGAACCTCACTCACTGTTGAAGGTACATGGGAGAATTATTTTTAAATACCATGGTGCAGTAGAACCTTTTGAGCATTTGCATTGGATAGGACCAAGGTCCGTGCAATCTCAAGGACGGATTTAGGTTGTAGCAAAATATGTTTTCGACGCCCATTCATCATCAGCCTTTAACAGTACACTGCTGGACTAGGCCTCTCCTTTGAAAGGAGGAATTGGCCTACTATACCATGCTGGCCAAACGGGTTGGTATAGGGTTTATATCAAGTTTTCCTTTTCTTAGAGTGCTGTTCTCTGCATAATATGCTCCCTCTGTCGGCTCTTACGACACCCACGGGATGATATGGGGTGGTGACATTCCGTATTCTTAATCCGTCACCACACGGACAACGACGCCCATTACGTCACTTAAAACAACCCCGTATTGCGCTCAGTTCGCGTACACTAATTTTGCTGTGCGAAATCTGGCTGCTGCTCTCACATTAGCTTAGCCGTGCCATTACAAGATTGCTCGACTTATGTACGGCATTTTAGCCGTAGGGTTGACGTTGCGGCGCCGTGACGTAACGCCGCTGAAGCTCCCACAGTGCAGTCTACACTAGATACAAAATTGGCAACCATGCTTACACACGGCGAATTTGCCGTTAGATTTTTGGCCGGAAAAACATCATCAGCCTTTATCAGTCCACTGCTGGACTAGGCCTCTCCTTTGAAAGGAGGAATTGGCCTACTATACCACGCTGGCCAAACGGGTTGGTATAGGGTTTGTATCAAGTTTTCTTTCTGTTACAGTACTGTTTTCTGCATAATATGCTCCCTTTGTCGGCTCTTACGACACCCATGGGATGATATGGGGTGGTGACAATCCGTATTCTTAATCCGTCACCACACGGATACACACGGAAAAACATGCTGTGTACAAAAGCCTTAGGTCTACATAACTACATTATAGCAAAGAAACAGTAAAGTTATTTTGAAATGACAAAAATTAAAATGTTTCATATTTTTATAGTTTACAATTTGGATCTTGCTAGGTTGAACATAGAATACATATTTCAAAAATAATCATGGGCAATTTTCTTTTTTACAGAATTCGAATACATCCTAGGCCAAGTAGGAGCCGTGGACACAAAAATAACAGAAGACCCCAGACCAAAGATCAAGGACAAGATGTTCACAGACCTCGGCAGCAACGACTGGTGACCGTTGGTGATGAAAGTATGATGAATGGGTGATGAGTGACGAGATTTATCACCAATGTGCTTCACTTTCAGACACAAGCAAGGTGCGGGTCTACGCTTAAGTTGCAAGTTATTTATTTTTAAAGCATTTTTATGAAGATGAAATTATTTAACAATAATTTATTAGTGTTAATACCAAATAAAATTTTACACTATCACAAAAAGTGTTTTTATTATAATATTTTTGTTTGTCCTCAACTTCACCTCAACTATGCAGCATTTCTTATTTTCGGTATCTTAACAACAGCGGGCCAAATTATAGCCTACATGTAGCCCTACAAAGTCCTCGATCTGCCTGTGAAAATCTTATTTAAATCGGCTCTGCAATTCCAGAGATTGCAAAGGACAAACTGGAAGACAAGCAGACAAAAAAATATCCTCCTCCTCAGTCGTTCACTCTTGGCAGAGTGGTCGTGGTTTCATGATGCATTTTCTCCAGATGATGCATCGCGATCAGTCTCCACTTGTTGCGGTCCTCCTTTTTCCCAAGGTAGTAGAGCCTTGCTAACTTGCATGAACGGGCCGGCTAGACCGGGGAAGTACTACCCTCTCACAGAAAATCGACGTAAAGTAACAGTACCTAAACTGGTTCGTTCGGTGAGTGAGAGTGCCGGAAGCCCTATCCCCTATTCCTTCTCCCTCATCCCACTGCTCATCCTATCCCTTTTCCCAACCCCAAGGGGCGGCAACGCACTTATTGGACACAAGCAACACCACAGGAGTGGTGTTGCTTGTGTCCATGGGCGGCGGTAATTGGTTACCATCAGGCAATCCATCTGCTCGTTTGCCGCCTATTAACATAAAAAATAAAATCCTCAGCGTTTCGTTTCGTTTAGGAGTTTTTATTAGGTCTGTCCAACGCGTAGGTGAGCGACCACTTGACTGCTTACCCTCTACTTGCCCTTGAACAACGAGTCCATGGAGTGCTGGTTTAGAACAGTGTGTCCAAAATATTTGAGAATAAAAATATACTGACACAAAATAAAAAAGGTTTGTTTGTGAATTGGTATCATGTATCGAACTTTATGCACTTGAAAAATATAGTTATATTGAAATCACAGATAGACACTTCAATTTTATTTATATGTATTGTATAAAACATTGTAACATCAAATTCTTCACTAATATTTACAAAATTCTAGCATAGTCATAAACTCCTTGATTTTTCATGAAATGTTTTAAAGTGATAGTTGGTTTCCATAACTATTTATTTCTAACGAAAGGAAAATAGATAAAAAACAATTCATAAATTGAAAGTAGACAGTTTATTTAACATTTATCATTACATCATCAAAGACTTTTTGTGAGATAATGGTTTTGGGATATACTGGCACTCAGATAAGTCTTTATTTTACAAAACTGGTTCACTTATTGTCCGATAAGTGGCGACTACATTACTTGGTACATAACATCATACAATTATTGTAATTAATTCCCTGGTAGATAATATCGTTCATTGTTGACGACACCCCCAAAACGACACCCCTGGGGTGTCGTTAACAAGAAGCATTTGTTGAAGACACCACCGTAATGTTGGGATAACATATCACTTAAGATTATCAAGCTAGTATATGGCTAGTATACTCTCAATTGTTGATATACATATATGCATTAATATCTGTTTCTCTTATGCACTGGCTGATAACGTTTATGACAATAATTATAATTATTGTGAAAAGGAAAATACAAGTACACAAACACCTGAAACGGCTAATGAAGCAACCCTGCAAGAAGCAAATCGTAAATTCGGTGAATTTGTTGGCCAAGAACTTGACAACGTACCTGCGGTAAAAAGAAGACCGATTATGTTTGAAATAATAAGGATTATTGAGCATCGTTCAAATGAAATAAGAATTGAAGAAAATAGTATATATAATGAAAGAATCTTTCTAAGGTCATTTTATTTTACCTATTTAAGATTTTGGTATCCTACTAACTTTAACTTTCTTACTATTTAAAGAATCTATAAAAAATATGAATATCAGGGTAACAACACTATTTATTTGTGGTGTCGTCAACAAATGCTTTTTGTTAACGACACCCCAGGGGTGTGGTTTTGGGGGTGTCGTCAACAATGAACGGAAAATATCTATCTGGTTGTTAAACGGGCCCTTAGTCTAATTTATTTTGGTTAAACCTTATCATTATTTACTAGAGAGGCCTATATCAAACTGTGGACTATGGCAGGCTGATGATGAGGATACCTTATCAACTATATTATATAATGCAGATTCTTATTTGTAAAGTGTCTTCAATCCTCTAGCATCCCCTATGCATGTTATTGTTATGATGAAGATGATACATTGTCAAATAGGTTTCAATACAGATTGTTCTCTTTTGTAAGGTCTATTTTCTCCTCTAGCATCCCCTATGCAGGTTGATGATGATGATAATGATACATTATTTATCAACTAGATTTAATACAGCTCCTTCTCATGTACGGTCACTTGCCCTAGCATCCCCTATGCAGGTTGATGGTGGTGACGCACTTGGTAATGGCAGGCTCGACGGGGTGTCGCGACATCATACCCAGCTCGAACACCCGCATGAGTATCTTTGCGGCGTGCTCCTGCATGCCCACGATCAGGTCGGGCAGCTTGTCCAGCACTGACTGCGTGACTTCAGGCTGTTGGGACTCCAGGCATTCCAGGACCGCTTGTAGACCTGAATTTTAAACAGATAATTTCAGGTATATTTGCCGAGTCGTAGGGTACTTTAAAAACATACAATCGGCGGACACAATGAAACTGCAAAGTGCAGTGATGCAGTCAATCTGTTTAAAAGAAGATCATTGCTGGGTAAGCAATATAGTATAGTATTATCTAAAATATCTGATGAGTGAGTTTGAGTTCACAATTAAAACTGCCAACTTGAATTGAGAACAGCTTTTTCCTATGAAACACGCAAGTAGAATCAACAAACGCATTTAATTGCATTATCTATAGGAACCTGTGGATTATCTTAAAATAGGTGTAAGGATAGTAGTTGTCTATTCTTAGAACAAAATAAACAAGGCCGCAAGTAAGAAAATAAAGTGTACGTACAGTGCTACGAAGTGGTTAATTACTTTTTTAGTAAGGTGGTTGTAGTGATCAGTAACCGTGTAAAGTTACCGGGCCGCACACACCCGCACACGAACGTGTGCGGCACGCCGAGTGTGTGTGTAGTGATCAGTTACCGGGGTGCGTGTGCGGCACGGCGTGTGTGTGTGTAGTGATCAGTTACCGGGGTGCGTGTGCGGCACGGCGTGTGTGTGTGTAGTGATCAGTTACCGGGGTGCGTGTGCGGCACGGCGTGTGTGTGTGTAGTGATCAGTTACCAGGGTGTCTGCGGCACGGTGTGTGTGTGTAGTGATCAGTTACCGGGGTGCGTGTGCGGCACGGCGTGTGTGTGTGTAGTGATCAGTTACCAGGGTGCGTGTGCGGCACGCCGTGTGTGTGTGTGTGTAGTGATCAGTTACCGGGGTGCGTGTGCGGCACGCCGTGTGTGTGTGTGTAGTGATCAGTTACCGGGGTGCGTGTGCGGCACGGCGTGTGTGTGTGTAGTGATCAGTTACCGGGGTGCGTGTGCGGCACGGCGTGTGTGTGTGTAGTGATCAGTTACCGGGGTGCGTGTGCGGCACGGCGTGTGTGTGTGTAGTGATCAGTTACCGGGGTGCGTGTGCGGCACGGCGTGTGTGTGTGTAGTGATCAGTTACCAGGGTGCGTGTGCGGCATGCCGTGTGTGTGTGTGTAGTGATCAGTTACCGGGGTGCGTGTGCGGCACGGCATGTGTGTGTGTAGTGATCAGTTACCAGGGTGTCTGCGGCACGGTGTGTGTGTGTAGTGATCAGTTACCGGGGTGCGTGTGCGGCACGGCGTGTGTGTGTGTAGTGATCAGTTACCAGGGTGCGTGTGCGGCACGCCGTGTGTGTGTGTGTGTGTAGTGATCAGTTACCGGGGTGCGTGTGCGACACGGCATGTGTGTGTGTAGTGATCAGTTACCAGGGTGCGTGTGCGGCACGCCGTGTGTGTGTGTAGTGATCAGTTACCGGGGTGCGTGTGCGGCACGGCGTGTGTGTGTGTAGTGATCAGTTACCGGGGTGCGTGTGCGGCACGGCGTGTGTGTATGTAGTGATCAGTTACCGGGGTGCGTGTGCGGCACGGCGTGTGTGTATGTAGTGATCAGTTACCGGGGTGCGTGTGCGGCACGGCGTGTGTGTATGTAGTGATCAGTTACCGGGGTGCGTGTGCGGCACGGCGTGTGTGTATGTAGTGATCAGTTACCGGGGTGCGTGTGCGGCACGCCGTGTGTGTATGTAGTGATCAGTTACCGGGGTGCGTGTGCGGCACGCCGTGTGTGTATGTAGTGATCAGTTACCGGGGTGCGTGTGCGGCACGCCGTGTGTGTATGTAGTGATCAGTTACCGGGGTGCGTGTGCGGCACGCCGTGTGTGTATGTAGTGATCAGTTACCGGGGTGCGTGTGCGGCACGCCGTGTGTGTATGTAGTGATCAGTTACCGGGGTGCGTGTGCGGCACGCCGTGTGTGTATGTAGTGATCAGTTACCGGGGTGCGTGTGCGGCACGCCGTGTGTGTATGTAGTGATCAGTTACCGGGGTGCGTGTGCGGCACGGCGTGTGTGTATGTAGTGATCAGTTACCGGGGTGCGTGTGCGGCACGGCGTGTGTGTATGTAGTGATCAGTTACCGGGGTGCGTGTGCGGCACGGCGTGTGTGTATGTAGTGATCAGTTACCGGGGTGCGTGTGCGGCACGGCGTGTGTGTATGTAGTGATCAGTTACCGGGGTGCGTGTGCGGCACGCCGTGTGTGTATGTAGTGATCAGTTACCGGGGTGCGTGTGCGGCACGCCGTGTGTGTATGTAGTGATCAGTTACCGGGGTGCGTGTGCGGCACGCCGTGTGTGTATGTAGTGATCAGTTACCGGGGTGCGTGTGCGGCACGCCGTGTGTGTATGTAGTGATCAGTTACCGGGGTGCGTGTGCGGCACGCCGTGTGTGTATGTAGTGATCAGTTACCGGGGTGCGTGTGCGGCACGCCGTGTGTGTATGTAGTGATCAGTTACCGGGGTGCGTGTGCGGCACGCCGTGTGTGTATGTAGTGATCAGTTACCGGGGTGCGTGTGCGGCACGGCGTGTGTGTATGTAGTGATCAGTTACCGGGGTGCGTGTGCGGCACGGCGTGTGTGTATGTAGTGATCAGTTACCGGGGTGCGTGTGCGGCACGGCGTGTGTGTATGTAGTGATCAGTTACCGGGGTGCGTGTGCGGCACGGCGTGTGTGTATGTAGTGATCAGTTACCGGGGTGCGTGTGCGGCACGGCGTGTGTGTATGTAGTGATCAGTTACCGGGGTGCGTGTGCGGCACGGCGTGTGTGTATGTAGTGATCAGTTACCGGGGTGCGTGTGCGGCACGGCGTGTGTGTATGTAGTGATCAGTTACCGGGGTGCGTGTGCGGCACGGCGTGTGTGTATGTAGTGATCAGTTACCGGGGTGCGTGTGCGGCACGGCGTGTGTGTATGTAGTGATCAGTTACCGGGGTGCGTGTGCGGCACGGCGTGTGTGTATGTAGTGATCAGTTACCGGGGTGCGTGTGCGGCACGGCGTGTGTGTATGTAGTGATCAGTTACCGGGGTGCGTGTGCGGCACGGCGTGTGTGTATGTAGTGATCAGTTACCGGGGTGCGTGTGCGGCACGGCGTGTGTGTATGTAGTGATCAGTTACCGGGGTGCGTGTGCGGCACGCCGTGTGTGTATGTAGTGATCAGTTACCGGGGTGCGTGTGCGGCACGCCGTGTGTGTATGTAGTGATCAGTTACCGGGGTGCGTGTGCGGCACGCCGTGTGTGTATGTAGTGATCAGTTACCGGGGTGCGTGTGCGGCACGCCGTGTGTGTATGTAGTGATCAGTTACCGGGGTGCGTGTGCGGCACGCCGTGTGTGTATGTAGTGATCAGTTACCGGGGTGCGTGTGCGGCACGCCGTGTGTGTATGTAGTGATCAGTTACCGGGGTGCGTGTGCGGCACGCCGTGTGTGTATGTAGTGATCAGTTACCGGGGTGCGTGTGCGGCACGCCGTGTGTGTATGTAGTGATCAGTTACCGGGGTGCGTGTGCGGCACGCCGTGTGTGTATGTAGTGATCAGTTACCGGGGTGCGTGTGCGGCACGCCGTGTGTGTATGTAGTGATCAGTTACCGGGGTGCGTGTGCGGCACGCCGTGTGTGTATGTAGTGATCAGTTACCGGGGTGCGTGTGCGGCACGCCGTGTGTGTATGTAGTGATCAGTTACCGGGGTGCGTGTGCGGCACGCCGTGTGTGTATGTAGTGATCAGTTACCGGGGTGCGTGTGCGGCACGCCGTGTGTGTATGTAGTGATCAGTTACCGGGGTGCGTGTGCGGCACGCCGTGTGTGTATGTAGTGATCAGTTACCGGGGTGCGTGTGCGGCACGCCGTGTGTGTATGTAGTGATCAGTTACCGGGGTGCGTGTGCGGCACGCCGTGTGTGTATGTAGTGATCAGTTACCGGGGTGCGTGTGCGGCACGCCGTGTGTGTATGTAGTGATCAGTTACCGGGGTGCGTGTGCGGCACGCCGTGTGTGTATGTAGTGATCAGTTACCGGGGTGCGTGTGCGGCACGCCGTGTGTGTATGTAGTGATCAGTTACCGGGGTGCGTGTGCGGCACGCCGTGTGTGTATGTAGTGATCAGTTACCGGGGTGCGTGTGCGGCACGCCGTGTGTGTATGTAGTGATCAGTTACCGGGGTGCGTGTGCGGCACGCCGTGTGTGTATGTAGTGATCAGTTACCGGGGTGCGTGTGCGGCACGCCGTGTGTGTATGTAGTGATCAGTTACCGGGGTGCGTGTGCGGCACGCCGTGTGTGTATGTAGTGATCAGTTACCGGGGTGCGTGTGCGGCACGCCGTGTGTGTATGTAGTGATCAGTTACCGGGGTGCGTGTGCGGCACGCCGTGTGTGTATGTAGTGATCAGTTACCGGGGTGCGTGTGCGGCACGCCGTGTGTGTATGTAGTGATCAGTTACCGGGGTGCGTGTGCGGCACGCCGTGTGTGTATGTAGTGATCAGTTACCGGGGTGCGTGTGCGGCACGCCGTGTGTGTATGTAGTGATCAGTTACCGGGGTGCGTGTGCGGCACAGCGGGCAGCAGCTTGGCGAGCAGCGCGAGTGCGGCGGCCCGCAGCGGCGCGTGTGGCGCGGCGGCGAGCGGGGCTGCAGCGCGCAGTAGTGCCGAGGCCGCCGCGCGCCCGCCCCACGCGCCACCGCGACGAGAGCCCCACGCCTCGATCTCCTGCGCACAATACAGGAGTTACTACACTTTACCAAATTATAACTACACTTTGTTCTGACCAAATTATCAAGTAAGTTTTGATGATACAAAAATACTACATACTCAAATAAAGGTGTCACTTTATCTTTCTTATATAACATAAAACAACAAGCATACAACAATACGTTATTTCATGTGGATACAAATCTTTGTAAATACCTTTGAAAAGATCAAAGCATCTAGCTGGATAAATTTTACGAGTTGGCCTCCAAATAAAAAAAAAATAAAAAATTGGTTGCCTGTAAAGTCGGTATACGGGCGAAAGTTTTACGTGACAACGACTTTGAGTGGTAAAATAATTTTAATGTGAATATTCATTCGTATAGTAGGAAGAAGGATGAAAGACGCGTGCCTTTCACTTTTTATGTCTGTCTCTCTCGCTCTTAGGCGGGACGCGTGCCTCTCACTCGCTCTCATTGTGAGCGCATAACGTGAGCGGAGCGTAACGCAGTTTCTTGAAGTGTCACCCGGCAAACCAATTTATAAGACGTTGTCACGTCAAAAAACAAAAAAAAAAAACTGTTGGCGAACCTTACAATAAATAAATAAATAAATGTACGCCTAACATCGAAACTTACAAAGAAACATGTTAGGCCACGTTACGAGCGCTATAAATAATAATAGCATAGTGATATTAGTTTAATAGGAAAAGTTTGAAAGTTGCACCGGTGCAAGAAAAGCTGAAAAAAGAAGAAGAAAAGCTATCTGTTATGGATATGTGATGAGGAGGCAGGAGAGTCATTTGACTAGAAAAGTGAGGAATACGAGAGTTGAGGGACATAAAGCAAGAGGGAAACCAAAGAAAAAAGACGGACGGATTGTGTGAAGAATGACATGAATGAAAAGGGAGTGAATCAGATGACGCCTGATGGGACAGTATGAAAGAAAAGACATTCTGCGCTGACCCCAAGAAATGTGGGAACAGCGCAGGCAATAGAAGAAGAGTATGGTAGTAAAGGGTGTGTACCTGCAGCAACCAGGCGAGGTTGTCAGGCGTGTCGGAGCGACGCTGCAGGGCTAGTAGCGCGTGTGGGGGCGGCGCCGCCGACGCGGGCGCCAGCACGTCGCCGCCCACCAGACCAGCCAGCGCCGGGATCGAACTACACCACAGCGAGAGATAACACTTGAGCCGCGGCACCACCAAACAGAAATTGCCAACTTTTGTGTTGTCAACACGTTTTGGTATCAAAATAATTATGTGTAAAGCTCTAGCAAAGAAACTAACTTTAGTGCTGTTAACACAAAAGTTCTCAATTTTGTTTGGTAGAGACACAGCGTAAGACCGCACTTGCGGTAAAAAATTTGGCATTTAAATCAGCTAGCAAAAATCCCGCAGTGTGTGCGCTTGTATTGAAATCTTTATACTTAGCATTAGCTGTCCCCGTGACCCCTCTTGGCGACGCCCTTGCTCAGATATAGTAACATAAAAATCACCAAAGAACAGTTCCAGTAATATAAGCATATCCATTGCATCCATATAAAAAAAGATTTAACTATAGCTTTCGATTGTGTAGACATTGAAAGATATTGACATATTATTATGTTTTTTTATTAGAACGAAAGTAGGTACCCCATAATTATTTTGCTTTTCCGAAGGCCTCTTTTTACAAGTAATAAAAAGCTTTCGGTTTATTAGAAGTTTTATGTTCTAATATATACATTTTTTCAAGAGCGTACCTCAAGGTACACCTTTCGTACCAAAATGGTTCAATAAGAGCAGGCAGTACATTTTTCACCTATTATAGGCAACTACAATGGTATGTAGCATATTTATATTATTATTTTATATTTTTATTTACGATTAAGTTTGTTAAAAATTATAAAAGTAAGTATTTTTGTGATTCAATTTTATTCGGCCAATTTCAATAGGAGTAAAGGAAATTGCCAAGTTTCATTACTTTTGTATTGCAAAAGGAGACAAACTGGAATGGTAAGTGATCATCTTTCGTGTTGGGAACACAAAGTTGGTAATTATTTTCCTGTTGGAGATGCAAGTTTAGGACGAGACATGTGTATACATACGCGATGGTGTCTCTATGCGCGTGCAGCAGGGCAGTAGCGCGCTGCGGGCGGCTCGCCAGGTAGCGGCGCAGCAGCGCGCTCACGCGGTGCAGCAACGCGCAGGTGCCACTGCCACTGCTACCGCCGCCCCCGCCCTGCCGCGCCATCGACAGGAAGCACTCCAGGATGCTATGCACCTCCTCACTGCAAACGTTACTCTTCATCAGAAAAGCGCAGTATAAAATACAAAGCATATTGTAGCAGCAGATGGATGCGAGTGGCTCAAGATCAGTCTGAGTGGAGAGCCTTGGGGTAAACGTATGTCTAGAGAAGACGACAGAAGCAAAATACAGAAATAAACATAAATGTATTGGTACGTACATGGTTTCGTCGGCGAAGAGCTCGTGGTCGGGCAGTACCTCGACGGCGGCGAGCAGGTGCGTGTGGTGTCTTGTAGCGGGAGGGGTGGCCCCCCGCAGTAAGGCGGCCGCCAGCGCCAGAGCACGTCCGCCGGCGCCCGCTACTCGCCCCCACACGCCACGCAGCGCCGCCTCCATGCGCCACACCCTAACCACAAAACACCACACATAAGATCCCTCGATGTACCTCTTCAAGTCACCGCTAGACAAGTGGCATTCCATTATGCTACTGCTACACCTGCGTTAGCGTTAGCGTTAACGGCAATGGCCAACAACGCGTTAACTAACGCGTTAAAGATTCGCCTTGACAATTTGTAATTTAACGCGTTAAAACGTTGGCCACATCTACTTAGCGCCTAAATTAACGCGTTAATTTGGCGCTACGTAGATGTGGCCAACGTTTTAACGCGTTAAAATACTTATTTCCAATGTGAATTGTTTAACGCGTTAACTAACGCGTTATTGGCCATTGTCATTAAAGTTAACGCTAACGCAGGTGTAGCAGTAGCCTTAGCGGAATCGCTATTCGTTAATGCTACTGCTACACCTGCGTTAGCGTTAATGGCAATGGCCAACAACTCGTTAAAAATCGCGTTGATAATTTGTAATTTAACGCGTTAAAACGTTGACCACATCTACGTAGCTCCTAAATTAATGAGATAATTGACGCGTTAAGACGCAGGTGTAGCAGGAGCATAAGTAAAAAAATATAGCACTGTCATACGCTTTTGATGTCACGTGGTCGACGAAAAACTAATTGCTTAGGTTACTATGGCACCCATCTATAGCGAAATTAGAAATGGGGAGCGAATGCCAGTCGTCTAGGCTCTTAGAACAGAACTTTTCACATGAAAACAGTACTGTTTTGAACGTGTTGCTTTCTTTTGTATCATAAGATGCAAGTGATCTTCTTTGCGGAATAAATAACTGACGTCTACATGACAAGTTAACTGATCGTCAAGCAGTATTTGTGGACAAAGAGTTTTGAAGACAATTTAAATATTTAGAACAGAAAGGTGAAAATTCTAGGAAATTTAGGAACGAATGGAAGGGTTAGAAAGATATAGGAAGCGTAGATTAAAATATGAACGAAAAGGTAATCGAAAAGGTGACAAAATTAGTAGATCTAGAACATTCCTAGGGGTATAAAAGCCATTACCAACGCAAGGCCGTCTAGCGTCTTGAAAAGCGAAACAGTGAGGAAGTGAATTATTGGTGCTATCGACGTCGCGTCGAAATAAGACCGTATCACTTATGAAAGTTTACGCTTAGAGAGCTACTTCAATCAGAGGCCTCGTCACTGAGGAGAAATTTTAGGAGGGATTTTATGCGATTTCCTCCTCGATAAAGGGCCATCTTCGCATTTCAGTGTTTCCTATCAATCCCGATCCCCCGTCCCGAAAATTATACTTTGACTAGCATCTTTATCCGGCAGACTGTTTTCCTAAAGTTTGCATTTATTATTTTTTAACTATTTGGTTATTCAGATTTATTTATTTATTGTAAGGTTCGCCAACAGATTTTACGTTTTAAACTTAAAAACTAACAAAGGTTTATATCTATCTTGAACATAATGTCAATCCAATCATAGACAAACTCGGCATGCACTCAGATTGCACTATCAATCAGATACTCCAAATTAAAATAAAATAACAATAAAAGAAAAAAAAAACAACTAACAGAAATTAAATAACTAAAGAACAACAGATAGGTGGCTTACTTTGTGAAGTGATCCACTCGTTGTTGCTTTATTTCTTCTTTGCTGAAATAGAAAATATCTCATTAAATTATACAACAATGTTTACAAACGAAACGTGTAAATTAAAATATGTGGTGAAAAGTGAGTCATGGTTGAAAAACCGTTTTTTTTATTTGTCGTGATATGATACAAGTGTTAGCTTGCACTGTAGATTCTAGTTGTAATATATGCGACACGCTGTAGTGTGTGGCGCTAGCACGTGCTAGTGTTGACTAGTGAGAACGTGTCGAGTGTGTATACTTGTGCGGCGGCTCCTTGGTGTGCGCGTAGGGCGGCGCGGGCGCGGCGGCGACGCTCGTGAGCAGCGCGTGCGACACGCTGTAGTGTGTGGCGCTAGCACGTGCTAGTGTTGACTAGTGAGAACGTGTCGAGTGTGTATACTTGTGCGGCGGCTCCTTGGTGTGCGCGTAGGGCGGCGCGGGCGCGGCGGCGACGCTCGTGAGCAGCGCGTGCGACACGCTGTAGTGTGTGGCGCTAGCACGTGCTAGTGTTGACTAGTGAGAACGTGTCGAGTGTGTATACTTGTGCGGCGGCTCCTTGGTGTGCGCGTAGGGCGGCGCGGGCGCGGCGGCGACGCTCGTGAGCAGCGCGTGCGACACGCTGTAGTGTGTGGCGCACGTGCTAGTGTTGACTAGTGAGAACGTGTCGAGTGTGTATACTTGTGCGGCGGCTCCTTGGTGTGCGCGTAGGGCGGCGCGGGCGCGGCGGCGACGCTCGTGAGCAGCGCGTGCGACACGCTGTAGTGTGTGGCGCACGTGCTAGTGTTGACTAGTGAGAACGTGTCGAGTGTGTATACTTGTGCGGCGGCTCCTTGGTGTGCGCGTAGGGCGGCGCGGGCGCGGCGGCGACGCTCGTGAGCAGCGCGTGCGACACGCTGTAGTGTGTGGCGCACGTGCTAGTGTTGACTAGTGAGAACGTGTCGAGTGTGTATACTTGTGCGGCGGCTCCTTGGTGTGCGCGTAGGGCGGCGCGGGCGCGGCGGCGACGCTCGTGAGCAGCGCGTGCGACACGCTGTAGTGTGTGGCGCTAGCACGTGCTAGTGTTGACTAGTGAGAACGTGTCGAGTGTGTATACTTGTGCGGCGGCTCCTTGGTGTGCGCGTAGGGCGGCGCGGGCGCGGCGGCGACGCTCGTGAGCAGCGCGTGCGACACGCTGTAGTGTGTGGCGCTAGCACGTGCTAGTGTTGACTAGTGAGAACGTGTCGAGTGTGTATACTTGTGCGGCGGCTCCTTGGTGTGCGCGTAGGGCGGCGCGGGCGCGGCGGCGACGCTCGTGAGCAGCGCGTGCGACACGCTGTAGTGTGTGGCGCACGTGCTAGTGTTGACTAGTGAGAACGTGTCGAGTGTGTATACTTGTGCGGCGGCTCCTTGGTGTGCGCGTAGGGCGGCGCGGGCGCGGCGGCGACGCTCGTGAGCAGCGCGTGCGACACGCTGTAGTGTGTGGCGCTAGCACGTGCTAGTGTTGACTAGTGAGAACGTGTCGAGTGTGTATACTTGTGCGGCGGCTCCTTGGTGTGCGCGTAGGGCGGCGCGGGCGCGGCGGCGACGCTCGTGAGCAGCGCGTGCGACACGCTGTAGTGTGTGGCGCTAGCACGTGCTAGTGTTGACTAGTGAGAACGTGTCGAGTGTGTATACTTGTGCGGCGGCTCCTTGGTGTGCGCGTAGGGCGGCGCGGGCGCGGCGGCGACGCTCGTGAGCAGCGCGTGCGACACGCTGTAGTGTGTGGCGCTAGCACGTGCTAGTGTTGACTAGTGAGAACGTGTCGAGTGTGTATACTTGTGCGGCGGCTCCTTGGTGTGCGCGTAGGGCGGCGCGGGCGCGGCAGCGACGCTCGTGAGCAGCGCGTGCGACACGCTGTAGTGTGTGGCGCACGTGCTAGTGTTGACTAGTGAGAACGTGTCGAGTGTGTATACTTGTGCGGCGGCTCCTTGGTGTGCGCGTAGGGCGGCGCGGGCGCGGCGGCGACGCTCGTGAGCAGCGCGTGCGACACGCTGTAGTGTGTGGCGCACGTGCTAGTGTTGACTAGTGAGAACGTGTCGAGTGTGTATACTTGTGCGGCGGCTCCTTGGTGTGCGCGTAGGGCGGCGCGGGCGCGGCAGCGACGCTCGTGAGCAGCGCGTGCGACACGCTGTAGTGTGTGGCGCACGTGCTAGTGTTGACTAGTGAGAACGTGTCGAGTGTGTATACTTGTGCGGCGGCTCCTTGGTGTGCGCGTAGGGCGGCGCGGGCGCGGCGGCGACGCTCGTGAGCAGCGCGTGCGACACGCTGTAGTGTGTGGCGCTAGCACGTGCTAGTGTTGACTAGTGAGAACGTGTCGAGTGTGTATACTTGTGCGGCGGCTCCTTGGTGTGCGCGTAGGGCGGCGCGGGCGCGGCGGCGACGCTCGTGAGCAGCGCGTGCGACACGCTGTAGTGTGTGGCGCACGTGCTAGTGTTGACTAGTGAGAACGTGTCGAGTGTGTATACTTGTGCGGCGGCTCCTTGGTGTGCGCGTAGGGCGGCGCGGGCGCGGCGGCGACGCTCGTGAGCAGCGCGTGCGACACGCTGTAGTGTGTGGCGCACGTGCTAGTGTTGACTAGTGAGAACGTGTCGAGTGTGTATACTTGTGCGGCGGCTCCTTGGTGTGCGCGTAGGGCGGCGCGGGCGCGGCGGCGACGCTCGTGAGCAGCGCGTGCGACACGCTGTAGTGTGTGGCGCACGTGCTAGTGTTGACTAGTGAGAACGTGTCGAGTGTGTATACTTGTGCGGCGGCTCCTTGGTGTGCGCGTAGGGCGGCGCGGGCGCGGCGGCGACGCTCGTGAGCAGCGCGTGCGACACGCTGTAGTGTGTGGCGCACGTGCTAGTGTTGACTAGTGAGAACGTGTCGAGTGTGTATACTTGTGCGGCGGCTCCTTGGTGTGCGCGTAGGGCGGCGCGGGCGCGGCGGCGACGCTCGTGAGCAGCGCGTGCGACACGCTGTAGTGTGTGGCGCACGTGCTAGTGTTGACTAGTGAGAACGTGTCGAGTGTGTATACTTGTGCGGCGGCTCCTTGGTGTGCGCGTAGGGCGGCGCGGGCGCGGCGGCGACGCTCGTGAGCAGCGCGTGCGACACGCTGTAGTGTGTGGCGCTAGCACGTGCTAGTGTTGACTAGTGAGAACGTGTCGAGTGTGTATACTTGTGCGGCGGCTCCTTGGTGTGCGCGTAGGGCGGCGCGGGCGCGGCGGCGACGCTCGTGAGCAGCGCGTGCGACACGCTGTAGTGTGTGGCGCACGTGCTAGTGTTGACTAGTGAGAACGTGTCGAGTGTGTATACTTGTGCGGCGGCTCCTTGGTGTGCGCGTAGGGCGGCGCGGGCGCGGCGGCGACGCTCGTGAGCAGCGCGTGCGACACGCTGTAGTGTGTGGCGCTAGCACGTGCTAGTGTTGACTAGTGAGAACGTGTCGAGTGTGTATACTTGTGCGGCGGCTCCTTGGTGTGCGCGTAGGGCGGCGCGGGCGCGGCGGCGACGCTCGTGAGCAGCGCGTGCGACACGCTGTAGTGTGTGGCGCTAGCACGTGCTAGTGTTGACTAGTGAGAACGTGTCGAGTGTGTATACTTGTGCGGCGGCTCCTTGGTGTGCGCGTAGGGCGGCGCGGGCGCGGCGGCGACGCTCGTGAGCAGCGCGTGCGACACGCTGTAGTGTGTGGCGCTAGCACGTGCTAGTGTTGACTAGTGAGAACGTGTCGAGTGTGTATACTTGTGCGGCGGCTCCTTGGTGTGCGCGTAGGGCGGCGCGGGCGCGGCGGCGACGCTCGTGAGCAGCGCGTGCGACACGCTGTAGTGTGTGGCGCTAGCACGTGCTAGTGTTGACTAGTGAGAACGTGTCGAGTGTGTATACTTGTGCGGCGGCTCCTTGGTGTGCGCGTAGGGCGGCGCGGGCGCGGCGGCGACGCTCGTGAGCAGCGCGTGCGACACGCTGTAGTGTGTGGCGCTAGCACGTGCTAGTGTTGACTAGTGAGAACGTGTCGAGTGTGTATACTTGTGCGGCGGCTCCTTGGTGTGCGCGTAGGGCGGCGCGGGCGCGGCGGCGACGCTCGTGAGCAGCGCGTGCGACACGCTGTAGTGTGTGGCGCACGTGCTAGTGTTGACTAGTGAGAACGTGTCGAGTGTGTATACTTGTGCGGCGGCTCCTTGGTGTGCGCGTAGGGCGGCGCGGGCGCGGCGGCGACGCTCGTGAGCAGCGCGTGCGACACGCTGTAGTGTGTGGCGCACGTGCTAGTGTTGACTAGTGAGAACGTGTCGAGTGTGTATACTTGTGCGGCGGCTCCTTGGTGTGCGCGTAGGGCGGCGCGGGCGCGGCGGCGACGCTCGTGAGCAGCGCGTGCGACACGCTGTAGTGTGTGGCGCACGTGCTAGTGTTGACTAGTGAGAACGTGTCGAGTGTGTATACTTGTGCGGCGGCTCCTTGGTGTGCGCGTAGGGCGGCGCGGGCGCGGCGGCGACGCTCGTGAGCAGCGCGTGCGACACGCTGTAGTGTGTGGCGCACGTGCTAGTGTTGACTAGTGAGAACGTGTCGAGTGTGTATACTTGTGCGGCGGCTCCTTGGTGTGCGCGTAGGGCGGCGCGGGCGCGGCGGCGACGCTCGTGAGCAGCGCGTGCGACACGCTGTAGTGTGTGGCGCACGTGCTAGTGTTGACTAGTGAGAACGTGTCGAGTGTGTATACTTGTGCGGCGGCTCCTTGGTGTGCGCGTAGGGCGGCGCGGGCGCGGCGGCGACGCTCGTGAGCAGCGCGTGCGACACGCTGTAGTGTGTGGCGCTAGCACGTGCTAGTGTTGACTAGTGAGAACGTGTCGAGTGTGTATACTTGTGCGGCGGCTCCTTGGTGTGCGCGTAGGGCGGCGCGGGCGCGGCGGCGACGCTCGTGAGCAGCGCGTGCGACACGCTGTAGTGTGTGGCGCACGTGCTAGTGTTGACTAGTGAGAACGTGTCGAGTGTGTATACTTGTGCGGCGGCTCCTTGGTGTGCGCGTAGGGCGGCGCGGGCGCGGCGGCGACGCTCGTGAGCAGCGCGTGCGACACGCTGTAGTGTGTGGCGCTAGCACGTGCTAGTGTTGACTAGTGAGAACGTGTCGAGTGTGTATACTTGTGCGGCGGCTCCTTGGTGTGCGCGTAGGGCGGCGCGGGCGCGGCGGCGACGCTCGTGAGCAGCGCGTGCGACACGCTGTAGTGTGTGGCGCTAGCACGTGCTAGTGTTGACTAGTGAGAACGTGTCGAGTGTGTATACTTGTGCGGCGGCTCCTTGGTGTGCGCGTAGGGCGGCGCGGGCGCGGCGGCGACGCTCGTGAGCAGCGCGTGCGACACGCTGTAGTGTGTGGCGCACGTGCTAGTGTTGACTAGTGAGAACGTGTCGAGTGTGTATACTTGTGCGGCGGCTCCTTGGTGTGCGCGTAGGGCGGCGCGGGCGCGGCGGCGACGCTCGTGAGCAGCGCGTGCGACACGCTGTAGTGTGTGGCGCACGTGCTAGTGTTGACTAGTGAGAACGTGTCGAGTGTGTATACTTGTGCGGCGGCTCCTTGGTGTGCGCGTAGGGCGGCGCGGGCGCGGCGGCGACGCTCGTGAGCAGCGCGTGCGACACGCTGTAGTGTGTGGCGCACGTGCTAGTGTTGACTAGTGAGAACGTGTCGAGTGTGTATACTTGTGCGGCGGCTCCTTGGTGTGCGCGTAGGGCGGCGCGGGCGCGGCGGCGACGCTCGTGAGCAGCGCGTGCGACACGCTGTAGTGTGTGGCGCTAGCACGTGCTAGTGTTGACTAGTGAGAACGTGTCGAGTGTGTATACTTGTGCGGCGGCTCCTTGGTGTGCGCGTAGGGCGGCGCGGGCGCGGCGGCGACGCTCGTGAGCAGCGCGTGCGACACGCTGTAGTGTGTGGCGCACGTGCTAGTGTTGACTAGTGAGAACGTGTCGAGTGTGTATACTTGTGCGGCGGCTCCTTGGTGTGCGCGTAGGGCGGCGCGGGCGCGGCGGCGACGCTCGTGAGCAGCGCGTGCGACACGCTGTAGTGTGTGGCGCTAGCACGTGCTAGTGTTGACTAGTGAGAACGTGTCGAGTGTGTATACTCGTGCGGCGGCTCCTTGGTGTGCGCGTAGGGCGGCGCGGGCGCGGCGGCGACGCTCGTGAGCAGCGCGTGCGACACGCTGTAGTGTGTGGCGCTAGCACGTGCTAGTGTTGACTAGTGAGAACGTGTCGAGTGTGTATACTTGTGCGGCGGCTCCTTGGTGTGCGCGTAGGGCGGCGCGGGCGCGGCGGCGACGCTCGTGAGCAGCGCGTGCGACACGCTGTAGTGTGTGGCGCACGTGCTAGTGTTGACTAGTGAGAACGTGTCGAGTGTGTATACTTGTGCGGCGGCTCCTTGGTGTGCGCGTAGGGCGGCGCGGGCGCGGCGGCGACGCTCGTGAGCAGCGCGTGCGACACGCTGTAGTGTGTGGCGCACGTGCTAGTGTTGACTAGTGAGAACGTGTCGAGTGTGTATACTTGTGCGGCGGCTCCTTGGTGTGCGCGTAGGGCGGCGCGGGCGCGGCGGCGACGCTCGTGAGCAGCGCGTGCGACACGCTGTAGTGTGTGGCGCACGTGCTAGTGTTGACTAGTGAGAACGTGTCGAGTGTGTATACTTGTGCGGCGGCTCCTTGGTGTGCGCGTAGGGCGGCGCGGGCGCGGCGGCGACGCTCGTGAGCAGCGCGTGCGACACGCTGTAGTGTGTGGCGCACGTGCTAGTGTTGACTAGTGAGAACGTGTCGAGTGTGTATACTTGTGCGGCGGCTCCTTGGTGTGCGCGTAGGGCGGCGCGGGCGCGGCGGCGACGCTCGTGAGCAGCGCGTGCGACACGCTGTAGTGTGTGGCGCACGTGCTAGTGTTGACTAGTGAGAACGTGTCGAGTGTGTATACTTGTGCGGCGGCTCCTTGGTGTGCGCGTAGGGCGGCGCGGGCGCGGCGGCGACGCTCGTGAGCAGCGCGTGCGACACGCTGTAGTGTGTGGCGCACGTGCTAGTGTTGACTAGTGAGAACGTGTCGAGTGTGTATACTTGTGCGGCGGCTCCTTGGTGTGCGCGTAGGGCGGCGCGGGCGCGGCGGCGACGCTCGTGAGCAGCGCGTGCGACACGCTGTAGTGTGTGGCGCACGTGCTAGTGTTGACTAGTGAGAACGTGTCGAGTGTGTATACTTGTGCGGCGGCTCCTTGGTGTGCGCGTAGGGCGGCGCGGGCGCGGCGGCGACGCTCGTGAGCAGCGCGTGCGACACGCTGTAGTGTGTGGCGCTAGCACGTGCTAGTGTTGACTAGTGAGAACGTGTCGAGTGTGTATACTTGTGCGGCGGCTCCTTGGTGTGCGCGTAGGGCGGCGCAGGCGCGGCGGCGACGCTAGTGAGCAGCGCGTGCGACACGCTGTAGTGTGTGGCGCTAGCACGTGCTAGTGTTGACTAGTGAGAACGTGTCGAGTGTGTATACTTGTGCGGCGGCTCCTTGGTGTGCGCGTAGGGCGGCGCGGGCGCGGCGGCGACGCTCGTGAGCAGCGCGTGCGACACGCTGTAGTGTGTGGCGCTAGCACGTGCTAGTGTTGACTAGTGAGAACGTGTCGAGTGTGTATACTTGTGCGGCGGCTCCTTGGTGTGCGCGTAGGGCGGCGCGGGCGCGGCGGCGACGCTCGTGAGCAGCGCGTGCGACACGCTGTAGTGTGTGGCGCTAGCACGTGCTAGTGTTGACTAGTGAGAACGTGTCGAGTGTGTATACTTGTGCGGCGGCTCCTTGGTGTGCGCGTAGGGCGGCGCGGGCGCGGCGGCGACGCTCGTGAGCAGCGCGTGCGACACGCTGTAGTGTGTGGCGCACGTGCTAGTGTTGACTAGTGAGAACGTGTCGAGTGTGTATACTTGTGCGGCGGCTCCTTGGTGTGCGCGTAGGGCGGCGCGGGCGCGGCGGCGACGCTCGTGAGCAGCGCGTGCGACACGCTGTAGTGTGTGGCGCACGTGCTAGTGTTGACTAGTGAGAACGTGTCGAGTGTGTATACTTGTGCGGCGGCTCCTTGGTGTGCGCGTAGGGCGGCGCGGGCGCGGCGGCGACGCTCGTGAGCAGCGCGTGCGACACGCTGTAGTGTGTGGCGCTAGCACGTGCTAGTGTTGACTAGTGAGAACGTGTCGAGTGTGTATACTTGTGCGGCGGCTCCTTGGTGTGCGCGTAGGGCGGCGCGGGCGCGGCGGCGACGCTCGTGAGCAGCGCGTGCGACACGCTGTAGTGTGTGGCGCTAGCACGTGCTAGTGTTGACTAGTGAGAACGTGTCGAGTGTGTATACTTGTGCGGCGGCTCCTTGGTGTGCGCGTAGGGCGGCGCGGGCGCGGCGGCGACGCTCGTGAGCAGCGCGTGCGACACGCTGTAGTGTGTGGCGCACGTGCTAGTGTTGACTAGTGAGAACGTGTCGAGTGTGTATACTTGTGCGGCGGCTCCTTGGTGTGCGCGTAGGGCGGCGCGGGCGCGGCGGCGACGCTCGTGAGCAGCGCGTGCGACACGCTGTAGTGTGTGGCGCTAGCACGTGCTAGTGTTGACTAGTGAGAACGTGTCGAGTGTGTATACTTGTGCGGCGGCTCCTTGGTGTGCGCGTAGGGCGGCGCGGGCGCGGCGGCGACGCTCGTGAGCAGCGCGTGCGACACGCTGTAGTGTGTGGCGCACGTGCTAGTGTTGACTAGTGAGAACGTGTCGAGTGTGTATACTTGTGCGGCGGCTCCTTGGTGTGCGCGTAGGGCGGCGCGGGCGCGGCGGCGACGCTCGTGAGCAGCGCGTGCGACACGCTGTAGTGTGTGGCGCTAGCACGTGCTAGTGTTGACTAGTGAGAACGTGTCGAGTGTGTATACTTGTGCGGCGGCTCCTTGGTGTGCGCGTAGGGCGGCGCGGGCGCGGCGGCGACGCTCGTGAGCAGCGCGTGCGACACGCTGTAGTGTGTGGCGCTAGCACGTGCTAGTGTTGACTAGTGAGAACGTGTCGAGTGTGTATACTTGTGCGGCGGCTCCTTGGTGTGCGCGTAGGGCGGCGCGGGCGCGGCGGCGACGCTCGTGAGCAGCGCGTGCGACACGCTGTAGTGTGTGGCGCTAGCACGTGCTAGTGTTGACTAGTGAGAACGTGTCGAGTGTGTATACTTGTGCGGCGGCTCCTTGGTGTGCGCGTAGGGCGGCGCGGGCGCGGCGGCGACGCTCGTGAGCAGCGCGTGCGACACGCTGTAGTGTGTGGCGCACGTGCTAGTGTTGACTAGTGAGAACGTGTCGAGTGTGTATACTTGTGCGGTGGCTCCTTGGTGTGCGCGTAGGGCGGCGCGGGCGCGGCGGCGACGCTCGTGAGCAGCGCGTGCGACACGCTGTAGTGTGTGGCGCACGTGCTAGTGTTGACTAGTGAGAACGTGTCGAGTGTGTATACTTGTGCGGCGGCTCCTTGGTGTGCGCGTAGGGCGGCGCGGGCGCGGCGGCGACGCTCGTGAGCAGCGCGTGCGACACGCTGTAGTGTGTGGCGCACGTGCTAGTGTTGACTAGTGAGAACGTGTCGAGTGTGTATACTTGTGCGGCGGCTCCTTGGTGTGCGCGTAGGGCGGCGCGGGCGCGGCGGCGACGCTCGTGAGCAGCGCGTGCGACACGCTGTAGTGTGTGGCGCACGTGCTAGTGTTGACTAGTGAGAACGTGTCGAGTGTGTATACTTGTGCGGCGGCTCCTTGGTGTGCGCGTAGGGCGGCGCGGGCGCGGCGGCGACGCTCGTGAGCAGCGCGTGCGACACGCTGTAGTGTGTGGCGCACGTGCTAGTGTTGACTAGTGAGAACGTGTCGAGTGTGTATACTTGTGCGGCGGCTCCTTGGTGTGCGCGTAGGGCGGCGCGGGCGCGGCGGCGACGCTCGTGAGCAGCGCGTGCGACACGCTGTAGTGTGTGGCGCACGTGCTAGTGTTGACTAGTGAGAACGTGTCGAGTGTGTATACTTGTGCGGCGGCTCCTTGGTGTGCGCGTAGGGCGGCGCGGGCGCGGCGGCGACGCTCGTGAGCAGCGCGTGCGACACGCTGTAGTGTGTGGCGCTAGCACGTGCTAGTGTTGACTAGTGAGAACGTGTCGAGTGTGTATACTTGTGCGGCGGCTCCTTGGTGTGCGCGTAGGGCGGCGCGGGCGCGGCGGCGACGCTCGTGAGCAGCGCGTGCGACACGCTGTAGTGTGTGGCGCACGTGCTAGTGTTGACTAGTGAGAACGTGTCGAGTGTGTATACTTGTGCGGCGGCTCCTTGGTGTGCGCGTAGGGCGGCGCGGGCGCGGCGGCGACGCTCGTGAGCAGCGCGTGCGACACGCTGTAGTGTGTGGCGCTAGCACGTGCTAGTGTTGACTAGTGAGAACGTGTCGAGTGTGTATACTTGTGCGGCGGCTCCTTGGTGTGCGCGTAGGGCGGCGCGGGCGCGGCGGCGACGCTCGTGAGCAGCGCGTGCGACACGCTGTAGTGTGTGGCGCTAGCACGTGCTAGTGTTGACTAGTGAGAACGTGTCGAGTGTGTATACTTGTGCGGCGGCTCCTTGGTGTGCGCGTAGGGCGGCGCGGGCGCGGCGGCGACGCTCGTGAGCAGCGCGTGCGACACGCTGTAGTGTGTGGCGCTAGCACGTGCTAGTGTTGACTAGTGAGAACGTGTCGAGTGTGTATACTTGTGCGGCGGCTCCTTGGTGTGCGCGTAGGGCGGCGCGGGCGCGGCGGCGACGCTCGTGAGCAGCGCGTGCGACACGCTGTAGTGTGTGGCGCACGTGCTAGTGTTGACTAGTGAGAACGTGTCGAGTGTGTATACTTGTGCGGCGGCTCCTTGGTGTGCGCGTAGGGCGGCGCGGGCGCGGCGGCGACGCTCGTGAGCAGCGCGTGCGACACGCGGTCCGTCGCACACGTGCTGCGCGCGCAGCACCCCAGCAGCTCCGCACAGCACGCGGGCGGTGTATGTCGCGGCCGCGCGCCGCTCGACAGCAGCAGCGGCAGCACCTTCGGCACCTAAGCACCAAAGTGTTGGATGAGGACGGCTCATCCAAAATATTCAATATTCTTTCTAAATTTGAACCGATATATCATCATTCTATAAGAGAAAAGTAAATGGTGTGGTTATGAGTACGAAAATGATGGGTCCCAGCGAACGCATAGTGCCATGTGCCTATCGCTTTCAAGTTATTGAGCGAAACGGTGCATTCTTCAGAACCGTTGTGAGTAGCATTAGTTTAAGTCGTTGAAGGGATAGTAGAAAGGTCCTGGCGTTATGTTGATTTAGCCACCCTATAGTTACATAACCTGGAATAACCTTTAGATGCGAAATTGACCTTTAAAGTAATGAAAAATTAAAAATCAATACCGCGCTATCCTTGATATGTCAAACTCAAAAGCCTCCGATTGTGTCACACGTGAAATGGTATATGAGCAACTTTGAAATGTCAATGCTAGTATATAAAAGGTATAGCATCACAACAGCTGAAGACATAATCAAATAGTCGAAAGCAAACCACAGAAATAGATTTTTATAATAGTTTTCAAAATTAATCAAACTTCGTAAATGTACTGTTAGGTGTGCCCTAAGGTAGCGTACTAAGTCCTCTGCTGCTTCAAATAAATTGATATGACGAACCAAGAGTACATTATGCATGCAGAAGATGCATATTTTTATAAATGACCATTATAAAAATATATGTATACACCACTACTTTTTAATTAGTACAAATACTTTAAGGAATATGTCCTAGCGAAGACATTATTATCATATATGTGACATAAGAATTTCATAGTATCTATAAATAGCCAAATTATAATCATTTGTTTTTTTAGAAAATCTCACCTAAATCATAGACATATTTTACAATCCATTCACTACTTCATTGATAGTACTTACTTTCCGTCCTACTCTTACGCATTCTTTCCGTCGCACTTATAATCTAGGTAGCCTTAGACAATAAAATGAAGCAAAGTAATCAGTGTAGGTAGTTACTTTTAAGTTTTTTAAATTCTACCCTCTGCTTCATAGTTTATCCGAGCTTAGGACCGGCAAAATTTACCGTTTTCATCATCATCATCAGCTTTTAACAGCCCACTGCTAGACTAGGCCTCTCCTTTGAAAGGAGGAATTGGCTTACTATACCACGCTGGCCAAACAGGTTGGTATAGGGTTTGTATCAAGTTTTCCTTCTCTTACAGTGCTGTTCTCTGCATAATTTGCTCCCTCTGTCGGCTCTTACGACACCCAAGGGATGATATGGGGTGGTGACATTCCGTATTCTTAATCCAAAATTTACCGTTTTACAATTAATTAAATACGGAGGTATGTAATTAGAAAGCAAACACATATCAAAATAAAAGAAGGTATTCAGTAATAAAAGAAAAGAGTAATTTTGGCGTATTTATGAAGTTAGAATCATCTGCTAATTACAATTATTATTTTATCATCATCATGTCAGCCTAGAGACGACCGCAAAAATTTATGCGCTCAGTTCCGCTAGCAATTTAGGACTGTTTGTCGCATCGGACGTGGCGCGGGCGCAGAGGGACAGGGGGGAATTTATCAATGGTGTAGTTTGCTACTATTACTACTTATAGTACGCGGGTCGGTCATAGTCTTAGTTATGCATTAACCAATTATAACGTAGTTTTTGTGGACAGTTTTGGGACTTAGTGTTTTTATTTTTTAACTACATAAATATGATCAGTTAAAGATACTTAGTGCTCCGTTAAATTTTTTGTACTAATAAAAAAATAGTGGTGTATTTTAAACGTGACATTAGGTACGAATTTACACAACAAATATGTAAAACATCTAGGCAAAAGCATAAAAAGGTATTCATTCAATACGCTTTACTCAACAAAACGCTCATTATTTTTTAATAGGTCGGCAACCCATTTCCGTCTCCTCCGGTGCTGCCATCAAGCGATCCGACTGGTCGTTTGCTTCCTATATCAAAACTGACCTTCATATAGAGCAGCAGCAGCAGCATCGGATGGTGCTGCTCGGCGGCGATGGCGACGGCCAGCAGCTGGTGCTGAGCGCGCGCGCAGCGCAGCAGCAGCGCCAGGCGCCCGTCCGCGCGCCGCCGCGCCGCCTCCGCGTCCGCCGCCGCGCGCGCCTCCAGGCACACGTAGCGGACCAGCGTGCCCAGCTACATGCAACGTACATACGCACATAGTAAGGGCCCGGTCACGACCTATAGCGGCGGGTGGCAGCGGCGAGCGTTTTCGATGTACATGGCGCGTTTACTGTGACGCGGCGCGCGGCAGCCTCAGAGTAAACGCGCCATGTGCACCGCCCCTGTCGCGCCGCTCGCCGCTTAGACCGATTTCGTGACCAGGCCCTAAGTTGGTTAGGCTGACGTTAATCACTAGCAACAACACAACGCACGTCATGCTAATGGGAGGTTTGAGAGGTGAGCAGTACTGTGCTGTACATGCGCGAACTTATTATAGTGACTAACTTCAGGCCGGCCAACATAGAACACGCGAAGTGTACGATAATACATAATAATATGGTAGGAGTACTCATTATCTTTTCAGGTTTATAATTTCATAGATTTGTTATTAAAGCCAATAACGTTGCATTGAATAGTAGCTGCAATGAAATCCTTAATCAGCCGTGCATTAGACACAAAATCGCGAGCAACTCGTTGGAGAAAAAATTGCTCGCCCATTCAGCATTCCAAAAGTAGATTCAACTTAAAGCCATTGAAAATTTTGCGAAAAGGTCATGGTCAAAATAAGCTTTAGGCCGACTATTGCAAAAAGTTTGATTTTAAACCTCACAGATTTAACAACCACGCGTCCAATTAATTCATAGGTCACATAGTTTTTTATTTGCATAATGTAGTTTACATAATATGAAGGATTATCTTCGACCTCGCTTAAGCATTTGACTCTGTTTAGATACTCGTCCTGCTAAAAAAGTTCGAGCTAATGACTATACCCGGCAATCAGACACGAGTTGTTAACGCTATTAGAGCGATATCATTAGATAAAAATTTGACACTTTTGTACTCTTTAATTGTCAAATAGTTACGATACTACAAAAATATTCTTTGGTCTTCCCCAGGGTAGTATTGTTGGTCCCATATTATTCCTTTTGCAGTCTATATAAAATTATTTACATTAGAAATATTTACACTTAAAGTACATAAAGAAATATTAAAATTAGCCTCAAATACCCGAATCCCTTACCTGCTGGTGTGTGAGTCGCAGCGTGTCATCTGGCACGTAGTGCTTGGGCGTGGTCTTGTCGCGGCCCTGCCACACGCGCGGGCTCTCGATCAACGTCTCCGCGAAGTCCAACACGGCACTCGGGGACCAACCACTGACAAAAAACAACATCATTTCAGTGCATAAATTATCACTTATTTAAATACTCGTAAAGTTACAAATCGCGGCAGAGGCAGGCATCCCGCAAGGGAAACTGACGATGTTTTAGAGATTGCCGGCAGCGGATGGATGCGGGCGTCTCAAGAACGGTCTATATAAAGAGCCTTGGGGGAGGCCATGTCTAGCAGTGGACGTCTTTCGGCTGATATGATAAGCTTTCAAGTTTACACTCATCCTTCATCTAGGTAGTTCGCTGAAGTTGATATTGTCATATTTGGTTGGACTAGTAAGCGAGCTCGGGCTCCAAGGCGTGTAAGTCTTGGATGCAACCGAGATAGCGCTAGAACGACGACGAGTGAGCTGAGGCATATTCGGGGTAGATTTCATACATACATAGACTCACGCCTGTTTTCTGTAGGGTTAGGCAGAGATTACGGAACACCATTTGCAACGATCCTGACACACCCCTTTTGCTTCATTCACTCCCATCAAGTTTCTCATATGCATGTTCTTCTGTTTAGACTACTTGCTCTGACTTTTGTTGTAGTAATTTTCAAAGCTGTCCTCTTTCGCTCCTCGTGGCTGCGGGTTGGACATGAGCATTGTATGTGGTGGTACCACTTATATGCTCATGTGCGGGAGAATATATGTGGTGGTACCTGTGGTCGCTGGTGGCAGGCTGCAGCAGCGTGGTGAGGCAGTGGTGCAGCGTGCGCCAGGAGGCGCGGTGAGCCAGCAGGGTCACCAGCAGCGGCCGCTATATATGTGGTGGTACCTGTGGTCGCTGGTGGCAGGCTGCAGCAGCGTGGTGAGGCAGTGGTGCAGCGTGCGCCAGGAGGCGCGGTGAGCCAGCAGGGTCACCAGCAGCGGCCGCTATATATGTGGTGGTACCTGTGGTCGCTGGTGGCAGGCTGCAGCAGCGTGGTGAGGCAGTGGTGCAGCGTGCGCCAGGAGGCGCGGTGAGCCAGCAGGGTCACCAGCAGCGGCCGCTATATATGTGGTGGTACCTGTGGTCGCTGGTGGCAGGCTGCAGCAGCGTGGTGAGGCAGTGGTGCAGCGTGCGCCAGGAGGCGCGGTGAGCCAGCAGGGTCACCAGCAGCGGCCGCTATATATGTGGTGGTACCTGTGGTCGCTGGTGGCAGGCTGCAGCAGCGTGGTGAGGCAGTGGTGCAGCGTGCGCCAGGAGGCGCGGTGAGCCAGCAGGGTCACCAGCAGCGGCCGCTATATATGTGGTGGTACCTGTGGTCGCTGGTGGCAGGCTGCAGCAGCGTGGTGAGGCAGTGGTGCAGCGTGCGCCAGGAGGCGCGGTGAGCCAGCAGGGTCACCAGCAGCGGCCGCTATATATGTGGTGGTACCTGTGGTCGCTGGTGGCAGGCTGCAGCAGCGTGGTGAGGCAGTGGTGCAGCGTGCGCCAGGAGGCGCGGTGAGCCAGCAGGGTCACCAGCAGCGGCCGCTATATATGTGGTGGTACCTGTGGTCGCTGGTGGCAGGCTGCAGCAGCGTGGTGAGGCAGTGGTGCAGCGTGCGCCAGGAGGCGCGGTGAGCCAGCAGGGTCACCAGCAGCGGCCGCTATATATGTGGTGGTACCTGTGGTCGCTGGTGGCAGGCTGCAGCAGCGTGGTGAGGCAGTGGTGCAGCGTGCGCCAGGAGGCGCGGTGAGCCAGCAGGGTCACCAGCAGCGGCCGCTATATATGTGGTGGTACCTGTGGTCGCTGGTGGCAGGCTGCAGCAGCGTGGTGAGGCAGTGGTGCAGCGTGCGCCAGGAGGCGCGGTGAGCCAGCAGGGTCACCAGCAGCGGCCGCTATATATGTGGTGGTACCTGTGGTCGCTGGTGGCAGGCTGCAGCAGCGTGGTGAGGCAGTGGTGCAGCGTGCGCCAGGAGGCGCGGTGAGCCAGCAGGGTCACCAGCAGCGGCCGCTATATATGTGGTGGTACCTGTGGTCGCTGGTGGCAGGCTGCAGCAGCGTGGTGAGGCAGTGGTGCAGCGTGCGCCAGGAGGCGCGGTGAGCCAGCAGGGTCACCAGCAGCGGCCGCTATATATGTGGTGGTACCTGTGGTCGCTGGTGGCAGGCTGCAGCAGCGTGGTGAGGCAGTGGTGCAGCGTGCGCCAGGAGGCGCGGTGAGCCAGCAGGGTCACCAGCAGCGGCCGCTATATATGTGGTGGTACCTGTGGTCGCTGGTGGCAGGCTGCAGCAGCGTGGTGAGGCAGTGGTGCAGCGTGCGCCAGGAGGCGCGGTGAGCCAGCAGGGTCACCAGCAGCGGCCGCTATATATGTGGTGGTACCTGTGGTCGCTGGTGGCAGGCTGCAGCAGCGTGGTGAGGCAGTGGTGCAGCGTGCGCCAGGAGGCGCGGTGAGCCAGCAGGGTCACCAGCAGCGGCCGCTATATATGTGGTGGTACCTGTGGTCGCTGGTGGCAGGCTGCAGCAGCGTGGTGAGGCAGTGGTGCAGCGTGCGCCAGGAGGCGCGGTGAGCCAGCAGGGTCACCAGCAGCGGCCGCTATATATGTGGTGGTACCTGTGGTCGCTGGTGGCAGGCTGCAGCAGCGTGGTGAGGCAGTGGTGCAGCGTGCGCCAGGAGGCGCGGTGAGCCAGCAGGGTCACCAGCAGCGGCCGCTATATATGTGGTGGTACCTGTGGTCGCTGGTGGCAGGCTGCAGCAGCGTGGTGAGGCAGTGGTGCAGCGTGCGCCAGGAGGCGCGGTGAGCCAGCAGGGTCACCAGCAGCGGCCGCTATATATGTGGTGGTACCTGTGGTCGCTGGTGGCAGGCTGCAGCAGCGTGGTGAGGCAGTGGTGCAGCGTGCGCCAGGAGGCGCGGTGAGCCAGCAGGGTCACCAGCAGCGGCCGCTATATATGTGGTGGTACCTGTGGTCGCTGGTGGCAGGCTGCAGCAGCGTGGTGAGGCAGTGGTGCAGCGTGCGCCAGGAGGCGCGGTGAGCCAGCAGGGTCACCAGCAGCGGCCGCTATATATGTGGTGGTACCTGTGGTCGCTGGTGGCAGGCTGCAGCAGCGTGGTGAGGCAGTGGTGCAGCGTGCGCCAGGAGGCGCGGTGAGCCAGCAGGGTCACCAGCAGCGGCCGCTATATATGTGGTGGTACCTGTGGTCGCTGGTGGCAGGCTGCAGCAGCGTGGTGAGGCAGTGGTGCAGCGTGCGCCAGGAGGCGCGGTGAGCCAGCAGGGTCACCAGCAGCGGCCGCTATATATGTGGTGGTACCTGTGGTCGCTGGTGGCAGGCTGCAGCAGCGTGGTGAGGCAGTGGTGCAGCGTGCGCCAGGAGGCGCGGTGAGCCAGCAGGGTCACCAGCAGCGGCCGCTATATATGTGGTGGTACCTGTGGTCGCTGGTGGCAGGCTGCAGCAGCGTGGTGAGGCAGTGGTGCAGCGTGCGCCAGGAGGCGCGGTGAGCCAGCAGGGTCACCAGCAGCGGCCGCTATATATGTGGTGGTACCTGTGGTCGCTGGTGGCAGGCTGCAGCAGCGTGGTGAGGCAGTGGTGCAGCGTGCGCCAGGAGGCGCGGTGAGCCAGCAGGGTCACCAGCAGCGGCCGCTATATATGTGGTGGTACCTGTGGTCGCTGGTGGCAGGCTGCAGCAGCGTGGTGAGGCAGTGGTGCAGCGTGCGCCAGGAGGCGCGGTGAGCCAGCAGGGTCACCAGCAGCGGCCGCTATATATGTGGTGGTACCTGTGGTCGCTGGTGGCAGGCTGCAGCAGCGTGGTGAGGCAGTGGTGCAGCGTGCGCCAGGAGGCGCGGTGAGCCAGCAGGGTCACCAGCAGCGGCCGCTATATATGTGGTGGTACCTGTGGTCGCTGGTGGCAGGCTGCAGCAGCGTGGTGAGGCAGTGGTGCAGCGTGCGCCAGGAGGCGCGGTGAGCCAGCAGGGTCACCAGCAGCGGCCGCCACCCCGCGCACCCCGACATGAACATCAGCCGCATCTTCACAAACAAAACATACCAATAACATGTAGAGTAGAAGACCGTAAATGACTACTGAACAACGCAACTGAATATCGAGGCGATAATATCTAATTCAGATTGCAACTACTTAATGTTTATTTTGAAAATTGCAAATAGTTATTGGGAACTTATGTTTGGAGAGTTTTATTTGACTTGATTGGTCTCATGCCTAAAATACAATAAGATTTCGATTGTTTGCGTTTGTCGTACGCTACGCGAAACATCCGCTACTGAATTCGATTTCTAAAATCGATTTTTGAAATCAGTTTTAAAATCTGAAATCGGATTTTTATCGGTTTACGTAAAAATCCAAAAACGCCCATGCCTAATAGATAGTGCTCAAAGCATAACAGCCCAAAAACCTGCTAAGAGGCCACGAGACGTCAATCAACCTCCTAATTGATATCGTCGAAAGTAATGGAAATCTTACTCTTTATCATAATGGGTCTAAGAGTAAACGTCAAGGACCTTATTGCTGACAACCATATTGGCTGCCTCCAAAAGAATGGCCCGCATATGGATATACAGTTATGTTAATTAAATTAATCTTTATTGTAACCATAAATGATACAATTAATTTGAAGCACTGCCCCCCAAACTGGGTTATAAACTTGTATCTCAGGAGACAGTTTCTTCCCACACTAATGTGTTACACAATTATGTTACAGTTACAGATGGTTTGAAATAGGATAATAAAAAGAAAGTAAGTACAGAAAAAAATAAAGCCATATTTTCTTTTTTTCCTTTAATTTACTATGGTGATATGTGCTATTATGACCTGAATGCATAGTATCTCAACAAGTATGACCGACTTCTCAATAACTGCATTGGGTTCATATACAATCTTCGTAAGTATGATCATGTATCTATTGCATGTTATATTAATTTGGAATTGAATAATATCTTGATACAATTTAATTAATTTTGTTATATAATATTTTGTATGCCTATCGGCGGGACATGGAGCGCACTATATAAATTACTGTAAACAAGTTGTAAACCTATGTTCACAAAATAAAGAGATTTGATTTGATTTGATTTACTTTTCGTTCCGATCTTAAATGGCTACCTATTCGTCAGCGTCGGCGTGTGCATGCTCTCACAACTCTACTCTATTCTTACTTCGTCTTCTCCTACTTCTTATCTGACTACATACTTCGAATACTTATGTTCCACACATGAGAGAAACCTTCGTTCCTCTTATAATCTACTTCTTCACTGTCCTGCTCATACTTCAGGTTTTGAAAATCTTCTATGGTTGTCCAAATTGTTCTATGGAACAGGCTCCCTCCAAAAGTCAGAATGGCCACCAACCTAACCGTAAACCTAAAAAATCGCCAATAACTTTATTCCCAACATCATAATTATATCTAAACAATTTATAAGATTTTCAAAAATAAAAAATAGTGTAGTGTGTGGCTAGCCTGAACCCCCTATATATTGAAATGTTAGTCTGTTAGTTTAGACAATATAGCTTTATATTTCGAGCCTTATGTTACTGCTACGCCTGCGTTATCGTTAATGTCAATGGGCAACTACACGTTAATTAACGCGTTGGCCATTTGTAATTTAACGCGTTAAAACGTTGGGCACTTCTACGTAGCGTCTAAATTAAAGCGCTAATTAACGCGTTAAGACGCAGGTGTAACATAACAGGAGCATTAAACACGTGTTTGATTCCATCCTTTACGATAAATATTAGTCCAAGATCCCAGAGCCGCCAGACCTACGTCATTTTATCAAAGCTGAAATTTTGAGGATTATTAGTATACAATCTTGTTAAGAGATGGCGCTGTGATATGTGTTATGTAGCTTGCCGTTACAAATATATTTTTTGTGAAAAAATATATTTTACACTTTTATTCTTGTATTAATACCCAAAATAATATTCCTACAGTCTTTTGGGACAATGTAGTGTACTCACACGCATTCATGCGTATGAATGCGTATGAATAATGGCCGCACGCTCGCACTCACAGGGAAAGTTCCATGGTGTCTGGCTAGACGAATGGCCCTTCGGATTGGTCTGGCTGCTTAGGAAGGGTCTTAAAATAGTATCTAAAGTAACATATATCAAATTTAGCTTTGCTAAAAGACGTAGTTTACATAATTTTTTAGGAACTTTTAAGGCGTCTGGCAGAAGTAATGGCCCACGGAAAGTGTCTGGCAATAATGAATTTCAATTTTAGACAGTATTTTTAAACACATATTTGAATACCAGCTTTGATACTTTAACGTAAGTAAGTATGTTTTTTTGGTACCTTTACTTCGCGCTACCTGTGAAATGGCCCAGCATTCAAGTTAGTGGGTCGGCATACCTCTTAACAAGATTGTATACTAATAATCCTCAAAATTTCAGCTTTGATAAAATGACGTAGGTCTGGCGGCTCTGGGATCTTACTCTATATATCAACTTTATTGTATACCAGTAAACATCATTTCATAGAAGCCTTAAAACTAGTGGTACAAAGGCGATTTTATTACGACTTCTTCCAGAAAACTAAGTTTGGCACCATGGGGCAGGTCCAGGCTCACTAGAGTCATGAACAGTGCATTCGATGATATACTGCACGGGTACATTCCTAGATATCACACAGACATTTGACAGGGTTTAGCATAATGAGTTCTCTTGTTTAGTCAAATTATCCCAATAATATTTAAATTTCCAATTTATCAGATCATAAATAGATAAAAGACACTTCGTTGTAAAAGAGACACTTATTTGTAAAAGTGAACGAAAACACAAGAACACTTCACAAAGTGTAGGAGTGCCACAGGGTGGTGTTGTGGGTCCCATTTTATACTTGCTTTATACTGCTGATCTACCTTTTACAAAGGGAGTAGTTACAGGACCCTTTGCTGATAATAACGCTGATGCTTCTCCAGACACAACCTCAAGTTTAATCCAAATAAGCTTAATTTCATACATACACACTTACATACGGCAGAAACAAGTCCCCAAGGAACATATATGCCAATTTTCAGCTTCTTGCACCCAATAGTTTTAGGTATGTCTGTCTGTTAGTCAGTAAAACCACAAGATAGTAAATTGTGTTTCATTTTCTTCTCGCCACTAAACTATAAAGTGTGACATCATGTCCAGGTGGAGGACATTCAGACAAATGTAAAGCCCTTGACTAAAACGAGTACTGACCTGTCGCTGGCGCTGGTCGCTGGGTCCGAGGTCCTCGCGCTGCAGCTCGGCCATCCAGTCCAGCAGCAGCCCGCAGCCCAGCCCTCCGCGGGAGAACACATGCACCGGCACCAGACCACCGTCCTCGTCCTTCACCTATGACCAATACGAAATTTTAGCAGAGAACTTCGCATGATAAATGAACACACATTGACTGCATGGCCCCACGGCCGACATTGTGGTTTAAGCGGCCGCCTCGCAGTTTAACAATGCCAGCCGTATTGAACTAATTACTTCTACCTAGTCATCATCCTCTTAGGGTTATCCCAGTTTCAATCTGGGGTCCGCTTTCTAGTCTAACCGGATTTGGCTGAATATTAGGTTTTCCACGGAGCGACTGCCTGTCTGACCTCCGCAACCCGGAGGGATAGCGATATTCCATGGTTTAGACTAGTGTCAGTTTATTTAGAAGGTACTGATCATGACGCCCTGTAACGACTGTCAAAGATCTTCATGACAACCGGGACCGACGGCTTAACGTGCTCTCCGAGGCACGGGACAAGCGATAATTAATAATTTAATACGCACATAACTCCGAAAAGTCATTGGTGCGTGCCGTGGATTCGAACCCGATACCCTCTGCATGGCAGTCTATTGGTATATCCACTCGGCTATCGCTGCCTTCTACCTAGTATTGAAATAATTACTTTTTACCTCTACTAGTAATCATCATCAGCCTTTAATAGTCCACTGCTGGACTAGGCCTCTCCTTTGAAAGGAGGTATTGGCCTACTATACCACGCTGACCAAACGGGTTGGTATAGGGTTTGTATCAAGTTTTCCTTCTCTTACAGTGCTGTTCTCTGCATAATATGCTCCCTCTGTCGGCTCTTACGACACCCATGGGATGATATGGGGTGGTGACAATCCGTATTCTTAATCCGTCACCACACGGACAGTAATGTGTATATATGTACTAGTAATGTGATAGGTAAATTATTAGTATCTCGTGATACAGATTTATTTTTAGTTCGCGACCATAATAAAATTATTGTAATACTAGAGAATGACCGCAGCTACGCACATATATTTTTATTTAACTGCTCCTGCCCGTCCCGTAGAAATTACGAGAAATATTTTTTTAGTGTACCCTTACGATCCCCAACAATAGCAGCGATAGCCTAGTGGAGAGACCGACGGACTGCTACGCAGAGGGTCCGGGTTCGAATCCACGGCACACATGACACACCAATGACTTTTCGGAGTTATGTGCGTATTAAATTGTTGATTATCGCTTGCTAAACGGAGAAGGAAAACATCGTGAGGAAACCTGCATGTCTGAGAATTCTCCATTATGTTCTCGCAAGACATGTGAAGTCTGCCATCCCTTGGCCAGCGTGGTGGACTATGGCCTTACCGTTGTCATAGTGAAAAGAGGCCCGTGCCCAACAGTGGGATAGTTTATGAACAGGGCTGATGATGATGACGGTCCCCAAGGAACATACATACTAAATTTGAGCTTGTTACGCCCAATAGTTTCGGCCATACATTACCTGTCAGTCAGTTTGTAACAGAAGAGTTGTATACTATAATTTTAAATATTGATTGATTTATTTAGTTCCCTACCTTAGACTCGTAAGCTCCGTCCTGGTTCTTCTCGAGTATGTCGGTGATGACGTCGACGATGACGCGCGTGTCCTGTGTCGCGATGATGCGGTTCCCCACCGCCTCCAGGGTACTGGCTGTTGATGACTCTAGGGCTGGAACGAGGAAATCTTTTACTTTTTAAAGATTCTTGGTTAAGATTTACCAGAATAAAAAGCCAGATTCTTCACTGTCCGATAGGTGCCGGTTATATCAATAGGCAGTTAATAAACACAGACATAGATCTACATAGATAACGCAAATGCATGCACTTCGCGTGTCTGAACCCGACCAAGCGTCGAGGTTGGTCGCCGCTAACTTCAGTCCCCGCGCGTCCGTTGTTGCAGCCGAACGTCCGCAAAAAACTAAAAAAATGCCTCGTTGCGTGATAATTAACTGCAATAGCCCAAAAATTTCGAGCACCCAAAGGCAGGAACATATTTCCTATCACAGGTAAGTTATTTTAAAATTATATTATGCGTAAATTCATATTAAAACTGCTTTTAAGTATTCCAAGCTGCGTGTCGTTCCAGAATATACCTAACTATAAATTACCGTTAAGTAAACTTTATTCACATTACGTTGCCGCGTTTGCTTTGGACGTTTGATCTGACGTTGTGTGCTAGGAGACGATGAATATCGCACAAGCGATATTGTCGCGCATCATAGGTATTAAAAAGTCGGCACGCTTGGTTTCAATACAAATCGTGATAATTGCGTTATCTATGTAGATCTTTATCTGTGTTAATAACATAAAAAAATTGTTCTAATTTGATTTTAAATAGAAGAAAAATGCTTATAAAGTGGTGGTGACTAAAGCGAAATTCGACTTTAGTCATTTACTGGGACGAGGTATGGTGTTTCTCTGACTAGAAGCAGGATCCTTTAAGCAAGTAGGATGGATTTCACATAGCCAGGTCAGACTTGTCAGGCGATCGTAGTGGACCGCAGTCCGAGAGATATTTTTGAGTGTGTGAAAAGGTGAAATTTTTAATAGCACAATTCAGGATCGTGAATCGTTTGATATCTATTATTATAGATATCTATTTCTATATCTAGTCCTGTCGCTTTCCGTTAGATGTCGCCAAATCATGTAGCTGTAAATTTAGATCTATGCATACCATTCTGTTTGATGGGAAAGCGGACCTTGAACTTAAACAAACGCTAAATTTTACTCTGTAGACCAGCCATACTCAACCTTTTTTTACCCTGGGCCACATAAGTGCTACTGTTTAATCTTGCGGGCCGCAGTAATTTACCTACGTACAGTCGAACAACTTCCCGCTAGACCACCATGAGGGCGAGAAGCGCTCAGCAAGACATCGTCGCTTCCACACACACACTACTTTACACGCACATTGACACTTCTATACAAAACCAGTTTCTAGTGTGCCTCGACTCTATGAGCGAGCCAAGAGTTTTTTTTTCAAACTGGTCCACCGCCGACTTGTTTGATTGTACCTATGTCACCTACGTCTTTTACCGATCTATCTACCGGTCTATCTATGTACCTAATTTCATCAAAGGTCGATTCAGTGTATTAGTCGTGAAACCGTAACAGACAAACAGATTGTCTTTCGCATTTGTAATATTAGTGAGGAAGTGTTATGCGACAGTAAAATAAAACTATTATATGTATACAAGCTGTAAAAAGACCCATAACGAAAAGTGAAATCCCATATTGTACCAATCATAACGGAACATTTTTTACTTCGGCACCATACCTGGGAAGTTACTAGTCCAGGAGATATTGAGGCTGAAAGTCACTATATAATTTTTCTAATTAGGTATAAAATCGATGAATTAACCCTGCCAATGTGTTCTATAGATGTCCTATGCATCCATGGATAAGTAGGCATTGCGAATATTGCACGCGTGCACTTTTGATTTCGATTTAAAAAATGTGCCAACTTCAAAAAGAGAGTTCGTTTCCCAGGTATTATTTTTGCTTAGTATGACTCGGCATGTTGTAGAAAACGAGTAGACTTCGGTTTGGTGATGGGTCTTGTATTCACCCTGTATATTAGACGGGCGCCCATGCGCCACAGACTACATTTTGAATACCGCGCGCACTCGCGTGATAACCGCTGAGAACATAGGAAGTAATATGTAGTGTTCTGTGTACGCAATAAGGGAGAAAACATGAGTAAATGCGTGAATTGATTAATACGTTAATTTCACGTAATTTTGAACCCTTATCAGTAATACTTCTGTAAAAATAAAAGTACTGGGCTATGCCGCAGCTCGGGCCGCACTAAAAAGGTTAGCGGGCCGCAGGTTGAGTATGGCTGCTGTAGACGAATATTTAAAATGTAAATTGTAAATTTGTGTTTGAAAATGTTCCTATAAAACCAATTATTGCATACCTTGTAAGGTAAATTGTGCTGTACTCTTTAGTGTTTAAGATCTTTGTAATACCACAATTTGAGCAATAAAGATAATTTGAATTTGAATTTAAACTTATGAATTCCAATTGCGATATTGATGCTACATACCAGCTAGGAGTTCATGTTTGTTGCTGTTGTGTGTAAGCGCGGCGGCGGGCGTGTGCAACTCGCGCTTGACCGCGCCGCTGTGTGAGAGGGACCGCAACATGTCCACCACTGGGCCTGACAGCAGCTTGCACTGCTGGAACAGGGCCTCCGCTATCTGGATAACAAAATAAACATATTAATGGCCGGTTTCAATATTCGATTTATCCATGGATTTAAAGTAAACTAAATCAACTTACTCCTTACTCCAACTGACTCCGTGTGGTGACGAATATAAAAATAAATGATATGGGGTGGTGACATTCCGTATTCTTAATAAGAATACGGAATGTCACCACCCCATATCATCCCATGGGTATCGTAAGAGCCGACAGAGGGAGCATATTATGCAGAGAACACCACTGTAAGAGAAGGAAAACTTGACACAAAACCTATACCAACCCGTTTGACCAGTGTGCTATAGTAGGCCAATTCTTCCTTTCAAAGAGGCCTAGTCCAGCAGTGGACTGTTAAAGGCTGATGACGACGAAATCAACTTAAAAAAAATATATTAAAATATACACCCAAATGCCTTAAATTAAACGTAGTGACAGCTTCAGATGAAGTAGGGTGATGGTGATGATACAATACGCATACTTCGTGGTACTATTAGTTTTTCTGATGGTGAGCAATACCGTTTTCTGTGGTTACCGCTCTGTTTACCTTTTAATTTTCATTCATGCATTTATAGTTGTATTTTGCTTTTTTATGGAAATAGATAAATGAGTTAGTGTCCCAATTGATGGTTAGTGGAATATTAAATTATACGAAAACATCACTAAGCCGCTGCCTATTGCGAGCTTGGGATAAGAAATAGAAAGAACGGGTATACAGATATGTTTAACATATTGTTACGAATGGCGATATTTGAAAATAACGCCATCTATCGGTGTACGAGAGAACTAGAAGAGAATGGATATATCGGTAGTTTAAAGGTATTTCATCTACTCTCTACTAGATGGCGTTACTGTTTGTTTACTCGAAGTATCGATTATGTTTCGACTGTTACCAGAACATTCTCGGGAAGACTAGAAATTACTAGTCTGTTATCCGGCCGGTATAAATACCGCGTGGGCGAGCGAATCGAGACAGTACAATTGAATAAGCGGAGCGATCAAGATCAGCGAAGGATCTGAAGAGTCGGAAGTGTTTAGTGGTGTGAAATAGAGTTTTTATTAGCGCGTAATTATTATAGTGTTTTTGTTTGTAAAATAAAGTGCAGTTTTAGTGGCATAGGAGTTTAATTTATCGCCGAACCCCAGCTCGTAACAATATGTCGGCTGTCTTTGGGCTAATTACTAGGAGGAGGTGCAGGGTGAGGTAGAATGAGAAGAAGATATTATGTAGTACATACGTCGGCGATCTGCGGAGTCTTGAGCGGCAGAAGCGCGCGTAGTAAAGAGGCGGCGCGGGCCGGACGGCGCAGTAGCGACGCCGCGCCGCACGCACTAGCCAGCTGCTGCAGCCACGACACTACCGCCATTACGTAGCGACTGTCACCCGTGGCGCGGGATGATGTCACCAGCTGTGGAAGATAAGAGAGTAAGGCCCTTCTCTCACGAAGCTATTCAAATGCTACGGGACTGAGATGCAAACCATGATCGCCTACTGGTATGCTACTCGTTACCGCACACGGTGCTACGCTAATGAGACTATTTTTTATCATTTGAAGAACAACATTCATACGACGATGTCTAGTGACTCTAGCGACGAAGACAATTTTCTTTTGTATTTATATTACAAGAATAAACGAAAATATAAAAGAAGATTCTGGGTGCATCCGTAGTATCCGTACATCGAAAAAAATATTAATTTAATAAATAAATATAATAATATATATACAATAAATTTTCAATTAGCATTCGTCGCTGCAAGAGAACTGCATAAGAATGAGGACGAGTCGTAATTTTTATAGACTGTCAATAGAATCATATTTTTATTAAAATCTAAATCTGAGAAATTATCTTGCCAACTATCTAATAACCCCACATGCTACGCTTCTTTGGCAGTATAATTATTGTGTATAACATAACATAACTTGACGCCTTTATCCCCGAAGGGGTAGGCAAAGGTGTATTACACCACACTTCGCCAGTTATGTTTAGGTCCCAATGTAATAGGGGGCGAGCCTATTGCCATATTGTGTATAAATTTAATGTAAGTATAAATGACCTGTTAAATTTTTTTTCCAAATTTCAATCGACGCCTTTTCTGTAACATCTTTTGTAACCTACTCTGGCAGCTTATAATTATACAAACATGAATAATTTTCTATCTCCTGCACAAAAATAATATTAAAAGTTTGTTCCGCCGCCATTTTGTAATGCAACGCATAAACGACTCGGGTAGCGTGCGACCAGCAAGACGGTAGCGTGCGACTGATATCAAACGCGTCGTCGAAGCGTCTCGTCGTGTGCGAAATTAGCTGAATATGTATGGCGGCTACTCACAAGCGACGCCTAGGATACGGGTACAAAACACAAATCGCTTGAGAGTCGCTTCGTGAGAGAAGGGCCTAAAGCTATGATGATTTTACTTAATAAGCAACTTAAATTTAAGGAGCGTCATGATATTGTAAGTCTGTCTGTTGAGCGAACTATTGAGGTAGCCTGTGTGGAACTGAGGAGATTTATTGTAATAAGTGTATACAGGCCTCCTTCAGCATTTTATGATAGCTTCGAGCGTATTATGGATGAGATATTAAACAAAATTGCAAAAATAAATAAAAATGTTGTTGTGTGTGGTGACTTTAATGTAAATTTATTGGAGGATAGTAGTCTTAGTACAAAATTGAAAGCGCTGTTTCTATCATATAATCTGAAGAACTTATTCTTAGAGCCCACAAGAGTTACTTCCTCTACATCTACTTGCCAAGATAATATATTTACAGATATCATAGTAAGAGACAAGCAAATTATTAGACAGTTAGACTCAGACCATTGTGGACAGCAGATCTCCTTTAGTGATAACAGTAAGAATGTTTCTAGGCATAATATAGTTGTAATACCTAAAACTGCAACTCGTTTTGCTAGGTTTCAAAGTAAACTAATGACTAGCTGGTCACTGTTAGATGATGAAGGTGACCCTAATTTGTTATATAATAGCTTTTACAAAGCGTTTTGTACAGACTTTAATTCGGTTTTCACACCTAGAACGATTACAGTTGGAGGTAATGCAACCTTCTGTGAATGGGCAACAACTGGGCTTCACAAAAGTAGAAAGAGATTGTATGAGCTATATGACGAGAGAAACTTTAAGTGAACAATTTCAGGATTATGTTAGAAACTACGCTAGGATATTTCGGAAACTTTGCAAGAAAGCTAAGTCTCTTTACCTGAGTTCAAGGATTAGGAGTAGTGACGATAAAATGAAAATGACATGGAATATAATAAACAGCGAGACTGGGAAAGTTAAAAGTAAAAGTTCAAAATTTAGTTTGAACATTGATAACGACACTATTACATCAGACTTAAAAGTTGCATCGGCGTTTGAAAGTTTTTTTACTGATATCCCCGTTATTACTACTAGATCTTTGGACTCATCAACCAATGCAGCGGAATCTCTTTTATAAGAAAACATGAGTACAACCTATAGTAATTTCTTATTTCAGTATATAAATTCAAATGATGTTATAAAAGCTTTTAATACTATAAATTTAAAGAAGACTGCAGACTTGTGGGGAAATTCCGTTACTATTACCAAGTCCATTATTGCTTTAGCTGCTATCAGATTAGCTTTAATATTTAATAAGTGTATTGACTGTAGTGTATTTCCTGATCTTATGAAAGATAGCAAGGTAATACCTTTGTACAAAGCAGGTAGCACATCAGACCCCACCAACTATAGGCCAATTTCTGTGCTGCCCACATTTAGCAAAATTTTCGAGAAATTGATACTAGACCAACTGCAAAGTTATTTTAATAACAACGAGCTTCTACACTCTAAACAATTTGGTTTAACAAAGGGGCGCTCCACGACCGATGCCGGTGTTGAGCTTGTAAAACATATCTTTGATGCCTGGGAGGATTCACATGATGCTTTAGGTGTCTTATGTGATTTGTCCAAGGCCTTTGACTGTGTAGAACATGATACATTGATCAGGAAATTACATCACTATGGTTTAAGTAGTTCTGCTCTGCATCTTCTTACTTCATATTTGAGTAATAGCATTCAGAGAGTTGATGTCAACGGGACGCGTTCGCATGGGTCTGTAGTCAAAAAGGGCGTCCCACAGGGTTCAATCCTCGGTCCTTTTTTATTTTTAGTTTATATTAATGACTTACCACACCTCGTCAATGACAAGCACGGGATAGTACTGTTTGCTGATGATACCTCACTTTTATTTAAATTAAAACGACAGCAAATTGATATGGACGATGTAAACATTGCTATCTCAAAGGTGGTTCGCTGGTTTGAGGTTAACAACCTGCTTTTAAATAGACTAAAAACTAAATGTATTCGATTTTTGATGCCTAACGTCAAACAAGTGAACACCTCAGTAAAGGTTAAGGATGATGTGTTGGATCTTGTGGATAACACCAAATTTTTAGGCATTACACTAGATTCTAAGCTGCAATGGGGACCACATATTAGTAAATTGTCGAATAGACTCAGCTCTGCAGCATACGCAGTCAGGAAAATTCGCCAGTTAACTGACATTGACACTGCCAGGCTTGTATATCATAGCTATTTTCATAGTATAATGTCATACGGTATTCTGTGGGGAAATGCTGCCGACATTCAGACCATCTTTGTTCTGCAGAAAAGAGCTATTCGAGCAATTTATAATTTGGATTATGGGGCTTCGTTAGGGAATAAATTCAAGGAAATAAACATTTTAACAGTTGCAAGCCAGTACATTTATTCCAACCTAATATATTTATTCCAAAACAAGGCCTCATATTCAAAGAAAAGTGATATCCACAATTTGAATACTAGAAATAAGAGTAAAGCTTTGGTTTCCTAGGAAAGCGGTGCCGTCATATAGCGGCCGTATTATTACGGACGTAAAAAGGCGGCCGTCTTTACGGTGACGACATGTGGAAAGTTCCACGGCCGTTTTAACACACCGTCAGTCATTTTTTAAAACAAACGTCAACGAGAAGTATCTCAGATAGAAATTCGACGACCTTGATTTAGCTTTAGTAATTTACTTGGAGGATGAACTATCATCAGAAGAGGAAATAATCGTCTTCCGCCATACGACTATTTCCGAAATAGTCGTATGGCGGAAGACGATTTATTCAAATCTCGTGGTGCTGAAGGTGCATTTGAGATTTTAGTACGTCGCCGTTTCTTGAGCAATGAATACAACTTTTTATTATGTTTTGTACGTTGTTCCAGTAAAAAAAAAATAGCTTCACCGCTATCAATGAAACGTTCACGAAACCATCTAACACCGACAAGACGGCCGTCATGCAAATGGCGGCACCGCTTTTTTACGTTACGGTGTCAGTTACCGCTCTCTAGGAAACCGCGCTATTTTGTTTACATAGACAACGTTCTAGTGACGTCATTCACCGCTGTATTACGGCCGCTATATGACGGCACCGCTTTCCTAGGAAACCAAAGCTTAAGCTAGTAGTGCCGGCTACCCGGCTAGAGAAAATAAAAAAAATCTTTTCAAGGCCAATGCGTGCGCTTTTACAATAAAGTGCCAAGCAATATTCAAAATTTAAGTTACAATAAATTCAAAAAGATTATAAAACGTAAACTTTGTCAAAAAGGGTACTATTCAGTGCTAGATTATATTGAAGATTAAAATGCTTGGGATTAATTTGCTCGGTCCCACAGGCTACTTATGTTTGATTAGTGTTAAGTTTCATGTGAGTGTGAGTTATTGTGTTTATATTATGCTAGTAAGTACTTTTATATTATTATTAAAAAAGCCTTATTAATTGACAACGACATTAAAGACACACCAGCTCATATATTTATGAAAAATTCAATGTAGTTACTAAGTTTTTAAATTGTATAGAATCAAGACGTAGAAAAGAGTGGCCCGGAGTTTCTTGCCTGATTCTTCTCACGAGGCTCTACTTTCGGAACAGGCATTTTTTTCATTGCTCAACTATGTTAATATGCATTTAAAGTTACTTTTTATTTTTTTTATTTGTATGATTTTCCGACGTGTCCAAAAAATTTAAACATTTTTATGGAAATAAACATATTTGAGTTTGAGTTTGCTACGACGTCTATCAGCTGACGAGAAAGACAAAGTCTTAAGCCACGACTTCCACTGAAAGGCAAATGTTTAAAGCTACATCTTCACCAAAAGAAAAATAGGCGACTTTTGTGTTGTCAACACGCGCTGGTGACAAAAATATATGTAAAACTATGTGTCCACCAAAGACTAGACCAAAAACTTGGCGACTTTTGTATCGTCAACACAAAAATTTACGATATTTTGGTGGAGACAGACACAGCCTAACATTGTATTTACATTGGAAATATAGATTGGTTCGTAAAACATTTATTTAAAAATATATTAAGATTTTCCCTTCTTTTTGACACGACTGCTAAAAAAAAGCGAAGTGTTTGAGGGCTTCATGTATGTGTATCAATCTTTGTATGATATCGAGTTACACAAGCTAAAACTCGATTAATTAAATAATTCGATATGACTTGGTGTTTTCTGGTTACAAAATTCAGTAAGTACTCATCATATTATAAAGATTACAATTGAAATTACTTACAATAATCAAACATCGTATAAAGATGGGTAGTGCAAATTCTTTCCATATTCATTACAAAAAAGAAAGAAGTGTGTGAATATTATATTTTTTTATAGTCTCATGCCTGTATCCCCGAAGGAGTACGCAGAGGTGTAATATTACACCCACATTTCGCCATGAATATTTAGGTCCCACGTACCGTGCACATTACCAGACTCCGTGCTGCTACTGAGAATTTCCTAACGGGAAAACCCAATAACACTTTGCCCGACCCGGAATCGAACCCGGGACCTCCCACTTTTTTATTTATGCCGCGAAACCAACGAGGCAGTCTTATAAATATGTAGCACCAAAATAACTAAAGTACTAATAACTTACAGATATCAACTGCGTGAAAGCCATGTCGACGTCTCCGTTGAAGGTGGCGGCGTCTGCGAGCGCCGTGGCTAGCAGCAGCGGCACTGCCTCGGGCGGTAGTGGCAGGGGAGCGGGAGTGCTACCCCACTCGTCCTCCTCTTCCATTGGCTTTTCTACCTCCGCGAATAGTGTGTCATCTGTGACAATATACATATTTCAATAACCAGATTTGATTTGTCAAATATATTTTTAGGCTAGATTACATTTAAATTCGACACTATATAGTGGAATTTAAAAAAAACATAGGCTTAAGTTAGTTTTGTCGTAAAGTGTGACATCGTAAGTTAATCAAAAGAATCAGATATTTTTGCCAAATTCTTGCCTATCTTTCCCTGAAAAACGTCTTGAAAGGTGGCATATGTTGGTTAAGTGGTTAGTGACTCCAACTTGGAGAAAATTTCTGACTTAGCAGTCTGGGTCAATAACTTTCAGGGTTTGATACTTACTCAGGTCAAATTTTCGCGTGAAAAGAAAGATTATTTATAGTGCTTCGGTGTAATTTATCTATAGTATGCATGTATTTAGGAACATATAAGTATATTAGAGAATTTTTGCAGCTACGCCCGCACATTTTTTTTATTTTACTGTGTTTGTTCGTTCCCGTCGGAATTACAGGCAATCCTTTAGTGCGCCCAATAGTTTCGACTGTACGTTGTCTAACAGTCTGGCAGTAATAAGAATTTCATGTATCCACTCCCACGTCCAGCCCGAGCGACTGTTAAGGCCTTGTACGTCCGGATACGCGCAGCCATGATTCGGATGTTGCCGCGCTCGCATGTTGTAACATAAAACCTACATAGCTACTTAACTATAATAGCTAGAATAAAGAAAAAAACTGCAAAAAAAAATTTTAAGTATGCCGATTAAAACTATGTATGTCTTATGATCTACAAACTTAATTTAAGCTGTTAAAAACAGGTGTGAACATTGAGTTCAGTCAAAAATAAACCTGATACTTTTATTTATTCACAACGTAACTAAAAAGTATTGTTAACTTTACAAATAAAACAATGTCATAAGAAACTAGACGTATGTACCTTTCGAATGATGCATAAATGTTAATGTTTAATTATCGCTAAGTAGTTCAATAAATCAAAACAAAACACCTCTCTTGTTAATTTTATCGCAGTATCTCGTGCGCTTTCGTCTCGCTCGCGAAGGCAAAATATAAGCAATATGGCCGCTTAACTAAGGATTCGTCCACACTTTGTAATTTACGCAACTTAAAAATAGGTAGTCATTTTATTTTTGTAGTTTGGGTTTTAAATTAAACACCAATAATAAATTTGTACAATATATATTATAAATGTGTAAATCGAATTACATAAAAGTAAAAATAAATCTGATGTAAAATTCATCATCAGTTGGTGATCTAAACGTGTTGTATGTATTAATTGAAGCCAACAATCGAATTAAGGACAACAAATTTAATAGTGACTTACAAACTCATAGCAGTGCAGCTTCAAGCAAATAACAAAATGCACATGCACATACTATGAAGAAATAAATATTTTCAAAACCAACTATGGCAAAAAACAAATGAGCACAATACATACGGTATTTATAGTATTATTATATCGAGAAATATATAATATTGTGTAAGTTTATGAATTATTATCAATAAATCACAAAACTATACTTAGTGATAATGAAATAGTAGAACACATCCTCTATGTTAGAAAACGAAGTTAAAAAGAGAGCAAAATTATATTATCAGTAAGTATATCACAAGAAAATTAGAGCATAATGAAACACCACCAAACAAACACCACAAACCAAAACAAAAAACTCAACATCCAAAACCGCAAAAAATAACAAAGCAAAAAATATTGCAAACATATTTTGCTGTTTGTACCGACCCTTATTGTGAACCAATATAGTTACGTCCGTGGGTACTATACTACCCATATCAAAAAACTTGAGGAACACAATTACATTTTTAATCAATCTTCTGTGTTTATTGAATATTTATGATAGTAAAGTACATTATTGTGATTATTACGAAATTTTGATCGTTGTATTAATGTTATTTCACTGAAAAACATGTAAACAGAGCTAAAATTAGGCCGAAAAGTTAGGGCTGCCATTTTTTTCAACGCAGTTGTAGTTTGAAAACGAAATATAACTTGATTTTACTCACAGAAGTTGTAACGCATCGATTTTATCTCGCATTACAGTACGCCTATGCGCATTCCTTTTTCGCGTGTTCGGTTGGTATTAGTCGATTTTCTGTCGATACATATGGCATTTTGTTGATGGGCTTCCCTATCATTATTTTTTTACCTTGTCTATGGCAAAACTGTCATGGTCACTTTCTTTCCTGAACGTACGTCGATTAGATGACGTCCCTTAAATAGTCCAAAAATTATGGATTAATCGCATTAAAATGTGGTACTAAAAGCCACTTTATTATTTAGAAGCCGTGGATCGGCTTATATATTGTTGTATTTCGCCAATATGACACATTGATACGTTTAAGAATACTTCCGGCGCATGTTTTCATTCGCCTGAAGGAATTATTATTCTGGAATAACGCCTATGGCGTTTTTATTCTGGATTTAGTTTAAAATCCGCCGTGCTATCTGGATTCGGCACGCCGTGATGTTGTTTTCGTCGTGGACATGAAGTGGGCAAAGAATACCACGTGGTCACGACGGTGCTCATTCTCTCTTTTCGTATTTTAATTACCTAAGTATATCTAAAACAGGTAACCTTTTTAATTATTTTTTTTACCTCAACGCAATTTCAAATAATTCTAAATAACCACAAATTAACTTAAATTAGACTAAATTCCTTTACAACAACTTTAAATCTAGAAAGCCTCAATTTCAATTTGTATGCTAATTTATAAGTTGTAATGCCATCGACCATACAAAATTATTGTATCAACCATCTCGGCTAGGTCGCCCTGACTTGAGATCAAATGTCCATATTGTACTCTATCACTGACTTATCTGGCAAATTTTGTATTTTCTGGGATTGTATCTGGCGCCCGATATAACTTAAATTATCTAAAATTCTGTATTTTCTTTATGATACAACCCATAGTTATAAAAATAAATGTTTATGAATTCCATAACATGTTTTAATTCCAACTTTAAACCCTACAGGGTAGGTTATGTCTTATATTCATCAAACACACGTTTACATTTACATCTCTTTATTTCCAAAATCTTTTAAATAGTTTTTAATCACCACTTACAATTTAATTTATTTTTTAATTATTACAATTGGCGCTAGCTCACAGGGACTTGAAATAGGCATTTTATCATTTAATTACTTGAGGTTGCGTTCAAAACTTGTTGATGGTTATGTAAACAACATAACTATCTTATTTTATCATTGTGTCATATTATTTTGGTGTCTTATTTGACTCATTTTGTTATTAAATATGTTTAACGTTCTTGAGTAAACATATCTTAATGTTTTATAAGTATGTTTAACGCTTTTGAGTAAACATATCTTAATGTTTTATATTTTCTATGTTTTGGTTTCACATATAAGCTTAGATATGTGTTATACCAGTTATTTACTTTGACAAACATAACATAATGGGTGTTATAGTTGAAATTCTCTTATGATAAACTGTATACATTGTGTGTAAATCCTTTTTACAGCTTAAACTATTACTGAATTCCTATGATAACAACCTTACTGGTTCTTATTGTAAACTTTGCTTGATAAGACTTTAGTACAGTTCTTAAACATAGTTAATACTTAGACATAAATTGTTTGATACTGAAACATAAGTGAATAGTGATGTGTAACAATTAACATTTAACTTTGTAATGAATTTGAGGCTTTTTTCAGTGGTTTAAAAACTTAATATTAAAACTTATAACTTAAAATTTTGACAACATAACCTTAAAAACTTTGAATCATTTTAGTTTGTTTTGAAGGTTCATTGACTTAACTTTTCTTTAGAATCTTTCTTCCTTAACTTAACTTAGCCTGGAATTGCATAAATTTACTTGCTTATTAGCATTCTTTGGGTTCTATTCTTTTCATTTTGATTTTCAACCGCTTCACAGCTTTGTTTACTTTTCATTAGGTGTTATAACTAGATTCCATGATGATTGTTATGCGGAGAGGAGAACTTCACCCATTTCAAGAAACTAGTTTTGTTGTGACAAGCTTCAGTTTTGTGATAACTGAGATTGCCTGGATGTCTCAATTTGCTGATTTTAGGCATTGTGTGCACCTGATGTTGCAGCTTGTGAATAGGAACTTTCGGATTGGTTGGATCATTTAAGGGTATTTATTAGTTCAAATAGTTCATCTTAGAGTTATTAAAACATTAGTGAAATTAAAACAACACTTTTTATAGAATGTTTATTGTTATTCAAAATCACATTTAGTTTGTTGAAACTTGTTCTTCATAGCTCACTCCTTATCTGAAACAAAAATTTGGTGTTTACTTTCTTTGGTTAAAGCGTTAACTTAGTAAATCTGTAAAATTATTGAAGGATAAGTATTTCTTGTATTTGGCTATCTTAAGATTGTAGTTTGTGTTAATAAGACTCAATTATATTCAAACACTTGTAGATTTTTTGAAAGGTTTATTATTATTAGGATATTTTACAACACTTTGTTTACATCTCGGAACTATCATATATAGAGAAGTATAACAACATTTTAGAAACCTGTGTATCTTGTTTTGTTGAAGATTATTTGGTCTAAATTTTGGTTCATATTCTTTACATTAATTTTTGGTTTTTAACCGACTTCAAAAAAAGGAGGAGGTTTACAATTCGTCGGAATCTTTTATTAACTAACTTTGAATATTAGTGAAACTTTTTGAGTGTATTTGAACTCTTTTATTTCTTTTTCATTTGTTAAGCGCTTATTTTAATTCAGGGTAATGCGCGTTATTATATTCAGGGAGGAAAGTCATTTCTTTTGATGTTGGTGACGTGTATGGATAATTAATTTTGTTCTTTCAATGCTACTGCATACCATTCGGTTAAATTAGCACCTAAGTCTTTAAAGTGTCAATTATTAGAGAGATTTTAGATAATGTTTTCTTCTTAAAAGATATTTTAAAATATTAACTTTTAGATTCTTAACTTTGACTTGGATTAGCTCGCTGTTGGAAGCTGGGGGTCTTGTCTGTTGAAGAATGAGATTGATGTATGTTAGGATTGACCTGCTTGTGTGACTGATGAAGAATGTTAGGTAACTTCTTTACCGTTTGTGAACTTTAAGTTGAAGTTCAAAAGTTTGCTTAGGTACTTTTCGGTTTTAGATTTTTGCAAATTCCATGGGTTCCGTTTCTCAACATCAATAGATCTTATGTACATTTTTATTTTGTTTTTGTTAAAAGGTTTTATACCTTATTTGTATTTTGTGTTTATCGTTCGGTTTGTTTGTATTGAACGACTTTTTTGTGTTTTTTGTGTCTTATTCCTGTGTAGTATTTAGGTACTTGTTTATTCTTAAGTCTACCGGATTTGACAACTTTTTTGGGTTCCCAACCTTGGATTTGACGTTTGGGGTAACCAACCTTTCACTTGGTCCCCGGATATTTTTTGCCGGTTACTGACGCTTTTGGGCAGTAACCAGGTCTTTTGCGTTCTTGGAACTTTCCATTCCTCGAATGTATTTGTTTTTTTGCTTGTTCCATTGTGCACGGTAAGTCGGTGGTGTTGTGCCGGTCACAATAGACAAGTTCTTTTTTGTTTTTGTCCTGTTGTGCACGGTAGGTCGGTTGTGTTGCGCCGGTCACAACAGACAAAATTTTGTATTTTTTTGAATGCAACTGTGCCCGGAAAGTTGGTGGAGTTATGCCGATCACAGTTCCATTTTTTTGTGTTCACACCGCTTTGTTGTGTCGAACCACCCCTTCCATTTTTGTGTTCTCACCGCCTTGTTGTGATGAACCACCATTTGGCGTCCGCGCCTGACGCGTCCTGTAGCGGCGTTGTCATTTGCATGCAACCTTATTGGTTACTTTAAGAGTTTTGATGTTCTCTACAGAGTCGGTGGCGAGGGTGCCTAACCGCACTTTCTAAAAACAGTCATTAGACAAGAGTTTAGATGATCTCTTATAGAGTCGGTGGCGAGGGTGCCTAACCGCACTTTCAATAAAACATCCAAGTTAGGAGTTGTGCTCTTACAGAGTCGGTGGCGAGGGTGCCTAACCGCACTTTCAATCGAGCAACTCTAGCAACTTAGTGTATTTATTTTGTTTGATTTTGTTATTAGTTTTGAGTTTTGAATTGTGTTTATCTTTATTTTTGAAAATTTAAGTAGAGTCTTGAAGTTTTGGAAGTTGGTAGAGTCTAGAACTTTGGTAGAGACTTGTAGTTAGGTAGAGTCCTTTTGAATTTACATAGAGTTTTATGTAGAGTTTTTTTTGGAATTATAGCATTTGTTAATTGAACATTTTTATTTGGTCTTCTTTAGGCATAAAAGAAAGAGTCCTTTCTTTTATTTTTTTTGGGTTGGTATGTATTGTAACGCATCGATTTTATCTCGCATTACAGTACGCCTATGCGCATTCCTTTTTCGCGTGTTCGGTTGGTATTAGTCGATTTTCTGTCGATACATATGGCATTTTGTTGATGGGCTTCCCTATCATTATTTTTTTACCTTGTCTATGGCAAAACTGTCATGGTCACTTTCTTTCCTGAACGTACGTCGATTAGATGACGTCCCTTAAATAATCCAAAAATTATGGATTAATCGCATTAAAATGTGGTACTAAAAGCCACTTTATTATTTAGAAGCCGTGGATCGGCTTATATATTGTTGTATTTCGCCAATATGACACATTGATACGTTTAAGAATACTTCCGGCGCATGTTTTCATTCGCCTGAAGGAATTATTATTCTGGAATAACGCCTATGGCGTTTTTATTCTGGATTTAGTTTAAAATCCGCCGTGCTATCTGGATTCGGCACGCCGTGATGTTGTTTTCGTCGTGGACATGAAGTGGGCAAAGAATACCACGTGGTCACGACGGTGCTCATTCTCTCTTTTCGTATTTTAATTACCTAAGTATATCTAAAACAGGTAACCTTTTTAATTATTTTTTTTACCTCAACGCAATTTCAAATAATTCTAAATAACCACAAATTAACTTAAATTAGACTAAATTCCTTTACAACAACTTTAAATCTAGAAAGCCTCAATTTCAATTTGTATGCTAATTTATAAGTTGTAATGCCATCGACCATACAAAATTATTGTATCAACCATCTCGGCTAGGTCGCCCTGACTTGAGATCAAATGTCCATATTGTACTCTATCACTGACTTATCTGGCAAATTTTGTATTTTCTGGGATTGTATCTGGCGCCCGATATAACTTAAATTATCTAAAATTCTGTATTTTCTTTATGATACAACCCATAGTTATAAAAATAAATGTTTATGAATTCCATAACATGTTTTAATTCCAACTTTAAACCCTACAGGGTAGGTTATGTCTTATATTCATCAAACACACGTTTATATTTACATCTCTTTATTTCCAAAATCTTTTAAATAGTTTTTAATCACCACTTACAATTTAATTTATTTTTTAATTATTACAAAGTATAATATGTATACGTAATTATGAAATACAAATCATCTAGTTTATTTTTATGTATAATAATCTAAGAAACAATTAGTAAAACTTAAGTACTTACGACATTACTTGGCTGGTACTCCAAAACACATGTTGCGAAATATCCACTAAAGAAAAATATTTTTTATTCATTTGTCAAGGCTTGTTACACTGCCATCTCGTATTTATATGGTAAAATAGTTATTCAACTATTGATACCAAACACCAAAAGTCAAAAAAATACCGCTAATTGTCCTTAGATGGCAGTTTTAAAAAATTTGGTGCTTTGGGTACTCTGGTAACCGGGACGTACAACGCTACTTTGTGTTTGGGTACCGTTGTACCCATGGACGTTCAAGTAGATATATACAGATCTGGTTGGGACAACGACAACACAGCCTACTAGACACCTAATGTTTTCATTTCTACAAACAAAAAATTCGGTCAAAGCGGTGAGGTATGCGGGGCAAGGGGGGGCTACGAAAATGCATTCTAATTGGCCGCTTCAAATTTGCGGAACGTCATATTGGGATTGGTCCGAATTTGTCTTATATAAGACGTATAAGTCTACTGTGTTGTCTGAAAGTGTTCGCCTTACGTGCTTCGTCGAGTAGGTTGGGTTGTCGTTGGGTTGGGATAATACAAGCTGTGTGTAAGTGTGGGCTTAAATGAGTGCACTTACCCGGCGGGTAGGTAGGCGGCTGCAGCCTGAGCGCGGCGGCGAAGGCGTGACCTGCAGCTGCTCCTCGGGCCCGCTGCACGCGCAGCAGCTGCGCCATGTAGCTGCGCTCCACGCCCAGCCGCACCACCGCGCCCGCGGGACACGCGTCCAGCGCACTTAGCAGCGCGCTACACACAAACAATATTATAACACTTCTTTCTTCCTCTTTTTCGTGTGAGTGATGAGTGTACGGCCAACTCTGACATGGCCTAAGTCTGTTTTGGGACAAGAACCGGTAGCGACAGCTTTACGTACGCTTTGATGTTACCACACGCGGTCAAACATCCAAGTGACGACCTGCGCAAGCGTTGCTTAACATTACTGACCTGTTACGAACGGCAGGTCAAGCCACGCTGTGAGGGCTACACATACATATTATGAGACTGGCTGTTCGTGAAAAAGAGCAGACCTAGGTATTATACAACCAACAGCAGTACATAAATGCTATAGTACTAAATTTTAAAGCATTTCTAGCGATTGGATTAAAGCCAGTGCTACTCTCCATTTTAGTTTTAACATATTAAACTTCTTGAAAATTATTATATACACGGCTTTTGGATTAACTTAATTTATATAATAATAATAAGATTCCTCCTAACATTGATGATGCAGTGATTGCCTTTGTTGGATTCCATATCTCAAAATCGAAATAAAACTATAGGGCTTAAACTTTCTTTCTCAATCTCTCAAAAGCATTTAACACTGTCTTTGTACCTCGTCAAATAATAAAAGTGAGATGAGATTGAGTTGAGATAAAGTTCATCAGCGTTCAAGAGTTTGCTCTTGAGTTATTCAAGAAATACCTGGGTGACCGCACCCAGATAATCAAAATAAGTAACTACACCAGCAAAGAAATATTTATAGGCTACGTAGTCCCATAGTGTACTTGGGCCTACACATTTTTTTTTCATATGTATTAACGCCAATATATGTATATAAAAAAAGTATACAACATACTTTCGACAGCCCATAATTAATGGAACTCAGTTAACTCAGCTTCTTCTTCTTCTTCTTGTCGTATCAATGGCGATTTCAAATGAAAGACGACCAGTATTCTGCTACAGCTATGGCATTATTGGTGGACTTATACAGCTTGGCCAAAGAGCATTTAACCGGACAGGAGGGGCAAGAAAGCAAGTGTGGCATGTCCTGCCTTGTCGCTCCACAGTCATATAGCCCCATCTATACAGATTATATTTGCAGCAACCCACTTGTGTTCGGAGTCGGTTTAGGGACTTCCAGGTGGACCAGGGCAGGTCCCGCCCTGGGTGAAGCTCCTCTGCAGGCAGCTACGAATAGCGACTTAAATTTTACTTCAATAGCATGGACTGGAAAAATAAAATATCTTGGCGTACACATTAAGATAATAATATTAACATACCTCATAGAAGAAGGTGGCATGCCGAACGTCTGTATGAAGAGCGCGAGCTTGTGCGCGGGCAGGGCCCTCATGCCGGCCTCCAGCAGCGCCGGCCGGGCCGAGCGCACCATGTGCAGGCGCAGCCAGTCGGGGAGCAGCTGCATCTCCTCCTCCGTCTCCAGGTTGAAGGCCTGGGGCGCGTCGTTGCCCACCCAGATGGACTGAAGCCACGTGTACATCTCTTGGTTCGTGTCGTCTGCCATAAGAAGATAATTGTATAATAATAATCATCATCATCAGCCTTTAACAGTCCACTGCTGGACTAGGCCTCTCCTTTGAAAGGAGGAATTGGCCTACTATACCACGCTGGCCAAACAGGTTGGTATAGGGTTTGTATCAAGTTTTCCTTCTCTTACAGTGCTGTTCTCTGCATAATATGCTCCCTCTGTCGGCTCTTACGACACCCATGGGATGATATGGGGTGGTGACATTCCGTATTCTTAATCCGTCACCACACGGATAATAATAGTATAATAATATTCTATGTATGGGTGATGTGTTTGGAAAAATGCACATTCTAGTCGGGATAAAGGGTTCAGGAACGATACACAATTTTGCTATGCAACGTATAGTCACCGACTGGCTTACTTCATTTATATGGTTGATGTTACATAAAGCTATCATCTATTTACAAGAGTACATTATGCAGCAATATTTTTTTTACTCACGTTTTGGTGTAGTTGTTATAGTTATAAATATTATTTAATTTTTCATTTCATTGAACATATTGGTGCACCAACGATCTGGTTAAAATCGTAGGAACTGTTGGATGTCGACGGGTTAAGATCGATCTGTTGAGAGCCTAAAAGGAAGCCTGTGTTCAGTAGTGAACGTCTCCTGACGTACTTCGGGTTGCAACTAGGATAACGCTAGGATGATGGAGGGAAAAAGCAAAACATACTGTCACGGAATGCCAACTTCATGTAAGCATTTCTAGAACTTTTTTTTAGTATTGAAGTTATCCTAAAGTCAACGCAACAGGGATAACGTTACAAAGATGAAGCTTTAAAAAAGAAAAAGATAACGAAATGCCTACTTCATGTAAGTATTTCGAGATCATTTTTTTGCTCTTTTTAAGCATTATTAAGTTGTTCTAAAGCCATATAACTTACAGATGGAGGGCCCGTAGCACAGCAGCTTGAGGTAGGCGTGCGCTAGAACGAGGTGCATGGCGGCGGAGCGGCCGCTGGGCCAGTGCAGCATCACGCGCTCGCCGAACGTGTGCTCCGAGGGCACGCCACTCGCACGCACCTGTACACACATTACATTTTATTATTTAAAGGAAAACTTACAGATAAACAATAGGTACAAGGTAGCAGAGCTGTTCATCACAGCATACGTGTTGTGGGGCCGTGCAACACAACGTACGTGTTGTAGGTAGTAGGTTAGTGCAACACAACGTACGTGTTGTAGGTAGTAGGTTAGTGCAACACAACGTACGTGTTGTAGGTAGTAGGTTAGTGCAACACAACGTACGTGTTGTAGGTAGTAGGTTAGTGCAACACAACGTACGTGTTGTAGGTAGTAGGTTAGTGCAACACAACGTACGTGTTGTAGGTAGTAGGTTAGTGCAACACAACGTACGTGTTGTAGGTAGTAGGTTAGTGCAACACAACGTACGTGTTGTAGGTAGTAGGTTAGTGCAACACAACGTACGTGTTGTAAGTAGTAGGTTAGTGCAACACAACGTACGTGTTGTAGGTAGTAGGTTAGTGCAACACAACTTACGTGTTGTAGGTAGTAGGTTAGTGCAACACAACGTACGTGTTGTAGGTAGTAGGTTAGTGCAACACAACGTACGTGTTGTAGGTAGTAGGTTAGTGCAACACAACGTACGTGTTGTAGGTAGTAGGTTAGTGCAACACAACGTACGTGTTGTAAGTAGTAGGTTAGTGCAACACAACGTACGTGTTGTAGGTAGTAGGTTAGTGCAACACAACTTACGTGTTGTAGGTAGTAGGTTAGTGCAACACAACGTACGTGTTGTAGGTAGTAGGTTAGTGCAACACAACGTACGTGTTGTAGGTAGTAGGTTAGTGCAACACAACGTACGTGTTGTAGGTAGTAGGTTAGTGCAACACAACGTACGTGTTGAAGGTAGTAGGTTAGTGCAACACAACGTACGTGTTGTAGGTAGTAGGTTAGTGCAACACAACGTACGTGTTGTAGGTAGTAGGTTAGTGCAACACAACGTACGTGTTGTAGGTAGTAGGTTAGTGCAACACAACGTACGTGTTGTAGGTAGTAGGTTAGTGCAACACAACGTACGTGTTGTAGGTAGTAGGTTAGTGCAACACAACGTACGTGTTGTAGGTAGTAGGTTAGTGCAACACAACGTACGTGTTGTAGGTAGTAGGTTAGTGCAACACAACTTACGTGTTGTAGGTAGTAGGTTAGTGCAACACAACGTACGTGTTGTAGGTAGTAGGTTAGTGCAACACAACGTACGTGTTGTAGGTAGTAGGTTAGTGCAACACAACTTACGTGTTGTAGGTAGTAGGTTAGTGCAACACAACGTACGTGTTGTAGGTAGTAGGTTAGTGCAACACAACGTACGTGTTGTAGGTAGTAGGTTAGTGCAACACGACGTACGTGTTGTAGGTAGTAGGTTAGTGCAACACAACGTACGTGTTGTAGGTAGTAGGTTAGTGCAACACAACGTACGTATTGTAGGTAGTAGGTTAGTGCAACACAACGTACGTGTTGTAGGTAGTAGGTTAGTGCAACACAACGTACGTGTTGTAGGTAGTAGGTTAGTGCAACACAACGTACGTGTTGTAGGTAGTAGGTTAGTGCAACACAACGTACGTGTTGTAGGTAGTAGGTTAGTGCAACACAAGTACGTGTTGTAGGTAGTAGGACCGTGCAACACAACGTACCTGTTGTAGGTAGTAGATTAGTGCAACACAACGTACGTGTTGTAGGTAGTAGGTTAGTGCAACACAACGTACCTGTTGTAGGTAGTAGATTAGTGCAACACAACGTACGTGTTGTAGGTAGTAGGTTAGTGCAACACAAGTACGTGTTGTAGGTAGTAGGACCGTGCAACACAACGTACGTGTTGTAGATACGTGCAACACAAAGTACGTGTTATAGGTAGTAGTAGTAGTAGTACCGTTCAACACAACGTACGTGTTGTAGATACGTGCAACACAACGTACGTGTTGTAGGTAGTAGTACAGTGCAACACAACGTACGTGTTGTAGGTAGTAGTGTCGTGCAACACAACGTACGTGTTGTAACTAGTACGGTCGTGCAACACAACATACGTGTTGTAATAAATAGGGTCGAGCAACACAACATACGTGTTGTAACTAGTAAGGTCGAGAATTGTAGGTAGTAGTACCTAGGTAGTATGTTGTAGGTATTAGGATCGTACAACACAATGTACATGTTGTAGGTATTAGGATCGTACAATACAATGTACGTATTGTAGGTAGTAGGGCCTAACGCCACACGCCACATCACACTTTAAGCTTTAAGACAAAATTGTAGGTAGATGATCATGCCTTGATGAGAGCCTTGCTGATTCCAGCATGAATGGACTGTCTCGACCGGGGACTATCCCCTTACCAAATATCGACGTAAAGTAACAGTAACTATCTGTTTCGTTTTGTCCGGAGAATGCTGGAGGTTTTCTTTCTCCCTCATCCAGCTACGCTACCTGCAGCAGGTTAACTACCTGTTGCGTTGAGAGTGCCGGAGGCTTTTCCTCTCCCTCACATATTGCCTATGCCTACCTGCTGCAGGTGCGTGTACAGTACAAGTGTGTTCGAGAGTGCCAGAGGCTTTCCATCTCCCCCATATATTGCCTATGCCTACCTGCTGCAGGTGCGTGTACAGTACAAGTGTGTTCGAGAGTGCCGGAGGTTTTCCGTCTCCCTCATATATTGCCTATGCCTACCTGCTGCAGGTGCGTGTACAAAACAAGTGTGTTCGAGAGTGCCGGAGGCTTTCCATCTCCCCCATATATTGCCTATGCCTACCTGCTGCAGGTGCGTGTACAGTACAAGTGTGTTCGAGAGTGCCGGAGGTTTTCCGTCTCCCTCATATATTGCCTATGGCTACCTGCTGCAGGTGCGTGTACAGTACAAGTGTGTTCGAGAGTGCCGGAGGTTTTCCGTCTCCCTCATATATTGCCTATGCCTACCTGCTGCAGGTGCGTGTACAGTACAAGTGTGTTCGAGAGTGCCGGAGGTTTTCCGTCTCCCTCATATATTGCCTATGCCTACCTGCTGCAGGTGCGTGTACAGTACAAGTGTGTTCGAGAGTGCCGGAGGTTTTCCGTCTCCCTCATATATTGCCTATGCCTACCTGCTGCAGGTGCGTGTACAGTACAAGTGTGTTCGAGAGTGCCGGAGGTTTTCCGTCTCCCTCATATATTGCCTATGCCTACCTGCTGCAGGTGCGTGTACAGTACAAGTGTGTTCGAGAGTGCCGGAGATTTTCCGTCTCCCTCATATACTGCCTATGCCTACCTGCTGCAGGTGCGTGTACAGTACAAGTGTGTTCGAGAGTGCCGGAGGTTTTCCGTCTCCCTCATATATTGCCTATGCCTACCTGCTGCAGGTGCGTGTACAGTACAAGTGTGTTCGAGAGTGCCGGAGGTTTTCCGTCTCCCTCATATATTGCCTATGCCTACCTGCTGCAGGTGCGTGTACAGTACAAGTGTGTTCGAGAGTGCCGGAGGTTTTCCGTCTCCCTCATATATTGCCTATGCCTACCTGCTGCAGGTGCGTGTACAGTACAAGTGTGTTCGAGAGTGCCGGAGGTTTTCCGTCTCCCTCATATATTGCCTATGCCTACCTGCTGCAGGTGCGTGTACAGTACAAGTGTGTTCGAGAGTGCCGGAGGTTTTCCGTCTCCCTCATATATTGCCTATGGCTACCTGCTGCAGGTGCGTGTACAGTACAAGTGTGTTCGAGAGTGCCGGAGGTTTTCCGTCTCCCTCATATACTGCCTATGCCTACCTGCTGCAGGTGCGTGTACAGTACAAGTGTGTTCGAGAGTGCCGGAGGTTTTCCGTCTCCCTCATATATTGCCTATGCCTACCTGCTGCAGGTGCGTGTACAGTACAAGTGTGTTCGAGAGTGCCGGAGGTTTTCCGTCTCCCTCATATATTGCCTATGCCTACCTGCTGCAGGTGCGTGTACAGTACAAGTGTGTTCGAGAGTGCCGGAGGTTTTCCGTCTCCCTCATATACTGCCTATGCCTACCTGCTGCAGGTGCGTGTACAGTACAAGTGTGTTCGAGAGTGCCGGAGGTTTTCCGTCTCCCTCATATACTGTCTATGCCTACCTGCTGCAGGTGCGTGTACAGTATAAGCGTGAGCGAGTGCAGTGCCCGGTGCTGTTCCTGCTGCGCTGGGCTGAGCTCGAGCTGGTCGGAGCGGTCGCCGTTGCCGAGAACGCTGTTCATCACTGTTGACCGCTCCATCAGCACCTGGCTTAGGTCCTGAAACAATAAAGAAAATATTATCGTCGATCGTTGACGCAATATGTCCTTTTTAGGGTTCCGTACCTAAAAGGTAAAAAACGGAACCCCATTACTAAGCCTCCGCTGTCTGTCTGTCTGTCCGTCTGTCTGTCGCCAGGCTGTATCTCATAAACCATGATAGCTATAAAGCTGAAATTTTCACAAATTATGTATTGCGGTTGCCGCTATAACAACAAATACTAAAAACACATACAAAAAACGTGTTTTTTTTTCGTATTTTTTGCTCAAAATTACTAACTGTAACAGGTAGAAGCAGTAGCTTTAAATTTTCACAGAATATGTAGTTGTATATTACCTTTCAAAATAAATAATTAAATTTAAAAAAAGTAAGTTATAAAGGGGGGCTCCCATACAACAAACGTAATTTTTAAGCAATTTGTTACTCGATCTTAATAAACGGGTACAAACCTATAAAGTATTTAAGTATACATACAACGAACGCGATTTTCTTTAATAGATGATGGTACGGAACCTTTCGTGCGCGAGTCCGACTCGCACTTGCCCAATTTTTTGTTACATCTCTGTCGCGTGTCATCTGATCATTTACACCTTCCTCGTTCATATTGTTACGAGCTGGGGTTCGGTGATAAATTGTATACACTATGCCACTAAACTGTACTTTATTTACTAACACAAACACTATTCACACTCATTTCTCAACACTAATAAAAACACACTTATTTCAAACACTTTTCCACTTCACTAAACACTTCTTACTTCCCTTCGCTTCTTGTTTATCGCTCCGATATTCAATTGTTACTGTCTGTCTCGCGCGTTTACGCGGTATTTATACCGGCCGGAACACATAACTAGCCTTTTCGAGACGACTCACGACATTTCTGGTAACGTGTAACGTGTTTCTAGATTTGTGCAATTGTTCTATTTACACCAACGCCATCTATTAGAGGATAGAGGAAACAGCTTTAAACAACCGATACATCTAATCTCATCTAGTTCTCCCATTCACTGATAGATGGCGTTATTTTCAATTCGTAACAATATTCATTCTGACATAGTACATAAATTTACTTGCCTCTCTTGTTGTAGCTGGTAAAGTATTATCCAGGCTTACACTAACAAGTATATTTAGCTAACACTAACAAGAGAGAGGGAACGCGTCAGCATCATCGATTCCGCGGCGTGCTGACGCGTTCCCTCTCACTTTCTCGCTCTAGTAAATGACGGTCCTAAGTGACAGAAAAGGATAAAAGCATAGGAAAGTGCGATGCGGTGCTGATAGGTGGAGCTCAACCCTAAAAGCTCTTTTGATTATATGCTTTTAGGAAAAGGCTTGAGTATCTTAGAACCTCCTCTTCCATTAAATCTCTGGCTTTGCACCGCGTGGTGGCATTTTCGTTGCTTACGTGGACGCTGTAATGAATTTTGCCACCTCCTATCTAACGGTTGTAACTGCTAAGTGCCATGTCAGCACACACCCTACCTGCTGCCTTCTTTGAGACATAAGGTGTTAATATTAAAGATTATGTACCGGGTCTGAATCGTGTTAATGAACGAAAAGAAAGATGAAATACCTTTCTATTTGTCCCGACGTTTCGGCATGCGTTACACCAGCCGTGGTCACGGGATGACTGCTTCAGACCCGTTACATAATCTTTAATATGTGTACAAATCTTGGTAGTTTAAAAGTAGTCATAAGGTGTTAAGTCTTCATACGCCTAGTAATTTCACTAGCTATGGTACTGACCAGTGCCAGCTCGGTATGGTCCAGGAGCGGCGCCTGGCTCACGTGTCGCGCGAGGAAGTGCAGGTAGGCGGCGAGGTGGCGGGGCACGCACTCCACGAGGCAGGCGGCGCGGACCCTCAGCACCACCTATGTATGATGATGGTGGTACTGTGACGTCACTCACCAGCGCTAGCTCGGTATGGTCCAGGAGCGGCGCCTGGCTCACGTGTCGCGCGAGGAAGTGCAGGTAGGCGGCGAGGTGGCGGGGCACGCACTCCACGAGGCAGGCGGCGCGGACCCTCAGCACCACCTCCGCCCTCACCACCTCCCAGTGCTGCAGCGACCACAGCAACTCCAGCCACGACCTGCGCAATACCACATATCATCCATCAGCTTGTTGAATTGTTTAAGGATGTATTGTTTCTTTCGTTTTAGAAACTTTTAAACACTCGCGTTGCATGTTTAGGAATATACATACAGGGTGCCGCAAGACCCATCACCAAGCCGAAGTCTACTCGTTTGTGGACATCATGCCAAATCATACTAACCAAAAATAATACCTGGGAAACGATTTTTTTTGAGTTTTCACACTTTTTAAACCCCAATTAAAAGTGCGTGCGTGCAATGATCGAAATACCTACTTATATGGGTTATAGGACATCTAAAAAACATATTGGCGGGGGCAAATGCATCGATTTTGTACCTAATTAGAAAAATTCCATACTAACTTTGAGCCTCAATATCTCCTGAACCAGTAATTTCCCAGGTATGGTGCCGAAGTAAAAAATGTTCATAGTGATGGGTACAACATGGGATTTCAGTTTTCGTTAAGGGTCTTTTTACATCCTGTATATACGGGAATTAACGCGAACATGCATTAGGTATTTACATACCTTATTTTGCTTGACGTTTCGAGACGGTTGCACGTCCCGTGGTCGCAAGCTGACTGAGCTGAGGTATGTAAATACCTAATGCATGTTCGCGTTAATTCCCGTATATATGTATATTCTTTCGTTTTGTTGTCGAATGGGAAATTGTACTTGCGGTCGGCAGCTACATTTTGATGTCTACTACGGTACTCTGCTGGATGATGACAGCCTTGCAACTCCTGGAAGCTGAGGGGGAGGGCCCCTCATTTTACTCAATAACTACTTATAAAATTGATCAAAAAACAAAAATTACCTGTTGGATTTATATTGTAATAATATTCCATTCCTTAAGCTTATTATATACTAGAGGACGCCAGCAGCTACGCCTGCATTTTTTTTTTTAATTTACCCGTTTTGGCCGATCCCGATCCCGTGGGAATTTCGGGAAATCCCTTCTTAGTGTACCCCTACGGTCCCCAAGGAACATACATGCCAAATTTCAGCTTCCTGCGCCCAATAGTTTCGGCTGTAGCGTGTCTGTCAGTCAGTCAGTAACGCAAGGATTTTATATATTAAGAAGATAGAAATACATATACATAAATTGATACTATACTAAGGCCCACTTGCGTAACGTTTGATTTAAGTCACTCCTTAATTTAAATTTTTTGAACAGAATTAACAGCATAAAATAATTTAACTTAAAAGTATTTAGCGTCCTCTTGCACAACGACAACAACGCTTAGATTTAGTTAAACATTTTATGAGGTCGGTAAAGTAGTTTCTACGTTTTGTTTCATGGCATGAAGCCTTTTTGTTACGATTTTAACGATGTTATGCGTATGGTTTCGCATAAAACCTTAGACTATATATACTTTGAGCATAAAACAAAACGCATTGTCGTCGCCTAGCAACGAAATGACAATTGACAAATAATAACTAGAAACTTTTAAGCATTAACCGTAGAACCCTACATGGGGTGCAGGTGCACCCCACACCGATTTGTTTTCTAAATATCTCAATTTCTTTAATATCCACGAATTCGCGCGTCGGAGTATTTTAGTTTGGTGTCAACCGCTCGCGTTACGTCAATACCGTGACGAGGGACCGCGTTGTGTGGTCGCCTGTATAAGTGCTGTGGGGTACGCCAGTACCCCAGTGTAGTAAAATTGTAAGATTATTTATTTATTACGATTGATGCATTTATATGTAATAAGTTATTAAATTTGATTATTTATTAAAACAACAGTCTTATATGAATTAAATACAGATATTTTTAGATATTATGAAGGTAAAATTCAATGAAGTTTATTTATTTTGTTTCGGATGGCTGTCAGAGGTTTGAATTACGAAGAAATAAGCTCTATTCTAGACCACAAATCTGGCGAGGAAGAAATAGAAGTTGGGACCAGTTGTAATTCCTGGGTTCTTTACAAGTGTTCAAGATCAAATAATAAGCCAAAATATAAAGTTTCAGCAGACTATTTTGAAATTAGGTTTGGAACTGATACATGAACATTTGGAGGGCCGTCACCGGATGCCAACTTAGTCCATTGCAGTGATCCTCAAAAAAGGACCAAATCCTACAAGCGCTGTTGCTCAAACTACATTTAACTTTGTGTAATAAGGCTGATTTGTGATCTCAAGTTACCGATTCTGTTTAGTAAAACGTATTTTCATGAATTGTTTTTTTTATTTTAAGGATTACAGTCATTTTAGTATGGGGTGTTCCAGCACCCTAGTGTAGGAATAACATGTGCCCCAAATAGTGTAGAATTCTAGGGTTAACAATAACACAAGTAGGCACATTGTTATCAGTTATATCATCATCATCATCATGTCAGCCTAGGGACGTCCACTGCTGGACATAGGCCTCCCCCTGCTGCGTCGTCCGGTCCAGTCAGAGAGATTGGACGTTTAGACTAGAGAGAACATGCACTATAAATTTCCTTATACCGAACGTGCAACATGTAATGTCAGTTGGTCTTAGAAGCATAGACTCTTTACATACTCATATCTTTGACTACATTCTATAAATGGCCGTGCTGTGATCTGTCATCAGTGTAAAATTTGTTGTACGTTTGTGTTTACATTTTTAATAACTTTTTTGCATGTAAATAGTAAGTATGCTTATAATAACTAAATAATGTGCTCATTAATTAATATACATCGTGTATGTGATATCGGGATGTGGATTCCGCTATTCTCGGAACGAAAATAACAGGAGAAACTTTATCTTCTAGCAGTGAGTCGGAATTTTCCAACAAATGTATTTACTTTTCACGTATAATGCTATAATGAGTGTTAAGTTTACACAATATCATTGTATTGCAAATCAAAGGAACAGCTTGCATACGTATGTGTTATGAATTTAACTCACAAATTGTTATTTTGTACATTTATTGATTTAATAGCCTTAGTGATGGGATTTGACAGTGAAAGGAGATTGAAATTAAACTACAGTTTACGGATTTTATCGCGTTATATTGGTTTCACTTGTTTTTACATTTAAACCGAATGATCTAGAAACTACATTTTTATTACTAGCCAACGTTTCGAATTCTTTACAGGATTCATGTTCACGGCAGACTGAGGTGGTATTTGTCTTTGTCTTGAATTTAAAAGTTATCTCAAAGTACCCGAACATTTTTCAACTATTGGTGTTACTATCTACGCAGAATGTGCTTACTGTGTCTTGATGTCTTCTGGTGACTTTGTCCTTCTTGGGTTTCATTAGCCTGATAACAGGGTCCCAAGCTGGAGGAACATTCCAACCATCTTCCCTATTGAAATTAGGATGTTTTTTAATTTCAATCGCTTCTCGTATCATTCTTGGAATAAAGCGGTGTTCTTTTGCGAGTATCTGTGGTTTATCAAATCGCAGGTAATGGTTGGTTCCTTGTTCTACATGTTCACACACAGCAGACTTCGTCGAGCGTTTGTGTTTAATGTCAGCTATATGTTCCTTTAGTCGAATGCCTATGCTTCTCTTGGTTTGTCCAATGTATGAGAGCCCACACTCACAGTCTATCTTGTAAACCCCGGCCTCTTGTAAGGGTAACTGACTCTTGACAGATGGTAATAATTGGCTTATCTTCGTTGGCGGCTTGTAGAAAGTTTTGATTGAAGCTCGCTTCAATCAAAACTTTCTACAAGATAACTCTACTAAGATCTACAAGATACTCGCAAAAGAACACCGCTTTATTCCAAGAATGATACGAGAAGCGATTGAAATTAAAAAACATCCTAATTTCAATAGGGAAGATGGTTGGAATGTTCCTCCAGCTTGGGACCCTGTTATCAGGCTAATGAAACCCAAGAAGGACAAAGTCACCAGAAGACATCAAGACACAGTAAGCACATTCTGCGTAGATAGTAACACCAATAGTTGAAAAATGTTCGGGTACTTTGAGATAACTTTTAAATTCAAGACAAAGACAAATACCACCTCAGTCTGCCGTGAACATGAATCCTGTAAAGAATTCGAAACGTTGGCTAGTAATAAAAATGTAGTTTCTAGATCATTCGGTTTAAATGTAAAAACAAGTGAAACCAATATAACGCGATAAAATCCGTAAACTGTAGTTTAATTTCAATGTGTAATATTCGCGTAAACCCAAGAAAGTATAAAGTGAAAGGAGATATCGATGTTTTTTGAATGAGGGATAAATACGGAAACTAACTATCGGACATGAATGTAAAACTGTAGCTGGAAGCGACAGCGGGTAGCCGCGGTTGCTAAGTTGGCAATAAACAAAGACGTTCAGTGGTCTAATTTTCTATCGCGCGTTTGATAGTAAACGCAGTTTAAGGTACATAATTTACTTAGATACCTAGCTTAAAAGTAGCGTCTATTAACCTAAAGCCAAGTGTTCCAGTGTACGCGCGTGTGTGTAGGCTTACATTTTTGTATCTATAAAATAGTAGATGGATTAGGGATGTGAGTAGCATTTTTTATTATTAAGAAGGTGTTTTTTATTACAGGTTGCCTATTAATGATGTCACAAGAAAACTTTGGATAAATGCCGTTGGACGGCCTAGTTTGATTTAGCAGAAGTACCATCGTATTTGTTCACGTCATTTTGAAAAAGACTGTTTTTTAAAGACAGAAAGCACCTGGCGTCGTTTAAAACCGAAAGCTGTGCCTACATTACATTTATGCCCGGACATTGCACACCCGGTAGAATTGTTTATCCAAAGCTAAACAAAAAGTGTGTAATTTTAGTTTGAACATATTAATAAAATATAATAATTACAACGATTTATTAATCTACCTACTTCTATATTATTTATCATATTAGTGCTATCCTGACTGATCAAAGACGTCTTGCCTTGTAGTCCGCTACATAATATTCTACTATAAAATATAGCCTAGATTTCTTTCACATTCACACAACATTATCTGGTCCCAAACTAAGCATATCTTGTACTACGGGTACTAGAAAATCGATAAACATGCATATATACTTTTCTGTAAATATATTACATATTATACATAGTACCATCCAGACCAAGACAAACATCCATATTCATGCACACAAATGTTTGACTTGAGCGGGAATCAAACCCGCAAGCTTTGGCGTGGCAGTCGGATTACCTACAACTCTAAAAAAATCAACGTGATATGATGCGACGCAAACAAATTGCCAAAGCCTGCCGTGCCGCATTAGCCAATCTGGTATAATTCGTACAATACATAATCTAAGTGACAGTTTCTTAGCATCGCATCGCAACGCATCGCTCATTAGTTTATGAATACTTTTTGTCAATAGATTTTATGGCTAAAACGAACAATTAAACACGTGATTTTTTTAGTACTGTCTGTCTGGCAAGTCTTTGCAAAGCACTGTCCGGCGTCAACAGCAAAAACTACAATTTCAATATTTTAGTTGTTTACTTCTACGGCTTAAATATATCGACACATACTAAAGTTAGACATATGACCAAACATATTTATCGATAAATCATCACTGTTACGAACAACACTCGGTTTCCTAACTCTATGTTTTGTCTACTGTTTGCCTACCACGAGGCTGCTATAAGAGCGTGCTGCTAAACATATCGACAGCTCTTTCTATCATACTGCATGTGCCATTAGAAAGAAGATATCAATCATAGCAACCGCTGTTGTTATTTAGTGTTACTTCTATGCCTTAGGTTATATTTCTTTGGGTCCAGTTATATAATTATAGATAATTTTCGTCGCTAATGACATGATGCCAACATCAGTGTGACAGTTCTTAAATGAAATCAGCCACTAAACAGCCGATTTTCGGTAATTAATTTTGACAGTTCTTAAATCATATTACTCGACAAATTTTTCGTTGTGCAAGACGCTAGTGGTGTTTAATATTTTTTTTCTCGTTAAATACATCTTAATTCAATTTAAGAATCGTTGTGCAAGTGGGCCTAAATGTACTACATGTATAAATAGTACAAACTATTGTATATTATATTATAACTTACTCAGGGCTCACTTCGGTGTTGTAATCCATCTCGGCGGTGTCCTCCGTCGATTGAGACAAGACTAACTTCAGACCCTGCGCGGAAAATTATATGTTACTTGAAAGAAAAAAGGTAACGAAAAATATTTAATTTGCACCTTCATACATACACAAATCCATATAAAAGAAATAGATGTTAATGCAATTTATCAATGGCGGTTGGATAACTGTCCGTGTGGACGGATTAATAATACGGAATGTCACCACTCTATACTATCCCATGGGTGTCGTAAGAGCCGACAGAGGGAGCATATTATGCAGAGAACAGCACTGTAAGAGAAGGAAAACTTGATACAAACCCTATACCAACCCGTTTGACCAGAGTGGTATAGTAGGCCAATTCCTCCTTTCAAAGGAGAGGTCTGGTCCAACAGTGGACTGTTAAAGGCTGATGATAAGGTTGGAGAACAAATAAGGCAGTACATAATTATATACTACAACGCTAGTGTTCTTATAAGCCGAACATAAATAATAATTTTAATAAAATCGATTGAACAAATACCACTACACGAAATCAAAAGACAAGAAACATAATGGTTAAAAATAATAAATATAAGAAAAACTCCATTTATTTGATAAACAGATTGACCCAGGACGCCATCCTCAGATACCTATAACTCGGTACAGAGGCATGCTACGTACCCTGTTAGCGCTGGCCCGAGTTGGCGCGTGTGTGTGAGCGAGACGCTGCATGTAGTAGTGCAGCACGGCCCTCGCTCCCTCCTCCGACTCGCTCACAGTTCTGCGGAGGTGCGCGCACAACTCGCCCGCTTTTCCTACTTCACCTCCCGCGCCGCCCGCTGACAGGAACTCGCAGAGGCACTGCACTGGGAGGACACTGGCGAATATTCAAACAAAGATTATTTCAATTTAAACTTTCGTGGTCATTTAAACTTAATTTAAATTGTTTTTCGGGGTATATACCACGTACCTTTGTTTGGAGTAACCGATATTTCGGCACTGTTGCAAGCGCCATGTTCACGGATGTACTGATGGTATTGCGGGTGGATGAATGTTACGAGCAAGTATAACGGTCTACCCGCTTTCTTACTCGTTTTTTGCGTTCAACACCACTAGCACTGTTATCACTATCACATTGTACCCGATCACGACATACCACACTCACTACGTCAGCTCGCGGTTTGATTTTGTTCTTTTCACGGGTTTTACATAGACGTACCACTGGATGCCAGACACTCGACAGTTGAAACCCATCCTCTCTATTGAAATTCTTGAACTTTTTAATTTCAATAGCCTCCCTAACCATTCGAGGTATATAGTGGCGTTCTGTCGAAAGTACCTGAGGGTTATGTAACTCAATCCAGTGGTCGGTACCCGAGTCCAAGAGGTGTTGAGCTATGGCCGACTTGTGTGGTTCATTATTTTTGACTGCCTTAATGTGTTCCTTTATTCGGCAAGAGATGGTGCGTTTGGTTTGTCCTATGTAGGAACTCCCACAGCTGCAGTCAATTTTGTATACACCTGGCTTTTCTAAGGGAAGACTGTCTTTCGGCGTTCTTATATATTGCGACAGTTTCTTAAAAGGAGTGAAGATAGTTTTAACTGAAACCTTCTTAAGGATGTTGGCGACCTTATCTGTCACTCCTTTGACGTACGGTAAGTACGCTGGGTGTCGTTCAACCTTGTAGTCCAGGTGTTTCTGAGTATGTCTGGGTGGTCTAATTCGCCTACTGTACCCGTTCTTGTGTAGAACGTCGCTTATATGTGAAAGTTCTTTATTCAAATGTTCCTCGTCACACAAGCTGTATGCCCGGTCGGTAAGCGACGTTATAACGGAATTCAGTTGACGTGGGTGATGATGTGAGTCGGCATGTAGATAGCGATCTGTGTGCGTTGGTTTTCTGTATACGGAGTGGCCCAGGGAACCGTCATCTCGTACGGCGATCATAACGTCAAGGAACGCCATTCTTCTATCCCTTTCCATTTCATACGTAAAATCCATTTTACTGTGGATGCTGTTTAAATGTGCCAAATACTGTTGAACAGCTGATTCATCGCCTTCCATAACACAGAAAATGTCGTCCACATACCGTTTCCAAATTTTTATACTTAATGGGGCAGTAGCAATGGCTTGGTTTTCGAAATGTTCCATCCATAGGTTGGCTACCACTGGAGCTACCGGGCTGCCCATCGCTACGCCATCAATTTGTAGGTAGTACTCACCTCTGTATAGAAAGTAATTTGTGGTCAGGCAATGATGCACCAGGTCGGCATATACCACAGCAATATGGTCCTCGCTGATCCTACGTCGAATTACCTCCATGCAGTCTGCTATCGGCACGTTCGTGAAAAGCGATTCCACATCAAAACTGACCATCACTTCTTTTTCACTTACGTTACTCTGACGTAAAATCTCAATAAAATGTCGGGAGTCTTTGACATACGATGTTGTTCTACCCACCAATGGCCGCAGGACCTTAGCTACGTGTTTAGCTAGTTCGTACGTAGGTGAATCAATTTGACTGACGATAGGCCGTAAAGGAACGTTGTTCTTGTGAACCTTTGGCAAACCATACAGTTTAGGGGGTAGAACATTACGAGGTCTTAGTAAATGGGATACCGTATCATCACCGATCGCGTGCTGACACTCCTTGATCAGCCTCTGGGTATTACGGTTTAATCGAACGGTCGGGTTATAATTTACCTTTTTGTAGGTGTTGACGTCACTTAATAAATGACGCATTTTTTCGTCATATTCGCTAACGTTCATAACTACCGTCGCGTTCCCTTTGTCAGCTTTCAGGACAAGTACGCTCTCATCTTCACGGAGTTCCCGTAATGCGACACGTTCAGCGACGTTCGTGTTAGGCTGAGGAAGCTTGGCTCGACGTAAACAAACAGCGACGTCTTGTCGCAAAACTTCGGCCTCTTCGGAAGGTATTTTATTCCGTCGGATAACCTCTTCAACCGTGCCGATCACTTTTTCGTATGGAACATGACTAGGTGTTGGGGCGAAATTTAACCCTTTCTCTAAAATATTGAGTGCAGCTTCCGTTAACGTTTTATCGGATAGATTAATAACCGTGCGTTCAATATTTGAGTTTTCTTGGTGGGGGGTAGATGGTTTTTGTTTCTTCAACAATAATTCAAATTTTCGATCTTGTTTCAAGGCACTAAGTTCTCTCGACCGCTGTGCCTGTAGATAGGTGATGCGATCACAGTTATCGAAATCATCTTTAGTCAACACTTCACTGCACTTCAGATGTATTTTATACAACTCCGTTTGTAATTTGTCGAGTTTATAACGGGTGTTGGCGATCATCTTACGCAAAAGTTTTACACTCGCATTACGTAGAATGCCCGCGGAACCGTGAATATCGTTTCGGGGTTTTATTTTAACACAAACGGGAATTATGTCTGCGTCCCGACACTTCACTAAAAACACCAACGATTGACGTAAACATTCACATTTCTTCCGCGCGCGTTCAAGGTGTTTAATTAATTTAGCACTTTCCGGCCCGTACCGGTGCACAATATAGGAATTTAAACTTTCGTGGTCATTTAAACTTAATTTAAATTGTTTTTCGGGGTATATACCACGTACCTTTGTTTGGAGTAACCGATATTTCGGCACTGTTGCAAGCGCCATGTTCACGGATGTACTGATGGTATTGCGGGTGGATGAATGTTACGAGCAAGTATAACGGTCTACCCGCTTTCTTACTCGTTTTTT